>CAWUFW010005225.1:0-1376653 GCA_963921515.1 Calotriton arnoldi | reverse complement strand
TTGTGTGCCAGCCAACATATTGCAGTTGTCCCATCTCCTTGGTGTGCGTGCTGCCCTGTGCCATGTGCATCACTGCAGTGCTCGGGGGGGTGTGGCCCATGTTGTGTGTTGTTGCTCACAGTGTGTCGTGCGCTTAATTGACTTCTGGCACATGGTTGGTCATGGGCATGTGTCTTAGCGTGACTGCTGTATGTGTGGCAGCTGTGCGGATGACATGCCTTTCATGAGACTGGGGCTGACGGATGGGATGGATGGTATGTTGTATGTGCATGGTGTGTCTGTGTGTTTGATGGGTTCAGTGGTGTTCGTGTGCATTTCTGTTGTTCCGCTCTGTTGCGTCTAGTGTTGTTTGTCTTACATAGGCGTAGTTGTGGGGTGTGTGGTTGACAGGCAGTAGGGGCTACATGGACAGGACTTCAATGGTGTTTCGGTTGTGTGTGATGAGTTGCACAGTGGCTGCCGTGTGGGACTATATTCAGTGTGGCTTGTGCATGCAGACGTGGCTCCTTGGGTGTTGCTATGTCTGTGATGGGTCATGTGGGGTGTGAGTCTGCTGTTCATGTCCGTGTGCACATTGTTCACTTGTTCGTGACGGTGGGCGGTGCTGCGTGTTCGTGTGCTACGTGACATGTCCCATGTGTTGGTGGTGTTATGGTCCTCATGCCTCCAGTAATCCAGCCCTGTCCAGTTTCCCACCTGCAAGTTGTTCGTGCGTGCACTGTACTGGATGCCACATGGCTCTTAGCGGGGGTGCTCCATGTTGCAGGTCTGTGGGGGTGGGGGGGTGTAGTGGGTCGTGGGGGTGACTGTACACCCACTGACACCGATTGCTGTGGACCGTGATGTCTGCCTTTCGGCTGTCGTTGTGCACTGCGGTGGCTGACACGTGGGTGTGGGGTGTGGGGGATGCTCCTCCTTGCTGTGCTGTGGGACTGGGGACTGGTGTGTGTTGTACTTGGGCTGTCCACCGTCCCACCCACTGCACTTTGTGTTCCTGCCACTTACCTGTTACTTGTCGGTTGGTGCAGCTGTGCCTGACACATGGGTGTGGGGAGTGCTCCACCTTGCTGGTCTGTGGGAGTGGGGGCCTGGTGGGTGTTGTACTTCAGCTGTCTCCCCTCCGACCCACTGCACTTTGTGTTCCTGCCACTTACCTGTTACTTGTCGGTTGGTGCAGCTGTGCCTGACACATGGGTGTGGGGAGTGCTCCACCTTGCTGGTCTGTGGGAGTGGGGGCCTGGTGGGTGTTGTACTTCAGCTGTCCCCCTTCCGACCCACTGCACTTTGTGTTCCTGCCACTTACCTGTTACTTGTCAGTTAGTGCAGCTGTGGCGGACACATGGGTGTGGTGGGTGCTCGTTGTGGCGCTTCTGGCATATTTGGGGACCTGTTGGTGGTTACGTGGCTGGCTTAGTGTACACATGTCCCCACGCATCTTACAGTTGTTCGGTTTGGCCTGTGTGTGGTAGTGTCTGTTGCATGTGCGTGTGATGTGTTGTGTATTGTGTGCTGGACATGGGGGTGTTTGTCCCTGGGAGCTGTGGCATGGTGGTTGCGCATGTGTGTACATAGCGGTGTGCTGGTATACATTAGTTTGTACTTACCAGCCTCCACTCCCCTGCTAATCCGGCGAGGATCTCCGGATGTATTACGACTCGCACCTTCTCCTCCCACGCTTTGAAGGTCTTAAAGAGCGCGGGATTCCCTCCGCCAGTGACGGCAGCCAGCTCTCTGTTTTTGCCCTCCTTCTTCTTGACCAGGCTCTTTACGTCATTCCAACGTTTGTTTATCTCGGTTCTGTTCCTGGGCAGGGTCCCGACTGCATTGACCTGGTCTACGATCCGGGTCCACATTCTGTTTCTGGTGGCTAGTGGTGTGTGCTGGACCATGTTCCCATAGATTTGTGGGTACACCTTGATGATCTCGTCGACCATGACCGTCAGCTCCATGGGCGTGAACTTGGGCATCCTTTGTGGTGCCATGGTGTTTGTGGTGCTGGTGCGGTGTGTGTTGTGTAATGTGCAGGGGGTTTGTGGTGCCGGTGTTTGGTGGTGGTGGTGGTGGTGGTGGTGGTTGTGATGTGTGCGTTTCTGTGGTGTGCTGCTGTCCTTGCTGTGTCACTGTGTCCTCTCCTCTCCTCTCTGGTTTGCAATGTAGCAAGGGGTTGTGGTCTGTGGGAGTGCTGCTTTTGTACTCACCTATGTGGGTGTGTCCTCATGGTCTGTTGTTTTCAGGTGTGTTGTGTCTGGGGTTCTGGCCTTTGTATTTTTTGTTTGTCCGGGGGGTGTTTTCGGGATGTGTCCTGTGCTTGTGTATTTGTGCGTGCCTTGCTGTGTGGACTTGTTGGCCATGTTGTGTGCTATTGGTTTTGTGTGCGGATGGTTTCTGTGCAGGTACGTGGGCGCCATGGCTTCTGCCGTGTCGATTCTCATCGGCGTTGTTTGCGCTGGCGGGCGGTATATTTGTTGTTTTTCCGCGCTCATGGCGGTGCGATCGTAATTTCACGTGCGGTGTGTCGGCCGTGTGGGCGGGCGGTTTTGTGTTGTCGTGCGTGTTTCCGTCCGTGGCGGGCGGTTTGACTCCGACTCGGACGATGGCGGGCGGTATTTTGTATGATTTTTCCGCCGATGGCGGTTTTCAGTTTGTGTACTCATAATGGCGTGGTCGGTGTTCAGGCGGTGTGTGCGGGCGGATTTTTGCCGCTTCCATGTTTGGCGGATTTATTTACGCCGGGTATCGTAATGTGCGCCCAAGTACATTAAATAGCATATTCTAAAAGGCCTGCCTGGAACCTAGGTCAGAGGGTTCCAGGGTAAACATGGATGCTGCATCCCAAATTAGAAGAACAGGGTGTCCTGGTGTTTCCACACTGCGGAAACCCTGACTGGGAACAAAGTACTCCTTTTCTGCACTTGATCCAGCGCCAATCAGAGATCGATAATCGATAAACACAATCAAAGGCCCATACTCATACACCCAACACTTAAATCCCTGTTGCACTGTTTCAAGTTTGAGTTAAATCAGTTGTTCATAAAACTACAGGCTCGTCCTAACACACAAGATACGTAATTGAACCTGTAATCAACTCTCTTTCCTCTGGTCGATGGACCATTAGTTGAGAAGTTGATGGTAATAATTAGAACTAACTTTCTATCTATACTACTAAATAAATCACAAACTCAGAATAAAGTTAATAATATTTATCGCAAATAATGTGAAGGTAAATGCTCATCATGTACAGTTTTACAAGGCAAACAATGCATAAATCACAGAGAGAGAACATTTATCAAGGCAAAAAGTGTCAAACTCAAATCATAATGAACAGAATGCAATGAAGGATTGGATAGATGAAGAGACAATAGTTTCAGAGACAGATATACATTTGCAAATGATTATGCAAAGTACAGATCATTTAGCAATACTAACCCAAATATTTCAGTGGAAAATCTACCCTCTGGCCATGAGAAAAGATGGGGGTTCCCGAGAAGATTCAGGGAACAAAGAATAGGACAGGAACAGGAAACAGGTAGGCCTCTATCTGGATACAGCAAACCGATGGACAGCGACAATCTCCCCTCTCTAGCTTCTTCAAAGGTGCGCTTCCTAACATCCCCCAGACACCCCAGTTATACTCTAAAAACCTTCAGGTCCAACCCACCATTATAGCAACATTTTCAGAATCTTAGGGCCATATGTAGGTGGGCTAATACCGGTCGGTAACGGCCGAAAATCGGTAAATTTCCCGTTACCGACCGGTATTTAGCCCTTTGCGATGTAGGAGGCCGGATTTAAGGAGTCGGTAATTTACCGATTCGTTATTTTAAGGAATCGGTAAATTACCGATTCCTTAAATCCTATGTAGGGAGCACTCAAGTGAGTGCATTTTTGGTTTAAGGATTCGTTATTTACCACCAACTACAAGTTGGTGGTAAATACCGAATACCTTTTAAAAAGCAATTTTGTGCTTTTTTAAAAGTGCCATGTGGCATGCGCCACATGTGCACACATGCACTATTCAGGGGTGCAACAGGGTGTCAATTTGACACCCTGCCACCCTTGAATATGCTCCCCTATTACCGATTCGGTATTTACCGAATCGGTAATAGTGAATGGCTTCCCATTCATTCCTATGGGCCTCCAGGCCCATAGGAATGAATGGGAAGGTATTCCTTATTACCGATTCGGTAAATGCCGAATCGGTAATAACGAATATTACCGAATCGGTATAATTTACCGAATGTTTACCTACATTCTATTTACCGATTCTTAAATACCGAATCGGTAAAATTCGGTATTTAGGAATCGGTAAATAAAAATTACCTACATATGGCCCATAGTCTCTCATTGGTCAGTTTAGGGGGTGTTCTATCACACCACCATAGTCACGTCCATGTTTTCACAGCATTCTTTGTTTTACATTTCTAACAATACATAAACCACGTCTCATGAATACACGCTTCCTCTAACTAGTAACATGTTACAAATCTCTACATTTTCATTGTCCGCCTCTTCAGCTTCCGCGGAAAAAGTTTATACATTTGCACTTGGTCCCACAGCCATCCTTCCATTACTTGGCAGACACACAATATTTCTTGAAGGTCATAAGCTTTTGCCTTCTCCATTCTCTCTCAGAGCTCAATTTTCGGCTTATTTATTAGTTTTCTTTTTAACCCCCAACTTGTCATGCAACGATGTAGGCCCTTGCAAGCATCCCTATGATGAATAAAAAAAGCAGACATTATTAAATTTCATGAAATATAATTCTCACTGTTTTACCGCCCACCATTTGCACTATCCCATGTTATATGTCTAAAAAAGCATTAATGTGCAGAAAGCAGCATTATTATTATTTTTATTTTTAAGCAGAACGCGAATGCGGCTTAGTCTTTCATGCATTAGTCCACGTATTAATGCACACATGCGCATTTGCATTTCCCCGTGTTTTCGTGTTTTTGCATGTTAGTTTCACCGCACACTGTTAGTAAATGTTACTGAGGAGTTAATCCGAGCAGGTTTTATTTTCTCAAAACCCTGCTCCATCACACTTGACTCTGTTTAGCGAGGCAGAACAGATATACTTAACTTTCATGCAGTGCAAAGCAGCAGGGAAACATACTACACTTTGTTAGATGAAAGTAAGAGAGGAGAAATGCACCATATTTAAATCTGATGTACTTCTATTCTCTACTTGCGTTGTCACACTTGTTGCAGCCTAGCACCAATGCAGGCAAACTTGGGCCACACTGCCAGAGTGCCTGAGTTATAGTCAGAATAGGTTTTGTGCACAAAGGGATACCTGTCTGCCAAAAACGATTCTTTGAGGCTTATTCCTCTTTGTGTGTGTCCTGCATTGGATGCAGCACACATGCAAAGAGGAAGTAACAAGGAAAGTAAATCTATTTCTCCTTGTTATGCCAGTAGGCACATCTTTTGTGGTTTATTGACCTTAGTTAATCTGGGATTGTGTAAAAATCCATGGTTGGATACACAAGAACACCAATGCTCCATGCATGAATGGTCCCCTGATGCAAGGTAAAGCATTTTGGTCCTCGTGGCCAGCCCTAGCCACAAGGAACATTTTTGTCAGGCCTCCTGGCTCTAATGAGGTGATTTTTGTGAGAAGCTGTTCTCCAGAGCTCCCTGAATCAGACCTGATCTCTACCTGCACTCCTGAGGGTCTCTCCTGGTTGAGGGTCTCTTCCACTGGACCGCCTCAACAAGCAAGCAGAATACCCACCCTGCCATACTGACTAGGCCCCATGGCCTCATGACCATCTTGCAGTGCACCTATGTGGCAGCAGCATAGTGAAGGGCCAGTTCACAGCAGGTCCAGGGGAGCCATGAATTCCCCCAACTGTTCCTCAGTGGCCATAAGGGGCCACTGAAACTGGCCCTGGATTGATCCATTGTGGGAAGTTGAATTATTGGTTGAGGGAGGTGTTAACCCTGTTCAAGCGCCGCCACAACCCCTGTTAGGGTGAATCACAAAAGTCACTAAATTAGCCTGTGCTTAACCATCGGGAAGCCTGGCACAAAAGTAGCCAGGCTTAGCTTAGAGAAAATGTGTAAAGTATTTATGCAGCACACAGACAGTAACAAAGTGAAAACATCATTGAAGAAAAATCCCACACCAATTTAGAAAATTTGACTAAAATGTAATAAATTATTTGACCAACAAAAATCCAGACAGGAGAACAGGTGATATGCAATTTCAAAGATTTTAATAGATATAACTCCACTCGCGGTCATCTGGTTGTATTAGACTGGGAGAAAGGCACAAGTTTAGGCTGACTGTGATGGCTCATTGGCCGGATACAGGGACTAGGTTAAACCCTCCTAAAAAAGTTGCCTTATCAAAGTCTAGGGAGAACAGTCCTGCTCATGGTGGCAAAGCTGTGAGAAGCAGTGAGTGCATTACTGATGGTCTTCACTGTAGCATGAAGAGCAGGCCAGGCATTGTATACTTCATCGCTGTAGTGCGAAGATCCTGTTGAGCTTCACAGATGCTCATTGTGGGATGGTTCGCATTGGCAGTCACTGCAGGCTGTCAATGTTGTAGCACGAAGAGCTGATCTCGCGCCTCACTGATCATCGCTAGCAGTCGCTGTAGTGCAAAGATTCGGGTTCATCAAAGCTTTGTATTGGTGGTTGGCACAGGCCATAAGATCGTGGTATGAACTGGCCCATTTGCGGTCCAATAAAAGCCCAAAAATTCAGGATTTCTCATTTTCTTTTAAGAGGAGTTCAACTGATACCAAACCAAAGGTCCAGGTCCTGGGAGGCACATTTTGGAGATGAAGAACTCACTTCAGCAGAGGCCAACAGGGCTCAGGCAGCCCTAGTTGCAGGTCCAGGCAGGTCCAGTGCAGCAGGTGAGCTTAGCAGCTGCAGGGAGGCTTCTGGAGCTTATTTTGTCCCTGAAGCTCTGAAAAGGAGGTCAGTCAGCTGACCCTTGGAGTCACTTCAGGTAGCCTGGGATGAAGAAGCAGGTCCAGTCTTCCATCTCAGACAGCTGGGCAGGCCTCAGGCAGCAGGGCAGTCCTTCTTCTGTAGTATGCACAGGTCCAGGAGTGTACTGAAGAGTTGGCCTGAGGGTCCAGTACTTATATTTGGTGCTAGCTTTGAAGTGGAGAAACTTCTAGACTTCCTCCCACATCTGGTTCTGGAATTTCGTTCCTTCGCCAGCCCTGGCTCTGAGAAGACAATAGACTAGGGTGAAGTGTGATAGGTGGCAGCTCTGCTCCTCCCAGCCTGACAAGATGGCCCATCCTGACAACACCTAGCTCCCATTTGTATTACTATCTGGTAGTAACACATAAAGGCCAACTGCCATCTTGACCTAGTCATGTGACCAAAGATACAGGATAAAGGCACCAAATGGCTAGGGAAAGGAAATGCCAACTTTCTAAAAGTGCCATTTTCAAAATTGTGACTTAAAATCTGACTTTTTACTTTACCATTCAAGAGGATTTTAAATTTCAATTCTTTATAGACCAAACATGACATTCCTATCTGTTCCAAAGCCAAAGTTATAAATATTATAAATGTAATAAAATAGGCCTTGCAGTAGTGAAAAATGAATTTCAGAGTTTTACACCATTAGGACATGTAAAACTAAAAAGTAAATGTCTAACTTTTTAAACTCCTACCCGATTGGTGATTACAAAGAAAAGTTGAGGCCTCACAAAAAAGGTTTTTTGCCAGATCAAAATGGCAGTTTAACACTGCACAGAGGCTACAATGGGAGGCCTGGGACAAGTTTGAAAAGGCTCCTTAAGTGGGTGCCACAATAATTGTTATTAGAAATGATATGATAAAAGGATTTGTATGGCACGCTTATCACTCAAGGGGCATCCAGGTGCTGGAGCAGATGATTAGGTCGATTGGGCTCCTAGTTGAATAGCCAGATCTTCAGTTTCTTGTGAAACTCGAGTAGGGATGGGGAGGTCCTAATGTGATGTGAAAGGTCGTTCGAAGATTTGGCAGTGATATAGGAAAAGGAGCATCCTCCTGATTTGCTCCTGCGGATGCGGGGTATTTGCGAGAGGTGGAGTGTGGTTGAGCACAGTTGCCTGGTGCGTTGGTAGAAGTTGAGGCATCAGGTGAGGTAGGCAGGTCTGATGTTGTGGAGGGTTTTGTATGCATGGGTGAGCAGTTTGAATTGACATCACTCTCTGAGGTGAGGTGTGATGTGTGTTTTGCAGGGATGAGAGTATAATGTCCGGTGGTGGCTTTCAGGGTGGTCTGGAGTACTTTTTTATGAGATTTTTCAAAGTGCAGACATTGAGTGTGTTGCTGTAGTCTAGTCTGCTGATGAGGAGGGCCTGGGTGACCCCAGATTTGGTGTCAGTGGGGAGCCATTGGAATATTTTGCAGAGCAAACGTAGGATGAACCAGCAGGAGGAGGTGACAGCGTTCACTTGTTTGGCCATCATGAGTACTTCATCCAAGATGATGCTGAGGTTTTCGGAGTGGTCAGTGGGGGTGGGTCACAGGTCTGTTGGCCACTAGAAGGAGTCCCATGAAGAGCTCTTGTTCCAGAAGATCAGGACTTATGTATTATCTGTGTTGAGTTTTAGGCAGTTCTGTTTCATCCAGTTTGCTATGTTTGACATGCAGGTGGTGAAGTTTGTCCTGGTGGTGTGGTTTTTGTCTATGAGAGAGATGATGAGCTGGATGTTGGCTGTGTAGAAGACAATGTTGAGTCTGTGGGATCTTATGACGTGGGTGAGTGGTGCCATGTAGATATTGAAGAGGGTAGGGCTCAGCGATGATCCTAGGGGTGCTGTGGGAGATGGTGTCCAAGGCTGAGGAGAAGTCAAGCAGAAAGAGTGCTGCAGTTTCCTCTTTGTCCATGATGGTTGAGACATCATCAGTTAGTACAATGAGAGTGGTTTGCATGCTGTGATTGCTCCAGAATCAGGACTGCGAGATGTCTAGTAGGTGGTGTTGTTCAAGATGGTTGGAGAGTTGTTATTTGATAGCTTTCTCCATGACTTTGCGAGGGTAGGGCAGGAGTAAGATGGGTCTGTGGTTGGTGAGCTCTTTTGGGTCTGCCCTAGGTTTCTTCAGGAGAGCTGTGATTTCTGCATGTTTCTAGTTGTTCGTGAAGGTTCCACTTTGGGTGGAGGTGCACAATTAACATGGCAGTCATTTATATCATTTTAACCAACATCCTCAGTATTGTGGATACAGTTGTCATAGCGAACAATGATATTGTCTTTCCTGATATTGACATTGTTATGCGTGCATAGATTATGGCATACATTGACATCATATTCATGGATATTAACATGCGTCTGGTGCATTGGGCATTGAAGTTGCTGTAGATCTTGAGGATTGTGTTGTGAAAGAAATCAGAGAGGTTGTCGCTGAGGTCTTGCAAAGGGGTGATGGAGTTGGTGGTGGTGGGGGGATGATGAATTATTTTGATGATGTTGAAGAGCCTTTGTAGTTGTTAGAGCTGTTTTCAAGTCTGTGAGCCAGGGCTGTGCTTCTTGCCTCGTTGAGTTGGGTATGGTATTTCCTGTGAGCGAACTTGTAAGTGTTTCTTGCGGTGGGATCCTGGCTGGTTATGAACTTGACCTTGGTGCTGGCTGTGAAGATGGCATCAAGGGTGTGTCCTGCATTGTGAGTAGGGCCTTGGACGATCTGGGTGAGTTCCAGGATCCTGAGGCTCTTGAGTAGGGCAGTGGTCGTTGAAATGGAAGTTGAGGTCACCAAGTAAGATAAAGGGGAATTTGATAGCCCTGGGTACATATAGGACCACTTTACAAGGGACTTGCAGTAGATTAAATGTGCCAATTTGGTGTAAGCCATTTTTATAAATCACAATAAGTGTAGGGAATCTATTGACAGAATGGGTAATTGCTATTCCTAACTCCTTATCCCCAGATTATGGGACCCGTTTTGGGTAAACAAAAAACGTTGGATTAGGTGGTCTCACCCACATAATGTATAAGATGATACTACCAGGGCAGACTCAACCTCAATTAATGAGGATGTTCTAAATATAAATTATTTTCCTGGACAGTACAGGGATCCTGTTTATATTAAAAATACCTTAAGGTATAACACAGATTTATGCTTTATTATGAGGTACCTCAGGTATGATTGTAATATGAATAAACAAATTACTGGGTGTTTAGTTGTACCATGGCCCCATCATCCTTTGAAAGTAATCATATGTTTCTGCATGCTCTAAGAGCTAGATAACTGGTCTGGGGCATTCCTCAGGGCAAAAATGATCCCTCACTCTAATTCTATGAGTGTGTGTTAGTATATATATGTATATATAGGGAAGACTGGAATTTCCTACACTTCCTTTTTTGAATTTCAAGACCCTATTTAGGGATCCACTTTATTTCCTGACCTGGCAGAGATGGGCCACACCTGTAGTCACACATTCTTCAAGGAGAACAGACCTATGTAAATTGTATTACCTCCCCTAATACCAGCCAACCTGGTCTGGTCAGGGAGATAATAGGGTGCCACATCATCACATGCTCCTTCAGAGCACTGATGACAATCCAATATGGCAACTTCAAGTTGTCGATTGAAAGAACTCCAATGAAAACCTCAGCTCTGTACCTAGATGATACAGCTCCCTGATCCCTTTACACCAAAAGTTCAAAGGCGAGCCCCTCCTGCCTTGGCTCTAGAGGACTGGCAATTCTCCTTTATCCCAGTGGGTTTGGGCTGTCCAAGCTCAGGTGCAGTTTTACAAGTTAACAGGTTCCTCCTCACCCCTTCCTTTCCCAGGAAGTGGGTCAAGTTCTGTTAATTGCTCTATCTTGTGTGAAGGCCTGTGATACCTCCATTGGAGAACAGAGTAATTAACTTAAACCAGTAGGAGGGAAGAAGGCTGAGCCAGGAAAATATGACTAATCTTAAAGTGCCATATAAAGTGTAGAGAGTGTGTTAGGGACTGTAAATCTACACCCTGGGTATATGGTTATGACTAGATGGATACCTCGCTGGACCCTGTAGGCCACAGTAGAGCGAAACTGTACTTTATAGCAAAGTTCTCCTCTAATATGTCATACAGTGTAAGCACCACAGATCTTCTCTAAGCACTGCAGACCTACACTATTAATGCCCACTCGTATTAAAAGGCCAGCCCCAGGAGAGTCCAATCTCTGAAGAGTCCCTGTTAAAGTGTGACCAGCCCAGAAACTCTTACCCTAGCCATGCAACAATTGCCTTATCTGGAAAAGCAGACACTGGTGGTTAACACTCACAGTCAACTTAGTGATTTTTTAGCTAATGCTGGTATTAGCACAACAGCAAGAACTGCAGTGCGCATGTCGTATTGCGTGAAGGCATGTCTAACCCTATCATGGGTGTTAGAAATGGGGGTCCCTAGTTGGCAGAGGTAGGTACCTTTGTCCAAATAAGGACCCTTGCTTCTAGTCAGGGTAAGGGGGATACACTTCTAAAATAACCCATCCTCACCTCCTTGGTAGCTTGGCACGAGCAGACTGGCTTATCTCAGAGGCAGTATGTAAAGCATTTGTGAACACATACAGTAATACAGTGAAAACACTACAAATGGACACCACACCAGTTTCGAAAAATAAATAATCTTTATCTAAACCAAGCAAGACCAAAACGACAAAAATCCACAATACAGTAATGAAAATATGACTTTCAAATGGTAGAAATAGTTCAGTTCAAAGCAATTTGCAGATGCAACACTTTTCACACAAAGTAACTTGGATGCGTCGCGAACACAAACAAAAAGAGCCACAGGGAAGGTGATGCGTTGGTTCCTTACACTCAAGGAAGGGGATGCGTCAGTTCCTTGCTCCAGGGGAGGTGATGCATCAGTTTCTTACTGCTGCGCATGGGAGGTGATGCGTCGGTTACTTACTGGAGAGGAGGTGATGCGTCGGTTTCTTACATTGTGGGGATGTGATGCGTCGGTTTCTTACTACGTCCCCCAAAGATGCGACAGACCTGGTGCCTCTATGTGATGCAACGATCCGGGACGATGCGTGGGTTCTTGCAGCCACACAGCAGAGTTTGCGTCAGAATCAGTGCAGTGATCTCAGACTTCGGAGATCGGCGCACTCAATGTGGCGTGCAGTGATTTCTCGAGCCGCGGGCAGGCTCTGCGATGATTTGTTCAGCAGTGCATCAGAAACAGGTGTGGATGCGTCACACTTCTTGAAGTTGCCTTACTTTTCGTGGCGCCAGTGGCAAACAGCCTTCAGAGGTCCAAAACAACAGCAGGAACCTCTTAGCCGGTCAAAACTCTCATTAAGGAAGTTCAGGGGAGCTGGTGGTGAAGTCTTTGTGTCCCTGAGACTTCAGAACAGGAGGCAAGCTCAGTTTCAAGTCCTTGAAGATCTTCCTCAAGCAGGGGACACAGCAAACAGCGAAGTCATTTTCCCTTTCCTTGGTAGAAAGTAGCCACTGCAGGCCAACCCCAGACAGCAAACAGCACAGGGGCAGTATTCCTCCTCAGTTTCTCCAGCTCTTCTCTGTGGCAAAGTTTCCTCTTGATTTCCCAGAAGTGATCTAAAAGTCTGGGGTCTGGGCCCCTCTTTTTATACAGTAAAATCAATAGTTCTCTGGTGGAAGAGAAGCCCTGTGCTCAGTCAAAACCAGTTCTGTCCTCTCTGGTGCAGCTTCCCGGCAGGAGGTGGAGACAGCATTGTGGGAGGCAGACCAGGCCCATTCAGGTGAAAGGAAATCTCCTCCCCCTACTCTTAAGTGCATCCCGTGTCTATTCACTCCAGCCCTGACTCATCCAGACTCTCTGGAGCCACTGTGCAGCCCCTGCCCCTGTCACTCCAAAGCCAGACAGTCAATTCACATCCTAGCAGAGGCACACTGGATGGCTAAGCAAGAAAATACCTACTTTCTTAAAGTTATTTTCAAACACAGAATGTAACAAGCATTTGCAATGCAATCGGTCTCGCTTTTGGGACCTTATATGTATTTAGCTATGCAGCACGTTAGCCTGGGTGCTGAAACATCTACTGTTCTTTAATATGGAGGGAAAGTAAGCACCAAACTGCGTGACACGCCAGGTATGGGAACACATGGAGAGAAATGTTGCCTTTCAGCGGGAAATGGTATAGTCCAAAGCTCTATTTTTTAATATAAAAGCAGGGCCTTCGGTGGTCATATCACTGAAAATACAAGATTTGAAAAAAATATTATTGTCTACAGGTGCACATGGAAGGCAATTTCTATGGACTGGAATCTAGAGAATGCTAAAGTGATTCTGGTATTTTACTGACCTCTGCAAGTCATTTTCTATCAAGACAGTTAAATAGAGGCAGTTGAACAGAAAAAAAGTCCCTAAGCGGAAGCAGACAAGTCCAAGGGCTGATCTCCAGAGCCCACAAAGTACATACACATATAAGTATATGCTAAAGTATACATACTAAAGTATATACTAAAGTATATACAAGAGGTCTCGAATGCTCGACCTAAAAATGACCCCACTCGGGTACTCGGGTTGGGGGGGGCAGGTGTCATGCCCATCATTGTACTTGTTAAATAGACTTCTGTATTACCCAACCTTCCAACAGGTTACATAGCTAAGTGGTCAAATGTATCCAAAGAAGAGGCGTGTGATTAGCCAGACCTAACAGGTTCAAGTAAGAGCAGGCCCAAGGTTCCAAGATTCCATTAAGTTTTGGTGCTCGGCCTACAAACAGTAATTTGAAATTATACCTATGTTTGTTAGGTCACCAGGGAATGCTCAGAAGGCAACATGTTTGGCACTGTAGGAAAAAAAATGTTTTGGAATGTGTACACAACTATGTGTTGCACTTATCTGCATGCAGGGGAACGCCAAAGCGGAATATCAGAATTCCCTATTGATTTCAGATGTATACCTTATTTAAAGCCAAACGTCAATATATTCCTATTCATGAGGTCAACAAAAGGCAGGGAGAAAATTAGGCCTAACATACAGCACAGGTTTGACAACTATATCCAGGGCTTGTTGTGCCACGAGAGACTTGGCATTGCTGAAACTCTGTGCCAGTACAATTCAGTGGGGAGTGGTGGCTGCCAGAAACCATCCAAGAAGCCCCAGAGGGCAGAAGCTTCCTTCCGAATCATGGTTTTCACATAGCCAACTCATGATGCTACTGCCCTGTGGACCAGTCGCATGGCTGAAAAGCAGTGGCTATCCACCTTCAAGTTGTGTTGTAGGGTGTTCAAACACTAGCAGACCACCTATGATAGTTTTAGGGACTTCTAGAGCACACACAATTTACTCAGTCTGTATAGGTGGAAGAAACTGAGGCCAAAGGAGAAGATCCATGGGCGTGGAGAATAGGAGGATACTGCGTCAAAGGCTTTGTAGCTGGGTCTGGAAAGTAAGTTAGTTGTTGAAGTTCTTTGATGGTACTCAGACTAGTGTTACTCAGTGTGAGCACTCCCTCACGGGATAGCATCGTTAGCCTCCATTTCTCCACCTGCACATATTTACTGGGCAGGTCTGCCATGCCAGATCCTCACCCCCTTCTTCATCTTATTTGGTTCGCTGGCTGTAATATGGGTTTTTCAACCAGTCCTCTTCATCTATTGGTCTTTTGCAGAGTCATTCACATTTCCTCCACTCACTGCAGAATATAGCATGGGGTAATGGGGGTCAGCCTACTTCAACCAGGCTAACTTCACTGCTAGTGACTGACTGCCCTTTCATAAGGAGCACATTCACACACAAAGCAGTTCCTTCAGGTGCCAGGAACTACTCTAGCAACATGTGCATTTTAAGGCCCAAAAAATTGCTTTATGCATTTTTTTTCCTTTGGATTGACGAGGGCCCAGCTGCTTCTTAAACAAAGCTTAGCAAATAACTAGTCATAATAAAACAAGCACTGGCAAAGCCAAATGGCTGCCAACCTTTGACAGACCTATGGGTTTTGCCAATGCTTATGCTCAAGGGTTTCTATACTAAAACGCCAGAAGGAGTTTTATTCCTTACTGAGTCTGGGTAAAAAGGCCATTTGATAACCAATGGAGTATCAATCTTCTCACTTAACAGCAGTTTCATAAGTGAAAATGACAGGAATTGCATTCAAAGATATAACGTCAGGCTGAAATTTGCAGTAATTCGTGTTTCGCATGAGGCTTTTTAATGACCTCCAGTTCCGAGAAACTACCTCAAGATAAAAGGGGGTAATTAAAGATAATAGAAGAATATACAGTTTATACACACACACACACACTCAAACACCTCTGCGTCAATCCTCAGGGACTTTGCCGGGATTTAATCGTCTGGCTGTACACTGCGAACTCCAGCTGATGCATTAGCCCACCGACAAATGTTAGGGGGATTCAAACCTGCACCTTGCAGGTTACACTTTGCTAGTTTGCCGACCAGAAACAACACTGCGATGAAGAAAATTAGATTTGATAGTACATTAAAGTGAGTATACACGTGTTAATGCAAAGGGAAGGCCGGGCGGGTCAGACGTCCTGAACAAAATTCTGACTGACCTTCCTGAAGCCTGTTTTCGAGAATTCAAAAAAGGCGTCTTGTGAGCACTCGGCCCACTGGCCCCTCCTGCGAATACTCACCCAAACTTATTGTACATAGTGCTGCTGGGAAATTCCATCTGTAACCGGGCATGCGGGAGACCATATTATCAAGAACGGGCGATAACATTATTGCCGCTTTAGCGGCAGGAAACTGCTGCTAAAGCGGCAGTAAGGGGCTTGATAATATGCCCTATAGAATTCCAATAGAAGCCCAGGTTTGATGTCCTTCACACCAGAACCTGGGCTTCTATTGGAATTCTATAGGGCATATTATCAAGCCCCTTATCGCCGCTTTAGCGGCAGTTTCCTGCCGCTAAAGCGGCAATAATGTTATCGCCCGTTCTTGATAATATGGCCCCATGACTGCACAGAAGCAGTGCACTTACATACCCTTCACCCACTCCTCTAGTGATCTCAGGATGGAATATAACAGAATGTGTTAGTGGTCGGACATACAGGCAATTACAGCTTCTACGATGGTGACTATAATTAGGGAAGCTCTGCAGATCAATGGTTTGTCAAACTTCCTGGATTTACTAAGTGGACTGAAAAGTGCCCAGATGTAGTTTAGCTTGCCGCACAGCGCTATAAAAAGTTCGCAAATAAAACAAATACAGTCCATTAAAGTGTATCAAAGAGCAATTATCTTTGCGGGAATTATCGGTTCCAAATAAAACATGAATGCAAGGCAGGGCAATACACGAAGTGCAAAGTTCAGGCAACAAGCAAACAAACAGCAACTGGTGGCGCTATGCTTTGTGTTTACGCCCACAACTCTTTCCAGTGACAGCCACAAAGAGAGAAGGCACATGCCCACAGCACCTTGAAGAAGGGTAGGGTTTCAAAATAATAAGTTAAATGGCAAAGAAACTGACAAATAAGTAACACAAAAATGTGGACAGGGTCTGCAAGGAGATCCCAAACAGTGGTCAGTAAGAATGAAATGCCAGTGTAGCGTTTACTTGCATCATATACAATAAAGAGCCCCCACCCTTCTTTCTGTGGGCTATATTTTGATAACCCGAGTATATACAAGATACTGTAAACAATGACATTTTGAAAACTCTGCTTTACGTGGCATGCAAGAAAGCGTTACTGTATGGTGTTATCAGTCCCATCTGGGTGTATTTAAAGTGAAATGGGCCAGCAGCTTGAACTGCGAACCCCGCGGTACTCCCTCACTCAACTCCCGGGCTCGGGGGCCCTTGCCGTGTGGGGGCTGCAGGGAAGGGCGGGCGGTGTAGAAGATTTCCTTGCTCATGGAGTAGTCCTCCTCCAGGCTGCTGTACCCGCTGCTCATGCTGCTGCTCCACGTCATCTATCCGACGCCCAGGGACAGGGGGGAGAGGGGCTGTCTAGCTCCTCGAAGCAATCACTAGGAGCTGTAAGGGCGCCGGGCGCTCTTGTCCACTCCCACTTGTTGCCGTTCCTCCCTTCGCATGAGTCTCCGGGCTTTCCTGCGGCACACCCCTGTTGATCCACTCGCCGCCCCCAGGCGCAGTGTGCATTAATTAACCTCTTCAATGGGACACCGGTGCTCACACTCAGGCTCGATAATGAAGTAACGTCAACACCGACCACATTAGCAAATGTCTCTCGAGCTTTCCCTGGAGCTTTCCCTGGAGCTTTCCCTGGAGCACTTCCTGCCGCTCACCACGCTCCGGCCCCTCGCAGAACAGCCTTATCTACTTGTGGCACCTCTACCTGCTCTTTGCCAACTACTCAAACAAGCATTTGCAATGCAATAGGACTCGCATTTACGTGAGACCTATTGCACTGCATCACCGGACAATGGGCGGGAGAGTGGGGGCACGGACAACGGGAGTGCCGGCGGGGGTGAAGGTGCACAAAGGAGTGCTCTCACTCCACATACGGTGTAACACTCCAAGTGAAGGGGCCAGTAGCCATGGGAGGTGACAAATGACAACAAAGCCATCATAAGGAGGGACTAACAAGCCTCAAAATGAATCAGAAGGCAGCATTTACGGAGGAGAAAGACACAAGCCAATGGGCGGAGAGTGGGCGGAGCTTCTACGAAGCTTCCACTCCGTAGTGTATACTGCATGCCTCGCAAAGCGAGCAGCGCATGCGCGCTGCCGCTATAGGCTCAACCTAAAAATCACCCTCACTAAAAGATGCATTTTAACATTCTGAGTTCAGGCATACTAAACTTTATTTTCCTGCCTTGTTCCCAGGGGTAGTTATGTTTATAAGATGTTATAAGCAAACTTCCCATTCTATGCTATAGGAACAGGTAGCCTTGCAATCGTGTAAAACGAAATTGGCAGTATTTCACTTTCAGGACATGCCACGCACATCAGGGCATATCCTACCTTTCACATACACTGCACCCTGCCCACAGGGGTACCTTGGGCCTACCTTAGGGGTGACAGACATGTAAGAAAATGGAAGGTTAGGGCCTGGCAAGTGGGTGCACTTGCCAGGTCGACATGGCAGTACTAGACTGCACACAGGTTCTGCAATGGCAGGCCTGACACCTTGTTGCAAAGCTGCTTGTATAGGTGGCACAATCAGTGCTGCAAGTCTACTAGCAGCATTTGATTTACAGGGCCTGGACACACACAGTGCACTGTACTAGGGACTGACTAGTAAATCAAATATGCCAATCATGGAAACATCAATTTACAAAGGGATCACTTGCACTTTGGCACTGAACAGCAGTGGCAAAGTGCCCAGAGCATCTAGACCAGCAAAACGGAGTCCAACACACAGCAAAAACACAGGAGGTAAAGGCAAATATACAGGGGAAACCCATGCCAATGATGCCAGGTCTAACACGTGTCCCCTCCAGCTGAAATGTGGGGAGAACTACCCACCCTCTTGGGAGTTCTCTTCTCTAAGGCTGAAAAATCTGGACAGACCATCAGCATTGGCTTGTTCTGTACCAGGGCGGTGTTCCACCCTGAAGCCCATCCCCTGTAGGGAAATGAACCACCTCAACAACTTTGTGTTCTCACCCCTCATCTGCATCAACTATCTGAGGGGCCTGTGGTTGGTCTTAACCCGGAAGTGAGTCCCAAACAAGTAGAGGCTCAGCTTCTTCAGTGCCCAGACCACAGCAAAAGCCTCATGCTCAATTGCACTCCACCTCTGTTCCCGTGGAAGTAACCTCCTACTAATGAATACTACAGGTTGGTCTAGGCCCTCCTCATTTAGCTGTGAGAGCACAGCCCCCACACCATGCTCTAAAGCATCTGTCTGCACCACAAATTCCTGTGAGAAGTTGGGTGCCTTGAGCACGGGCGCCGTGCACATGGTATATTTCAGGGCAGGTGTCAATCCAGTTCACCTTCCTGAGCTGCTTTCTGTAAGTCAGCTCTGTCAAGGGGGCCACAATGGAGCCATAACCCTTGATGAATATCCTGTAATACCCAGTCCTAAGAAGGCTCTCACCTCTGTCTGGGTCTTGGGGGGTTGAATAGTATCAATCTTGGGCTGTAGGGGCGCCACCTGGCAGCTCCCTACCTGGTATCCCAAGTACACCACTGAACCCTGCCCGATCTGGCACTTGCTTGCCTTGATTGTGAGGCCTGCGCTCTGCATAGCCTTCAACACTTCCCAGAGGTGGTGCGGATGTTCCTCCCAAGTGGAACTGAACACTGTGATGTCATCCAGGTAGGTGGCACTGAAATCCTCCAGTCAAGTCAACACCTGGTTGACCAACCTCTGAAAGGTGGCAGAAGCATTTTGCAACCCAAATGGCATCACCTGGAATTGGTAGTACCCCTCTGGCATTGAAAATGCTGACCTCTCCTTTGCCCCATCAGTTAAGGCAATCTGCCAGTACCCAGAGGTTAAGTCAAACGTACTGAGGTACTTGGCAGCTCCCAACCTATCGATGAGCTCATCAGCTCTGGGGATGGGGTGTGCATCAGTCCTGGTGACCGAATTGAGCCCTCGGTAGTCCACACAGAACTGGAGTTCTTGCGTGGCACCGGGTGCGGCAGCCTTTGGGAACAAGACCACTGGGCTGGGTCAAGGGCTGTTTGAGGGCTCAATCACCCCTAGTGCTAACATCTTGGAGACCCCCTACTTGATGCAAGCCTTGACCCTGTCAGTCACTCTGTAAAACATGTGCTTCACAGGAGGACTGTCCCCGGTGTCAACATCATGGACACACCACTGAGTGGCACCAGGGGTCAGGGAGAACAGAGTAGCAAACTGTCCCAACAGTTGGCGGCAGTCACTCTGCTGTTCAGGTGTCAGGGCGGGGGAGAGGATTACACCATCCACTGACCCATCATGTACCTTGGCAGACAGGAGGTCAGGAAGGGTCTCAGTATCCTCTTCTATTCTAGCATATGTCGCCAGAAGCAAGCCCTCTTCGGACCTCTCCAAATGGGGCTTAAGGCAGTTCACATGCAGGACCCGCAAAGGGTTGTTTGGAGACTGCAAGTCCACCAGGTGGTTGAATTTACTCTTGCGCTCCACCACCTCAAATGGCCCAGTCCACTTATCTTGGAGCGCACATGGCTCCACTGGGCTCATGACCCACACTTTCTGGCCAGGCTGAAACTCGATCAGAGTGGCATTCTGATCATACCACAGTTTCATCTCTTCCTGGCTGGCTTCCAGATTTGCATGAGCGAGTTGCCTGAAGTGCTTAGTCTGGTTCCTGAAGGCCAGCAAGTAGCTATATACATCCTGGGGAGGTTTACTGGGAGCTTTCTCCCAGCCTTCTTTGACCAGACTTAGAGGTCCTCTTACAGGATGTCCATGCAGGAGCTCAAAGGGACTGAACCCTAAGGACTTCTGTGGTTCCTCCCTGTAAGCAAACAAAAGGCCTGGTAAGAGGACGTCCCACTTACGCCTCATGGGTTCACCAAGACCCATAATCATGTCCTTCAGGGTCCGGTTGAATCTCTTAACTAGCCCATTACCTTGGGGGTGGTAAGGAGTGGTGAAATTTTAGGTAATACTGCACTCCTGCCACAGGGACTTCATATATGTGGATAGATATGAAGGTGGTACCACAGTCGGACACCCCCTCTCTGGGGAACCCCACAAGGTAGAACATCCCCATCAAGGCACGACCCACCACGGGGTCCGTCACAGTCCAGAGAGGGATGGCTTCTGGGTACCGGGTGGCATGGTCCACCAAGACCAGGATGAACCTGTGCCCATGGTTTTCTTGTTATCCAGAGGCCCCACAATGTCAGTACTCTCCCTCTCAAAGGGGGTGCTGACTACAGGGAACGGTTGGAGAGGAGCCTTGCACTTCCTCCCACTCTTAACACTTGCCTGGCAAGTCTGGCAAGACTGACAATGGGTTTAAGAGTTCTTACGCATTAGGGGCCTGTAAAAGTGGGTGACAAGCCTTTCAAAGGTAATGTCTTGCCCCAAATGCCCTGCCAAAGGCACATCATGAATATATCAAAAAAGAGAGGGACCCTTGGGTAACCCAAAGGACTAGGGTTCAATCACGAACTTTTCAACAAGAACGTCCTCTGGGAAGAATCTTTTTTTGTATCTCTGCATTACATTCCACACTTCAAATCTCAATCACACGATCACAGGTTAAATCCTATCCACCACATCCAAACTGTTCAATACACTAAATATTGGCACAAAAACCTATAGAAGATATAATAACAATTACATTTTTTAAAACACAAATATTTTTCAAAACATTACATCATAAAACCATTTCATTGAGCAAATCATTTGGTTAGACAACTCAATAAAAAAACATTATAATCCATTCAGTATACAAACAAATTGATCTTGGTTAAAAAATACAGTAAAACCTATAATAAAAAAATATATGCAACTACGTATATATCTTCACGAGAGTTTTTTTCTAAGACAGACAATAACCTTTGTCTTTAATGGCCACAACCAAAAAGAAACAGAATTCTAACACATACACCTTGTTGCCTAGCACATTATACGCATCTAAGGTGATATTTAGACAAATTAGTTTGTGGCTGTTATTACTGGCGTCGACGCGTTTCGAAGGTATATTTCACTTAAAACCTTCTTTATCAAGACTGTAATGTTCTTACTCCCGTTCTTTAAAATTTGAGGCGATTTGATCAGGCTGCCCCACAATCTTACGGACACGATAGTCCCTGAGCTACTTCTAATGAAGTCGTCTCTTTATCCTTTTTCTTTTTAAAACTTTACAGAAGCGAGCATCTCATTTACGATGATGGACTAGCCTTGATTAGAAAGTCCCTGTGTCCTTCCGGTTCAGACACTTTAGCTTGTGTTTAAAACTGTATTTCACTGCCCCATATATAGATCTTCTTTATTTTTACGGGCTGATAAAACAGGATCGTTGTATTTACGTTGTAATCCTGATGAATATTCTTTTAGTATCTCCGGTTCTTGCTAGTTCCCAGAGCAGACCAGCAGCGTGTCAATACGTCCGTCTTGGTATAGTGTCATGAGCCAGACCCAGTAGGAAGGCTCTGAAGCGCTGGGGTACCACCAGTGCACAGGCTGACCCAGGCTCAGAACCTTAGGCTCACTTTACAGGAGACCATTCTCCCAGTAAATCCAATGTGATCCAGACTGATCACTTGCTGCCTGGTTTACAGCCTGCTGCCGCAAACAAACAAGAGAAGGGCATTTCTGGTGCTCCTTGCAGAATTTCTCCCTGGAGGGGCCCTCTTCCTGCTGCCAATGGGTCATCTCAGGAAGGTTCCCCAGTTTGGCTACTTGCTCCCCTGTAGGCTCCAGAGTGTCCCCCTCAAGGTTTACCTCCTCCTGGACCGTGGGACCTTTGAGGGCCGGTTTCCCGCACCCCTTGCCTCTTCTCTTTCTGGCAGGCACCTGGGCCACTGTTTCAGGCTCCAGGTCCTCTTGAATGCCCTTACTGGCTGTCACACATGCCCACTCAGGCAGACCCAACATCTTTAAATGAGACTTCTGCTCCACCTTTTCCCAAGGGGAACTCTCCAAAACGTTGCCTAGCAGATAGTCAACAGGCATGGCTGGCCTCACAGCTGCTCTCAAGGTACCTGAGACCGCCCGTGCGCAAGGAAATCTGTGCCACTTTGCTGAGGCACTCTGAGTTGTCAGCTGCAACTACTGGGTAGAATGTGTTGGGGACCACCTGCTCTTCAGACACTAGCCGACAACTCACAGCTGTCACACTGGCTCCAGTGTCTCTCAGAGCTTTCACACTATGGCCATTGATGGTCACCCACTGCCTGTATTTTTTAGTGTTATCAGGCAGATGAGCTCTTGGGACCATCTCAATGTCTCCTAAAGAGACCAGGGTCATCTCTGTGGACCCCCACCACTCCTGGGAACCCGACTCCTCCCCCAAGGCTACACTAGCCAACTCAAGGGTGCGGAGCACATGTGGGTGCAGTAGTGGCTTTCTTGGGACACTTAGGATACCCTATGAAGTGGCCCACCTGACCACAAGCAAAACATGCTCTGGGACCTTTCTGGGCAGGCTTACCTCCCGGGACCCATGGGGGGGCTGAGAACCTTTCCCTTAGTTCCCTTGGGAATTACTTTGGGGCCCTTTTTGGAACTCCTTCTGTTTAACCTTGTCCCCCTCACTCTTCTGCTGGGATCCTGCCCACCTTTTGCGGAGTCTTCCCCATGACCTTTGTGGACCCTGGTACTGACCCAGTGGTCCGCCTCCACAGCAAGCTTTCTGGGGTCAGTCAGCTTACTGTCAATCAAATGTTGGCGTAGCTCTGGAAAACAACTACCAGACAAGTGCTCCCATGCAACCAAATCATAGAGCCCCTGCAAGTCATTCACCTGGCTACCCAACCATCCAGGGCTCTGCACATACTCCACCCAAGTGCTTGAATCCAGCTTCTTACAGTTTCTGAACTTCTGTCTGTACAGTTCTGGGGTCAACCCATACCTCCTGATCAAGGCTTCCTTCAAGTTGGTAAAAGACATTTGCTCCTCGCTTGGTAAGGCTAACAAAGTTTCCCTCCCTTCTGTCACGAAGCGGCTCGACTACCCCGCTCCCCAGTCTCTCTCAGGGATTCTATGGGACCTCATTTCTACCTCATATGCCTTAAACCACTAACCAATGTCCTCACTCTTTACAAAATCCTTAATCACTTCCTTGGGGATGTATACCTTCCCTTCTCCAGGCACTGCTGGTGCGCTGCCACCATGCGGATTGGACTCTCTATGTTTTGCTCTCAGATCCAACTCCCTCAAACCTCTTTCATGCTCTTAAAGCATCTTCTTCTCTTCCTTGGCCAGTTTCTGCTTCTCTACCTCCAATTTCTTACTCTCCATGTCACAATCCTTCCCCAGCCTGAGCTTCGTAAGCTCCAACTCATGCACTCTGCTTCTCTCCCTGTTCTCCAACTCCTCTGGAGACAGGCTCTTTGAAGGCACACTGCTGCCCCCCTGGACGGTAACTTCCCTTCAGGCAGGCCCAATAGCCCATCCTGCTGCCCGTCTAAATTCTCTCCTTCCACCATAGGCTCCTCTGTATGCTCACTGGCATTCCTAGATTCCTACCAGGCCCTCAGCGCATTTTGGTATTCCTCCTTTCTGATGAGGCCTCTTACTGAGATTTTAATTTTTTTGCAGACAGCTTTCAATTGTGGCACAGTGTAGGTTTCAACCCTATCCTCTTCAAATTCAATATCCACAGATGCAAGTGATGCTGGTTTACTCATGGTGAAAATTGGTAGTTCTCAAGTTGCAAAAAAATTACAAGGAAAAAAAAAAGTTCCACCAATTGTATGTGGTTGCGTGATGGTCTGCACTCTACTAGTAGTGTACACCAATCACTGTATGTAAGACACAGATGCAAGTCCAGATCCTCACCGCTGACCACCAATGTTAGAAATGGGGGTCCCTAGTTGGCAGAGGTGGGTACCTTTGTCCAAATAAGGACACTTGCTTCTAGTCAGGGTAAGGGGGATACACTACTAAAATAACCCCTGCTCACCCCCTTGGTAGTTTGGCATGAGCATACAGGCTTATCTCAGAGGCAGTGAGTAAAGCATTTGTGAACACATACAGTAATACAGTGAAAACACTACAAATGGCCACCACACCAGTTTAGAAAAATAAGTAATCTTTATCTAAACCAAACAAGACCAAAACAACAAAAATCCACAATACAGTAATAAAAATATGACTTTCAAATGGTAGAAATAGTTCAGTTCAAAGCAATTTGCAAATGCAACACTTTTCACACAAAGTACCTTGGATGCATCGTGCACACAAACAAAAAGGGCCGCAGGGAAGGTGATGCGTCGGTTTCTTGCTCCAGCGGAGGTGATGCGACGGTTCCTTACTGCTGTGCAGGGGAGGTGATGCATCGGTTCCTTACCGGAGAGGAGGTGATGCGTCGGTTTCTTACTGCGTGGGGAGGTGATGTGTCGATTTCTTACTGCGTCCCCCAACGATGCGACAGACCTGGCACCGCGATGTGACGATCCGGAATGATGCGTGGGTTCTTGCAGCCTCACAGCAGGTCTTGCGTCGGAATCAGTGCGGTGATCTCGGACTTCCGAAAATGGTGCACTCGCTGCGGTGTGTGGTGATTTTTTGAGCCGCGGGCAGGCGCTGCGGAGATTTCTTCGGCGATGCATTGGAAACAGGTACGGATGCATCGCGCCTCTTGAAGTTGCGATACTTTTCTAGCTCCCAGCGACAAACAGCCTTCAGAGGTCCAAAACAAAAGCAGTAACATCTTAGCAGGTCAGAACTCCCAGCAAGGAAGTTCAGGGGAGCTGGTGGTAAAGTCTTTGTGTCCTTGAGACTTCTGAACGGGAGGTAAGCTCAGTTTTGGAGATCTTCCTCAAGCAGGGGACACAGCAAACAGCAAAGTAATTTTCCCTTTCCTTGGCAGAAAGTAGCCACTGTAGGCCAATGCCAGACAGAAAACAGCACAGGGGCAGTATTCCTCCTCAGTTTCTAAAGCTCTTTTCCTTGGCAAAGGTTCCTCTTGATTTCCCAGAAGTGATCTAAAAGTCTGGGGTCTCTGCCCCTCTTTTTATACAGTAAAATCCTTTGCTCTCTGGTGGCAGAGAAGCCCTGTGCTCAGTCAAAACCAGTTCTGTCCTCTCTGGTGCAGCTTCCCGGCAGGAGGCGGAAACAGCATTGTGGAAGGCAGACCAGGCCCATTCAGGGTAAAGGAAATCTCCTCCCCATACTATAAATGCAGCCCAGGTCTATTCAGCCCAGCCCTGCCTCATCCAGACTCTCTGGAGCCACTGTGCATCCCCAGCCCCTGTCACTCCAAAGCCAAACCGTCAATACTCATCCTAGCAGAGGCGCACTGGATGGCTAAGCAAGAAAATACCTACTTTCTAAAAGTGGTATTTTCAAAACACAGAATGTAAAAATCACCCTCACTAAAAGATGCATTTTAACATTCTGAGTTCAGGCACCCTAAACTTTATTTTCCTACCTTGTTCCCAGGGGTAGTTATGTTTATAAGATGTTATAAGCAAACTCCCCATTCTATCCTATGGGAACAGATAGCCTTGCAATAGTGAAAAACTAAATTGGCAGTATTTCACTATCAGGACATGCCACACACATCAGGGCATGTCCTGCCTTTCACATACACTGCACCCTGCCCACAGGGGTACCTTGGGCCTACCTTAGGGGTGACTAACATGTAAGAAAAGGGAAGGTTAGGGCCTGCAATTGGGTGCATTTGCCAGGTTGACATGGCAGTACTAGACTGCACACAGGCTCTGCAATGTCAGGCCTGAGACCTTGTTTCAAGGCTTCTTGTGTAGGTGGGACAATCAGTGCTGCAAGCCTACCAGCAGAATTTGATTTACAGGCCCTAGACACACACAGTGCACTGTACTAGGGACTGACCAGTAAATCAAATATGCCAATCATGGAATCACCAATCCATAACAACAATTTACAAAGGGAGCTCTTGCACTTTGACACTGAACAGCAGTGGCAAAGTACCCAAAGCATCTAGACCAGCAAAACGGAGTCCCACACACAGCAAAAACACAGGAGGTAAAGGCAAAAATACAAGGGAAACCCACGCCAATGATGCCAGGTCTAACAATGGGATTTCATCGGAACAGACTCGTCTTAACGCAATACTACATGTGTACTGCAGTTCTTACTGTCCTATGAGTTGGGGTTAGCTGCTGCACTAAGCTGGCTGAGGCTCCCGCATTGAATCCAAGCTGAAGCAGCGGAGGCGCAGGCTTCTACCTATTCAGCTGAGTGTGTGTAGCCTGCAGGAAGGCAGTGGCGCCTAATAGAGACCGGTGGCTGGGCTGGGCTGCTCCGCCATGGATAGCCACCATTTTGGAGGTAAGTCCTAGAATCCTCCTAGTCTGTGGCACCAGTAAACTTCACTCCACTGCGAGTGCAGAGTTTTTGCAAACTTCGTACTCCAAATAGAGTGCAGAGTTCTAAAACTCCAATGGCGGAGTGGAGTTATCCACCCACCCTTAGTAGAGAGATGTGTTTGTCATTATTAGTAGATTGTGGCAATGGATTCAAAGGAACATTTAGACCAGTCATCCTTAGGGCGGTCTTCACCCACATTTTGCCTGCTTACCTCCACTTTTTGCTGTTTTTGTTGGCCTTAGGACTCTGAGCACTTTAACAATGCTAACCAGTTCTAAAGTGCATATGCTGCTCTCCTAAACATGGTGACATTGGTGTATACCTGATTGGCATATTTAGTTTACCTGTAAGTCCCTTGTAGAGTGGTATACCATATACCCAGGGCCTGTAATCTAAATGCTACTAGTGGGAGTGCAGCACTGATTGTGCCATCCACACAAGTGGGATTTCAAACTTGTCTTTGGGCCTGCCATTGCAAGGCCTGTGTGTGCAGTTTACTTCCACATTGACTTGGCATTTAAAACCGCTTGCCAAGCCTTAAACTTCACTTTTATTACACATAGGTCACCCCAAAGGTAGGTCCTAGGTAGCCCTAAGGGCAGGGTGCTGTATTAAAAGGTAGAACATGTAGTTTCAGGTTTTACATGACCTGGTAGTGACAACAGCTAAATTCATTTTTCACTACTGTGAGGCCCACTCCTCTCAAAGGCTAGCATTGGGAATTCCTTAAAACACTTTTGTGCTGTAGTTCCTGATTAGAAAGGAGTAGCTGCATTATGTTTCTAATTTTTGGAATGGTATTGATAAATCTTCTTTAATGGTAAAGTTGGATTTATTATTACTATTTTAGAAATGACACTTTTTGGAAATTGCCATTTCTCTGCTCTTACTGCTCTGTGTGCCTTGCATCATGTCTCCAATACACACCTGGGCTGGGTGACAGCTACAATTCATGCATTCCCTCTAGACAGCCACAAACACAGGACGGGTGGGTGAGACAGAGGACTCATCTGCATTATGATAGCCTTCCTGGGTAGGAAGGGGGAGTGGGAGCTGACACTGAATAGGCAGTGTCCTGTGTCCCACACAAAGGGCTGTTTATCTCCCAAGATAGCCTGGCAGACAGGGCTGGGATGAAAGGAGAACTGTGCACTTCAAGGAGCTTCTTTGAAGTCACCCCTGCTTGAAAGGCACATTTGGGTATACGTACTAGGGCTCCGACCCTACCAAGAAAGTACACTAATGGACCTTTAAAGAACTCTGCCAGGAGTAAGGACTGTTGTGCTACAAGATTTGCCACTCAGCTTGAGTGACTGTTCACAGGAGCTGCTTCACTTCTGTGCTGAGCTGCCCCTCCAGCCTGCTGATCTCTGCCCCGCTGAGGACAAGGACTCAACCCATCTCACTTGAACCCAGAATGACTTCAAGGGCTTGCTGGCTTGCCTCCTGTTTTCTGAAGTCTCCAGGTCATAAAAGACTTCTTGTGCTGGTGCTGCTGGACTGTGGTGAGTCGTACCCTTGCCTGAGGTGCCCCCACCAGTCCAAGGCCTCAAAAGTGGGTTCTGCAGCTATTTTGCTACATAGCTGATGTATCATCACCACTGCGTCGATTGGAACCTATGCAGTTCCCTTTGACGCAGATGCAGCACCAATCCAAAGACATCTCTGTTTGGCTTGATGATGATGCAGTGCCGAACCAAGGTCCCAACTGCGAGGCTTCACTTTGAAGCATCGATCCGACTGCGTGAATCGGAACCGACGCATCTGAATCTCTATTTTTTTTCCCCAACACATTTTATTGGGCTTTTCAGTTTTGCATATTTTGCTGACAGTATATGTTATGCAGACGCCGGGCCATAGCGTATGCTTTCCAGTGGTATGCATTACAATTACATTTTGATTTTAGTCCAGGCCTTGTTTCGCTAAGGCAGAACAATCATGTTGTATATCATACATTGAAAAAAGTAGTTCAACTGCAATTGTAGCAATGTGACTGGGTACATATGCAAGGTTACTAACATTATTCCTAAAACTTATTTAACTACCCCCTCCCAACCCTCCCAACTCTCCCACCCCCTATTGGACTCACCCCATTACATATTGTTTCCATATGAGTTCGTCCTATCGCCCCCAGTAGCTCGTGTATGGGCAGCCCATGTTTGCATGACACTGTTGCATTATATTGCCATGCTTTGTGTACTTCTATTATGTGTGGGCAGGGACTGGTCTACTGTTGATAGCTACTCCTCTTGGACTGTTGGGACAGGTGGAGGCTCGAGCGATTTAAATGCTTCCATCATAAGATCCCATTCCATTGAGATAGGCCTTTTACGCAGGCCCGAGTTTCTTCTCGCCTTATGGCCGCGCTTTCCGCGCCCCCCATCTCACCATTTCCCCGTGTCAAGTGTATTCAGTGGGGGGCCTGGCAGACTTCCACCGCATTGTTATGCAGCGTTTTGCTTGGAGCAGCGCCAAGTCAGTGAAGCGTATTTGTACTTTCTGTGTTTTCGGGCGTCGTGTCATACCAACCAGACAGCTACCAGCAGTTTCCCCTATGGATAGGCCGGTTGCCGATCTAATGCTTGTGATTATCTTGTTCCAAAACACAGTGATCACCGGGCACGACCATCGCATATGGAGAAGGCCAGCTTCTGCTATTTTGCATCTAGGGCAACAATGCTGCGTATTGGGACACATGAGTTGCAGGCGGTGGGGAGTGAGATAGGCTCAATGTAGTATCATGTATTGGATGTATTTGAATTTGGCATTGCGGGACACCTTTTTGGGGTATTCTAACATCCCCGACCATTTTTTGTCAGTAAAATGTAAATGTAAAATGTAAATCCGTATTTGTAAAGCGCGAACTACTCACCCTTACGGGTCTCAAGGCGCTGGGGGCCGTCGTGGAAATTAAGTGAGCTATTGCCCAGAGTCACATGGTGCTGAGCTGAGCTGCCGCCGGAGCCGGGGATCGAACCGTGAGCCCTGTGCTCCGAAGTCAGCTGCCCTGGCCGCTGCACCACACCTCTCCACCTGTCAGTCAGATCTTTCCCAAGATCCTCAGCCCATTTGTTGCGCACATTAGTAAGGAGAGACCCTGTATGTGCTCGAATGCCTCTATACAGCCATTTTGTAAGGTGGCACCCAGTCCCCATTAAATAAATTGCCTGAACCAGTGCATGGGTTGGGGGTTCTGCCCTCAGTGGGGCCCATTGCTTTTTGGTATAGAGGAGTATTGCAGCATGTGATAGATATAGGTTATCAGGTACCCCGTTTTCCCTAATAAAGTTCTCATGGTCTCGTATGGCTATGTTGCTAAACAGCCCGCCCACGGTGGAGACCCCAGCCTCAATACACGCAAGGATTCTGCGTTTGGTGATTAGACCCGTAGGCATGGGAATCCCGAGGAGTGGTATATTATCTGCGTATGGGGGACACCTCTGCGTATATTGCAGTGTCCTTCTCCAGTATGCGGGTGCCGTATGCAACAATGTCGGGGCATTATGTGGTATCGTGGCACGGGGTAGCAGCAGCTTGTGCAGAGTGCCCTGGTTGATGTCTCGGGCCGTGTAGCCTATTTCATGCAGATTGTGGCCCGCGAGCCAGAACGACAGCCATTGTAGTTGGCTCGTGTAACAGTATGCTTGGAGATCAGGCGCACCCAGTCCTCCCTTGTCCGTGTCCAGTTGGAGTTTAGACAGTCCTATCCGTCCGCGGCCAGTTCCCCAAATCAGCTCAGATAGCAGCGTGTCTAGTGATTTAAAAATAGGGGTGGGAATTACTACCGGCAGATTGGTAAAGAAATATAAAAGCCGAGGGAGGACCACCATTTTTGATATAGCCACCCACCCCATCACAGACAATGGCAGTGACGTCCAGAAAGCTGTTTGCAATCTCAGCGCCCTCAAGGTTTTGGTTAAGTTACCCTCTATTAGGTCTTGTGTGCCCCTATATATTTGGATTACTAAATATTTGAATGTGTGCTGCGCTACAGCTAGGGATAAGTGCACAAATTGTATCGCGTCTGGGCGCTCTCCGGGGCTGAAGAAAAAGGCTTGGGACTTTGTCTCATTTATAGAAAGGCCCGAGACCTGTGCAAATTGCGAAAATATCTCCCGAACCGGCTCCAAGGCATCAACCACATTCTCCGCATAAATAATTATGTCATCTGCGTAGGCAGACATTACGTGTGTGCTGTTACCCAGCCTAATGCCCATCCGTTCTGCAGAGGACCGCAACTTTATGGCCAAGGGTTCTAATGCTAGTACAAATAATAACGGAGATAGGGGGCATCCCTGTCGTGGGCCTCTGCCAACTGGATAAACGCGTGAGATGTGACTGCCAGTGCGGGCCCTTGCCGTAGGAGCTGAATATAGGAGCTGCACCCATTTCATGTATATTGGGGGTATGCCAAATTTCACCAGGGCCCTGGTCATGTAATCCCATCTGAGGGTGTCAAATGCTTGTCGCAAGTCTAGTGTGATGCAGCCGGCATTGTGGTGGTCTATTGGGGTTGATTCCATCACATGGTAAAGTCTCCTGATATTTAATGATGTACTACGTGCTGGTACAAAGCCGCATTGGTCTGGATGGATTAATTTGTGTAAATATGGTAGTAGATGCCGTGCCAGAATTTTGCTTAATATTTTGTACTACGCATCTGAATCTCGACAATGATTCTTAGCTCCATCCAAGGTACATTGCCAGCAGGACCTGTTTGAGTCCTATAGCTGGCCTGCCCTCCATCGTGGTTGGCCTGAACTTTGGATTTACCCTGGTCTAGCTCGACCTTAAGTGACCTTTTAGCACTATTGACTTCTATGCACTATTTTTGGTTTATTCTTTAAAAAATTCATAACTCCAGTTCTACTCATTAGATTTGAGCATTTTGGTATTGATTTTCTCATAAAAATATTCTCTATATTCTAAACCTGGGTGGAGTCTTTTTGTGGTGTTTTCATTGTGTTTCTGCGTGTGTGTGTGTGTTGCTCAAATACTTTACACATTACCTCTTAAATTATGCCTGCCTGCTCTGTGCCAGGCTACCAGAGGGTGAGCACTGGTTAATTTAAAATGTGTATCTAGCTTACCATGATTAGGATTGTGGTCCCTACTTGGACAGTGTGCATTACTCTGCGAACTAGAGACAGCATTTCTAACAGGAACTCTGTGCAAACAAAGAACAGTAAAGTGCCACAGCTATAATTCAGAAGGGTGACATAGTAGGTATTAGGATTTTATGGTCAACATTATCAAAGATGGACACAAATAATTGTTATAGGTAGATATTGTTTGCTTGAGTTTGAGATGTGTTTAAGAGAGGCATTGTCGCTAGTGCAGAAATTGATCACCTTTTGTGTGGTGACTCCCAAAATGTATGCCCTATCTTTTTTTATGGCTTTAGAATTCCAGTCATTTTACTCCTGTTAACCAAGAGTAGAGTGCCTGTGCCCCCTCCTTGAAACTGGTTGGATTGGCTAATTCCTAATTGGCACACTTGCCTGTATGTCCCTAGTACATGGTGTAGAGAATACGCTCAGAGCAATTTAAATGCTATGTCTGGACTGCAGCACCTATTGTGCTATCCACTACAGTGGCAGGGCAAACATTACTTCACGTCTACCCTCTGTGGCCTGACTGCTACAGTGGAAAACCTGAACTGCAACAGGTAAAGACCTCCCACAATGTAGGGTGGTAGGGTGCATGATGTTTAAAAGTGTGATATGTAGAAATTTAATATTGTGATGTCCCTAAAGTGACAATGCCCAAAAAGCTATTTTAACTGGAAGAGAGACTCTGGCTGGCCCATAGAAAAACACAGGGAGGCAGGATTAAATACTAATTCTGCTATCTCTGGGTTAGAGCTAGAAATATAATTACACCACTTTTAAAAAATATTTATTAGAAGCCCAACTAAAAGGTGAAGTCATATTCTAATAGATATTATGGGAAAGTAAATATTTGGAATTACCTTTTACTTGCCTCCAGATCCAGGAGATTAATTTCCATTAGCTCTCCTGCAGTAACTCAGCCTGGATTAGACCTGATGAGGTGTTAAAACTGCCCCCCGAACAGACATAATAGTTTGGGTGTGGGGAGATGATTTGTTCCCCTGGCAGGAAACCCGGTTGGGTGGGTCCAAGTACTTAATTTACTTCAAATGGACCTCCATGTTATAAGTCATTGATTGTTAGGTGACACCTGGAAAGGCCCCAGCTTTTGTCCTTCTTGTCAGTCAGGCACCAAACCCAGTTGGGAGGAGCTGCCCCCAGAAATGGGTTGAAGTGACCACAGAGGAGGGCACTGACCATTTCCCGGGCCATTTCCAATGGGGGTGCACATGGGCTCTGCAGGGAGAAGGGTTTCCCCATCTTGGATTCTGAGAGGTAGGGACACTGTGGGATTCTTTGCAGTAGGGCAAATAGACACTGCTGCAAATGTTGTCAGGGTAACCCCTACAAACCTTTACCCCCTTAGCTATGGAAGAGCTAAGAGTCAACCTCACCCACTAGTGGTGTCAGGCATAAATGTGGCTCCTGGCATAAATGTGGCTTCTCAAGGCAACCACTTCAGTACATTTTCTTGACATGCAGAACAACAGAAAAGGGTTGGAACTTCTGCCTGTGACCTGAGAAGAGACCTGCAGGACTGGACTTGCTACTCCTTGTAAATATGACAAAGAAGTGGACTCCAAAGATCAGTTAGCTGACCTTCCCTGTAGCTACAGGGCCACATCAAGCTGAAAGAGGCATTTCTTTGAAGTGTGCAGTTGACTAGTACAACCTTACCTGGACCCTGCTGTTGGTTTCTACTTGGGTGAGTCTTGGTAACCCAAGTGCTGTGCCTAAGGCCCTGGGGCCCTTGGTTGTGTTTAAATGGACTTCTCCTACCACCCCTGTAAAACTGGGACTTAGAAACCTTTTGGATTTCCAGACCTCCAGAGGACCAGGAGGAACCACTCCAGCCTCACCAACCAGAGTGTGACCTTGCTGTGCTAAGAAAATAAGTTTATCCTGCTCTGGGCTTCTCCCAGCAGCAAATCCGATACAATGGACCCATGGAATTAATTACCAGATATAGCATGCAGCCTTTCCCCACTGGAGGAATCCAAGCTCTAAAAAAATAGACTAGGTCAGACTAGGTCAAAAGGTAAAAATCTTGACTTGGAGCAGGTGCCAAAAGTATCCGGCCGGTGGGAGGACTTTCGTTGGTGCCAAATTTGAATTACTCCTGCTCCCAGCTTTTCTTGCCTAAACAAATAGCATTTGCAGGATGTCGTCCAATGCCAATCTGACTTCGTGAGGACTTCTTCAAATACAGCCTGATTCCTTGCCCCACTGAAGAGTTTGACTTCCAAAATATTCACAAGGTAAAACTTTAACTGGGTCAAACCTGTTTGAGTGTATCTGACCCACACACTAGCATGGTCGGCCTGAAATCATGTCTAGGTCCCGATCTACCCGGACCATTGACTCCCATTGGCGGTTTGTGCTTTTTGGCACTATTTTCTCTTCAATGTTTAAAAATTCATATCTCTAGTCTCCTTATTGGATTATTGTCATATTGGTGTCATTAGATTTATTTCATTTTACTCTATTTTTTCTAAATCAGCTAGGTATTTTTATTGCCTGGTGTCTTGTCTTTATTACTATTTTGATACGTCATAATTACTTTACACATTTTCCTAAGATAAAATCTATCAGCTCTGTGCCATAGCTAATACGGGTTGAGTTCAGGTTAATTTAATTTACCCTGACAAGAATTATGATTATTCCTTGAGGTGACAGGGGCCCACCTCAAATAATAATCCGATTTCTTACAGTGTGTTTAACTGAAGCCTCACAACAAAATAATCCAAACATTGAGGATGCTGTTATAGTAGGAAAATCTGCCAAATTCTAATCTGTAATAGGTGAAGGAGGAGCAGACTGATAAATGAAAATCATTGAGGTGGTCTTGAGCAAAGATAAGAGGTTCTATTGTATAGAGTTAATACAAATGACTGTGGGCCTGATTCACAAAGGGCCTTCGCACTTGTGGCAGAGGCTGCGTAGCCGTGGGGAGCCTCCGCAATCGGGGCCCTGAGTGTGGAGACTCCCCCGCAACTGCAAGGGGTCCGCCACAAGTGCAGATACCCTTGGTGAATCGGGTCCTGTGTGTAAACAAGGAAAGTGCAGTGTGTGCAATTCCAAAATACTTTCATTTTGATACTTTAGCCATACTGCCCTGTGAACTATGTGAATATGATTGTCTTCCTTACCCTTTATGGTTTTAAAGACTCTCTTTTGTGAATCATTTTTATGGAGAACTAACACTCATAGCATGTTTTTTGCAGTTGGATACACCCAATCTTATTTAAATTTCTGGGCATTGATTTTGATCTCAAATGTAACGACTCAGGTGCTCATTTATAACCTTATGACACAGTGCAGAGCAGCAAGTCACCTTGCTGCGATGCACTGCGTTACAGGGAAAGGCAGGAATGCGCGTATTTAAGGCAATACAGCACATTCCTGTCCTTTCCCTTGCACTGGCACCCTTTTGGCAGCCAAGCGCCAACATAGGCACCCTTGCACCATGGAGCAAAGGTGCCTGCATTGCATGTTGGATTGTATTTGTTCAAGAAGGGGAACCTTCATGCAAAAAAACAATCCTGGTGATGAAATGAATATGTTTTTGCTATTTTGTTCGTGCATTGTTCTATGTAAGTTAGCAGTCGCAGCACCATTTTATGTTTAGCTGCCATTTTGAATCTTGCCATTACCTGGGTATTCCCTCTTCGAGAAGCAGGCTGTGGAAAGTTTAATTTCTCCAAGTTTAGGTCTTGCTCTGCTAATTAATACACTGTTCTTATTAGCGCGTACCTTTCCCACTAGATAGAGGCCTTCTCCCACTAGTCTAGCGGTAGGCACGGACAGAACGACCTTGGCATAGAGATAGTGTGCGCCCGGTCTCAGGAACCAAACTTATCCTCCTGGACCCCCTTTGTGTAGCTGCCTCCATCTGGAAATTTCCAGTCTGGGCGTGTCTTCCTTGGTTCTGAAATGTACATAATGTATCGCTATGCTTGCTGAAGTCAGTGCTCTCTGCAACACCCCTAAGCGACTGGGCTTACGGGGCTCCACTCGAGTGTATCTGAAGAAACGTATATTTGGTTTGTATTCTCTACTGTCTGACCGACTCTTCATTTGGTATGGAAGGCTGAGAGGTGGTCGTGAGTGACCCGGGTGACCCTAAACGGGCCACTTCCTTCTCTGGGAGGCATATTCCTTTTTCTATGTCTGCTGCAGAATGCAGCACACATAGAAAGAGGATGTAAGAAGGAAAAATAGAGATATTTCTCCTCGTTACAATTACGTTAAGATTTTGGCGTGTTCCCAAGTTTGCAAGTTCTTGTAAATCTGTGTCAAAATTCATGGGAGTTGCATGGGAACACCCATTCAACACCTTCCCAGGGCAGAGTAATGCAATGCAACAATTTGCGCTGTGATGTTACTCCTGATTTTTGAAGTGACTAAGAGCCACACAAGTGCAAACCGGGTCTTATATAGGCCCCTATGTTTACTCTGCCAATGACACAAGAGAGTTAGGTTCTATGGCTGTCTCTAGTTGTCTGTTGTCTGCTCTTCAATTCTGTTGCCTTGGTTGCATTTGTTCCTGTCCTTATTCCAGCTAGTAATATTTTTTTTGTTGAGAAATCTCTGCAACATGTTAAGGCACAGATTGAAGTAACTTGTGATTTGATAACCTCTTTGTTTGGTGGTTGGAGAATACACAGTCTAAGAGCAGAACCTGAATCTCATAGTAAATGTGTATACTTACATTATGTGGGCAGCTCAGCAGAAATACTAGTTTTTAAAATAGAAAAGCACGGCAGCCCAATATTCTGAGCAACCTTGCACAAGTGGGAAAACACAGCGCAGTGTGAAATGTATAAAGAATGGCCTGCTGGTGCTATCTTTCCCAGCGATGGCACTCTTAAATGCTGCGTTGTGTGATGCACAGTCTCCCAGAGGTGAATGAGTGCTATGAAGCAAAGGATGTGTACCTGAAGCACACCCTTCCTATACACATTCCTGTGTCTAGACAAGCGGTAGAATTCTGCACACTGGATGTGTGCTATGAACTTCAGCTCACATGCAGTGATTAGAGTTTTTGGAGAAATTGAAACTTTTCTATAGCTTAACCCCTTTACAGTGTGGTGTTTGCCCGCCGCAATGCTTTGGGAAATGGAGAGAAGACGATCCCTCCTTTCCTGTTGAAGTACACTAGGGGACTTATAATTAAATCTGTTTGTGTTTCTACTAGACCAAGAATTCTTACCCAGGTTAAAGAAGGGTGAAATGGTGACCAATAGGGCTGCCCAAAATGTGTAACACTCAAATACAAATTGTGTATTTTGTCACATGCTTATTCCAGTATTACATGGAAGTTCTGCCTTAAAAGCTGAGTGACTTGCCCGCGATCTAATGTGATATGTCCGAGGGACAGTGGAACTGTAGACTGCCAAAACAGTAGAAATGTTATATTACTTTTTATGCATCACCCAATAAAGACTGATTTCACCATGCCCTATAAGTGACGTTGCAATATCAGCTACAGGTCATTGATATCAGTTTATTGCAAGATCAAGATGCTAAGGGGCCGATTCCGATCTCGGCCGGTAGGGCTCCGAATCGGATTCGGATTTACCGGATCCGATTCGGAACCCTGTTTCCCGACCGAATCGTACGCGGGTCCGGCCGAGCGAGTACGATGCAGGCACCCGCGAAATCTCCGACCGACTCGAACGCGGCTTCAACACGCTCCGACCGACTCGCATGGACACGACTCGCACCGCGCTATGGAGACGTATCCCGGCCAGGTAAGTACGATGCGCGCCGCAAGCAGTCCGACCGACTCGCACCGTCCGGCTCGAAAGAGCTGTCGGAGCCAGACTTTGGGGGTCCGCGTCGGACCCCCCTGTACGCGTAGGCGCGCGAGTCACACACAGGGGGGACCCGTGGGTCCCCCCTACCTGTGCATGTACGCCGCGATGCGCATGGACGCGTACACGCTGTAGGGGGCGCCCTTGTCCTCCTCGCACCCATTGAGTCAATGGGAGCCCGCGTACGCGTTGTACGACAGGCTCCCATTGACTTCAATGGAAGTCCGACCGACTCGAGTCCGATGGCATGCGTGTGCATCGTACTCGTTCGGTCGGACTGCCAGAGTCCGATTCGGTCGGAAATCTCTCCGGGTCCGGCTCGGTCGGAGAGATTTCCGGCCCGAATCGGAATCGGCCCCTAAGTCTTCATTAAAACTAAAAGTTAGAAAGTGGTTGGGGCTATAACTCGAGGAAATGGTAAAAAGTTTGCAAATCCTTTGTCACCCAGTTGTAATGGTATGGTGTACACTCCAAGCAATGCACTATCTATCTATCTATCTATCTATCTATCTATCTATCTATCTATCTCTCTCTCTCTCTCTCTCTCTCTCTCTCTCTCTCTCTCTCTGTCTGTCTGTCTGCCTGCCTGCTTGCCTGCCTGTCTGTCTGTCGGTCTTTCTGTTTATTTGAATTAAATCAGTCATGCCAGTTTAATAATAATCTGAAATTATATCTTAGTTTAAGTCATGAAATCTCACTTTGAATATGGAATGACATAATGAAAATGTTCCATTGAGATATGCATAACCTATTTAGATCAATCAAATGTACAAGAGTCCCACATTGTCTCATACTCCTCTACAGTGCAATATGAGTTCCGAAATGATATGGGAAAGGTGCATTACATTCCTTATTAAATGTCTTGGAACATATCCGTATGAGTTTGCCAAATTGCAGTCAATTTTCTTCATAATCTATTAGCCCACTTAAATTAGAATATGAAACTTCCCTTATGACCGAAAAAACCCTCTCATATTTTAAGGTACTTTCCCCGTTGATACATCCAAGGCTGAAAATTTGATCACATGTAATGAAATTGTTTTTTAGCATGCAGCATGTAAGGACCCCTTGTGATGCATGGAATTATGAAAAACAACAAGCATTGGTAAATACTTTAGGTTTCACCTATATGATTAATAATACACAGTTTTTTTGTTGTAAGTTGTAGCTTGCTCAGTAATTGTACAATATAACTTATAGAAAGTCTGTTAAAGTGTTTTGACCTGTTTATGTATAAAAAGGCAGTATAGTGTGCTGTTACTAGTTGTATAGTATGGGTGAGGAATAGCAACATTTTGAAAAATGAAATGAAAGAGGGAATAATAGAATTAATTGATGTAATAGCAATATTATGGGGGATATTCTCAAGAACGTGCGATAAACATCGCCAAAATAGGCTAACGCAATTTTTCATATTGCCGTCTATTACGGGAAAATAACTCTGTGTCAACGTCGTATTCTCAACACGGCGGTAACATGTGGTAGTTTCCCGATAACGCCTCAAATGTCCGCGATACAACTACTGCGACGGCAATAAAAAAGGAAACCTGAACGTGAAAAAAGTTGCGATGGGCCCAACTGCGATAAAATCCAGCAAAAAGCAGCGCCAGGCCCGCAAGTCCCACAAGTAAGGCGGGAAAAATCACTATAAAAGCGGCAAAAATGAAATACAAATAAAACACAAACAACTGCGAAGCACCATGGAGGTAGCCGGAGCAAGCACAGAGGACAACCCGAACCCCACAAGTCCCACGAAGGACCAGCCTGGGACCTCGGGGTCAGGGAAGGGCAAGGAGAAGAAGAAGACGAAGATGCGGTTCAGTCCGCAGGAAAACAGGATCCTGATTACGGAGGTGACAGAACACCATCAACAACTGTTCGTCACCTCCACTGTGTCATTGGCAACAAAAAATGGAATATGGCAGTCCATCGTGGACAAGGGGAATGCAGTCGGAGTGCTGAGGAGGACAATGGAAGAGGTCAAGAGGCGCTGGAATGATGTGAAGCGCAAATCCAAGCTGAAACTCACCAACAACCACAAAGCAGCAATGCAGACTGGGGGTGGGAGTCCTGCGCCACAGGAGGAGCTGGATGAGATGGAGGAAATGGTGTCCACAGTCATCAGTGTGGAGACGGTGGCAGGAGTTGGAGGACCGGGCACTGCTCAACATGACCTGACACAACAGCAACAGGGTGAGTAACCACCAGGGACTGGGGGGACGGGGGGAGATGGGCACAATGGCACACATGCACAAGTAAGTACAGCACATCTGCCGACAAACCATGCCCAAGAGTCACAACTCCGACCAAGAGCCCAATTTACCCAAGTCTGCAACAGCTCAGCACTGTATAAGCACAGAAGTGAAAGGCACACCGCCTGAAAGGGATAAGGGCCAGCCAAATCAGAGCTGAAGGGGCAAATCACCCACAATGCAGCACACACACATAACACTCAGAGCACTTCAACATTTACAACAAAGTGGACCAAACTGCAACACTTTCACAACAGAACAGAGGACACAACTGCTGCCGCTTGTGTGTAGAAAATGGCCATTCGCATTTGGCATAGCAGGAAACTGTGAGATGATAATGGACAAATACAACCTCACATCCGTGATGGTGGTGAAATGTCAACTGTCCAGCATTAAATAGGCATCTCCACAAAAAACAGTCACAATGTACATTGACATGCAGTCTGTTTGTAAACTTGGCCAATGTGTCAACATACATGTGAACACAATGTCAAACTGCATCTCCCATTCACATTGCAGAGGGAGAATCATCACCTCCTGCAGAGCAGACCGTACTCCTCATCACCGATGATGAAGAGGACCTACACACCATTGACCCCGACGCCCTCCAACAGCTCATGGACACCCTCAGCACCCCAACCCCAGGAGCAGGGGAGCCCAGCTGCATCGAGGAGAACCCACCCCTTGCACAGACCACACAGCAGGAAGCACCCACCACCACGGCCGTCTCCCAGGATCACCACGAGCAACACATGGCATTCCAACGCCGTGTGTCGCAGGGCCAGAAGGAGATGGCAGAGCAGGTGCGGGTGGGGTTCGACCTCATGGCAGCCAACCTAGATGCCATACGTGGGTGTCCAAGTCCCATCAGGGCCTAATGGACACCCACAGTCCACTCCATGGTCTCCAACAATCCATGGCTGACATCGCCAGAGTCATGACTCATAGACAAGAACAACTGTATAGTCAGAGTGGCTCCAGCGATCTCAGCCGTGAGTTGGCCAACATGGGGAGGAACATGGAGAACATGGAGCGGATGCAGGCGGGAAGAATGGCTGCCACGGCTGCACACCAGTGAGATGTAGCAGGGATCTACTATGCCCTGCAGATCCTCATCATGGCAGTGCGGCCACAAGGCCTGGCGCAGATGAATGCTGCTGCCACTACTCCCTCCACATCACCGCCCCCTGATGTGTCACTGCCACACAGTGCCGCAGACAAAACACCACCACCCACATGTGAGGCACATCACACATAGGAGGACGATGATGAGGATCAATCTGCCGTTGGGCTAAGTAGGGAGCGGTAGCATTCATCTCCGCCATATGGCCTCTTTCTGCTTGGTTCTGCCCTCTGCATCATGCCCAGGAATAACACCCTCCACTGTCCCCCTTAACACTCTGCGACACTCACCTTGGCCCCGACATGGACTGCTACATTTGTTTAGGCAACCAATGACACAGAAATCAGACTGCGGACTGAACTCCCTCTCCTACGATGTACTTTTCCCTCCCCAAAGGACCCTGGCTGGCCCTCCACGGGGCAACATTGTAAAGTAGCGTGTGCATGGCCAGGTACTGGTCCACCTTCACCACTCCACTGAATGTGATTAAGACATTCAAATTCACACAGATGAGTCATGTCCATGATCAAGCAAGTATGAAAGTATGGATGTATGTAGGGGCAGTGATTCCAAACAACTGTGCTCCCTGGGAACTGATTTCTATGCGCATGTATGTCCTTGACCCAGATAGGCAATGAGATTACTGGGAATGTGTGAACTAGCTGTGGCCTCATTGCTCCAAAACAACAATCTCGTTATTTCCAAACTTAGCCCCACGTCAATGTATGAAATAGGGTTGTGTGTCACAAAGGCAAAGTCAAAGTTATGTGGAAGCCACAGCTCGGAGCAATGATTGGTTTGAGTGTGGAGCGCTTGGACTCATGGGATGGTTGGTGTGTAAGTGTGAAGGTCATACCATGCAAGTGAACTACGAGCAAGGACTCCTGTGTGTGGGGTGTGTATACGTTGGTCTCTGGTTAGCGCTGGGCGTAGTGTGCGAGCCGTCAGCAGCTGCTATGGTGTCGCTCAGGGGGTGCCGGGCGCATGCATTCCCAAGGTCGGAGGTGCAGATGTGCTACCGCCTTCTAGTTCAGACAGAGGGGCTGTCATCCACAATGTTAGTTTGTCATCTGCTTGCATTCTGGAAATGTGATGGCGATTGGGTGGGGGGGGATGTCACTGCTTCACCTTCCAGCATGGTTGAACCCTTACCAGCCATGCACGTGCCCTCACGGTCAGTATTGCATGCGCTGATGTAGCAGTGTTGTTTTGCTGCAGATTGACAGTGATGGGTGCAGGTAGCTGTGAGGAGGCGGTTGACCACTCACCTTGCACCTTTTAGCTGGCACTGATCACTACTCTTGATGGATGACGTCCGTGTACACATGTGACCTATACATGGCACATTTGACCAGGGGACACCTTGGTGTGTTCCACGCAAGGTGGACCTGCTGGCTTCTAGGCTGGTGTGCATCTCCCAATGTTGCTGAGGTGTCCACTGTGCCCACATCCCCCTTAACCGCCATGTTGTTCATGTTGTGGGACTCGACACACAGGGTGTATATTTGCATCAGGCAGGTACATCTCTGACCACAAAGGCACCCTGTTGTCTTTTCCTGAACACCAATGACAGCCTTCATGTCATGTTCATGTACATGTGGGATGCTGATGAGTGGCATGAGGTACTACATGTGACACCCTGATATGGCATATCGAATACGTGACGCCCTAAACAGCCTCTCGGTACAGAGGTGACATACACACCATCTCTTCTTGCAACATATGCGAATGGTAGCACTCAATGTTGCACTTACACCCGTCAGAGTAATGTGCTAATGCAGAGGACTGACATGCACACAGGGAATGTGTGTTGCTAAGATTTTATTTGCACATGCTGGTCATCTTGTACTGTGCCATGATTGCTGTGGACAGTTACAATGTGACGTGCTCATGCGAAGAAATTGTTGATCATTGTGTTCCTTCGGGCTATTCCTGCTACGGCTGCAGTGGGGTGTGGTCCACCTGCATCATCTTCCTCATCATCGTCCGGTGCTTCTGGGACTTGGATCCATGGGGCATTGGTGCGTACACATATGTTGTGCAATACACAACATGCAGTGATCATCTTGCACACTATTTCTGCGCTGTACAAGAGTCGTTCACCGGTGATGTCCAGGCACCTGAAACGTGATTTCAACACGCCAAATGTGCGTTCAACAATGCCCCTGGTGCGTTTGTGGGCCACATTGTACTGCCTCTGGGCCGGGGTGTTCGGGTCTCGGAGGGGTGTCATCATCCATGGGCAGAGTGCGTATCCTTGATCACCTGTGAGAGGTAAGTGAGATTAGTGTTAACTGGTGGTTCTGCATGCTGTGTTGGCAGACAAACAAGTTTCCTGGTGTGTGATTAGTGCGACCTTGGGATTCATGTTAGCCATGTATTGATGCTGGCAAATGTGGTTAGACAATGTGTATTACGTAGCCTCACAGCTGCTCCTCCCTCCCACTGAGCCTATTTACTTGTGTGTGCTGCAAGGTTACATCACTTGCACTCCTACGGCACACCATTGTCATGCCTGTCTGCGCATGTCAGCAGGACTGACAGCAAGACTGTAATGTTGGCAGTTGAAGGTGAGTGGCCACGTGTGTGTAGGCCTATGGTAAGGATAGGGCGGACACAGATGTGGAGTTCTGATCTGGCTGAACTCGCGCTGATATTGAGGCTAGGCCTTCGGTTCAGGCTGTGGCAATATAGATACACACACAACAGTTGGCATGTATGAGCCGAGACCCCGAACGGTCTTGCGCTCCTTTATTAATCCATTCGGGCGAGGCCGCCCTCCTGGTGCATGCTGCATTGCAACATTGTCGATTACAGGCCGGGTGGCGCAGACACTACTACGGAGACACACGCCATAGTCACTTTTGTGGCCAGGCCGGAACTGAACCACGCCCAGAGCCCAGAACTGAACCTCGCCCAGAGCCCCGGGCTATTTCTCCGCACTCCTCACACGCGTATGCCGCCGCCGCGGCACTGGGATGTCGTGCGCTTCGGAGTACGTCTCCAGATGATCTACCCAGGCTTACCGGCAGCCTGCCTGGGACGGGGGAAGCCCCTTGACTGTGAAGTGCTCCAGTGGCGTTACCGAAGACATGCTGTTGGCTCCTGGAGGCGGACTTGTGGGGTAGCCACTCGGGACAATGACTTGCGGTGCACTGAGTTCAGCCCACCGGAAGAGCTGAGCGGGTGTGCAGCCTGCGATGATGCAGCAGGCCTGGTGGCTGGATGGTGACTTGTGGTGCACTGAGTTAGTGGCACCTGAGGCCCTGCGTCCGGCACGGGCCAACCGCCATGTGGCGATGACTTGCGGTGCACTGAGGTAGGCCCACCGGAAGAGCTGAGCGGGTGTGCATCATGCTATGATGCTGGAGGCTGGACGGTGACTTGTGGTGCACTGAGTTCGGCCCACCGGAAGAGCTGAGCGGGTGTGCAGCCTGCAATGATGCAACAGGCCTGAAGGGGCGGACTGGAAAGAATGTGTCTGTTACTTGCTGTACCGCAGTGTGGTCAGAAGGCAGCAGTAGCCAACTTGCAACTCCGCGGTGCGGTGCCACTGGGTGCGCTGGGGGCCTGTTGTGCAGAATCCAGCAATCGATTGAGGAGGCTGCCAAGCTCGCGGAGCCTGGCCTTGGAGATTGCACCGGCACGTGTTGGGCCCTCTTGGGGAGACGCCAGTGGCAGCAGGTGAGCAGTGAGGCCTGGGTGCGCAGGGGCGGGCATTCACCGCTGGGCGCAGGTTGGGTCTGGGGATCAGCGGGCGGGGGTGCGGCAGGCGCACAGGATCGCGCAGGCACCACCGGTCACGACGGCGGCCTCGTGGCAGGGTGAGGGATGCCGCCCTGGCAGACACGCCACTGCAGGCGATGACGAGATGTGCGCCGGGTGGCGTGGGACGTAGCCACCTCTTCGCTGGTGTGACTTTGCCCATTGTAGGTGGTCGGCCACATGTGTGTAGGCTTATGGTCAGGATATGGCGGACACAGAGCCACACGCAGTAGTTACTTCGGTGGCCGTCCCAGAAGTGAACCACTCCCTGAGCCCCGGCCTATTTAGTCACTCCCCTATGCTGGACTGGTGGCGCCGGCCCTGCCCACTACGCTTACTCTTACAGGGGGTCCGACCTGGCTACTTGTCCAAGGTGTTCCCCACTGCCTGTGATGACATGGTTGCGTCCACTGTCCACGACACCACAGACTCCAGCAGTATGTGTCCACATGGACATGTCTGTGCTCTGCATACTCAAGACTGTCCAGTACATCACCGCCACACTTGGCATTGTTATTCATAGGTCCATTGCCTCCTTCGCACAATCGTGGTTCCCACCTCTCCCCACATTCTGCAAATGTGTGGCAGAGGGGCTATGCCTTAGTGTAAGGTTTGTCCACATTTCTGGCCCCTCTTACCACGGTTACTTGTGTTGTCGTGTCTGGCAGGTGTGCATGTTGGTTGGCATGTTGAATGTGATTTTGTTACGTGTCCATTCCCACAGTTGTGCGTTGTGTGATTGTGGAATTGAGGTGGGTGGTGTGTTCCGTTGGTACTTACCAACGAGCAGTCCATTTCCATAGGTGCCATCCTGAAAGCGCTGGTTGATGATGGACTGTCGGAAGATGTATGAATCATGCACACTGCCTGGGAAGTTGGCGACGACATTGGTGAACAGTCCCCGGTGGTCCACTATTGCTTGCACATTGATGGAATGTGTGTGCTTCCTGTTGCGGTAATTGTGTGCAGTGTCGGCAGGGGGCACAAGTAGGACATGTGTGCAGTCGATTGCCCCCAACACATGCGGGAATCCAGCTATGGCGTAGAAGCCTTGCTTGGTCTCCAGCTGTTCCTGCGCAGTGTTTGGGAAGTGAAGGTGCTGGGGTATGAAGCTGATGATGGCATCCAAGACAGGTGTGAGGAACTTTGATAGGGCTGGCTGTGAGACTCCTCCGACTCTGGCATTTGTTGGCTGGAAGGTACCAGAGGCCAACAGGTGCAGCACAGCCAGCAGCTTTGTCTGCGGAGGGATGTTGGTTGTCCGCTGTGTTGGTACCGTCAGCCTGTGGGCAATGTGAGTCATGATGCAGAGGATGGTTGTCCTTTTGAGCCTGTAGTGGGCAATGACATCCTCTGGCGTTAAGTCTGTGAGGCTGATGCGTTTTCCGCTGTCTTGTTCTGCGCTGCCTCGGTGGTGGTCCGGGGGGGGGGGTTAGTCCTGGGGGTGGGGGTGGTCCTGGGGGTGGTGGCGGTGGGTGTTGTGGCCCTCTTGGGTCTCCAAGCTGCATGATTAGTAGCTCCATGGCATCTGTTGGTCTGCAGATGTGGCTCTGGCCTGGGCTCCCTTTGTACTGCAGGTTTTCATCCTACTTCAGATCAGTAAAAAGCAGGTGTTAAGTCCCTGCTGCTAACGCGCCTTATCGCCTGTTTTTGTCCGGCATCGCAGATCTGGCTGGTCGTTGAGAATATCGCGAAGTGGTGTTTTTGTGTGTTTTTGCATGGGAACGCCTACTCCGCATATCATTGGCGTTAATTGTCGCTCTCATCCATGGCGATGTGTTTTGCAGCAGCTATCGCAGGAAAACTGGCGATGTCGGCAGTTTGCACCAGCTTGTGAATAGGGCGATAAGTCTATCGCCACTTTTGCGGCGCTAAAGTGCTGATAAATCGGCGATGACTCCTTGAGAATATGCCCCTATGTGTTTAGAGGGGGTCTGGCAACTTTTGGGCCCAGTGCCATTGCACCTGCTGCACCATTCAAATCATGCCTCTAGTGCTTGCAAGATAACTGCATTTGTGACTGCCTCTTTAGTAGTAAAATGAAAGCAATATTTGGTGTTTAGAGGAGTTATGACAACTTTTGGCCCCGGTGTCACTCAATCAATCAATCAATCAAGCATTTGTATAGCGCGCTACTCACCCGGAGGGTCTCAAGGCGCTAGGGGGAGGGGGGTCCGCTACTGTTCGAACAGCCAGGTCTTGAGTTGCTTCCTGAAGGAGAGGTGGTCTTGGGTCAGGCGGAGGTGGATGGGTAGGGAGTTCCACGTCTTGGCAGCCAGATAGGAGAAGGATCTTCCTCCCGTTGTGGCTCTTCAGATGCGGGAGACGGCGGCGAGGGCGTGGTTGGTCGATCGTAGCTGGCGGGTGGGAGTGTAGAAGGTCAGACGGTCGTTGAGGTATCTGGGGCCTTGGTTGTGGAGAGCTTTGTGTGTGTGGGTGAGGAGTCGGAACGTGATTCTCTTGCTGACGGGGAGCCAGTGCAGGTCTCTCAGGTGTCCGGCGATGTGGCTGTGTCGGGGGATGTCCAGGATGAGTCGAGCTGAGGCGTTCTGGATGCGTTGGAGTCTTTTCTGAAGTTTGGCTGTGGTTCCGGCGTAGAGGGAGTTGCCGTAGTCCAGTCGGCTGGTGACGAGGGCCTGGGTGACCGTCTTCCTTGTTTCGGTGGGGATCCACCGAAAGATCTTCCGCAGCATGCGTAGGATGTTGAAGCAAGACGAGGAGACGGCGTTGACTTGTCTGGTCATTGAGAGGGAGGAGTCCAGGATGAAGCCCAGGTTGCGTGCGTGGTCCGTTGGTTTGGGTGCGTTGCCCAGGGCAGGGGGCCACCAGGAGTCGTCCCAGGCGGAGGGTGATGATCCTAGGATGAGGACTTCCGTCTTATCTGAGTTCAGTTTCAGGCGGCTGTTCCTCATCCACTCAGCTACGTCCTTCATCCCTTCATGTAGGTTGGTTTTGGCGGTTGTGGGGTCGTTGGTGAGGGAGAGGATCAGCTGGGTGTCGTCGGCGTAGGAGATGATGTTGAGGTTGTGTTGGCGTGCGATGGCTGCGAGGGGGCTCATGTAGACGTTGAAGAGGGTGGGGCTGAGTGATGATCCTTGTGGTACGCCGCAGATGACTTCGGTGGCCTCGGAACTGAACGGGGGAGGCGGACTCTCTGGGTTCTTCCGGCGAGGAAGGAGATGATCCACTCCAGTGTCTTCTCTTGGATTCCGACGTTGTTCAGGCGTTGCACTAGGGTGCGGTGGCAGACTGTGTCGAACGCTGCGGAGAGGTCCAGGAGGATGAGGGCCGCTGTTTCCCCATTGTCGAGCAGGGCTCGGATGTCGTCGGTGGCTGCGATGAGGGCGGTCTCGGTGCTGTGGTTGGCCCGGAAGCCGGACTGTGAGTGGTCGAGGGATCCATTCGTCTCGATGAAGGCGGCCAGTTGTCTGTTGACGGTCTTCTCAATGACTTTGGCAGGAAAAGGAAGGAGCGAGATGGGGCGGTAGTTTTTGAGGTCGGTGGGGTCCGCTGACGGTTTCTTCAGTAGGGCGCAGAGTTCGGCGTGCTTCCAGCTCTCTGGGAAGGTGGCGGTGTCGAAGGAGGTGTTGATGATGTCCCGGAGGTGGGGTGCGATGACGGCGTCGGCCTTGTTGAAGATGTGGTGAGGTCAGGGGTCGGTTGGTGATCCGGAGTGGATGGAGTTCATCGTGCGGATAGTGTCTTCGGTGTTGATCGGGGTCCAGGCTCGGAGGGTGGAGGTGGGGGACGTTGGAACGGTTGTAGGGTGCGTCGGCTGTGTGCTGAAACTGTTGTGTATGTCTGCGATCTTGCTGTGGAAGAACGAGGCGAGCGAGTTGCAGAGGTCTTGCGAGGGGTGATGTCGTTGTTTCCGGCGCTGGGGTTCGAGAGCTCTTTGACGATGATGAAGAGTTCCTTGCTGTTGTGGGCGTTGTTGTCCAGTCGTTCCTTGAATGCGGTTTTCTTGGTGGTGTGGATCAGCTGGTGGTGTTTTCGGGTGGCGTGTTTGAGGGTGGTCATGTTGTCTGCAGTCGGGTCTCTGCGCCATGCTTTCTCGAGGGCCCGGCAGTTCTTCTTGGATTTCTTGAGTTCGTCGGTGAACCAGGGTGCTTTCTTGTTGCCGGGTCTGATTGGGGGGTCTTCAATGGGGCGAGGATGTCAGCGCAGTTGGTGATCCATCTTGTGAGGTTGCTGGCGGCTTGGTTGGGGTTCGTTGAGCTGGCGGGAGGGTTCTGGCTCAGGGATGTGGTGAGTTGGTCGGTGGTGATCTTGTTCCAGCTTCTGCGCGGGAGCTGTTGCGGGTGGTGGTGCGTGGTGGTCCTGCTGAAGCTGAAGTGGGCGCAGCTGTGGTCTGTCCAGTGGAGTCCGGTGGTGTGGCTGAAGGAGATGTCCTTGCTGGAGGAGAAGACGGGGTCAAGCGTGTGGCCGGCGTGGTGTGTGGGGGTGGTCACCAGTTGCTTGAGTCCGAGGTTGGCGAGGTTGTCCAGCAGGGTGGTGGTGTTGCGATCGTTGTTGTTCTCTAGGTGGAAGTTGAGGTCCCCAAGGAGGATGTAGTCGGCCGAGAGGAGGGCGTGCGGGCTGATGAGGTCGGCGATGTCTTCGCTGAATTGTGTGCGTGGTCCTGGGGGTCTGTAGATGAGGGTGCCTCTGAGGGTGGTCTTGGGGTCGGTGTGTATCTGGAAGTGCAGGTGTTCGCCGGCTGTGAAGGTGTCGTCGGAGTTGGTCGTAATGCGGATGGTGTTCTTGTGGACGATGGCGATGCCTCCTCCGGTCTGGTTGGCGCGGTCCTTTCGGGTGATCTTGTATCCGTCCGGGATGGCGATGGCGATGTCGGGCGCTGAGGAGGCGTTCATCCATGTTTCCGTGAGGAAAGCGACGTCTGGTGATGTGGAGTCGAGCAGGTTCCAAAGTTCCACGGCGTGTCTGTGGACGGAGCGGGTGTTGAGCAGGATGCACTTCAGGTGGTTGCTGCTGGTGCTCGGCGTGGCGGGTGCGGTGCAGGTCCGGAGGCAGGAGAACTTGCAAGATTGGCAGGCGAAGGGTCCGTGGGTGCGTCCTGGGGTGGCACGGTGGCAGCCGGGGATTCGGCCGGTGTTGAGTGCGTTGAGGGTGGCGGTGTCGTAGGTCCGGTGGGTGGGTTGGCTGCTGCGGGGGCCAGGGGTTCTGGCGCTGGGCGCGGTCCAGTCGCGGACGGGCGCAGACGGGCTTGCCTTAGGCGCGCCTGTTGCACCATTAAATTCATGACCCTATTGCCTGCACTTGTGACTGCCTATTTAGTAGTAAAATATCGCAATATTTGGTGTTAGAGGTGTTCTTAGAGCTTTGGGCCTCAGTGTCACTGCACCTGCTGCACCACTGAAATCATGACCCTAGTGCCTGGAAGGTAACTTCACTTGTGACTGCTTATTTTGTAGTTAAATATAGCAATATTTCGTGTTTAGAGAAGTTCTGACAACTTTTGGGCTCAGTGCCACGGCATTAGCAGCACCATTGAAATCATAGGCCCTGGTGCCTGCTAGATAGCTGCATTTGTGACTGCCTGTTTAGTAGTAAAGTTTACAAATATTCTGTGGTTAGTGGTGTCCCTAGAGCTTTTGGCCCCAGAGCCACCGCACTTGCTGCATCATTTAAATCAAGCCCCTTTTAACTGCAAGATAACTGCAATTGTGTTTGCCTGTATAGTAGTAAAATATAGCAATATTAGGTGTTTCGAGGAGATTTTGGGCCCGGTGCCAATGTGTCTGTTGCACCATTCAAATCATGACCCTGTTGTCTGCAAGGTAATTGCACTTGTGACTGCCTGTTTAGTAGTAAAATATAGCAATATTCCGAGTTTAGTGGAGTGCCTAGAACTTTTGGTCCTGGTACTACTTTACCTGCTGCACCTTTCAAATCATGACCCTATTGTCTGCTTGATAAATTCACTTGTGACTGTCCTGTTTAGTAGTAAAATTTAGCAATAATCTGGGTTTAGTGGGGGGAGCTTTTGGCCACAGTGCCACTGCACCTGGTGCACCATTCAAATGTCCCTTTTAAATGAAAGGTAACTAAAATTATAACTGCCTGTTTTGTAGTCAAATATAGCAGTATTATGTGTTTAGAGGAGTTCTGACAACTTTTGGGCCCGGTGCTACTGCACCTGCAGCACCATTCAAATCATGACCCTGTTGTTTGCAAGGTAACTGCACTTGTGGTTGCCTGTTTAGGAATTAAATATAGCAATATTAGGTGTTTAGTGGGGTACCCGGAGCTTTTGGTCCCGGTGCCACTGCACCTGCTTCCCTATTGAAACCATGACCTTAGTGCTTGCTAGATAACTGCACTTATGACTACCTGTTTAGTTGTAAATTTAGCAATATCAGGTGTTTAGAGGAGTTCTGACAACATTTGGGCCCGGTGCCACTGCACCTGCAGCACCATTCAAATCATGACCCTGTTGTTTGCAAGGTAACTGCACTTATGACTACCTGTTTCGTAGTAAAATATAGCAATATTTGCTGTTTAGTGGAGTTATGACAACTTTTGGGCCCTGTGACATTGCACCTGCAGCACAATTTAAATCAAGCCCCTTTCAACTGTAAGGTAACTGCGACTGCCTGTTTAGTAGTGAAATATAGCAATATTAGATGTTTAGAGGAGTTCTGACATCTTTTTGGCCCAGCGCCGCTGCACCATTCAAATCATGACCCTAGTGCCTGAAAGATAACTGCACTTGTGACTGCCTGTTTAGTTGTAAAATATAGCAATAGTCGGTGGTCAGTGGGGTGTCTGGAGATTTTAGTCCTGCTGCCACTGCGCCTGCTGCACTATTGAAATCATGACCCTAGCGCTTGTTAGATAACTGCACTTGTGATTGCCTGTTTAGTAGTAATATACAGCAATATTTGGTGTTTAGTGGAGTTATGACAACTTTTGGGGCCGGTGCCACTGCATATGCTGTACCATTCAAATCAAGACCCTGTTGTCTGCAACGTAACTGCACTTGAGACTGTCTGTATAGTTTTACATTTTAGCAATAATCTGGGTTTAGTGGGGTCCCTGGAGCTTTTGGCCCTGGTGCCGCTGCACCTGCTGCACCATTCAAATCAAGTCCATTTTAACTGCACGCTTACTGCAATTATGACTGCCTGTTTTGTAGTCAAATGTAGCAATATTATGTGTTTAGAGGAGTTCTGACAACTTTTGGGCCGGGTGCTATTGCACCTGCTGCACCATTCAAATAATGAACCTGTTGTCTGCAAGGTAACTGCACTTGTGGCTGACTGTTTAGTAATAAAATATAGCATGGCTCTTGTATATTAACTTTATTTTTAGCGCAATGTTTATTACAACATTTAGAATTTGATCATAATGACCAAATAGATTAAGTTAAAAAAAAAACTATCTGATAATGCCTACAAAGTGCAAAGAAAGGTGATAAGGCATGAATAGGAAATGCCACAAACGTTCTAAGGCTAAAGCATCTGCTTTACACAACTAAGTAATAAATGCAAGCATTCCATCATACTGTAAGGATTGTTGGAAAATGCTCTAGACTTTTGCTTATGCCTGTGTTTGGGTGAATGGGAGGTGGAATTAATTCCTTTCTGCTTTATTTCAATCAGGAAGTCACAAGCAGGGAATAGTGCTTTCATGTTAATCATCATGGAATGAGCAGCAATTAAGCTATGGCTGGTGTAAGATTTTTACTGTGCCTCTGCCTTGACCATATGTCCTAGCGAACGGGCCTTAAACATTGTATAGCCCTCAGTGTGTGCTACAAAGGTAATCAACTGAAAACAATTTGACTACTGAGCTGTCTGAACTTTTTTATTTCAGAGAATGTCTCGCATTTTGCTCTTAGGTGACCCACATATAAAACTTGCTTAAAGGCATAACGTCCATTACTTCAGTAGTAAAATTGTGCTGGGGGTCTGTGACTGTTTTACTCTTCCTCATGCCAGTTAAAAGAAATTCTAGACTGGCCCTGTTGCCTGCCCTATTCTGGCCCTGCTAAAGTCCAACCAGTTTGGGCGTCTGCTTTCTGGGTTGGTGGAGCTGCCCTTCCTAACCCTGAAATCAGCCATGAAGATGAAGCACAGCTTTTTCTGAACAGGGCCGGGCTGGCTACCGGGCGTTTTGGCATGCTGCCGAGCTGGGGGCTGATTTCGTTGATGGGGACCTGCGTGTGCTGAACGAAATTCGTTTTGCTTTGTTTATTTCGTAGCACACGCAGGTCTCCATCAACGAAATTAGCCCCCACCACAGTGACATCAGCCCCCAGCTCGGCAGCATGCCAAAACGCCCGGTAGCCAGTCCGGCCCTGTTTCTGAACCCCCGTGTGCAGACCACTCTCACCTATTTCGCTGAAAGAGAATTTCAGCTCTGCTGTTCAGAGCATGTTCTTCACATCCTCTGTAGAACACTGCCAGAGAAAGCAATGCCTGCATGCAGAGCACAGGCAAGACAGGGTGCAAGTGAGAGTTCGGGCAGAGAGGTGTCTGAGACCATGGATCTGGTTTTTATGTCAGAATATTCAGTCCAGAAATATTGTCTAACATAAATATTGTGTTCCAAATGTCATTTGAAGTTATAATCCCAGTTTGCATTGAAACCTTTGAAATAACCTGTTGAATGTGTTGCTGTTACCAACTTAATTCTTTCTGTTATTGAGCAGAATGGTTTTATGGCTATTCATTGCATTCTGTATTTTATATCATAAATGTATTTTGCAATGTGTGCTCTGAAGCACCCCGAGGTTTCCAATGATTGTTGACATCAACTTATTTCTTAAAAGAGACACTCGTAGAATTTTGTAATTATAAATTGACGTGTCTGTATTTTGTTTGTGATTTTATATTTCAAATATTAAATAAATCTAACTTTATTCCTTGTTTTGAGTGCTGTGCTGCAGTAAAACATTGTTATTCATTCCCTGATCAATTTATTTTCAAATGAGAAATGTACTAAATTTATCTTGAGCACAGAACAAAAATGTTCAACATGAACATGGATGTGAAAGATCACTGCCTTTCCTATGGAATTTTATCCCTTCCCTTCACTTTTCTGCCCATTTATCCTGGAACAGTTCGCTCTTTAGGTTTACTACCTAGATGCTACCCATGCCTCTTTTTTTAAATGCACACACTGTTGCATTCATGTAACTCTAATGCGTATGCATTGTTAGAAGGACTGTGCCCTTCTCTACAGCTTTTGGGGCCCGACTCACTATATTGAGTAAGTACGTCGTTGCAGTTCATAACTATTGACCACTTCATTAACTAGTTATTTGCCGGGCTCCGTCTTTAAAGTTTTGGCAATTCAATTTTAGAAATGGCAATATTGACCATTGCTACACTGAAGCATTTAGTGGGTTCCTCTTCCCACAGTCATATATTCCAATAGCCCATTTTCAAAGTGATGATATACTTCACACTGTCCCAACTAAGTGCTACTTTCCAATTTTTACCAGTTGAATGACTTAGTTTGAGCAGCAGTTTAATTCACGACCCCAATATTAATTCCTTCTACAGACTCTGAACCATCTTTATGGCATAATCCTTCAGTTGCATGGAGTGTACACTTCTTGGCACTATCCCATTGATGAACCTACTTTTCAATTAATGTTTATCATTTAAAAAAACTCCTTTTCACTATTCTTTTACAGAAAACTGTACCCTGTATTTCCAGTGAATAAATATAATACCCCTGGAGACCTTTGATTAAGAACGTTTTTTAATTTTTTGGTTTTGTTCTTTTTTTGATTCCCCCCTTTTTTAAATCTTATTCGAGCATCTAACTGTTAGCACTACATAAAAAAAAATGTGTCCTGATGATGGCCCTTTAACCACATCTTGGGTCGAAACATCAACAATTAACATAAGGAGAAAGCAATTCACAATATGGTCAATTAGGAATCCATGGATAGATACTAATGGACTCAACCATTTTTTTAAATTCAGACACTGTTGCGTTCATGTAACTCAAGTCGTATGCGCTGTTAGAAGGTCTGTGCCCTTCTCTGCAGCTTTTGGAGCCCAACTCGCAATAGTCAGTAAGTACCTCATTGCAGTTCATAACTATTGACCATATCGTTAACTAGTTTTACAAACCATTCACAATATTAGACATTTTATGTATTAGTCCTGCTACTGACTGGCTTATTTTTTGTTCCTTATCTTTGATCACTTTATTGTTTCTATCACTGCACACACATGCACTGTGTGATCATCGCACTTAAAAGAACATCAATGTTTGTTTATTGTGGATCCTTATATGATGATAACATATAAAGGATTGTCACACAGAATTTAGGTCTCCAGGGGGCATATTAACAAGAGGCAGCGATAATTATCGCTGACCGCACTCAGCGCGTTTTTTTTTATCGCCGCCTATCGCTCGATCTTATTGCCAACCTAGCGCTGTATTAACAACGCTCAGCGCATTGGCGATAAGAATTCCAGCGATGGCGGGAAAAAGGGCGAACATCGCTGGAAATCCAGCGATGTTCACCTATAAACGGCGAAAACCTTGCTGATACGACCCTGTGGTCGTAACCCAAGAATCCACCTCCCATGCAAAGTATGCCCAAGTCAGGATTTTAGCAGACGTTAAAATCCAGCGTTACTGGGCAGTTAGCGTGATTTTGTGTATCGCCACGGCGGCCGGGGCATTGTTGTAAATATCGCGAAGCCCGGTTAGCGATATTCTCCCGTGTAGTTTTGTCAGGCACGCCTCCTTTGCATCTCATTAGCGTTGCGATGCTGGGCGTTTAGAAAACGGGCGCTGAGGCATGGAATCACGCACTAGCTTGTCCTTGATGATAATGCGATAAAATTATCGCCGCTTTTCGCCCGAAAACAGACGCTAAAGCGGCGATATTTTTATCGCGGCCCCTTGATAATATGCCCCCAGTTTCTTACATTTATGTGTTTACCGAATTGGATTTACCTGACTATCCATTATTGTTTAAAAAAAATATTTTGTTGAATGATGTCTAAATTTGACATACCATGTCCTTGCTGAGTCTACGGGATGCTCCTGTACTTTTTTCAACTTTCCGTGGTTGTAGCATTCTGCTGAAAAGGTTTAGTACCTCCTGTTGGTATTCATTATTGTTGATATGCTTAAAAATATATAATTACAAAAAAGGTTCTGCTGTTCCAGCTGAATATAAGAACACTTTAAAACTTATTTTTATGTTTACAGTGTGTTATAAACATAAAAAAACAATAAAAGAAGCTACATTTTCTTTCTTATACTTGTGCAGTACCATACTTTGTTAAAAAGGCAGCACAGGAAATGAGCTGGTTTCCCTTGAATGTCCCAACAATCCATTTCCCAAAATGCCCTTCAACAGCCGTCATTTCGGTTTATCATTTCATTAAAGACAGTTTTCTCTAATCTAATGGACAATGTTTGGATGGTTCAGAAAACGGTGAAAATGCCTATGATGGAAAGAAACTTCATCTTCTCTGTCATGGGAGCTTTACTAGAATGTATGAACATTAGGACGGAGTAACAAGCAGTCAGTGCCATTATAAAGGGAGGGGGGCAGGTGAACTACAGCAGACTGGTTGAAGAACATTTTGGTGTATGTGCATCATATGACATTCTAAATCTGTGAAATAATGCCTTAAGAAAGTATGTTCTGAACTCAAAAAGCCCCATGAGAACCTACACTAAGCTAAGAATGTTGCTCAATAAAACCAAGCAAAGTCGTGGTTTTCTTTTAGTCTGATGATATATTGGTTTCCTTAGAAGGAGATAATTCGAATTTACATAAAAAGAAAGTGAGTAAGATACTATCAAATTGCCTATAATATGTTTAGATGCAGAAACACTTCTGCCTAGATAGGCAATAATCATTAAATGGTTATTTTTTTCCCGTCACCGTAATGAAGATGGAGGCCTCACTATGGGACACCTTTCTCACACATCTTTTTGCATATTGCTATCAATATGGAGCAATCCCCCCTTCATGGTCTGGGAGTATCCTAATACCTTTACTTTACACAAAAATGGCCCTCGGAGTCTCACCTGCAGTTACCGCCAATTTGCTCTGCTCGATGCGATAGGGAAAATATTTGCTAAGAGCATTTTGGAACACCTTGCAGAGTAGGTTAAATAGTAAAAGATTCTTCCCATACAACAAGCTGGCTTTAGGAAGAAACATTGTACGCTTGACAATATTTTCATGCTGAAGCTTTTAGTAGAAACGTATGTCTCTATTTGTGGGCTCAATGAATAAACTGAGTTCATAGACTTCACAGCTTTCAATAGGGTGGATCACCCAACTATATGGAAAAAGTGAAGAAATTAGGCATGCCTGAAACTCTTCTTACATTAGTTATTGCCCTCCATTCTTCCACTTGGTATCAGGTGTTAATGGGCGGCCATCGGGCCTGTCCTCCATAATCCCAACTAAAAATGTATTGAAACAGGGTTTCTAGTTGGCTCCTCTTCTTTTATTACTTAATGTTTCAGACTTTCCTGATAATTTAGCAAATAATATGGGGTATGCTCCTAGCATGGAGGGCTGCCCTTTTCCAATCCCTATATATGCAGATGACATTGTTATCCTGGATTTAACTCCTAAGGCATTTAAACAACAGATTGGCCTCTCTACAGCAGCTTGTTACTCCTAATACTTTGACAATTAATGTCTCAGAAAGCAAGGTACTGATCTTTAAAGATAGAAAAGTTAGGGAGGCCTGTAATTATGTTTGGGTTTTTGGTTCAGAGAAGCTGGGGTTCTAAAATCATACCCCTATTTGGAGAAAATTATGACAGGCAGTATGAACGAAAATGATCACATTAATCATTCTTTCTTTAAGCCCTCATCGCATGCCAATGGGCTAAGAGCCTTCTATAATGCTATAGGTCGGAGACGCTTTCTGCACTTGCTATCTGTATACAATGCAAAATGTTTCCCCAACACTACTGTATACCATTGAATCAATCAATTTGTCAAGTTTGATTTCTTAGAGAAAATGGAAGGACATATTCTGTGTAAGCTGTGTAATTTTAATTCATCTCTCCCTGTTCATGCTTTAGGATTGTACTTTGCCTTAACAAGCTGTTATGTGTAAGGATGGGCTACTGTGGTCCGGTGGGGTTTCCAGCTTATGAAGAGCAAAGGGGATTCAATGAGGGGCTTCTTGCAATCAGAAAGTTCTGGCTCAGAAATATAAAAATATTCATTCTCTGGGGATTTTAATCATGCTTTAAACCAATCTCATTTAAATCAGATTTCACTGTTCTTTTTTTATTCTATTCAACTTAAAAGCTTTTTAAAGCATCCGTCCTGCGTTATTGTTCAACGATTGGATGTAAAATATTGTGAATTAAAAAGAGTGAGATGGTGACCTCCTCCTGCTAGTTACAGGAAGCCCAGCAGTGTTTGTCTTGGAATCTAGAGCAATGGTCTTAGTTGTGATTAGACATCTTTACATATGAAATGACTTCCCTAAATGTGTTAACAGCAAATTGATCTAAGTCAAAGAGAAAGTGTGTAACTTGTTGTTAGACCTGGATTTTTCAGCGGGTTTATCCCCGACTTTTTGCTTCTTGGCCTCCTGTTTTTGACCCTGTTTTTGTTGGTTTTATGACTCTGGACACTTTACCACTGCTGATCAGTGCTAAAATGCTCCCTACGTAAATTGTGCATGTGGATTGGTGTTTCCATCATTGGCTTGTTTGACTTACTATTAAGTCCCTAGTACAGTGCACTTTGTGTGCCCAGGGCCTCTAAGTTAAATGTTTCTAGTGGGCCTGCAGCACTGATTGTGCCACCCACACAAGCAGCCTTTCAAAGGGGTCTCAGACCTGTCACTGCAGTGTCTGCGTGCAGTCTATACTGCCATATTGACCTGCCAAGTGGACCCACTTGCCAGGCCCTAACCTTCCCTTTTATTACATGTGAGTCACCCCTAAGGTAGGCCCAAGGTACCCCTGTGGGCAGGGTGCAGTGTATGTGAAAGGTAGGACATGTACTGGTGTGTGTGACATGTCCTGGTAGTGAAATACAGTGTATTTCTTTTTTCACTTTGGAAAGGCTATCTGTACCATAGGATAGAATGGGAGTTCATTTATACATCTTATAAGTATAAAATTTCCCAAGGAGTTAAGTATGCCTGAACTTAGAATATAAAAATTCATCTTTTAGTAATGATTTTTATATTGTGTGTTTGAAAATACCACTTTTAGAAAGTGGATGTTTTCTTGCTAAGCCATTCTAGGTGCCTCTGCTGGGTTGTGGATTGACTGTCTGGCTTTGGAGTGACAGGGGCTGGGGATGTGCATTCTCTTCAGACAGCCACTGGGGGGATTGAAGTGTGTCCTGCCTGTCCTGGATAAGTCAGGGTTGGGCTGAATAGACCTGGGCTGCATTCAGAGTAGTGGGAGGAGAATTCCTTGCACCTGAATAGGCTGGGTGTGCCTTGGACAATGCTGTCTCCACCTCCTGCCAGGTCTTGGGCAAAGAAAGGACTTTACTGAACTTTCTGCAACTTCTTTGTTTGAGTTTCCCCAAGGGCTTGAGCTAGAGCTTGCCCCTGCTCAAGAAGTCTCAAGATTAGTAAAGACTTCACCTTCCTCTGGGTACCGCCTCTGGGACCGTGTGTCTTGGTTGCCACAGAGGAAAACTGCAACCAGATGCTGCCACCAAGACCCCAGGAAGTTCTGTGATCTGAAGGCACCATGGAGGGCACCGCCGCACTTCTCACCGCAACCCTGGTCTCACTAATGACGACGACCGCCTCTGCAACCGAACCTCTGCTTGCAACGTGTCCTGTGGGCATCGCACTCTGCACCGCCTCGCTTCAGCCCGCCGCCCTGGTCTCTCCGACTATGCCGTTGCCAGCTGACATCACCGCCATGGTCTGCACCATGGTCTGGGGCACCCCTCGTAAGCTACACGAAGCACTGCTGTGTCCCACACTGCAGCCACAGCCCACCGATCTCAGCTCCCATCATCCGGCACCTCCGCCTGCACTGTGATCTATCAGCACGACAACAAGTACCACCCCAATTCGCACAGCCGCCCCGGTCTCACCAATGCTGCTGGACGACCATCACCAAGCCGCAGCCTGGACTGCGACCTGAGGGCACTGCACCCACTCTGCTCCACTTCACACCGCAACCACGACAGTTGCTGCGACCGGCCCACAGCGACGTGGTTGGCCAGAACCAAAGGTATTGTTTACAAGGCTTATGACACCAACACCGGACCGCACCGACACGGTCTACCAAAACTATTGGATTTGGTTGTTTTCAGCACCGCAGTATCACCGGACGGAGATACCAACTTTAAGGAACTGCATTTTTAAAGTTATTCTTGCAAAGTGCCTATTTTTGAATATTGTATTTTGGATTTTTGTCATTTTTGTCTTGTTTGGTTTAGATAAAGATTACTTATTTTTCTAACTTGCTGTGGCTCCCATTTGTAGCATTTTCACTGTATTACTGTATGTGTGCTTTACACACTGCCTCTGAGATAAGCCTGTCTGCTCATGCCAAGCTACCAAGGGGGTGAGCAGGGGTTATCTAAGGGCGTAACTCCCTTACCCTGACTAGAAGAAAGGGCCCTTACTTGGACAAAGGTGCAAACCATTGCCAACTAGAGACCCCCAATTCCAACACTTATGTAATATTGGTACTCAGGATTTTAATCATGTACTGTTTGTTTGCCCTGCACTAAACCTTCTGCGTAGTCATATTTTTAAGGCCAATGTTTCTAAAGTGCAATATTAAGACAGTAGCAGCGGCTCAACAATTTCTTTTTTTTTTCCTAAAAATGAAGCTGTCTAAAAGTTTAAATGTGATTAATGTCATTTGCTATATTATCTTGTTTTATGTGGACCTCATTTGAGTTCCAAACCATGAAGAAAATTGAATTGAATTAAATTGGTTTTCATCTATTACCTGTGAGTTTATATAATACCATAACTGTATAATGATGGCTTAGCCTGTTCTTAAGAGATGGTCTGTGAGAATTGTTGTTGACACCAGCAACATTGTGCATATTTTCTAGCTTTTCGTGTTACGTTTGTTAGGCAAAATTTCCAAAATTATGCCATGGCATATAATTGAGACTCTATTTGGGTGAAAATCCTATTGCAGCAGCACAGAATCCACAAAAACAGAAGAAGGTGTGAGAAATTGGGTTGTTGGTCGAGTGGGGTGAAACCCTCCTCAAACAACAGCCAAAATCCCTGCCAGGGTGAGTCACTATAAGTCGCTAAATTAACCTTGCTTAACCCTCTGGTAGCTTGGCACAAAAGCAGTCAGGCTTAACTTAGAGGCAATACGTAAAGTATTTCAGTAAATTCAGTAAATTTTTATTTGATTCAGACCTCAACTGAGATCAACAAATACAGGATTAAAATTATTATTATTGGATTTAAAATGATTAAGATGGTAAAACTTTTGCTTTTAAAACATACTATAAAATGGAGCTGTAACAATATTCTATTGCCTATCCATACAACATTCAATAAAAATAAGATAAGATCTTCTGATTGTACATTTTAACTTTAAAACAGCTTCAGAAAGCTTTTTAAAAACTTAAACAAGTTATGGCATACAAATTCATTAACAGGAGAGTTACACAACGTAATTAAATCTTGGGCCAAGACTGCGTTATACTTTAATTGAATTGGAATTATATAACGTCGTCGTTCCGCTACTATACTCGCGTTAGGACAGATTAGTAAAACGTGAAGCAAATCTTGTCGGCCACCTTTGCATAATTCGCATATGCCTTTGGGGTTATTAGTACCTTACCAACTAGCTAAGAATGTTGCTAAAGGGAGTATGCCCAAACGTAAGAGAAGAATACAGCGCCTTACTCCGTGCTCTAGTTGAAAACGTAAGTAGGGAGCATAGGTTTTAAATTCTATTTGTTCTGCAAACCCTTTATAATGCTTTAATTGAACGCAATGTTCTTTATCCAATTCATAACTGATTCTAGGGGCCAAATGTTTTAAAAACAATTTCAAGTGTGCTGGGGACCACTCCTTTAAAAGTGCAACAGTGCATTGAGAAACCTCAAAGGCTTTTACCATATTCCTATTAAAAGTATACCCTGACGCTTCCTCTCTAAAAGTCTCCAATTTTAACAAATGCCTTAAGGTGTCTGGCGCTGCATGTAGTAAATTGTACGCCCACCTAATAATATTTGAAATTACTCTAGCAGAGATTCCTGTTACCAATAGCTCGAGACGTAGGGCTTGAACTGGTACCGACTGCGACACTTTTAACAATTTTCGGAGTATGGTTCCTTCCTTTACTTTTATAGATTGCCATGTTTTAATTTGTGTGTATTCCATGGCATATGATAAAATCGGAGGGATTTTCATACCATAAACCTCCATCACTGGTGTAAAGTGTCTATTTCCTGTAGAGAGGTACAGTCTCTGTAAAGCCCCAACGTGGGATTCTGCCTTCCGACTCAAGCATTGGAGGTGGGCTGTATCTTGTAAATTTGAAGTAAAAATACGGCCCAAATAAACATACTCTTTTACTGTCTCTATCGGTTCGCCTCCTAAAGACCATATATAAGGTAAAGGCTTTGTTCTGCCACTGAAAGGGAGTGCTTTAGTTTTAGTTATATTTGGCACCAGAAGATTTTCAGTTGCGTAATGATTTAATTCATTCAGGGTTCTTTGCAGGCCTATCGGGGTATGATCAATATGACGATATCATCGGCATACATTAAAACAGTATATCAGCCTGAGCTAATTTAGGAGGGTAATTTTTAATTTGAGAGAGACGCCCTGGTAGATCGCTAATGTAGATGGAGAATAATAAGGGAGCTAATAAGCATCCCTGTTTCAGCCCATTCCGTGAAGGGATAGGTTTGGTTAGGCCTTTTTCTCCCCCCATTTGGACTCTGCACCATGTTGATGTGTGAAGGGAGATTATTATTGTTAAGAGATCTTTAGGAATCCCCAAATTAACCAATTTTCTCCATAGTATCAACCTATCTACGCTATCAAACGTAGTCGAAAAATCAATAAAAGCACAATATAAAATCTGAGCTTTTAACTTAACAAACTTATCAAGCACTGTTTGGAATAGAGAAATATTGTCCAATGTAGAATGCTTTGGGCGAAACCCAGCCTGATACATGGGTATCACTTTTCTCGAAAAAGCCCAGTCTTTTAAGTGTTCCAAAACGCAAGCAGCAAAGATCTTACCGGTGGCGTCAAGAAGGGCTATTTGTCTATAGTTTGCAGGATTCATTCTTGTGCCTTTTTTTAGGAGGGGAACCACCACACTCCCTCGCCAAGATTCTGGTATTTCCCCACTTTTTAGGCAGTGTTGGAAGAGTGGGGCTAAGAATTTACCCCAGTTGTCAGCGTTTTTTTGTAAAACTTTAATTGGGATCTTATCTGGTTCCATCGCTGCTGATGACCTGGCAGAGGATATCAGAATAGAGATTTGTGCAGCTGAAATTTTCATTGGTTCCTGCTCAGGTTGATTCTTCAATGCTTGCTCCTGTCCAAGGAAGATGGGATACTGATGATTAGATTTATAAAGCCTTAGAATATACTTTTCCCAGTCAGATGATGATACTGGTGTCGCTTGAGCAGATTTTCGTATCCCCATCTGTGTAGAGATAATATTCCAGAATGATTTATTATATTTGTGTTTTACTGCTAATTGGATGTCGACCCAGACTCGATCTCTTAGAGATTGCCTTTCTTTCTCCTTTTTCCGTTGGTGGAGTTTTTTCAGTTTCCTTATTTCTCCTTGTATTATCACACAGAAAGAGCGAAATTGAATTCTAGTCAATTTATTTCATTGTCGAGCATTATTATCCACTAGTTTTCCCCTATGACATGTTTTAACGCTTTCACGTCTCGCAGTATTTCCTTGGAGAGAGGCAACTACTGATTGTAAAGTAGCTTCAAATCTGTTTATTGGATTGCCTATTTTACTCGCAGATGTTAGCAGATCTTGGGAGATTGTATGATTTATTTTACTAATTGTTTTGGAATTCCAATGTATCCTTCCTGTTTTGTGATCTACGACTGCCCGCCCTTCAAAAGAACGGAGTGACCATGGAGAAGTATGCTGAATATAGATGTCAATTTCTACAGGAAGTAATGCGTGATCACTTTCGTGGGAATATTGAGTGGAAAGCGATTGGACCTTCGGAAATAGATCTAAACTACAGATAAAATAATCTATTATTGAGGACTTAGTTGGACCCAGTCTGGTGTATGCCGCCGGAATATCTCCATCTTTTCCCCCGTTTATTATAACGCCATTAATTGCTTCAATAGATGACAAAAGCATCTTCCCCCTTTTATCTGCTTTTATTTTATCGGGGAAGACGGGAGTTGGTATTGAACAGGCCTCTTCCTGTGGAGATTTCCCCCTATTATTGATTAGTGTATTAGAGACCTTTCCATTAAAGTCCCCAGCCATTATCATCATAGGATATCCCTTTACTTCTAGGATTGATTCGATTTTCTTGAATGCTTTGGTCAAGATATGATCTTTTGTGGTTCCTGGTGCAAAATATATATTAAAAAGTAAGAGATTAGATGAAGTCTCCATTCTTTCTTTCCGGCACTTAATGCTATGCATTGGACATTTGGGAGTGAAAGCTCAATTTCCTCCGGGTCCCAGTCTATCTCTTCTCTCAGTAGGATTGCTAGGCCTCCTTTTGCATGGCCCCTTCTAGAGGCCTCTGCTGCTTTAACAAACACAAAGTAATCTTTTTGAGAGAAAGTTGTCATGGACCATGTTTCTTGCAGTAACACAATTGAGGTTGAATATTCCAGAATTGAAAGCATTTTGTCAGTAGTCTTTCCCGCGATATTCCATGACACTATTACATGTCTATCGCTAAAAAGGCAATTTCAGATCCTTGCCCAACTTATTCCTGTTCAGAGAGCCCGCTATCCAAGCCCAGGAATTTTCATCCGGTAGCGGCTTTTGCCATGGGTCCGATCCATTCCAGAATTGCCGGACTCCATCTTTTATAGAGATCTGCAGAGGGATGTCTTGCGTAAAGTATTTATGCAACAGTAAGACGTAATCTGAAGAGTGTGTATTATGGCCCTACTTTTAGACCTGGTGCCGTCTTTGAAGTAGGAGAAGTTTCTAGAACTTCCCCTATTAAAGATACTAGGAGTTTGCTGCCTCCCTGCTCTGGTCCTAATCTGTCTGCAGGCATAAAAGGCTAGTGTGAAGTTTATTGTGTGAAGACAGGGCACACTCTATTGACTTATAGGTGGGACTGTGGCCAGCTCCGCCTCTCATCCTGCCTGAGATGGCCCATTCAGGTGAACATAACCCTTCTGTTGTGTGGCTGTCTGACAGGAACATGCAAAAGCCAACTGCCAACTACATTCAGTCATGTGACCCAGGAACAGGCTGCATGCACCAAATAGTTTGGACAGGAAAATGGCAACTTTTTATAAGTGGCATTTTCAAAATTGTGACTTAACATCTGACTTTCCCATTAAAGAGGATTTTAAATTAAAATTACCTAGACACCAAACACGACTTACCTGCTCCCAATCAAAGGTTAGCTCCTATTAAATATGAAATGTAATAATGTAACCCAGTGTTAGCCTGTGGGAGACATAGGCCTCACAGTAGTGAAAGACAAATTTGTGAGTTTTTCACTATCAGGACATGTAAGACTTAAAAGTATATGTCCAACTTTTTAATTACAATGCACTCTGCCCTATGGACTGTTTGACACCCGATACTCATGGTCTCCATAACCGAAGGATTTATTCTTCCCGGTGTGGCTAACTTCCTCTATCCATGACGGACCTGCTGGTTCTTATTCCCCCAGACCCAAAAGATTGTGATCATCCATTAATTGGTAACCCCCCACTGGGTCCCCTGTGACCCGGTTTACCTCTGGATTCCTCTACATTCCCATTACCGGATTTCGGTCACCGCCTCGTTCAAGCATTCCTTGATTGTTTGATGGTTGCTTTGCCTCCACTCTTCGGTGGATGGTATACTGCAGGCAAAAATCATCCCTGGCATAATTCCTTTATGTCCTGATAATGATCCATAAATTATGTAGGGTATCGAAACATCGTCGACCTTAGTGCCATGACCCAGACTGTTGATTTATATTTTATATCTGCATGAGTACTTAAGAATTATTTGTGACATAACTATTATGTTTTCATTGTCGTCACATGAAATAATGCCTGAGGTTGGAAGTTTTCTGGCTTCCTTCGTGTTTTGTTTTCCCAGTCTACTAATGTGCTATTGATTTGTAACTGAATAAACATTTGTCATTGGCCATTTGGACATTTTACATAGACTTCATTGTACTTCTATGTGTTTATATTGTACTATCTTATGAGTGGTTCACTGAAAAAATATCGATGTAAAAAATATAGAAGTAAAAAATATTGATGAAAAAATATAGAATGCAAAAATATCGACTCCTATATTTAAACAGGTAAGTACAAAAATATCTAAGAAAAAAAAATCGATGTAAAAAATATAGCCGTACAAAATATGGAATTTTATAAATATATAAAATAAAATACTAAATATTAAATATGTTAAATAATAAAATTAATATAACGTAAATTTAATATACATTTAAAAAAATATAATAAATAAACTTAATTTAAAAAAGTTAAACACATACATAATAATTCATATATAATTACTTCAAAACAATTAATAAACTATTAATTTTAATTTATATTATAATTTTAAAATTATATAAAAATTTATAAATATATATAAATGTGTACTAATAACATAAAATCTAATAAAAACATTCTATTATAAATTAAAACATTAAACTATTTAAAAATCTTCAAACTTAAATTTTCCACTCCAGTGAGTGCAACCGTATGGAAAGTGTTGGATAGCAGAGGGGTAAAAATTACTATTCCCACTCCAGTGAGTGTAACAGTAGGGAAAGTGTTGGATAGCGGAGGGGTAAAAATTACTATTCCCACTCCAGTGTGTGTAACAGTAAGGAAAGTGTTGGATAGCGGAGGGGTACAAATTACTATTCCCACTCCAGTGAGTGCAACAGTAGAGAAAGTGTTGGATAGCGGAGGGGTAAAAATTAATATCCCCACTCCGGTGAGTGCAACAGCAGGAAAAGGGTTGGATAGCGGAAGGGTAAAATTAATATTCGCACTCCAGTGAGTGCAACAGTAGGGAAAGTGTTGGCTAGCGGAGGGGTAAAAATTACTAATTCCACACCAGTCAGTGCAACAGTAGGGAAAGTGTTGGATAGCGGAGGGGTAAAAATTACTATTCCCACTCCAGTGACTGCAACAGTAGGGAAAGTGTTGGATAGTGGCGGGAGCAAATTAACTCTTCCCACTCCAAAATTGTAAAAGTAGGGAAAGTGTTGGATAGCGGAGTGGTAAAATTTACTATTCCCACTCCAGTAAGTGCAACAGTAGGGAAAGTGTTGGATTGCAGAGAAGTAACAATTAATATTCTCACTCCAGTCAGTTCAAAATTTAAAATATTCAAAAAACAAAATAAATTAAAAAATATATAAATATGTTAAAACTTACAATACAAATATATGTAATAAAAAAACATATTATAATGTTAAATACATATGACAAATGCCTACAAATATTATATTAAATACAATAAAAAATAATTTCCAAATAAATAAATATTTTCAATTAGAAATTATTTAGAAACAAAAACATTCATTATTACACAAATTTACTTTTTTAAATTTCCTACCCTATAACACCACACAATTCACAACACCATCTACATTTTAAAAAATGTACTTCCTTCATTAACATAATTAATTACCAATTAAAAAAATATTATTAATTAAAAAACAAATTAAAACTCATAAAAATTATCTAACTTCCTACACTTTACCCCTATAATCCCCACAACTAAAATTAAACTGTAAAAAAATGACTTACATAATTAAATTTATTTTCAATTTAAAAACTAATAGTATTTAACAACTAATTATAAAGTAAGTACAATTAATTTAGTCCCCACACTGTACCCCTATAACAATAAAACCCACACACAAAAAAATATAAACAAATACCCTAATTAAATATAAATTAATTAATTAATATTAATGATCAACTAAGGTGTCCATTACGATACCGGGCGGAATAAAATCCGCCATCCACCATAGCGGTAAAAAACCGCCCGCCTACACCCTCTAAATACCGACCGAGCAATCAGGATGTCGCGAAGCGAACACCGCCCGCGGCGGAAAAAACACACAAAATACCGCCCGTCTATGTCCGAGTCGAAGTCCATCCGTCCGACACGGACGCAAACCCGCACGACAACCCAAAACCGCACGCCCTGACTACCGAGACACCGGCCGTGAAATTAGGATCTTCCCGACATGAGCGCGGCAAATCCACTAATACACCGCCCGCCATCGTAAACAACAGTGATGAAAATGGACACGGCGGAAGCCCTGGCGGCCACGTCCCTGCACAGAAACCATCCGCGGACCAAAGAAACACACACAACATGGCCAACAAGTCCACACAGCAAGCAACGCCCAAATACCCAAACACAGTACACATCCCGAAAACACATCCCCCCTGGACAAACAAAGAAACTACAAATCCCAGAACACCAGCCACAACACACCTGAAAATAACAGCACATCATGACACACCCACATAGGTAAGTACAAATGCAGCCCCTTCACAGACCACAATCCCTTGCAACACTACAAACTGAGGACGAGAGCACAGAACACAGCGAGACAGAAAGGACAGCAGCACACCACAGACACGCACCCATCACCACCACCACCACCACCACCACCAAACACCGGCCCCACAAACCCCCTGCACATCACACACCACACACACACACCGCACCAGCACCACAAACACCAAACCACACACCATGGCAGCACAGAGAATGCCCAAGTTCACGTCCACTGAGCTGACGGTCATGGTCGACGAGATCATCAAGGTGCACCCACAAATCTATGGGAACCAGGTCCAACAGACACCACTAGCCACCAGAAACAGAATGTGGAGCAGGATCGTAGACCAGGTCAATGCAGTCGGGAACGTGCCACGCAACAGAGCCGAAATCACCAAGAGGTGGCACGACATGAAAAGAGTGGTCAAAAAGAAGGAGGCCAAGAATCGGCAGCTGGCTGACAGGACTGGCGGAGGAAATCCCGCGCTATTTAAGACCTTCAAGGCGTGGGAGGAGAAGGTGCGAGGCATCCTACATCCGGAGAGTCTCACCGGAATACCAGGGGGAGTGGAGGCTGGTAAGTACAAACAAATGTATACCAGCACACCGCTATGTACTCACATGCACTACCACTATGCCATAGCTCCGAGGGACAAACACCCCCATGTCCAGTACACAATACACAAGACATCACTCACACATGCAACAGACTAACTAACAAAACCATGGGGGCATGTGTACAGTCAGCCAGCACCGCAACTCCCACCAGGTCCCCTTGTACTCCAGATGCGCCAGAAGGATCACTCCCCACACCCACACTCATGTGTCAGCCATAGCTGCACTAACCGACAAGTAACAGGTAAGTAGCCGGAACACAAAGTCAGTGGGTCGGAGGGGGGACAGCTGAAGTACAACACCCACCAGGCCCCCAGTCCTACAGCACAGCAAGGTGGAGCACAGCCCACACCCATGTGTCAGCCACTGCAGTGCACACCTTCAGCCGACAGGTAGATATCTTACCGTACATGGAGGGGTTTCTGTGGGTGGTAAGCCATCACCACAACACACAACACCGCCCCCACTCCCACAGACCAGCAAGATGGAGCACCCCTCCCTCCCAGTACCATATGGCATCCATTGCATTGCGCCCTCCAAACCAACAAGTAGGTAGAGTACTGTACAGGGCGGGGTGTCTGTAGGCATGAGGACAGTATTACGACTAACATTTGGGAAATGTCACGTAGCAGAGGAACACGCAGCACTGCTCCCTGTCATAATCATGTGACCAATGTGCACACGGACATGTATTACAGAGTCATAGCCCACATGAGCCATCACAAATACAGCAACACCCATGGAGCCACGTCTGCATGCACAAGTCCCACTGGAGTACTGACCCACACGGCGGGCACTGTGCCACTCATCACACACATCAGCAACACCATCGAAGTCCTGTCCATGTAGTCGTTACTGCCTGTTCCCCACAAAACGTACAACATCGCCCATGTAAGTCTAACCTGTCTAGAACTAACAGTGTGGAACCCCAGTAATGCACATAAACACCACTGGACCCATGAAACACACAGCCACACAATGCACATCCAACATACCATCCATCTCATCTGTCAGCCCCAGTGTCATGAAAGGTATGTCATTGGAACAGCTGGCCCTCACACAGTAGTTCTGCAAAGATACCTGCCCATCACAAATAATGTGTCTGCAGTGACTGAAGCGCACATCACACTGATTCACAACATACATAATATAGTCACCACCCCAAGAGCACTGCATTGCTGCACATGGCCGAGGGTAGCACGCACACCAAGGAATTGGCCCATCTGCAATACGTCGTGTGGCACACAACCATCACTCACTCACTACAATGCTTGCAGTGTAATGTCCATAAATGATAACAGTGAGCAGATATGCTGGGGATGTCAGACATACACACACCTTTGTCTCTGCACTGTCATGTTGCCAAAACACATGTCCCGTTCTGCACACATATGTCACAGTATGTACCCCAAAACCATATTTCACCTCAAAAGCGTTGAGGGGGCTGTACCACCTTTTGCCATCTGCGTATCTAAGCGTTCCATTTGAACCCCAAAACCATATTTCACCTCAAAAGCGTCGATGGGTCTGGAGCCCGCATACACCCAAGCCACAAAATGTAGGAGTACAGCAACACACACTGATTGTCATCGCTATTCCACCCCATGCCACATGAACACAACACACAGTTCCATTGCCTTGCTCACGCATACACACATCGTACATCCACACACACGCCACTGGGAAACCTGTGCACGACAGTGCACGAACTGTGAATGTCAGACAACCAATACAAACTTTGCAAGGTGCAACACAATAACCTATCTCATTCTCCCCACAGGTGCCGAACAGCTGGATGCTGGAGAGGGAGACAGCAGCCAGCACAGCCAGTCCGCAAGCCCCCGACCCGGACTCACGGATGTAGAAGACCTGGACACCTCTTCGGACGAGGACCACCTAGCAGGCCCGTCTGGAGTGGCAGGGCCCAACCGCTCCCCAGGGCCCCTCCTACCCACCAACACATCACCCAGGGCTGCTGACCAGTCACAGACCCCTGCTGCCACGGTCGTTGCGGCCACCACCACCGCCGCAACAACCACCACCACCACGCCATCCCTGGCCACAGCACCTGCGCAAGGGGTGGCACGCCCGTCGTGCTCGACCCTGGGAGCCAGACAGAGGACCGTGGTGACCAATGTGGCGAGTGGGCAGGTCGGTGGCAGCAGTACCGGTGGGAGGAGCAGGGTCAGGCCAACGCCATCTGAGCCTGGGAGCCAAGCCCTGCCGCAAATCTCAAGAGTCCTTGGGGCCTATGAAGAGGCCCAAGGACAATGGGCCAGGTCGGCTGCCGACACGCGGGAGGTCCTTGGGGTGTTGAGGTCCATGGACGCCCATATGGGCCAATTCGTGACCCGTATGGACAAACTTGTGGACCTCATGGCCCAGCAGGTGTTGGGGGGAGGGCCCAAGCAAGGCCAGCCACACCACCGCCGCCACCACGTGCTGTGGCGCAGGGTCGTGCAACATCTAGTTCCCCTGCGTCCACAGCGAGTGAGCAGTCCTCAGCCACCACCAGCAGCCCACCAACACAACCCCCCTACCAAACGTGGAAGGGGCCGTCCGAAGAGGAAACAGGTGTCCAGAGAGGACTACGCACGCTCCAAACGCCAGTGAGTCAGCCAGCCACCCTGACCACCTACTGCACTGACTTTGACTACGATCCTACCCCACACTGCCATGTGAATGGCATGTGTCTGTTGGACTGTGGACATAGAACTTCATGGGTACACCTTGACCATCACGCAGCCATGTCCGTCAACTCATTGTCACAGCATGCACCACTTCTGTCATCACCTTGCACACAATCACATTTCACCGCTGTAAATAAATACACCTTGATCACAATCTGCTTCATGTGCCCTGGGTTTAATCAACGATGTGCAACCGCCAACATGAGCAGGAATGCCTCTGCTGTGTGGCATGTAGATAGGCCAGGAGATGTTGTAGGGACCTAGGGGTGAAAATCAGAACAAGAGTCCATTCAATTAGTGTGTCACACACCCATCACACAGTACTTGTCACCAACTACATGCAATGTACACACATCTCACAGAGCAACGGGGCACAATGCCACAGCCACTGTCAGTGGCATACTACCCTGGACATGGACCATTGCCACACAGCACTCAGTGAACAAAAGGCCTCCGTCACAATGCACACATACACCTGCACAACTACAGCTACATCAGCCGTCGTACATGGTCACTCACCTTCAAGTGAAGTAGCGGGCGATGAGCTGCTGACGCACATTCACAGCTTCCTCCTCTCCACTGTCCTCTTCACTGGACCCGTCCTGGTCTGCAGGCGGGGGCCCGGGCTGATCACCGTCATCCACTATTAGGGGGATCTGCTTGCGAATAGCCAGATTGTGCAGCATGCAGCATGCCACAACTATCTGGCACACCTTCTGTGGGGAGTACGCCAGTGCACCCCCGGTGCGGTCCAGGCATCTGAATCTGGACTTCAGGAGGCCAAAAGTCCGCTCCACCACACGTCTGGCCCTGCCATGTGCCTCATTGTAGCGGACATCAGCTGGTGTCCGAGGATTACGTAATGGGCTGAGCAGCCAAGGCCCATTCGGATAAGCAGAGTCCCCTGTGTGTGAGGAATACCGAGATTAGTTGCAATTTCCAACTGTCCCCAAGACAGCATCGCACACCAGGCACGCTACACGAGTACACATACTCACCAACAATCCAAGCACGGTCCGGTTGCAGATTGGTCATCAGACGTGGTAGGATGCTGTTGCGCATGATGTGCGAGTCATGGGCCGATCTTGGAAACTTCGCACACACGTGTGTAATGACCATGTCCACAAGGCACACCACTTGCACATTCAGGGAGTGGAAGTGCTTCCGATTCCTATATATGTGCTCCATGGCCTGTGGTGCTACAAGGCCAATATGGGTGCAATCTATTGCACCAACAACGTGGGGGATCCGTCCAAGGGCATAGAAATCACCCTTCACTGCCGCCAATTCACGAGCCCTGGGGAATCGTATGTACCGGTTCCTGTACAGCATCATAGCTGACAGTACATCACGTAGCACCATGCTGAACATGGGCTGGGACATCCCACTTCCACTGCCCACTGTGTGTTGGAATGACCCAGTGGCGAAGAAATGTAGTGCAGCCATCACCTTAGCCGTGGGGGTAAATGCAGTCAGATACACCCTGCGAGGACGGAGGTGGGGTTCCAACAAGGCACATAGGCGATGCAGGGTGGGTCGGTCCAGTCGGAATTTCCGGATTACCTCCACGTCCTCCATGTCTGACAGCAATTGGTAGGGGCGATGTATGTTTGGTCTCCTCCTAGGAAAGATGGAAGTGGACACATGTCAAAGCAACACGCCACATGGCATTTCCACAAACACAAAACAAAAATGACTGACCAAGCAATTGAATCACAGAACAGCTGACAAGTAGGGACAGCACAGCCACAATACACTTACACAGGTCCCCTTACCAATAGCAATGAGCAGTGACACAAACCATTGCTATGAGCATGCACATGGGGATTTAGGCCTTAATAACTTGTAAGGCATGACGATGATATCAGACTGCATATTTGGGAAGCGGCAACACCACGGCAATATAACTAGCTGCTGTGCCTGACACAGCTTCCGAGGCTGGGTGAGTATGGCACACACCAACAACGCAATGGACACAGGCTGAGCGGCAAAAACAAGTGGGTCCTGTTGCACGAGGGGATATGAGACAGTCATTGATGTCCCTACTTCACCCTATGTACAGCACTGTACGGATCACACCTCCAAAACACATTGACAGGTGTACACATTGACAGCTCCATGACAACACAGCTGTGTGATTGCAAATACACATCACAAGTGACACGTAACGTAGCACGTGCCAAGTGGGAGATGTGCATAGTGAAAGATGGCATGTGTGTGCATATGCATGTCCCATGCTCCCATGCCAATGTGTACATGATGATGTGCCAACAGACATGTGGAGGCTGAGCACTGGCCGTCCCTGCCCATGCGCACAGCATGTTGTGGCCCTGTCCAGTGTGGACCTGCTCCCACACACAAGTCATGGCCACACCTGCAGATGCATTGCGCACATCATACTGTGTAGTGCACATGGCATCAGCGGACTGTACCCGCCATGGGCCAGGCCCTTACGGCCAACTCCAATGGCCCTCGCGGTTGCACCCTGCGTGTCCCGCAATGGAGGAAAGCGTCACGGGCCAGCTGGAAGAAGGCCATCGTCTGCAATTTAAGCAGGCAGACACGGTACACCAATTGCAGCGGCTTGGACCCACTGAAACTGCCCCAGGGGGCTATATGAGTGTGGGAGTGAGACCGGCATTACCACAGCTACCAGGGACTGCAGCCTGGCATCCCTCAACAACACCTGCTGCTGCCACCTGTCCACCTTAACGTCGATGACGCTGAAGATATGTCCATGTCCACTCACCAGCGAGGAGCTGGAGATCCTGGATTCCGAGCTCCACGCACACTGCACATGGCTATCCCTTGCAAAAGTTGTGTGTGTGAGACAACCACAGTGTGTGTGGGAGTGCATGTGGGGGACACACATGTCATTGATCCGCAGCACCATGAGTCAGAGCCTGTGGGGTTCCAACATGCACTGCTCACCATGCTTACTGCAGGTGGCAGGGGTATGTGAGCTCTCGGGCGCTTTGCCATGTCTGTCCCTCCCGAGTGGTGGTACATGGCAACTTCATGTCAGACATCCAGTGACACAGCCAATTGGCAATGCAGGTCTCAGAGCACTTGTTGCTCGTGAGAATGGCAGGCTGGGGCCATGCTGCCCTTCTCAGTCCCAGCAGGCCTGGGCTGCACATTGACTGCACAATGCCAGTAGGTGACAACACAGACTGCCCAGTGGGTTACATGTGTCTCCTGTCCAGGACCCGCCGGAAAAGCGCTAACTCAGCACTGTCGATTGGACACACCGTGCCTTGTGATAGGGATGTGTGTGAGAGATAGTGGCACAGAATGTGACCTCCATTGTGGGGTGGGCCATGCACAGGGCGAGTATGTTGATGGTTGCGCAGTGTTGGACACAGTGGGTACACCCACACAGATGTGTTGCCTTGTGATCTTTGTGTAGGTCCACCTGACAATGGACAGTAGATGTGGACAGGCTACACATTGCTCGATGTGCTGTCAACCTGCATGTGAATGGGTTGGTCAGGTACTGTGTACACACTCCCAGCAGCATGCATTCACGTTGTGGTGTACACATGCTGTTAGGCCATGTCCGATTACTTCCTGGCTCTGTTGCACGTCTCGGAGTATTTGGGATGGGTCAGCAGCATGCCACTGTGATTGGTGGATGTGGGTGATGTTGAGAAGTGCATTAGTGACATTCCAAGCTTCCTGTGCAACATCCCTGCATTGGAATTCCTCCAGCCCAAGGATTTGTGAGGAGCCATTGCTACCAAGTTGATGCCTTTGTGTGTGTGTGACCGCCAGTGCAGCCAATTGCCCAAAGGGTGTGACGGCATCTGCCGGATGGACCACTACGTGCCGTTGACGGATCGGGGGATGCCCCCTCGTATTGTCAGGTTAGCACGGCGCTGCATTACACCAGTAATGGTCTGCATCTTGACAGTCATACGGCCTGTGCCGGATGCACGTTTGTTGGGGCATCAGCAGCAAGCAAGTTTACAGTCTTGTGTGATGGTGTCTTTTGCTGTGAGAGGCAGCATGTGTCCACAGCCTACCCATGATCTGGGTAATGTGATGTTTGTTTTGTGATGCAGTGTGTAGTAACTGTAGTCTGTGCTGTGTGCATCTGACATGCATATACTAGACATGGGGCTTAAGATGCAATTAGGGCACTCTGCATTCCCAATGCACTCGGAGTCGTAGCCCTCAGGTACAACCTGTAGTAGGCTGGAGTGGCTATTCACATGTATGTTAGGGGCACTGTGCCTACTCTGATTTCGGTCGGACATATGTGTGCGATGCCTCACCTCATGTCTCTGGTACTTGCACATCCGGCACACCGTGCAACAACAGTTGTGCTCGTGTGAACGACAGGTGGATGGCATGGGCTCATGGCCATTGTGGGCTGTCAGGTTGCAGTCTGTGTGAGTAGTTTCCCATTTGGCTCCATGCAGGTATGTGTTTGGCCTAATTACATAGTGGTCATCCTTGCCACCATCAGGATAGTGGTTGTGCACAACGCGAGTTGGGGCTATGGTCGCAGGGTGACACAGGCCGTGTGTAGTGCGATGTGCACTACATTCGTGGCACTAATTAGCGGATTCCTTTCCTGTACGCCAGCCATTGGGTGTTGATTGTGGTGGCTGTATACTATTGCACAGGTATCGTGCAACATGTGGATTTGGGTATGTTCTGTGCTGCTTCCCTTGCACATGTCTGTGTCATTGATGACAGATGAGTGGGACCACCTCGCTCTCTCTCATGTGGCATCTCCCCTGGGTGCTGAGGGACAGGGGACGCTCAACAGTGGGGTGGCTTTGGATGTAGCAGCTGCACAGCTGCTGAGTGAGACAGTTGTGACCTGCGCCTCGGAGGGGCTAGACGTGTGCTGGATGAATCACAGGCCCAGTGGGCAATTTCGGCGTTATCTGAGGACTGAGGTGATACATCCATGTTGTATGACACAAGGGACGTGGACTCTGGGTCTTCCTCAGCCACGCAGAGGCCAATGACCGCCCTCCCATCCACTTCCACTGGTGCAACACGTGTCGGCACAGGGATGAAGGATAGGGTGTACTTCACACCAGGCACAGCTGCCCCTGCACATGTGACCCCTGCTGCCCTCAGTGCTGGGTCTGTTGAGCTGATGCACCATCTGTGCGTGGGGCAGACAGCTCTCCTCACTTACGTCATTGCCCATGACATCACTTAGCCGCAGGAGACATGGATGATGGAGGGCCCACATGTACGCGTGGGTGGACTACACCAGACCGTCCATTGGTTGTCACCCCCAGTGAAGGTGTGCCTTCAACTGCGCCCATCTCAGACTGACATTCCTGACCCTTTCCCCACCCCCCTGGGGAGTGGCACATCTAACGGCAGCAGTGCACGAGTCCTAAATCGGAGTAGTGGGGGGACGCTGACGTCCCGACCGGATGTGACATGTTGGAAGGTGGCTTGCACCGTCAGACTTAATGGCCTCCCCTCCCTCACCCCAATTTGCGTTTGCATCTGAGAAGCCAGCGCGTGCACAGGCAGCTCCGAGCTCGCACCAGAGAGGCCAAAGAGTGTATGTGTGGGTCCATTTGAACGAGTTGTCTGTCTCGCGGTATAATCAGTGGCGGAACGCCGTCCACCTGCGTGGTACCCCGACTCGAGACCTGGGCAACATTGACAATGCATGACAGGCTCCGCAGTCCGGATACACCACCTGCAACACACAGAGGATGTAGCTGCCCTAGCGGCCCAGGCCGCGTCCAACTGGAGCTAATGGACCCACACATTCACTCTTTGACCTCTCTGGGGCGAGCTTGGAGCTGCTTGTGCACGCGCTGGCTTCTCTGTTGCAATGGCATGTAACGTGTGTGGGGAAATAGGCAATGAGTGCGATGGTGCGAGCCACCTTCCGTGACGTCACTCCCGGGCGCGATGTGTGCGTCCCCCACTACTTATATTTGACTTGTGCCATGCTGCACAATGAGGATGTGTTGCCTGCGTGATGTGACCAGGAGGAGCGCGCCATGACCTCTCACCCACCATGCTCCACTGCCATCCCGTGCCCTGGATAGCCCGTGCAGGTGGACAATGTTGGGGGTACACCTGGTCGACAGGGGATGTGCGTGCCTTGGCAAGGGCCTGGCAGACGCACAGCAGTATCCAGCATGTCCCCAGAGGGTGGGCTGACGTCTACACCTGATGCAGCATCTTTCGTGTGGCCGCCTGTTGTGCACACACGTGTTCACATTCATCCACAGACAGGTGGTTTTTACAAATTCCCAAGACAGCGGTAATCTAGTGCTCCCGAATCCTCCCAACACAGTGTGTTTCAACATTGCATGTGCGCACCTACCCGTCACACCCACCCACCTGGGCCAAGCATAACTCCCGCTTCACATGACACATATGTGTCTTCCACAGTTGTGCTACTCTCTCAGGGCCGGACCTGCAACTGTCCCGTAGCACACACACAGCACCGAGTCGTACTGGCATCCTGTTAGATTGGTAGGCACACTCACACATCTCCTTCTGACACAGTGGTGGTTGTGATGGATATTGTGACTGCCATGGCAGTGTTGGCTGGCCATGGCAGGGCACACTAACACACATTGCATCCGCGGCACTACGTGTCACTACTCAGCACATCGAACTGGGCACTGTCCCTGGGGTAGATGAGTTATGCCGCCTGTCAATGTAATATGTGACTGGATGCTGTTGTTCCTGTAGTCGGTTGTATCTGTGTAGTTGATGATTGCAGTTGTTGCAGTGTGTGCTTGGTTAAGTGGGGCACATGCCGTGTATGTGACCTCAGCAATTGCAATGTCTGGTCTCACATTCCAATGTGTTGTACACGTGGCAGGGACTTCACTTCTTTCAGACTCTGCTACTTGTGTGTGTGATGAATCTGCTTTTCTGTGCAACGGATTGACTGCATGTATTTGGTGTTATTTCTGGGTAAATGTATCCGTGTCATGTTTGCGTGCATGCAATGCACAGGGTGTGAGTCTAGCCACAGGTGGACTGGCAGCATGCGCTGAGTATGCGGGCATGTGTGAGCTTACTTGCTGTGTGGCCAGCGGTGTAGGTGTATGTTGGTCTTGTGATGTGCATTGTGCCTGGGCACATGGCATACTCTCAATGTGTGCATTTGGGAGGTGGTGGTGGGTGGTGTGGGTGGTGTGAGTTTGGGGTGGCGTTGGTGTGTGTGTGTGTTGTGGCCATGTCGACTACACACATATGTTTCCCAGGCCCATGGTGGATGTTTGTAACCGTGTTGAGGTCTGTGTATATGATGAGATGTGTGTGTTGTATGTTGCACGGAATGCAGTGTGTGGGTGTGTCCTTGCAGTTCAGGATGACTCCTACTTGTTATGGTTCAGACGTTGTGTGTGTGCAGGGTGTGTCACTGTCAAGATTGTGCCTAGTTCAATTGTGCATGTCAGATTTTCTGCAGTTCTTACTCATTGAGCAGTGCTGCCCACCCAAACTGATGTCGTGTGTGTGTTTTGACAGGCATTGCATTTTTTTTTTTTTCATTTTTTTTTTTTTGGATGACCCACGGCGGAAGGACGTGTTTGCAGGCTCTCTACATCAATTTTAAGATAGCTGTATTGAGAGACTGTAAAAGACAGTAAATAAATCCCTCTTTGTGTGAGGAGTACGCCGGTTAATTAAGAAGTGAGGGAGTGAGGACTCTCTCCCAGATTGAAAATTATTGATTTTATGCAACACTTTCAGTGAAATAACTATAAATAACGCTCTGCCTAGAAATTACAATAAAGATCCCATCACTAACTTTACAAGGTTCTCAGGACCAGAGTATCCTAATATGACCAACCAATCAATATATATGGAGTTGGCAGGAAAATGAAATAAGGATTGAGTTTAAAGGCAACCATACAGTGCCAGCCAAGAGAGACCAATTGTTTGTCTTGAAAAAGATGGGAAATTGTTAGAACCATCGAAACGCGTCGACGCTCCATTCAACACAATCCGTGGAAACAGCTTATCCTATAGATAAAGAGTAGAAATTTTATCTAGGATCTGTATTTGAATTATTTCGACTGGATGTGTTTTTAAATGACAAATTGTATTGTCTATATTTGTCTCTCCGTTACGTGTGTGTTGGCCTATTTTAGAGACTATAATCCCTGTAATGATTTTTATGTGTGTCTAACATTTGTGTTGCTTTTATCAGTTTGTGTTGTTATTTGAATGTTTGTAACACAGGTTTTTATTGGTATATGAAATTGATGCTATTTTGAGTGTAATGAGCTTTTACAATTGTTTTTTGTATACATTGAGTGATGAATTTTAAATAAAACAATATTTTTAATACAATCTACAGTTGTGTAGGAATAACCTTAACTCAGTATCTTTCTAATATATGGGCAATAAAAATCCTTTGTACTGGGAAACTTAGAGACCCAGTTATAGTATATTTTTTCACCAAGGGATTTCTCCTTTTTACTTGTCAATAGTACCCTATTCCCCTGGTTTGAACAAAGGGGTCCCTCTTTTTCTTATTCTACTCTCAATGTGTGCATTTGGGAGGTGGTGGTGGGTGGTGTGGGTGGTGTGAGTTTGGGGTGGCGTTGGTGTGTGTGTGTGTTGTGGCCATGTCGACTACACACATATGTTTCCCAGGCCCATGGTGGATGTTTGTAACCGTGTTGAGGTCTGTGTATATGATGAGATGTGTGTGTTGTATGTTGCACGGAATGCAGTGTGTGGGTGTGTCCTTGCAGTTCAGGATGACTCCTACTTGTTATGTTTCAGACGTTGTGTGTGTGCAGGGTGTGTCACTGTCAAGATTGTGCCTAGTTCAATTGTGCATGTCAGATTTTCTGCAGTTCTTACTCATTGAGCAGTGCTGCCCACCCAAACTGATGTCGTGTGTGTGTTTTGACAGGCATTGCTGTGGCATGCTTTAGCGTGGCTCCTACTCTTTGTTGCTGAGTGTGTGGTCAGACTGTGTGGGAAATTGTAGACATGTGTAGGACTGTGCTTTGTATTGACCAGGCCGTCAGTGTTGATGTGATGATCTATCGGGCACCTTCAGAGTCTGACATGTCCTGCTCCAGGAGCTGTGGTATTGCACTGTGGCCACTGTTGCGGCTACTCATTTGCGTTGACATCCAGTGACAGTGGACTACATGGTCATCTCACGACTGTCGTGTACTTCACACACTCTCATCCTCTCTCATTCGTACTTGTGTTTGTGAAATGATTCAGCGGAGTCACATTTTTGCTTCAAGCCATGTATTTGGACTTACGTCCTCTGTGATGCAGTATAGTGGACACTACTGGCAGCGAAATGCAAGTGGAGGATCTATTTAGCATGATTACACATACAAAAGGGGTTAGGGGTAGATGTGATTAGTTGTTGACTGTGGAATGAGGGCTTCAGAGTTACAGCTGCCTTGCCCTTGCTATGCTAATGTACATTTGTTAGTTACTGAGGAGCTCTCGAGTTTGACACAGACAGTAATCATTTTGCCTACGAGACAGCTTGACATCATAGGTACAGTACATCTCAGTTCCATGGTACAGGTTTACTACAGTAGTTACTACGACACACGTGCATGAGGGGTGACATCAGAGCATGAGCCTACGTGCATGCAGCAGCGAGTCACTAGTTGTTGCAATGTGGTGGCTACTGAACATGTCACATTCACTGGGGTCATGTTGTTGGGGGATGCATTTGTTGTCCATGCAAAAGTCCTGGCACGGAAGTACAGACAGACAAAGGTGAGGTGATAGTTCTCACGTGATACAGCTGACAGATTAGTGTGCACTGACCGGTGCATATGTTCATGTGCGCAGGATACATATTATAGCATAGTTGTTCGTGCAGTATTGTACATGTGGTTACTGTACACAAGTCACATACCTCTGCCTCCCCCTGTTCATGCAGAGATATTGGATGTGGTGAGGAACAGAGAGAATGTCCCGAAAATGTCCGATGTCATGGCAGTGGAGTTGATAGTGTGGTGTTTGTTGCAGGTTGTATGGTATAGTTGTTGTACAGGTAACTGCCCAGTCCGTGCGAAAGCCAAGCATAGGTACGGTGTTGAACCTCATTGTTCAATTGGGGGTATTGCGTCGGGGCCCGACGAATTGACAAGTTGTCAGGTATGCGATACCTTCCAGCAGGGCTTCCATGGCATTGGTGTTATACATGGATGCCATCCAATGAAGCGGATGGTGGCTGTCAATGTGTTCATCGTAAGTTGTCCCTTGTAGGAGCCTGATGGGACATGTTGGATGACATTCGATGAAACTGTGATCCAGAATCCGTTGTGTGGAGGAACACATGTCCCATTGCAGTGTGTGTCCGATTGCAGCCACATACGCCATGCCCCCATAGACTGAACAGATCCTGTCGTGTGCGTCTAGGGGGGAGAACAGTTGTACCAGGTCCGCCTTTGGACATGCCGGGTTGGAGAGACATAAATCCACAGGACAGTGGAAGGGACACCTCCGACAGTAGAAGACGGGGATGACGCAGCTGAACATTGTGATGCGGTAAGTTACTCTGTAACTTACGTTCAGCATGGCCAGGTTTTCACAGCCCACTATCTGTAGCAGGCTGTCCATGTAGAGCTGCATCTGTCCGGCGTAGTTGGGTAGGTGTGGTGCGACTGCCATTTTGCTACAGGGCGATGTGATGGCGTGCTCCAGCCGGCTGTGCAGTCAGCAGAGTGCACCCTCCGACGATGCTGGGAAATCTGGAATAGTCGTACGGAGGCAGGGTTTGGCTTATAGTAGCTTGTGCGGAGGACACAGGTCCTCATCCCACATGCTTCTATGAATGGTCAAGGTCAGTGGTGTCTGACTCCTTCCAGATTACTTGCATGTGAACCACATGGAGGAGTGGTCTTATTTCTTTTTTGTGGTCAGAAGTTCTTTCATGTTGTGCGCTATCTGCACATTGGACAGTTTCCTCGGCATGCCTCTGTTTGGCTTGTTGTTGGGACAATGGCTGTATTCTCCGGCTTGTTTAGTCGAAATGTGGTTTCAGAGTGGGAATGGAAGGCCATTCAGTGCTATCTGCTTTCCCGTATGTGGGCGGCACGCTGCGTTTCCGCTATACGTTGGGCCTTGTGTGTGTGTGTTGTAATTGGTAACACCTGTTGTCAGGCACCCGGGTTTTTTCATGTTACGTATTGCATGTATTGGTATTGGGTGCAGGATGGTATTAGTATTTTTGTATGGTACTGGCGTGCCTTTTGCGGACGAGGTACATATTCTGCGGCGTGATGTCGCAGCCGCTGTGTGCTTCGCCATGTTATGCACACAAGGGTGTGTCCTATTTTGGCGTGACGTCACTGCCCTGTTCGGTACACTTGTGTGGCATCATGTTGGCACCTGTGAGTTGCCAGTTGGGGACATGACTGATGCAGGAATGCCACGTGACATGTGCGTTCAGGGTGGGGCTGGTGTGTGGTGTGTGTAGTTGTGTGCCTGTGTTATTTGTGTGCGGCCCATGCATGGCGCTGTAGTTGGTCTCTGCGTTGTGCGCATGTGTAGCTGCGTCATCGCCGCTGCGCTGCGTTGCCGTGACGGGGACGTCAGTTCCTGGTCCCGGGTAGTGTGTGCCCGGTAGTTGCGAGTTGTTTCATTTTGCACGGTGTGACATTTGTGGGTGCAGTGGTGGATGTGTCCTGTCCACACAGGGGTGTCTGGGGGGGCCATGTTCAGTTTTTCCGCCCTTGCACTGTGTGCGGTGTTTGCGTGCCCTTGTTGTGTGTCTGCCTACCTGCGTCGCCGCGGCGCGTTGACTCCTAGGTGCTGCATCAGGTACAGCATGGGGATGGCCTGGAGTGCAGGATTCATGTCGGGGTGGGCCGCCTTTTTGGTGTCCGTACTCGTGCGGTCGAGTTTCCGCCTTGGTATCTCGTACGGTGTCTCTTAGCCGGGGGAGCTGTTTGTTTGCGGCATCGTAATTTGTACGCCGGGCAGTACGTGCCTCCATTGGCTGGCGCCGCTACGTGAACGGGCGCACTTTGATGGCGGGCGGCGTCGCGGGCTTACGGGCGGTGTTTGGCTGGTTTTACACATCCTAATTGGGCGGGCGTGTGGGCCGCGGCGGGCGGACGGTAACTGGTGGTTTTTGCCTCCGACAGCACAGCGGTTGTGCTTCCGCCCGACATCGTAATGGGCCCCTAAATTTTTATTAATTAAACATAAATGACTTCCCACCCTTTACCCCATAAACCCCACAACCCACACCTGAAACAAATCACACAATTACCATAATTAATTATCAATTAATTACTTAATATAAATCAACAACTAATTATTAATAAATAAACATAAATTACTTCCCACCCTTTACCCCTATAAAATAAACCCTAAAACCCGCACCTAAAATTAATTACACAATTTCCATAATTAATTTTCAATCAATATAAATTAACAACCAATTAATAAGTAATTACAAAGAAATTACTCCCCACAATTAAGACTATACAATCTAAATTAAATAAATAAAAAATAATCATTAATTTATTATATTTAAATTACTTCCCACCCTGTTCCCCTATAAACCCACAACCCGCTACGGAACTAAAAAATGCAAAATGTAATTAAAATAAAATTCATAACTAGTAAAAATTCAATGTATATATTCAAAAACAGAAACAGAACTTATACAAAAAAATACATCACATACATTTAAAATATAAACTAAAATACATAACACTAATTAAAAAATCAATATTTTAAACATTTATATTTTTGCAAGCAATATTAATTAATTCTATATTTTTAAAAACGATATTTCTTAAATTTAACATTCTTGACCACGATATTCTTGCTGTCGATATTTCTGAATCACGATAATTCCAACTCGATATTTGTGTAAGTCGAATTTCCAACTCGATATTCTGTCTCAACACCCTTATGAGTAAGGGACCTTTGTTCCTTTGAAAATACTATGGACTGTTTATGGGCTACCTTAGGGGTGACATATTTGTAATTACAGGAGGCTTGGCAAGGGAGTTATTTTGCCAAGATGAATCGGCAGTATAAAACTGCATTCAGGTTCCAATAGCAGACCGGGACATGATTTAAGGGGCTACTTAAGTGGATGCCACAATAAGTGCTGCAGCCTCACTAGTAGTATTTAGTTGACAGGCCCTGGGTATATGGTACACCACTCTATGAGGGACGTATAAGTAAATTAAACATGCTAAACAGGAATAAGCCAATTTGACCATGTTTAGTGGTGAGAGCAGAAATACTTTAGCACTGGTTAACAGTGGTAAAGTGCACAGAGTACTAAGGCCAACAAAAATGAATTTCCACAAAAAGTGGAGGGATGAAGGCACAACATTTGGGGGACGGCCACTCTAAGGCTGACAGGTCTAACATACATGTGTTATTTTTCTTTTGTTTTCTTTATCTGTTGTGTGTGATATTTTTTGCTGGCCATACATATTTGCCAACTTGGGAATTCTAAATTGTGGATAATAATGAGTTTATTGTAACAATGTATTTTCTGTCCTACTTATATAATTGTATTGATGTATAAATTACGATCAGGATACCTGCTATTAGAAACAGGATCAGTGGAAGTCGTCCGAAAATGCTTCCAAACACGGAGTGCATAAAGTTTGGTATAACTCCGAGTACCGTCTGAAAGGTGCTTAATAGTCCAGAACCTATGGTCTTAAATAGGTGGACAATGCCTGTCATATCAGACATGTTAAAGATACGATTTACCATTTCTGCGAAATGGAAGGGGCAATTCGTACGTATGAGTGCCTGTATCTCTGGTGAAGACCTTGCGATCTGGAGATCAAAAGTCTCTCGAGCGGAGGTTAAGGGCACAGACTTCTGTAAAAGCATGGCTTTCATTTTGCTCAAAGCATCAAACCGTATTAATGAAACATTTAGCGAAGGCCATAATGGCACCATCCTGACTGTATTTGTTGGTGGAAACAATACTTGCATACAGCAAGTAACCCTGGAGCTCACAGTTACCAGATATGCGATGCCCGGAAGCATCCCACAGCAACCTTGATCATTCAGCATCAAGTAACTCCCATTCGAAAGTATCCTGAACACTGGAGTGACCACGGCAGCTGGGGTACCCCTCACGTGACAGGACAAATTCGCCACTGAACCGTTACAAGCCCCATGCAGCATTATATCCTGAAATATGAGTGATCCACTTAAAGTGTTCTCACAGTTTGTACCGCTTAAAAACACTTCTCTATCCCCACTCCGGCATCGAAATCTGTACGGTAATTCCCAAGATTCCTTGATGAATTCCCTGCCCATTTCTACATATCTGCCTGCCTACATTTGTTCAAGGCAATATTGAAAACTGAAAAGTAGTGACTGGTAGAGTTATGTGGCCATGGATTAACCATTCCGTGGACGGAGTTTCTGTCACTGTAAAAGCTAATCTATCCAGTTTTTCAATACGCAGCATTGTACATTTTGATCCCCTTTGTGCCAGTTCTATCTGCTTTTCTGTTAGGTTGTATGAAGAAAACAGAGAAGTACTGTTGATGTAACGCCAAGGCACATAGCCTGCGCACAAAGATTGCAGCGTCCAGCTTAACAATATAATAGAACGCAATTGTAATTGCCTGTGTTGTAATATGGACAAATCTTGTTCTAATATATCTATTGCAGAAGATACAATGTTGCCCAGTGAATATATCCTGGATGTTAGTGTAGTTAAACCATTGTCAACCACGGCTAGAGCTTTCTCTAAGTTTAATCGATCTATTTCATGTAATCTCTCAGTGGCCTCTTATTGGGATATTTTCCAGATTTCATTATAGACAGCATAATAGAAACGTTTGTGACGTGGCTTTCTAGGACCTAATAAAAAATCCCGTAGATCCACATCTTTTGTAAGTAAGGATAAGTGTTGTTTCACTTGTGACACTGTTGAGGTTCCTAGCCAATCGAGGCATAACTTCCCAACACTGAATGATGTCACTACCCCTGGATGTTCTCTCTGTACATAGCATGGATCTGGCTTGTTGATATTAAACCCTTTGGTTTTACCCATGAATCTTTCCTGACATCTATTGGTGTCTGTGAGCCAAATCAACCATCCCTTCCAATCGGGGTCTGATCTATTGCATTGCATTATCTTATCTACGGTAATCCCTTCTTGTGATGTTATGTTACCGTCGGTGTGTGATGGTATGGGCATCTGAGGTGTATTCAAGTCTTTGTTCTTGGCTATTCCAAGACAGGTAGTTTGCTGCACAGTTTCATTCAAAAACATGATTTGCTGAGGAATGAGGCATGCTCGAAGTAGTGCTTCAGTTCCCTGGACCTGCCAGTCTCTAGTACCCCAGACAGATTTTAAGTCTATAGTGTCTTTCCATAAGTCGAAACCTTGTTCAGACAGCTGGGCAATAAATGAAGCAGAATAAATCTGTTTGGTGTTTGTCAACATATTTTTCTGCGCTGGTGTTGGTGCAACCTTATAATAATATGAGGCTGGGTCTGACATGTTAAACCCTGAAAAATATGGAAATTTCTGCGCAAATGTTCTTGAACTGCTTTTCGGCAGTGTAGGGCAATGTTCCCATTGGTGGTAGGTAAAAACATCTCTGGGATTAGCAGATTTATGCAGAAAATGTTGACCATATTGTTGATAGCAATGTATCAAAATCTGATGCGTCTTCCAACCATTTCACTATTAGAAAAGGCAGCAGATTTTTCTAAATCAGACAACATATTATTTACAGTTTCATAATCCCAATCACCGGAAAATGTACTTGAGGTAATGATATCACTCAATGATATTTTAAATAAATGTTGAATTTTTAAAAGTTTGGTCGGACCAAATATATCGTAATCAACTTTGTCCCACACTATACCATCAGGTATAGGAACTGCTGTAATGTTCACTGATGACAAGTCTCTTTGTTCACGATGTGATGATAGGTGAGGTTTCAGATTCAGATTAACATTTTGTGCTGCAGAGCTTTGTCGAAGGTAAGTTGCATTTATAAGCATACTAAAAACAGTTACTAAGCCTTTCCAGAAAAGAAAGTAAAGTATCCCGGTAATTACCCAGAGTTCTACCCAAGGTGATACCAGGTATGTTTTCCTAAGAAAGTTGAGAAAATCTTTAATTTGCTGGTTGCGTGTTTTTTGGGCTGGCATAATTTCAGGTTCACTTGGATCCACTGAAATGCATCAAAGTCGATGAAAAAGCCAAATGCAGTTCTGTCAATTTTCGATATTTCCGCAGGTTTTGTGGAAACTGTAGCTTGCTCTTGTTGAGGCATGTTGATGTAGATATCTGTGTTTGGTCGAGTTGAAATTTGTCTTTGATTTTGATTCTGATTATGAGCTTCAGATTCGAGAGGAACGAGTTCCATGGCATTATTGCATAGTCCTTAATTCCGTGCAGGGGACTCTTCAAATGTGATGAGTCTTTCTGTTTGAACTTCTTGTATCGTGGCGAGAGGAGGGCATCGTTTACTCAGGAGTCCACGAGGCCTACTATTCAGTATCGGCCACATAGTGTGGTTTGATTAAGTCGATTGAGACAAATAGTTTCTCCTTTTTTCTGGCAAGAGGCAGCAGAAGTACAGTTCTTGTTCCTTCAATGGCCAGGACAGGTACAGGCTTTCTGTATGATTTCCCAAATTCTTTTTTGTCCGCAACTTTCTCTCTGACCAGATCCCCAACTTTAGGGACCCAGACAGGTCTTGCCGTAACTGACTTGACTTCCCCAGTGGCGGTCCGCTTTACCTGGACATTGCTTTGTAGTGTTCTGGATTCATTCAGATCCTGTAAAACAGCCAAACGTTTATGGATGTCAAAATGTTTTTCATCCGCCACTATGCCTTCACAATCAAGATCAGGTACCCACATTCTCGTCCCAATATAGGACCTCATAAGGATTGACACCCCTAGAGAACTTCTTGGCATGTTATTCAATGCTCGTTGAACTCCATACAAATGTTTTACTCAACTCTCACCCGAGCCTAATACTCTAGCTGTTAAAGACTTCTTTAAGTCCCAGTTTTTCCTTTCCACTACCAAATTTCCCTCGGGATGGTACGGGATGAGTACCGCAATGCTACACACAAACCTCCCATGGCTTCCTTGAAAGCCCTAGAGCTAAACGCGGGGCCACGGTCAGAATGTAATGTGCCAATTGCGTATGTTCCTATAAAAACTCGCAAATCTTTTATAACAGTTCGAGCATCACCGAGCGATGGGGCCAAACCTATAGAAATCTAGAGCAGGAATCCACTGCAACCATGATATACCTGTAAGCCCCATCTGTTTGTAAGAGGCCGCAGTGGTCCAATAAAACACACACAAGTGGTTTGTCTGATATTAGCAATCGTGTCTGCGCTGGATGTGTTACGGTGGAGCCTTTCATCTGCTGACAGATGTCGCATTTCAAGACATAGTCCTTAGTCTGCTTTGTTAATCCTGGCCATTAGTAGCGTTGTTTCAGTAAGGAAACAGTTGCCGTAACTCCTGCGTGTGCAGAACCTATACCCTTGTGTGCTGCTAGAATTAAACCTAACCTGCGATCCATATTTGGTATTACTCTATCCCCCACTTCAGGAATCTGACCAAATGGAACGTTATTCGCATCTAACTTGTAGGAGTACTTGAGTAGAAATCTTTTCAGTAATGCTGTTTTATTGCGTGTAGCAATAATTGCAACCATAATCTCACCGTCTATTCTAGTTTTTGAACGGGTCATTGCAGCTACGGAAGCCATGTGTACAGCCCCCTTTGCGGCTTCATCAGCCAATGAATTCCCTTCAACGTGAACGCCATCACGTTGATGACTCAGTGTGTGTATCACGTGAGCCCTTGGTAGTTTGTTTTTCAACTCAACTTAACTACCTGTTCCCATAGCATTTTGTGCTTAATTATGCCACCTTTGGCATCTTTGAACCCATTTTGTCCCCAGTGGTGTAAGTATTCATTGTATGACTGTACACAGTAAAAGGAATCACACACGATTAGTGTGGGGAATTCTTGATCCGTATTTACCAGTGCCAGTAACAGAGCTTTTAATTCTGCCAGCTGTGCCGTTTTCTCCCAATGGCCAGCTGAGCAGATCCGCCAGTGTAAATTATATATTCATTCTGATCTAGAGGCAATATTTCGTTAGGGAGAGGATATTCTTGTTCGTATTGCAGGAATGCTTGTGTTTTTAGACTTGGGTCGTACCTGTATTCTACATCTGTTGCAGTAAGAGAATTAGCCCATCGTATCCATCTCGGATGTAAGGCTTTAGCGTTCGGAATGCTAGCCTTTGTAGCTGCCTCTAAGGCCGGTACTGGGGTTACGGCATTTATTCGCTTTCCCTGAGCCAGTGCTCTTTCTCTCACTACAGCAGTCTGTACTGCTGTAAGAATCTTTTCTGTGGATGCAAAGCACATCTGAGCATTTGTGTACAAATGTGATTTGTACGCTATTGGCACTGTTTCACCTTCATTATATGTTATGTAGGTGTATCCTGATTGACCCCCAACTATACTGATCACTAAGTTGCGAACATTTACGCGTGTCTGTAAGTGTTTTGAAGCTATCATATCAGCTTGTAGGGAACGAAGGATATCTGTGTGTTCCTGTGTCCATTGGCTAACTGAAAAGTCAGGTTTTATTAAATCGTAGAAAGGTTTAACTCTTTCTGCGTAATCCAAAATGTATGTTCTGCCAAAGTTCAGGAATCCCAGTATTGATTGTAAATGTTTTTATGATTTTGGAGGTTGAAACAGTACGCACTTTTCTAAAAAGTAAGCTGCTAAGCTTTTTCCTTCACTTGAAAGCTCATATCCCAGGAAAAGGACATTGAGGTGGGCTATCTTGGATTTTTTTAAATTAAATTTGTAGCCTTCAGAGGCAAATCCCAATATTATGGAATTTACTCTGTTCAAGTGTTCCTCCAGGTCATCATCCTTTAGATAAATATCATCCATGTTGGACAATGCCTCTTCATCCAGATTTTGAAGTAATTCAGTTACTCTGGCCGAAAATAACCCTGGGCTGTTCTTATTCCCCTGGGGGAGTCTACAAAATTGACACTGGGAACCTAATGCGGAAAATGCGGTTAAATACCTGCTTTCAGGTGCTATATTTTTTGCAAAAAAATCCATTTGAGATATCTAGTGTCGTTTTGTATTTTTTCCACACAATGTTATTCATTAGTGCGGCACTGTGCGCATTTTGTACTGCAAATGTCTTTGTGCAAGTGTTTAGATGTCTGTGATCTAAAACTAGACGATATGAGTTGTCAGGTTTCATTATGGGAAACAAAGGATTATTCATTGGAGAGGTGCAAGTTTCAATCACCCCTTGGTATTCAAGTTGATCTAGGAACTCCCTGACCTGTTTTTTAGCTTCCTGCTTTATTGGATACTGCCTCTGTGGAGTCGGAGTATTTTTTAATGAATTATGTGGTGGGTTGAATCCTCATTCCACCCAACACGGTTTTTATATAATGCCGGGGCAAGGGCTACCACCCACTCCTGTGCATATGTATATTTTAGATATTTGGGAACAGGGTCGGAAAAGGCTGGTAAGATTACGGTTTCTCCCTATGGAAGTCCATGATGAATGCTGGCGGCCAATCTTGTTCAGCTAATAAAATGTCATAACCAAACGTCAGGTTCTCCCAAAAGAGACCTCTAACTTTCCTGGGTTTGTCCCCCTCCATTTGGAGTGTTATTTCATATAACTTATGTAGGACACTTACCCTAGTATCAGGTGTTTCCACCATGATATAATCATTCAAGTCCACTGTCACCAGAAATTCCATCAGGTTCTGGCGAGCTATTGTTACTTCTGCTGCGCTGTCTAGCATCGTCAGAGCCCATTCCCCGTTCAGTAGTTGAGTCCTCATAATTCTGGGCATGTCCGATCTTCAGACCTGCAACCTTCTTCTTTTTGAACTGAGGTTTTGATTTGGCTTTATCTTCTTTTTTGGAAGTATAGTCTTGAGCGTGCTGCTTGTCTTTGGACTTTGTACGCTCTTCTTGTCTGTCTGACCGTCCTTCCCTCTCTGAGTTTTTCGTCGAACCCTGAAAGGAACGAGAGGAACGTGTATCAGTATCCTGATACCTGTCAGGTTTCCTAATATTGTCCCTATTCCTAAGGTTATACCCCCTTTCGGAGGACTCCTGTTGAGGAGATCCACCTCTGGATTGAGATCTGTTTTCTTTATTTTTCAGTTTTTTGTTATTTTCCCACTTCTTTTTCAAAGAAGCAGGTGCCTGCTTACCGGTGTCCTTCTCGGGACTACCCATCAGTTGGGGTTTTAATGCTTTCCCACCCAAACTGTCTCTGCCCAATTCTGCATACGCATTCTCAATTATTTTTGATAATTCATGTTCCTGTTGTAAATGACTGAACTCCCTTAGGCATTGACGGATTGCCACTGATGCTGCTTCCCCTTTAATATTTGCTAATATTATGGCTGATACCTGGGCATAATTACCTTATAATTTCATCCCTAAGTTCAGAGCCGGTTCTGCTCCGTACTCATTTTGTATTTGTCTTAATACATCTGGTATTACTGCTAATGACGGGATACCATGTGTTCTGGTATATATGGCAGCAAAAACTGTACCCCATGAGGTACAATCCTCTATCTGTGGTGTTATCCCCATGGGCAAGCAGATTGTCAGCATTCTGTGTTTTTCATATGGGCTAGTATTCGGGAAAACTGCTTCTAGCTGTGTTATTTTTTGAGCTAACCAGAATGGCATTTGTTCACGTTTTGTGGGCATTTTACCCATTACTGCGTGTAAAGTTTGTGGTGTGATTTTAGTTGCTTTATTTTGACCTGTATTTGTGTTTGTTGTAACCGTGCCGGCTAGACCATAAGTGTCCTAATGACGAACTGTGTCATGTTTCTGTAAAGTTTTATCACTTCTTTGTGAAGTATAAGTAAGTCTCCTCCCGGCATTGTTTCAATGTCAGGATGTGGTGTGTAGGCTGCTAATACTGGCCATGTCGCTCCTTCTCTTCCGAGCGGACCGAGTCTTAATTTATTTCTTGTATGGGGGAGGGCACCTTTAAACCAGTATAAATGTTCCTGGTAGGTTAATGGAACTTCAATGTCCTCATAGGGACAATATTCTTCCGGTATTCCACTTTCTGTGTAGAAGTGAAATGTTTTTGTTCTTGCATTTGCAAGTGGGAATGTAGCCCATGAATAGAATACCTCTGTTTTAAATGATTTTGTGCCTCAATCATGAAAGCTACTGGTCCACCCCTGGATGTTAGACTATGTGCACCTAATTTTATGGTAACGGCATTTCTAACATTTTCTGCAATGGAAATTGCATCTGCGTCTTGTTCGTCTGCTGAGAGATTTAGTTCTTGCGTAACTCTATCCAGGTTTCCTATTTCTTCAGTCACTGTTTTTGAGAAGAAGAGCTTTTCAAGGGAACTAAGATAAGGTGTTTTGCACAGTTTTAGGAACAAAGTGTCCTTCAAGCTTGATTAACCAACAGCCAATAAATAGGATTTGGCCTACTCAGCTGTGGCGGAGTTTGTGCCCACCCACTCCAGACGTCTCTGGGGAGTTGTGAGTAGGGGTCTCTGAGACTAGCATGACTGAACTACTCAGATTCTACTGTTAAATAAGTACATAACCAACGTTGGCGGCGCCATGTCGTGTAGTTCCTACAAAAACCTATACAGGATCTGTGCGTTCGGACAGCATACACTGTAGGATTGGTGTCGGACTGATTCTGAACACCCCCACCTGGTATGTTGGCCTTTTGTATCAGCTAGCTCACAGTGCCACTAGAATCTCCTCTTACCAAGGAGAGAATAGTTCTTGGCAACCATCGAACATGACAACCCTAATCCCTCAGGACCGTGGAAAAAATATGCTACTTTTCGCTCAGTAACTCGTGCTTACTTACTCTGTCTTAGAGGTACACAGAATAAACAGGCTGGGCGTTTCCAATAAGTATTTACTGAACAGTTGTTATTCTGGTGTAAAATAGATGAACTGCAACAACCGTTAGACAGTAGCAGATATATAGGATTAGAAGCACTATGAAAGTGAATGGATGGTAAAGCTCTACCATCTTGCAGTAATCATGAATACATACACAAACATAAAATACACAATAATAAAAAGATGCGTACTCCTACGATGCCTCCCTAACTAGATATACCTAAGTGTACCTAGCATGTGTGTAGATGTTAAGCCAAGAATCCATCTAGGATAAGTCAACCCCATTACCTGAAGTGAGAGACTGTGGGACCCCGTCTTGGTCTCGAGTTGGACACCCCGCGAGGAATGTTAGACCTCTGCGAACTGGAGTGTCTGCATGCAGGAACCTCAGCGTCTCTTGTCAGTGTGTCGGCCGGGAAGTACTGGTCTCCTCTGTCTATCTTAGCAAGATGTGATGTATATATACCCATAGGTCTCCCCAGGGGTCCTACCTCGCTTTATTACTGTGTCGGACTAAAGATGACGTCGGGCATGAACTTTATACATAGATATTTTACAGGAGAAGGTAGTCCTGCTGTGCTTCCGAGAATCCTCATGCATAATGTATGAGATTTCGAACTAGGGAAAACCTGCGTTCTGAATGCAGTGTTGTATCTAGGTAAAAGGTCAGTCCCTGTAAACCGTTATAAGTGCAATGTAGGGAAGAATATAGGTGAAGGGTTATGAAGTTACCTGGGCCTATATTATGGTACCTATATGGAATATAACAGATTCAGTTTGTGGAAGCGTGCACCCCACTATAAAAACCTCTTTCTAAGTTATTACAGTTGAGTTGGCTGTGACATCAATCATCGCATGTAATAAGAAAATTACGTAGCTTCTCAACTGTAACAATGTATTGCAGTTGAGTTGTGACATCATAATGCCTGCTGCCAGAGCCGGCAGCCAAGGGAAAAGCAGGTCTCAGAGCATCATTCCAGCTGCAATTTGAACAAAGAAACTCAAACTGACTTTTCATTTTTACCTGTTTTTCTAAATTGAACAGCGAAGAGCTGAAAAGATATATTTTTGGCGACTAGTACATATTTGCATAGTATGGGTCATTACAGGAAAGCATCTCTATGCATGTTTCTACACATACTAAGCTCTATCATTTTTCTTCTGACTTACTTTAATTGATATTAAAAACTGTTTTGCTAGAATTACTGGGTACCTTTTGGTGTGTTTAAATTTTCCCTGCATATTCTGCTTTTGTTTTTCGTATCTGCAATAATATTTTCACTTGGCATGATGGATGAAGATCTCAAGCATGTAAGTTTGTGGAAAGAGTATATAGTGACTGTACTATAAGAAATGAACTATCCTCTGCTCCACACTAAAAGGAAATCACAAATCACTTTAAAGTCCTATGACTCAAGAATGAGCATGGCCCTCAGTCTCAGTCTTCTATATGGCCACAGAACTCCACAGTGACTAGCAATATCGGTGTAATGTACAGCAGGGGATACTTTATCCCGTTTAGTCATAACAAACGGTTGTAAGAAATTCTCAGTAGGAATGGGGTTTCTAACTAGGAAATGATGAAAACATTACAGCAAAATAATGCATTTTGCAGCACTTTTGGTTATTTTAGGTCGGGTAATATGAATTTCTACATCTGGTACCCATTTCAAAGGCATTGCAGTTTTTTTTACATGCCAAGTAAGGGACATTTTAGTTAAATATGCTTACAGTAAGAAACTGCCTCCAAACTTGTTTAGAGTGTTCCAATCGAAATATATCTTCTCTTCCCTACAAAAGTGTACACTTAACTTTGCAACAGAATTGGCCAAACGTATTTCTCCCTTTGAAATCTTAAGAGGACAGAAAACCATTTTAATAAAGACACATTCCAGACAGCTAGAAACACAAAAATGTGATGTGCTAATATCCATTTTTTAACACTGCGAGTTTGTAGATTTGTTTCCTATTCCAAATGGATATATATGCCTTTTTTAATGAGAAAGTTCTAACAGTGTTCCTTTTTAATGTGGTTTATATAATTTGCCTCAAATATTATTTATTAGAGCAATACTATGATGTAAATAGAAAAGAGCACACTTTTGCTGTTCATGTTTGCCTCTCAGGGCTATAGAAAGTAATGTTCTACTAAAGAGAACACTCATTTTCTAGACTTATGTTAAGCCAAAAATATTGTTCAAACATGTAAACAATACTGCAGCAGAGGAGAAGCAGATGGATCTTGTATCCCACTCCCTGATTGCGTATTCTCATTAAACAAAATGAATACATTTCACACATCAAATTCCAGACAGCAGATACAGGCCCCATCGGAATTCCATGATGTGAGGAAACATCATGGATCTCTTTCGTTTCAAACAGAGATTTGGCTGCTGAAAACTGCTGAAATCTCCTTGTGAAAGTGTGGGGAAAATGAGGAATCACTGGGGAAATTGGACCAGCATTTCCAATTCCCCTGAAATGTCCTGATTTATTAGTGAACCCTCAGGGCCCGATTCCGATGTGGGACGGACTGGAGTCTGTCCGACATCGGTCAGGAATTGTAACCGACTGACCTCCTGTCGTCGGTTACAGACCCGCAAGTAGGATGCAACCGAACCCTGTTCGGTCGCAATCCTATACTTACCAATGGGAGCATGCATTCCGAACGGAATGCATGCTCGCATCGTTATGTGCAGAGGTGCACTTCATCCCAGCACCCCTTGCCACCGGGTGCAGGGATCAACAGGGGGCGGCCGCCATTCGGCGGCCAGGCACCCATGGGGGCCCTGCTGAGGGCCCCCAAATACAGTTTCCCACTGCCTTTTTGTGCCGGAAAGACCGGCGCAAAAAGGCAGTGGGAAAGTGCCATCATACTCCCTCTGCCGGAAAGAGCCTGCCGGGGGAGTACTGTAGGCTTTCCGGATGGCGAATGGGCTCTCCGACCCCATCGGAAGCCAGCCGGAAAACCGAGTCGGATTACGTTCCGACCGAGCCCATCGGAATGGCTCGGTTGGAAAGGAATCAGAACGGGCAGGTCCGATGCGTTTAGGATGGCTCCGACTGAGGGTCGGAGCCATTCCTAACCGCATCGGAATCGGGCCCTCAGTGTTCAACTCTGTCCTGTTGGTACCCGTGGTATTGATAACTCCGGGGGTGAAGACAATTCAGTCCGTTTACTGAATCACTCATAACGATTGCCTAAATTGGCGGGAACATGTTTTTCACTGTCTCTTTGGTGCTAATTTGTAAGCATGTGTGTCTGCTTGGAAGCCTGCATGCCTAATGCTTATTAGACGCAGTACACCAAAGGAAGAAGCAGGTTTAAATCGACTGTTGTGATTTGCAAGGCAATGACTCAACCGTGGGTTCCAAAGAGGGAAACAGGTGGAAGTTTTTGTATAATTATCTGGTGTTGTTTTCAGATAAATTGGCCTCAGCTGCACTGCAAAAATTAAAATGAGAAGTAACTATGGGCAACATTTTCCTTTCAACTAGCACATTGGATGGTTAAGTCAAATAAGTTACAGTTACAAAAAGTTAGATGCTTTACTAACAAAAGAATTGTTTGTTATTATAAAAAAGTCTTTGGACGAAAGCTCAACTGAATGTGCATGACTCCTACCACCAAGCGGTGGAAATAATGAGTCCCAAAAGGCACACTTTAATAGGCTGCTTCAAATACTATCTTAGAAGGTGATTCAATCAATGCTTCAGTCAATGACAAGTAAATCAGCAAAATGGACAACTATAGTCAAGCGTTGCTTCTGGATTAAAAAAATAATGATTTATTGAGCAATACTATATGCTATACAGAAGTCCACAGTTATACATTTGGCTGGCTATTATTTATGAGCCTTCATTGATATACTGTTGTGACTTTTAATGATATAATTAGCGTTCCATGAAAGCAATAATCATTTGAGATGAAAGGTCACAGTACAAAGATTCACGTGTTAGTGCCATTAGTTTCAAATAAGATCAAGTAAATCCAGTTTTACAACAAGGTATTTTAAATGTCAATTATCATTAAAAACCCTGTTGTGTGTTCTTTTATGAATAATCTTGCAAAACCCCTTTTCTGGTGGGACATAGCGAATGAAGGGGATACTGGGTCACAGATTTAGGGTTAATGGTTGTTTGCCACTGATGTTCCGGAGTCCGACTCAATATGGCTCTGCAAACTGGGCCAAGTACAATACCTTCAGTACTCCACTGTCATTGGTAGTGATAACAAGCAGTCACTGACTTCTCAGAGCGGTAGGATCACCATAACTGACTGTCCAACTGTTGGAGCTGGCATCCTTAGGGTGGTCTTCTCCTAGACGTTTTACCTTTTACCTCCTATTTTCTGATTCTTTTTGTTGGCCTTAGGATTCTGAGCACTAAACCACTGCTAACCAGTACTAGAGAGCATGTGCTTCCTTTAAACATGATGACATTGGTGTATACCTGATTGGCATATTTGATGTACTGGTAGGTCCCTTGTAAAGTGGTATACCGTATACCCAGGGACTGTCCTTCAAATGCTACTAGTGGGCCTGCAACACCGATTGTGTCACCCACATAACCTGTCTCAGGCCTGCCACTGCAGTGCCTGTGTGTGCAGTTTACTGCCACTTTGACTTGGCATTTAAAACTACTTGCCAAGCCTCAAACTCCCCTTTTATTACATATGTCACCCCTAAGGTAGGTCCTAAGTAACCCTATGGGCACGGTGCTATGTAGGTAAAAGGTAGTACGTGTACTTTTATGTTTTGCATGTCCTGGTAGTGACAATCAGCCTATTTTGTTTTGCACTACTGTGAGGCCTACCCCTCTCATAGTCCAGCATTGGAATTCCTTAATAGACTTTTAAGCTGTAATTCCTGATCAGAGAAGAGTAGCTTACCATGTTTTATATCTTTGGAATGGGAATGATAAATCCTCCTTACTGGTGAAGTTGGATTTAACATTACTGTTTTAGAAATGCCACTTTTAGAAAGGGGACCTTTCTCTGCTCTAACTGCTCTATGTGCCTGACAGCCTGTCTCAAATACAAGCCTGCAGTGGGTGACAGCTGCACTTTGTACATTCCCTCTAGACAGCCAAAAACACAGGAAGGTGAGGCTCATCTGTGTTCTTAGCACTTATCTGCATTCTGACGGGTCTTCCTTGGCAGGGAGGAATGGGAGGAGCTGACACTTACACTTCAATAGGTAGTGTCCTGTCTACACACAAAACGCTGATTTATCCCCCACAGATAGCCATGCAGACAGGACTGGGTTGAAAGGGATCCTTGTGCACTTCAGAGAGCTGCTTTGAATTCACCCCCTACATCGAAGGCACTTTTGGGTATAAGTCAGGCACTTCTGGATCTTGAACTGAGCCTCTGTCAGAAGGACTGCTGTGCTGCTTAAAGCACTCAATTGGACTGCTTTTTTGAAACAACTACTTTTCTGTTTGTTGCCCTGCTGCCTGCTGCTCCCTGACTTTGCTGCAGGAGCGCTGGACTGTGCTCTCCCTGCAGGTGATCTCCAAGGGCTTGCCTCTTTTTTTCTGAAGTCTCAGAGAAACAAAGGGACACAAAAGACTTCCTACAACTCTGCTGGTGCCATTGGACTCTGCCTTCTGTGAGCCCTACCTTTGCCTGAGGTGCCCTCTCCAAGTTCTGGGCCTTAGAAGTGGCTTCTGCAGCTGTTTTGCTACAAAATCGATGCATTGTCACCAGTGCGTCGGTTGAAACCAACACATCACCCTTGGAAGCAGGGGATGTTCGAAGACAGCGGTTCTACAGCCTGTTCAGCCTGACGATGGCACTCTGCGCAGCTCAATGACGATGCAGTGCCTTCAATTCGGCGAGCTCAAGGACGACGCTGCAACCCGACTCCTTGGAATGGATTGACGTATCGTGCCTTCAGCATCAGCACTTTGCCCCATCCAAGGTGCTTTCTCATATGGCCCTGCATGGGTCACGGCAGCAGGCCTGCCCTCTATTGCGGTTGACCTGAACTTTGGATTTGCACCTGTCCCTTTTGACCACTAGTGACATCTAAGCACTGTTTTTACATTTAATCTTTCAAAATTAATATCAATACTTCCGCAGATTATATTTTTGTTGTCTTGTTCAGAATATAATCATCTGTAATGCAAAACCTGTGTGGAGTCTTATTGTGGTGAATTCATTGTGTTACTGTGTATGTATGTTTCACACAAACTTTACACTTTGCCTCTTTAGGTAAGCCTGACTGCTCGGCGCCATGCTACCATAGGGTGAGCACAGGTTATCTTTTAGTGTGATTCTAGCTTACCCTGACTAGAGTGGTGGTTGTTGCCTGGCCTGTGTTTACGCTAAAAGAGAACCTGTGCTCACCCTCTGGTAGGTTAACACAGACCTGTCAGGCCTATCTAAAGAGGCAATGTGTAAAGCATTTGTGCAACACACACACAATAACACAATGAAAACACACCAAAAGACTCCACACAGATTTAGACAAATAGAGAATATTCCTATGAAAAATCAAGACCAAAATGACAAAAATCCAATAAGCAGAATCAAAGTTATGAACTTTTAAAGAATAAATCAAAAAGTAGTGCTTAGAAGTCAATAGCGCTAAGGGGTTACTTGAGGTTGTGCGGGACCGGGTAAAATCCAAAGTTTAGGCCGACCGCGATGGAAGCCAGGTCGAATACAGGACTCACACAGGTCCCACTGAGAAAAGAACCTTGGATGGAGCAAGCACGGATGTTGAAGACTCAATACGAGGAGTCGAGGAGGCGCAGCGTTGTCTTCGATCCCGTGGGTGGAGGCGGAGCATACGCGCAGATCAATGCAGTTGATGAAGGCTTCAGAGTCAAATCCCTTCTCGATACAGGCACTGCATCATTGCTGAACTGCTCTGTCTGTCTTCATTGAGCAGCACAGTTCATCATGGCTATGTCACGATCGGCTCCTGCGTTGGCGTCGAAGGGCAGTGCATCAGTTCCGATCAGCGCAAAGACGTCTCTGCATCGATTTTGATGGTTATGGGTAGCAGAAATCACCTTTCAAGGGCTCAGGACTGGATTGCCGCCACCTGGCAGGGCAAGACTCACAGTCCAGGTGCTGTTGCAGAGTTGAAGGAAGTCTTTGATGGACCTGAGACTTCAGAACAGGGGGCAAGCCAGCAAGCCTTTGGAGTCACTCTTGGTTCAAGTGAGATGGGTCCAGTCCTTATCCTCAGCAGGGCAAATATCAGCAGGCAGCAGGGCAGCTCAGAAAAGCAGAAAACATTTCCTTCAGAGCAGCAGTCAGGCAAAGTGGTAATCCTTGTGGCACAGCAGTCTTTACTCCTGGCAGAGTTCTTCACAGATCCAGTAGTGTACTGCCTGGGTATGGTCAGAGCCCAAGTACTTACACCCAAAGTGCAATTGAAGTGGTGGGGGTGACTTCAAAACAAGCCCTTGAAGTGCACAGGTCCCACTTTCATCCCATCCCTTGCTTCAGACTATCACTAGGGTATAATCAGTTCTTTTTATGGGACACAGGAGACTTCCTATTCAGGTTTAAGTGTCAGCTCCCCTCCCTCGTCCTGCCCAGAAAGAGCTATCAGAATGTAAATGAATGCAAATGTGTTGTCTACCACACCTACCCTTCCAGTGTTTGTGGCTGCCTAGAGAGAATGTTCAAAGTGTAGCTGTCACCCATCCCAGATGTGTATTGGAGACAGGCTGCAAGGCACATAGAGCAGTAAGAGCAGAGAAATGTCCACTCTATAAAAGTGCCATTTCTAAAACAGTAATATTAAGTCCAAACTTACCACTAAAGAGGATCTATTATTACCATTCCAAGATATGAAACACGATGTAGCTACTCATTTCTGATCAGGAATTCCAGCTCAAAAATATATTAAGGAATTCCCAATTGTAGCCTATTAGAGGAGCAGGCCTCACAGTAGTGAAAAACAAATATAGGAGTTTTTCCCTACCAGGACATCTAAAACTGACAAGTACATTGTTAGACCTGGCATCCTTGGCTTGGTTTCCCCCGTCTTTTTGCCTCTGCCTCCTCGATTTTTGACTGTATGCTGGACTTCTTTTTTGCTGGTATTTGTACTCTCGACACTGCTAGTCAGTGCTAAAGTGCTAGTGCTCCCTGTGTAAATTGTGATTATGATTGGTTATCCATGATTAGAATATTTGATTTACTGGTAAATCCCTAGTAAATTGCACTATGTGTGCCCAGGGCCTGTAAATCAAATGCTACTAGTGGGCCTGCAGCACTTGTTGTGCCACCCACATGAGTAGCCCTGCAAACATGTCTCAGGACTGCCACTGAAGTGTCTGCAAGGGCAGTTCTTAACTACCATGTCGACCTGGCAAGTTCACCCACTGCTAGGCCCAAACCTTCCTTTTTATTACATGTAAGGCATCCCTATGGTAGGCACAAGGTAACCCCATGGGTAGGGTGCAGCGAATGTGAAAGGTAGGGCATGTGTTTTACAAGTCCTGATAGTGAAATACTGCTAAATTCATTTTTCACTATTGCAAGAACAATCCCCCCCATAGGTTATCTTAGGAGCTGCCTTGTAACATCTTACAGGTGTAACTTTCAATTAGGAAGAGATAGAGATTTGGAGTTCAGGTTGCCAGAATTCAGAATTTAAAAACACATTTCTCTATGAAGGTGGTTTTTAAATTGTGTGTTTGAAAATGACACTTTTAGAAGGTGGGCATTTTCTTGCTTTACCATCCTGTGCCGCTGTTCCTGCATTCACTCTAGACAGTCACAAAACTGTGGTATGCCCTGCATATCCTAATTTCCCATCACCAGGCTGATGGGCCTTCCTGAGCTAGTGTGGTGGGAAGAGTTGTCACTGACACCTGAATAGGGCTGTGTCTGTCCTCTCACAATGCTGCCTCCATCCCATGTAGTGTGTCTGGAGCCAGAACAGAGCAAGGCAGGATTGGTGCACTACAAAGACTGTCCATTGAAGTATGCCTACTTCAAAGGCCAAAAGGGATATAAGTATTCGACCTGTAACCCCAGACTTTTAGAACACTTTTGAATGAAGAGGAGACTCTGCCATGAGGAAGAGCTGGAAATCTGTCAGGAGGATTACTGCCCCTTTGCTGTGTTGCTTTGCGGGTTGGCCTGCAGTTGCTGCTTCTGTCTTGGAGAGGAAAAGGACCGGACCATACTTTGTATCCTGATTGAAAGATTCTACAAGGGCTAGTTTGTGCTTGCCTACTGTTAAGAAGTCTCAGGGCCATCAAAGACTTCCACTGCAGCCCCTGGACTCCTCTGCTGGGAGTTCTGACCTGCCATGTGGTGCCAATTCCAGTTCTGGGCCTTTGGAGGTGGCTTTGCTGCAGAAAGAAGATGAAATCCAGGTTGCGACCCTGCGCTGCAACTGAAGGATCGACGCAACGCCTGTTTGCGGCTGGGAGAATCAACGCCGCGTTGGTTCATGTGGCTCCAAGTTCACCGCAGCCCGACTTCCGAGCACCATATCTCCGACGTCCGAGACACCCGCTCGGACTCTGATGCAGGCCCGGCTGTGCAGTTGAAAAACCCTTCCACCGCCGCGCTGCGTCCGCAGGATCGACACAGCACCTGTTCACGGCAAGGAGAATCGATGCAGAACCTTTTTCACCACTACCACATCGACCCCGGCTTGTCTGAATTTCCACGCATCGCACTTGTGCGCCAAGTCAACATCAACGCTAGGCTTCAGTCAGGAACTGAGGCCTCGCACTAAGAAATCGACATATCACCTCACCGCTCAGTAAGAAACTAATGCATCACCTCCTCTCCCAGTAAGGAACCAATGCATCACCTCCCCTGCGTGACAGTAATGAACAAACACATCACCTCCCCTGGGAGCAAGGAATTGATGCATCACCTTGCCTGTGTGTAAGGAACTTATGCATCACCTTCGCTGCATGTGTTTTCGTCTTTCATTTTGATGCATCCCAGGTACTTTGCACTGAAAAGTGATGCATCCATAGTTTTGTATGGACTGAAGTGTTTAAACCTTTTTAATATGATATCTAGATTTATGTATGTTGGATTTTTGTCATTTTGGTCTTGTTTTGATTATATAAATATTGCCTATTTTTCTAAACTGGTGTGGAGATCTTTTGTGGTGTTTTCACTGTGCTACTGTATGTGGGCACAAGTGATTACACAGTGCCTCTGAGATAAGCCTGAATGCTCGTGTCAAGCTACTAAGTGGGTGAGCAGGGGTTACCTTGGGTTTGTAATCCCACTACAATGACTTGAAGGAGGGGTCCCTACTTCGACAGGGTGCAAGCCACTGCCAACTAGAGACCCCCATTTCTAACATACATGGTCTACCTTTTACTTACACAGCACCCTGCCCTTAGGGCTACCTAGGGCCTACCTTAGGGGTGACTTTTGTGTAATAGAAGGGGAATTGAAGGTTTGGCATATGGTTTTAAATGTCAAGTTGAAGTGGCAGTAAACTGCACATACAGACCTTGCAATGGTAGGCCTGAGACAAGTTTGAAAGGTTACGTTTGTGGGTGGCACAATCAGTGCTGCAGGCCCACTTGTAGCATTTAGATTACAGGCTTTGGTTATATGGTATACCACTTTACAAGGGACTTACAAGTAAACTAAATATGTCAATTGAGTATACACCAATGTCACCATGTTAAGGGGAGAAGCACATGCACTTCAGCACTGGTCAGCAGTGGTAAAGTGCTCAGAGTCCTAAGGTCAACAAAAAGAAGGTCAGAAAAAGAGGAGGAGGAAGCAAAAGGTTTTGGGTGACACTTCAGAGAGGGCCATATTCCAACAAATGTGAATTCTCTTATAGCAATAAATTGTCAGACATGCGGAGCAGGTTCGGATCGAAAGTTCCCCTTCTAACTTAGGGGCTCATTACGATGACGGACGGAAGCCCAACCGCACCGGTGGCGGAAAACGTTCACCTTCCCGCTCCAGGTGCGGTCATTGCGACCACCGAATTACAATGGTCCAACAGAGGCCATTTTCCGTCCGCCGTGGTCTTACAGGCTCTGCATGTTTATTGCGTACGCAAGGGTGGAGGATGGAGCCAACAGAGCAAGACCGGCATGCGGAAACACGTTCCGTCCACCAACCAGATTACGAAGTGGCAAACAGCCATTCCCACCGCCGCGTAAAAACCACCACGTTGCGGATGGCGGAAACACAACAACGGAGAGGAAGAGCCGATACAGAACCCATCTAAACCACCGGAGCCGCCATGGATCCTGTGCAACAGGCCTTCTCTCTGCACTACCTGCTGCACCTCCGGCACACAAGACGCCGCCCTGCCCAACAGCAGAGGTACGTACCAAACATCTCCACGCATGCAACCCCTGAACAACTACAACTCCCAGCAAGCATTGCGGCACCACGATGAATGTGGCAACCTGCCAAATGCAAAGTGCTAGGCCCACCCAATCCCCATGAGGGACCCTCGGGGCCCCTAATGGCAATTGGGGCCAATGTCGAACCCGGCAGTTGCAGAGCGCGCACACCGCAATACAAAAAAATTAAGCCGAAGGCCCCCATTGGCTGATGGCCCATTCACATAGTGGTTGCCACACCGCGGCGGCCGGGAAGCTGCATTCAATTGGGGCCAATGCGTGTCATTGCCGTGGATTCCAGCTACCGCGCATGCGAACACATACTGCATTTGCATTTGCACCCTGCGAATTACATCACACATCACAACTCATTTGCCTGAAGTGATTGGTGCACCCCATGTGTAATGTTGTGGGGCACGAGGCCCCCATGCATATAAAATAACCACACAGACACCGTACATGTATAGGAGAACTGGCCCAGGGCACGTGCGTCCAGCCCTGTCTGTTGGCAGGGTCACATGTCCAATGACGCCTGTGCTGGGTGGCTGTGCGTGGGGGGAAAGCCAGCCCTCTGGGAGTGGCTGGCACATCAGAACAACTAGAACAGTGACCAGCTGGTCACTACACTGTGAAGGTATGAGAGAGTGTGACCTCTGAGTCAAGTCTTCACACACATGCTATGTCCTAGAAAAGGAGAATGAAATTACACACATAGTCATGCCTCGTGGCCAGCATGGACTGAAATGACGGAAGGAGTCAAAAAGGACAAAGGTCACTCGCACTGTACCAATGTTGTGTAACAAAACATCCAACCTGTGAACATCGCTTGAATATCCCTTGACATCTGACTGGCATCTCTTGGCCAGGGGTCGACTTGTGAAGGGCCAGTGACGTAGGCAGACAATCAGAGGTGTCCATTGACTGCAAATCTGACATACTTGTAATCCCTAGCACTCCCAAGACACATACTGGTGTGGCGTGCAGTGTGCATAGCTGCCATTGCCTGTAAATGTTCCCACACACGTCATAGGAGTGCACATGTGGAACAAACAAACATAGCTCAGACCGACATCATCGGTCATTGTCAGCCAGGTGGGCATGTATACACAATCCATGTGCATTTGTGCCTCATTCAGGAGAACATTACAATGTCTGTCACGCAAATTCCACACACACTAACGCAGGACTGACCCCATAATGTCCACATGTGTCTGTCCACCGTGCTGAACATCCATGTTGCGTTGTCCAGATGACACTCACTGCCCTCATCCCGTAATGTTGTTGTGTATTGTGGGACTCAAGCTTGCCAAGAGGCCCATAGGAATGAATGGGAATTGCGTGCGCAAATTGCGAGTACCCAATAGGTACGTGCAAATTGCGCACGCAATTTCAAGGGTGCAAGGGTTCCAAAAGGACACCCTGTTGCACCCCTCAAATGTGCATGTGTGCACATGTGGCGCACATACATGCCCTTAGGGCTTTTCCCGTTCGCAAACTGGCCGATTCTGAGAATCGGCCCATTTGCGAATGGGAATTGGGCTTCATACATATGCCCACATGAGTCCTGTCAATGTTGTGGTTGTGCGAGTCTCTGGGTAAGCTGTGCTTCACATTCCATCTATAACTCAGCCCATGATTGTGTACCCTGACATACATAGGAGGAGACTACCCATCTTTTGACCTGTCCCCGACCTGGCGACGATGGAGGACATCGAAATCATCCGGAAATTCTGTTTGGATCGCCGCACAGTAAGAAACCTATGCGCCCAGTTGGAGCCCCATTTGAAGCCCAAAAGAATATATCCGGCTGCATTGTCTGCTACAGTGAAGGTCATGGCTGCACTGCATTTCTTCACTACTAGGTCTTTCCAGTACACTGGGGCCAGCGCTGAGGGGATGTCACAGCCCATGTTCAGCATGGTGTTGCGTGACGTCCTGTCAGCATTGATGCTTTACAAGGACAGACATGTCCACTTCCCGAGGAGGGATGAATTGGCAGCTGTGAAGGGGGAGTTCTATGACCTGGGAGGCATTCCAAATGTTGTGGTAGCCATTGATGGTACCCACATTGCCCTCGTTCCACCACAGGCAAGTGAACACATCTATATGAACCGCAAACACTACCACTCCATCAACGTGCAAGTGGTATGCCAGGTGGATCAGATCATCCCACACGTGTGTGCAAAGTATCCTGGGTCGGCACATGACTCCCACATCTTGCGGAACAGCACCATACCCCAATTGATGGCCAATCTGCACCCCGAGCGGGCCTGGCTTGTTGGTGAGTGGGCTGTGTCAATGACTGTGATGTATGTGTGACATGCTGCTCTCCCCACATATTCAGATCACACTGTTTGCATGTTTGTCTCACAACTAGGTGACTCTGGGTATCATAATCGTCCGTGGTTGCTGTCCCCACTGGGGTATCCAACAATGCCGGGGCAAGTCCAATACAATGATGCACATGGGAGGACACGTTGTGTGGTAGAGCGCACTTTTGGACTGCTTAAGTCAACATTTAGGTGCCTGGACAAGACTGGTGGTGCACTTATGTACTCACCACAGAAGGTATGCCAGATGGTAGTCGCCTGCTGCATGCTACACAACCTGGCCTTGCGCAGAAGGATCCCCCTGATTCTGGACAAGGATGAACAGCAGCAGCCGCCCACTCCCAACCCACACATGCCCAGTGAGGATGATGACAGTGGTGAGGAAGAAGGCCTTGACCAGCGTCAACAGCTCGTCAACTACTTCCGTTGAGTGTAAGTTAACAATGAGCGACTATGACTGTGTCTGTGTGCCTTGCTGTTGTCTCAGAAACTTTGAGAATTGTTGCTGGCATTTTGTACACATACAGGACTATGCGCGGGATTAGAGAACTTGGGCAGGCAGGGACTGAGCACCCAGAAGCACCCATAAGCACAGTACCCAATTGCTATAGTGCCTCACTAGCTCTCCTACTCACTCATATGTATGCAAGCGCGTGTACACAAGTCGATAAGTTGAAGACAAGAAACGCTTTGAAATGTGCATTTTTTACTACAGTGTCAAAACATGCAACATACGTGCCACAACAAGTTGAGAATGCATGAGTACAAATACAGTTTCCATTGTGACACATCCATATCACATGAAGCAAGATGTCATATCAATAATCCCTCTGGATGAAGACCCTCAAGCATATCCCCCCACCCCTTGCTGGGAGGAGTTGTATGAGATGTCCCAGGTCTATGGGCTTTGTCACCAGACCCATTCCTCAGCCAGTACATGGTGAAATGTACATCCCATGTGCTGTGTCGCTCCAACTTGGATGGATCACTATCCCAGTGTGGGACAACTAGCCCGCCTGCTCATGACATCTAAAAGGCACCCGTGTCCTCTAGCAGCTGTGACACTTTGTTGAGTGGGGGTGCTGGGACCTGACCAGAACAGGATGACAACGGACAATGTCCTCCGACCACGGTCAGGATGTTCAGCCAGTACTCCTGGACTGTGCAGAGAACAAGCTCTGCAGACACTTCACATGTGACAGACAAATACTAATGTACTTGCAAAACGACTACGTCATGTAATTTTGTGTGCCACAGCTGCATGATTGAAGCCGGGCTCATGCCAGTCGACAATGTCCATGACGGTCAGATGACAGGCTACCCTTGCTCAGGTCTGTGGTACCAAGCGAAACAGACCGCAGAGGTCAGCAGAGTCAAAGTAGAGGCAGACAGGGCAAAATTCAAGGAGCTGAATGACAATTCCTGTTAGTAGGCGTGAAAAAGGGAAAAGGACATTGAATTAGTCACCAACAGTTCCTGTTGCTGTTAAGTAGTATCGAATCCAAGAAGGCACAGGCAGCTTCGAAGGCAATCAGTTCCAAAAGACGATCCAAATCATCTCCAGCAAAAAGGACCGCCATCCAATCCAGCAGAATGAAGGAACAGATGTGCTCCTCGCACCACGAGGATGAAAGGAGCATCCCATGGCAACCTGGGAGAGGTTCGATGTAGGCATGGCACAGGAGCATTTGCGCAAACGCACAGGCGCAGCTGTCAGCCTGTCTGACACATTCAAAGGCATCCCACAAACGTGTATCACCGGAGCAGTCCTGATCGTGGACCAATAAAGGACTCCCCCACAGCTCATGATCCAGGGCAGCAAGGGATGTGTTGGAAAGGCAGACATCCATGGACCACTGAAAGGGGCATCTTCGGCAGTAGAACACAGGTTGCACGCAGGTGAAATAGGCATAGCGGAAGGTTAGCCTATAACTGATGCATAGCACAGCTAATGGGACACATCCAAAGAGAAGTTGCATGCGGTCACGGTACAGTTGCAACCGACCGGGGTTCGCATAGACTACAGGATGGGCAGACATGGCGTGAGAGCACTCCTAGAACCAGCGCTCAGCTGTACAGCCACAAGTAGTGATCAGAGAACCGCTACATGCAGTGTGTAAATTAGAGGAATGACACCCGGTAGTATTCCAGAAATAGCATGAAACGAAGGGACAAGGCCAGAGCCCACAAGTCCTAAAAAAGTGTGCAATGGCCTTCAGTATCAGAGGCTTTCGATGATTTCTGTGTCAGTCCCCCGGATAAAAGTGAGAATGCTGTGTTCAGCAGTGACTAAATCGCGCGGGACAGTCAAGGCACCTGGAATTCGAAGGTCTCAGGGCTGATGTGGGAGTGACTACTTGTTGAAACAGAAGCCCATTGTGCCTGCACACTTATTGAAGTCCGCTTTCGCTGTGGGAATGTGAGGCCACAAATGACTATCCACAATCACAACTGGGGGAGTAAGGATAACATTGCTACAGCAAGGAACACGGCGTGCAACAGTTCCTATATACGTGATGCCTGCCCTGTGACCGCAGCACTTGTGCCCATTCAGGAGAAGATAACTTCGGTTGTAAAACAGATTTAGCATGGGTATGTTGTCAGGGACTGATGTACATGTGGGTAAACATGCATAGATCGTACATGTCACTTGAAAATCCCTGGGCAACAGTACTTGAGTGTGTGAATGGGACAATGTCACCATCGTCCACATGATAGGATGTGTTGTGATGCTGGCTCTTGTGGGCACACTGCTAAGGATTTTATTGTACTGCGCTGTGTGATCTGTGACAACTTCGGTCATGTCTATGATGATGATCTTATGGGGATGGGAGCACACTGCTTCACCTCCCAGCACAGTTCACCCCTCGGCTTTCTGGTAGGTAAACAGACATAATATCGAGGTTTTTTTTTTCGACCTACAAAAATGTCGAGTTGTTAATATCGGAGGTACAGAATATCGACATCAAGAATATCGGTGACCAGAATATCGACATGAAGGTAAGAAATATCGTTTTTTTAAATATCGAAGTTAGTAATATCGTTTGCAAAAATATCGTAAATAATATCGATATTTATATTAGTGTTTTGTATTTTAGTGTGTATGTTAATAGTATGTCATTTAATGTTTTTTGTAGAAGTATATCTGTTTTTTAATGTATGTGTGAAATTTTTAGAAGTTATTTATTTTATGTAAAATAATTTTGCGTATTTTAGTTCTGTAGCGGGTTGTGGGTTTATAGGGGAATAGGGTGGGAAGTAATTTAATTATAATAAAGAAATTTATAATTTTTATTAATTAGTATTTATAATTAATTTATTATTAATTAATTATGAATTGGTTATTAATTTTTATTAATTAATTGACAATTATATTAATTGTGTTATTTTTTTTAGGAGCGGGTTGTGGGTTTATAGGGGAATACGGTGGGAAGTAATTTAATTATAAAAAAGTAATTAATTATTTTTATTTATTAGTATGTATAATTAATGTATTATTAATTAATTATTCATTGGTTATTAATCAGTATTAATAATTTAATTGATAATTATATTAAGTGTGTTATTTTTTTATGAGCGCATTGTGAGTTTATAGGGGAATAGGGTGGGAAGTAATTTAATTATAATAAAGACATGCTGCCCCTGATTGTGCTCGTTTTTTTTCCTTTCTGTGCCCCCTTGCTGCCCCTGATTGTGCTCGTTTTTTTCCTTTCTGTGCCCCCTTGCTGCCCCTGATTGTGCTCGTTTTTCCTTTCTGTGCCCATTTGCTGCCCCTGATTGTGCTCGTTTTTTCCTTTCTGTGCCCCCTTGCTGCCCCTGATTGTGCTCGTTTTTCCTTTCTGTGCCCCCTTGCTGCCCCTGATTGTGCTCATTTATTTTTTTCCTTTCTGTGCCCCCTTGATGCCCTGATTGTGCTCGTTTTCCCTTCTGTGCCTGTTTCCCGCCGCTGCGCCCTGCGGCCCCGCCCCCTCACTGCCCATTCGCTGCCCCATTCCCTGCTCCTCCCTCCCACCTCCCCATTTATGGCGGCCGCTGCGTGGTGAAGAGAGCGACCCCTGACCTTGACTGGTAGGTCTCTCCCCCACCACACAGCTTCGTCTTTGTGCCCTGCTGCTGCCCCTGATTGTGCTCGTTTTTTCCTTTCTGTGCCCCCTTGCTGCCCCTGATTGTGCTCGTTTTTCCTTTCTGTACCCCCTTGCTGCCCCTGATTGTGCTCGTTTTTTTTTCTTTCTGTGCCCCCTTGCTGCCCCTGATTGTGCTTGTTTTTTCCTTTCTGTGCCCCCTTGCTGCCCCTGATTGTGCTCGTTTTTCCTTTCTGTACCCCTTGCTGCCCCTGATTGTGCTCGTTTTTTTTTCCTTTCTGTGCCCCCTTGCTGCCCCTGATTGTGCTCGTTTTTTTCCTTTCTGTGCCCCCTTGCTGCCCCTGATTGTGCTCGTTTTTCCTTTCTGTGCCCCCTTGCTGCCCCTGATTGTGCTCGTTTTTTTCCTTTCTGTGCCCCCTTGCTGCCCCTGATTGTGCTCATTTTTTTTTTCCTTTCTGTGCCCCCTTGATGCCCTGATTGTGCTCGTTTTCCCTTCTGTGCCTGTTTCCCGCCGCTGCGCCCCTGCGGCACGCCCCCTCACTGCCCATTCGCTGCCCCATTCCCTGCTCCTCCCTCCCACCTCCCCATTTATGGCGGCTGCTGCGAGGTGAAGAGAGCGACCCCTGACCTTGACTGGTAGGTCGCTCCCCCACCACACAGCTCCGTCTGTGTGCCCTGCTGCTGCCCCTGATTGTGCTCGTTTTTTCCTTTCTGTGCCCCCTTGCTGCCCCTGATTGTGCTCGTTTTTCCTTTCTGTACCCCCTTGTTGCCCCTGATTGTGCTCGTTTTTTTTCCTTTCTGTGCTCCCTTGCTGCCCCTGATTGTGCTAGTTTTTTTCCTTTCTGTGCCCCCTTGCTGCCCCTGATTGTGCTCGTTTTTCCTTTCTGTGCCCCCTTGCTGCCCCTGATTGTGCTCGTTTTTTTCCTTTCTGTGCCCCCTTGCTGCCCCTGATTGTGCTAATTTTCTTTTTCCTTTCTGTGCCCCCTTGATGCCCTGATTGTGCTCGTTTTCCCTTCTGTGCCTGTTTCCCGCCGCTGCGCCCTGCGGCCCCGCCCCTCACTGCCCATTCGCTGCCCCATTCCCTGCTCCTCCCTCCCACCTCCCCATTTATGGCGGCTGCTGCGTGGTGAAGAGAGCGACCCCTGACCTTGACTGGTAGGTCGCTCCCCCACCACACAGCTCCGTCTGTGTGCCCTGCTGCTGCCCCTGATTGTGCTCGTTTTTTCCTTTCTCTGCCCCCTTGCTGCCCCTGATTGTGCTCGTTTTCCTTTCTGTACCCCCTTGTTGCCCCTGATTGTGCTCGTTTTTTTCCTTTCTGTGCCCCCTTGCTGCCCCGGATTGTGCTCGTTTTTCCTTTCTGTGCCCCCTTGCTGCCCCTGATTGTGCTCGTTTTTCCTTTCTGTACCCCCTTGCTGCCCCTGATTGTGCTCGTTTTTTTCCTTTCTGTGCCCCCTTGCTGCCCCTGATTGTGCTCGTTTTTTTCCTTTCTGTGCCCCTTGCTGCCCCTGATTGTGCTCGTTTTTCCTTTCTGTGCCCCCTTGCTGCCCCTGATTGTGCTCGTTTTTCCTTTCTGTGCCCCCTTGCTGCCCCTGATTGTGCTCGTTTTTCCTTTCTGTGCCCCCTTGCTGCCCCTGATTGTGCTCATTTTTTTTTCCTTTCTGTGCCCCCTTGATGCCCTGATTGTGCTCGTTTTCCCTTCTGTGCCTGTTTCCCGCCACTGCGCCCCTGCGGCCCCGCCCCCTCACTGCCCATTCGCTGCCCCATTCCCTGCTCCTCCCTTCCACCTCACCAGGCCACCTCGAAGCGCACCCAAGGGCCCTTCACCTGCCGGAACTGCAGCTTCGCCAGCACCCGCCCCGCCAAACCACCGCCCAGGAAAGAACCCAACTACCTCAGATGCATCCTCCTCAACACCCGCTCCGCCCGCAAACACGCCATCGAACTCTGGGACCTTCTCGACTCAACCTCCCCAGACGTCGCATTCCTGACGGAGACCTGGCTGAATCCCGCTTCAGCCCCCGACATCGCCATTGCCATCCCAGACGGATACAAGATCACCCGCAGGGACCGCACTAACGGAGTCGGAGGAGGCATCGCCATCGTCCACAGGAACACCCTCAGAGTCTCAACCAACACCGACGACACCCTCAGCACCGCCGAACACATGCACTTCCAGATCCACACCGATCCCAACACCACCCTCAGAGGAACCCTCACCTACAGACCCCCGGACCCCGACCACAGTTCAGCGATTCCATCGCTGACTTCGTCAGCACACCACGCCGTCGCCTCCACGGACTACATCCTCCTCGGGGACCTGAACTTCCACCTCGAGAACAACAAGGACACCAACTCCACCACCCTGATCGACAACCTCGCCACCCTCGGACTCAGACAGCTCGTGACTACACCCACCCACGCCGCCGGCCACACGCTAGACTCCATCTTTTCCGCAAGCCCACACGTCTCCTTCAACCACACCTCCGAACCCCACTGGACTGACCACCACTGCATCCACTTCACCTACAGGGAAGCCCACCACGCACCACCGCACCGAACAAATGCCTCGCCGCTGCTGGAGCAGAGTCACGGAAGACCAGCTAACCACAACCCTCGCCCTGAGCCCACCCGCCGAACCCTCTGACCCCGACACCGCCGCCCGCAACCTCAGACAGTGGATCGACGACTGCGCCAACACCCTCGCCCCGCTCAAGAATCCGCCCAACAGCCACACCAGCAAGAAAGCCACCTGGTTCACCAAAGACCTCCAGGCCTCCAAACGAACATGCCGAAAACTGGAGAAGATCTGGCTCCACGAACGGACAGCGGACAGCTACGCCGCCCACAAGAGCGCCACCCGCAGTCACCATCACCTCATCAGATCCGCCAAAAGGGCCTCACTCAAAGACCGCCTAGACAACAATGCACACAACAGCAAAGAGCTCTTCAACATCGTGAAGGAACTCTCCAACCCCAGCTCCAACACCAACGACATCCAGCCGTCGCGAGACCTGTGCGACTCACTGGCCACCTTCTTCCACCGCAAAATCGCCGACATCCACGACAGCTTCAACACCACGACCGCCCGGCAACCACCGAGACCACTGCCCCCACAACCACCAACCGCCTGCTCTCCTGGACCAACATCAACGACGAGGACACCAGCGAGATCATGAACACCATCCACTCCGGTTCACCGCTAGACCCGTGCCCTCACCACATCTTCAACAAAGCCAGTACAGCCATCGCGCCCCATCTCCGGAAAATAATCAACATCTCCTTCGAGACAGCAACCTTCCCGGAAAGCTGGAAGCACGCCGAGATCACCGCCTTACTCAAGAAACCCAAGGCAGACCCCAAGGACCTCAAGAACTTCCGACCCATCTCTCTGCTCCCGTTCCCCGCGAAGGTCACCGAGAAAATCGTCAACAAACAACTGACCCGCTACCTCGAGGAGAACAACATCCTGGACCCTTCCCAGTCCGGCTTCCGCAGCAACCACAGCACCGAAACCGCCCTCATCGCCGCCACCGATGACATCAGGACCCTGCTAGACAACGGAGAAACAGCAGCCCTCATCCTCCTGGACCTATCAGCCGCCTTCGACACGGTCTGCCACCACACACTACGAACACGCCTTCACGACGCTCGGGATCCAAGAGAAGGCCCTGGACTGGACCACATCCTTCCTTTCCGGCAGAACACAAAGCGTCCGCCTCGCCCCTTCCGATCCAAGGCCACCAAGATCATCTGCGGCGTACCCCAAGGCTCCTCCCTCAGCCCAACGCTGTTCAACATCTACATGGCACCCCTCGCCCACGTCGCCCGACAGCACAACCCTCAACATCATCTCCTACGCCGACGACACCCAGCTGATCCTCTCCCTCACCAAAGACCCTCACACCGCCAAAGCCCACCTCCACGAAGGAATGAAGGCCGTCGCCGAATGGATGAGGACCAGCCGCCTGAAGCTGAACTCGGACAAGACGGAGGTCCTCATCCTTGGTTCCAACCCTTCAGCCTGGGATGACTCCTGGTGGCCAACATCACTGGGAACAGCCCCGCCACCCACCGACCACGTACGCAACCTAGGGGTCATCTTCGACCCCACCCTCTCCATGACTAAGCAGGTCAACGCCGTTTCCTCATCCTGCTTCAACATCCTCCGAATGCTCCGCAGGATCTTCAAGTGGATCCCCACCGAAACAAGAAAAACAGTCACCCAGGCCCTCGTCACCAGCAGGCTGGACTACGGAAACGCCCTCTACGCAGGAACGACGGCTAAGCTCCTGAGACGGCTGCAACGCATCCAGAACGCCTCTGCACGTCTTATCCTCGACATCCCCCGACGCAGCCACATCACACCCCACCTGAGAGACCTGCACTGGCTCCCTGTCAACAAGAGGATAACCTTCAAGCTCCTCACCCACGCACACAAAGCACTCCACAACTCCGGACCAGCCTACCTCAACAGACGACTCAGCTTCTACACCCCCACCCGCCAGCTCCGCTCTACCAGCCTCGCCCTCGCCACAGTCCCCCGCATCCGGAAAACGACCGCCGGCGGCAGATCCTTCTCCCACCTCGCCGCCAAGACCTGGAACACCCTCCCCACCAACCTCCGACAGACCCAAGACCTACTGGCCTTCAGAAGACTCCTCAAGACCTGGCTCTTCGATCAGTAGCAGCACCACCCCCTCTTCCCCCAGCGCCTTGAGACCCTCGCGGGTATGTAGTGCGCTTTATAAGTGACATGATTGATTGATTGATTGATTGAATATTTATTTAATATTATTTATAATTAAATTATAATTAATTAATTATTAATTGGTTATTACATTTTATTAATTGATTAATTGATAATAATATTAATAGTGTTATTTTTTAAAGAAGTGGGTTGTAGTTTTATATGGGAATAGGGTGGGAAGTAATATAATTAAAATAAAGTAATAAATATTTTTTATTTATTGGTATTTATTTTTATTTCTATTTTATAGTGTTGTTTGTGCTAATTTATTTATTAATAATTAATGATTAATTCTTTGTAAATTATAATTTATTAATTTTTAAATATGTTAATTGTGTCAAATATGTAGGAGTTTTTTGTGTGTTTTTAGGGGGATATGGTGTGAATTAATTTATTTAAAAATTATTAATAAAGAATTTTTTTATTATAAACAATGTATTTTAAAAATAGTTATTTGTTAGTAAAATGTTGTTTTTAAACTTTTATAAATTAATGTTTGTAGTTATTTTTTAGTATTTTTTAATATTAAATAATTTTTCTATGTTTTTGACATTTTTAATATTTTTATAATTGTTTTTATGTGTTATCAATAATTTTTAAATTGTAGTTGCTATTTCTTTTTAAATTATTTTAATTTTAATTTTTGGGAAATATTAATTTTAACCCTATGCTATCTAACACTTTCACCACTGTTGCACTCACTGGAGTGGGAATAGTCATTTTTACCCCTACGCTATCCAACACTTTCCCTACTGTTGCATTTTCTGGAGTGGGAATAGTAATTTTTACACCTCCGCTATCCAATACATTCCCTACTGTTGCACTCACTGGAGTGGGAATAGTAATTTTTACCCCTCCGCTATCCAACAGTTTCTCTACTGTTGCAATTTTTGGAGTGGGAATAGTAATTTTTACCCCTACGCTATCCAACACTTTCCCTACTGTTGCACTCTTTGGAGTGGGAATAGTAATTTTTACCCCTCCGCTATCCAATACTTTCCCTACTGTTGCACTGATTGGAGTGGGAATAGTATTTTTTACCCCTCCGCTAGCCAATACTTTCCTACTGTTGCACTCTCTGGAGTGGGAATATTAATTTGTACCCCTCCGCTATCCAATACTTTCCCTACTGTTGCACTTATTGGAGTGGGAATAGTAAATTTTACCCCTCCACTATCCAATACTTTCCCTACTGTTGCACTCTTTGGAGTTGGAATAGTAATTTTTACCTCTCCGCTATGTAATACTTTCCCTACTGTTGCACTCTTTGGAGTGGGAATAGTAATTTTAACCTCTCCGCTATGTAATACTTTCCCTACTGTTGCACTAACTGGAGTGGGAATAGTAATTTTTACCCCTACGCTATCCAATACTTTCCCTACTGTTCCACTTTTTGGAGTTGGAATAGTAATTTTATTCCCTCCGCTATCCAATATTTTCTCTACTCTTTTAGTTAATGTAGTGTAAAATGTATTTATAAAATATTAAAAATATTTTAATATTTTAATTTATTATATATATATTAAATTTTTATTTTTATGTTATTGGTGTATGTGTGTATATATGTATTTATAATTGTTAATATGTTTGTAATAATTTATAATTTATTAAAATAATTATTTTTTAATATTATTAAGTAAATATATATATTATAATTTATATATATGTATGTTTATTTTTTTACATTATATGTATTACTTATAATTTTAAACATTTTGTAATAATTCTAACACATTTTCTTTTAATTATATGTATTATTTACTTTATTTTACATTATGTTTTAAACAAAAAAACGATATTTTTAACAACGATATTTTTAACAACATTTTTTTTTCGGTAATTTTGTACTTACCATCATGTAGATAGGACTTCGATATTCTGGACATCGATATTTCGGGTCCGATATTTTTGTCGTCGATATTCTGGTCGTCGATATTCTGTCAGTGATCTATTCTGGTAAATGCAGTTCAGTCATGATGCTTACTTGTCATGTGACTGAGGTTTTTCACCTGAGTTGGGCAGTGAGAGGTGCAGAGACCCGAGTAGATTCTGGTAGCTTCCTCAGCAGACACCGGTCACAATGTATCTTACCACTACTGATGTGGGAGGATAACGCGACACACATGTGTCTAGAGATTCACAGCACACACCTGCACCAACCTTGGTGACACACTACAACGGTAACAGAAGTAAGCTTTTCAACTGAACTGCATTTACCAGGATGCTAAGGGCTAAACTGTGTTGGGAGGTGCAGTCGTGTGCTCCAGTCCTCCTGCTGTCCATGTTGATGGTGTTTGCCGGTGTTGTCTGTAATGCATATTGTACAGTGTTGCCTCGTGGTGTGCTTTTGCGGTTATTGCATAATATGGCAACGCACTGTTGTTTCCTTGGGTCTTTCCGGGTTCCTCCACTCTCTCAATGGATTTTCGCTTTTACATATTCGGATACATTGCAATGTGAGTCAACATGCAACTTATTGTGATGAGAATGCTCTTGACACGAAGGAATACTGTTGTGAGTTGTGTTTATTTTGCGATGTGTGACAGGTGAGGGGTGAAGTAGAAAGTGATGGTACATGGATAGTTAGGGTAGAACACACAATGGTAGAGTTCCAAAGTCTAACCGAACACTCCCATCCTTGTGGCAGTGTGGTTTGGTATTTACAACAAAGTCAATGCTCGGTGTTACAGTGGTGACATCAGCGGTTGCTCCGAGAACTTATACGGCACGGTGCTGTGCCACGTGTTCCTCCCGGGGTCTTTTTCGGATGCCCCCTCTGCCGTTTGGCCGGGGGGAACCTGCTGCAGTCTCAAAGGTGTCTGAGAATTCAGCGTGGTGTGACTCACCCCTCCCTGTGGCCGCTGCTGTGGTGGTGTGACTATCATCCGGCTGGCCATGGGGGGGTAAGCAGCGATTTGAGCCGCATGCATGTCCCTCAGGACACCCACAAACTGGCCCATGTACTCCACATGTTGTCCCAAGTGAGTGTCCATGGAGCTCTGCAGCCGGCCGAGTTCCCGCAGTTCTTCATGGCCCTGGCCCATCTGTCCCTGGTTCTGCTGGTATGCACCAAGGACAGTTAGCACGGTGTCCAGGGCCATAGTCTCATTGTCCTCCTGTGGCTGACCCCCAGTTGGCCTCACACCTGTTCTGCCGCCATGGACCGGTGGCAGTGCCAGGCACTGCAGCAGCACACCGTCCCCAGCATCCCCGGTCTGCCTGGTGGTATTCGCAAATGCTGGCAAAGGGACAGTGTTGGAGGCAACGGTGGTGATGGTGGAGGTGGCAGCCACAAAGGTTGTTGCTGCAGGGGTCTGCGTTGGCGGTGCAGCTGTTGTGGGAGTCGTGGTGGTGGTAGTGGGGACAGTGAGAGCCAGAAACTGGGCTGTCCTGGGCACACCGAAGGGGCCAGGTCGGTCCTCCTCATCCGAAAAGACCAGGGAGTCTGCATCCGAGGGTTCACCTTCCTGGGGAGGAGACTGGCTGGGCTCGTCCATGGCACGGGCGCCTGCTGTTGCTGGTGAGTCACCTGTTGCAGAGAGGTTACATTGTCAGCATGTTCAGTACACAGCACAACTTTCATGTTCATGTTTTGCACATTTCATTTGAGATGGCCTTACTCTTTAGCTTGGCATTACTATGCATTCATAACAGTTTGTCAGCAGTCGAACGTGATGTGGAGGTACATACATTGCTCGTTGGCTATGTGTCATGGCTGAAGTAACAAAATCATATGTACAGATATTGTATTTCCAAGGACATGTCCTCTAGTACCAACTTGTTGCTCATCCGATTCAGTTTATGCTTGGACATTTGTGTCTTCTCAATGAGTATCTGGCTACTATGCCGCAACTTCATGATTTGTGTTATGCTTCTTGTACTTGCCTCCTGTGGTTTGTGAGGTTTGACAGGGTTTCCATGCATGTGTTGTGTTGACCTGTGTCTTTCTGCTTTGAGGCAATGGGACTTGCACATTGGCTTTTTGTGATGGCTTTCTTGTATTTTGCTTTGCAGTTACATGTGACTTCATCACCGACACTGTGAATCATGTGGCCTCTCGATGGTATTGGCTGTATGTGCACTGCCTACAACTTATGGGGGTTCCAGAGTTGGCTACAAGGTGCGAGATGTGGGGGTCATTTGGCTCCATGCTGTCTGTGAGGGAAGACAGAGGGCCTTGTGGCCTTGCTGACAGGGCTCAACAACCCTCTCCCCAGTGAGATGGCTACCTACCTGTTAGGAGGCACTGTCGACGGTGTTAGCTGACGCAATAATGGGGGACCCCCTCTAGATAGAGTGATTTAAGGTCAGGGAGAAGAGGGGAAAACAATAACACAATATAAAGGAGCTCCCTCGTGACCTATTTGTGAGTTACTTTCAGCATGGGCTTACATAGTATATCTGAACAACAACAACCTATAAAGAGAAGACATAATAACTCTAAAAAACAAAATTGTTAAACTTTTTAATTTATTTCAATTTCAAAAATTTCTTTACTTTTTTATTTTTTTATTTTTTGTATAAATACCAGAATACTTTTTTTAAAGCACTTACACTTATCAATAGAGTTGGCTGCAAACAGCAAGATCTAAACGGCATTGGTCGATGCACGTTTCGGTGGCTGGAGGAATGTTGACGCCACCAGATAACCAGATAACGAGAACATACAAAAACTGCAATAGACTTAGAGGCGGCTTTGCGGACATAAATCCTGCACTGCTGCATTGTGATTGGCTCAGGGGAGACTGGGTGCTTCCTGCATCCGGCTTGGCTTACTCCTTGAATTTAAGAGTAAGTCAAAAGTGCCTCAAGAGTAAGTCATCCCTACGTATGGCTGAACATTTGTGAATGAGGCACATTCTGTGAAGTGGAACTTGATATTGGCTGGTTAGTGTGGTGGGTAGGGTGTGTAGATCTGGTGTTGCATGACAGTTGCATTTAGAATTCAATCTGTGGTTTATTGGCCTCTCCTTTAACTGCTGCATTCAGTGCACCTTTTGAAATGTTTTAAGTTTTAATTAAAAGCAGAAGTCACTGAAGTCCAGGGTGAAGCTCATTATACTCAGGCCTATGAAAGTCATAAACGGTGATCGGATGAAGAAAACATAACTATTGGCACATCCAATAGGCCCTATAGTCACACGCTGGTTCAATGGTTATTTATTTATTTTTTTGCAAACACATGCCACAAAAATAGACAGACAAAATAAAACTTGCCACCTAAATATGGTGGCTAAATAGACATTCCATTTAAGTTGAGTAGACCTGTACACGTGGTTTCGAGCAAACAGAAACCTTTTTAGTTTTAATGCACGTCACAGGAAAATATGATTCTTACGGGTAAAGAAAAAGGTATTATTGGCTGCCAAACGCTGTAACTTGACATGGATGACAAAAAAATTGAATAAAGCATGATAAAGAATAATGAAAAGGCATTGGCAGAGTGCAGTATTGGCCCTTCAGCTTGGTACTGAAGTGTACTTCTTTTTATGCAGATGTATATATGTGATCAGACAAAATACTGTCACCCTTAGTGCAAAAGTGCCTATGGCTTAAATGGCCTGACTACCCCATGTTATATTCTCTGGTAGGAAAAGCAAAATGTGCATGGTAGTGGAAGAGACCAGTGGATAAAGAACCTTCTATGTATGTACATATATAGTTGTACTTTTATTTATGATGAGGCTGCTAAGACAGTTACAGCTGTCTCTAGGTCAGACATTAAAAAGGATCCCCTGAAAACGAGATCGCTTATACCTATTGTCAGAACACGTCCATGGGTGTCTGAGGATGGTCTAAATCTCAGAAATAAACATGAGGCTGTGTGTTCCTGAATGTGCAGCCACCAGTAGCTTTTAGGATGCAGGAGCATTTTAAAGAACATCAAAATTACTAGGCAATCACAAACCTCTTTAATGAGATTGAAAGAGAAAGTGAGTATTCTTTATGTAACACTGTAATATCTGCATCTTTTTCACTCATTTTCCATTCCTATCCTATTGTACTCCATCGTAGTACTCTCTTCAACAATAACGACTGAGATGTTTTAATTATATTTACAAAAAGTAATCCTTTCTCAATAAACAAACTGTTCGAAGTTAGGTATAGTTTCCGGATCGTCAATAAACGATATGAATTGCTTCTATGTAAGTCTGCCCAAAAATACGTTTATTATCACAATTGCAAAGGTGAACATGCTGAAGGTCTTGTTTGAGCATCCACATTAGCCTTTAAAACATGTTATCTATTCTAAATGTTAAAGCCTTAGGCAAGTGTTTTTATCAGGTGCAGCAACAGTAACAACAAGGTCAGATTCACTGATGATATACCACCTTGTCTCCTTAATGGAAGGTGTTTAGAGATGAAAAAGGAGCTAACATATTGGGAATTCTGCCTCACTATCCAAGCTAGCCTTTCACTCCAAGGAACACATGCATTGACCTTGCTCACAGGTTCTTGGGTGACGACAAATATATGAGAACTAGCATAGCCATATAAATAGGTTGTATAATTTCTTCCAGTTACTTATATGAGTAAAACACAAGCCGTCCATTTCTACCAATCAGCAAAAATAGACATTCTAGAAAGTTCTTTTGTTCGATGATATCAAGTGAGGTTTTGAAAAGTATTGTGACATCATTCCTGGATGGCCATCTTAAATTCGCTTCTATAGTCTCGAATACGGAGGTAATGATATTTTACTGATGTAAAAGGCAAAGGCTTGTTCCAGCCTGAACATTTCGTAGTGCGAATCGTGACTTTAACCTGCTTCCAGTCACGGCTCCTGCAGGTAAGCGTGTTGGAGCGGCGGGGCGCGGGTGGGGGGAAGTCGACGGACGACTGTAAAGGATTTATTTATTTATTTTATTTTCCTTATTCTGTGGTCTGTTGACTCCCCCTGCTCCCCACCCTGCCCCACCGTGCTTACCTGCAGGAGCCGCAACTGCCTGCTTCCAGTGCACCAGTGCAAAACATGTTGGGCCTCATCTACAAAAAGATGGTGCTGCGCCGCAAGCCATTTAGCTGCTCCGTGCTGCGTAGTTTTCAAAGCACAGGGATGCATTGTATTAACAACAATGCACTGCATCCCTGTGCTTTCCCCTGCACTGGGGCACAATTGGCTGCCTTGCACCAGCGCAGGCATCCTTGTGTCATTTTGCAAGGGTGCCTACGCTGCGGGGATGATTGTTTTACTGCAGGAATGGACACCTCCAAGCAAAAAAACAATAATTAATGGCATTTTCCTCTTTCTATGCATGTTGCAGAATGCAGCATGCATAGAAAGAGGAAAAAATGAGGAGAAATAAATGTATTTCTCCTTGTTACGCCATTCCTAGGGAGGCATAGGATTTTGACGCATTCCCAGTTTTACAAAATGGTGTAAAGCTGGGAATGCATCAATTCCATGTCTATTGCATGGGAACACCCACAGCAACACCCATGGAATGCCCCTTTCATGCAGAGTAATGTGTGAAAGGGGCCCATATTTACAAGGTCATGAAACGTCACGAAGGGTGACTTTACGTGGCCTTGTAAATATGGGCAAGCCCATTGCACCGTCTGTGCGTCAAAAAAAGTGACGCACTGGCAATGCAATGGGCTTGTAAATAAGCCCTGTTGTTCTTACAGCCTCGGGCCATGGAGATTTCAGCTATGTTAATCGATGTTCGCTCTTTATGTAGGTATGCACATGGCATTTTTGATCAACTGAGCAATTTTCATGACGGAAACCTGGCCTCATGATTCAACAGCCCCTGATATCAGAATTCCTGAAGGCTGTTCCCTGGTGCACCTGGACAGGGTTAACCGGAGGGGATGAGGTGTGGCGATTGCTTATAAGGAGGCACTGTACTGCTCTACCTTCCAGCTACCCAAGTTACTAGGAACAGAGGGGCATATTCTCAAGGACTTATCGCTGATTTATCGGCACTTTAGCGCCGCAAAAGTGGTGATAGATTCATCGCCCTATTCCCAAGCTGGTGCAAACTGCCGATATCGCCAGTTTCCCAGCGATAGCTGCCGCAAAAAACATCGCCACGGATGAGAGCGACAACTAACGCTAATGATAAGCAGAGTAGGCATACCCGTGCAAAAACACACGAAAACACCACTTCGTGATATTCTCAACGACCAGCCCGATCCGCGATGCGACCCAAAAACAGGCGATAAGGCGCGTTAGCAGCAGGGATTTAACACCTGCCTTTTACTGGTGTAAAGCCGGACGACAACCTGCAGCATGAAAGGGAGCCCAGCCCAGAGCCACATCTGAAGACCAACACATGTCATGGAGCTACTGACCATGCAGCTCAGAGACCCAAGAGGGCCACAACACCCACTGCCACCACCCCCAGGCCCCCCCCCCGGACTACCACCGAGGCAGCGCAGAACAAGACAGCTGACCTTCCCAAAACGACATGGCACCTCAGCCACACAATTGCAGAATGTGGGGAGAGGTGTGAACCAAGTATGTGTGAAGGAGGCAGGTCACCCATGAATAAGAATGTACACAATGCCAAGTGTGGCGGTGATGTGCTGGACAGACTACAGTATGCAGAGCACAGACATGTCCATGTGGACATATACTGCTGGTGTTTGTAGTGTTGTGGAAAGTGGACGCAACCATGTTACCTCAGGCAGTGGGGAAGACCCCGGTCATGTATCCGTGTCCCCCCCCCTGTAAGCGTAAGCGGAGTGGGCTGGGCCGGCGTACGCCAGGCCAGCGTAGACGTGTGAATAAATAGGCCGGGGCTCTGGGCGTGGTTCACTTCCCGGATGGCCAACGCATCTGCCAGGGAGGCACCCCTCACCCTGCCATGAGTGTGCCGCCATTACCGCCAGCCTCCTTAGCCGATCGCTGGCGTCCGCGACACAGGCCCCCAGCGCACCCAGCGGCACAGCACCGCGGAGTTATGTGTGTGCTGACTACTGTCTGCGGCCTACACTGTGGTCAGCAGGCCCGCAAATCAAAATCCAATCCTGACCTGCGAGGACACACCATCCTCTCTGGCTGCACACCCGCTGAGCGCTCCAGGTGCCACCAACTCAGTGCACCACAAGTCATCATCACGTGGCTGTGGGCCCTTTCTGACCGCTGCCTCCGGCCTACACTGCGGTCAGCAGGGCTCACAATACAAATTCAATTTATTTATGGCGCAGTCCAGTAGGCAACAGACATTGCTTCCAGTGCGGCCCGCCCGGACGACGCATCATCGCTGGCTGCACACCCGCTGAGCGCTCCAGGTGCCACTAACTCAGTGCACCACAAGTCATGGACCCTTTATGTTTGAGTCTTGTGTGTGTGATTCCAGATCTGGTGCCACGAACTCAGTGCACCACAAGTTATCACCATGTGGCTGTGGGCCCTTCCTGACCGCTGCCTCCGGCCTACACTGCGGTCAGCAGGGCTCACAATTCGAATTGAGTCTTGATTTATTTATGGCGCAGACCAGTAGGCAACAGACAATGCTTCCAGTGCGGCCCGCCTGGATGACGCATCATCGCAGGCCGCGGACCCGCCGAGCACTTCCGGTGCCACGAACTCAGTGCAGCTCAAGTCATGGACCCTTTATGATTGAATCTGTGTGTAAGATCCGATGATCACTGTTCTAGTTGTTGCCAGCACTCACCCCACACCCATCCAGCACAGGCGTCACTGGACATGTGACCCTGGTAATTAAAAGGGGCCGGGCGCACGTGCCTGTAGCCAGTTCCACCATACATCTAAGTGTGTCCGTGTGGTCATTATGAATGCGTGATGGCCCCTGGCCCTACCACATCACATCGTGCTGTGGACAGTGGACGCAAGCATGTCACCTCAGGCAATGGGTAAGACCTTGGACATGTAGCTCTGTCCCCCCCCTGTAAGCGTAAGTGGAGTGGGCTGGGCCGGCGTACGTCAGTCCAGCGCAGGGGTGTGTAGAATTAGCCCAGGGCTCAGGGCGTGGTCCAGTTCTGGCCTGGACAAGGAAGTAACCAATGCGTTTGTCTCTGTTGTAGTGTCTGCGCCACCCGGCCCGCAATTGACAATGTTGCAATGTAGCATGCACCCGGAGGGCGGGCTCGCACGAACGGTGAAATGAAGGAGCGCAAGACCGCTTGGGGTCTTGGCTCATACATGCCAAGTGTTGTGTGTATCTGTATTGCCGCAGCATGAGCAAAAATGCCTAGCCTTAATCGCAGCGCGAGTTCAGCCAGGCATGAACTCTACATCTGTGTCCGCACTATCCTTACCATAGGCCTACACTCACGTGGCCGCCCACCTTCAACGGCCAACATCACAGTGTCGTTGTCAGGCTTGTGGACATGCGCAGACAGGCATGACAATGGTGTGCCGTTGGAGTGCAAGTGATGCAACTGCGCAGCGTACACAAGTGAATAGGCCCGGGGGGAGGGAGGAGCAGCTCGGAGGCAACGTAACACACAGTGATGCCGCTCATTTGCCACATGCAAGTCATGTCAAACATGAATCCCAAAGTCGCACACATCCCACCTCACACCCAACAAGCCACATCACAATTCCTGAATACAAGCAGATGACAAACTGACATCAGGGATGAAAGCTCCTTTGTCTGAACTATCAGGCGGAAGCACATCTGCACATCCGACATCGGAATTGTATGTGCCCGGCACCCCCTGACAGAAACGATAGCAGTTGAGGACGACTCCCACACTACGCACAGCCCGACGACAGACCAACGTATACACACCCCACACACAGAAGTCCTTGCTCGGAGTTATCTTGCATGGAATGGCCTTCACACTTACTCCCACACCATCCCAGGCGTACAACCGTTGCACTCTTAAACAACTCATTGATCCGAGCTGTGGCATTTCATCCACAGAACTGGCTCAGGTCAGAACAGTGCCGCTTCGCTACGCAATGGCAGAACATCCCGGACACATGCACAACCCCTGTCACGTGGAACTGTACCGTGCACGTATGCTGAATTTACTGGGGGTAGTGCTGCGGGTCAGTTACCGGCTAAGCTTCCGCCTTGCAAACGTCACCTGCATTCAGCCTGTGTTGCATTGTCGATCGTGCATATTCGAGTGGTCCATGGATGTCTGCCTATCCAACAGGACAGTAGGCGAACTGGATTACGACATGTGTGCGCGCCCCCTGTTGGCCCACGACCAGGAGTGTCACCGTGATACCCGTCCATGGGATGCCTGGATACTTGGCATACATGCTGGCAGCTGGACCTGGATATTGCAGAACTCCTCGTGTGCAGTGACCACATTGAGCCGCTCCCCTATTGGGCTGTGGTGCTAATTGGTGACAGGGGGTGGACGCAGCACATCTGTCCGGACCTGCTAATGGATAGCCTCGCCGTCCTGTTCGATGGAGTCGACAACGACCTCATGTTGGAGATGATTGCCTACGAAGCTGCAATCGCTTTCATGGACGTGTAACTACGTACCTGCAGACACAACAGTTTGGAACCCATTGCACATGTCCCGACGCCTTATTGCATCTTGGGGTTCTGGTCACATATCCCACGACAACAGTGGACATGGCTGCATTCGCCTGGACCCCGAATACGTGGGCGGACAACCACGCGGGGTAACACACACTTGTGGACAGCGGCGCTTGGCAACATTCCTCATTCTGACATGATGCTGCATTGCTCCTCATCTTGTGGCACTTCTCTTGCCCGTACTGACACACATATGCTAATAAAGTCTACGCACATTCACTTGTATTCAACTGTGATGTGAGTTGTTTTGAATGATGATGTGTGTCTCACTGCCTATCTGGGTCACGGCCATACATGCACATTGATAGCATTACCCAGGGAGTACCATTTATGTGGAATCACTGTCCCTACATTCATCAATACTTTCATGCATAATTGATCAGGGCCATGACACATCAGTGTGAATTTGAGTGTTTTATTCGCATTCAGTGGGGTGTTTCAGCTGGACCAGTACAGGGCCACGCAAATCCAACTTTACATTGTCGCCCCATGGAGGGCCAGCCAGAGTCCTTTAGGGATTGACAGGTTCATCGGAAGAGGAAGACTTCAGTCCGCAGTGTGATTGCTGTGTCATTGGTAACCATTCCAAATATGGCAGTCCATGTCGTGGTCCAAGGTGAGTGTCACTGAGTGTAACGGGGGACAGTGGAAGATGTTATTCCAGATGTTATTCCAGGGCATGATGCAGAGGGCAGAAACAAGCTGAAACAGGCCATGTGGCGGTGATGTATGCTACCACTTCAATCTCACCACCAAGCCAGATTCATCATCATAAATTCACAAAAGCAGCAACAGCGAATCTCCTATGCCGCACCTCGTGCCAGTTCCTATATGTACGTTCGCTGTGCAAACTACCCCTGCGCCAGCCGTTGAGTGGTGTCACTGTGCTCCAGATCAAACGATATTGTGATGAATGGGGGTGCGCAGCTCAAAAAGTCCAATAGACCAAAGTAATTTAGAAAAAATAACTTCTTTATTCCAATCAATTTCTTTTGTTAATAAAACATCAGGTAAAAGCAATCCAGCCAACGCGTTTCATTCCCATATAGGGAACTTCCTCAGGGCTCTTTAGTTTGTTCTTTTGTATGTCTGTATTGACTGCATAGGACACTCCACAGAATTTGATAAATCAGTGTACACGAAAATTCACCAGAAAAAGTGATGTAGAATGCCTCAATGATATCTTGCTGTCCCAAAGTACTTTCCCAAAGGAGTCCAACAATATCAAAAAATTCAGGGATATCAAAAAATTATTTTAATAATGGGGGGAACAGTGTATTGCACCATAGCCCATGTGCATTCATAGTCGAATATGTGGAATCCGTCACGCACGAACCCGTCCTGTTCCGTAGTGTGTCACACTACGGAACAGGACGGGTTCGTGCGTGACGGATTCCACATATTCGACTATGAATGAATTTTTTGATATCGTTGGACTCCTTTGGGAAAGTACATTGGGACAGCAAGATATCATTGAGGCATTCTACATCACTTTTCTGGTGAATTTTCGTGTACACTGATTTATCAAATTCTGTGGAGTGTCCTATGCAGTCAATACAGACATACAAAAGAACAAACTAAAGAGCCCTGAGAAGTTCCCTATATGGGAATGAAGCGCGTTGACTGAGTTGCTATACCTGATTTTTTATTAACAAAAGAAATTGATTGGAATAAAGAAGATATTTTTTCTAAATTACTTTGGTCTATTGGACTTTTTGAGCTGCGCACCCCCATTCATCACAGCTTCATCATCATCTTTGTCCTATGATGTGTCAGGTGCCTCACATGTGGGTGGTGGTGTTTGGTCTGCCGCACTGTGTGGCACTGACACTTCAGGGGGCGGAGATGTGTATGGAGTAGTAGCAGCAGCATTCATCCGCGCCAGGCCGTGTGGCGGCAATGCCATGATGAGGATCTGCAGGGCATGGAAGATCCCAGCTACATCTCGCTGGTGTGCAGCCGTGGCAGTCAATCGTTCCGCATGCATCCGCTCCATGTTCTCCATGATCCTCCGCATGTGCCCCAACTCCCAGCTGACATAGCTGGAGCCACTCTGACTAGACAGGTGTTCTTGTCTCCGAGTCATGACTCCAGCGATGTAAGCCATGGATTGTTGGAGAGCATGGAGCAGACAGTGGGTGTCCGTTAGGGACTGTAAGTGGACCCTGATGGAACTTAGACACCCACGTATGGCATCTAGTATGGCTGCCATGAGGTCGAACCCCACCCGCAGCTGATCAGCCATCTTCTCCTGGCACCCTGACACATGGCGTTGGAATGCCATGTGTTGGTCGTGGGGGTCCTGGGAGACAGCCGTGGTGGTGGGTGCTTCCTGCTGTGTGGTCTGTGCAGGGGGTGGGGTCTCCTCGATGCAGCTGGGCTGCCCTGCTCCTGGAGGTGGGGTGCCGAAGCTGTAGGGCATCGGTGTCGATGTTGGGGATGTTCTCTTCGTCATCAGTGCTGAGTTGTTGTGTCTGCTCTGCAGGAGGTGTTGATTCTCCCTCTGCAATGTGAAGGGGAGATGCAGATTGACACTGTGTTCACATTATGTTCACGCATTGTACAGGTTTACTGACAGACTGCATGTCAATGTACATTGTGACTGTTTGTGAGGAGAAGCCTATTTGATGCGGGACAGTTGACATTTCTACACCATCAGGGATGTGAGGTTAAACTTGTCAATTGTCATCTCACAGTTTCCTGCTATGCCAAATGTGAATGGCCATTTTCTACACACAAGCGGCAGCAGGTGTGTCCTCTGTTCTGTTGTGAGGGTGTTGCAGCTTGTACCACATTGTTGTCAATGTTGAGGTGCTCTGATTCTTATCTGTGTGTGCTGCATTGTGGGTGTGTTGCCCCTTCAGCTCTGATTTGGCTGGCCCTTCTCCCTTTCGGGCGGTGTGCCTTTCACTTCTGTGCTTATACAGTGCTGAGATATTGCAGACTTGGGTAAATTGGGCTCTTGGTCGGAGTTGTGACTCTTGGGCATGGTTTGTCTGCAGATGTGCTCTACTTAATTGTGCATGTGTGCCATTGTGCCCATCTCCCCCAGTCCCCCCAGTCCCTGGTCGTTACTCACCCTATTGCTGTTGGCTCGGGTCATGTTGTGCAGTGTCCGGTCCACCAACTCCTGCCACCGTCTCCCCAATGATGACTCGGCTCACCATTTCAACCATCTCATCCAACTCCTGGTGTGTCGCTGGACTCCCACCTCCAGTCTGCATTGCTTCTCTCAGGTTGGCAGCGATTTTCAGCTTGGTTTTGCACTTCACATCAGTCCAGCGCTTCTTGCAGTCGTCCACTTCCCTACTCTTCACTCCGACTGCATTCACCTTGGCCAAGATGGACTGCCATATTGTATTTTTAGTTGCCAATGTCACAGTGGAGGTGATGGACAGTTGGTGGTGGTGGTTTTCTGTCACCTCCGTAATGAGGATCTGGTTTTCCTGCGTACTGAAATGCGTGTTCCTCTTATTCTTCTCCTTGCCCTTACCTGTCCCAGAGGTCCCAGGCTGGTCCTCCGTGGGGCTTGATGGGTTCTGGTTGTCCTCTGTACTTGCTCCGGCTCCCTCCATGGTGCTTCGCAGATTTTTGTGTATTGTAGGTGTTTTTTTTTGCCGCTTTTATAGTGATTGTTCCCGCCTTACTTGTGGGACTTGCGGGCCTGGCGCTGCTTTTCGCTGGATTTTTATCGCAGGTGGGCCCATCGCAACTTTTTTCACGTTCGGGTTTCCTTTTTTATCGGCGTCGCGGTAGTTGTATCGCGAACATTTGAGGCGTTCTCGGGAAACTATTGCATGTTACCGCCGTGTTGGGAATACAACGTTGACACGGAGGTATTTTCCCACGATAGACGGCGATATGGTAAATTGTGTTAGCCTATTTTGGCAATGTTTATCGCACGTTCTTGTGAATATGCCCCGAGAGTTTAGGGTTCTGTCTTTCAGTTTCTGTGCAGTTTTCCTTAGCAGGTGCTTTGATCAGGGTTGGATTGTGATCAGAAATAGGTCCAAACACCCTAAAAAAAACAGCCCACACTAGCGAATTTCGCCTTTTCTCAAAACACTACTTAAGTGTTTTAAGTATTATAAAGAGAAGGAGGGGAGTTTCTATAAAAGAGACATGCTTTCTTAACTTTACTGAGATTTAAAAAAATCAAATGTTTTCAGGACTCTGTGTGCATGGATTAGTTCACACTGGTGAACAACACCTGAACATAAGTGAGGCCACTTCTGCTCTGGTCCCCTGCTCCTGCTCACTCTGAATACATTAATGGGCCGGCCCAGGGAGAGGCTTGGAATGACACCTCCTCCCCTTTGGTAAAAGGGAGGAAATAGAGTCCCATCTGCCTCCAGAAAGGCCGCTCAAGCCCCCCACTGGGACACTGACAGCATCTGAACAGCAGACACAACCCAAATTGGCCACCACTCTGGCCGAAAAAGCACCCACAGCTGCAACTCAGATACCGGCCCATCGCCCATTGCCTGAGTGCCCACCTTACCAATACGACCCTGACGTTTATTTATCACCCTTAGCGCTATGCAAGCATATTTGTTAATTCTCTCAATACAGCACTGGCTCATCTGACTTTGCAGTATGCTAATTTCACTCTTTTAAGGGAACTTTAAGCTACAGATAGATGGTCCAAATGATCAATTGGTGGCTGCCCTGATAGACAAACTGGCCTCTCTCAGTTTGTCCCAGGTAGTGACTTCTCCCCCCTCACCAAGCAGGACACACCATTGATCTGATTTTCTTGAATTCTCTGTTTGCGGTTAATAAACCCCAGGTGGTGGTCTGGACAGACCATTTTCTTATCTCGTTTGGCAAGAGGCTTGAAGACAATTTCCAACGAGCCGGGCACGGGGCAGGCAGGCTTTCTGAGATTGGAACAAAATAAGAGCAAATTAATTCTCTGAGCTGTTGGGTAAGATTGTTCCTTCCCTCACTGGTGTGATTGACTCTGATATTAGCACTGTTAATAGCTGGATTGAAGCTGTCCCTGAAGCCCTGGCTCCATGTCAGATGAAGAACGAGTGGATGTGTTGTGCCTCCACCCCTTGGTTTTCTCCCACCCTCACTTTGGAAAGAAGGGCTTGTAAGAAAGTAGAGATAGACTAGTGCAGGGACTATTCACCTGTCAGTAGGGCCAGGTATAAGAAAACTTTGAGGTCTTAGCATGTTGCTATTAAACTGGTGCAGCAGGCATATTTAAAGCTAATAATAATTTGGCTTCTTATATCCTGGAGAAATCTTTCAGATTGTCAAGTCCTTGTCTTAAAAGGCTTGCAGCAGGAATATTTCTCAATCTCAGGAACTTTGTAATTTGCTTGCCTATTTCTTTGAGGATAAAATCATTAATACTCAAAGGAGTCTGCTTTTTCCTGGGGAAGAGCTTCCAACTGAGAGGCTGGTCTTTAAGGACAGCGACTTCCCTCAGTTTAGCTCCTTCTCTCTTGAGGAGTCTGAATGAGCAATTCAAAACTGTAAATCTGGTTCCTTCACTGATTTCTGCCCTATTTCTATCTTGGCACTGGCAGTTGAAGTGACTAACCCTGTGATAAATAGGGCCGTCAATCTTTTGTTATCTACAAGCAAGGTACCAGCTTCTTGGAAGCAGGTTAAAGTTGTTCCCCTATTGAAACAAAATTCCTTGGGCTCTATGTTTTTTTCCAACTTTCAGCCTAGCTCACTACATCCTTCCTTCTCTAAGATGCTCTAAAAGATGGTCACTGATCAACCCTCAAAATTCTTGGAGCAATGCAAGCTTCTGCATCCCAGTCCATCTGGGTTCCGTCCCCCGGCACAGTACTGAGACAGCGTTGCTTGAAGTATCTGATATTAAGCTGTCCTTGGATCAAGGGAAAAACGTTGCTTTTATTTTACTTGATCTTTCGGCAGCTACTGAATATCGTCTCACATGCCATCCTTCTACAATGTCTTGTTAATATGGTGGTTGGTGGCATAGTGAGGGACTGGAATAAATCATTCTCCCTCCTAGGGGGGGAGTCAGTCTGGTTGCTCTGAGCCCTTCTCTATTTAATGTAATTATGGATCAGATGGCACCCATGGTCAAATCTTTTGGGTGTAAAATGATCTCCTCTGCCTACAACACACAGCTGCTTCTCTCTTTTGAGAGCGATCTTACATCTGTGGAGAAGACTTTTAAAGCCTGCATGCATGCAGTTTTTGACTGAATGCACAGGAGTCAGCTAAATGGAATTCTGACAAGGCAGAAATTCTTCTAATTGGGTCCCATCAAGCCAAGTGGTGGCTTGATGCACCCCCCCCTTGCACTATGGTGCAAAGGTGCATGTATGGCGCTCGGCAGCCTGATTGCGTGCCAGCACTAGGAAGAGGTGGAGGAGAATGCCATATCTCTGTAGATATGGTGCTGTCCTTCTCTCTCCCTGTTAGACCGGACATCCTTAGGGTGGTCTTTCCCCAACTTTTTGCCTGCTTACCTGCACTTTTTGCTGTATCTTCTTTTTGGCCTTAGGACTCTGAGCACTTTTCCACTGCTAACCACTGCTATAGTGCAAGTGCTCCTCCCCTAAACAGGGTGACATTGGTGTATATCTGATTGGCATATTTAGGTTACCTGTGGGTTCCTTGTAAAGTGGTATACAATATACCCAGGGGTTGTAATCTAAATGCTACTAATGGGCCTGTAGCACTGATTGTGCCACCCACACTAGTAGCCTTTCTAAACCTGTCTCAGGCCTGCCACTGCAGGGCCTGTATGTGCCGTGTACTGCCACTTCGACTCGGCATTTAAAACCACATGCCAAGCCTTAAACTCCCCCTTACGTACTCATAAGTCACCCCTAAGGTAGGCCTTAGGTAGCCCTAAAGGCAGGTGCTGTGTAACTGAAAGGTAGGACATGTACTTTTAGTGTTTTACATGACCTGGTAGTGACAAACAGCTGCATTTTGTTTTTCACTACTGTGAGGCCTACTCCTCTCATAGGCTAGCATTGAGAATTTCTTAAAACACTTTAAGATGTAATTCCTCGTGAGAAAGTAGTAGCTAAATCATGTTTCTTATTTTTGGAATGGTAATGATAAATCCTCTTTAGTGGTAAAGTTGGATTTAACATTACTATTTTAGAAAGGTCACTTTTAGGAAGGGGACATTCCTCTGCTCTTAACCAAGCTCTGTGTGCCTGTGACCTGTCTGCAATACATGTCTGGGCTATGGCATTCCCTCTAGACAGCCACAAACACAGGAAGGGTGGGTGTGACAGACAACTCATCTGCATTCATCTACATTCTGATAGCTCTTCCAGGGCAGGAAGGGGGAGAGGGAGCTGACACTTACATTTGAATAGGCTGTGTTCTGTCCCCACACAAAGGGCTAATTACCCCCCACAGATAGCCTGTCAGACATGGTTGTGATGAAAGGGGACCTGTGCTATTCACAGAGTTAATTTGACGTCAAATACCCCCCACACTTCAAAGGCACATTTGGGTATAAGTAATGGGGCTCTGACCCTACCAAGACAGTATACTACTGGACCTGTCAAGAACTCTGCCAGGAGTAAGGACTGCTGTGCTACAAGGATTGCCACTCTGCTTGACTAATTGTTCCAATGAACTGCTTCACTGCGGTGCTGAGCTGACCCTGCTGCCTGCTTCTCTCAGCCCTGCTGAAGACAAGGACTGGACCCATCTCACTTGAACCCAGAGTGACTCCAAGGGCTTGCTGGCTTGCCTCCTGTTTTCTGCAGTCTCAGGGTCATAAAAGACTTCTTGCAATTCTGCTGATGCTGCTGGACTCTGCCATCTGTGATTCCTACCCTTGACTGAGGTGCCCCCTCCAGTCCTGAGCCTCAGAAGTGGGTTCTGCAGGTGTTTTGCTACAAAACTAACACATTGTCACCACTGCGCTGATAGGAAACCACACAATGCCCTTTCACACTAACGCAGTGCAATCCAAAGACATCCTGCATGCTTTAATGACAACGCAGCGCCGATCTGAGGTCCCGATTGTGAGGTTTAACTCCAACATAGTGCTGATCCAAGGTCCAGACTGCGAGGCTCGACTTTGACGCATCAACCCGACTGCGTGAATCGGAGCTGACGCATCGTACTCTCGACGATTACCCTTTGCTCTATCCAAGTTACTTTGTCAATGGAACCTGTTTGAGTCCTGTAGCTGGCCTGCTCTCCATCGCAGTTGACCTGAACTTTTGATTTAGCCCAGTCTAGTGCAACCTCAAGTAACCTTTTAGCGCTATTTACATCAAAGAACTATTTTTGGTTTAATCTTTAAAAAATCATAACTCTGGTACTGCTTATTGGATTTTTGTCCTTTTGGTCTTGTTTTACTCAGATAAATATTCTCTATTCGTCTAAACCTGTCAGGGGGCTTTTTCTGGTGTATTCCTTGTGTTACTTTGTGTGGTGAGTAGCACAAATACTTTAAACATTGCCTCTTTAGATAAGCCTGCCTGCTCTGTGACAATCTACCAGAGGGTGAGCATAGGTTATCTTTTAGGGTGTATCTATCTTACCCTGATTAGGATTGTGGTCCCTACTTGGACAGGGTGCATTTCTCTGCCAACTAGAGACCCAATTCCTAACACCTCCCTCTTGCACAATGCAGCGCAGCAGTTTTGAGTGATGCACTGCATTGTGGGAAAGTTTTGTAAATCTGGGTCCTAGTGGCAAAAAGTTTGGAGTCAAATTTGACAATATACTCTCTTTTCAGCCACAGGTTTCTGCAGTTGTTGGCTCCTATGTTGGGTTGCTTGACACCTTTAGATATGTCTGTTCTTGCTTTCTTTTCAGTCTAGGAAGATGGTGATTTACGCCCTGATTACTTCCAGGCTTAACTATGTTAATGTCTTTTATTTAGGGTTGTCGGAAGCCCTTATCCAGGGCCGGTTTCAGGGTGATGCGACAGTGCAGCCGCACCAGGCGCTTATCTCAGGGTTTGCTGTGTTATAAATAACGCATGAGTTAATTTTGTGTCCTGCAGTTTTCAGGCAACAACAAATATGTCAAGAGAACTCTGGTGATTGATATATTTGCTGGAAATTGATCAGAGTTCTGTATAGTGACAGTTTTGACTTATCATAAAGTAGCCCAAAATGTTAATAAGCCTCAACCAAACAACGTGTTCCATTGCGGTCACAGAACAATATTTTATGTGGATACCTCAGTGGGTTTCTGCTTTATCACAGAGATCATTTTGTTACTTACAGTTCTAAGTTACTACCCTAATATAGCACTGTGACCCATGAACTGCATCAAAGAGCTGCATGCAAACTGCATGGTATCGGTTAGAACATTATGCATTTTCCCCAGTCTTTCATTATTCTTATGTTGCTAAAAAGGGTCTGATTCAGTAGAAATAAATTTTTTACTATTAAAGCCAACTTCAAACACTATGGTATGTTTTAAATCCTGAGTTTCTGCTTTTCTGAACTAAACACTTTTAAAATATAATGCCAACTAATATGGATGACATGTGATTCCTAAACCTTGTAAGCCTCACTGTCTTATGTAACATTTCCTAGTGAAAAATTTACACATGCATGATTCACTGTCTCTGTATAATGTGTGTGTGATGTAAAGTACTCTGACACTCTACACTGGTATGAGTAGTGCTATAAAACAAATGAAATGCATTTAAGAAAATAACTAAAGAGAGATGAGGGGGCGGTGTTGGATGGTGGTAGTGAAGGAGTCCATGGAGAAGGAGGTCATTAGAGGACGCCCAAAAAGATTGTTGCACCAGGACCCACCAGCACTAAGCCAGCCTGCCCTGAGTGGTCGACTCCAAGTGGTCCAAAATGCTGCTCATCTTATTTTGAGACTTCCTTGGCGTGCTTCGATTACTTCCCATTTACGATTTCATCATTGGCTGCCTATTAAGAAGGGGATCCTTTTTAAATCCCTAGAGGCTAATTTAAGAGCTTTGTAATGCAGTGCAGCGCAGCGCAGCGAGTCACCTTGCTGCTGATCCAGCGCAACCCCTAATTCATGAACCAGGGACCAAGAGAAATCTCGTCACACATAAATTGCTTACCAAACAACGGGGCCCATCACACATTACCCATAAGTGATCTCTGAAGACGGGCGCTGGATTTGGGGGGTTAATTTGTCAGTTTTATTAAGTACTACGCTTCACATTAATAACATTTATCTATATTCCTAACTATTCGTAATCTCAACTTTCTTCTTCTTTTGGTCGATGGACCATTAGTTGAAGAGTTGATGGTGACTATGATTAACTAAACATTTTAATACTTTAACTAAATAACTACAGAGTCATTTATTCAGTTAATGATTTTATCTTATTAAATGCTCATAATTCAGATCATCAGTGCACACACAAGATTACATATAAGAGAACAAATTATTAAGCAATGTAATCAAAATGAATCATTTGTATCGATATCAAAGCGTGCATAGGAATGGGGAAAGAGAAGGTACAGCATAAATACTTGCAGAAAAATATTGCAAAATTAAAGCAATTAAGGAGGGTGATACCCACCAAAGAATCAAGAAAACCACTTCCTTGGCCGAGGTTGTGGCAAGAGGTCCTCAGAGATAGGCTCAGAGGACAAAGTTTACAGGACAGATGCAGCTAAGTTTGCCATAGACTAACAACCAAAATTAATCTCCCAATCAATCTACCTTGATCTAGTTCTCCTCGGACGCAGTCTCCTCCCAAGCACTCCCGCAACGTTCTCGTACCTAAAATGTTCTCTGGCTTAGTGCTGGTCTGCTCTCTCTCTCTTGGTGCGCTTCTCTCTTGATATTCTGTGTGTTCTGATCGTCTCTTCTTTCTGATCTGCCACACCGGACTGCACTGCTATACCGGACCGCACTGAACTGCCACACCCCAATTGGGATATCAATTATACCCTACTGTCTAGCTCACTATCTTACAATGTTGCAGTATCAGTAGAAACTCGGTCTGTGATTGGTTGTCATAAGTCATGCTAGGGTCGCCTCATCCAGTTCTCCTCACAAATCCATCCTATACCGGTTTTAACAAAGGAAGGATTAAAGACCAATACATTCGTATACCACTAACATTCATAGTTATACATTTTGCAACAATTGTACATTATGATATCCGCTTCACATTCAAATCGCACGTAGTGATGGCTGTTCTCACAGTCGCTGTCGCGTCTTGGCACATAAACAATAGGACACAGGTCAACATGGCCTTCACACGGATTACATCATCTGGTACACTCTGCAGTCTGCAAGCAGGCAACCGATCTTTGCGCATGCGTTCTCCGTACCGACCAAGACAACCACATGCTGGTTCAAACAAGAGGCCATTTTCATGCAGGCCCAATCTCGTACTAAAGTAAAATAAACACCAAAGAATATTAATTCATGAAATAAAACCCATTATGGCTACCTCCCACCATACTAATACCCTGTGTTAATTAAATCCTAGCGAAAGCTAATAATTTAAAGCAACCCTTTTGTTATTTGAGCACAACATGCAATGTACAACATAGCATAAACATGCATTAGTACGGTTTTTCAAAGCGCAAACAGTTAATACGTACTCATGCCAACATGGTTTAGTACATTATGTAAGATGCGTTTGCCCCTTGTGTAAATGTGTGCATTCAGAGTTGGTTAGTCCATGCAGTCAATACATTAATAAGGGGTAACTTAATTTCATGAGGATGTATTTTTACAAACCTCACTCCATCAATCCCCCCTTTGATGCTTTACCATCATAAAATCCCTACACATACGGTTTACCAAGTTATATAGCTGTTATTTTGTCTTCTGGCCCTTGCTCCTTACATTTTACATACAATTTTTCTTTAAAATTTTCCAATTCTATCTCATCTATCTCCCTTTTCCTTTCTTTACGTTCCTTACTTAATTTCCTTTCTTTCTTTTCTTTGCGTCTTTTCTTCATACAAACATAAGTCATTCGTATTATGAATATCATGACAGCTACAGAAACTATTGGTATTATTATTTTTCCTATTAAGGAACTACCTATAGAAGAAAATCAATTGCTTATAGTAGAGAAACTCTTACTTAGTCTCTCCCAGACACCATCAACCTCTAGTTGGGTTACTTCCTTATGCAAATCAGTGATATTCTGAATGTATCCTTTCAAATTCTTACTTTTATCTGGAATGTAAGTGCAACAATGTTGAACTTTCAGCATTCCACAGACTCCACCCTCTTTTGCCAACAATATATCAAGGGCAAGTCGATTTTGCATAACCATAGATCTCATGGCAATCATTTCAGTGTCAATCATCAGGAATCCTCCAGCAGTATCCGTTGATAAATGATCAACCACTTTGGACAATTGTTGAATTTTGTATGCATTCAGTGTAACCCCAACTCCAGGTATCAATGCTCCAAATATATCGCCTACAATTTCTGAAAAACTTTCTCTTTTTACACGTTTTAGTCCTTGCTTTACTTCATCGATTCCATTTGTACTTTAGTCTACATGGTAGACTTTTGGAAAGACAATCCCAAGATATCAAGTTCCATACCAGTGATCTGGCAGCCGATAATAGGCTTTCCTCCCACAGACATAATATATGCCTGGCAAGACAGGGTCAGTTCCTCCCTTTAATCCCCAACTCCCAATAATTTTATAGGTATCTTCACATTCACTAGAACCGATGAAGTAATTGTTGTAGTTAGTCTTTTCCCTACGTAAGCATAATTTTCCCTTCTGCGACCAATCCAGGGCCATTGCAGCATAAGTCTCGCCTTTGTCATAATTGCCTTCTCTGAAAACCCAAGGTGGTGTTTTTAATTTCTCTTCAACAGCTTTTCTCTGAAACTTAGCCCTTCTTTCTTCCACCATCTCCAAAAAGATTTTCTCTTCCTTTTTCAATTTACATGTTAGATTATTTTTATTAGCGTATTCAATATCTAAAGGCTTGGTTGTCAGGAAAAAATCTCCCATGACATTTGCATGTGCTACCTTATTCAACTCAGGTATTACAGGGACTTTAGAAAAGATTGTATCTACATTGGAATAATAATAATCTAGTTTACCTGTTCTATACAACAAACTTGATAAGACACTACAGGTCACACCATAAGTCAAAGGAAGGTGATGGTAGGTCACACCTTCTGAAACAGACAATGGTAACTGTATACACACATAACAGTCACTCACATCCATTGTTTCCACATATTCGTAGAGTAATTTAGTGAAAACATTCAAGGAAAAATTAGTAACTGATCTATAATGATGCAAACTACTAGCATCTATTTGGTTTAAGTGAGTAATAGGAATTTGCTTAATGTCAGTGTCTACCCTTGGACCTGTCAAATTGTTAGGACAGAGGTGCATCTTCTTTAATCAGATATAAAGGTATTATAATTGTTAATATTATCCAGAATACTATCAGTATACAAAATAGACACAAACAAGCTTTATAACACCTACGCATAAAACTACATCCAGATCTTGTTACTTGTGTATCACCATAGTAATATTAATCCTTATAAAATTCTAAATCGATTTTCTAAATCTATCTCAAATATATTCTACAAAAAAAATTAAAAATTAAAAAAAATGTAGTGTGATCCCACATTTCAAAAGCTTTCTTCTTTACCCCTTCTTTTATTTTAACTAATCCAAATTTCCAGGATGTCTTCAGAAAATGTTCTTCAGTTGTTAACGTGACACCTTAATTTGTTTACAGTCTCTTAAGGTGGATTTAGATCACTCTTTTCTTCTTGCTCGTGGTCAGTGCTGTTTCTCTCTTTGTTTAAATCTTCTTCTTCAATTTCCTCCAACACTATGTAAATCCAGTCAGGTGTCTTGAACTTTTTGTTTGGTTTTCTCACTCTCTTTGGTCACAGCACTGATTCGTCATCCGGCTCTCCTTTTTCTATTTCACCTGGAACTTCATTTATCTGTTCTGGCCTGCTCTCGGGTCTTCCTTTCACCACCCTGTATTTCAGTCTTTTAACTCCGCTTGGCCAATGGTCGTCTTTCTTTGCCCTCTTTGGTTGAACTTCTTCTTCTTTTTTGTTCAATTCGTACCTTTGTTTCTTTGCACCTACTTTGAGTTTGCTTTCTTCTTCTTTTTCTTTTTCTTCTTCTGAATTTCTTTCACCTATTTCTTTTCTATCCTTTCCCTCTCCATAGAAGAGTTGTCTTTCTTCTTGTTCACCAGCAGTTTCTTCAGTCCCAGTAGCTGGTACCCACTTTACTTGACTTGTGCTAAGCAATTCCTCATCAAGCTGCTCTTCAGAGTCATTTGTTTTATGTTCACCAGTTTCAGAGTCTATTGCTCTAGCCTCACCAATTTCTTGTACTCAGCCTCTGATTCGGAGCTCGGATTTGAAATCTCCAGATGCTGCTCTACTCGTAGTTAAAGTGGATTTGGGACTCGCTGAGTGTGGCTGGCATGGATCCAATTTGGTAAGCGAGCACACTTTACTGCTGTAGTCGTCACCAATATGACCTGATATGGTCCTTCCCAGCGGGGCACTAGGCACGTTTTTCTTCTATGCCTTTTCACGTGAACCCACTCACCAGGGCTCAGGTCATGCGCTTGAGTCTGCTGTGTTGTGGTCGCATCCGCTCCAACCTGATGAAACACAGAACGTACTACATTAGCCAATCCTTTGCAATAGTCAAGGATGAGATCATCAGATATATTTATCAATTTGTTGGCAGGTATAAATGCTTGTCTCATTGCTCTTCCCATCAATATCTCATGTGGACTCAATCCTGTCTTTTTGTCAGGAATGCTTCTGAGACTCATCAAAACTAGGGGTAAAGCGTCAGGCCAATTCAGTGCTGTGGATTTACACACTTTCCCTAACCTGTTCTTGATTGTGCCATTTATCTGCTCTACTATTCCAGAAGCCTCTGGACGATAAGCACAATGAAGTTTTGGTTGAATGCTCAATGCCTCACAAATCAGTTTGATTGTTTCACTAGTAAAGTGTGTTACTCTATCTGTTTCCATAGTGACTGGGAACCCATATCTAGGAATGTATTCCCTCAACAAAAGTTTTGCCACCGTCAAACTGTCATTCCTCCTTGTGGGATAAGCTTCTACCCAACGGGAAAACAAACACACAATTACTAACACATATTTGAGCTTGTTACATGGAGGCAACTCGATAAAATTGAGTTGTAGTCTGGTAAAAGGACCTCCTGCCCTCCCTATTGTTCCCAGACTAACTATTGTCTTTCTTCCTGGGTTTTGCTTTTGGCACGTCAAGCATCTCTGACAAAGACTCTCTGCAATAGTCCTGAATTTGGCATTAAACAACGTTTGTTTGAATGATCTGACCATGGCATCTCGGCCAATATGTGTCATTCCATGGTACATCCTTGCCATATGAGAAAGTAAACTATCTGGCATGACTGGTCTCCCATCGACGTATACCCATACGTCATCATCTTCTCGTCTCCTACATCCTACCCTTTCCCATTCCTGTTTCTCTTCATCACCTGCGTCTTCCTGCAATTGCCTCACTTCATCCCATGTTTCAATGGTGTTAGTAAACATAAGTTGACAAACCGCATGTTCTTTTATTTTTCCCCGATTTATGGAAGTCTCATTCTTTGCACAATATTGTGCTACTTGGTCAGCAAATCTGTTGCATTGAGTCACATAATCATCTCCTGACTTATGTGCGGCACATTTGACCACTGCAATATGTTTTGGCAATTGTAATGCTTGCAGCAATTCCTTTACAAATTGACTATTCCTGATGGGGGACCCCGAAGAGGTCAGGAATCCCCTCTGCATCCATAGTTCTCCAAAATCATGCACAATGCCAAAGCCATATTGGCTATCAGTAATTATAGTCATTTTCTGACTTTTTCCCAATTTACAGGCTCGAATTAGAGCTATTAATTCAGCAACTTATGCAGATTTTACCCCTTTTAGACAGGATGCTTCCAGGATTGCCGCTACAGTACAGACGGCATAGGCAGAACTCAACACACCTGTTCCAGTTCGCAAACAAGAACCATCAAACAAACATCACACAATCAGATTCCTCAAGAGGAACATCTTTAATATCATGACGGGGCTTGGTACAAAATTCAGTCACATCCAAACAATCATGTTCGGCTTCATCCTTTACTTCTTCATCCCAAACATCTGGCAATAGAGTAGAAGGATTCACATTTGTACATCTCACTATTGTCACATTTTCTGCACCCATGATCACTCTCTCATACCTAGTCAGCCGACTATAGGTGAGGTGCTGAGTCCGTGTTCTTGTTAAAAGGATCTTAACTGAATGTGGCACATACACTCTCACAGGATGACCCATTATGATCCCTTCACTCTGTTCCAGACTCACACAAGTAGCAGCTACTGCTTTCAAACATCCAGGTAAGGCGGCAGCTACTGAATCTAGAGTAGCAGAAAAATATGACACAGGTCGTCTTGCCATTCCATGCCTCTGAGTTAAAACTGCAAGTGCACACCCATCTCTTTCACTGCAATACAATGCAAAATCTTTTGAATAATCAGGCCTTCCCAATGCCGGAGCCTGACACAGACTGTCTTTCAGTTTAACAAAAGCTTCCATGCTTTCTTCATCCAATCTAACTGGGTCTTTCACATCATTCCTCGTCAACCTCTGTAGAGGTTTTGCCATCAGTGAAAATCCACTGATCCACTGTCTACAATATCCAACCACTCCTAAAAACATTCGCACTTCTCTTTGTGTTGTTGGTGGTTTCATGTCCTTAATCACTCGAATACGCTCTGATGTTACCTTTCTGACTCCCTTCTCAATCTTGTGACCTAAGTATTGGACTTCTCGCTGACAGAATTGTAATTTTGCAGGGGACACTTTATGTCCACCTTCTGCTAAATGGTTCAGTAAAGCAACTGTGTCTGCAACACAGCCTTCTCGAGTCTTTGATGCCACCAGTAGGTCATCAATGTAGTGAACCAGAATAAACTCTTCAGACATTCTCAAATCTTCCAGACACTTTTTCAAGATCTGGTTAAAAATTGAAGGACTCTCAGTATAGCCTTGAGGAACTCGGCACCATGCCAAAACACGGTCTCCAAACCGGAAAGCAAATAAATACTGGCTATCCGGATGCAGGGGAATCGAAAAGAATGCATGACACAAATCAATCACGGTGTACCACTCTGCATCAAGTGGGATTTGGTAGAGAATCACTGCTGGGTTTGGCACAACTGGACAACAAGGCACAACAATTTTGTTCACCTTTCTCAAATCTTGCACTATTCTATAGGTTCCGTTTGGCTTTTTCAATCCCATAATAGGTGAATTACAAGGACTACTCATTATTTCTTTTAAGATTCCTTGTTCAATCATTTGATCAATTACAGGAGTTATTCCTGCTATTACTTCTGGCTTCATTTTATACTGTGGTGTATTTGGATAGTCAACACCATCTTTCACTGTAATTCTAATAGGATCCACTTTCTTCATTAACCCAATCTCCTGTCCTGTGAAATCCCACACCTCTGAATTCACTACCTTCATCAATTCTTCAGGCACACTTTTGTCTGTAAGAAGCGAAAATAACTCATTCACTTCTGGTCCTTGCTTTGCTAGCACCTTTTTAAAAGTGACATCCTCATCAGGTGTCTGAAATGCAATACCATCCGGTGTGCAGTGAATTGTGCAATTCATTTTGCACAGCAAATCTCTTCCTAACCAATTCACTGGACTCGAGTCACACACTACGAACCGATGCATGTCTTTAAAGGGACCAATATGCACTTCAATTGGTTTAGTAACTGGAGTATTAATCTGTTTATTTGAGACTCCTACTACTTGGATAGTTTCTCCCGAGAGGGGTAGGTTTGGAATTTCTGCTGCTCTCACAGTAGAATGGGTAGCACCAGTGTCCACAAGAAAGGTGATATCATTACCTTCCACTTTTCCATCAACAAATGGACCTGACCGATCTACCTCTAGAGTAGCGCCAAGCACGCACTCTTCCTCCCCCCTCAGGCAACGTCATTGATTCGACCCAACATCACTTCCATCACATTGCATCCAAAATTGAGGAATCACATTCGTGTTAGTATTTTTACCAACCTGGTCTCCTCCGTGGAACCCTGTATCCGCACTGTATCTTTGAGCATTTACATTGTGTGGCAATGTTGGTTGCGGGACCTGAAAATGGGTAGTAACTTCCTGCTGCTGCGATGGCTGTTGCACACCTACCTCACTCTGCACCTGTGGGGTTAAAATTTGATTTTCTCCATTAGTCCTCTGCACTGATCTACACTCATTCTTCCAGTGTCCATACTTTCCGCACCCATGACAATGAAATTTCTTTTTCGCCTCTTCCCTGCTCATTTGTCCCCTACCTCTACCTCCACTGGGCCTTTGAGCATTCTGACTAACTCCTCCCATTTGGTTTATAGACTGAGAATTCAACTGAGTTTCTTGCTGCTCTGCTACCTTTACTTGTGCCCACATCATCTTTTCTTTTAATTTGCGATGGCAAGACTCAATGTCATCGCTGCAGTATTTTGCATACCTCAAAATCTCATCAATCGTTTTGGCCTGCCAACACAACATGTGTTGCTGTATCATCTGACTAATCTCAGGTCTTAATCCATACACAAACCTATACACAAAATGACCCATATGTTTGACTCCAATATTATCAAAACCACTATACTGCTTAAAAACTTGTAATAACCTCTCATAATATGCATGCACAGACTTTTTCGGCTCTTGGGTTGTTCTATCGATTTTTACCCAATCAGTTTCCTTATTGGAAATTTTGCTTTTCAAGAAAGTAATCACCTGATGGTACTTTTTCATCACCTCATCAGAAGGTGCTCCTGTTTTGGAATCCCTAGGATATTCATATTTTGGCCAATCAACTGTAATCTTACATTCAGTCCATAAATCTGCAGGGACAACAATTTCAAATAATCCATCTAAATCTTTTAACAATACTTTCGAAACTTTCACAAACCTCTCAACTTGTTTGTACCATTCCACTGGCTTTTCTCTCAACCTTGGAAACTCATTGGTAAAAGACAATATATCCTGTCTAGACCACGGAACATGCACATAACCTCCTCCTGGAACTTCTCTCATGGGACATTCCAGAGCTACATTTTCTACTTCTCTTACTGGACGTAAATGTATTTCTTTAGCAGCCATTTCTTCTTTCTTCCTCATCCATCTACCCTTCCATCTTTCCACGTCTCCCCATTTTCTCAAAACAACCATTAACTCTTTTATCTGCAATCGTCTACCAGACGTATTCATATTTTCTATATCCTTTTCAGTAAAATCCACTCTATATGTCTTCTGCAACACTTTTGATCTCCCCATGTCTACTCCAAATTCATCCACAGCTTCCACTAACTTTTCATGAAGATTTTTCGCTTTCCAAGTAATACTCTTACACATTTACATCAATTCATCATCCTGATAAGTCTTCAGCCTGTTTGGACTTATGGTCCCAATGATCATTTCTTCTAAATCTACTCTCAACTTACATACATCTATAGGCTGTGGCTGTGTTTTTCTTCTTTGTAACCCTTTCACCCAATCATCTAACTCTTCAGTTGTTGGGCCTATTGAAACTTCACTTCTGGGAATTTCTTCCAACTCTGGGGCATATTATCAACGGCCAGCGATAATTATCGCTGGCCGTGCTTAGCGATAGATTACTTATCGCTGGCTATCTCCGGAAATTATCGCCCTGGTAGCGCGTTATTAACAACACGCTTCTCCAGGGCGATAAAAATTCCAGAGATAGCGAGGTTATCGCCGTTTTGCAGGGAACATCGCTGGTTTTCCAGCGATGTTCCCTGCAAACGGCGATAACTCTGCTGATACGACCCTGTGGTCGTATCAGCACAATATACCCCTATGTTAGGGATGGCTAAGTCGGGATAATAGCAGACGTTAGATTTTGGCGAAAGCGGCCGTTTTCGCCAAAATCTAACGTCTGCTATCATCCTGTGGGCTGCCTTGTAAATATCGCGATGTGCACATCGGCGATATTTACAACGTAGCCCATCTGGGGTACGCCCAGTAACGCCCACCTTGCATCTCATTAGAGATGCAGGATGGGCGTTGGGGGAAAGGGCGATAGTGCAGGGATTCACGCGATAGCGTGACCTTGCTGATTAGGCGATAGAATTATCGCCGCTTTCCGTCCGAAAACGGACGCTAAAGCGGCGATAATTGACTATCGCCTGGTTGTTAATATGCCCCTCTATTCTTTTTGGCTGTAATTACATTATCTCCCTAGGTGTTTCAATTATTGTTAGATTAGTCGGAGGTGTTGACCTAGTAACTGTAGTGGGCTGTTCACTTTGGACACTTACAGCGTTAATTCTACTACTAGCTGATGTTATAGCAGAATTTAATGGGACAGTCAAGGAAGGTTCATGGATAAGTCTATTTTCAAATACTGGTATTGCTGGACCTATAGTTACTGGTACAGTTATTGCATCTATTTTCATATTCATCTGATTCAATTTTTCAACTAATTCTTTGGTTTTTATTGCCAATTCTGCTTCTCCTTCCTGCTCTGCATCGCTTACAGTTGGAACTGGTGTCGTTTGAGGTGTCATTGGGGTTTCCATTGACGGTGCATTTGGTGTCATCATCGCTGAATTTTCCTGATAAGGTGGTGGTCGTTTAACTAATATATCATCCAGCAGCTCATCATCAGATTCATTCGGGTTATATCCATAACCGAATTGCTCTAAATGTCTCCTTTTCTCCTTGCATTTGCTTCCTGTAGTCTCTCCTACCATTAAAACTGGATATAATCCTTCGGTTCTCTCTCCATTTCTCCATCTCTTCATTCTGTCTTCATGCCTTTCATCATGAAATCTTCCAAACATAAATCTATTAACTCTACCACCTCTATGTATTTCCCTTTCATACATTTCATCTTCCCATTCTACTAATGCTTCAAACTGTGTAGGTCTAGGTCTTGGGTGTAATTCCATCATCTTTTCTCTCAAATTACGCAATACTGCCAAATTAAAAGAACCATGCGCTGGAAAAGCTAGCACACCATCATTCTTCGTATATCCTACCCAATTTTCTAGCCAAACACATGTGTGATAACCATATTTTAACATCATATAAGACGCTGGTGTCTTTGGTGGAGGGATAGGAACTCCTTCTCTCGTTATTACTGGTTTGTCCTTTTTAAAGAATCTTTTAATTTTGCCAAACAAAGTCAATTTCTCCTGTTTTGGTTGTTCAAAATACATTTTTGCTACTTGTCAACAGCTTTACTCAATCCAAATCTTTGTCAACACAATCCACTATAATTCACCAATCAAACTCCTTTGCTTCCCTAAACAATGTCAGCGCAACACACTCTAACTCTTCCAATTGGAGCTTTCTACGTCTCCGCTATCCTGTCCAATACCAGCAAGACTCACACCAACCAGCCAATCTGAGCTTACCTTTGTCTTCGTAGTCTGACCAATGCCAGCGCGGCTTTTTGTGACGTCAGCCTCTCTTCCTACTGCTGACCCTCCCTTTACAAAAATTATCGGCACTTTTCTAAGTCCTTTTTCTTTACAATAACTTATTAGTCACAACATAAAACAATACCACACTGTCTGTTTACTAAATAAAGAGATACTTTTTTACTCTCAAGAATGTTCCTTTCAATACGGGCAAGTATAACAATTCTGCCATCTTTCCCTTCATCCAAGCTAGAAGAGGACCTGTTACTTCTTTAGGGATAAGGCCAAAATTTCACAAGAGGACCTTTTGTTGAAAAGGAGGTCTCGCTACTCTTCTGGGGATAAGGCCAAAGTTTCACAGGTGGACCCTTCGCTATCTCACTCTTTTTCTACATACATGCTAAATAGTCCCTAAAATAACACATAAGTGTTACCATTAATTTAAACAGACAATACACCTATTCCCGTGTGATTTCACTTCTCACACTTTTCCTCTGCCTTATTTCAGGCTAACTTTTACTTTGCCGGCTTCCCAGATACCCTTCTGTACCTGTGTTCCAAAGACTACATAGAAACACGATACTAACTCACTTTACATAGAATGTTAAACATTTAATCAATAATCAATAAATCACCAAACTAATCAATAATAACCATCATTCTGCTACCAGAAAAACTGATCCAGCGCAACCCCTAATTCATGAATTAGGGACCAACAAGAAATCTCGTCACACATAAATTGCTTACCAAACAACGGGGCCCATCACACATTACCCATATGTGATCCCTGAAGACCGGCGCTGGATTTAGCGGGTTTAATTTGTCAGTTTTATTAAGTACTACGCTTCACATTAATAACATTTATCTATATTCCTAACTATCCGTAATCTCAACTTTCTTCTTCTTTTGGTCGATGGACCATTAGTTGAAAGAGTTGATGGTGACTATGATTAACTAAACATTTTAATACTTTAACTAAATAACCATGTAGTCATTTATTCAGTTAATGATTTTATCTTATTAAGTGCTCATAATTCACATCATCAGTGCACACACAAGATTACATATAAGAGAACAAATTATTAAGCAATGTAATAAAAATGAATCATTTGTATTGATATCAAAGCGTGCATAGGAATGGGGAAAGAGAAGGTACAGCATAAATACTTGCAGAAATATATTGCAAAATTAAAGCAATTAAGGAGGGTGATACCCACCAAAGAATCAAGAAATCCACTTCCTTGGCCGAGGTTGTGGCAAGAGGTCCTCAGAGATAGGTTCAGAGGACAAAGTTAACAGGACAGATGCAGCTAAGTTTGCCATAGACTAACAACCAAAATTAATCTCCCAATCAATCTACCTTGATCTAGTTCTCCTCGGATGCAGTCTCCTCCCAACCACTTCCGCAAAGTTCTTGTACCTAAAATGTTCTCTGGCTTAGTGCTGGTCTGCTCTCTCTGTCTTGGTGCGCTTCTCTCTTGATATTCTGTGCGTTCTGATCGTCTCTTCTTTCTGATCTGCCACACCGGACTGCACTGCTATACCGGACCGCACTGAACTGCCACACCCCGATTGGGATATCAATTATACCCTACTGTCTAGCTCACTATCTTACAATGTTGCAGTATCAGTAGAAACTCGGTCTGTGATTGGTTGTCATAAGTCATGCTAGGGTAGCCTCATCCAGTTCTCCTCACAAATCCATCCTATACCGGTTTTAAGAAAGGAAAGATTAAAGACCAATACATTCGTATACCACTAACATTCATAGTTATATATTTTGCAACAATTGTACATTATGACATCCGCTTCACATTCAAATTGCACGTAGTGATGGCTGTTCTCACAGTCGCGTCATGGCACATAAACAATAGGACACAGGTCAACATGGCCTTCACACGGATTACATCAGCTGGTACACTCTGCAGTCTGCAAGCAGGCAACCCATCTTTGCACATGCGTTCTCCGTACTGACCAAGACAACCACATGCTGGTTCAAACAACAGGCCATTTTCATGCAGGCCCAATCTCGTACTAAAGTAAAATAAACACAAAAGAATATTAATTCATGAAATAAAACCCATTATGGTTACCTCCCACCATACTAATACCCTGTGTTAATTAAATCCTAATTTAAAGCAACCCTTTCGTTATTTGTGCACAACATGCAAAATGTGCAATGTACAACATAGCATAAACATGCATTAGTATGGTTTTTCAAAGCGCAAACAGTTAATACGTACTCATGCAAACATGGTTTAGTATATTATGTAAAATGCGTTTACCCCTTGTGTAAATGTGTGCATTCAGAGTTGGTTAGTCCATGCAGTCAATACATTAATAAGGGGTAACTTAATTTTATGAGGATGTATTTTTACAAACCTCACTCCATCACTGCTCTCCACTGCATGACAGGGAAAGAGCAGGAATGTGCCATATTTAACGGAATATGGCACATTCCTTTCCTTTCCCATGTGCTGGGGCACAATGGGCTGCTAGCTCCAGCACAGGCACCCTTGCACCATGGTGCAAGGATGCCTGCATTGCATGCATGATTGCTTTTGTGCAGGAAGTGATAACTTCCTGCACAAAAACAATCCTGGGAAGCATAGTCCTCCTTCTTAGAAACAAGGAGAAATATATATATATTGCTCCTTGTTACGCCTCCCCTGGGAAGGTGTAAGATTATGGCGCATTCCCAGGTATACAATTTCTTGAAATTCTGGGGATGCGTCAAAATCCATGGGAGCTGCGTGGGAACACCCACGCAATGCCCATGGAACTCCTTCCCAGAGCAGATTAACGCAGCACAGCTACCACCCGCGCTTTGGCCCTTTGGCTCTGAATCTGTATTCCGCAGGCGACTGAAAACTTGGTTGTTCTCTACGCGCTAATTTATTGTTACGTTTTTTTTTTGGGGTCTCAGCTACTGTTTCTACGGCCTGCGAAACTTTATCATTCATTCATTCATTCACCTACTACTATGTTATTAAAATGACCATTTCCTTACCTGGTGGTTTCTTCATCATGTGTCTATTTTTTATTTATGTTATGTATTTCTATATATTTATTTATTTAAACATCCAGTTTTGCAGGTGTGCAGTTTGATGCCTATGCCACAATAAAATGTTTTGATCGACCACCTTATTCAAGAAAACAAAATGTTCTGTAAAAACTACCTCCCAACCTATATGCTAAAAATGGCATTTGAAAAAGAGAAGACGCAAGCAAGTCCTTTCTGAAGCTGAAAAGAAAAGGTCGAAGATTTCAGAGAGGAGTTAGATATTAGAGCATATGATAGGTGATTCTCAGGGCTGATTATGATTTCTCAAGGGTGGCATGACCCATGCAGGGTTGGTAAGGATATATTTTCGACCACAGTCGGCTTTTGGTGAAGAGATGTTTTGTTGAAAGAAATGAGATTAGAATGGTTATTTTCTTTCATATCAAATTCATAAATTCGCTTTTTATAAAAGCCTAAAAGCATTGCAATTAGTTTTGTGATATTTTCCAGTTTTAAATGAAAAAATGTTCCATGTACCTGCATCTTGAACATCAAGCCTTTATTTTCTATTCAAAGTTGTATTGTTCTTTTTTGAAGGAATGCTGCCACCATGTGGCCTTTTTATATATTTCATTTATTTAGCTGTCGATGTCCTTCATTTGTATTTATGCGAACGAAATAACTTCCGAGTTAATACTTTTTGGCTGTGTTTAATATGTCAACGAATGTACACATAGCTGCCAAGGTTTCAGATTGCTTATTTGTGAGATTGTCATAATTTTAGTGAAATTATGAGTGACATTCAACAACCATGAGTGACACTTTCTCATGAGCAAATCAGGCAATGAAGACAAGGGAAAGATAAGTATCAGCAATTACACCCATTTGAGCAGCGAGAAACTCTAAAATCTTGAAATTGCTGCCAAGCACCAGTGCACAACATAGTTTTCTTGAAGTTTGTGGTTCTTATTTATACAACAGCACACATTCCTTTCTGAGGCACTGCACAATGTTCAGCCTCTTCATTTCTTATGCGCAGTCTGTCATAGCTGCCAAGTTATGCGATTTCTTATGAGTAACATTCATCTGCCAAATGTGTGGCACTTAAAGTGACACTTTCTCTCCATTAAAACCATGGATTGAATGCATTAAAAGAGCTAAATATCAGAAATTACAATATTTTGAAAAATGAGAAGCTCGAAAGATATCTTGAAACTAATAGAAAACTCACGAAATGAAATCTCACTAACCTACAACCTCTTAATAAGATTACCTTGCGCTCGCTGTATCGCCGAGTTGGCAATGCAGCGAGCACAAGGTAAATAGTTTTATTTATTTATTTACTTACCTTCCTCCTGCCCGTCGTATGTCCGACTCCACTACCCCCCCACCCAGCACCTCCCCCGCCCCGCCCCAGCACTCCTTCTGCGAGCCGCGACTGCTCGCTTCCTCTCAAAGACGCTTTTCATTCCTTAAACGCGCGTCTGTGTTGGGCACACTTTCCCTTTAATAAACGTGTGTTTTAAAAGAGGCAGTAACACTGTATCTTTCTACTATGTCCAATATGTTATTTGACATGGTCAAACTATATTTACAAATGTGACTCTCTTGGTGAGTCTGTATTATTACCTTCTTATACACCAAGATTCTTTCCCTTACTCTTGTCTCCGTGTTTGGCACACTTTTAATCTCAATGAATGTTTGTTGGCTGCTCGGGAAAGACAGATACAATGTCAAAAGTCAGTCAAATGATTAAAGTCAGTTTTGTAAAGCCATGCAAAGCCACTTTGCGTGGCTCCAAAAATCTGGAGCAACGCAGCGCAAATCACTGCATTGCCCTGGGTTCCATGGGCATTGCAAAGATGTTCCCACGCAACTACTATGGTTTTTGACTCATTCACAGATTTACAAGATGTTGTAACCCTGGGAATGTGCCAAAAAGACACGCCTCACCAGGAGAGGAAGAACGGGGAGAAATATCTTTATTTCTCCTCATTACTTCCTCACTCTCTGTATGCTACATTCTGCAGCACACATAGAATGAGGAATATGCTCCTCAGGATTGTTTTTGTACAGGAAGGTATTCTTTCCCTCACAAAAATAATCCCGGATGCAACGCAGAAGCCCTTGCACCATGGTGCAAGGGTGCCTTCGTTGGCACTAGGCAGCCTTTGTGTGCCTGCGCAGGGGAAAAAGTCAGGAATGCGCCGAATGCCTTAAATATGGTGCATTCCTGTCCTTTCCCAGTAATGCAGTGCCTCGCAGCAAGGTGATTTAATGCACTACACTGTGCCACTATTTCATAAATATGCGCCTTAGTCAGTGTACCAACTTGTCCTGCAACCATTACACAACCCACTGTGCAATATTTGAGCAAGATATGTTCTAGATAATGATTAATCACATGAGATATTACAGGGACTGTCAGTGGAACACCAAACCCCCTTTCATTAAGAAATAACACACTAAAAACACTAGAACACCTAGGATATATGTTAAATATTTATTTTAAAATCCTAGTCTAGTGCACACAATATGAATTGTAACCACATTAAAGCCAAATAATATGGCAGCAGCAACAGCTATTAGTAACATGTAAATAAATACTACCCTAACATGACTGATTTTATTTGTAAATATATTTCAGCTACTTCTAAGTGTTAGCTTAATCCTGGAATTTTAGTAAAGCAGAAAATAAAATCTATTATGAGTTTCAGTGATGATTTCAGACCTGGATACCTGTTTGAACAATTAAGTTTTGTGTTCAGGAAAATTGAAAGGTTTGCTATTCTCGTTTTACTGATTAAATCAGCACATGAAGGCTAAGGGCCTTATTGCGAGTTTGGCGGTCCATAGGACTGCCGAACCTGTGGTGGTGGTCCAACCACCACCACACTGCGGGCCAGCCCGCAGTATTAGGACTGCCAAGAGACTGCTGACACCACCGGGATCAAGGGTCCCGCTCGGCCGGTGGTTTGCAATCAGCTGTAATATGCAGGCATGCCCCTGCCGGCACCGCCGACGATATTACAAGTTTCATTTTTGTCACCCTTTTCATGGTGGTGATCTCGCCATGAAAAAGGTGGTGAGAAGGCAACCTGCCGGATTTGGGCCTGGGGACATGGGGGGCACATGTAGTGCTTCACTGTTTTTGCACCCCCACTTCCTGTAAGGTGCGGCATGTGTGCCATACCCTGCAGGAAGGTGCAGTTGGTGGTCTGACTGCAGCGGTCTGCATTATTGGCTCTTCTATGAGCCTTGCAGACTACTGCAGTCAGACTGCTGCAGCTCCGTCTGCCAGTCCAGAATGTAACTTCTGATCTGACGGGAGGTCAGTCCACAGGTTTGATGGTCCAACAGCAGACAGTGGAGGACCGCCACTGCTGTAGGACTGTCAAACTCATAATCAGGCCCTAAGTGTCTCCCGTACCTTCCATAGGAACCGGAGATATGATGTACGACCTGTCCCTCAGTGTCGTCTGATGTGAAGGCTCCTCACTGCTCTTCACATTCTGTGCTCAACTTTTTAACCTAATCTCGTTGTTACTGTGAAGATTATCTTGTTAAACTGGGTGCTCTGGCCCGAGTGTGGAACCTGCAACCTGCACATTTGGAGTTGCGAAGGAGAGACATAGCCCTCAGGGTTCCATTGGATTTCTTCCCACTCAACACAGATTTTGGTGCTGGTGCAGGAGTCTGTTTTATTCTACTCTAGCTTGCCAGGGTGGGATTGCAGTGTGCTGTGCTCCCCACTCACCCAAGCATGGGCATACATAGTGAAGGAGGAAAACTGAAATTCTCCTGGAGCTCCGGTCCTTCACAGGAGCATGGTAGCATGGAATGTGGCTCCGCATCACAATAACCCCTGGTACGTGGCCTTGCCTGGGTATTTAAGAAATACCTGTGTGGAAGTACAGAGCTCCTGAGTTGTTTTTCCTTTGGGCCTTGTGTAGGAAGGTGGAATCTGACTATATGGTTGCCCCCACTTTTTTATGGTGTTTTGCTGGTTTATGACTTAGTTGGACTGGGATCCTGCTATTCAGGGCCCCAGTCTATCTGCTTTCTCTGTAAAAGGTTTCCATGTGCCTTAGGCACATCACTGATTGGAATCTGGAGTGCCCTTATAAGTCCCTAGTATATGGTATACTATGTACCCAGGGCATAGGTACCTCAGAGGCCTACCAGGGGCTGCAGCATGTATTATGCCACCCCTGGAAGGCCATCCAAACTGACACCACAGGTCTGCTACTGCAGCCTGGGTAAGGTGGTGCATGCACCCCTTACTGTGATATAGGTTACCTATATCACTAAATACATACACACATATAAACCTATAAGTCACTCCTAAGGCAGGCCTTATCAATCCTAAAGGCAGAGTGCATGGTTCCTATGTGAGAGGGTGCCCCTGCATGAGCAGGGCCCCTCTGCAGCGTTCGGAGACCATCTCTGATGCTGTTTGTAGTGCAGCCTGACCATATACTCTTAAGCGCATTATAACCTCGCGGTAAAATGCTAACTTTGGAATGGCTGCACCTAAACATGTCGTGTTTGGTGTCAAACATCTTGGAATACTACCCCCCGCCAATTCTGGCGGCGGGGGTAGCATTCCACCCTTCTAGAGGGAAAGACATGTTAACTCTGACTAACCCGGTAACTTCTTTCCAAAGCCCTGGCATCACAAAATGGATGCTGCTGCCACAGACACGAGTCTGGCCTCCTGCTGCTGGACGAAACTCCGGCAGGGGAGGCCTGGACAATAGGTTTCCTGTCCCAGGGAGGTGTGACCACCTCCCCAGACAGGATAATGTGTATTGGGGCTGGGCGGGAGCACCATCTGTGTGCTTTGAAGTCCTGCACTGGGGGCACATTTGGTGTCCCTGTGCATACCCCAGTTCAAACCGGATCAGGGGCTTCCAGCCCCTGCTTTGGCGTGAACTGGACAAAGGGAAAGGGGTGTAGCCACCCCTCTGCCCTGACCCACCCATAGGTGGGGCCACAGAGTAGTCCAACCCCTATCCTTAGTATAAGTATAGGAACCCAGTCCTTAGGACTTTAGATTATCCCTGGACGAAACTCTGAAACTGAATCCTGGACCTTCGACGCTCTACTCACGATTAGAGGACAGAAGAATCTCCCTTGGGGTCAAGGAGTGACTCCCCTGCTTGGCAGGCACCAAAGAAGCATCTGTCCGGTTCGCATTTCTGAAGCTCCCGTCGGACGCCGAAGTCATCGCATCACCAGAGGTGGATTCTCAGACTTCCCCGAGGCTACCCTGAGTCCCCAGCAAAGCTGAGGCCCGTGGCTATCGTGAGTGACTTGAGACCGTGACCCCTGGACACCAAGCACATTTGCAAGTGCATCCTCTTCTGGGTCTCCCAAGAAGTTCTGCTTTGGGCTCCGAGTAGCCCTAGCCTCCAGCACCACCAGCACCGAAGATCACTGGCCCCCACTCCACGAGTGTCCTGTAAGCCAGCTCCACGTGCAGCGTCACGAGGCTCCTTCGCGGTCGCTAGCCCATTGGCTAGTAGCCCTTAACGAAGGCCAATCTTTTCCTATCTTGGTATCCTGGTTGCTCCAGGCCTGCCCTCATTTACCCTCGCTGGGTGAGTTCCCCAGACCTTGCTGGTCTGCACCATCGACGATCTTCCTCTGCATCGAGACTTGCCGTTGCCAAGGCTTGTTGGGTCCAATCTGGTTGCCGACACCTCAGCACTCGACAGACATTGTGTACCAGCCCGAATCCTGCTCCTGGTTGCCGACAACGCCTCCTGGACCTCGTGGCTGAAGAGTCAAGATGACCGTCAACGCACCTGAAGCACTCGACATCGGTGGGCATCTGTCCATCGCCTTCCTGGTCACTGGCTAGTGACCCAGACTCTGTCCCCTCTGCTTTCAGGTTCTTCAGAACTCCGATCCACTCTTGGATCCACCCGGACACTTTTCACTTGGTCGCCAGCAGCACTTTGCAGCAGATCGCCATTCAAATCGACGACGAAACCCGACCCCGAAAGGCACCTATGCACCCGGCTTCCCTGGGTGAGGTAACACGAGTACTCCGGTGCTCCCGTGGGTAGAGACTCTTCAAAGTCCTAGATCTCAAAGGGTTTGGTGGTCCAAGTCCTCTTTTAAGTGTCCCTTTTCTCTAATTTCCCGATCACGACTTTCTCCATAGAAGTCAACGGCGTATCGCGGTTGTGTATTTACACTGCACGCGTCTCCCGTGGGTCCCCTGTGTCACTACCTTGGGTGGTTCCTTGTGGTCCAAGCACTTCTAGAGGCTCTAGGCCTAGTGTCTAGTTCAGTCGTGGTTCGCATACCACTTTATTGGTATATGGTTTGGTACGCCCCTAGGGCCCAAACGTGTATTTGTGCTATTACTGTGTTTAAATAACTTCTAACTTATGTACTTCGAACTCTAGCCTCATAAAGAGACTAGAGGGGTGTGTTTAGCAATAAATACATATATTTTGAATATATACCTGGTGTGGTGCTCTTTCATTTGATCACTCAAGAGATTATAGACTGGTAAAACAAGCTGCTTTACATTCCTTCAAGACTTAGCCTGAAGGCTGCTCTCCATAGCTACCACTAGGATAGCTTTCAATAAGGTTGTCTTTAACCTATCTCCAATAAGGGGTTGTTTGGACTGGTGCAAGGTGCCCACTATAATTAGTGGACAGCATATGCCAGGCCAACTTCTCACATTGGTGTGCAGCGTGTGGGATTCCAGCTTGCTATTGTTTTACCAGATAATCTCAATTGAATTGATCAACTGAAAACCACTAAAGGTACCTAAGGTACATATAATTTAAGCTTAGAATACAGTAAGTTCTACTGAACTTAGAGTTGTGTGTTAAGGGATAGCACAACCCTTTCTACAACTCAAGAGAGTTTAGTAGGCCACACTAGAGTAGGTAGTGCATACACCACACCACACTAGTAATGTCTTTAAGGGTAGGATCTAAAGAATCCTTGCAGGAAGCCACTGAGCTTCCACCCTCCAAGTATGATACACTCCCATTCTTGGAATTGAGAGCTTTATGCAACTTGAGAAAAATAAGGACAGGCCAAAGCCCCACCACCCAACACCTCAAGGAGTTGTTGGTGGCTTATGACCTTAGTAGGCCCTTGGGGACTGAAGGGGTAGGAGCTGAGGGTGGGGCAGATGATGAGGATGGGACCAGGGGTACCAGTACCCCCAGCCCCCCTCTGAAACTGGCCAGGAGGGCGACAATGGCCCTGACCTGGATAATCCAACCCCTCCTGAGGAAGATGAAGAGGAGGATCAGAATGATGCCCCCTTTGTCCCCCAGGAAGGATTGTGAGTGTGCCCAGAAGGTCTAGATCTTCTTCTCAGGAGTCTAACCACTCTGGCACCTCAATAGGGAGCTCTGTCTCATCTCATAGGAGGGAATCCTCTCATGAGAGAAGAAAGAGGCTGGTTCTATATGAGGAAGCTCAGCTTGAACTCAAAAAGAAGCAACTAGCCATAGACAGGGAGTCCCTAGATCTCTTTAGAGAGAGAAGAAAGTTGGGACTAGAGTCCCATGGTGGCAGCAATATCCCTAGAGATAGGGACAGGTCTTATGACCATAGAAACCTAAACAAGATTGTCCCTCCCTACCAGAGTGGGGATGACATCCACAAATGGATAACTGCACTGGAGAGGGCCTGTAAAGTTCAGAAGGTCCCCCAGAGGCAGTGGGCAGCAATCTTGTGGCTCTCCTTTGCAGACAAAGGTAGAGACAAGCTCCTCACTGTAAGAGAAGAGGATGCTGACAATTACACAGTCTTGAAGAGTGCTCTGATAGATGGGTTTGGCCTAACCACTGAACAGTATAGGTTGAAGTTCAGAGACACCCAAAAGCTCAGACTCAAGACTGGGTTGATTTTGTAGATTGTGCTACAAAGGCTCTGGAAGGTTGGATACATGGCAACAAAGTGCATGACTTTTTAGGATTGTACAATTTGATTATGAGGGAGCAGATCCTTAATAATTGTCAAAACCAGCTTTTGCACCAGTATCTGGTGGACTCTGATCTGACCTCTCCCCAAGAATTGGGAAAGAAGGCAGACAAATGGGTCAGAACCAGAGTAAAAACTAGAAATCAGGGTGGTGACCAGAAGAAAGATTCTACTAAGTCCCAAGAGAAAGGTGGGGATAAATCTAAGGATAAGTCCCCTACAGGGCCCCAAAATTCCTCTTCTGGGGGTGGGTCCCAAACTCCTTCCTCTCCTGAAAAGAAACCATATTGCCATGTCTGTAAAAAGCCTGGGCACTGGAAAACTGATCCCAGTTGCCCCAGGATTGGCAATAAAGAAAATGTTCCTCCCACAACTACTACCACCCCTCCTGGTACTACCAGTAGTAATCCTCCAGTTGGGAGTAGTGCACCCAAAAAGTTAGGTGCTTTTGCAAGAGGAACAGAGGTGGGCCCTAGTTTAGACAGGGACCCCTCAACAGACTCCTCTGACTCTGATGGTGGTATAGGATTTGCCACCTTTACCATGGGTCCCATAGCATTGGGCAGGTACAGATTGGAGCCAATAATTAATGGTCAGAAAGCTGTGGCATTTAGGGACACAGGGGCTAGTGTCACCATGGTGGCAGGGAAACTAGTCCCCCCTCACCAGCTTTTACCTGAGTTTAAATACCAGGTGACCAACATTGATGGTGTCAGAACAGATCACCCCATGGCCATAGTCAATCTCAGCTGGGAGGGGGTCACAGGCCCAAAAGAGTGGCAGTGTCCCCAACCCTACCTGTAGATTGCCTGATGGGCAATGATCTGGAAATTTCAGCCTGGGCTGAAGTTGAACACCAAACCCATCTCAGGATGCTGGGCGTCCCTGTAAAGGTTAGTGGGGCTGTAATGGCCACAGCCCCAGCCCAAGAATTTGGAAAGATGGAGCCTGAAAGAATGGCCCACTCTCCCCCAAAAGAGAGCACAAGGGTTGAAGAAAAGTCTTCTTCCCTCCAGACAGTAGGTAAGGGTCAGCCTCCTCAGGGAACTGACCCTACCCCTAGTGAAGGAACTGCCCCAGAGGTAGTCAGGCCTGGCCTGGCCACACCCCTGATGGCAGAGGACCCTTCCAAGGTGGTACCCAGTCTGGAGCAGGTAACCTGCCCCTCTCTACCCTGCCTCAGCCAGCCCAGGGCTGCAGAGGTCAGGGAGGTCAGTGGACCCCCAGGGCCCCCTGTCCAGAGGAACCCCCATCAGCAGATTAGGGGCACCCAGTCTAGTAGCCCTAGCCAGGTGAAAACTCCTCTACACACTGAGGGATCCCCCATGCCTTTATGTAGGGACCTCCCCCAGAAGGACTCTGGTAGGCAAGGGCAAACCTGGGACCTGAAGGTTCCAAACCTGCCCTGTCCCTCCAGTAGTCCATCCAAAGGGACCCAACCCCCAGCTGTAGGCAGCCAAAGGTTGACCCTTAGAGCAAAGTGCAACTCAGTCATGGAAAGACAGGCATACATGGTGACCAGTGATCTGAGGAAACTGAGGCCAACATTCCTAGGGCCTCACTTCCCTACTCAGACACCTCACCAGCCTTGTACTTTACCTAAGCACACCACAGGTAGTGATTCCCCATGGTGGAGACCCTCTTATACCCTTAGGGTGAGGGATTGCTTAGTGGACCATAAGACAGGGGGCAACCATGCTAGTGCAGGTGCTTCCTTATATGACCACTTAGTCAATGAAGGCTCAACTGGCCAAGGTTAGCCTTATCTCCTTTCGTTTGGGGGGGTTATGTAGGAAGGTGGAATCTGACTATATGGTTGCCCCCACTTTTTTATGGTGTTTTGCTGGTTTATGACTTAGTTGGACTGGGATCCTGCTATTCAGGGCCCCAGTCTATCTGCTTTCTCTGTAAAAGGTTTCCATGTGCCTTAGGCACATCACTGATTGGAATCTGGAGTGCCCTTATAAGTCCCTAGTATATGGTATACTATGTACCAAGGGCATAGGTACCTCAGAGGCCTACCAGGGGCTGCAGCATGTATTATGCCACCCCTGGAAGGCCATCCAAACTGACACCACAGGTCTGCTACTGCAGCCTGGGTAAGGTGGTGCATGCACCCCTTACTGTGATATAGGTTACCTATATCACTAAATACATACACACATATAAACCTATAAGTCACTCCTAAGGCAGGCCTTATCAATCCTAAAGGCAGAGTGCATGGTTCCTATGTGAGAGGGTGCCCCTGCATGAGCAGGGCCCCTCTGCAGCGTTCGGAGACCATCTCTGATGCTGTTTGTAGTGCAGCCTGACCATATACTCTTAAGCGCATTATAACCTCGCGGTAAAATGCTAACTTTGGAATGGCTGCACCTAAACATGTCGTGTTTGGTGTCAAACATCTTGGAATACTACCCCCCACCAATTCTGGCGGCGGGGTAGCATTCCACCCTTCTAGAGGAAAGACATGTTAACTCTAACTAACCCGGTAACTTCTTTCCAAAGCCCTGGCATCACAAAATGGATGCTGCTGCCACAGACACGAGTCTGGCCTCCTGCTGCTGGACGAAACTCCGGCAGGGGAGGCCTGGACAATAGGTTTCCTGTCCCAGGGAGGTGTGACCACCTCCCCAGACAGGATAATGTGTATTGGGGCTGGGCGGGAGCACCATCTGTGTGCTTTGAAGTCTTGCACTGGGGGCACATTTGGTGTCCCTGTGCATACCCCAGTTCAAACCGGATCAGGGGCTTCCAGCCCCTGCTTTGGCGCGAACTGGACAAAGGGAAAGGGGTGTAGCCACCCCTCTGCCCTGACCCACCCATAGGTGGGGCCACAGAGTAGTCCAACCCCTATCCTTAGTATAAGTATAGGAACCCAGTCCTTAGGACTTTAGATTATCCCTGGATGAAACTCTGAAACTGAATCCTGGACCTTCGACGCTCTACTCACGATTAGAGGACAGAAGAATCTCCCTTGGGGTCAAGGAGTGACTCCCCTGCTTGGCAGGCACCAAAGAAGCATCTGTCCGGTTCGCATTTCTGAAGCTCCCGTCGGACGCCGAAGTCATCGCATCACCAGAGGTGGATTCTCAGACTTCCCCGAGGCTACCCTGAGTCCCCAGCAAAGCTGAGGCCCGTGGCTATCGTGGGTGACTTGAGACCGTGACCCCTGGACACCGAGCACATTTGCAAGTGCATCCTCTTCTGGGTCTCCCAAGAAGTCGTGCTTTGGGCTCCGAGTAGCCCTAGCCTCCAGCACCACCTGCACCGAAGATCACTGGCCCCCACTCCACGAGTGTCCTGTAAGCCAGCTCCACGTGCGGCGTCATGAGGCTCCTTCGCGGTCGCTAGCCCGTTGGCTAGTAGCCCTTAACGAAGGCCAATCTTTTCCTACCTTGGCATCCTGGTTGCTCCAGGCCTGCCCTCACTTACCCTTGCTGGGTGAGTTCCCGAAACCTTGCTGGTCTGCACCATCGACGATCTTCCTCTGCATCGAGACTTGCCGTTGCCAAGGCTTGTTGGGTCCAATCCGGTCTACGACATCTCAGCACTCGACAGACATCGTGTACCAGCCCGAATCCTGCTCCTGGTCACCGACAACGCCTCCTGGACCTCGTGGCTGAAGAGTCAAGACGACCATCAACGCACCTGAAGCACTCGACATCGGTGGGCATCTGTCCATCGCCTTCCTGGTCACTGGCTAGTGACCAGACTCTGTCCCCTCTGCTTTCAGGTTCTTCAGAACTCCGATCCACTCTTGGATCCACCCGGACACTTTTCACTTGGTCGCCAGCAGCACTTTGCAGCAGATCGCCATTCAAATCGACGACGAAACCCGACCCCGAAAGGCACCTATGCACCCGGCTTCCCTGGGTGAGGTAACACGAGTACTCCGGTGCTCCCGTGGGTAGAGACTCTTCAAAGTCCTAGATCTCAAAGGGTTTGGTCCAAGTCCTCTTTTAAGTGTCCCTTTTCTCTAATTTCCCGATCACGACTTTCTCCATAGAAGTCAACGGCGTATCGCGGTTGTGTATTTACACTGCACGCGTCTCCCGTGGGTCCCCTGTGTCACTACCTTGGGTGGTTCCTTGTGGTCCAAGCACTTCTAGAGGCTCTAGGCCTAGTGTCTAGTTCAGTCGTGGTTCGCATACCACTTTATTGGTATATGGTTTGGTACGCCCCTAGGGCCCAAACGTGTATTTGTGCTATTACTGTGTTTAAATAACTTCTAACTTATGTACTTCGAACTCTAGCCTCATAAAGAGACTAGAGGGGTGTGTTTAGCAATAAATACATATATTTTGAATATATACCTGGTGTGGTGCTCTTTCATTTGATCACTCAAGAGATTATAGACTGGTAAAACAAGCTGCTTTACATTCCTTCAAGACTTAGCCTGAAGGCTGCTCTCCATAGCTACCACTAGGATAGCTTTCAATAAGGTTGTCTTTAACCTATCTCCAATAAGGGGTTGTTTGGACTGGTGCAAGGTGCCCACGATAATTAGTGGACAGCATATGCCAGGCCAACTTCTCACACCTTGGTCCTCCCTGGAAGATTTACTTGAGAAAACATCTGGGTTCAGTTAGGATTTTCTTGACATGGTGGGGCCTAAAATGTTGCACATCAGCGGGAGCCTACTGTTATCTCAGACCCTTCCTGGCCATATTTGTTAGGGTTTACTGAGTTTTGCTCATGATGTCACTCTCCATAACCCAGGAGGTTGATTTCAGACCTCCTGGTCTCTACATTTTTGCCATCGTTTTGTAGCTTATTTTCCGATGAGTGAGAGCGTAGGATCTGCTCTCCTGTGCTTTTGTTGCAGGGATTCTGCGGAGTCACAGAACTATGCTTGGGATCATAGAACCTTGGTAGACAGAGTCTGAGGCATCCTATCACCTGAGTACCCATGAGCCCGGGACCAACTAGCTATAGTGTCTCTCTTGCCCTCCTACTCACTCACACAGTAACAAGTGATTAGACACCCCAGAACACAACACTCCCGACCATCTAGGGAATCGTGGTTGCAGGACACACCCTTTCACTCTCACACTAGTACTAGTCCATAATAAGATCGGACAGAGACACGAGAAAAGTTTAAAATGTTTATTTTAACTGTTGTGCTCTAGTATGCAGTTTACATGCCACAATAAGTAAGAAAATGCCTAACACAAATACGGTCAGCATAGTAAGAAGTCCATACATCATTAAAGGAGCTGTCATTATATAAGACAGGATAGCCTAACCCCCTTCCCCTCTACAGAAGCAAAATTATTATATATGAGAAGATCTATGGGTGTTTGCAGCAGACCCCGTACCTTAGCATGCACAGATGAAAGTTCTACATCTCAGGTGATGTCACTGGAAAGCCCCTTCTCCAAGTGTGTTGCTATCTATTCTGTGCATAGCTATATAACAAAGTATGTGTTCCCAAACAACAGCTGCATTTGTCTGTTTTGTCTAGGTGCTGAGGCCTGACCAGAACAAAATAACAAGTTGTTTGACCTTGTCTACGCTGTGCAGACTAAATCCCAGGAAAGAACAGAACGCAAAAAACAATGGCAGGTTCTGTGTGAAAGTACAGTGTGGCACAAAGCAAAATATGTTTGTATAGTAACGTGCGCAAAGCAAAGGGCAGTCTGCAACATGCTCATGCTAACTTAGGGAAAACGACAATGGGCCCACATGCGACATATGACAATTTAACTCCTCAATACATTGGTTACAGCTTCAACACTCAGTTGCCTCCTTCCAGCAGTGAGGAGTTCCTCTGAGGCCATGGCCTACACTTCTGTCTGAGCTCCTGACAATCTCCTTGACATAGAGTCTTCCTTCATTAGCACCTCTTGGCCTTCAAGACTGGTAACACTCCCTGCCTGCACTTAGTTGGCCTCATGAAATCCTTGCTACTTGTGGGGTTCCTGTGTATACAGCAGTAGATTGAGGGAGGGGACTCTCCACTGGTGACCTACACAGGACCAGTCCATGGAAGTTCCAGAAGGCACTCTCCTCCAGGTTCCATAGCAAGGCCATACTGTGCTGTCCACCTGATTAAATTGGCACGGGCCCTAGAGACGGATTTGAGTCCCAGGATGCCAGTTGTTGTTAGAAGTCCTTGAGTCCTCTTTTATAGGAGGAGTCAGAAGTCCTCAGTCCTTTTTTCATCAGGATTAAGAAGGCCTTGGTCCATGTCTTGAGCAGGAGTCAGGTGTCTTCTTTCTTCCAGCCTGGTTTTCTTATTCTGGTTCAGTTTCCCCAAGTCCCAGAATGTTCGCAGAGTTCTCCCCTTGTGCAGGTAAAGCACAGGTGGTGAGTAATAGACGAGGGGCATCTGTACATAAGCCAAATAAGTCACATCACCCCTCCACCCCTGATCCGTCTTTCCTGTATTGAATATGGTACTTCTCAACGTGTCAGAATCATCTCTTGGCTAGCCACAGCTCCTCTAGAGCATTTGGCTCCTCCTCGAACTGAAATAACAGAGTCATTTTAAGGCACAGGCAAAGTGGGCTCTGGCACATGGCCCCCACCTTTCAAGGGGCCACCTCATTTAAGCTTTTGGGACAGTCCCAGACTGTCAATGGTTTTAATATAACCTATTTGGTCACTTACTTTCTTTGTTTTTTAGACAGCACAGTCTGTCCAGCCAGCACACCTCTGCCTGAGAGATACAGGGGTTTAAAGAAAAATACCTGTTTGATCTTGCTAGATTCAGCAAGCACTCTAACCTCTAAAGTGCATAGGCTCAGCCCAACTGCACAGCCTTTGCCTTTATGAAGCAGGTGCTCCTTATGTAAAATAAAAATTGACATTGTGTGCTCCCTCTGTGACTGCAACATCCTTTTGGTGCTGCTGCCAGCTGGTGCAATCACAACCTGCTGCCTCCTGAGTCTAAATACCTGTTGCATGCAGCACAAGCAGCGCTGTAATTAAAAGCATCCACCAGCACAATATGATCAAATGGTGATAGTAGAATAGCTACAACACACATTATGGTTAGAAGGCTTGGTGATACCACAGTCTTTCTGATTTTCTAGTGGTTAGGCTCTGACAAACCAAGGGGGTGTAGCTATCACCTACCACACTTGCACATCACAAAGGCTCTGCCTTTTACACACTCACAAAGAGTTTGTCACTACTCCTTTGTGTCCCTAGACAAGCTGGTGATAGGGCAGGGAGGAAGGGGATGACTGACACCTCAGGGAGGTGGAAACCTCCAAAGCAATTCACTACTTGAAAGTGGCCACCAGGTATACAGATTGGCCCTTAGACCTAACTCTTCAGTTCGCTTCTGGACCTGTGGACTCTGCCAGGAAGAACGGCTGTGCTGCTGAAAAGACTACCACTCTAGTGGATTGCTGCCCGGAAGGGCTTCTGCCCCACTGTGCGGGCCTGCTGATCTGCTGCCCACTTGCCTGGTGAGAAGCACTGAATCTTCAACTCTAAACCCAGGACCTCAGAATGACTCCAAGGTCTAGTTGGCTGGTCTCATGATCAGAATCCTCAGGGAGAGAACAGGCTTCCAACAACCTTGAATCCAGCACCTGGACTCTGCCATCTGAGTCCTGCCCTTCCAAGTGGTGGCACTGACGTCATGGACCCTTGAAAGTGGGCCCTAAGGTGCTCTTCTAGCCCATCTGTGGATTCATAAGAAGTATCGCATCCTCTCCAATGCGTGGCGCATCTCCCACTAAACTGGCACATCGCCTCTGTTGCTCGATGCATTCCCTTCGGAACCAATGCATTGCCTCTGATGGGCTGACTTCCCCGCAGCAAGGACTTTGCATCGCCCATCACAGCCCATCGGAACTGCAGCAGAATTAACCTGCACGCAGGGACATAGCCTACCCCAACACAGCCCATCAGATCCGCCACTGCGCGATGCATCGCCACGCAAGGACATCACATCATACTTCTCAGCTCCCCAGAACCACCACTGGACAATGCAATAGCTTGCCTGGACCAAGCATTGCTTCTGCTGCGCAACTCATCCTAAACACGGGACTCTGTATCTCTTCACAACCAGGATTTAAGTTACTCTTGTTCAGTGGGCCTAAATAGGTCCCTGTAGCTGGCCCTCACTCTGTTGCGGCCATGCTGAACTTGTGACTTTGTCATAGTCGGCCGTGACTAGATAACTAAAGTTAGCACTTTATGCTTTTTGGTGTTATTTTCATTGAATTCTTTAAACTTGCAGATCTTCAGTTCTACTGATTGGATTTTTGTTGTTTTGGTCTTTATTTATTTATTAAAGTTCAGTCTATGGGGCATATTTGCAACTAAAGTGACGGAGCGCAGCGTTAAGCCAAGAAGGCTAACGCTGTGATTAGTTACTTTAGAAACGCAGGGCTGCACCGTATTTACAACAATATGGTGCAGCCCTGCGTTTCTCCCTGCACTGGCGCTAAATTTAGCTGCCTAGCACCAACGCAGGTACCCTTGCACCATCGTGCAAGGGTGCCTGCATTGTGGGTATAATTGTTTATGTGCAGGAAGGTGTCCCTTCCTGCACATAAACAATCATAAATCGTGATTTGTAACTTCTATGTTTGCTGCTTTGTGCAGCAAACATAGGAGCTGCAACTCGTCATTTTTAAAATGATTATTTGTGTGCAGGAAGGGACACCTTCCTGCATATAAACAATCATACATGGCGTTTTGCTGTTTCTATGTGTGAGGCACAATGCAGCACACATAGATAAAACAAAAATGAGCAGAAATAAAGAATTTCTCCTCGTTTTGCCTGTTTAAGACCAGGTTTTCCCTGGTCTTAATTTTGGTGCTGCCCCATATTTCCGCCACCCTCGTAATTATGAGGCAGTATCAAAATCAATGGGTGATGTGGCAGAATGCCCACCGCAATACCCATTGCCCACCCCTTTCACACTAAGTATAGCGTGGAAGGGGGCCTTATTCTCAAGGCGGTGTTAAGCCACGTTAATTGACTTAACACCGTGGTGTGAATTAGGGAAAGCACCTATTGACACAGGAACATCGGAAAAGGTGATGTTCCTGTGGCGATAGTGGCTTGTAAATATGCCCCTATGTTTCTAAATTGGTGTGGGATTTTTCTTGTGCTGTGCTTTCACATTATTATTGTTTGAAGTTGTGCATAAATACTTTACACAAGCAAACCCCAAATTAACCAAATTAGAGGCCATGTGTAGAAGAGTCCTGCATAGAGGATGCACCGCAAAGCTGAGGCGATGCGAGATCCTGGTTGGAGATGCCTCGCGTAGCATTGGTTCCAAGGACCTGCGAGACTGTGATGCGAAATCCTGCATCATTGTCGAGGAGGCCATCGATGAGGAGGCTTGCGGTGCAAATCCTGCATTGTGGATATGTTGCACACCGTTTGGTTCATAAGAAGCTGCGGGGCTTGCTATGAAGAGTTCTGTGTTGTCATCAAGGTTCCCAATCGACGAAAGGCTCACAATCTGAGAGCTGCAAAGGCCATGCAAAGTCCCTGCACTGGGAAATTCCATGCAGCACAGGTTCTGATCGGGCTTGTGCCACGCAGCGGAGGAGATGCGTGGGTTCTGCTGAATCCACAGAAAGTCTGGCAGAGCACCTTCAGGCCTACTTCCAAGGGCCCAGGACTGGATTGTCATGACTTGGAAGGGTCAGGACTCACAGGTAACAGAGTCAAGGTGCTGTTGCAAGGTTAAAGGAAGTATTTGATGGCCCTGAAATTTCAGAACAGGGAAAAGCCAGCGAGCCCTTGGAGTCACTCTGGGTTCAAGTGACATAGGTCCAGTCCTTGTTCTCAGCAAGGCAGAGATGAGCATTCAGCAGGGAGTACAGCAAAGCAGAAAATCAGTTCTTCCAGAGCAGCAGTCTAGCAGAGTGGCAATCCTTGATTAATCAATCAATCAATCAATCAATCACCATCTTTATTCGGCCCAAGCAATAAAAGTCAGAGATAAATTATACAGTAAAAGTATTTGTTGTGCAAATTAAAAAACACAATTACTAAAATCAGCATTGTTCATGAAAGCATAAAACAAGCTATTGATACTACATAAAAAGTTGCATTTTCACACAATCTTTAAAAAAAACAATACAACAAGGGCCATGATTCATTCTCAATGACACATTGTAGATTAAAAAGCTAAAAAGGTGTAAAAATAGTAGAGAAGCATCAGAGATGAAACAGAATCCAATTCTTTTATCAAAGAGGGATCATCTCATATTTATTTCTGACCGCTACTGCTCTTGTTATGAAAGTAAGTACAGCATAGCAGGTATCTATAGTGGAAAGATTTTGTAAGAATGTCAAACCCCCTCTGTGAGATCTCAGATTGGTTTTCCGTAATACAGGCCTTAAGAGCTCATGACTTTGATCAGCATATCATGAGCAGAACAAAGCAAAGTGGCTAGTTCTTTGTTTCGTGGATTGGTCACACTGGCAAGGAGGTAAATCGTGTGACCAGACACATTGAACGGGAAAGGCTAACTTAAAATGTATTATAAAAAATCTAAAACAGGAGAGATAGCAGTGAAAGATAGGATGTGTGACCCAAACAAGGTATGGTTCTACATTAGCTGTCGTAAAAATCATTACATATCTTGTGATTGCTACCATGGACTGTGTTTTCTGAAACCTTAAATTTGAACGATAATTAAGGAAACACAACTTAACTTCCTCTTTACTTTTTTGGTGATCAAAGCTGGATTGTCAAACAGCTATTTCATACATATTCAAATCGGTAACCCATAGGATTTGTGCCACCCCATTCAAGGCAAGACAGTCAGAGAAACAGGATCGCACCAGCGCTGCTTATGGTTTTATCCAGGACTTGATCCACAACAATAGTGGTGCAAGAACCAGGATGTCTTCCAAATAGGTAAGGCCTAGTTCTACAGGGCAAATCAAAGTAGCAGTTCCCTGGAGGACCATTAATAATCTCCGTAAAAAACAGTTTTCGACCAGCTGGAGAATTTCCGTGTTTGCATACCCCCATAAACCCACTCCATATGATCCTGCAGTTATACATTTGAGGACTTCTTTACAAGCCCCTAGTGCCACTGTTGCATCACTTTTTATGACGCTCCGGCAACACAGATTGCAGACATATATTTATGAGGCCACGAAAAGACCCTGTGTGTGGCTTTTCATGGCCTTATAGATATGGTTTAAGGCACTGCAGCGCAAGTCACTCTGTTGCCTTACACTGCATGAGGGAGGTGTTCCATGGGCGTTGCAGTGGGTTTTCCCATGCAGCACCCAAGGGTTTTGACACATTCCCAAAGTTACAAGGATCTGTAAACATGGGAATGCGTACAAACTGTACATATTCCCAAGGCAGGCATAACATGGAGAAATATGTTTATTTCGCCTCGTTTTTTCCTCTTTCTATGTGTGGAGCATTCTGCAGCACACATAGAAAGAGGAAAACGCCTCCATGGATTTGCTCCATGGAAGATGTCCCTTCCTGCACAAAAACAATCCTGCCAACAACGCAGACACCGTTGCACCATGGTGCAAGGGTGCCTGAGCTGGCACTAGGCACCATATAGTGTGCTGGCTGAAAGGACAGGAATGCACTGTATCTCGTAAATATGGTGCATGCCTGCCTTTTTGATTTGGCATAGGGCAGCACCGCCAAAACACTTGCGGTGCTACCCTACATCAAATCATTGTAAATGAGGCCCTTGCTTTTATATACGTGTATCATTTCTTTGATGGCTTCTGGCCTAACCTGTGAGAGAATCTAAAGATTGCCTCAATATTTCTTTTTGAATAATGTGCTCTAGAAATTTAAAGTGACTTCCAGTTCAAAGAGAATCCCTAAATAAATAAAGCCATTTACTTTCTTCAAGACTGAGTTCCCCATAGTGAAGATTTTTGATTTAGTGCTGCGCGGCCTGCTTGTCATAATGAAGAATTGAGTGCGGTTGAACCTAAGATCTAAGTTTCCCATTTAAGAGGAACATACATCCAGTAGGATTCAGAGCACAGCAGTCTTTACTCCTGGCAGAGTTCTTCACAGGTCATCTAGTGTACTGTCTTGGTAGTGTCAGAGGACCAATACTTATACCCAGTGTGCCTTTGAAGTGGGGGGTGACTTCAAAGCAGGCCCTTGAAGTACACAGGTCCCCTTTCTTCCAAACCCTGGCTCCAGACTATCAGTAGGGAGTAATCAGCACTTTCTGTGCGAAACAGGACACTGTCTATTCAGGTGTAATTGTCAGCTTCCCCTTCCTCCTCCTGCCCAGGAAGATCTATCAGAATGCAGATGAATTCTCTATCACACCCATCATTCCTGTGTTTGTGGCTGTCTAGAGAGAATACACAAAGTGTTGCTGTCACACACACCAGACGTGTATTGGAGACAGGCTGCAAGGCACAAAGAGCAGTTAGAGCAGAGAAATGCCAACTTTCTAAAAGTGGGATTTCTAAAATAGTAATGTAAAAATCCAACTTTACCATTAAAGAGGATTTATCATTACTAATCCAAAGATATAAAACACGATTCAGCTACTCCTTTCTGATCAGGAATAACAGCTTAAAAGTGCCTTAAGGAATTCGCAATGCTAGCCTATGAGAGAGTAGGCCTCACAGTAGTGCAAAATGAATTTAGCTGTTTGTGACTACCAGGACATGTAAAACCTAAAAGTACATGCCCTACCTTTTTATTTACACAGCACCCTGCCCTCAGGGCTACCTAGGGCCTACCTTAGCGGTGAATTATGAGTAATAAAAGGGTAGTTTAAGGCTTGGCAAGAAGTTTTAAATGCCAAGTCGAAGTGACAGTACACAGCACATACAGGCCCTGCAATGGCAGGCCTGAGACAGGTTTGAAAGGCTGCTTATGTGTGTGGCACAATCAGTGCTGCAAGCCCACTAGTAGCATTTAGATAACAGGTCCTGGGTATATGGTATACCACTTTACAAAGGACTCATAAGTAAACTAAATATGCCAATTGGGTATACTCCAATGTCGCCATTTTTGGGGAAGAGCACATGCACTTTAGCACTGGTTAGCAGTGGTAAAGGGCTCAGAGTTCTAACACCAACAAAAAGATACAGCAAAGACGTGAGGTAAGCAGGCAAAATGTTTGGCGTGCACGCTGGAAGAGCACTGCAGCGTGAGAGGAAATCCAAACAAGTAGAGCGCTGATGAGGATTACATGGCGGGCGCTATCTTGAGTGAGAATCAAAGCTGATGGAGGCGAGTTCTTGCAATAGCCACAGCAAAACTAACCTTAGGGCGAGAAAGCAAAAGACACACAATTGATGGACGGAATGCAGAACAAATCAAAACATTCACCCCCAGTCAGGAGACCTGAGTTAAATCTATCATTCTTTTGCTCACCATGCCACCCCAGTTTAGTGCTGGCCATATGAAAATCAGTCTTGACCCTGTGCCTCATGGGAACAGTCCAGCCCGAACTGCCAAGCCAGGTCCTCCCTGGACCGGAAACAAGCATCCTAGGACCAGTTTCTGGGTTTCACCCCTCATCAGCCAGGATAGCTTGATTCCAGTGGTATAGTGAGCCCAGGACCCACGTCTGGGCATACCTGGCGCACTTAGGGCGAGAAAGCAAAAGACACACAATTGATGGACGGAATGCAGAACAAATCAAAATGTTCACCCCCAGTCAAGAGATCTGGGTTAAATCCATCATTCTTTTGCTCACCATGCCACCCCAGTTTAGACCTGGCCATATGTAAATAAGTCTTGACCCTGTGCCTCATGGGAACAGTCCAGCCCGAACTGCCAAGCCAGGTCCTCCCTGGACCGGAAACAAGCATCCTAGGACCGGTTTCTGGGTTTCACCGCTCATCAGCCAGGATAGCTTGATTCCAGTGGCACAGTGAGCCCAGGACCCACGTCTGGGCATACCTGGCGCACTTAGGGCGAGAAAGAAAAAGACACACAATTGATGGACGGAATGCAGAACAAATCAAAACATTCACCCCCAGTCAAGAGATCTGGGTTAAATCCATCATTCTTTTGCTCACCATGCCACCGCAGTTTAGACCTGGCCATATGAAAATCAGTCTTGACCCTGTGCCTCATTGGAACAGTCCAGCCCGAACTGCCAAGCCAGGTCCTCCCTGGACCGGAAACAAGCATCCTAGGACCGGTTTCTGGGTTTCACCCCTCATCAGCCAGGATAGCTTGATTCCAGTGGCATAGTGAGCCCAGGACCCACGTCTGGGCATACCTGGCGCACTTAGGGCGAGAAAGCAAAAGACACACAATTGATGGACGGAATGCAGAACAAATCAAAACATTCACCCCCAGTCAAGAGATCTGGGTTAAATCCATCATTCTTTTGTTCACCATGCCACCCCAGTTTAGAGCTGGCCATATGAAAATCAGTCTTGACCCTGTGCCTCATGGGAACAGTCCAGCCCGAACTGCCAAGCCAGGTCCTCCCTGGACCAGAAACAAGCATCCTAGGACCGGTTTCTGGGTTTCACCCCTCATCAGCCAGGATAGCTTGATTCCAGTGGCATAGTGAGCCCAGGACCCAAGTCTGGGCATAACTGGCGCACCTGGGCGAGAAAGCAAAAGACACACAATTGATGGACGGAATGCAGAACAAATCAAAACATTCACCCCCAGTCAAGAGATCTGGGTTAAATCCATCATTCTTTTGCTCACCATGCCACCCCAGTTTAGACCTGGCCATATGTAAATCAGTCTTGACCCTGTGCCTCATGGGAACAGTCCAGCCCGAACTGCCAAGCCAGGTCCTCCCTGGACCGGAAACAAGCATCCTAGGACCGGTTTCTGGGTTTCACCCCTCATCAGCCAGGATAGCTTGATTCCAGTGGCATAGTGAGCCCAGGACCCACGTCTGGGCATACCTGGCGCACTTAGGGTGAGAAAGAAAAAGACACACAATTGATGGACGGAATGCAGAACAAATCAAAACATTCACCCCCAGTCAAGAGATCTGGGTTAAATCCATTATTCTTTTGCTCACCATGCCACCCCAGTTTAGACCTGGCCATATGAAAATCAGTCTTGACCATGTGCCTCATGGGAACAGTCCAGCCCGAACTGCCAAGCCAGGTCCTCCCTGGACCGGAAACAAGCATCCTAGGACCGGTTTCTGGGTTTCACCCCTCATCAGCCAGGATAGCTTGATTCCAGCGGCACAGTGAGCCCAGGACCCACGTCTGGGCATACCTGGCGCACTTAGGGTGAGAAAGCAAAAGACACACAATTGTTGGACGGAATGCAGAACAAATCAAAACATTCACCCCCAGTCAAGAGATCTGGGTTAAATCCATCATTCTTTTGCTCACCATGCCACCCCAGTTTAGACCTGGCCATATGTAAATCAGTCTTGACCCTGTGCCTCATGGGAACAGTCCAGCCCGAACTGCAAAGCCAGGTCCTCCCTGGACCGGAAACAAGCATCCTAGGACCGGTTTCTGGGTTTCACCCCTCATCAGCCAGGATAGCTTGATTCCAGTGGCACAGTGAGCCCAGGACCCACGTCTGGGCATAGCTGGCGCACTTAGAGCGAGAAGGCAAAAGACACACAATTGATGGACGGAATGCAGAACAAATCAAAACATTCACCCCCAGTCAAGAGATCTGGGTTAAATCCATCATTCTTTTGCTCACCATGCCACCCCAGTTTAGACCTGGCCATATGAAAATCAGTCTTGACCATGTGCCTCATGGGAACAGTCCAGCCCGAACTGCCAAGCCAGGTCCTCCCTGGACCGGAAACAAGCATCCTAGGACCGGTTTCTGGGTTTCACCCCTCATCAGCCAGGATAGCTTGATTCCAGCGGCACAGTGAGCCCAGGACCCACGTCTGGGCATACCTGGCGCACTTAGGGTGAGAAAGCAAAAGACACACAATTGTTGGACGGAATGCAGAACAAATCAAAACATTCACCCCCAGTCAAGAGATCTGGGTTAAATCCATCATTCTTTTGCTCACCATGCCACCCCAGTTTAGACCTGGCCATATGTAAATCAGTCTTGACCCTGTGCCTCATGGGAACAGTCCAGCCCGAACTGCAAAGCCAGGTCCTCCCTGGACCGGAAACAAGCATCCTAGGACCGGTTTCTGGGTTTCACCCCTCATCAGCCAGGATAGCTTGATTCCAGTGGCACAGTGAGCCCAGGACCCACGTCTGGGCATAGCTGGCGCACTTAGAGCGAGAAGGCAAAAGACACACAATTGATGGACGGAATGCAGAACAAATCAAAACATTCACCCCCAGTCAAGAGATCTGGGTTAAATCCATCATTCTTTTGCTCACCATGCCACCCCAGTTTAGACCTGGCCATATGTAAATCAGTCTTGACCCTGTGCCTCACGGGAACAGTCCAGCCCGAACTGCCAAGCCAGGTCCTCCCTGGACCAGAAACAAGCATCTTAGGACCGGTTTCTGGGTTTCACCCCTCATCAGCCAGGATAGCTTGATTCCAGTGGCACAGTGAGCCCAGGACCCACGTCTGGGCATACCTGGCGCACTTAGGGCGAGAAAGCAAAAGACACACAATTGATGGACGGAATGCAGAACAAATCAAAACATTCACCCCCAGTCAAGAGATCTGGGTTAAATCCATCATTCTTTTGCTCACCATGCCACCCCAGTTAAGACCTGGCCATATGTAAATCAGTCTTGACCCTGTGCCTCATGGGAACAGTCCAGCCCGAACTGCCAAGCCAGGTCTTCCCTGGACCGGAAACAAGCATCCTAGGACCGGTTTCTGGGTTTCACCCCTCATCAGCCAGGATAGCTTGATTCCAGTGGCACAGGCCTGGTAGAAAAGCTTTCAGAAGTTTCCAAATTTTTTGCTGGTGCCCAAACAACTACAGGAGTACACTTGTAAGGCCCACAGAACCTTAGAGGAAGGCACTTAGAGACTCTCACTGTGTCACATAGTGGGAAACAGCAACATCCAGTCCAGGTCCACTTGTCACTGGTCAGCTGAGCACTTCAAGAAAAAGGTCTCTTGCAGCTTGTTTTGTCCATATAGCCCCACAGGAGGTTAGCCAATTAACCCTTGGAGACAACTTCTTTGTCCTGTACTCAAGAGTGAGACAGTCCACTCCTTCAAGGTTCCTCTCAGGCCAAAGGTCACAGACTGCAGGACCAGACCTCTTCTGATTTTCGGTAGGTCCACTAAATGTTCCATGGTGCTTTGGGATGCCACATTTATGTCTGACAACAGCTAATGAGTAGGCATGACTCATAGTTCTTTCCTAACTAATGGGGAAAGTTACCAGGGGAAACACTGCCCACTTTTACATCAGTTCCTGTTTGTCCTACTGTAAGCAATGCCACAGTACATCATATTCCCAAAGTCCAAGTTGGGGAAACCCTTCTCCCTGTAGTGTCCTCCCCAGTTCTGGAGCATGTAAATGACCATGCCACACATGGAGCTGTGTGACACAAGTCTTTATTCTTTGATATGCAACCATTAACTGAACTCACTACACCATAAACTTTATTGACCCACTTAGACACACCCAAATACCTCCTAACTGATTATGTAACTTTGTAAGGAGTCCATTAAGGACCAGATGTATCAAAGGGTTTTACCCATTCTGTGTCTATGGGAAAATGTGTTCATACATATGGCCCGCATGTCCACCTTTGCTAAAACATTTTTTACAAACAAACATATATACGTTAGAGTTCTTCAATGAGTCGTCGAGGTGAATGAGTTGCACTGTCATCTAGCATCATAGATGTAGACTCAGGTGCTTCACTTGAGAACCCAGGTGGACTTGTCTCACTCATAAAGTCTGGAGTCAACAAACATCGAAGCAGATGCTTGAAATGTGATGAGTCTCTTCCAATTGATTTTCCAGGACGTTGAGTGGTCACCATATGTCCTTTACTTGTTACAACTCTCAATGGATCAGCATCAAACGAAGAGTCGGTCTTGCGTTTCCGTTTTTGTTTGACTAGGACCTAGTCTCCTGTGTCCTGAGCACCTCTGCACTTATCTGCATAGGCCTTGATCTTGCTTTTGCAAGAAGTGTCCGTGACACGAATCTTATCAGTGTCTACCACTTGGCTTGTGGTCCATTGTGGTAGCTTTGCCCTATTGGCTCTCCCACACAGCAAGGTAGCAGGGCTTTCACCTGTTGTAGAAAAGGGAGATTACGAACAGCCACAAAGGACTGGACATAAGGCTGACTTGTGATCACTTCCTTCTAGGGCAGCCTGCTGAACCACTTTCTTCAGGGTAGGCATAAATTGTTCAACAACTCCATCTACCTGTGGCCACAGAGGTGTGCTTCTCTGATGCTCAACGTACGAGTGACTAAAAAAGTCCTTAAACTCTTTGCTATTAGAGGGTGGACCATTGTCAGATTTGAGAATGCTGCAAAAATAGCATCTATCTTTGATATGGGTGGTCGATGATAAATCTTCCACTAAGGGAAAATGTGAGTACCCGTCAATAACTATCATGAGATGATGGCCATTCTTTAAGGGTTGAAAGAAATCAGCAGCAATTTTCGCCCACGCTTGTTTAGGAAGGTCAGACATATTTAGCGGATGCTGTGTTGTCTTCGGAGATAAGCAGTTGCAGAGGTGACAAGTTTTCAGTTCCTTCTCCACTTATTAATCAAGTAGAGGAAACCATACTCGGACTCTGAGGGCTCTCTTGGTGGCTACAATGTCACAATGTCCTTCTTGTGCCAGTGCAATCACTTGTTGCCTCAAGCTCTCAGGTATGACAATTCTCAAAACCTCTTAGTATGATACCTTCTTGAGTGACAGAAAGTTATTCCTGCACTTTTTAAACATTTTTATATTAAAAATCATTTGTGAGAGTCGAGTATGTTTTCTCCATGATTGCGTTGCAATGATATCCTTGAGTGTGAGCATGTCTCTGAGTTGGTAGGAGCATTGATCAGCTCAATGTATAGAGCTGCAGGGATGCTAGACTTTATTGTGAAAGTGATATACTCTTCAGCCACTTTAGACGCTGCACTGTGACGCTGCAACATCACTCGTGACAAGTAATCTGAAGGTGTGCCTTCCTACACAAAAACAATGCTCTCAACAACGTTGTGGTGCAAGGGTGCCTGCATTGGCGCTAGGCACCATATTGTGCGCCGACGCTAGCTGAAAACACAGGAATGCATCATATCTCATAAATATGTTGCATTACTGCCCTTTCGATTTGGCATAGGACAGTGCAACAAAAACACTTGTGCTTCTGCGCTACGCCAAATCAATCTAAATGAGGCTCTCGGTATGTCATTTTGGATCAAAATATACCATTTCAGTTGCATTTTCAATTGCGTGTCTGATTTTCTTCCAATGGAAGGAAATATTCTTCTGTCAACTCTCTTAATGGGGCACTCACCGTGGCAAAGACCCAACTGTGTCTGGAGCAATAGCTGGCCATGCCTAAGAAGGATGGGTACATCTTGCAGGAGACAAGTGGATGACAATGCTTGTACTTTTTCAAGGTCGGGAGTCATTAACCCCTTCAGGGAAAATATGGCCAAAGAATTTGAGTTTGGTTTTGAGAAACCTTTCATGCATTTAAAGTGAGACCTGCATCAGCAATCAGATTGCATACTTGTGTAAGAGCTTTGTCATGCTCCTTTTGTGCGGCCCCCAAACACCAGGATATCAGTACTGTACTTAAAAAATCTGTGTGACAGGTTCAATTACTCAGCAAAAGACATGCTGAAAGATTTCTGCTGCTGACAACCCACCAAAACTGAATCTTTTGTATCTGAACAAACCAACAAGAGTTGAAAAATTAGTAATGTACCAACAGTACTTCTCCAGCTGGAGTTGGTGGTTTCCTTTCTTCAAATCAAGACAGGAGAAACTTTTGGCGCTAGTCACCTATGTAATAATGTCTGTTATTTGTGGACCGGGATGTCTTTCTCTCTCAATTGCTTAATTGGCCTGGCACATATCAACACAAATGCACACTGCACCTTCACTATCCTTTTTTGGAACTACCACAATGGGTGAACCCCATGGCATCGGACCAGTAGTGCGCTTGGTGATGTCATGCTTTAATAATGTTTCTTTCTCAACTGCCTCCTGTAAATTAAAAGCAATCCGAAGGTGTAGTTGAGTAACAGGGCAAATGTCCTTATTATTGTTAAGCTACATCTTCATTGTCTTGAAATTCCATAGTCCATGAACAATGGGAACTTACTTACTATTTCAGAATGCCCATTAACGTTGTAGTTTATGGATACCAGTCCCATGTCATCAGCAGTGCTGAAACTGAGTAGAAATGCACTCAATGAAGTACCTTGAAGGAAATAAATTGGTGTTTGTACTGTCGTTTTCTATATGCCTCATGGTCGCTACGAATGACCCTTAACTTTTTCATTGGCTTAGAAGAAGCCCATGTGTACACCTTTCATTTTGATAGGGTTAGAGGAGGTATCGGAAACAGTTTGTAGCATTTTTCTGCCTACATGATATTGATCGATGCACCACTGTGTATAATAAAATGTGTAGCGCAGCCATTCACCTTTAGTGTGATCTTGGGGCAATTTCCAAATGAGTTTGGTTGCTTCACATAGCGATCTCTTTTTGGCTTGTGTTCTTCTTTGCAAGCAGCCAATCCTACATGTGAACATTGTTCTGTGGTCGACATCACCATTGCACATCCATCTTCTTCACTGTTGCTCGATGATGATGTTGAAGAGCCTTTGGAAGATTAATTTGATGATGATTGACTTTGTTTAGTCTCTACTTGCTTCAAATGATGTTGCAGTTTGGCCTTGTGGACGTGGCTAGAATGCCTCTGGAACTTTCTGGCATCCATTTTCTCTTCTCATTGTGACACACTTAGGGCCTGATTATGATGTCGGTCGGAAAGTCTCCGACCGACAGTCGGAATCCCCTTGACCGTGTCGGTACCTATCTCAATCAGTCAGTCGGAATTGTTTACGATTGACTGATTACGATGCTTGTGGTTGGAAGGGCAACTGTTTGGTCATTCCGAATTGTTTCCAAATGGCATTTGAAGAATCCGAGTCGGTCAGAGCAAATTTGTACAGCTCTACGGACGCATTTCCGACCGACCGATTATGATGTAGGATTCCAACAGCCTTTTTCGTTTCTGTCTGTCTAACACAAAAAAGCTGTTGGAAACTGACTTTGGGGGCCCCTAGCAGGCCCCCCTTCATCCTGAGGCCTCCGGTTTGGGGTGGAGCGGGTACCCAAGGGACCCCCCTGTAAAATCATGCACAGTGTGGCAGGCACCATGGGGTGCCCGTGACAGGGTGCAAGGTTTTCGGCAAACACCCATTTTCCCCATAGGAGCCTGTGTTGTGGGTCAGAACACAGGCTCCCTTTAATCAGTCGGGACGAACCACCGACCGCGAGGTTGGTCGGAACCGATTCCGACAAGAAGTCAGGCAGTTTCGTTTCCGACCAACATCGTAATCAGGTCCTTAGTGTCTCTTTTGCTTTGCAGACCATTATGAAATGGTTTTCTTTCCCAAAGCCTTTGCATATCTGTCCAATGACAGGACATTCACCTTCGTGTGGAAACGAGAATCCACATCGGAAACACAATTTCAGTTTTTTCAGAGACATCGTTTTATAGGCCTCCACTTTGGGTTCCCGCTTACTTTTCATTATCAATGCTGATTCATCATCATCAAAGTCTTTATTTCGGTTTTACAATACCATAAAAGAGACAAGCACATAGATCTTGGTTGACGATGTTCAAGATAAAAAGTACTATAAAATGCTCCCTATACAAGCTCTTAAGACTAAAAAGAGAGAAATAAAACTTAACAAATTCTTGATGCCAGTGTACATGCACAAAAAAAAAGGGAAGAGAGCTAGATAATTTTTAATGTTTAAATACATTTTACCTATCTGGACAGAGCTAAAGTGCTAGTGCATTAATAGATATTGTTTATATCTCATTTTGCTGATGAGTGCGGCCCGATTACACAACAACAGCCGTTTTAAAACCCGTGCCCCAAGCAACCAATAAAAAGAGGATAAAAAGCTTAAAATAGTAACATAAAAAACAATTTTTACAAGCCAAGATACTGGAGCAAAATACACACCCGACTGGACTGATCTTTATAATATCAATTTGTTTTCTTCATGCCAGTCGGGGAGGTGGATATAACCCTCCTTCTAATGGCCCAAAACTGGCCCAGGAATTTTGCAGTTGCACAAGCATAGAGTGGTCTCGCATCTGTCTTTAAAATGCGTAGGGCGTCTTTGTGGCTGTGTGTCCCAAGTTGTCTACATACCGGTGTTAGCCAATTCCTTCTAGGTCCGGCATAGGCAGCACAAGCAAAAAAGACATGGCCTATTGTTTCATAAGGGCATGGACAGGAGGGACAGCCCATGGGCTGTAATGAGTTTGTCAGCCAGGAATTCGTGAAAGCATTAATGGGTAGACAGCCATGTCTGAACTGGGTGTACAGTTTCCTATCTGCCGGCACTTTAATAAAATCAAGATAGCTTTCTAGCCGGCTGATGGATTTTATGTCAGTAAAAACATCAGTTAGGCAGCCATGACGAATTTTCAGGAAATTCTTCTGTTCTACCCATGCCCAATACTGAGATTTGAATTGGTCCCTAGAGAATGTGGGCGGGAGACCTTCTAGCTCCTTAGGCATGCCTATGCCTGCCTGGATGGTGTCTATGTGTTTCATCCACCCAATTTTATGGTTTTTGTCCAAGGCAGAAACTTCAGCAAAAGCGGCGGCATAGGGGGCCAAATCAGGGTTTGTCACCATTCTATGCCAGAAAAGCAATGGGCGTAAGCTCACTTGGTCATTAATAGACTTGATACCCAAGTCTAGTTTCAAGGGGAGAAGGGGAATGCTTTGGGGGAGTGATACCAAGCTCCTAAGGAACTTGTTTTCCACTGTTGGCAGGGTGTTAACGTTTATGAAGCCCCACAGTTCTGCCCCGTATAGCACACTACTCACTACCTTGCAACTATACAGCTTGAGTGCAGGGGCTATAGGCTTAGTATAAGAATGGCAATGCTCCCGCCGCAAAGCCCCAGTTAACTGGGAAAATTTCAGGGACGCCTTCCCTAAGTGTTTCTTCCAGGCCATTCCCTCAGACAAATGGATTCCCAGGTAGCCAAAAGAACCAACTCGCTCAAGCGGAACATTATCTAGGACCAAGTTGCCTTTAAAGGATTTGTGGGGATTTAGCATCATCAACTTGGTTTTAGTAGTGTTGATGACCAAACCCCTCGCATCACAAAAGGCCTTAAAATGATTTAAAAGTTTTTGTAGGCCCATGGGAGTTTTGGACACCAAAAGGGTGTCGTCCGCGTACAATAATGCAGCTATTTTGTGGTTCGCCAACGACGGAGCGTCAGCTGGGATGGAACACAAGAGGTCGGCCACCTGGTTTACATATAGGGAAAAGAGGGTGGGGGCCAGGACACACCCTTGGCGTACCCCCCGACTGTTCTTAAATGGCTCGGTGGTTTGCCCTGGTTTCCCCACCTCACGCAGGCAAAATTATCCTCATGCAGCCTGATAAGTGGTTCTAGAATTTCCAGAGGCATTCCCATGTCCCGAATGCTGATTCATTCTGAGCTGTTCCAGGTTTCATATCAGCAGGCTCGACATTCCTCAGCTCTCGCAGCCATGAGTACCTTTTCTAGACTGTGTCTCTCTCAGCATGAGTCGTCTGAACAAATAGGAGAGACAACCTTCGATGACTCTGAGACACATGGTTTCTTTATAATTGAATTCATGAACTTGCAGTGCTTGATGAGGGTATCACGTCTTTTAACAAACTCATTCATCATTTCACCAGATTGTTGTTGTGCCTGGTTGAAAATGCACCTTTCATAGTCGAATTTCGGCAGTGGATTGAATGTTTCTTTGATTTGACGGTACAATACTTAACTAGTTGTGATATTTTCTTTATCACTTCTTTCACTTCATAACCTGAAAGATTTTTTAAGAATATGATGATCTTTTTTCATCTACTTCTCTATGAAGTCATCGAACATTTTGTTCAATGCAGTCTATCTGGTGCCAATATTCTGTTTTTGGTGGTGTCGAATAGCGGTGGGGATTTCTGAAATGCAACTGCCTTGTACTTTGCGTTTCTTTCAGCAGTCATTGAAAAATGTCACAATTCCAAAGGCCTTTTGGTGCACTGGATGCCACTTGCTGCTTTGTACGCATCGGTGGCTCAACCTGGCTTGGTTGTCACACCTGATTCAAGGTTGTCTGGCACATCCTTAGCTCGTCCTTGTATGTTTGTACTTTCGTACCTGGCTGTCACTGCCATTGGCGTTTCTTCGTACCTGGCGGTCGCTGCTTTTAGCATTTCTGCTTTGAATGGATAATGGCTCTCTATTACCCTGTGGTGCAGTATTTCTTCTTTTGGCCTTACCAGTAAGCTTTTTGCGGTCTTTCTGACTGTGCTCCTCTGTAGGGCCTTCACCTTCTTCAAGGGTGTTGCAAGAACTAGAGTGATGCTTTGACTCCACATTCGCCAACTGTAGACTGCTTGTTAGGGTATTAGTGGCACACTCAAGCAGTTTGCTGGACCTCTGCAAACTGTCAGGGAGAGCAGTCTTGTTCCTTTGGGGCACATATCCCCTACTCTTTGCCAGTTGTTGCATCTTCCCTAGCTCTGGAGCATGCAAATGACCATGCCACACATGGAGCTCTGGAACAAATGTCTTTATTCTTTGGCATGCAACGTTTAACTGAGCGCACTTAGCTATAAACTTTATTGACCACCCCCAAACACACCAAAATTCCTCTCAACTGATTGCATAATTTTGTAAGGAGTCTGCCGAGGACCACAAGGGTCCTACTGCACATGATCACATGACACTACACTCCCCTTGTGCAGAGTCTGTGTGACTACCCAGTTGTGTGGCCAGGAAAATGAGCAGGCTGCTCCTGGGTCCTCTCTAAACCTGTTCTAAGGGCAGCATCCCAGCCACCATGTTCGGTGACAACCTGACAATGGGGACAAAGGCTGCTTTGCCCAAGTTTCCCCTTACATTTCTTGTGAAAGGGCGGGTCTCCTTTCAAGGTAATGAAGTTCCAGCCTATCTGGTCACCCTATCCGTTCTCCCTTAAAGAGGAAGATAAACAGCTCCCCACACCCAGGCCATTCTCTCTGCTCTTGGAAGTTTTCACACGTCTTTCTCTCTTTATTCAGGCCAGATAGAGACTGGCCAGTTGCTGGCAAGATAATGCAAACTAGCTTTCAGCAACTTCAGGCAGGGTAAAGGTAACTTACTAAATTTTACATTCTCAAAATATTTAATAAAAATCTGACTTCACCATTAGATTGGATTTTTATGAAAAATATAATAAGTCTATTAATGAATCTGTAGCTGGTACAGGTCAAAATATTAAAGTGTATAATCAATACTTTTCCTATTTACCAGCTACACTTTCACCAGTGACAATGTTCAATGTTGCTTGGGCCTAGTATGTGGGGGAACATGTCATTTCTAATGTCACATATGTTTCACTCTTAAATATTATGCACCCTTCCTTGTGTGCAGCAAGGTATACTAAGAGGTGGTCTTTTTTAAATGTAAAATCAGTTTTACCTAGCTGTCAAAAAAGGTGATTTTGACAGGTCTGTACAGCAGGGCTCAAAGTGCTGTCAGGTTACACTGGGCAGGTCTGTAGCCAAATTTTCTTTGCTACTGTTCTGGTCTCCACAGATGGCACTTAACGTTCCATGCCAGAGGTGTATTTCTGCAGCATATATTATGGCTTATAGGAAAGATAATTGCACCAATCAGGTTTAAGCTAATTTCAACATGTTAAATGGGGAGCACAGGTTCTTTACTCCAGTTTAACAGGGGTAAAAAGCACAGCGTTTTATGCCGGCAAAAATAGGATCCAGAAAAAGGCAAACAATCCACTGTGACCACGCAGAAAAGGAAGATTTCCTACAATACACATCACTATTTATAATATAGCCTGGCAGAATGGATATCATTGAGTGACAAAGCCTGTTTACACTGTTTTATGGAAAGAACCTGATCATGATGGATGTAGCATAGAAACAAATCAATCATGACATTTTCATGGGCAAAATACAATTGAATGTACAAAATTATTGACTGTAAAACATAAATACAATATGCATAAAAATGAGAAAACTATGGAAAGTAAAAAAGGATGACAAAATGTGTGTTTCATATCTTTTCACTTTGTTTAAGATACTGACGATAGAGCTTTTTCTTTGTGTCAATGGGATACAATATGGCACTAGTGGGTTTGGACAAGGGTCCATGTAAGGACCAAAACATATCACTGGCTGTCGGACTGCATTATTCACAGCAAAATGGAAAAATTTGAATAGGTAACTTTCCAGAGTGCTACTGAATTAATTTCAATCATCTTGGAGAGCATTTTTTTGTGGAATGCTGAAACCACGGACCCAGAGATATCCGGAGTACCAACCAGCAGGAGACATAGGCTTCATTCCAGGCAGTTGTGCAGAGTATCTATATCTATATAGATAGATATAATATCAATATATCTATATATAATTAAAGATAAGTTACTTTGTAAACTAATGTAATATTTTCTAAAATTAGTATTCAATTAAATTAAATAAATGATATTATATTTTAGAATGTATATATATATATATATATATATATATATATATATATTATCTACTGGCGGTCGCCAGTAGATAGTTATAGTTAGGACCTATTTTCCATAGGAAATCCGCAACATTCTATTCCCAATAACTTTGGCGCCGGTTGACGAATCTTCGCGAAATTTTTAAAACTTATGGCCCGCTCCGGTACGCTCCTATCTTGAAAGGTTCGGGGTGATTCGTCAAGTGGGGGCCGAGAAAAAAGGGGGGACCCAAAACGTGTTTTCCCCATGCAATTTTCCATAGGAACCTTTAGTCGCAGCTACAGCCCGAACTGCTGAACGGAATTACACCAAATTTGGCAAAAAGGTAGCCCTTGGTTCAGAGTCGTGCCTTTTGGTTAAATGGTGTAAATCCGTTCAGTAGTTCCTGAGAAATTTGAAAAAGAAAACACATATATATCTGGGCGGAGCCTAACCACACATGTCATCGTGAGATCTGATTGGCTGTCAGCACTTCATCCTGGAATTGCTGGCAGCCATCTTGGGACCAATATAAATGTTAGTACCCCATTGAAATGCATTGTAGTGAATCGAAGATTTTGAGGGTTACCAAAAGGAGAACTATAAAGGGTGATAACAGACTTTAGTTACATTCGAATTCATTTGTTGATGGTACCATACTAATTTCAGGAATTGTGGCGTGTTCTAACATGATTTTACCCTGTGAAAAACCTTCTGCTGGGATATCATGAATCATGTTTGAGAGAAAACTATTTTCACATGCTTGTCCCATACAGTTTTGGAAGGTGCTCCAGAAGCTAAAATGAGAGCATATTTTCTGTACATTCACATTATCTTTCTCAGTCATGTGAGAATGAAGTCTGACATTCTCAGTAAAACATGTACATCCAACAAGGGCAGAGACTGTCAGTTGATTCCTTTGTGTTCTACTGCAGCTTCCCAGAGTGTTTTAAAGAACAACTATAGTGCTAACAGCCTTACTTATGACAAAAGTATGGCACACCTGAAGCCATCTTGATTGGAATAAACTGGTAACTCTTAAAACATTTAATTTAAAAAGGAACAAAATGATGGGGTTCATTTTGTCATAGAAATTATGGTTAGTGCTGTAGAAAGAAAAATTAGGACATGTTTCAAGTGTGATCTCAAATATCTTCCAGTTATATTTCAACAGGAGCAGCCTGTCAGTTGATGCCTTTGTGTTCTACTGCAGCTTCCCAGAGTGTTCTAAAGAACAACTAGAGCGCTAACAGTCTTACTTATGACAAAATTATGGCACACCTGAAGCCATCTTGATTGGAATAAACTGGTAACACTTAAAACATTTAATTTAAAAAGGAACAAAATGAGGGGGTTCATTTTGCCATAGAAATTATGGTTAGTGCTGTAGAAAGAAAAATTAGGACATGTTTTAAGTGAGATCTCAAATATCTTCCTGTTATATTTCAACAGGAGCAGCCTGTCAGTTGATGCCTTTGTGTTCTACTGCAGCTTCCCAGAGTGTTCTAAAGAACAACTAGAGTGCTAACAGCCTTACTTATGACAAAAGTATGGCACACCTGAAGCCATCTTGATTGGAATAAACTGGTAACACTTAAAACATTTAATTTAAAAAGGAACAAAATGATGGAGTTCATTTTGTCATAGAAATTATGGTTAGTGCTGTAGAAAGAAAAATTAGGACATGTTTCAAGTGTGATCTCAAATATCTTCCTGTTATATTTCAACAGGAGCAGCCTGTCAGTTGATGCCTTTGTGTTCTACTGCAGCTTCCCAGAGTGTTCTAAAGAACAACTAGAGCGCTAACAGTCTTACTTATGACAAAATTATGGCACACCTGAAGCTATCTTGATTGGAATAAACTAGTAACTCTTAAAACATTTAATTTAAAAAGGAACAAAATGAGGGGGTTCATTTTACCATAGAAATTATGGTTAGTGCTGCAGAAAGAAAATTTAGGGCATGTTTTAAGTGAGATCTCAAATCCTCTTCTATTTCATTAGAAAATTCTGACATGCAGACTGAAACAATCACTTTCAATACCAGCAGTAGACTTCCAGTTAACTCCATGGTGAGCAGTAGCTTTACTACAGTGATCTAATGAACAACTAGAGTGCTAACATTCTGAATTTATGGCAAATGTGTGACACATCTGAATGCCTTCTTGATGGAATCAAAGTAACAAACTGAAAGCATTTCCTACTGAGGAGACTGCAGTAAATGACGAAATTAGGAAACTTCATAACAAATAAGTCTCCCAAGATGGCCACCAGAGAAAAAAGAGCCCAAATGTAGCACAAATATCACCCAGATGTAGCCCACATATAGCCTAATGACAGAAGTGTGCAAAACACTTTTTATTTTTAGTTTTTCTGCAGTTTTATATAGTGCAAACTGGTCAGGTATTGGAGCGTTACATCTTACTTGGACCCCTTATTGCGTATTTTGCACAAAGTACATGAGATTGATCTTGCGAAACATTGAACTTTACGATTCTGTTAACCTGAAGTTGCTCTGAACCGGGCTTTGTAACACCCGTTTTTACCTACTGGTTTTAATTAATTCTCACTGTATTGTATTAGGAAAGAGGATTTACTGTTTTTATGTACACTTTTATGATCTATGTTTCTAAATCAGATCAAATAAAGTTTAATGAATTCTATGGCAGGACGGAGGCGAGGATTATGCATATCTTTCCTCACTTTATTTGCATAGCAGTTCAAAGAAAACGTAACACAACAATCATTAAACAAAAGACTACACAACCCATGAACCATTAGGGGGTAGTCTCCAAGGCAACTATAGTCCAATCATATCACAGTCCATCGTATATAAAATCGTGACGTCCCTTCCGCTTCCTCTTTCTTCACTGCTCTTCAGTTAAGTGCATTCCTTACATTCTTGGCTTAATCTGACGTTGTTGCTGTTTGTATAGCGGTTTCTTGTGCACGTTATTAGCATTATTGCCTTGGTATTGTTTCATATTCCCTGCGCAGCAGGCTCTTGCCCGAGCACGTTCTCCCCCTCGCAGTTTCTCCCGCTGTGTGCTCTGCGCGCGGTGAGATCCTGTCAGGCGCGTCTGGTCCGAGCGAGGCAGCTCCGTCGAGCGCTCCCGCTGGTCTTTACGCGCGTTTGGGAATCCGGTCACTCCTTTAGTGTCCGCTTGATTCCCGACCAACCCTCGCCTAATTTTGACACCGCTACGCGGTGATTTCCCCACACGGCCACGTTAGTGACCAGCGCCACCTGGTGGTGGTAATTGGTATTGCGCCTCAGTCTATTCTTATAACAGCTTCGGGGAAAGCCCAGCTGTTGGAGCACTGGCGAGGGGGCTGTCTTACGGATTTTAAGGGCATTTGTTCTGTGCTCACATCCTCTGCTATCATGGGGAATGGATGAGCAACGGCGGATCTGAGTAACCGCACCTCCCTGCTTTATTCCTTTTCTTGTATATGAAACTGTAGCGGGTAGTATGATTGGGTGTGCACATACAGCTCCTGCACCTGCCGTTGTTGGATGCCAGCTGCCAGGCAGAGAGAAACTGTGAAAGTGGTGGAGCGGTGCACTACCAAAGAGTTTTTTCAATAAATCCAAATGTTCAATTTGTTAAGTTGTAATCAATCCTTTATTTTCAATATCAAAATATACAGATTCCAGCCAACGCGTTTCGTTCATACATAAAATGAACTTCTTCAGGGCAAATGGTGATGTGAAGGAGACGCAGGAACACAGAGGCAATGAAGAGCCTTTGGTCTGGGATCATTGGAAAGGCGTTCGGACGTGAGGGCATGCATTTGGCCCAATAACGTACGTCTATGTTCCAAGCTCCTGCTGTCGACGCACAAATGTTATGCTTTGAAGGCTACCATGATAAGTACCTGATGGTTGTGTCTCTGGGGACACAGTCCTATTAGTCTTGTCTGGTCGGCAGTCAAAGGATTGATTACAACTTAACAAATTGAACATTTGGATTTATTGAAAAAAACTCTTTGGTAGTGCACCGCTCCACCACTTTCACAATCCTCTGCTATCATGTCTTCTCCAGAAGACCATTTTTACTCCTCCTACCAGGAAGTGGAGGAGGAATGGCCCCCCAACTTCTCCCTCCAGCAGTGGACCAAGCCCTCTCTCTGGCTATTTCTAGGGCGCTGGCTCCTCTTAGAGATCAGGTTGATAAGCTGGCGAAAAGCATCCCTGGGGTTTTCAGTGACCCAGATCTGGTGGTGGCGGGTCCAAGTAGCTCCCAGATGGGGAATAAAAGGGCCGTTAAGCATAACGCGGGGCACTTGGAAGGATTTGATAAACTTACGGAGACCTTCCTCAAGAGTGCGCGAACACTAAAACATGCACCCTGCCAAGAGGAGGAGGGGCCCGGAGAAAATTGCGACACTGTCACCACTATTGTAGACTCCGACGGCGGGTTTCCCTTAGAGGGAGAGGGTGTATCGGAGGACAATTTCTCCTCCGATGAGGATAAGGACTCGGGGCGTCCCTGGCGTCCAGAGTCCCACTCCTCTCAGTCCCCAGTTGGGGACGGGGTCCACTCGGACATGTTCGAGCCTACCCAAATTTACCATCCTAGGTCGGCAGAGTGGACACTTGACGCCAAAGTGGCAGAGTATGTGGTGGGGAAAATCCATCAACCCCTTGAAAGGGAGGTCAGTAATAGGATGAGGGGAGAATGCCCCAGGCCCTCACTGAAGAGGAAGGTGGAACACACGCCTGAAATTGATGAGAAACTATGTACCTTTTTCTCCAAGTATATGAGGGATCCCAAGAAAGGAATTGTTAGGTCTTGGACGTGGTAGGGCCCTTGACCCAAATTATTCAATTGACGGAGCGTTCCAAAGAGTCAGGATCCCCTTTGTCCACGGATATTGTGGCTGGTTGGGCGCCCTACCCTAAACCCTAAAACACTACCCCCTCCACTACCCAAACACCACTGCACTACCCTAAACCCTAAAACACTACCCCCAGCACGACACCCTACACTACCCAAACATAACTGCACTACCCTAAACCCTAAAACACTACCACCAGCACGACTCCCTACACTACCCAAACACCACTGCACTACCCTAAACTCTAAAACACTACCCCCAGCACGACTCCCTACACTACCCAAACACCACTGCACTACACTAAACCCTAAATATACCCCCAGCATGACCTCCCACACTACACAAACACCACTGCACTACCCTAAACCCTAAAACACTACCCCCAGCACGACCCCCTACACTACCCAAACACCACTGCACTACCCTAAACCATAAAACACTAACCCCAGCATGACCCCCTACACTACCCAAACACCACTGCACTACCCTATACCCTAAAACATGACCCCCTACACTACACAAACACGACTGCACTACCCTAAACCCTAAAACACTACCCACAGCATGACCCCTTCACTACACAAACACCACTGCACTGCCCTAAACCCTAAAACACTACCCCAGCACTACCCCTACACTACCCAAACACCACTGCACTAACATAAACCCTAAAACACTACCCCCAGCACAGCCCCTACACTACACAAACACCACTGCACTACCCTAAACCCTAAAACAATACCCCCAGCACGACCCCCTACACTACACAAACACTACTGCACTACCCTAAACCCTAAATCTACCCCCAGCACGACCCCTACACTACCCAAAGACCACTGCACAACCCTAAACCATAAAACACTACCCCCAGCATGACCCCCTACACTACACAAACACCACTGCACTACCCTAAACCCTAAAACACTACCACCAGCATGACCCCCTACACTACTCAAACACCACTGCACTACCCTAAACCCTAAACCACTACCCCAGCACGACCCCCTACACTACCCATACACCACTGCACTACCCTAAACCCTAAAACACTACCCCAGCACGACCCCCTACACTATTGCACTACCCTAAACCCTAAAACACTACCCCCAGCATGACCCCCTATACTACCCAAATACCAATGCACTACCCTAAACCCTAAAACACTACCCCCAGCACGACCCCCTACACCACCCAAACACCACTGCACTACCCTAAACCCTAGAAAAGAAACCCCCACCCCATGCCCAATCCCCCTTACCTCTCACTCCTCATGGTTCCTCTCTCCTCGTGGTTCCTGCTTCACGTCATCTCTGAGGGGCGGTGCACGTCGTTGTGAGGAAACGGAACAGCCTCTGTTTCCTTACAACGACATGGATCGTCTACATGTTTTTGAGAACGCATGGTCATTTACCATACATACCTTTACAACAAAATTCGTTGTAAAGGCATGCGTGGTTAATGACCATGCGTTCTAAAAAAATGCGTAGTAATGACTTCGTGATGTACAACGCATGCGTGGTAATGCATGCGTTGTAATGGTATCGCAAAGTAAAAAAGTCGTTGTAACGGCTGTTTACCGATCGAAGCTGGCCCCTGTTCTTCAGTCAGACGTTTATTTGATTAATTAGAAGGAAGGAATGTGTTTTTTTTTACCGAAAAGTGCATTCCCGGCTGTTGTATTGTGAAAGTGTCCGCGTGGCCTGGTTTCACTTCCGGTGAGAGAGTGGAAGAGTCTGTTTGGATCTAAAGGAGTTCTGTTGTTGGACGGGGCCGGCGCGACATGTCATCAGAAAACATAGCTAATGGAAAGCGTCCTCCCTGAAGTGTGGAGCAGTGCCATGAGAGGTTAACAAGTGTGCCTCCCACCGCAGTATGACCGTACCGCATGACCCATGTTCCGCCTCCAGGGTACGGGAGGCAGAAGTGGCATCGCAGGTCCTCTTGAAGACCGTTGTAGCACTAATTCTACATTTTGGTACTAGGGCATTTTAACTTTGTTGTTCCTGCCGGATCACTGACAGAATATCGATAACAAGAATATCGACCTACAACAATATTGAAGTAAAAATATCGAATGCCAAAATATCGACTCCCTATCTACAAACAGGTAAGTACAAAAATATCGACTCCAAAATATAGTTGTAAAAAATATAGTCAGTCAAAATATCGAATTTTTTAAATGTATGAAAAGTAATGTAAAATTAATGAAATAATATATATAATTAACTAAAACATACTTAAAAATACTTAAATAACTTTAAAATTAATAAATAATTAATGTAACTTAAAAAAAATAAACATACATTTTAATTTTTTAATACATAAATATATTAACGTAATATTTATAACAAATATTCAATATTTTTAGCGTAGGATAGCGGGACGGTAAAATTTACTATTACCACTTCAGTCAGTGCAACAGTAGGGAAAGCGTTGGATAGCGGGAGGGTAAAAATTACTATTCCCACTCCAGACAGTGCAACAGTAGGGAAAGCATTGGATAGCGTAGGAGTAAAAATTACTATTCCCACTCCAGAGAGTGCAACAGTAGGGAAAGCGTTGGATAGCGTAGCGTAGGGGTAAAAATTACTATTCCCACTCCAGTGAGTGCAACAGTAGGGAAAGCGTTGGATAGCGTAGGGGTAATAATTACTATTCCCACTTCAGTGAGTGCAACAGTAGGGAAAGCGTTGGATAGCGTAGGGGTAATAATTACTATTCCCACTCCAGAGAGTGCAACAGTAGGGAAAGTAATATTTTAATATTTTACTAAAAAATTATTAATTATCAATACTAATAAATATTATTAATAACACTAATTACCAATTAATGAATTCAAAAAAAATAATTACCAATTATCAAAATGTAATTACCAATTAATAATTAATTAACAATGAAGTAATTATCAATACCAATTAATATTTATTAATATGTACTTAATTTCAATTAAATTACTTCCCACCCTATTCCCCTATAAACCCACATCCCGCTACAACTATTTAATTAATAGAATTAACATAATTACCATTTAATCAATTAAAAAAAATTACCAATTAATAAAATGTAATTACCAATTAATAATTAATTAACAATAAATTAATTATCAATACCAATTAATATTTATTAATATGTACTTAATTTTAATTAAATTACTTCCCACCCTATTCCCCTATAAACCCACATCCCGCTACAACTATTTAATTAATTGAATTAACATAATTACCATTTAATCAATTAAAAAAAATCCAATTAATAAAATGTAATTACCAATTAATAATTAATTAACAATAAATTAATTATCAATACCAATTAATATTTATTAATATGTACTTAATTTTAATTAAATTACTTCCCACCCTATTCCCCTATAAACCCACTACCCGCTACGGAATTAAATTACGCAAAAATTAAATAACATAAAATTCATTGCTTTTAAAAAATTAAACATACATTACAACAACTAATATACACTTTTAACACATATACTAACATACAATACACTTAGAAAAAATTCGATATTATTAAAAATTCGATATTTTTTAATGCCTATATTATGTACTTCGATATTTTAACTATCGATATTACTTACCTTAATTTCGATATTTTTAACGACTATATTATGTCCATTTGATATTATGTCCATTCTATATTTTAGACTCGATATTGTGTCCATTCGATATTTGTGTTTCGATATTATGTCTGTTTACCGTTCCTGCCAGATACAAAGAGAAGATCCTGTGTTATTCAGTGCCCTCGTTACCTTTTTTGTGGGTTGTGGTGCTTGTCACTTCGCTGCCCCGCCGGTGCACATGACTGGGCACCCCACCTCGTGTGCCATCTGCAGGGCCTCTGCCCTCGGATCACTGGTTTCGGTTTCTGGAGTGGCAACATAAACAGTTGCTCCCAAAGGACTAGCCTGAACACTTAGGTGAATATCCCCTGCACCAGCATTCCACGGAAATTCTTTCCTAGCTCTCCCACGTCAACGAGCACGGCTCCGCTCGCGACACCGTATGACGTCATCGGAGCCATAAGAGGACCTCGTCGGCGTGCTGACGTCAGTTCCACCCATTTTTTCCGTGCCACCGAGGCAAACAGGGGACCGAGACATTTTCACAGGTATACATAGTATAATAAATATATATATATTCACTGAAAAAACCATAGGTTTCAGGCACGTTATAGTTAGAAATTAGCATTTAAAAAACCTTCGAAATTCACTGAAAAAACCATAGGTTTCAGGCACGTTATAGTTAGAAATTAGCATTTAAAAAACCTTAGAAATTCACTGAAAAAACCATAGGTTTCAGGGGCGTTATAGTTAGTTGGACATTTCACTCATACAAAAACATAGAATTTCCCCGTTATAGTTAGTTCAGCTAACTATAACTCGTGCGCCCGCAATGCACTGCTGATGATGTCACATATTACATCACTTATGACATGGTCAGTGACATCACTCATGACATCACTGATGACATCTCAAATGACATCACTGATGACATCACTGATGACATCATCCAGTGAATGTGTGTTTTTCTGAAAATTAAATATGTTTTATATATGTATATCTCAAGGTCGATGGAAGAATAAATGGGTATATAAGTGTCTAAATGGATGATTTTTTTTGTAAAATTGATTGTATAACTGACTAAGTGTATCTTAGTGAATACATGGGTTAGTGAGTAATGTTTAAATATGAAAATATCTGTATCAGTCTCTCACTTTGTGTATAAGTGGCTGCATGGGTTGGTGAGTAGCTACATGAGTGTCTATATGTGTTATTAGTTGGTTTTTGAGTATCAGTATGAGTGTCTGAGTGTCTGTATGGTTCGGTGGGGGTATTACTTAGTGCATAGATGCATGAATGAGTGACTCACTGTTTGTATGTGTTGAAGACAGCATGTGTGCAGGACTGTATAGGTGGATGAGTATGTGTATGGGTGTGTTAGTGAGTGAATGACTGTCTCAATAGTGTCTTTATGAGTAACTACATATGTTTTAAACTAGTATATGTGAGTATTGGTGTATATAAGTGAGTATATGTGAGAGTGAGAGATTGGAAGAATTCCTGTACAAATAAGTAGGTGTTTCTATAAGTGATTGTTTAAGAGAGTAAGTATGTGTAAGTTTCTGTAGAAGTAAGTATGGTAGTGTGTGTATAACTGTATATGCAAGTAAATGGATGTTTGATACTTTGTTTGCATGTGTGACTATGTATGTGAGTAACTCTATGGATGAGTGGCGGTGTGTAACAGGATGTATAGGTGTATGAGTACATATGATGAGTGAGTACATGTATGAGTGACTGTATAGGGACTGTTGGTGAATGAGTGGATGTGTGTGTAGATCTTGGAATTACTGAATAGGTGTGTTGTAATTGGTATTGGTATGTCCATTGTTTTGAAAATGTTAGTTTGTATTTTTGAGTGTGTGTATCAAAGGTTATATTAGGGTGAGAGGAGGTCTGCCACTCTATCACAAGGATGATGTCATCAGTGATGTCATCAGTGATGTCATTTGAGATGTCATCAGTGATGTCATGAAACCATGCACCAAGTGAATCACCCACTCACACATTTATGCACAGAGTCACACACACCCCACCCACACAAACAATCAGGCACCCATACAGATACTCAAACAACCAATCAATAACTCATATAGACACTAATGTAGCTATTTACAAACCCATGCAGCCACTTACACACCAACAGACAGACGGATAAAGACATTCACACAGTTTAGTCACTAACCCATGCATTTAGTAAGATACTTTTAATCACTCACTTATAGAGTCAGTCACGCACCTACTAAATCATCCATCCACACACTTATACACCCACTCATTATTCAATACACCTTGGCATATATATTAAACATATATAAACTTTATAGAAACACAGTCACTGCATGATGTCATCAGTGATGTCATTTGAGATGTCATCAGTGATGTCATCAGTGATGTCACTGACCATGTCATGAGTGATGTAATATGTGACGTCATCAGCAGTGCATTGCGGGCGCGCAAGTTATAGTTAGCTGAACTAACTACAAAGGGGGAATTTCTATGGTTTTGTACGAGTGAAATGTCCAACTAACTATAACGCCCCTGAAACCTATGGTTTTTTCGGTGAATATATATATGTATAAATTCTAAAATGTAATATCATTTTTTATTTAATTGAATAATATTTTTTGAAAATATAGCATTATTTTACAAAGTAATTTATCTTTAATTTTTATTTCATTTACTGTATTTCATTTAATGAAACCCTTAATTACCCCTAAAAACTACCCATTCCTGAACCCAAAAAACAGTCCTATTATCCCTAAACTCTATCTAAACCAGAACCCAGAAAACCATTTACTATTCCTAAACGTTGCTCATTCCTGAACCCTAAAAAGCTTTGACTACCCCTAAACACTATCCACTCTTTAACCCTAAAAATCGCTTATTAGCCCAAAACTCTGCCCGTTCCTGAACCCTGGAAACCACTTACTACCCCCTTAACTCTGCTCATACCTAAACACTAGAAACATATTATTACCTCCAAACACCACCCAACACTGGACTACCCAAGAACCTGTTAACCTGGGGATGCACTAAAATCTAACACCTTCCCAGGGGAGATGTAATGAGGAGAAACATCTCTATGTCTCCTCTTTTCTTCCTCTTTCTATGTGTGCAGCATTCTGAAGCACACAAAGAAAAAGGAATATACCTTCCAGGATTGTTTTTGTGCAGAAATGTGTGCCCCTTCTTGCACAAAAACAATCCTGCAGGCAACGCAGGCATCATTGCAACATGGTGCAAGGGTGACAGCGTTGGCGCTAGGCTGCCTAAAATGCACCAGCAAAAGGGAAAGGACAAGAATGAGCAATATTCCCTTAAGTACGGTGCATTCCTGCCCTTTCCCTGTCACACAGTGCAGCACAGCAAGGTAACTTTCTGCGCTGCACTGTGTCACAATGTCATAAATGAGCCCCCTAGAACTTTTCAGAGTCCTTATGAGTTCAGTGATGTATAATTTTGATGGCAGCAGCCCCACTCGGAAAATTCTTCCTGCACCACTGAACACACATGTACAAAAGTGTATACAAACACACTGAACTTGCGTGGGTGTTAAGAAAGGCAATGCAGCATGGGGTAATTTAAAAACAGTTAACATTGATCTCTCATAACGGAGAACTCTGAATGGCTATTTGCAGCATTGGGAAGCAACTTAATATGATTTACAGCGAAGCAGAGCACCTTGATGAATAAGTTATATATTGGAAGATTATGATCTTACTGCACAAGTTAAAGGTCTGAGCCAAAGCTACTGAACATTATTTCTGATCAGACACTTATCGTCATTGTGTGCCTTGTTCAGATGGAAAAATATGTCATCAGTGCAAATAACAAACTCGTAGTATATAAGTTCTGTCGTTCGCTGCCTTTTGCAGGCAGAATGAAGATGAGGTTTTGTTGAATGGAGGAATTGCTCTGAAAACGGCTGCATCATTATAACCTTTGGTCAGATTATTGTTTGTTTTGGTATCCATCATCATTAGGGTATGTTATTAAAATCATATTTCAGTTAAATTAAAGTTATAGATCTTGCCCAGTGGTTTAAACAGTGTATATATATATATATGTATATATATGTATATATATTTATATATATAACCTACTGGCGGTTATAGTTTCCATAGGAAAAGCGTTTTTTCTTTTGCTAATATCTTTGGCGCTGGTCGACGAATCTTCGCGAAATTTTCAAAACTAATGGGGCGCTCTGGTCAGCTCCTGTCTTGAAGGTTTGGGGGTGATTCGTCAAGTGGGGGCCGAGAAAAAAGGGGGGTCCCAAAACGCGTTTTCTCTATGTTAATTTCCATAGGAAACTTGAGACAAGTCTACAGCCGGAACTGCTGAATGGAAATACACCAAAGGGCATATTCTCAAGAACGTGTGATAACCATCGCAAAAGTAACTTAACGTAACCTTCAACATCGCAGTCTATCGCGGGAAATTCACGCCGTATCAACCAAGTATTCACAACACGGCGGTACCATGCGATAGTCTCCAGATAACGCGTCAACTGACCACGTTAAAATCAACGCCACGCCGCAAAAATGCAAAACACGAACGCAAAAAAAGCTGCGATGAGGCCAATCGCGATACGAAAATCAGCGAAAACCAGCTACAGGCCTGCAATTCACACGCGTCAGGCGGGAATAATCACCATAAAAGAAGAAGAAAAACAGACAAGCAAATGCCAAACAACAGCGAAGCACAATGGACGTTGCTGGAGCAAGTACGGAGGAGAACCAGAACCCCACAAGCCCCCCGGAGGACCATCCTGGGACTTCGGGGTCAGGGAAGGGCAAACACAAGAAGAGTAGGAAGAAGCGGTTCAGTCCGCAGGAAAACAGGATCCTGATAACGGAGGTGACAGAACACCATCAACAACTGTTCGTCACCTCCACTGTGTCATTGGCAACAAAAAATGGACTATGGCAGTCCATCGTGGACAAGGTGAATGCAGTCGGAGTGCTGAAGAGAACAATGGACGAGGTCAAGAGGTGCTGGAATGATGTCAAGCGGAAAACCAAGCTAAAACTCGCCAACAACCTGAAGGCAGCAATGCAGACTGGAGGTGGGAGCCCAGCGCCACAGGAGGAGCTGGACGACATGGAGGAAATGGTGTCCACAGTCATCAGTGGGGAGACGGTGGCAGGAGTTGGGGGCCCGGACACTGCTCAACAGGACCCGACACAACAGCAACAGGGTGAGTAACGACCAGGGCCTGGGGGGACTGGGGGAGATGGGCACAATGGCACACATGCACAATTAAGTTGAGCACATCTGCGGTCAAACCATGCCTCAGACCACCAACTCCCACCAAGAGACCAATGTACCCAAGTATGCAACATGTCAGCACTGTACAAGCACAGAAGTCAAAGGCACACCTCATGAAAGGGATAAGGGGCAGCAAAATCTGAGCTGCAGGGGCGACTCCCCCAAAATGCAGCACACACATCACATGCAGAGCACATCTACATTGACAACGATGTGACACAATCCCCAAAACACCGACAACAGAACACAGGACACAACTAGTGCCGCTTGGGTGCAGACACTGGCCAATCACATTTGGCATTGCAGGGAAATGTGAGTTGATCATGTACAAGTACAAACACACACACGTCTGTTGTCGAAATGTCCACTGTCCCCCATCAAATAGGCAGCTCCTCCCAAACAGTCACAATGTACCCAGTCATGCTGTCTGTATGAAAACATGTACAATGCGACAACATACATGTGGACACATTGTTAAACTGCATCTCCCCTTCACATTGCAGAGGGAGAATCAACACCTCCTGCAGAGCAGCCCGACCCTCTCTTCTCTGGAGACGAAGAGGACCACCACAGCTTCGACTCTGATGCCCTCCAACTGCTCGTGGACAGCCTACGCAGCCCACTTCCAGAAGCTGGGCAGCCCAGCTGCTACGAGAAGACCCCACCCCCTGCAAAGACCACACAGCAGGCAGCACCCACCACCACTGCTGCCTCCCAGGACTCCCACGAAGAACACATGGCCTTCCAATGCCGTGTTTTGGGGTGCCAGGAGAATCTGGCTGAACAGGTGTGGGTGGGCTTCGACCGCATGGCAGACAAACTAGATGCCATACGTGGGTGTCTAAGTCCCATCAGGGACCACTCACGGTCCCTAACGGACACCCACAGTCCTCTCCATGCTCTCCAACAGACCATGGCTGACATCGCTGGAGCCCTGACTCAGAGAATAGTACAACTGTCCAGTCAGAGTGGCTCTTGCGATGTCACACGGGAGTTGGGAAACATGCAGAGGTTAATGAAGACCATGGAGCGGGCGAATGCGGAACGAGCGGCTGCCACGACTGCACACCAGCAAGAGGTAGCTGGGTTCCTCAATGACATCAGGACCATCCTCATGGCATTTCTGCCACAAGGCCTGGCGCGGATGCATGCTGCTGCCACCACTCCATCCACATCTCCGCCCCCTGAAGTGTCAGTGCCACACAGTGCGGCAGACCTTCCACCTCCGGCCACTGATGTGTCACTGCCACACAGTACTGGAGACAGAACACCACCACCCACACGTGAGGCACATGAAACAGCAGAGAACGAAGATGTGGATGATTCTGCCCTCGTGGTAAGAAGGATGCAGCAGCATGCATCTCATCCATAGGTCCGGCTTCAGCTTGGTACTGCCCTCTGCATCATCACCTTCCACTGTCCCCGATGCACTCTGAGACACTCACCTTGGACCTCGACATGGACTGCCATATGCTGTTTGATCGCCATTGACACAGCAATCAGACTGCGGACTGAACTCTTCCTCTTCCTTTGGACTTGTCATTCCCTGAAGGACCCTGGCTGGCCCTCCAAGGGACAACATCGTCATGTGGGGTTTGCATGGCCCTGTACTGCTCCAGATGTAACACTCCACTGAATGTGCATTAAACATTCATATTCACACAGATGTGTCATGTCTATGGTCTTTCAAGTGTGGAAGTATGGATGAATGTAGGCTCACTGGAATCCTCTTACGTCCATGTGGCTCATGTCGTAGAACAGGGGCGACAGGGTGGCACATTGCCCAATGCGGTCCGGGTGGCGCTGACACAACAACAGGGACACACACATGAGTTACTTCCTTGTCCAGCCCAGTACGGAACCACGCCCAGGGCCCCGGGGTCATTTACAAACCCTTACGCTGGACTGGCATATGCCAGGCCAGCCCACTCCGCTTACGCTCACAGGGGGGGACGGCAACGCTACATGTCCCATGTCTTTCCTGTAGTGATCTGCTGCTCACAGGTCTAGTTGTCAGCATGCCACAGCCACTCCCTCATGGCTGGTTTACACCCACACCACACCCATCCAGCACACGCATCACAGGACATGTGACCCTGTCAATAAAAAGGGCTGGGCGCGCGTGCTCGACGCCATTTCCACTCTCTATCTGGGTGCATCCATGTGGTGTTAATGTAGGCATGAGGGCCTCGGGCCCTGCAACATCACATTCCCCAGGACCGGAGGTGACATGATGGCGTCCGCAACACGATACCCAATCATACAGTGTCCATGACTTTGGGACACAGACTTGGTGGCACCGGATACATTGCAGCTGGCACAGGCACACCGCCACGGGATGGTGACTTTGGGTGCACTGAGGTAGGGGCACCTTAAGTGCTGAGCAGGTGTGCAGCCTGCGATGATGCCCCGTCCCGACCGTCCGGACTGCTCAGGATTTGTGTGCCCTGCTGGACCTCAGTGTAGGCCAGAGCCAGTGGGCAGCGTGGGCCTACCGCCACGTGGCATCGCATCCCGGATCACAGAGTTTGTGGCACCTCAAGGGCTGAGCAGGTGTGCAGCCTGCGATGATGCCGGGTGCACTGGTATGTCCTTTCCCATGGCGAAATCAAGACCCAGAATCATATGTGAGACCTGGTGGCCTGCGGAGCGGGGCTGCATGATGTGGAGGGTGCCATGTCCGCGGGCCATGGGTATGTGGCTTGCAGCGGCACGTGGTGGGCCCTCATTGCTACACGCCAAGGGCGGAAGGTGAGCAGTGAGGCCTGGGTGCGCAGGGGCAGGCATGCACTGCTGGGCGGCGGGAGGGGCTGGGGTACATATGCCTGGGTGCGCAGGGGCGGACAGGCAATGATGTCTTGTGCAATTGTATGTACATTGCCATTCATGTATCTGGACTCTGTTTCAGATGACGGATCTGTTTCAGATGTGTGACCTGGTGAACTGCACTACATACCGGCACATGGTTGGAGACACACCGGTGGCAGCAGGTGAGCAGTGTGGCCTGGGTGCGCATTGTCGGCACTCTCTCTCCCTGTCCATCTCTTCTGTTATCTGTGTCTCGCGCCCCCTCTCTGTCCGTCTTTCTCTCGCTCCCCCTCTCTGTCCATCTTTCTCTCGCTCCCCCTCTCTGTCCGTCTTTCTCTCGCTCCCCCTCTCTGTCCGTCTTTCTCTCGCTCCCCCTCTCTGCCCATCTTTCTCTCGCTCCCCATCTCTGTCCGTCTTTCTCTCGCTCCCCCTCTCTGTCCATCTTTCTCTCGCTCCCCCTCTCTGTCCGTCTTTCTCTCGCTCCCTCTCTTTCTCTCTCTCTCCTTCGCTCTCTCTCTGTCCTTTGATGTGCTCAAGACACACCTTCTCATCATGATTTTTGTCTTGCAGGCTGTGACCTACGGATTGTCCCGAGGGGAGCGGCCATGTCTCTTCATTTCTGTTCTGTGTTTCTTTGAATAAATTTTCATTTGTTACATCAAAGGTGAATGTGTGATGCTCATTTTTGTGACGACACATGCATGTTACCAAATGTGATTGTGCGACATCAGGCAGATTATTTGGTACATCATTCCCTGTAGTTGATGTGGCATGTCTTTGGCTGGGGAGAGGCCTGGGGAGGGGGGGTCCAGGGGGTGGTGGAGCTGGGTGTTGTGGCCCTGTTGGGGCTCCGAGCTGCATGATCAGTGGCTCCATGGCATCTGTTGCCCTTCAGGTGTGGCTCTGGGCTGGGCTTCATTTTGTGGTGCAGGCTGTGGTCCGACTTTGCACCAGGTCAGAGCAGGTGTTAAATTCCTGCTGCTAACGCGCCTTATTGCCTGTTTTGTGGTCTTATCGCCGATCTGGCTGGTCGTTGAGAATGTTGCGGAGTGGTGTTTTTGCGGCTTTTTGCAAGGGAACGCCTACTCTGCATCTCATTAGCGATAGTTGCGGGGGTCATCTGTGGCGATGTTTTTTGCGGCTGCTATCGCAGGTAAACTGGTGTTATGGGCTGTTAACACCAGCTTGTGAATGGGGCGATAAATTTATCGCAACTTTGGCTGCGATAAAGTGCCGTTAACTCGGCGATAGCTCCTTGAGAATATGCCTCCAAATTTGGCAAAAAAGGTAGCTCTTGGTTCAGAAAGAGTTTTTTTTGTTAAATGGTGTAAATCCGTTCAGTAGTTCCTTAGAAATTCATATATATAAATAATTCGTATCTGGTGACCGCGGTGGATCTGCAAACCCTCCCGAGCACGAGCTTGACTCTGATTGGCTGCCAACACTTCAAACCAATAAGTGTTGGCAGCCATCTTGTGACTCAGTTGAACCGAGTCACAAGAAAAAAGGTAAAAAAACTAGAAAAAGGGACAGGATAGAAACACCCTGACCCCATAGGCCTGCTCAGGGGGTCCCACAGGGACCCTGAGGGCCAAAATAAGCATTTTAAAAAAAAAATTCCGGTATTCGTGTAGAGTCTGCAAATCCTGCCAATTTTTTTTTTTTTTAAAACAAAGCGCCGGTCTCCCACGCTTCGTTTTCTAGAAGCCCCTGGGTGGGCCAGTTCCCAGGGACAATGCAGATTTATTAAGCAGGGGCCCGCGGGGGCCCCTGCAGACCCTGGGACTGCCACCTCCCTGGGGCATGATTAATAATATGCGGGGGCACGCCACCTCCCTGGTGCTCTAAAAAATCTGTGTGGGGGGCTCCTGCCCCCCCACGCTGCCCCAGGGACCGCCACCTCCCTGGGGCATTGATGTAATATGGGTGGGGGCCACCCAAGCCCCGGGGACCGCCACCTCCACAGGGCTGCTAAACATTAAAAGAAGTGTGGGGGGGCTCCTGCCCCCCCCACACTGCCCTGGGGACCACCACCTCCCCGGGGCATTGAGAAAATGAAATACGGGGGTCCGTAGCAGACCCCCGGCCCCGGGGACCACCACCTCCCCGGGGCTATCTAGAAGTTGGGAGGGGGGCCACGGGGACCCCCTTCCAAATTGCTCCCGCCCTGCCATTGCAAACTTCTGCTTCGCTTCATGGAAGCGTGAGCAGAAAAACTGTTCTCGCTTCCATGAAGCGAAGCAGATTTGCTTTTGGCTAAAGGGAGCTGCATGTTTGCAGATCCCCTTGTCCAAAAGCAATGCCGGCTCCCGCAGGGGATGGGGTCCCCTGGGCCAAAAGTGGCCCAGGTAAGGGGGGCCATGAGGCCCCATTCCCATAATGAAATATTTTTTGTTTTTTAAAGAGGCAAAGCCCTGGGGGATGGGGTCCCCGGGGCCAAAAATGGCCTCAGGAGGGGAGGCCGCGCGGCCCTCCTCCTTTAAAAGGAAATATATGTATTTTGTTTAAATAAGTGGCCATGCCCTGGGGGATGGGGTCCCCAGGGCCGAAATCGGCCCCCGGGCCACGCTGCCCCCTTCCCGTTTAAAAAAAAAAATTACAAATGTCTCAGGCCCTGGAGGACGGGGTCCCCAGGGCCCAAAAAATATTGAGAGAATGGGGGCCACACAGACCCCCTTCTAAAAAAAAAAAAGAAAAGAGAAGCCGGCATCCCACCGGAGACCGTGCCTCCTCCCTGCACCACTCTGCAAACGAGCCTCCTGGCACGTTCTGGGTTGGGGGATTAAGTTCCCTTGAATCTTAAGGGTGCTTAGGGGCCAACTAGCCCACCAGGTACCTCCAGTAAGCCCCACACAGTGGGATTGCTGAGAGGTGGTCTGAGGCAATGCCACTTTTTACACCACTCTGCAAATGTGCCTCTTGGCGCATTGCTGGTGGGGCAATGAGGTCATCTGGTGTCCTGAGCTCCAAGCAGCAGTGCGCAGGAGGCACGTTTGCAGAGTGGTGTAAAAAGGGGGCGTGGTCTCGGACCACTCTCAGCAATCCAGCTGTGTGGGACTTACTAGAGATAACAAGAGGGCGAGTTGGCCCCCAGGGACCCTCAGGAGGCAAGGGGACTTCATCCCCCAACCAAGAGCACACCAGGAGGCGCGTTTGCAGAGTGGTGGAGAAAGGGGGCATGGCCTGTGTCCACCTCTCAGCAATCCCACTATCTGAGGCTTACTGGAGGTATCAGGTAGGCTAGTTGGCCCCTAAGGAACCCCACAAGCGGAGGGGACTTCAATCCCCATCCAAGAGCATGCCAGGAGGCACGTTTGCAGAGTGGTGGACAAAGGGGATGTGGCCTGCTATGAGAACTTAGCAATCCTGCTGTGTGGGACTTACTGGAGGTAATAGGAGGGGTAGTTGGCCCCCAAAGATGTCCTTGTGGGTGGACTAACCCTCCTGTTACATCCAGTAAGCCCCAGACAGTGGGATTGCTGAAAGGTCTTCGGAGGCCACGACCCCCTTTCTCCACCACTCTGCAAATGCGCCTCCTGGCACACTACAGGTTGGGGGATGAAGTCCACTTTACTCCTGAGGGTCTTTGTGGCCCAAGAAGCCCTCCTGGTACCTCCTGTAAGCCCTACGCAGTGGAATTCCTGAGCGCTGGTCAGAGGCCCAGGACCCTTTCTCCATCACTCTGCAAACGCGACTACTAGTAAAAGAAGCATTTGCAATGTAATACGTTTCGCATTTGTCAGAGTTAGAGCTATTGGCGTTGTAAATGTAAAAGTTTTTTACTAATGTTTTTTGGAGTGGAGTGGATGTACGTTGTGTGTATTGAAATTATGTGGTATGTTGTGCAGTGAAATTATGTGGATAGAAAGTATGTGGTATTTAGTGTATAGGAATTATGTAGAGTGCGATTATGTGTTATGGAGAGTAACTATGTGGTATGGTAGTCTGTGTTGTGGAGTAGTAACCTCAGGTTTAATCCTCCTCGTTTCCATAAGAGATTAACTACAAACTCAATGAGACACAAAAAGAAGGAACCACTGAGGAGCACTTCTGGACCTAGTCAGAGGTCTGAGCAGGGCCACTGGAATCATGCGACTGTTTGGCAGCACCAACTTTCACACAATTATACATTTTCCGCATTAGCCACATAATCTATCATCTGCTGCCTAATCTGCAGATTTGAACAAAAAAAGCCTTGTTTCTAGCCCAAACGGCTCAAACGTTACCAAAAATGCAGCGACAAGTGTTACAGCATGGTGGAAGGCCCTTTGCAAACCTAGAATGGTCACCTGTTACTTATTGCTGAATGTGGGTGTTAAATTGGTACTAATGGTGTGCAAACCACTCCTGCTTCTTTCTGCGCCTCTCTTGCCTCTTTCTGCATTTCTGTTGCTTCTTTCTGTACCTTTATTTCTTTTTCTGCACTTCTCTTGCCACTTTCTGCACCTCTGTTGCCACTTTCTGAACCTCACTTGCTTCTTTCTGCACCCCGCTTGCCTCTTTCTGCACCCTTCTTCCCTCTTTCTGCACTTCTCTTGCCTCCTTCTGCACCCCTCTTCCCTCTTTCTGCACCCCTCCTGCCACTTTCTGCACCTCTGTTCCTTCTTTCTGCACTTCTTTTGTTTCTTTTTGCACCTCTCTTGCTTCTTTCTGCACCCCTCTTGCCTCTTTCTCCACCTCTCTTCCCCCTTTCTGCATGTCTGTTGCTTCTTTCTGAACTTCTCTTGCCTCTTTCTCCACCCCTCTTCCTGCACCTCTGTTGCTTCTTTCTGCACTTCTCTTGCTTCTTTCTGCACCTCTCTTGCTTCTTTCTGCACCCCTTGTGCCTCCTTCTGCACCCCTCTTCCCTCTTTCTGCACCCCTTCTGCCACTTTCTGCACCTCTGTTCCTTCTTTCTGCACTTCTTTTGTTTCTTTCTGCACCTCTCTTGCTTCTTTCTGCACCCCTCTTGCCTCTTTCTCCACCCCTCTTCCCCCTTTCTGCATGTCTGTTGCTTCTTTCTGCACTTCTCTTGCCCCTTTCTCCACCCCTCTTCCTGTACCTCTGTTGCTTCTTTCTGCACTTGATTTGCTTCTTTCTGCACCTCTCTTGCTTCTTTCTGCACCCCTTGTGCATCTTTCTGCACCCCTCTCCCCTCTGTTTGCACTCCTCTTGCCTCTTTCTGCACCTCTGTTCCTTCTTGCTGCACCCATTGTGTCTCTTTCTGCACTCCTTTTCCCTCTTTCTGCACCCCTATTGCCTCTCTCTGCACCCCTGTTACTTCTTTCTGCACTTCTTTTGTTTCTTACTGCACCTCTCTTGTTTCTTTATGCACCTCTTTTGCTCCTTTCTGCTTCCCTCTTGCCTCTTTCTTCACCCCTCTTCCCCCTTTCTGCATCTTTGTTGCTTCTTTCTGCACTTCTCTTGCCTCTTTCTGCACCCCTCTTCCCTCTTTCTGCACCTCACTTGCTTCTTTCTATATCCCTCTTGCCTCTTTCTGCACCCTTCTTCCCTCTTTCTGTACTTCTCTTGCTTCTTTCTGCACCCCTCGTGCCTCTTTCTGCACCCATTTTCCCCTTTCTGTACCCCTATTGCCTCTCTCTACACCCCTGTTCCTTCTTTCTGCACTTCTTTTGTATCTTTCTGCACCTCTCTTGCTTCTTTCTGCTTCCCTCTTGCCTCATCTCCACCCCTCTTCCCCCTTTCTGTATCTCTGATGCTTCTTTCTCCACTTCTTTTGCCTCCTTCTGCACCCCTCTTCCCTCTTTCTGCACCTCACTTGTTTCTTTCTATACCCCTCTTGCCTCTTTCTGCACCCTTCTTCCCTCTTTCTGCACCTCTCTTGCGTCCTACTGCACCCCTCTTCACTCTTTCTGCACCCCTCCTGCCTCTTTCTGTACCTCTGTTCCTTCTTTCTGCACTTCTTTTGTTTCTTTCTGCACCTCTCTTGCTTCTTTCTGCAGCCCTCTTTCTCCACCCCTCTTCCCCCTTTCTGCATGTCTGTTGCTTCTTTCTGCACTTCTCTTGCCTCTTTCTCCAGCCCTCTTCCCTCTTTCTGCACCTCTCTTGCTTCTTTCTGAACTTCTCTTGCTTCTTTCTGCACCTCTCTTGCTTCTTTCTGCACCCCTTGTGCCTCTTTCTGCACCCCTCTTCCCTCTTTTTGCACTCCTCTTGCCTCTTTCTGCACCTCTGTTCCTTCTTTATGCACTTCTTTTGTTTCTTTCTGCACCTCTCTTGCTTCTTTCTGCACCCCTCTTGCCTCTTTCTCCACCCCTCTTCCCCCTTTCTGCATGTCTGTTGCTTCTTTCTGCACTTCTCTTGCCTCTTTCTCCTCCCCTCTTCCCTCTTTCTGCACCTCTGTTGCTTCTTTCTGCACTTCTCTTGCTTCTTTCTGCACCTCTCTTGCTTCTTTCTGCACCCCTTGTGCCTCTTCCTGCACCCCTGGTCCCTCTTTCTGCACTCCTCTTGCCTCTTGCCTCTTTCTGCACCTCTGTTCCTTCTTTCTGCACCCCTCGTGCCTCTTTCTGCACCCCTCTTCCCTCGTTCTGCACCCCTATTGCCTCTCTCTGCACCCCTGTTCCTTCTTTCTGCACTTCTTTTGTTTCTTTCTGCACCTCTCTTGCTTCTTTCTGCACCCCTCTTGCCTCTTTCTGCACCTCTGTTGCTTCTTTCTGCACTCCTTTTGTTTCTTTCTGCACCTCTCTTGCTTCTTTCTGCTTCCCTCTTGCCTCTTTCTCTACCCCTCTTCCCCCTTTTTGCATCTCTCTTCCTTCTTTCTACATCCCTTGTGTCTCTTTCTGCACCCATTTTCCCTCTTTATGCACCCTCTTGCCTCTCTCTGCATCCCTGTTCCTTCTTTCTGCACTTCTTTTGTTTCTTTCTGCACCTCTTTTGCTTCTTTCTGCACCCCTCTTGCCTCTTTCTCCACCTCTCTTACCTCTTTCTGCATCTCTGTTGCCTCTTTCTTTACCACTCTTGCTTCTTTCTGTACCCCTCGTGCCTCTTTCATACCCCTATTCCCTCTTGCTGCACCCCACTTGCCTCTTTCTGCACCTCTGTTCCTTCTTTCTGTAGTTTTTTTGTTTCTTTCTGTAGCTCTCTTGCTTCTTTCTGCACCCCTTGCCTCTTTCTCCACCCCTCTTCCCTCTTTCTGCACCCCTGTTGCCCCTTTCTGCCCCTCTGTTCCTTCTTTCTGCACTTCTTTTGTTTCTTTCTGCACATCTCTTGCTTCTTTCTGTACCCCTTGTGCCTCTTTCTGCACCCCTCTTCCCTCTTTTTGCACCCCTCTTGCCTCTTTCGGCACCTCTGTTGCTTCTTTCTGCACCCCTCTTGCGCCTTTCTCCACCCCTATTCCCCCTTTCTGCATGTCTGTTTCTTCTTTCTGCACTTCTCTTGCCTCTTTCTCCACCCCTCTTCCCTTTTTCAGGACCCCTCTTCCTTCTTTCTGCACTCCTCTTGGCTCTTTCTACACCCCTCTTAACCCTTTCTGCATCTCTGTTGCTTCTTTCTGCACTTCTCTTGTCTCTTTCTCTACCCCTGTTCCCTCTTCCTGTACCTCTGTTGCTTCTTTCTGCACCTCTCTTGCTTCTTTCTGTACCCCTTGTGCCTCTTTCACACCCATCTTCCCTCTTTCTGCACCGCTTCTGCCTCTTTCTGCATCTCTGTTCCTTCTTTCTGCACTTTTTTTGTTTCTTTCTGCACCTCTCTTGCTTCTTTCTGCACCCCTTTTGCCTCTTTTGTACCCTATCTTCCCTCTTTCTGCACCCCTCTTGCCACTTTCTGCTCCTCTGTTCCTTCTTTCTGCACTTCTTTTGTTTTTTCTGCAGCTCTCTTGCTTCTTTCTGCACCTCTTGCCTCATTCTGCACCCCTCTTCCCTCTTTTTGCACTCCTCTTGCCTCTTTCTGCACCCCTCTTGCCTCTTTCTGCACCTCTGTTGCTTCTTTCTGCACTTATTTTGTTTCTTTCTGCACCTCTCTTGCTTCTTTCTGCACCCCTTGTGCCTCTTTCTGTACCCTATCTTCCCTCTTTCTGCACCCCTCTTGCCACTTTCTGCACCTCTGTTCCTTCTTTCTGCACTTCTTTTGTTTCTTTCTGCAGCTCTCTTGCTTCTTTCTGCACCTCTTGCCTCTTTCTGCACCCCTCTTCCCTCTTTTTGCACTCCTCTTGCCTCTTTCTGCACCCCTCTTGCCTCTTTCTGCACCTCTGTTGCTTCTTTCTGCACTTATTTTGTTTCTTTCTGCACCTCTCTTGCTTCTTTCTGCACCCCTTTAGCCTCTTTCTGTACCCTATCTTCCCTCTTTCTGCACCCCTCTTGCCACTTTCTGCACCTCTGTTCCTTCTTTCTGCACTTCTTGTGTTTCTTTCTGCAGCTCTATTGCTTCTTTCTGCACCCCTTGCCTCTTTCTGCACCCCTCTTCCCTCTTTTTTCACTCCTCTTGCCTCTTTCTGCACCCTTCTTGCCTCTTTCTGCACCTCTGTTGCTTCTTTCTGCACTCCTTTTGTTTCTTTCTATACCTCTGTTACTTCTTTCTGCATCCCTCTTGCCTCTTTCTCCACCCCTATTCCCCCTTTCTCCATGTCTGTTTCTTCTTTCTGCAATTCTCTTGCCTCTTTTTCCACCCCTCTTCCCTCTTTCTGCACCTCTGTCTCTTGCTTCTTTCTGCACCTCTCCTGCTTCTTTCTGCACCCCTTGTGCCTCTTTCTGCACCCCTCTTCCCTCGTTCTGCACTCCTCTTGCCTCTTTCTGCACCTCTGTTCCTTCTTTCTGCACTTCTTTTGTTTCTTTGTGCACCTCTCTTGCTTCTTTCTGCTTCCCTCTTCCCCCTTTCTGCATCTCTGTTGCTTCTTTCTGCACTTCTCTTGCCTCTTTCTTCACACCTCTTCCCCATCCTGCACCTCTCTTGCTTGTTTCTGCACTTCTCATGCTTCCTTCTGCACCCCTTGTGCCTCTTTCTGCATCCCTTTTCCCTCTTTCTGCACCCCTCTTGCCTCTCTCTGCACCACTGTTCCGTCTTTCTGCACTTCTATTGTTTCTTTCTGTACCTCTCTTGCTTCTTTCTGCGCCCCTCTTGCCTCTCTATCCACCCCTCTTATCCCTTTCTGCATCTCTTTTGCTTCTTTCTGCACATCTCTTGTCTCTTTCTCTACCCCTGTTCACTCTTTCTGCAGCTCTGTTGCTTCTTTCTGCACCCCTTTAGCCTCTTTCTGTACCCTATCTTCCCTCTTTCTGCACCCCTCTTGCCACTTTCTGCACCTCTGTTCCTTCTTTCTGCACTTCTTGTGTTTCTTTCTGCACCCCTTGCCTCTTTCTGCACCCCTCTTCCCTCTTTTTTCACTCCTCTTGCCTCTTTCTGCACCCTTCTTGCCTCTTTCTGCACCTCTGTTGCTTCTTTCTGCACTCCTTTTGTTTCTTTCTATACCTCTGTTACTTCTTTCTGCATCCCTCTTGCCTCTTTCTCCACCCCTATTCCCCCTTTCTCCATGTCTGTTTCTTCTTTCTGCAATTCTCTTGCCTCTTTTTCCACCCCTCTTCCCTCTTTCTGCACCTCTGTCTCTTGCTTCTTTCTGCACCTCTCCTGCTTCTTTCTGCACCCCTTGTGCCTCTTTCTGCACCCCTCTTCCCTCGTTCTGCACTCCTCTTGCCTCTTTCTGCACCTCTGTTCCTTCTTTCTGCACTTCTTTTGTTTCTTTGTGCACCTCTCTTGCTTCTTTCTGCTTCCCTCTTCCCCCTTTCTGCATCTCTGTTGCTTCTTTCTGCACTTCTCTTGCCTCTTTCTTCACACCTCTTCCCCATCCTGCACCTCTCTTGCTTGTTTCTGCACTTCTCATGCTTCCTTCTGCACCCCTTGTGCCTCTTTCTGCATCCCTTTTCCCTCTTTCTGCACCCCTCTTGCCTCTCTCTGCACCACTGTTCCGTCTTTCTGCACTTCTATTGTTTCTTTCTGTACCTCTCTTGCTTCTTTCTGCGCCCCTCTTGCCTCTCTATCCACCCCTCTTATCCCTTTCTGCATCTCTTTTGCTTCTTTCTGCACATCTCTTGTCTCTTTCTCTACCCCTGTTCACTCTTTCTGCAGCTCTGTTGCTTTGTTTTGCACCTCTATTGCTTCTTTCTGCACCCCTGTTGCCCCTTTCTGCCCCTCTGTTCCTTCTTTCTGCACTTCTTTTGTTTCTTTCTGCACATCTCTTGCTTCTTTCTGTACCCCTCGTGCCTCTTTCTGCACCCCTCTTCCCTCTTTTTGCACCCCTCTTGCCTCTTTCGGCACCTCTGTTGCTTCTTTCTGCACCCCTCTTGCGTCTTTCTCCACCCCTATTCCCCCTTTCTGCATGTCTGTTTCTTCTTTCTGCACTTCTCTTGCCTCTTTCTCCACCCCTCTTCCCTTTTTCAGGACCCCTCTTCCTTCTTTCTGCACTCCTCTTGGCTCTTTCTGCACCCCTCTTAACCCTTTCTGCATCTCTGTTGCTTCTTTCTGCACTTCTCTTGTCTCTTTCTCTACCCCTGTTCCCTCTTCCTGTACCTCTGTTGCTTCTTTCTGCACCTCTCTTGCTTCTTTCTGTACCCCTTGTGCCTCTTTCACACCCATCTTCCCTCTTTCTGCACCGCTTCTGCCTCTTTCTGCATCTCTGTTCCTTCTTTCTGCACTTTTTTTGTTTCTTTCTGCACTTCTCTTGCTTCTTTCTGCACCCCTTTTGCCTCTTTCTGTACCCTATCTTCCCTCTTTCTGCACCCCTCTTGCCACTTTCTGCACCTCTGTTCCTTCTTTCTGCACTTCTTTTGTTTCTTTCTGCAGCTCTCTTGCTTCTTTCTGCACCTCTTGCCTCTTTCTGCACCCCTCTTCCCTCTTTTTGCACTCCTCTTGCCTCTTTCTGCACCCCTCTTGCCTCTTTCTGCACCTCTGTTGCTTCTTTCTGCACTTATTTTGTTTCTTTCTGCACCTCTCTTGCTTCTTTCTGCACCCCTTTTGCCTCTTTCTGTACCCTATCTTCCCTCTTTCTGCACCCCTCTTGCCACTTTCTGCACCTCTGTTCCTTCTTTCTGCACTTCTTTTGTTTCTTTCTGCAGCTCTCTTGCTTCTTTCTGCACCTCTTGCCTCTTTCTGCACCCCTCTTCCCTCTTTTTGCACTCCTCTTGCCTCTTTCTGCACCCCTCTTGCCTCTTTCTGCACCTCTGTTGCTTCTTTCTGCACTTATTTTGTTTCTTTCTGCACCTCTTTTGCTTCTTTCTGCACCCCTTTAGCCTCTTTCTGTACCCTATCTTCCCTCTTTCTGCCCCCCTCTTGCCACTTTCTGCACCTTTGTTCCTTCTTTCTGCACTTCTTTTGTTTGTTTCTGCAGCTCTCTTGCTTCTTTCTGCACCCCTTGCCTCTTTCTGCACCCCTCTTCCCTCTTTTTTCACTCCTCTTGCCTCTTTCTGCACCCTTCTTGCCTCTTTCTGCACCTCTGTTGCTTCTTTCTGCACTCCTTTTGTTTCTTTCTACACCTCTGTTACTTCTTTCTGCATCCCTCTTGCCTCTTTCTCCACCCCTATTCCCCCTTTCTCCATGTCTGTTTCTTCTTTCTGCAATTCTCTTGCCTCTTTCTCCACCCCTCTTCCCTCTTTCTGCACCTCTGTCTCTTGCTTCTTTCTGCACCTCTCCTGCTTCTTTCTGCACCCCTTGTGGCTCTTTCTGCACCCCTCTTCCCTCGTTCTGCACTCCTCTTGCCTCTTTCTGCACCTCTGTTCCTTCTTTCTGCACTTCTTTTGTTTCTTTGTGCACCTCTCTTGCTTCTTTCTGCTTCCCTCTTTCTGCATCTCTGTTGCTTCTTTCTGCACTTCTCTTGCCTCTTTCTTCACACCACTTCCCCCATCCTGCACCTCTCTTGCTTCTTTCTGCACTTCTCATGCTTCCTTCTGCACCCCTCATGCCTCTTTCTGCATCCCTTTTCCCTCTTTCTGCACCCCTCTTGCCTCTCTCTGCACCACTGTTCCGTCTTTCTGCACTTCTATTGTTTCTTTCTGTACCTCTCTTGCTTCTTTCTGCACTTATTTTGTTTCTTTCTGCACCTCTCTTGCTTCTTTCTGCACCCCTTTAGCCTCTTTCTGTACCCTATCTTCCCTCTTTCTGCACCCCTCTTGCCACTTTCTGCACCTTTGTTCCTTCTTTCTGCACTTCTTTTGTTTGTTTCTGCAGCTCTCTTGCTTCTTTCTGCACCCCTTGCCTCTTTCTGCCCCCCTCTTCCCTCTTTTTTCACTCCTCTTGCCTCTTTCTGCACCCTTCTTGCCTCTTTCTGCACCTCTGTTGCTTCTTTCTGCACTCCTTTTGTTTCTTTCTACACCTCTGTTACTTCTTTCTGCATCCCTCTTGCCTCTTTCCCCACCCCTATTCCCCCTTTCTCCATGTCTGTTTCTTCTTTCTGCAATTCTCTTGCCTCTTTCTCCACCCCTCTTCCCTCTTTCTGCACCTCTGTCTCTTGCTTCTTTCTGCACCTCTCCTGCTTCTTTCTGCACCCCTTGTGGCTCTTTCTGCACCCCTCTTCCCTCGTTCTGCACTCCTCTTGCCTCTTTCTGCACCTCTGTTCCTTCTTTCTGCACTTCTTTTGTTTCTTTGTGCACCTCTCTTGCTTCTTTCTGCTTCCCTCTTCCCCCTTTCTGCATCCCTGTTGCTTCTTTCTGCACTTCTCTTGCCTCTTTCTTCACACCACTTCCCCCATCCTGCACCTCTCTTGCTTCTTTCTGCACTTCTCATGCTTCCTTCTGCACCCCTCATGCCTCTTTCTGCATCCCTTTTCCCTCTTTCTGCACCCCTCTTGCCTCTCTCTGCACCACTGTTCCGTCTTTCTGCACTTCTATTGTTTCTTTCTGTACCTCTCTTGCTTCTTTCTGCGCCCCTCTTGCCTCTCTATCCACCCCTCTTATCTATTTCTGCATCTCTTTTGCTTCTTTCTGCACTTCTCTTGTCTCTTTCTCTACCCCTGTTCACTCTTTCTGCAGCTCTGTTGCTTTGTTTTGCACCTCTATTGCTTCTTTCTGCACCCCTCGTGCCCTTTTCACACTCCTCTTCCCTCTTTCTGCAACACTCTTGCCTCTTTCTGCACTTCTTTTGTTTCTTTCTGCACCTCTCTTGCTTCTTTCTGCACCCCTTTTGCCTCTTTCTGCACCCCTCTTCCCTCTTTCTGCAACCCTCTTCCCTCTTTCTGCATCCCTTTTCCCTCTTTCTGCACCCCTCTTGCCTCTCTCTGCACCACTGTTCCGTCTTTCTGCACTTCTATTGTTTCTTTCTGTACCTCTCTTGCTTCTTTCTGCGCCCCTCTTGCCTCTCTATCCACCCCTCTTATCCCTTTCTGCATCTCTTTTGCTTCTTTCTGCACTTCTCTTGTCTCTTTCTCTACCCCTGTTCACTCTTTCTGCAGCTCTGTTGCTTTGTTTTGCACCTCTATTGCTTCTTTCTGCACCCCTCGTGCCTTTTTCACACCCCTCTTCCCTCTTTCTGCAACACTCTTGCCTCTTTCTGCACTTCTTTTGTTTCTTTCTGCACCTCTCTTGCTTCTTTCCGCACCCCTTTTGCCTCTTTCTGCACCTCTCTTCCCTCTTTCTGCAACCCTCTTCCCTCTTTCTGCACCCCTCTTGCCACTTTCTGTTCCTTCTTTCTGCACTTATTTTGTTTCTTTCTGCAGCTCTCTTGCTTCTTTCTGCACCCTCCTTCTCCACCCCTCTTCCCTCTTTCTGCACCCCTGTTGCCTCTTTCAGCACCTCTGTTCCTTCTTTCTGCAACTCTTTTGTTTCTTTCTGCACATCTCTTGCTTCCTTCTGCACACCTCGTGCCTCTTTCTGCATCCCTCTTTTTGTACCCCTCTTGCCTCTTTCTGCACCTCTGTAGCTTCTTACTACACCCCTCGTGCCTCTTTCACACCCCTCTTCCTTCTTTCTGCACCCCTCTTGCCCCTTTCTGCACCCATCTTCCCTCTTTCTACACCCCTCTTGCCTCTTTCTACACCTATGTTCCTTCTTTCTGCACTTCTGTTGTTTCTTTCTGCAGCTCTCTTGCATCTTTCTGCACCTCCTTGCCTCTTTCTCCACCCCTCTTCCCTCTTTCTTCACCCCTCTTGCCTCTTTCTACACCTATGTTCCTTCTGTCTGCACTTCTTTTGTTTCTTTCTGCACATCTCTTGTTTCTTTCTGCACCCCTCTTGCCACTTTCTCCACCCTTGTTCCCCCTTTTTGCATCTCTGTTGCTTCTTTCTGCACTTCTCTTGCCTCTTTCTCCATCCCTCATCCCTCTTTCTGTACCTCTGTTGCTTCTTTCTGTACTTCTCTTGCTTCTTTCTGTACCTCTCTTGCTTCTTTCTGTACCCCTCATGCCTCTTTCTGCACCCCTCTTTCCTCTTTATGCACCCCTCTTGCCTCTTTCTGCACCTTTGTCCCTTCTTTCTGCACTTCTTTTGATTCTTTCTGCTGCTCTCTTACTTCTTCCTGCACCCCTCTTGCCTCTTTCTCACCCTTCTTGTCTCTTTCTCCACCCGTCTCCTCCTTTCTGCACCTCTGTAGCTTCTATCTGAACTTCTTTTGTTTCTTTCTGCACCTCTATTGTTTCTTTCTGTATACCTCTTGCCCCTTTCTCTACCCCACTTCCCCCTTTCTGCATCTCTGTTCCTTCTTTCTGCAATTCTCTTGCTTCTTTCTGCACCTCTCTTGCTTCTTTATGCACCCCTTGTGCCTCTTTCTGTATCCCTCTTCCCTCTTTCTGCACTCCTCTTGCCTCTTTCTATACCTCTGTTGCTTCTTTCTGTACTTCTGTTGTTTCTTTCTGCACCTCTCTTGCTTCTCTCTGCACTTCTGTTCCTTCTTTCTGCACTTCTTTTGTTTCTTTCTGCACCTCTCTTGCTTCTTTCTGCACCCCTCTTCCCTCTTTCTCCACCCCTCTTACCCCTTTCTGCATCTCTGTTGCTTCTTTCTGCACTTCTCTTGTCTCTTTCTCTACGCCTGTTCCCTCTTTCTGCACTCCTTTTGCCTCTTTCTGTACCTCTGTTGCTTCTTTCTGCACTTCTATTGTTTCTTTCTGCACCCCCTTGCCTCTTTCTCCACCTCTTCTCTCTTTCTGCACCCCTGTTGTCTCTTTCTGCACCTCTGTTCCTTCTTTCTGCAATTCTTTTGTTTCTTTCTGCATATCTCTTGCTTCTTTCTGCACCCCTCGTGCCTCTTTCTGTAGCCCCTCTTCCCTCTTTTTTCATCCCTCTTGCCTCTTTCTGCACCTCTGTTTCTTCTTTCTGCACTACTCTTGCTTCTTTCTGCACCTCTGTTGATTCTTTCTGCACAACTTGTGCTTCTTTCTGCACCCCTCTTGCCTCTTTTTGCACCTCTGTTCCTTCTTTCTGCACTTCTCTTGCTTCTTTCTGCACCCCTCCTCCTACTTTCTCCACCCCTGTTCCTCCTTTTTGCATCTCTGTTGCTTCTTTCTGCACTTCTCTTGCCTCTTTGTCCATCCATCATCCCTCTTTCTACACCTCTGTTGCTTCTTTCTGCACTTCTCTTGCTTCTTTCTGCACCTCTCTTGCTTCTTTCTGCACCCCTCGTGCCTTTTTCTGCACCCCTCTTCCCTCTATCTGAAACCCTCTTGCCTCTTTCTGCACCTCTGTTCCTTCTTTCTGCACTTCTTTTGTTTCTTTCTGCAACTCTGTTGCTTCTTTCTGCACCCCTCTTGCCTCTTTCTCCACCCCTCTTGCCTCTTTCTGTACCCCTCTTGCCTCTTTCTGCACCTCTGTTCCTTCTTTCTGCACTTCTTTTGTTTCTTTCTGCAACTCTCTTGCTTCTTTCTGTACCCCACGTGCTTCTTTCTGCACCCCTCGTCCCTCTTTCTGCACTCCTCTTGCCTCTTTCTGTACCTCTGCTGCTTCTTTCTGCAATTCTATTGTTTCCTTCTGCACCTCTCTTGCTTCTTTCTGCACCCCTTGTGCCTCTTTCTGCACCCCACTTCCCTCATTTTGCACCCCTCTTGCCTCTCGCTGCACCTCTGTTCCTTCCTCCTGCACTTATTTTGTTTCTGTATGCACCTCTCTTGCTTCTTTCTGTACCCCTCTTGCCTCTTCCTCCACCCCTCTTACCCTTTCTGCATCTCCGTTGCTTCTTTCTGCACCCCTCTTGCCTCTTTCTGCACCTCTGTTCCTTCTTTGTGCACTTCTTTTCTTTCTTTCTGCCCCTCTCTTGCTTTTTTCTGCACCCCTTTTGCCTCTTTCTGCACCCCTCTTCCCACTTTCTGCGCCCCTCTTGCTACTTTCTGAACCTCTGTTCTTTCTTTCTGCACTCCTTTTGTTTCTTTCTGCAGCTCTCTTGCTTCTTTCTGTACCCCCTTGCCCTTTCTCCACCCCTCTTACTTCTTTTTGTACCCCTGTTGCCTCTTTCTGCACCTCTGTTCCTTCTTCCTGCACTTCTTTTGTTTCTTTCTGCACATTTCTTGGTTCTTTCTGCACAACTTGTGCCTCTTTCTGTACCCCTCTTCCTTCTTTTTGCACCCCTCTTGCCTCTTTCTACACCTCTGTTGCTTCTTTCTGCACTCCTTTTTTTATTTCTGCACCTCTCTTGCTTCTTTCTCCACCCCTCTTTCTCCACCTCTCTTCCCCCTTTCTGGATGCCTGTTGCTTCTTTCTGCACTTCTCTTGCCTCTTTCTCTACCCCTCTTCCCTGTTTCTGCACCTTTGTTGCTTCTTTCTGCACTTCTCTTGCTTCAATCAATCAGGTGTCTGTTAAGCGCAACTACTCACCCGTAGGGGTCTCAAGGCACGGGGGGGGTTCGCAGGTTCCAGTCCATCAAGGAGGTGGTCTGTCGAAGAAACAGGTTTTGAGGTTTCTTGCGAAGATGGGGAGCGATGTTGTCTGTCTGAGGTGGAGCGGAAGGTCGTTCCAGGCTCTGGCCGCGAGGAAGGAGAAGGAACGGCCTCCCGATCTGGTCTTTCTGGTGCGGGGGACCACGGCGTAGGAGAGCTGGGCTGATCGTAGGGTCCTTTGGGGTGCATGGAATTTGAGTCGGCTGTTCAGGTATGCTGGTCCGGTGTCGTGGAGGGCCTTGTGAGCGTGGGTGAGCATCTTGAAGGTGACTCTAGCTTCGATGGGGAGCCAGTGGAATGTGCGCAGGTGCTGGGAGATGTGGCAGTATCTTGGCAGGTTGAGGACCAGTCTTGCGGTGGTGTTTTGGATGTTCTGTAGCTTGCGGGTGAAGTTTTTGTTTATTCCGGCATAGAGTGCGTTGCCGTAGTCGAGTCTGCTGGTGACCAGGGCGTGAGTGACGGTCTTTCTCTGTTTGAGGGGGATCCATTTGAAGGTCTTACGTAGGAGGCGGAGGGTGTGGAAGCAGGAGGACGAGACAGAGTTGATCTGGTGGTCCATTTTGAGCTATGAGTCCAGGAGATTCCCAGGTTGCGTGCGTGATCCATGGGGGTGGGCAGGCTTCCGAGGGCAGTGGGCCACCAGGTGTCATTCCAGGCATCGGGGTTTGGGCCCATGATGAGTACTTCCGTTTTGTTGGTGTTTAGTTGTACGCAGCTGTTTTTCATTCATTTGGCGACGGCTTCCATGCCTTCTCGAAAGTTGTGTCTGGCGGTGTTGGGTTCATTGGATAGGGAGAGGATGAGTTGGGTGTCGTCTGCGTATGACACAATGTTGAGTCCGTAGGTTCTGACGATGGGGGCGAGCGGAGCCATGTAGACGTCGAAGAGCGTAGCGCTGAGGGAGGACCCCTGGGGGACTCCGCAGGTGGTTGGTGTAGGGTCCGAGAGGAAAGGGGGAGTCTGACCCGCTGCGTTCTGCCAGAGAGGAAGGAGCAGATCCAGTCAAGGGCCTTGTCTTGGATCCCTGCGTCATGGAGTCTGCGTATTAGGGTGCGGTGAGAGACTGTGTCGAATGCCGCTGAGAAGTCGAGGAGCATGAGGGCTGCTGTTTCTTCTTTGTCCAGTAGGGTGCAGATGTCATCTGTTGCGGCGAGGAGGGCAGTGTCCGTACTGTGGTTTTTTCTGAAGCCGGATTGGGAGGAGTCGAGGATGTTGTGCTCGTCGATGAATGTGGCGAGTTGGCTGTTGATGGCTTTCTCAATGACTTTCGCTGGGAACAGGAGCAGGGAGATGGGTCTGTAGTTTTTGAGGTCGGTGGGGTCCACCGAGGGTTTCTTTAGGAGGGGGTTGATCTTGGCGTGTTTCCAGTCATCGGGGAACGAGGCGGTTGCCAGGAAGCGGTTGATGGTGTGGCAGAGCATGGGTGCGATGGTGTGGGCGGCCCCGGAGTGGATTGACTTCATCGTCTTCAGTGTGTCTTCGGTGGTGAGGGCTGTCCAGTTGTCGATCGTTGGCTTCAGGGTGCCAGGGGTGGTTGGTGAGGGTTCAGTGTGTTGGTTGTCTTTGTCGAAGTTGTCATAGATGCTCTTGATTTTGTGGTGGAAAAAGGTGCTGAGTTTGTCGCAGAGGTCTTGTGAGGGAGGGATGTCGGTGGACTCGCTGGTGGGTTGGGCAAACTCCTTGATGATGTTGAAGAGTTCTTTGCTGTTGTGTGCGTGAGTGGAGATTCTGTCTTCAATCGCTTTTTTCCTCGTTTTTCTGATGAGTTGGTGGTGGGCGTTGGTGGCGGCTCTGAAGTTGTTGTGGGCTTCTGTGGATTTGGTGTTCCTCCAGGCCTTTTCGAGGCGGCGGCAAGTGCGTCTGGAATCTCGAAGTTCGGTGGTAAACCATCTAGCTTTCTTGGCGTGGGTGTTGTTGTTTTTCTTGAGGGGGGCTATGGTGTTGGTGCTGTCGGAGATCCATCTGTGCAGAGTTCGGGCTGCGGTGTTGGGGTCGTTGTGTTCCGCGATGGTTGGGGTGGAGTTGCTGAGTGATGAGGTTAGCTGGTCGTCGGTGATTCTGGTCCAGTTTCTTCGTGGGAGCAGGTGCTGGTGTCTGTGCATGGTGGGTGTTCTGAAGGTTAAGTGGACGCATCGATGGTCAGTCCATGGGAGTTCTGTGGTGTGGCTGAAGGTGATGGAGTTTCTTGTTGTGAAGAGGGGGTCGAGGGTGTGTCATTCTGAGTGCGTGGGTTCGGTCATGATCTGGCGAGGTCCAATGTTGTCGAGGTTGTCCAGGAGGGATGTGGTTCTGGGGTCCAGTTGGTTGTCGAGGTGGAAGTTGAGGTCTCCCAGTAGGGTGTAGTTGGTGGACGCGATGGCATGCGAGGAGATGATGTCCATGATGGAGTTGGTGAAAAGTCCGTGGGGTCCAGGGGGTCAATAGATGAGGGTTCCTCGGAGGGTGGTGGTAGGGCTGGCCAGTATCTTGAAGTGAAGGTGTTCCATCAGGTCTGTGGGATCGTCGGGGAGCGTGCTCAGGCGGAGGGTGGATTTGTGGACGATGGCAATTCCTCCTCCCGGGCGGGTGGGGCGGTCCTTCCAGGAGATCTATCCTTGGGGAATGGCGATGGCGATGTCCGGTCCCGAGGTGGTGTTGGTCCATGTTTCAGTGAAGAACGCTATGTCCGGGGGTGTGCTGTCGAGGAGGTTCTAGATTTCGGTGGCGTGTTTGTGGAGGGATCGGACGTTGAGGAGGATGCATTGTAGGGTCTTCGGTTCGGTTGTGTTCTTGCGGGCGGGTTGCGCTGGGTCCGTGGTCTTGGCGGTGCTGCAGGTGTGCCGGCAGCAGTGACAGCTGAAGGGTCCGTGGGTGTCGGCTGGTGATGCTAGCTTGCAGTTGTTGTTGCAGCCTGGTTTGAGAGCGTGGAGTGCCGCTTGGTCGTAGCGTTGGCGGTGCCAAGATCCAGGGTTCCTGGTGCAGGTCGCGGTCGGGTCACGGACGGGCACAGACGGGCTTGCCTTTGTCTCGCCGGCTGCACGGCCGCGCAGCGGCCTCCATTAAGTAGGGTTCGGGGAGTGCTGGACAGCTGGGAGGCGGGAGCGGGGAGGGGAGCTGGATTGGGCCGGTCGCGCTGGTCGTGCTGGTGGGGGAGGGGCCGCGGGGGCAGCAGCAGCGGGGAAAAACGGGCCGAAAAGAAAAAAGGAAAAAGGCAAAAAGAGAGGGAAAAGTGAAAATAAGGCAGCAAAAGTGCAAGAAGAGTGGAGGAAAGACACAGAGGACACAGAAGGAGAGTGAAAGGGGAGATTGAGATGAGGGTAAAAAATGAGTGAAAACAGAGGAAAGACACAGAAGGAGAGTGAAGGGGAGCTTGAAATGAGGGGAAAACGAGTGAAAACGGAGGAAAGACACAGAAGGAGAGTGAAGGGGGAGATAGAAATGAGGGAAAAAACAAGTGAAAAAGGAGAGACAAAGCGGAGCGAGAAAAAGGAGACAGAGGTCCACTGGACCACCAGGGATGAGGCGCAGGTAAAACCAGCGGGTGAAGGAGGGCCTCGAACACCAACACTCGAGAGTGCAGGGGCTTGTCGGAAGGCCTCACTTAATGGTGGAGCTGCGAGGGAGGGAGAGCAATTTCACTGACAATGAGTCAGTGGTCTTGCTCGCCTGTCCCCGCAGCGGCCGACCATTAAGTAGGGATCGGGGAGAGCTGGACAGCTGGGAGGCGGGAGCGGGGATGGGAGCTGGATCTGGCCGGTCATGATGGTCGTGCTGGGGGGAGGGGCCGCGGGGGCAGCAGCAGCGGGGAAAAACGGGTGGAAAAAGACAAAAGGAAAAAGGCAAAAAGAGAGGGAAAAGTGAAAATAAGGCAGCAAAAAAGTGCAAGAAGAGTGGAGGAAAGACACAGAGGACACAGAAGGAGAGTGAAAGGGGAGATTGAGATGAGGGTAAAAACGAGTGAAAACAGAGGAAAGACACAGAAGGAGAGTGAAGGGGGAGCTTGAAATGAGGGGAAAACGAGTGAAAACGGAGGAAAGACACAGAAGGAGAGTGAAGGGGGGAGATAGAAATGAGGGAAAAAAACAAGTGAAAAAGGAGAGAAAAAGCGGAGGGGAAAAAAGGAGACAGAGGTCCACTGGACCACCAGGGATGAGGCGCAGGTAAAACCATCGGGTGAAGGAGGGCCTCGAACACCAACACTCGAGAGTGCAGGGGCTTGTGGGAAGGCCTCACTTAATGGTGGAGCTGCGAGGGAGGGAGAGCAATTTCACTGACAATGAGTCAGTGTACTTGCTCGCCTGTCCCCGCAGCGGCCGCCATAAAGTAGGGATCGGGGAGGGCTGGACAGCTGGGAGGCGGGAGCGGGGAGGGGAGCTGGATCTGGCCGGTCATGATGGTCGTGCTGGGGGAGGGGCCGCGGGGGCAGCAGCAGCGGGGAAAAACGGGCGGAAAAAGACAAAAGGAAAAAGGCAAAAAGAGAGGGAAAAGTGAAAATAAGGCAGCAAAAGTGCAAGAAGAGTGGCGGAAAGACACAGAGGACACAGAAGGAGAGTGAAAGGGGGAGATTGAGATGAGGGTAAAAAACGAGTGAAAACGGAGGAAAGACACAGAAGGAGAGTGAAAGGGGAGCTTGAAATGAGGGGAAAATGAGTGAAAACGGAGGAAAGACACAGAAGGAAAGTGAAGGGAGGAGATAGAAATTAGGGAAAAAACAAGTGAAAAAGGAGAGAAAAAGCAGAGCGAGAGAAAGGAGACAGAGGTCCACTGGATCACCAGGGATGAGGCGCAGGTAAAACCTTTGGGTGGAGGAGGGCCTCGAACACCAACACTCGAGAGTGCAGGGGCTTGTCGGAAGGCCTCACTTAATGGTGGAGCTGCGAGGGAGGGAGAGCAATTTCACTGACAATGAGTCAGTGGTCTTGCTCGCCTGTCCCCGCAGCGGCCGCCATTAAGTAGGGATCGGGGAGGGCTGGACAGCTGGGAGGCGGGAGCGGGGATGGGAGCTGGATCTGGCCGGTCATGATGGTCGTGCTGGGGGGAGGGGCCGCGGGGGCAGCAGCAGCGGGGAAAAACGGGCGGAAAAAGACAAAAGGAAAAAGGCAAAAAGAGAGGGAAAAGTGAAAATAAGGCAGCAAAAAAGTGCAAGAAGAGTGGAGGAAAGACACAGAGGACACAGAAGGAGAGTGAAAGGGGGAGATTGAGATGAGGGTAAAAACGAGTGAAAACAGAGGAAAGACACAGAAGGAGAGTGAAGGGGGAGCTTGAAATGAGGGGAAAACGAGTGAAAACGGAGGAAAGACACAGAAGGAGAGTGAAGGGGGAGATAGAAATGAGGGAAAAACAAGTGAAAAAGGAGAGAAAAAGCGGAGGGAAAAAAAAGGAGACAGAGGTCCACTGGACCACCAGGGATGAGGCGCAGGTAAAACCATCGGGTGAAGGAGGGCCTCGAACAACAACACTCGAGAGTGCAGGGGCTTGTGGGAAGGCCTCACTTAATGGTGGAGCTGCGAGGGAGGGAGAGCAATTTCACTGACAATGAGTCAGTGTACTTGCTCCCCTGTCCCCGCAGCGGCTGCCATTAAGTAGGGATCGGGGAGGGCTGGACAGCTGGGAGGCGGGAGCGGGGAGGGGAGCTGGATCTGGCCGGTCATGATGGTCGTGCTGGGGGAGGGGCCGCGGGGGCAGCAGCAGCGGGGAAAAACGGGCGGAAAAAGACAAAAGGAAAAAGGCAAAAAGAGAGGGAAAAGTGAAAATAAGGCAGCAAAAGTGCAAGAAGAGTGGCGGACAGACACAGAGGACACAGAAGGAGAGTGAAAGGGGAGATTGAGATGAGGGTAAAAAACGAGTGAAAACGGAGGAAAGACACAGAAGGAGAGTGAAAGGGGAGCTTGAAATGAGGGGAAAATGAGTGAAAACGGAGGAAAGACACAGAAGGAAAGTGAAGGGAGGAGATAGAAATTAGGGAAAAAACAAGTGAAAAAGGAGAGAAAAAGCAGAGCGAGAGAAAGGAGACAGAGGTCCACTGGATCACCAGGGATGAGGCGCAGGTAAAACCTTTGGGTGGAGGAGGGCCTCGAACACCAACACTCGAGAGTGCAGGGGCTTGTCGGAAGGCCTCACTTAATGGTGGAGCTGCGAGGGAGGGAGAGCAATTTCACTGACAATGAGTCAGTGGTCTTGCTCGCCTGTCCCCGCAGCGGCCGCCATTAAGTAGGGATCGAGGAGGGCTGGACAGCTGGGAGGCGGGAGCGGGGATGGGAGCTGGATCTGGCCGGTCATGATGGTCGTGCTGGGGGAGGGGCCGCGGGGGCAGCAGCAGCGGGGAAAAACAGGCGGAAAAAGACAAAAGGAAAAAGGCAAAAAGAGAGGGAAAAGTGAAAATAAGGCAGCAAAAAATTGCAAGAAGAGTGGAGGAAAGACACAGAGGACACAGAAGGAGAGTGAAAGGGGAGATTGAGATGAGGGTAAAAACGAGTGAAAACAGAGGAAAGACACAGAAGGAGAGTGAAGGGGAGCTTGAAATGAGGGGAAAACGAGTGAAAATGGAGGAAAGACACAGAAGGAGAGTGAAGGGGGGAGATAGAAATGAGGGAAAAAACAAGTGAAAAAGGAGAGAAAAAGCGGAGGGAAAAAAAGGAGACAGAGGTCCACTGGACCACCAGGGATGAGGCGCAGGTAAAACCATCGGGTGAAGGAGGGCCTCGAACACCAACACTCGAGAGTGCAGGGGCTTGTGGGAAGGCCTCACTTAATGGTGGAGCTGCGAGGGAGGGAGAGCAATTTCACTGACAATGAGTCCGTGTACTTGCTCGCCTGTCCCCGCAGCAGCCGCCATTAAGTAGGGATCGGGGAGGGCTGGACAGCTGGGAGGCGGGAGCGGGGAGGGAGCTGGATCTGGCCGGTCATGATGGTCGTGCTGGGGGAGGGGCCGCGGGGGCAGCAGCAGCGGGGAAAAACGGGCGGAAAAAGACAAAAGGAAAAAGGCAAAAAGAGAGGGAAAAGTGAAAATAAGGCAGCAAAAGTGCAAGAAGAGTGGCGGAAAGACACAGAGGACACAGAAGGAGAGTGAAAGGGGGAGATTGAGATGAGGGTAAAAAACGAGTGAAAACGGAGGAAAGACACAGAAGGAGAGTGAAAGGGGAGCTTGAAATGAGGGGAAAATGAGTGAAAACGGAGGAAAGACACAGAAGGAAAGTGAAGGGAGGAGATAGAAATTAGGGAAAAAACAAGTGAAAAAGGAGAGAAAAAGCAGAGCGAGAGAAAGGAGACAGAGGTCCACTGGATCACCAGGGATGAGGCGCAGGTAAAACCTTTGGGTGGAGGAGGGCCTCGAACACCAACACTCGAGAGTGCAGGGGCTTGTCGGAAGGCCTCACTTAATGGTGGAGCTGCGAGGGAGGGAGAGCAATTTCACTGACAATGAGTCAGTGGTCTTGCTCGCCTGTCCCCGCAGCGGCCGCCATTAAGTAGGGATCGGGGAGGGCTGGACAGCTGGGAGGCGGGAGCGGGGATGGGAGCTGGATCTGGCCGGTCATGATGGTCATGCTGGGGGTAGGGGCCGCGGGGGCAGCAGCAGCGGGGAAAAACAGGCGGAAAAAGACAAAAGGAAAAAGGCAAAAAGAGAGGGAAAAGTGAAAATAAGGCAGCAAAAAAGTGCAAGAAGAGTGGAGGAAAGACACAGAGGACACAGAAGGAGAGTGAAAGGGGGAGATTGAGATGAGGGTAAAAACTAGTGAAAACAGAGGAAAGACACAGAAGGAGAGTGAAGGGGGAGCTTGAAATGAGGGGAAAACGAGTGAAAACGGAGGAAAGACACAGAAGGAGAGTGAAGGGGGGAGATAGAAATGAGGGAAAAAACAAGTGAAAAAGGAGAGAAAAAGCGGAGGGAAAAAAAGGAGACAGAGGTCCACTGGACCACCAGGGATGAGGCGCAGGTAAAACCATCGGGTGAAGGAGGGCCTCGAACAACAACACTCGAGAGTGCAGGGGCTTGTGGGAAGGCCTCACTTAATGGTGGAGCTGCGAGGGAGGGAGAGCAATTTCACTGACAATGAGTCAGTGTACTTGCTCCCCTGTCCCCGCAGCGGCTGCCATTAAGTAGGGATCGGGGAGGGCTGGACAGCTGGGAGGCGGGAGCGGGGAGGGGAGCTGGATCTGGCCGGTCATGATGGTCGTGCTGGGGGAGGGGCCGCGGGGGCAGCAGCAGCGGGGAAAAACGGGCGGAAAAAGACAAAAGGAAAAAGGCAAAAAGAGAGGGAAAAGTGAAAATAAGGCAGCAAAAGTGCAAGAAGAGTGGCGGACAGACACAGAGGACACAGAAGGAGAGTGAAAGGGGAGATTGAGATGAGGGTAAAAAACGAGTGAAAACGGAGGAAAGACACAGAAGGAGAGTGAAAGGGGAGCTTGAAATGAGGGGAAAATGAGTGAAAACGGAGGAAAGACACAGAAGGAAAGTGAAGGGAGGAGATAGAAATTAGGGAAAAAACAAGTGAAAAAGGAGAGAAAAAGCAGAGCGAGAGAAAGGAGACAGAGGTCCACTGGATCACCAGGGATGAGGCGCAGGTAAAACCTTTGGGTGGAGGAGGGCCTCGAACACCAACACTCGAGAGTGCAGGGGCTTGTCGGAAGGCCTCACTTAATGGTGGAGCTGCGAGGGAGGGAGAGCAATTTCACTGACAATGAGTCAGTGGTCTTGCTCGCCTGTCCCCGCAGCGGCCGCCATTAAGTAGGGATCGAGGAGGGCTGGACAGCTGGGAGGCGGGAGCGGGGATGGGAGCTGGATCTGGCCGGTCATGATGGTCGTGCTGGGGGGAGGGGCCGCGGGGGCAGCAGCAGCGGGGAAAAACAGGCGGAAAAAGACAAAAGGAAAAAGGCAAAAAGAGAGGGAAAAGTGAAAATAAGGCAGCAAAAAAGTGCAAGAAGAGTGGAGGAAAGACACAGAGGACACAGAAGGAGAGTGAAAGGGGGAGATTGAGATGAGGGTAAAAACGAGTGAAAACAGAGGAAAGACACAGAAGGAGAGTGAAGGGGGGAGATAGAAATGAGGGAAAAAACAAGTGAAAAAGGAGAGAAAAAGCGGAGGGAAAAAAAGGAGACAGAGGTCCACTGGACCACCAGGGATGAGGCGCAGGTAAAACCATCGGGTGAAGGAGGGCCTCGAACACCAACACTCGAGAGTGCAGGGGCTTGTGGGAAGGCCTCACTTAATGGTGGAGCTGCGAGGGAGGGAGAGCAATTTCACTGACAATGAGTCCGTGTACTTGCTCGCCTGTCCCCGCAGCAGCCGCCATTAAGTAGGGATCGGGGAGGGCTGGACAGCTGGGAGGCGGGAGCGGGGAGGGGAGCTGGATCTGGCCGGTCATGATGGTCGTGCTGGGGGGAGGGGCCGCGGGGGCAGCAGCAGCGGGGAAAAACGGGCGGAAAAAGACAAAAGGAAAAAGGCAAAAAGAGAGGGAAAAGTGAAAATAAGGCAGCAAAAGTGCAAGAAGAGTGGCGGAAAGACACAGAGGACACAGAAGGAGAGTGAAAGGGGGAGATTGAGATGAGGGTAAAAAACGAGTGAAAACGGAGGAAAGACACAGAAGGAGAGTGAAAGGGGAGCTTGAAATGAGGGGAAAATGAGTGAAAACGGAGGAAAGACACAGAAGGAAAGTGAAGGGAGGAGATAGAAATTAGGGAAAAAACAAGTGAAAAAGGAGAGAAAAAGCAGAGCGAGAGAAAGGAGACAGAGGTCCACTGGATCACCAGGGATGAGGCGCAGGTAAAACCTTTGGGTGGAGGAGGGCCTCGAACACCAACACTCGAGAGTGCAGGGGCTTGTCGGAAGGCCTCACTTAATGGTGGAGCTGCGAGGGAGGGAGAGCAATTTCACTGACAATGAGTCAGTGGTCTTGCTCGCCTGTCCCCGCAGCGGCCGCCATTAAGTAGGGATCGAGGAGGGCTGGACAGCTGGGAGGCGGGAGCGGGGATGGGAGCTGGATCTGGCCGGTCATGATGGTCGTGCTGGGGGAGGGGCCGCGGGGGCAGCAGCAGCGGGGAAAAACAGGCGGAAAAAGACAAAAGGAAAAAGGCAAAAAGAGAGGGAAAAGTGAAAATAAGGCAGCAAAAAAGTGCAAGAAGAGTGGAGGAAAGACACAGAGGACACAGAAGGAGAGTGAAAGGGGGAGATTGAGATGAGGGTAAAAACGAGTGAAAACAGAGGAAAGACACAGAAGGAGAGTGAAGGGGGAGCTTGAAATGAGGGGAAAACGAGTGAAAACGGAGGAAAGACACAGAAGGAGAGTGAAGGGGGAGATAGAAATGAGGGAAAAAACAAGTGAAAAAGGAGAGAAAAAGCGGAGGGAAAAAAAAGGAGACAGAGGTCCACTGGACCACCAGGGATGAGGCGCAGGTAAAACCATCGGGTGAAGGAGGGCCTCGAACACCAACACTCGAGAGTGCAGGGGCTTGTGGGAAGGCCTCACTTAATGGTGGAGCTGCGAGGGAGGGAGAGCAATTTCACTGACAATGAGTCCGTGTACTTGCTCACCTGTCCCCGCAGCGGCCGCCATTAAGTAGGGATCGGGGAGGGCTGGACAGCTGGGAGGCGGGAGCGGGGAGGGGAGCTGGATCTGGCCGGTCATGATGGTCGTGCTGGGGGGTGGGGCGGGGGGGGCAGCAGCAGCGGGGAAAAACGGGCGGAAAAAGACAAAAGGAAAAAGGCAAAAAGAGAGGGAAAAGTGAAAATAAGGCAGCAAAAGTGCAAGAAGAGTGGCGGAAAGACACAGAGGACACAGAAGGAGAGTGAAAGGGGAGATTGAGATGAGGGTAAAAAACGAGTGAAAACGGAGGAAAGACACAGAAGGAGAGTGAAAGGGGAGCTTGAAATGAGGGGAAAATGAGTGAAAACGGAGGAAAGACACAGAAGGAAAGTGAAGGGAGGAGATAGAAATTAGGGAAAAAACAAGTGAAAAAGGAGAGAAAAAGCAGAGCGAGAGAAAGGAGACAGAGGTCCACTGGATCACCAGGGATGAGGCGCAGGTAAAACCTTTGGGTGGAGGAGGGCCTCGAACACCAACACTCGAGAGTGCAGGGGCCCTGGGGAAGGCCTCACTTAATGGTGGAGCTGCGAGGGAGGGAGAGCAATTTCACTGACAATGAGCCAGTGGTCTTGCTCGCCTGTCCCCGCAGCGGCCGCCATTAAGTAGGGGTCGGGGAGGGCTGGACAGCTGGGAGGCGGGAGCGGGGAGGGGAGCTGGATTGGGCCAGTCACGATGGTCGTGCTGGGGGTGAGGGGCCGCGGGGGCAGCAGCAGCGGGAAAAAACGGGCTGAAAAAGACAAAAGGAAAAAGGCAAAAAGAGAGGGAAAAGTGAAAATAAGGCAGCAAAAGTGCAAGAAGAGTGGAGGAAAGACACAGAGGACACAGAAGGAGAGTGAAAGGGGGAGATTGAGATGAGGGTAAAAAACGAGTGAAAAAGGAGAGAAAAAGCAGAGTGAGAGAAAGGAGACAGAGGTCCACTGGACCACCAGGTATGAGGCGCAGGTAAAACCTGCGGGTGGAGGAGGGCCTCGAACACCAGTACTCGAGAGTGTAGGGGCTCCCGGGAAGGCCTCACTTAATGGTGGAGCTGCGTGGGGAGGGAGAGCAATTTCACTGACAATGAGTCAGTGGTCTTGCTCCTCTCTTGCTTCTTTCTGCACCCCTTGTGCCTCTTTCTGCACCCCTCTTCCCTCTTTCTGCACTCCTCTTGCGTCTTTCTACACCTCTGTTCCTTCTTTCTACACTTCTTTTGTTTCTTTCTGGACCTCTCTTGCTTCTTTCTGCTTCCCTCTTTCCTCTTTCTTCACCCCTCTTCCCCTTTTCTGCATCTCTGTTGCTTCTTTCTGAACTTCTCTTGCCTCTTTCTGCACCCCTCTTCCCTCGTTCTGCAACTCTGTTGCTTCTTTCTGCATTTCTCATGCTTCTTTCAGCACCCCTCGTGCCTCTTTCTGCACCCCTTTTCCCTCTTTCTGCACCCCTCTTGGCTCACTCTGCACCCCTGTTTGTTCTTGCTGCATTTCTTTTGTTTCCTTCTGCACCTCTCTTGCTTCTTTCTGCACCCCTCTTGCCTCTTTCTCCACCCCTCTTACCCCTTTCTGCATCTCTGTTGCTTCTGTCTGCACTTCTCTTGTCTCTTTCTCTACCCCTGTTCCCTCTTTCTGCACCTCTCTTGCTTCTTTCTGCCCCCTAGTGCCTCTTTCACACCCATCTTCCCTCTTTCTGCACCCCTCTTGCCTCTATCTGCACCTCTGTTCCTTCTTTCTGCACTTCTTTTGTTTCTTTCTGCACATCTCTTGCTTCTTTCTGCACCCCTCGTTCCTCTTTCTGCACCCCTCTTCCCTCTTTTTGCACCCTTTTGCCTCTTTCTGCACCTCTGTAGCTTCTTTCTGTACTTCTTTTGTTTCTTTCTGCACCTCTTGCCTTTTTCTGCATCCCTTCTGCCTCTTACTGCATCCCTCTTCCCTCTTACTGCATCCCTCTTTCTGTACCCCTCTTCCCTCTTTTTGCATCCCTCTTGCCTCTTTCTGCACCTCTCTTGCTTCTTTCTGCACCTCTCGTGCCTCTTTCTGCACCTCTGTTCCTTCTTTCTGTACTTCTTTTGTTTCTTTCTGCACCTCTTGCTTTTTTCTGCATCCCTTCTGCCTCTTACTGCATCCCTCTTCCCTCTTACTGCATCCCTCTTTCTGCACCCCTCTTCCCTCTTTTTGTATCCCTCTTGCCTCTTTCTGCACCTCTGTTGCTTCTTTCTGCACTCCTCTTGCTTCTTTCTGCACCCCTCGTGCCTCTTTCACACCCCTCTTCCCTCTTTCTGCACCCCCTTGCCTCTTTCTGCACCTCTGTTCCTTCTTTCTGCACTTTTGTTTCTTTCTGCACCTCTTGCTTCTTTCTGTACCCCTTTTGCCTCTTTCTGCACCCCTCTTCCATAATTCTGCATCCCTCTTGCCTCTTTCTGCACCTCTGGTCCTTTTTGCATATCTTTTGTTTCTTTCTGCAGCTCCCTTGCTTCTTTCTGCACCCCCTTGCCTCTTTCTCCACCGCTCTTCCCTCTTTCTGCACCCCTGTTGCCTCTTTCTGCACCTCTGTTCCTTCTTTCTGCACTTCTTTTGTTTTCTTCTGCACATCTCTTGCTACTTTCTGCACCCCTCGTGCCTCTTTCTACACCCCTCTTCCCTCTTTTTGTACCACTCTTGCCTCTTTCTGCACCTCTGTTGCTTCTTTCTGCACTGCTCTTGCTTCTTTCTGCACCTCTTTTGCTTCTTTCTGCACCACTCGTGCTTCTTTCTCCACCCCTCTTCCCTCTTTCTGCACCCCTCTTGCCTCTTTCTGCACTTCTGTTCCTTCTTTCTGCACTTCTTTTGTTTCTTTTTGCACCTCTCTTTCTACTTTCTGCCCCCCTCTTGCCTCTTTCTCCACCGCTGTTCCCTCTTTTTGCATCTCTGTTGCTTCTTTCTGTACTTCCCTTGCCTCTTTTTCTTCCCCTCATCCCTCTTTCTGCACCTCTATTGCGTCTTTCGGCACTTCTCTTGCTTCTTCCTGTACCTATCTTGCTTCTTTCTGCACCCCTCTTGCCTCTTTCTGCACCCCTCTTCCCTCTTTCTGCACATCTCTTGCCTCTTTCTGCACCTCTGTTCCTTCTTTCTGCGCTTCTTTTGTTTCTTTCTGCAACTCTCTTGCTTCTTTCTGCACCCCTCTTGCCTCTTTCTCCACCCCTCTTCCCCCTTCCCCCTTTCTGCATCTCTGTTGCTTCTTTCTGCACTTCTCTTGCCTCTTTCTGCACCCATCTTGCCTCTTTCTGTTCCTCTGTTGCTTCTTTCTGCACTTCTTTTATTTCTTTCTGCACCTCTCTTGTTTCTTTCTGTATCCCTCTTGCCTCTTTCTCCACCCCACTTCCCCCTTTCTGCATCTCTGTTGTTTCTTTATGCACTTCTCTTGCTTCTTTCTGCACCCCTCTTCCCCCTTCCCCCTTTCTGCATCTCTGTTGCTTCTTTCTGCACTTCTCTTGCCTCTTTCTGCACCCATCTTGCCTCTTTCTGTACCTCTGTTGCTTCTTTCTGCACTTCTTTTATTTCTTTCTGCACCTCTCTTGTTTCTTTCTGTATCCCTCTTTCCTCTTTCTTCACCCCTCTTCCCCTTTTCTGCATCTCTGTTGCTTCTTTCTGAACTTCTCTTGCCTCTTTCTGCACCCCTCTTCCCTCGTTCTGCAACTCTGTTGCTTCTTTCTGCATTTCTCATGCTTCTTTCAGCACCCCTCGTGCCTCTTTCTGCACCCCTTTTCCCTCTTTCTGCACCCCTCTTGGCTCACTCTGCACCCCTGTTTGTTCTTGCTGCATTTCTTTTGTTTCCTTCTGCACCTCTCTTGCTTCTTTCTGCACCCCTCTTGCCTCTTTCTCCACCCCTCTTACCCCTTTCTGCATCTCTGTTGCTTCTGTCTGCACTTCTCTTGTCTCTTTCTCTACCCCTGTTCCCTCTTTCTGCACCTCTCTTGCTTCTTTCTGCCCCCTAGTGCCTCTTTCACACCCATCTTCCCTCTTTCTGCACCCCTCTTGCCTCTATCTGCACCTCTGTTCCTTCTTTCTGCACTTCTTTTGTTTCTTTCTGCACATCTCTTGCTTCTTTCTGCACCCCTCGTTCCTCTTTCTGCACCCCTCTTCCCTCTTTTTGCACCCTTTTTGCCTCTTTCTGCACCTCTGTAGCTTCTTTCTGTACTTCTTTTGTTTCTTTCTGCACCTCTTGCCTTTTTCTGCATCCCTTCTGCCTCTTACTGCATCCCTCTTCCCTCTTACTGCATCCCTCTTTCTGTACCCCTCTTCCCTCTTTTTGCATCCCTCTTGCCTCTTTCTGCACCTCTCTTGCTTCTTTCTGCACCTCTCGTGCCTCTTTCTGCACCTCTGTTCCTTCTTTCTGTACTTTTTTTGTTTCTTTCTGCACCTCTTGCTTTTTTATGCATCCCTTCTGCCTCTTACTGCATCCCTCTTCCCTCTTACTGCATCCCTCTTTCTGCACCCCTCTTCCCTCTTTTTGTATCCCTCTTGCCTCTTTCTGCACCTCTGTTGCTTCTTTCTGCACTCCTCTTGCTTCTTTCTGCACCCCTCGTGCCTCTTTCACACCCCTCTTCCCTCTTTCTGCACCCCTTGCCTCTTTCTGCACCTCTGTTCCTTCTTTCTGCACTTTTGTTTCTTTCTGCACCTCTTGCTTCTTTCTGTACCCCTTTTGCCTCTTTCTGCACCCCTCTTCCCTAATTCTGCATCCCTCTTGCCTCTTTCTGCACCTCTGGTCCTTTTTGCATATCTTTTGTTTCTTTCTGCAGCTCCCTTGCTTCTTTCTGCACCCCCTTGCCTCTTTCTCCACCGCTTTTCCCTCTTTCTGCACCCCTGTTGCCTCTTTCTGCACCTCTGTTCCTTCTTTCTGCACTTCTTTTGTTTTCTTCTGCACATCTCTTGCTACTTTCTGCACCCCTCGTGCCTCTTTCTACACCCCTCTTCCCTCTTTTTGTACCACTCTTGCCTCTTTCTGCACCTCTGTTGCTTCTTTCTGCACTGCTCTTGCTTCTTTCTGCACCTCTTTTGCTTCTTTCTGCACCACTCGTGCTTCTTTCTCCACCCCTCTTCCCTCTTTCTGCACCCCTCTTGCCTCTTTCTGCACTTCTGTTCCTTCTTTCTGCACTTCTTTTGTTTCTTTTTGCACCTCTCTTTCTACTTTCTGCCCCCTCTTGCCTCTTTCTCCACCGCTGTTCCCTCTTTTTGCATCTCTGTTGCTTCTTTCTGTACTTCCCTTGCCTCTTTTTCTTCCCCTCATCCCTCTTTCTGCACCTCTATTGCGTCTTTCGGCACTTCTCTTGCTTCTTCCTGTACCTATCTTGCTTCTTTCTGCACCCCTCTTGCCTCTTTCTGCACCCCTCTTCCCTCTTTCTGCACATCTCTTGCCTCTTTCTGCACCTCTGTTCCTTCTTTCTGCGCTTCTTTTGTTTCTTTCTGCAACTCTCTTGCTTCTTTCTGCACCCCTCTTGCCTCTTTCTCCACCCCTCTTCCCCCCCCCTTCTGCATCTCTGTTGCTTCTTTCTGCACTTCTCTTGCCTCTTTCTGCACCCATCTTGCCTCTTTCTGTACCTCTGTTGCTTCTTTCTGCACTTCTTTTATTTCTTTCTGCACCTCTCTTGTTTCTTTCTGTATCCCTCTTGCCTCTTTCTCCACCCCACTTCCCCCTTTCTGCATCTCTGTTGTTTCTTTATGCACTTCTCTTGCTTCTTTCTGCACCTCTCTTGCTTCTTTCTGTACCTCTCTTGCTTCTTTCTGCACCCTTCGTGCCTCTTTCTGCACCCCTCTTCCCTTTTCCTGCACTCCTCTTGCCTCTTTCTGCACATCTGCTGCTTCTTTCTGTACTTCTTTTGTTTCTTTCTGCACCTCTCTTGCTTTTTTCTGCACCCCTCTTCCCCCTTTTTCATCTCTGTTGCTCCTGTCTGCACTTCTCTTTTCTCTTTCTCCGCCCCTCATCCATCTTTCTGCACCTCTGTTGCTTCTTTCTGCACTTCTCTTGCTTCTTTTGGCACCTATCTTGCTTCTTTCTGCACCCCTTGTGCCTCTTTCTGTACCCCTCTTGCCTCTTTCTGCACCTCTGTTCCTTCTTTTTCTGCACTTCTTTTTTTCTTTCTGTACCTCTCTTGCTTCTTTCTGCACCCCTTGCCTCTTTATCCACCCCTCTTCACCCTTTCTGCACCCCTGTTGCCTCTTTCTGTACCTCTGTTCCTTCTTTCTGTACTTCTTTTGTTTCTTTCTGCATATCTCTTGCTTATTTCTGCAATTCTCTCGCCTCTTTCTGTATTCAAATGGGCAGTGCAAGCTGTCAAGTTTAAAGGTCTGCGTGCTCTTGTGACTGAGGTATATGTCTACTTGTATATGTATTCTCACTTGTTATGCATCTGAAGATGGTAGCTTAAAAAGTGGGTAGCTTCTCCTATAGGTAGTTAAATGTCCTCAGTTCTGCTCTGTCATTCAGTTGCACAGGCAGACATGTCTTATGTATATAGGTGCTGTAGAGCCTCTCAAATATACTATTGAATACCCATGTGCCATGTATTGTGAAGAAAAAGAAATACATACACCTTTTGTACACATATTTACAGAGTATGCTGTTTGAAACACAGGTATTCAAGTATTTGTATGTTTATTTTTATGTAACATGTCACTAGGTAAAAGCAGAGACAAGCATGCATACCTTTACAAACTTGGTCAGACTTACAACAGTGATATGCTTAGGATTGCTGTTTTATATTTGGTAGGCCTAACATTCTGAGCAGTTGAAAAATAGTGAACCTTCATGAGAAAAGTGAGGTTTAAGACATCTTCGGAGAAGGATTAGTGATTAGGCTACTTTGTATGAGTCCGTTCTAAGGTACAGTCAAAGTAGGCCTCTTTCTGCACCTCTGTTAGTTCTTTTTGCACTTCTCTTGCTTCTTTCTGCACCTTTCTTCCTCTTTCTGGACTTCTGTTGCCTCTTTCTGCACTTCTCTTGCTTCTTTCTTCGCCTTTCTTCCTCTTTCTGCACATGTCCTACCTATGTAGGCATATTTAAAAATTAGCCTTTAAAAAAACTTAGAAATTCACTGAAAAAACCAGAGGTTTCAGGGACGTTATAGTTAGGAATTAGCATTTAAAAAAACCTTAGAAATTTACTGGAAAAACCACAGGTTTCAGGGACATTATATCAGTGATGTCATTTGCGATGTCATCAGTGATGTCACTTACCATGTCATGAGTGATGTAAAATGTGACATCATCAGCAGGGGGCGCGAGTTATAGTTAGTTCAGCTAACTATAACGGCCGAATTTCTCTGGTTTTGTAGGAGTGAAATGTCAGCCTAACTATAACGTCCCTGAAACCTGTGTTTTTTTCAGTTAATTTCTAAGGTTTTTTAAATGCTAATTCCTAACTATAACGTCCCTGAAACCTCTGGTTTTTTCAGTAAATATAAATATGTATGTATATATTTTAGGAATGTCCAGAGCACCACCACAGTCACAGTAAGAAGGTCCGTCACTCCAATGGGTCCGTTCTCGTAGACTTAGCTTCATTCCACAAAGGGTACACACAGACAGATTGTTGGTTCCATTCGTTTTTATTCCATATAAATGATTAATGGCAGCTGACACGTGTTTCATCGCATTCGATGACTTTTGAGATGTCATCAGTGATGTCATCAGTGATGTCACTGACCATGTCATGAGTGATGTAATATGTGATGTCATCAGCAGTGCATTGCGGGCGCGAGTTATAGTTAGCTGAACTAACTATAACGGGGAATTTCACGGGTTTTGTACGAGTGCAATGTCCAACTAACTATAACTGTCCCTAAAACCTATGGTTTTTCAGTGAATTTCAAAGGTTTTTTAAATGCAAATTTCTAACTATAACATGCCTGAAACCTATGGTTTTTTCAGTGAATTTCAAAGGTTTTTTAAATGCTAATTTCTAACTATAACGTGCCTGAAACCTATGGTTTTTTCAGTGAATTTCAAAGGTTTTTTAAATGCTAATTTCTAACTATAACGTGCCTAAAACCTATGGTTTTTTCAGTGAATTTCAAAGGTTTTTTAAATGCTAATTTCTAACTATAACGTGCCTGAAACCTATGGTCTTTTCAGTGAATTTCAAAGGTTTTTAAATGCTAATTCCTAACTATAACATGTCTGAAACCTATGGTTTTTTTCAGTGAATTTCCAAGGTTTTGTAAATGACAATTTTTAAATGTATTAATTATCTTTATTTTTTTGATACTGATTTACTACATTTTTTTAAACTATTTATTTTTTAAATTACATTGTAATTACATTATACATTACATTACAAAATATACTTTCTCAGAATGAATTACTTTAGTTTAAATTCTTTGCAAATAGGCAATAGACTTTTAAGTACAGTAGTTACAGTTGTTGCAATGGGCAACACAATTTCAAACACAATGCAACATTGAGCTCAATGTGAATTTCTAGTTAAATGCAATTAGTTACTTTATGGATTACTTTTCTAACCACAGGACTGGATCCTAGATTCAGTCCTGGGACATCTCCTGTAAACAGTTGAGTAAAAGCGTTTTGGTTACAGTAGTGATATTTAAGGAATATTATTGTATTTTAAAAGTTGACACTTCGAAACTTTTTCACATAGAATCACCAATGTTATCCTATGGGAGGAAATTCACTTAGCAGGTAAGTAGTGTTATCGTTACTTTTTCTTACTCAGTGGTGGATCCTGGATCCAGCACTGGTGCATCTCCTGTAAACAGTTGAAAGAATGCATTTAAGTCATACAGGCGATTTTTAAGGAATATTTGTAGTTTGTGAAAATCGACACTTTGAAACTTTTCTGCTGAAAACCAGACAATGGATTCCTATGGAAGGAAATACAAGTTACTGGTAAATACGGTTAGAATTACTTTTGAGGATCAGTACTGGGCTCAAAGATGCAGCACTGGGTTCTCTCCTGATAACAGGTGAGTAAATCGGAATTCGTAGTTCGGCTGATTTTAGAGGAATATTATAAAGTTCCAAAACTCCACACTTAGAAGAATTTCCAAGTGAAACCAGTCAATGTTAGCCTATGGAAGGAAATTCAAGTTACTGGTAAGTACGGTTAAAATTACTTTTGAGGATCAGTACTGGGCTCAAAGATGCAGCACTGGGTTCTCTCCTGATAACAGGTGAGTAAATCGGAATTCGTAGTTCGGCTGATTTTAGAGGAATATTATAAAGTTCCAAAACTCCACACTTAGAAGAATTTCCAATAGAAACCAGTCTATGTTAACCTATGGAAGGAAATTCAAGTTACTGGTAAGTACGGTTAAAATTACTTTTCAGGATCAGTACTGGGCTCAAAGATGCAGCACTGAGGTCTCTCCTGATATCAGGTGAGTAAATCGGAATTCGTAGTTTGGCTGATTTTAGAGGAATATTATAAAGTTCCAAAACTCCACATTTGGAAGAATTTCCAAGTGAAACCAGTCAATGTTAGCCTATGGAAGGAAATTCAAGTTACTGGTAAGTACGGTTAAAATTACTTTTCAGGATCAGTACTGTGCTCAAAGATGCAGCACTGAGGTCTCTCCTGATAACAGGTGAGTAAATCGGAATTCGTAGTTCGGCTGATTTTAGAGGAATATTTGCACAATGGTGAAGGGAGGGGGGGGGCCTGAGGTGACATCTGTGCAAACGCGCCCCGTGGCGCGTTTTAAGTTGGGGGATTAAGTCCCCTTGAATCATGAGGGTCCCTGGGGTCCAACTAGCCCACCCTGTACCTCCAGTATGCGCCAGGGAGCTGCGTTGCAGAGAGGTGTTCAGAGGCCACGCCCCTTTTTGCACCTCTCTGCAATGCAGCTCTGTGGCACTTTCTGGACGTACCTGGTGGGCTAGTTCGCCCCCAGGGACCCTCAGGATTGAAGGGGATTTAATTCCCCATCTTAAAACGCGCCACGGGGCCTGTTTGCACACATGTCACCTGAAGCCCCGCCCCCTCGCTTCACCACTGTGCAAATGCGCTTTTTTCTGCCCAGGGGGTCCTTGTGGGACCCCCTGAGCAGACCTAGGGGGTCAGGGTGTTTCTACCCTGCCCCCTTTGTGCGTTTTGCGCACTTGTTTCTTGTGTGTTTTTTTTTTAATCGGCGGGATCCGCGCACCCTAAGCGCATACTGCCGTTTAAAAAAAAATATGCTTTTTTCTGCCCAGGGGGTCCTTGTGGGACCCCCTGAGCAGACCTAGGGGGTCAGGGTGTTTCTACCCTCTTTTTGCGCTTTACGCACTTGTTTCTGTCCCTCGGTTCTACCGAGGACAAAATGGCTGCCAACACTTCCTGATTTGGAGTGTTGACAGTCACTTGACAGCCAATTAGCATGCAGCTCGTGATCGGGAGGGTACGCGGACCCTACTCGGCCATAGATATATATGTGACTTTACTTTTGATTTTCTCAGGAACTACTGAACGGATTTACACCATTTAAGCAAAAGGCACAACAGTGAACCAAGGGCTACCTCTTTGCCAAATTTGGTGTAATTCCGTCCAGCAGTTCGGGCTGTAGCTGCAACTAAAGGTTCCTATGGAAAAATGAATGGGGAAAATGCGTTTTGGGACCCCCCTTTTTTCTCGGGCCCCGCTTTACGAATCACCCCGAGACTTTCAGGATAGGAGCGGACCGGAGCGCCCCAACAAGTTGAAGAATTTCGCGAAGATTCATCAACCGGCGCCAACGTTATTTCAAATAGAATGTTGCGGATTTCCTATGGAAAATAGGTCCTAACTATAACTATCTACTGGCGACCGCCAGTAGATTATTTATGTGATTCAGTGCCAACGGCAAAGCTGTAAAAAACAATATGTAGGCCAAACAGTGAATGACCTCCGTACACGATTCAGGAACCACAAATCGGCAATAATTAATAAGAAAATTGACCAGCCTGTAGCCAATCATTTTAACCTTGTGGATCATTTACTATCAGATTTGAAGATTTTCCCGTGGAACATGTCTCAAAGGAAGAACTACTGGACTCCAGAGAAAACTTCTGGATGTACCGTTTAAAATCACTGCATCCAGATGGACTGAACATTACTGATAATACAACCTGATTACTGCATATCTCAAGAGCTCTCAGGACTGCATTGATTCCACATTCCAAATAGAATCTTCACTCATGATGCTTTTTGAAAATTCAGCTGTGTCATCTGTGCAGCCACTGAGCAAACCATCTTGTACTACCTGAGGAAGGCGGAAGCTGAAACGTTGTAGTTGAAATATATTTTTGTTCTTTGGTGAATCTATCTGTTTGAGTCACTTCTTTCTTGGATATATATATATATATATATATACATACATATATATATATACATACATATATATTACCTACTGGCGGTCGCCAGTAAGTAGTTATAGTTAGGACCTATTATCCATAGGAAATTCGTAACATTCTTTTCCCAATAACTTTGGCGCCGGTTGACGAATCTTGGCAAAATTTTCAAAACGTATGGCCCACTCCGATCAGCTCCTATCTTGAAAGTTTCGGGGTGATTCGGAAAGCGGGGGCCGAGAAAAAAGGGGGGTCCCAAAACGTGTTTTCTCCATGTTAATTCCCATAGGAAACTTTAGACACGGCTACAGCCCGAACTGCTGAACGGAATTACACCAAATTTGGCAACAAGGTAGTGCTTGGTTCACAAAGCGCCCTTTTTTTTAAATGGTGTAAATCCATTCAGTAATTCCAGAGAAATTCAAAAAATAAGAGTCAGAAAATCAATTTCCCATAGGAAACTTTATGCAAGGCTACAGCCGAAACTACTGAACGGATTTACCCCAAATTTGGCAAAAAGGTACTGCTTGGCTCAGAAAGCGACCTTTTTTAAAAATGTTGTAAATCCGTTCAGTAGTTGCTGAGAAAATCAAAACTAAAAGTTTCAATATTTAGAGGCACGGAGGATCCGCGGACCCTCCCGACCACGAGCTTTATGCTAATTGGCTGTCAACACGCCAAACCAGGAAGTGTTGGCAGCCATCTTGTGCCTCGGTAGAACCGAGGCACAAGAAAACAGAAAAACTAAGGCGCAAAACAAGAAAAGGGGGGCAGGGTAGAAACACCCTGACCCCCTAGGCCTGCTCAGGACCCCCAGGGTCCAAAAAAGCATTTTTTTTTAAAAAACAAATTCGGCAAAATGCGCGCCGGGTCCGCGGATCCGGCATGAGAAAAAAAAAATGAAGCGCGGACTCCCGCGCTCCATTAATATTTAGCCCCCCCAAGCCCCGGGGACCGCCAGCCCCCCGGGGCTTGTTTTTTTTAAAGAAATAAACCTGTGTGGGGGGACTCGAGCCCCCCCATACGCCCCGGGGACCGCCACCTCCCCAGGGCACTAAATATTTAAATATGGGGGTCCTTTCCGTAATGGACCCCCAGAGCCCCGGGGACCACCCCCTCCCCCTCCCCGGGGCTTTGAAAATGTTGGTAGGGGGGCCGCGCGGCCCCCCTCCTGGAGCCTGTGATGGCCCTGGGGACCGCCACCCCCCAGGGCCGGCTCCTGCAGTGTCCTGGGGTGCCCACCCCTGGGACACTGCTGTTTGCAATGACAGGGCGGGAGCCTCGCGGCTCCCACCCTGTCATTGCAAACTGTGGTTTGGGCTTTGAAAGCGAGAGCAGGAAACCTGCTCTCGCTTCAAATCAACCACACTGCTTTCCACACGGGGAGCTGCATGTCAGCAGCTCCCCGTGTGGAAAGCAATGCCGGCTCCTGCAGGAGGCGGGGAGCCGGCGGGACCGTGGGGGAATTGGGGACCCCCCCACAGTCCCCAATGAGAGGCCAGGCCTGGGGGATGGGGTCCCCGGGGCCATGAGTGGCCCGGGAGGGGGGGCACATGGCCCCCCTCCCCCATTATAAAAAAAAAAAAACACGGAAAGGGCGGCCCCGGGGGATGTGGTCATAAATGGCCTGAGGAGGGGGGCCACACAGCCCCCCTCCAATAATTTAATTTTAAAAATAAAACACTGGCCATGCCCCGGGGGATGGGGTACCCGGGGCCGCATATGGCCTCGGGAGGGGGGCCACGCGGCCCCCTTCCATTTTAAAAAAAAAAATAGGGGTGAGGCCCTGGGGGATGGGGTCCCCAGGGCCAATAAAATAGGAAAGGTAGGGGGGCCACACAGCTCCCCTTCTTAATTTTTTTTTTTTTAAAAGACTGGCATCGCGCCGGAGGCCCCGCCCCCTCCCTGCAGCACTCTGCAAACGCGCCCCCTGGCGCGTTGTAAGATGGGGAACTAATTCCCCTTGAATACTGGGGGTCCCTGGGGACCACTAGCCCACCAGGAACCTCCAGTATGCTTCAGGAGCTGCGTTGCAGAGAGGTGTTCAGAGGCCACACCCCTTTACACCTCTCTGCAACGCAGCTCTGTGGCGCTTACTGGAGGTACCTGGTGGGCAAGTTGGACCCCAGGGACCCTCAGGATTCAAGGGACTTTATCCCCCAACTTAAAACGCGCCACGGGGTGCGTTTGCACAGTGGTGAAGGGAGGGGGCGGGGCCTGAGGTGACGTGTGCAAACACACCCTGTGGTGCGTTTTAAGTTGGGGAATTAATTCCTCTTCAATCCTGAGGGTCCCTGGGGTCCAACTAGCCCACCATGTACCTCCAGTAAGCGCCACAGAGCTGCGTTGCAGAGTGGTGTAAAAAGGGGCGTGGCCTGGGCCACCTCTGCAACGCAGCCCTGTGGCGCTTACTGGAGGTACGTTGTGGGCTAGTTGGACCCCAGGGACCCTCAGGATTGAAGAGGAATTAATTCCCCAATTTAAAACGCGCCACAGGGCGTGTTTGCACACATGTCACCTCAGGCCCCCCCCTCCCTTCACCACTGTGCAAACGTGCCCCGTAGCGCGTTTTAAGAGGTGGTTTTAATCCCTCTGCCCTATTATGTACTAGGGCCTTACAGAGGAGGTCATGCTAATCACAGGGGTACCCCAACGCATAGTGTTCCCTAGTGTATGTAGGTGTTTTCACTGTATTCTAAGTGTCTTTTAGCATAGCACTGGCTCTAGGCCTGGTTAGTCAGAGTCAGTTACCACCAGTACCCGTCTGAAAAAGTTGTGGGCACACGATGATTTTGCAACAAGGCCTCTTTCTGCTCCTCTGTTGGTTCTTTCTGCACAAGTCTTGCATCTTCCTGCACTTTTCTTCGTCTTTGTGGACTTCTGTTGCTTCTTTCTGCATTTCTTTTGCTTCTTTCTGTGCGTTTTTTCTTCTTTCTTCACATGTCCTACCTCTGTAGGCATAGTTAGAGACTAGCATTTAAAAAACCTTTGAAATTCACTTAAAAAATCATAGGTTTCAGGCACGTTATAGGTAGAAATTAGCATTTAAAAAACCTTTGAAATTCACTGAAAAAACCATAGGTTTCAGGCACGTTATAATTAGAAATTAGCATTTAAAAAACCTTAGAAATTCACTGAGAAAAACAGCTATAACTCGCGCCCCCGCAATACACTGCTGATGACGTCACATATTACATCACTCATGACATGGTCAGTGACATCACTGATGACATCTAACTATAACGGGGGAATTTCACGGGTTTTGTACGAGTGAAATGTCCAACTAACTATAACGCCCCTGAAACCTATGGTTTTTTTAGTGAATTTCTAAGGTTTTTTTAATGCTAATTTCTAACTATAACGTCCCTGAAACCTATGGTTTTTTCAGTGAATATATATATATATATATATATATTCAGATCCACGAAGAAGGGTCATTCCGGGAACGAGCCCATAGTTAGGTGGTGCGTGCTGCCAGAAAACCCAAAACCGGCATTATTATCCAAAATTATTCCAAGTAAAACGCACTCTCAAAGTCTTGGATGCCAAGCAGGAAGCTCTTTATTACTCTAGTAATAAAGAGCTTCCTGCTTGGCATCCAAGACTTTGAGAGTGCGTTTACTTGGAATAATTTTGGATATATATATATATATATATATATGTATATATATATATATATATATATATATATATATATAATGTACAACAAAATGCCCCAGCATCGAAAGAGCACTCAACAGCGTCCTTGTACCACCAGGTAAGTATAAACCTCGCTGCAGCTCGCTCATCAACTGCCTCAACTTTCATCATGTTGCCGACGCGTTTCGAGGCTGGAACGCCTCTTCTTCATGGGCTCTGAAAGGAAACCGGCATTGAAACATCACTCCCATAAGCAGATTTAATTAACAAACACGCCCTCAGTGGGCTAGGCTTGATGTGAATATAGTAATCACGGCATTGTGGGACTCGTGGTTCCATGGAAGTGAAATTAAGTTCCTTAGTAGGCTCAATGTCAGTCCTGAATTTAAAAGCATATTTCAACCTTAGTAGGTAGGCAGAGTCAGTGCGGGCTTTAATCTGCAGAGGACGCCGTGCTTACAGAGAGGAAGAATTCCCTCCCCACAGCCTTTCTCCTTGCAGGAAATGGTGCTTCTTTCCGCGGCGGGCCGCCGCGTAGATTCATGTACAACAAAATGCCCCAGCATCGAAAGAGCACTCGACAGCGTCCTTGTACCACGAGGTAAGTATAAACCTCGCTGCAGCTCGCTCATCAACTGCCTCAACTTTCATCATGTTGCCGACGCGTTTCGAGGCTGGAACGCCTCTTCTTCATGGGTTCTGAAAGGAAACCGGCATTGAAACATCACTCCCATAAGCAGATTTAATTAACAAACACGCCCTCAGTGGGCTAGGCTTGATGTGAATATAGTAATCACGGCATTGTGGGACTCGTGGTTCCATGGAAGTGAAATTAAGTTCCTTAGTAGGCTCAATGTCAGTCCTGAATTTAAAAGCATATTTCAACCTTAGTAGGTAGGCAGAGTCAGTGCGGGCTTTAATCTGCAGAGGACGCCGTGCTTACAGAGAGGAAGAATTCCCTCCCCACAGCCTTTCTCCTTGCAGGAAATGGTGCTTCTTTCCGCGCCTCGAAACGCGTCGGATGAGAACTTTTACACAGACACTGGAGTGTGCTTTCCTTGTTAATAAACCGTGAGGTTCTTCTGATGTCGAGTGCACTCTCGTTGCTTTGGGCACTTTGGTGGATATATATATATAAATATATATATATATATATACAACCAATAGCATTAAAAAAAATAACTTCATTACAAATAAAAAAGTAAACAACATACAACTTTAAAAATACTAAAAATACATTACATAATAAAAACATTAATAATATCATTTTAAATACACAAAAACATAATATAAATTTAAACAATAAAAAGGATACTATAACATTTTTACAGATAATACATATTCTATTCCCACTGCAATTTATACAACAGTAGGCAAAGTGTTGCAGTCAGGAGGGGTACAATTTACTATTCACACTGCACGCAGTGCAACAGTAGGGAAACTGTTGTATTGTGGAGGGGTACAATTTACTATTCCCACTCCAGTCAGTGCAAGAGTAGGGAAAGTGTTGGATTGCGGAGGGGTAAAATGTACTACTCCCACTCTCTGCAACACTAGAAACATACTAATTCCCTTCCACAAAATAAAATATTTTCAGAAACATACTAAATAACAAATAATATAAATATTTATATATAAAAAATCTCTATACATTTTTAAAATAAATTAAATATTTATTTCAATGTTTAATACATATAAATTACTAGAAATATTATTATATTTAAAATACTAAACTATATTCTCAAAATAATAACCAATAAATACAATCATATTTACATCTAAAAAGCACAACACAATTAACACATACAATATTAAATCACATAATTCTAAAAAACTAACTATTTTAAAAATCGACATTACTTAAATAGCATTCTACCCTATACTTCTGCAAAGTACACAACACAGATCTAAAATTGATTCTTAAAATGATATTAGTTACACATTTTACATCATTATATATTTATTAAAATATTATTTAATAATTAACTATCAGTTGAATAATTATATTAAATTACCTTCCAACCCTTTATCCATACAAAACCAACATCCCACACCTAATATATAAATTAAAAAATATTATTTGCAGTATTTTCATAATTAATTGTAAATTAAACAATTATTATTAATAATTAACTAATAATAAATTAATTGTATTCAATGATCTTCCCAGCCCTTACCCCTACAAAAGCAACAACTCACACCTAATATATAATGTATACAATATCTTAATTACATATTTTACAGAGTTAATTATCATTTCAATAATTATTATAAATTAAGATTATTTATTACTTGTTATAATTAATTTCCTACACACCCATCACCCATACAAAAACAACACACAGCAAAAAAGAAAAGAAATGTATTACACAATTTCCATAATGAATAATCAATCGAATTATTAATATTAATTATTTTTTAATTCTAATTAATTTACTTCCCCCATACCCCTACAAAACACACATCCCACACCTGAAACTTAGTTACAAAAATAATTACACAATTAACATAAATAATGTTCAATGAAAACATTTATATTAATTAAAAATGATTTATTTATTAATTTTAATTAATTTACTTCCCACCCTATAATCCTACAGAAACAACACCCCACACCTGAAATTTAACTTTCAAAGAATGAATTACACAATTAAAATAAATATTTATCAATTAAATAATTAATATTAATTACAAATTAATTATGAAACAATTATAATTAATTTGCTTCCCACTCTGTACCCCTATAAACCCCAGAACCCGCTAAAGTACTAAAAAAAACAAAAAGTGTATAAAAATAAATTTCAAAACTTCTAAAAATTAGAAAACGATATTAAAAAACATTAACAATAATTACACAAACAATTTATAACATATACAATTAAAATACATACTAAAAAACATAAAAATAATTAAAAAACGATATTATTTACAATATGTTTACAAACTATATTAATTACTTATTATTAATTCTTGTTAAATCGATATTAATTACCTGAAAATCGATATTCTTGCACACGATATATCTTTATGACAATATTTCAAACTCAATATTTATGTATTACAAAATGTAATTTTCAATATTTTTTTCTGAATACATTTTCTTTTCAGTGCTTCATAAATCTTAAATAATGTATTTTTTATGCTAAACCTTTTAATTTATTGGCAATTATTAATAATCTCCTTTATTCACAATGTGAAAAAGCAGTTTGCAGGCAAGCTTTTTCCAAGCTTTTTCTAATGACAGACCATAAATGGTTCATGGTTTATCACATCACTATGCCTGCTCTTTAGGCAGTGACTACATTTAGGGGCTGATTTGGATGTCCTAGGTCAGAGGCTTTCTGATTGACATCCTTGGTTTAAACTCCGACCGCCTAATTACAAAGAAGGTGGTCAGAGTTTAAACCGGCCGGTCATTCCAGCTGGTGTCCAACGGGCTCAAGGAGCCCGTCGGCCAGTCGGAGGCCATTCATAATCCCTTTAGGACGGCATTTACGCCGTCGGGACTATGATGTCTGTTTCAGGCACGCTCGCCATGTTGGGCTTTCCGACATAGAAAGCCTGTTGGAAAGCGACTTAGGGGGCCCCTAGCAGGGCCCCCATCCCTCAGCGACCTTCGGTTGGAGGCCAGGGGGCACCTATGGTGCCCCTCTGTACATCCCTGCACCGTATGGCAGGCACCATGAGGTGCCTGCCACGCAGTGCAGGGATTCACAGAAACTCTCATTTCTCTATGTGAGCTTGTGCTGCAGCCGGTTTCTGACCGCAGCACAAGCTCCCGTAGAGAAATGGGAGTTTGCGACTGCACCATGTGCCATCGTATCATAATAGAGGGGTGCGAAACCGCAGACTCTCAAACCAAAATGATGCAAATCTGCCCGAAATAATAATAGGCCTCTTTGTGTTGTGTTCTGTTAACCATTTGTAATTATCCATGCGAGTAGGCCACCTAATCATTTAGGGCCGTATTATGATGTCGGTCGGATGCACGTCTATCCGACATCATTTCGGAATGGAAACTGACTGACTAGTAGTCCGAGGTTCCATCCAAAAAATTAGGATGTGACCGCCCATGAGACGGTTGAAAACATCTATTTTTCCATTGTGGCTTGTGCTGTGGCCGGAAAAGGGCCGCAGCACAAGCTGCATTGGAAAAATCTATGTTTTCAGACATCCATGCACAGTGTGCAAGGCACCATGTGGATGTTTGGGGGGCACCATTTGTGCCCCCCAGTTGCGCCCCCCAGGCCTCATAGCAGACACCACGGAGAGACGGGGAATCTTGCATCTAATTGGTGAAAATATACACAGTGCAGATTTCAAACTGATAACAGGTTGTTGACATGTTCTGTAGTGTAGAATACTTCATTATGATATACCGGTGATGATTTTAATGGAATGTGAGGTGTGATGATAAAAAAACTGAAAAATATCAGCTGTGTTGTGCATCTCAGCTGGCTGTCACTTACATGCTATCATCTTGGATGAATACTTGATTGAATAAAGTGCGTACATGAGAGAAGTCATACTTAACTAACTTGATTATAATTTTTTCCTCTGTCACTAACAAGACACAATAGCCCAAGCATTTATATGACTCTAAGATGTAGGTATTCAACTACTGAATGTGACATTTTATTTGTCTCTGTTGCATTTTCTTGAGTTGCTTTAGTAAACATTATTTTGCATAAATTAGAATCTAAACACCATTTGTATATTGTATCCTGTTATGTAATCATTTAGGCAACTTTATAAGCGATGTACTGACTACAACTACAAACTAAAAGTCAGTATAGCAAACATTCCTTTTACAAGAAATGGTAAAAATAGTCAACTGTTTTATCTATTTGTAGGGCTGTTATGTTGGTTTTGACCTGGCACATGCTGCTGGAAATGTGGAACTCTATTTACACGACTGGGGAGTTGATTTTGCTTGTTGGTGTTCTTACAAGGTAAGGCATCAAATGTGTATATATGGATTGCTTTTTTGTCATGATTCAAAACAAATAATGCAAAAATCTGTTGAATTTTGCATAAATGTGAACCATGGTAAATAATGAATTTATGTAAATGGTTGCAAAATATTAGGACAAACATATTTTTAGATTACATTCTTCGGCTTGCTTAACAATGGATTCTCATTCAGAAAGGAGTGTTTGAACATTTTCTATATATCTCTGCATATTTGAAATAAATAACATTTTTAGCTTGATTCTATATTCCAGTGCAAACACTTCAGTATCTTCTACGATCTTGCGCTGCATCAATCTAGGTTGATTGGTTTTGAAAACTTAATAGCTTTTTTCAGAGAGATGTATTTGTGCACCTTCCATTCAAATCCTACAGAAAACATTTCAAAATCTTTGTGGGTTAGCTGCTGAAAGAACTCTACTAAAACTTGTCCTATTTCATAGAAGTCAGTCTTGCATGGAATGGAATGGAATTGAAAACTATGCATAGAACACAACATTCGCTCATCTTGGTGGCGTAATTAAATCAATTGTCAGAATACAGACAGAGATCCGAATGTGATGGAGTACCATGCACGCCAAACCCTTGGTTTTCCTGCAGGAGCTCCCATTGGCTCTTTGGAAGGATATACTGCCTCTAACAGCCTGGCAGAGTACCCTTCCTATTTAGGGTGAATGGTCAAATGCCTTTTTTTCCTGTCTGTCACCTCTAGGAAAAGCCTGGCAGTAAGGGACAGAAAAAAAAACCAATGACCATCCCACGCCGTGGGTCAAAACTCCCATGTTGTGGGGGGTCATTTGTTTTTTGTTTTTCAGATAAAAACTCTGGCTTTGGGATTTTGTTTCTGAAAAACACAAACATTTTAAATGTTTGGTGGTGCATGGCCATCAGAACCAATGGTGACCTTCCAATAAAACTTTTCTGCAAAAGATCGGAACAGCTGTCATGGTGGTTCTGTTAAATGTATAGAGATGACAACTGAGCTGGTGATCAGTTCTAAATTTCGCAGAAGCTAACCTGTAACGACGGACTGTACTCAATTCACCAAACCATAAATCAGGATCAAAATATTCAAAAAACTAAGAAGAATTTTAAAAGCCGATTTAAAGGACAAGTGAGATATAATGCTTTTATTCCCAAGGTGAACTAATACATCTTTCGGGGAATTAAGTTGGGGGGAAATACTTTACTTGGCGTCCATTTTTTTCTGTCAATTGCACAGAGCACAGAGTGGTTAGTGCTCTATCTTGCAGTAGCTCTCACCACCTGGCCCGCCCTGCATACATAAACATGGCCATGGCGCAGACGCCCTCATGCGCAAGCCCGTCTGCGCCTGTCCGTGCCCGAACAGCTCCAAGGACCAGGAATGCTGCTTTTTGTCTAAAGGTAGGCTCACGTAACCCTGCCTCTCAAAAGCATGCCCTTCGCCCTGTCACCACAGGAGCCTGTTCCCCCTTTCTTGATTTAGATCTAGTTTTCCCAATGCTATCATTTTAACAGAAACCTGGCTTAATCGTGCTTCAGTGCAAGACATTATTACAGCTTTGCCCCCATATTACCGGATTCTGAGAGTAGATCAGCATGGCTAAAAGTTAGTAGGGTAAACAAGAGTGGCATGCAGTGGAGTGTCATAAAGTGGAGTGTTATGGAGTGGCGTACAGTAGAGTTGAGTAGCTTGGTTAGGAGTGAAGTGTCATGGAGTAGCCTACAGTGTTGTGAAGGAAGTAGAGTGTAGTAGAGTGGAAGGGCATAGAGCTGAGTGGCATAGAGTGGAGCACAGTGTCATAGTTGAGTAGAGTGGAGTGGCATAGACTGTTGTGGAGTGGTGTAGAGCAGAGTGGAGTGGCGTAGAGGGTTTTCTGTAGAGTGGAGTACAGTGTTGGAGAGTAGAGTGGTGTAAAGCTGAGTAGATTGTCAGAGTGGAGTGGAATAGAGTAGAGTAGATTGGAGTGGAGTGCATTAGTGTGTCATAGAATAGAGTGGAGTAAATTTGCATGCAGTGGCATAGAGGAGTTGCGTGTAGGATAGTAGAGTGGATAAGTGTTGAAGAATGGCATAGCATAGAGTAGAGTGGCATAGAGTGGAATAGAGTGTCAGTAGAGCAGAGTTTACTGGATCAGAGCATCATAGAGTGGGGTGTCGTAGAGTGATGTGGCAGTGGTGCAGAGTAGATTGGCGCTGAGTGCAGTGGTGTAGAGTTCATTGGTTTTGAGTAAAGTGGTGTAGAGTGCATTGGTATAGAGTGCAGTGAAATTGAGTAGCATAGAGTTCAGTGGCATAGAGTAGAGCAGTAGTGCAGTGTAGATTGCAGTGGTGCAGAGTGAAGTGGCATAGAGTGGAGAGGTGCAGGTCGAGCGCAGAGGTGCAGAGTATCATAGAGTGCAGTGGCATAGAGTGTAGTGGTGTAGAGAGCAGTAGTGTAGAGTGCAGTAGAGTGGCATAGAGTTGAGTGGTGCAGAGTAGAGTGCAGTAGCATAGAGTGCAGTCATGCAGAGTAGGGTTTTAGCCTGCAGGGTCGTGCAGTGCAGGGTCATTTGTGAGTAGAGTCGTGCAGAGTAGAGTAGTGCAGAGAGCAATGACAGAGTACAATGTGACAGAGTAGATTAGAGTGGCATAGAGTGCAGTGGTGTAGAGTGACATAGCGTACAGTGGCCTAGAGTGCAGTGGCATAGAGTAGAATGTTGTAGAGTATAGTGGCATACAGTGCAGTGGTGCAAAGTAGTTGGTGTATGTGTATTGGAATAGTCATTGGTTTTGTGTAAAGTGGTGTAGAGTGCATTGGCATGGAGTGCAATGGTTTAGAGTACAGTGGAATAGCATAGACTGCAGTGGCCTAGAGTGGAGTGGCATAGAGTGTAGTGGTGTAGGGTAGATGGTTTCAGAGTACAGTGAAGAGGTGCAGGGTAGAGTATAGTGGTGCTGAGTAGAGCGCAGTGGCATAGAGTAAAGCAGTGTAGAGTGGAGAAGCACAGCATTGACTGCAGTAGTGTGGAGTGGTGCAGAGTGCAGTGGCATAGAGTAAATTGTTTCAAAGTCGAGTGATGTGGTATAGAGGGAAGTGGTGCAGGGTAAAGTGGAGTGGTGAAGAGTAGAGTGGAGTCTTATAGAGTAGTAGCATAGAGTGCATTGGCGAAGAGTGCAGTGGTGTGGAGTGGTGCAGTGTGGAGAGGCCTAGACTGGAGTGGTGTAGAGTGCAGTGTCATAGCGTGCAGTGGTGCACAGTAGATTAGAGTGGCATAGAGTGCAGTAGAGTGGCATTGAGGGGTGCAGAGTAGAGTGCAGTGGCATGGAGTAAAGTTTTGCAAAGTAGAGTGGCATAGAATTCAGTGGCTTTGAGTGCTGTGCTGCAGAGTAGAGTGCCATAGAGTGCAGTGGTGTAGTGTAGAGTGATGCAGAGTGCAGTGGTGTAGAGTGGTGCAAAGTAAAGTGACAGAGTGCAATGGGGTAGAATGCAGTGTTGTACAGTAGATTATAGTGGTGTGCAGTAGTGCAGAGTAGATTGGTGTAGAGTGCAGTGGCACAGAGTGTATTGGCTTTGAGTAAAGTGGTGTTAAAAGCATTGGTGTAGAGTGCATTGTCATAGAGGGCATCTGTATAAAATTGAGTGGGGTAGCATAGAGTGGATTGGCACATAATGGAATAGAGTGGCATAGACTATAGTGGCATAGAGTAGACTGTTTCAGAGTAGGGTGAAATGGCATAGAGTAGAGTATTGTAGAGTGCAGTGGTGCAGAGTAGATTAGAGTAGCTTAGAGTGGATTGGCAGAGCGTACAGTAGCAGAGAAAGCAGTGTTGCAGAATAGAGTGACGTAGAGTGAAGTAGCAGAATGGAGTATTGCAGAGTAGAGCGGAGTGATGCAGAGTAGAGTGGTGTACATTGCATGGCATAGAGTAGAGTGGTGCAGTGGCACTGAGTGCAATAGAGTGGCATAGAGTACAGTGGCATAGAGTGCAGTCATGCAGTCATGCAGAGTACAGTATCATAGAGTGCAGTTTCATAGACTGAAGTATCAAAGAGTGGTACAGAGTAGAGTGGTGCAGAGAGCAGTGACGTAGAGTACAGTGGTGTAGAGTTATGTAGTGTGCAGTGGCATAGAGTGCAGTGGCATAAAGTAGAATGTTGTAGAGAATAGTGGCATAAAGTGTAGTGTGAGACTTGTCTCTAGGGCTTACAATATTTTCATGCTATGGACCCACACTTGTACAATCAGTAAATCTATATTGCATATGACTTTGGTCTTAACAGTGATATCTTCAATGATGTAATTTGAGATGTCATCAGTGATGTCATCAATCAACATGTCATGAGTGATGTAATATGTGAGGTCACAAGCGCATGGAAGATGCACGTTATCATTAGCTCAGTAAATTACAAATGGTAAATTTCAGGTTTTTTTGTGGTTTCTAAACATTAGATTTTCATCTTAATTCAAGACCTACCTATAACATTACTTTAACATTTTGTTTTTTCATATATGTATGCATGCCTCCGTAAGCACACATTGTCACATTAAAGTCTGTTGGTGACTGTGTGGCATATTGTATGCAATGGGTCAGCAGTACTGCTTTATACATGTTCATTTAGATATGTATAAGATTTTGGAAGGGTTTAAAAACAGCTGTGAAAACCATAGAGACCATTGGAGTAAGTGTGCTAGGTAAATCATACACTTCCCACCCACATACATACATAATACATACATACTTGCAATTATAGCTGTACAGGTATCTTTATTTTTCTCCGGGCCCACATTTCTAAAGAGGAAAGCTAATCTTACTTTAGTACACTAAGAAATCAGTTACTTTTTCTGCCCTGGAGGTTGCCGCATGCGCAATGTTTACAAAGTGAGGCTCGTTCATCTTTAAACAATAGATGCTTTTTGAGAACCAAGCTAATCTAAAACAGATTACCAAGCCAAAAAATGCAACCCAAACAAGGCAATCAAGAAACAGTCTACTTTCTGAACTGTCTTGTAGCTACACTGCCAGCAACGTACTGCCCCCTCCCACCCCCCAGAACAAGGCAAGAGGTATTGGAATTATGCAAAGTTTAATAAAAGTTGTGTGAATTATACCAGCTCCAATAACGTTCTTCACCGCCTGGCATCTAGACACACACTCAAATATACTGCTAAGCTCTGAATACCACTCACAATCCAGTTGCATCACCAATCATCATTTACATTTCACACCTTAAGCACATTAAGGGCCCTATTACGACGACAGGCAGAGTTTCCTCAGCCCAACACCTTCTCGGTCATGGGACCGACTGACACCCGGTCGGCGGTCCCGACCGAATAATTAGGATGCGACCGAACACTCTTGGGTCGCATTTCTATACCTTACAATCGGAGCATGTATTCTGACTGTAATGCATGCTCCCATTGTAAAATAGGAGGTGCAGGGATCAACGGGGGTCACCATAGGTGCCCCCTCGGCCTCAAACCGGAGGCCGTGCACCCAAGGGGGCCCTGCTAGGGGCCCCCAAAGTTGAGTTCCGAAAGCCTTTCCATGTCACAAAGGGCCAGCACGGAAAGGCTGCCTAAACCCAACATTGTAATCCCTTGGGATTACTGGCCGCATTCTGACTGGCAGACGGGCACTCCAAGCCCGTCGGAAGCCAGTCAGAATGACCGTTCAGATTCCTCTCAGACGGCCTCCATCATAATGGGGCAATGGAAAGGAATCCGACCGACATATTACAATGCAGTCGGAAGTTGAAGCCTTTTACGACTGCATCGTAATCGGCCCCTAAATTGCAAATGGGTCATAAAAAGCTCTTGTGAAAACATTATTATTGCCAATCTAAGTTAACATATTTTACAGATCTAGCTAGAAAGAAATACTGAGCAGCAGAATTGGAGCACTGATTTCTGCAGGAGGAGCTGAATGAAAAGAAATGCTGTGCTGAGAGTTTTGTTGGTCATTATTCTTATTTGTGATTTTCAAAATCAGAGGCCTGAAGCTGTCCAAAGGTGGGTGCAGGCAAACTCAGCTAGTCTTGTTTTCTCCTTTGTATTCTGGGACTTGTAGTGCTGTCATTTTGTAAAGGGAAAATGAAAACTACTGTCACCAGAATATGAGTAGAAGACATGATGAAATACTAGTGCCTAGAGCAACATACCTCTGGTTCTTTTGATCTAAGTGGTTTGCAGAAAGTAATGTACCCTGCAACACCGTACCCAAATCATCACTGCACTGGGGGTCTGCAAGCCCTCATGAATCACACAAGGGTATGGTGTGCATTTTTGGTGAAGAGCTGCTTCTTAGAGTTCCGGTTCCTCACAAACCTGAACCCTCAAGTTGCCCAGATCAATACGTGAGTACCGCATTCAGTCCAAGGTCTTGATTCCACACATTCAAGATTCATGCCAACTCACGCAGGAGCCCCCCTTCTCGAGATCAAACCTATGCCTTCCATGATCCCATTGTTCCTTTTTTTCTCTCTACATGCAGTAACGGGCCCAGAGTAGGTGGGGTGACACTGGGTAGAAAAGCATAGTTTGCAGTGGGTGCCTGAAGCTGCTTTCGCCTGTTATTGGTTTTGATCACAGCAAATAACAAGCCCTGCAAGTGCTCTTAAAGCAATGGCTTTAGAAGACATGTGACTGATCCAGTCCCAGCCTTTCCTTCCTTTCTAAAGCACGGGCCTGTAAGAAAGTGTCCTGAACCTCTCCTCTCCCAGTCTGCCTCCAAAGCTGGAACCAGAGTGCCATGGGGTGAAATGCAGAAATAGAGCTTGTCTGTCTTCGCAAGTAATTGCGGCCTGCGGGTTCATGGGAGAAGGCATCAGTGGGAGGAGGACCAATGAGGAAGGGGAAGGTGGTAGTCTTCTCAACCTTGGAAAGATAACACAGCAGTTACTTTCTCGTGCACCATTCTGCATCAATTAAGTGGCGATCCCTTGTTCAAGTGAGAAATTCCCTCTTCCCTCACAGATGGATTCCAATTATACTTCTCTGCCTGAAAATGGTATAGTTGAGGGACATAAGGGCTTTGTGGAGAGAGCCGGGAGGAGGAAGTGGTGGGTTAAAAGGTAGGCAGGGGGGTTTCATTAAGAACAATGCGTGGGGATGGGGTAACATGCCTGGGAGGAGAGAAGAAGCCTGTAGATGCACTTCTATGGAATGCTTCAAAGCTTATTTTAACAAAAAGATCACTTCAATTAGAGGAACCATTCTAGGAAAGAAGGAGATGTTACAGAGGAGAGAGTGGGAGAAGGGCATGGCATGCTTGCTTGTAATTAAAATTAAAAGTTTGAAGCGGAAGGAGTACTTCAGCCTTGGGACACTGATAAGAAGAACACAGAAGAACTACAGGGAATGGCATCCTAGAACCAATAGAAATGGAGGGAAAGTAAGTGTCAACCACAGGATCAAATGTGAAGGAAGGGTGGAATATAAGACCCTTTTAAGATTTATATTAAATACAGTAGATTTCACAAGCACATCGCGAGCGTTGTGCAGGCAAAACCAGAAAAGGAGGCGGTATAGCTATAATTTTTAAATAGCACTTTGCATGGGCAGTTGATAAGTTGACAATCCCTGACTGTGAAGCTCTACTCTTCTCACTGTCACTAGGTAAGTACTTCACCTTGGCCGCAGCCCCAATTTATTGCCCACCGGGTTGTGCGGGCAACTGAAGCTCTGGCATTATGTAAGATCTTGCATCGCCTATTCTCAAATTTTCTAATTTCACCATTGTGGGTGATCTAAACAACCATTTTGATTATGTGGCCTGCGGTAAGCCCTCCTCTGTGATAGAGGATTTCGTGGCACTTAACATCCAGCTCATCACAAATTTTCCCACACTGAATATTTACCAACCTTAGGAACATACAGTTAGACCAGTCTTTTCCTTTGCCATGGACCGATAACTTTGCAGTCCCTTTTTCCCTCCCCATTCAACCAGGGGTTCAATCCAGAGAGAATAAGACTACATCCACTGGCAGGAGCAGGCCACAGCTTAACGTACCAGCTCTTAACTCTCTACCTGAAGCTAACGGCCCTATTCTGAGTCAATCATTAGAAACAGATGTGCACATCATTGTATCTTTGCTTAGATCCTCATTCAACAAGTTAGTCCCTACCGCAAGTAGGAAACACCACAGAATCGTCTCCCCACCCCGTGGTATAATGACTCTTTGCATGAATACAAAAAGCTATGTAAAGGCTTGGAAAGTAATTGATGGAAAATGTATTGTAACGAGGATAAACTAAGTCGGCATTAAAGGACTACCAGAAAAAATGCAGTACTGCTAGAGTCAAATTTTACTCTGATAAAATCAATATGGCTAAAAGCAGCCCAAAACACTTTTTAAGGTAGTTATGAATCTTTCTGACCAAGCTAACACTGAACCTACTACCACACTCTTAGAAACTTAATGTGATGAAATTGCATAATTTTTTAAAAAAGTATCAGACAACCAGACCGCTTTTTAAGGTACACCCGATGTCAGTTCAGCTGAAGCTCTTCCCAACATGACCTATGCCTTGAATATGTTCCACCCTTTAGATATGACGTCATTTATTTCATTGCTTGCAGCTAACATATCAGATTCTCCTGCAGGACCCCTGCCCCACCCCCCTGTACTGGGTAAGCTGCTCTTCCAGTCATGGAACAATTCACCCTACTTCTGAATGCTTCCTTGATCGAAGGCATCATTCTATTATCTTGAAAGCTGGCCTTGGTCACACCCTTACTAAAAAATCTGAATCCTGACCCTTTTATATGGTCAAATTATAGGCCTATTTTGCTATTGCCTACCCTGGCCAAGGTGTTGGAGAAACATGTTAACTTGCAGCTAAGATCATGCACTAGATTAAATGATGTATTGCACCCTTCGCAATCGGGCTTCAGTGCTGGCCACAGCACTGAGCCAGCCCTCCTCGGGGATCACTAAATACCTGCAATTTCAGCTAGATACTGGTGGTGATGCAGCACTTATCCTCTTAGATCTCAGTACCACATTCAACACAATAAACAACTCCACTCTGTCCTAGCTTATTTCCTTCCTGCACAACTGCACCTTTCCAGTTTGCACATACCAACATAGGTCTAAATCACCTCATTTGGCCTCCAGGGTGCCGCAGGGCTCTACTCTAAGCCCAATTCTGTTCAATCTCTACATAAGACCTTTAGCAGACATTGTTGATTCTTATGGGCTTACATTGTTTTCATACACAGATGATCTGTCTCGCCCATGTTTCAGCGTGGATAAATACCAACTGGCTGAAACCTAAGGGGGACAAGACTAAGGTTCTACTGGTGGGCAACCATCCCCACCTATGGGGTCCTCATCTGTGGCCATCGATCATGGGTACCACTCCCTATCCATTACATGTGGTAAAACCTCTTGGGATAGGCTCGATGACAAGCTCTTTATGAGCCATCAGATCAATCAAGTAGCTGCTACCTGTTTAGGCATCCTTAAAAAGCTGAAGAAAATTGTGGTCTGCCTCCCCATCCCAGCACAAAAGAACTGTAGTCCAGGTCTCCAGAGTGGACTGTGGTAATGTTCTGTACCTCTGTGCTGTGAAATCTTTGCTCAAATGGCTCCAGGCAGTACAAAATGTGATTGCATGCATCCTCCTCCACCCACCCAAATGCACCTCCTCAGCCAGCAAGTTACATACTCTTCCCTGGCTGCCAATTGAACCTTGTGTCCAATTCAAAGCCTTTTGCTATATGCATAAGCGCCTATCCAACTTGTGGGCTATGTATCTGTGACCCATAGTGTCTCGGTAAACACCAAAATGCCCGCTCTGCTCAAGCCATTTGGAGCTGGCATTGGGTCCTAGAGTTAAGAAAGTCTGTCAAGGTGGTCGGATATTTGCATATCTGGGACCTAAGCTCTGGAACACCTTGCCACTGCCGCATAACCTTTCATAAGCTGCTTAAAACCTGGATGTTCCCACCTCTTTAACATCAGCTAACTGTTTGGTTAATTGGTGACACTCGGGTGATTCCGGTTCATTGAGGAGGTTACCAATGCGAAACCTTTTTAGGTAGCCATGAACTTTACAAATCATGTATAATGACAATCATAATAATAATAATAATAATAATAATAATAATAATAATAAACAGTTATAGTTCTGGAGTTTTGAAAAAGTACAGGCTCACCCCCAACCCCCACCTACCTAAAATCTGGTATAGCCAACAGTAAAGGAGAGTTAGAGTGTAAGCTCCTCACTGGATTATAGAGTTTAAAGCGTGAAACAAAATGCGATATCCAAGTGCTGGGAAAGAGCTTTGAAAATTATTCTGTGCTTCACCGCTAAAGTAACTTGACTCATGAACATGTGACACGATCAGTTTTATTTATTCTTATTTATGCTCGAACAGCAAAGCTTTGAGTTCTTTGCAACTGCTTTAGAGAGACTTCAGGGAGTCCTAGGTAAATAATGTTACAGTAATCATTCCTAGAAATGATACACGCAGAAACAACTTAAGCATGCAGACGTTTGAGGGAAAAAAAGGCAGTTATCACTTTTAAATGAAAATATCAAGTTGAAGAGGCAGACTTAGGGCCTGATTTAGATTTCGGTGATGGGTTACTATGTCACAACGGAGACAGATATCCCTTTCGCCAACATATAAATCCCATAGGATATTATGGGATTTATATTTCAGCGGATGGGATATCCACCACCAATGTCACTAGGCCTGGGTGGAGTTTGTGTAGTTGCACTATGTGGAACTCCGTGGAGTGAGTACATAACTGCTGACCTCCACGGAGATCCGCGGGTTGGTGAGGTTTGCCGGTGTGCCGTTCGTGCCTGTGATGTGCAATGTGGAGTACATCCTTGCATTCCAAATCATGTGCGCACAGCACCACGCAGTTCTTATGTGCATCCTCGCGTTCCAAATCACTTGCAAATGGCACCACGCAATTCGCATGGGCGTGGCCATCTTGTTTTTTTACTGTTATTGTGCTGGGCCTTATTTTCAATCCCTCTTTAATCTCTTTAATCCTTTCCCTATCAAACTTATCTACTCCTCCTTTTAATTTATTATATTAGTGAGTGTCTTTGTGTTTGTGTATTTTATGTTTTTCTGTAATTATTGGGTGTTTTTCGTGACTTTTTGTATTTTGTTTATTTTTCCCCTTATTTCCTTATTTCTTCTTTCCTTTCCTTCCGTTTCCTTCTTTTCTCATCTTTCTTTACCCCACCCGGTTTTGTGGCAGAGGGCCTTCTACCTTGCGGGCAATGAGCAGGACCTACTTGACCTGCTCGGTGTCAAGATTCCATGGCTCAGTGAGTGTTAATTATTTGTTGTGTTTCTACAATGCTAAAAAATAAAATTCTGAATTGCAGCTCACATTCAGAGGTAAGTTACGTTTAGTTTATGTTAAGAATATTATTACTATTATGTGATCCACTTTCTAGTTTTTGCTAGGCAGGTGCTCAGTGCTACATAATCGCACTCATCATTGCCTCTCGCTTTGGCTGATTAATGAAGAAGACATTACAGACTGTCCTCCTTTCACCATAGTGAATCAGTGATAGCAGTGAGTTAGGATTCTCTCTGTGACTTTGTTTATGCCGTTCGTCCAGTTCCAAGTTAACAGCGCTGTGCAGTAGGCATCTATGCATTGCAAAAAGGGAGACTGAGTTGGCCCATCAAGGGGGTTGAGAAATGAGAATAGAATCAACGATCTTTCACTGCAATGCATTAATTCCAAATGTAGATTATGTTAAGGAAATTTGGAATAGGGATTTTAGGATTAGTATGAGCAACACAGCAATAGTCGATAGACTCAAAACTAGTACTATAGGTGATCTATTTTAGAGAAGTAAAATTATGTAACTGTGTGTGCCTGTCATAATAATTTTGTGGAGATTAACTGAATCCCTAATTTAATTTTTTATCTTCTTAATTTCTTACATCAGCACCCAAGGGCAAGAAGAAGGATGTTGCAGAGGGTCCGGGAGTAGCTGGTCACCAGGAGGCACCGACCACCAGCGCTGCTGCTGAGGGCTCTGTTAACCCCTGTAAGTCCTAATATGTATTTTTATTATCTCCCTAATGTTGGGCTTTAGGATTGTTGTGGGCTTAGGGTAGAATCTTGGGGTATTGGAATCTTAGTGCTGGGTTCGAGATTGCGGCCTAGAGGCTGGTGTTGCTGGTGAGAAATAAAGTTGCTCTGACACCCTTACCTGCCGTCTTTCTTCCACATGGCAACACGGATGGGATACAGACCTACTTGTTCAAAGCACAATGGATTCAATTTTTGTTTCATTCTTGATTATCTTTTTTTTCTCTTATATTACCTGGGTTTTTTTGGTAGCTGACTTTTTCTGGTCTCTAGTATTTAGTTCACTTATCTTCTGCTTTGTTGGTAATCTTTCCCTCTCTCCTATATATCTTGAGGTACTGTAAGAGTCAGACTAAGAAGAACACATTTTTGATACTCTACTGTCTACCATGAAGATTGCAGGCCCAAGTAAGCTAGTATTATAAAAAAAATGTACCATGTATGTTTGTTGAGAAGGCTTTTTTTCCCTGCTTGTGCTCTAACAATTGAGTTCACGAGAGTGTGGCCATGGTCATGAACCCCCAATGTTGTGTGCTGTGTCATTCATGTATACAGTATACCATCAGTTTTCCATGAGAGTGCAGTATGGATGGAAGAAAAGTATGAGGTCCCACTCCCATTGCATTAGCCAATCAACACCATGTGTTGTTCATTGACCATTATTCCACCCCTGGCTTGTCTAACATTGTCAGCCAACCAAATGCCCAGTGTAACATTTTTGTTAGAAGATACTGCAGTGCTAACCGAACTGTAGTGATGGATTCTGATTGTATTTTTTCGATTGAAAAAATTTAGGGGAGAGAGTATCTGGCATCTAAAATATGTATAATGCTTTATTCTAACCACACAGACCACCAGTGACGCCGGCTCAAGTGTCGCTGCAGGAGGAGAGTGAGTTGGAGAGGGAGAAGCCGCGGCAGGGACAGGCACTGACAAGTCACAAAATTGCTTGCTTATTGACAATTGCTATTATACTCACCAGCTAGTCATGATTAATGAGTGTCGTCAACTCATGACCATGAACCCCCCGGCTTTACCAGCTGCAGCGGTGATTGAGTTATTATGGCCTCTTTCTATTGGCAACTCACCAAAAGCTTACATAATGAGCATTGATGGCTTGAAGGAAACATGAAAGAATGGAAGGTTAAAAGAAAGGAAATAGTATATGAGTGAAAGGGTGGGATGGGGAAAGGTTGCATGGGTGGGGAAAGGGATGGATGGGTTGAAATATGGTCAGAAGAAAGGGTGGATATTTGAATGGATGGATGAAGGCTTGGAAATTTTGGTGAAAGACTGGATAAGAGAAGTAAAGCTTGATGAATGGATATTTGGATTGTTTGGATGAATAAGAAAGGCAGCTCTTCTCATGAGGAGCATGCTGCTCACCTACTTTGCTTACTTTGTTTATGTAGGGTTATCAAAGCTGTAGTTCAAAGTGGGGGGTATTTTAAAAAAAAAATCCACACCCTTGACTCGCTGTATTTGTTAAGTGAGCCAGATGTACCTCACCCGTCATTCATCACCCCTCCTTGCATGTGGCATTTTTTTGCCACCTATGACCGATTTTTGAATGCAGTGTTGGTTGTGCAATGTGCATCTGCTTCAGTTAATGAGGCATTTACAATGTTTTCAATGCATTGCAAACCGAACACACAAGGTGTTGTTTTCCTTCGCCACTTAGTCACCTCTTAGTACTTCACTCCTTTATTTTTTCCTAAGTTCTTCTGTCCCATCCTACAGACTTGGAAAATCCATTCTTGGCATGTGCCACATTTCATTTTATAACCATGTGAAGTGAAGTGATTCCAGAATATATTTAATGGTTTTTCATAACATATTTATTTTACGCCTGTTCACATTTTTCCCTTTCGACTTGTTCAGTCCTTGAATAAGCCAAAGATGACGAATGGATGATCAGTGTAGTGGACCCTCTATTCTATATAAAAAAGCTCTACCCTACCTATCCAATCCCTCTACAATACCCTGCAGTAGAGTAAGTCAAGTTGCCTTTCTTTGCTTACTGCCCATTGAATTCATTTGTCGGAAGTAATATGTGGTGCTGCGTGAGGCCACAGAGTAAAGTGGGAGTAAGTGCATAATTTGATGTCAGGTTTGGTGTATATGATACACAGTGACAAATGTGCCAAATACAATCTATATAGCCCGCTCCTTTCCCTGTAGTGCAGTCCATAATTTTCCCAAACGTCTACTTATGGCAGACGGGATAATATTAATATCCGCATTTCATACATGAGGTGTGTGACATAGTATCTTATTTATTATTCATCTGCTTCTTTGGAGTCAGGGTAGAAAGAAAAATGCATTTGGAGAAGAGCAGAACTATTGGAATTCAAAACAGATAACAGTCAACTACAACTGCCCCAGTTGCAGACAGTAGCAAACTACCCAACGTGCTGGCTTGCAATGAGCATGGCTCCATTATTTTAGCACAACACACAACTTGTACTCCATAGTGCATAATGTCTTACTCATTAAACTTAAAGAAAGTATCTGTTTATAGTTACTTGAAAAGCCTTTACAAGAAAAAAATAATCAAATCACAGTTTTTTTAAACCGGTATTATTCTACCTTTTAATACTTTTCTTCCACACAGTCAGTGCTCAAATTCCAATGGCCCTAGGGGACCAGCAATGCACTACCACTGTGCCACCCAGTAATTTATAACAATTGTTTGCACAGAGCTTTATTTACAATTTGTCTTTTTTGTTTCTCTCAATATAGCTGCTCCTGCTCTTCCAGCAGGACCACCCAACAGGCAGGAGAGAGCGGCCCATCTGCAGAGTCAGAGGCTGGAGCGTATCCAGCAAGAGTGTCGGTGGCTGGTGGTCCTGGAAGGAGAGGAGGAGAAATCAAATGCTTCTCAGCTGGGCCCTAGTGCAGCCGGTCCCCCTCAGCCTCCAGGCCATCCCATCACCAGCACCACTGCCAGCTTCTATCAGCTGTTACCACCACCCCCACACTGACAATACGAGGCTGTTGCTATGCCGCATCCTGCAGGGGCCGGACTCCATCGAGAGCAGGCTCACCACAATGGAGCAGAGCTTGGACCAGCTCCGGAATGACATTCACAATGCCCTCTTCTAGCCCTTTTTTAAAAAAAGAATTTGTTTTGGTGAGAGGACTTGTTTGTTGGGGCTGGGTGGAGAGGGTGGGAAGGGAGTTGGGACAGGGTTTTACTTTCTTTGGATATTTTGAACTGTGGGACATTGAGGCTTGGGTCATTTTTGTTTGGGAAGAGGGGTGGGCATGTTGTGTGGGTGGAGAGGATAGGTTTCTTTGTAAAAGAAATAAAGAGGGGAACTATTTTATTTCATCTAAATTTCTGCCTGAAGTAGTTTGTTTTACCTTTGCTTTGCACTGCTGCCTTCAGCTTTTAGAGTTATATTTCTCTATCTTGACCACTAGGGGGAGTGCTGCCATGACCTATATTGCCTACAACAACTTAGATAAAGAATAGTAGCAGTTAGTTACTTATTTACTAAGTTAACTAGTTCACTTCACCTCATACTAGTTGTCTTACTTGAATATAGATAAAGCAAAAACAGGGAAGGCCTCACAACTTTACGAGCAAAGTCCCACATCCAGTTCCACCCAGGTGAGCTCCAACTGTAGGATTTCTCTGAATGATTGATTATCTATTGTAGGGAACTAAATGGAAATAAGAAGACTGAGTTAGTGGGTTATATTTTATCACAGCTTTACAAAGAATAGATACTAGAGTACTACATGAGGACACAACAAGAATTCCTGATAGTGCTAATGGGGAGCAAGTAGTATTTACAAAATCCTCAGGTTATAAAAAATAGATTCAGAGTCTGCAGTGGACAAGCTTAGGTTAGTCATTTACAGTTACACAACACAAGGCCTGAATGATGATGCTGACGACTGATGTTCTTCATTCGATATTTAAATTATGGATCACTTTTCATGCCTGGGTGGGTAAAGGGGGCCAGTGTGGGCTATTACTTAGAAGATCCAGCAATAATATTGTGATGCTTTCATCACATCTGCCTCACCAAGTGTGTGATCCATTGATGGTGTATATTAAGACACATCAAATAAATCACACAGCCCGGGGATGGGTTTTAGGGGTTTGATGAATGGATGGGAAGGGGGATATGGGGAACGGTTTGACAAAGACAAACAATACAAAAGGACAACATTAATCTGGGCAATAAGCAGCACATCATTCGTCATCAATCTGTTGTGGAAGGAAACAAAGGAATGAGTATGACAGAGTACAGATGAATCCATTGCAAACAGTCCTCATGCCCCTGAGACCCATGTTATCAGATATCTAAATGCTCTGTCTTCTAGGTTGTGGAGTGAACCCACCCAACCAGTTCTCCAAATATGATTATTAAAGAAAAAAAAGATAGCCTATTAAAAAATTAGGAGGTGCATCAGCATTCTCCTCTGGAATGTCCATTCTTGGGTGCCTGTCTGGACCGGTCCGGTAGGTAAGCAGGAGTGATGAGCTCAGCTTTCGCCTTTCGTTCATGCAGGAGTCTAGAAGAAGGCCTGCGGATTGTAAAAGAGAAACTGTATTTTAGAATCTAGGAGAACAACAAAAGGAAGGTACGCTTCATGAGGAGTGTATCAAGAAGATGTAGAGGCCAAGCAACAACAAAAAAGAGGAAGACTCAGAGTTTCACTTTTGCCACAAGTCCAACACACACACACAGCAGCCTTTCACATTAAAATACACCTCTCTCGATTTCACATAGCTTAGTACTAGGCCTCAGACTCTTTGTTTACCTTTCAACTGAAGTCGATAACTTCTTGCTTCTAGCTGTTGATGAGGTACTCCTGACGCTCCCGTCCTGAGTTCTTCCATCCTCCTCCTGACTCAGAGAAACTCCGTTCCAGAGCAGTCATCATGACCCAAGCAAGATAGACGTGTAGTGCACTGCTGTTGAAGAACAAGTAGAGAAACAGAATTGCAGTATTTTGCATGCATAGGTTTTTGTTTGTTAACTAAAGTGACTGTACTGGTCTATGAAGAACCAGAAAAAAAAGGAGGGGACCCTGCAATTAAATATGGCTAAGTGTGAAAGGGACAATCCCCCCAGGGAAAAAATTAGCGCAGATCATTTAGGCCCCAAACATTGCAAATTATCTCAAGCAAGTTCCCAAATTACAGTTTAGCACCCTGCCTCACTGTCTGCCACCACATGAATCATCACTCACAATCACTTAATAATCAGACCACTCATGGGTGCATGGTTACCTGTTCAAATCCAAGCACAGTGGTAGGTACACTATCTCCTATTTGATGCAAGCAACAGATTGGTATTTGGCAGTCTTGTAAATCGAATGATCTCATAGGGCAACCCTCCTAGGTGATAAACAAAACTGAAGGATCATAGGAGTGGACCTTACAGGTTAAATATTTTTCACTAAGTAAGTTTGTAAAGGCCAATCACCTCCAGGCAAAAAAATGATCCCACATCATTCAGGCCCCAAACATTGTAAGTCATCTCTAGCAAGTTCCCAAATCACAGTTCAACACCCTCCCTCACTGTCTGCCATCATATGAATCATCAATCATCACTCACACAATCACTCACTCACAATTGCAATAGTTGTAGTTACCTCTTCCAATCCAAAAATGTGTAGGTTAGGTAGTAGGTATTCATCTTTGATGCAGATAACATATTGGAATTTGGTATTGGCACTGTTGTAAATCTACGATCTCCTGGGGCAACCCTGCTAGTGCTAAGTGATGCAAAAAAAGGATAGGTATGTGAGCAGGGCAGGCATTGTCTCAAATGTGATGAAGAAATTGTGGAGGCTTCTTCAATACACACTGGTCCAACTGCAATCAGCAATAAATGTAACTAAAAAATGGTGGGGCAGCATAAATCTGACACAAAAATAATAATGTTACACTAGCTAGTTCTTTATTTATTTTTTGCAAAGATAGAAGTTCAACGAGAAATATTAAAAAAGTTCTATGGGGCACTGGAATACTCAGTCCAGGAAGTAAAGTTCATCCTCAAACTCAGGTGGTTCACCCAGAAGTTGGTCAGCTAACACACTTGACTCTGACCAGTCATCTTCCTCCTGTGATGTTTCGGGAACAGTGTAATTGTGTTGTATGAAATGTTGGTTCATTTTTAGCATAGTCTATGTCCCCACATTTGAGGCGAGAGACTGGTCCTTCTCACTGTAACAACTGCACCAGCTGCACTGAACAGATGCTCAACAGACACACTGGCCTCAGTACAGGCTAGATACTTTATTGTCAGCCTGCTGAGCTCTGGCCTTTGGGGCATCTTACCATACCAATATATCAATGGGTTTTGATCCATATAGACCTCTTTTGGATCATCCAGAAACTCCTGGAACATCCTGTGGATGGTCATTGGTTTTACCACTTGCTCAACCTCTTTTGCCATCGCCTCTGCACTGGACTTAAGCCCTGCCGATTGAAACCAATACAATGTAGAGGTTGGGTCAGGTCCTTCTGTTGCTGTTGTTGCCAGTGATCTAGTTGATGGTGTTGGCTGTTATGAGACAAGATTGACCTCTCTGGAAGTTGAGGGTGGCATCCCAGAACTTCAGGGTGGGTCTAAAGTTCCAGCCATTCTTCTTTCAGGTCTCTGGCTTGCTCAACAATCCACCTCTTGTATTTTGAAACATCCCCTCCAGAAAAAGAAATGAAAGTGGGCAGAATTTTTTGTACCATGGATCTATTAGTGTGACACAGATGTACTGTTTAGATGAGATGATGTCATGTTGCAGCCTTATATTACAAGCCAAGCAAAGAATTAATCTCTCAAACACGGCCTGCGCTTATGTGTTTTCATTCACACCTGTGGTGACGAACCTTTCAGACACCTTCTTTACCTGTTCCACTAACCGATGCAACAACAGGATAGCTTGGCCCATTGTACTGTCCTCCTTGCTAACATCCCATGTGAAAACCTCAAAAAGGATTAGCATCTGTGTCAGGCATTTGACTAGGCCCCATTTGTCCACATCCATGGTCATAGCTTTCCCAACTGCATCCCCTCCTCTTTGAATGACAGTCATTGATCTGTTTGTATTGCTCAAACAGACGTTGCAACATGTAATAGGTTGACTTCCAATGCGTTGGCACCTACTGTATCAGAGCTTTAACTGGTGCTCTTTTAGCACACTGAATAATCTGCAGCTGCTTCCGGGCTTTAATACAGGGCTGAAATTAGTGCCAATTCTTCTGCAGGTGGTCAGTATGGTGCTGACTATGTCTTCTTTTTTGAGAAAGTCTTGCTCCACCAGGTTGTTGCAATAGGCCAAACACTGGAAACTGAAATACCCACCCTCTGACATGGTATTGACTATGTTACCTGTCCGGATATATGGTTGAATGCACACCATTATTCTTCATTTGTTCAAGTTGCTCTAAGCATGTTTTGATCTCTCGTGCAGACTGGGTGCATGCCCTGCCCCCCATGGCACACCTATGTAAAACCATCAGATTTGAAATGCAGTTGGGCCCCTAACCCAATCGCACAGCATTGTCCATAAGTATTCACAACAACTACATTTTCAATGTGTAAACCATTTTTCACAATTTTATTCCATTTTATCCACTGTTTTTTTCAAACCTTTCTTGATTCACATGTAGGGCTCCATGCATTTCTATTTCTTCTAATGCTAAAGCTATGCCTCTCCAGGCCTTTTTTAAAAGAGTGCAGTAATGCATTGTTCCTCCTGGGAAGTCTTAGTTGCATCATCCTAATGCATTTCGGGCTCAATAGCCTATCTTCAGGGGTAACTACAAAGTTAAAAACCACCATTAATTAATTTTACACCATTAAACATGTGAAGTAATTTGTGTTTCATTCACATCACCCGTCATTTATCCCACAAAAAACATAATTGTAACCTCAAACAATCCAATGACGTGTCCCCCTTGTGTTTTACGAATCTACATGCACTCACCGTCAATAACTATTAACCCTGTGTCACCGCACCAAAGTGTTTTTGAGTCAACACCTACATTTCCCTCCAAAAATGAACCCATAAAAAATAAACACACCATGCTTTCAAGTGTAACTGCAAAATCTTCCTCCTGTGTTTAACAGTGAAACCGCTTCGATTGGGGACTGGCGTCTGGCTTTCTGTTTGGCAGTATTGCAGGTGATGTATCTTCTCTTGTGTACTTAAAAGCAAACAAGGATAAAACCATCTAGTGTGAAACATGGCATTGTTTGCAATTTGAATTAGTACAGACAAAGGCAATATTAGTGTGGTTGTTTTGTTTACTTAAGTAACCACGTCAAAGTCAAACCACACCACCATACCATCATTTCCCACCAGAATAACACACAATATACAGAATGATAGCGCTCTTTCCTTTATGTTCATGTATTCGAAAGGAGGCACCTTTAGGCACTAAGGGAACTGAATGGGTAAATGGAATAGTAATCTTTTAAAAACCGAGGTTAGTGTGCGCCGATGGCAGGCAATGTGGTTCAGGGGGAATGGAATCATCATTATAATTACACAAATCAATGATGATAATATGTCTGCTCTAAAGTGCACCGCAGCCAGGGTCTCCAGGAGGAAATGGAATTTTATACCTAAAAACTGAATGGTGTTGCGTGGCTGTTCGCATAAGGTGGATGGATGGATGGATGATGGATCAAACAGAGGCAAAACTAAAAACAATTTGTCCAAATAAAAAATAATTTAAAAAATAACATTATTTTTTAATTCAATTAAAAAAAATTTAAATTAAAAAAAAATACCATAAAAAATTACAATTAAAAAATTAAAAATAAGTGAAATTATCCTCAAGCATATTTTTAAACTGATATCTCATCCATCCATGCAAGCCTATGGCAAAGGCACACTGGCTGGACACAAAATGGCTGCCAGCCAGTGCCACATGGTCAACATCAACACTGTGCAAGAAGGCATGGGGAATAAAGAAGACATGCAGGCCTATGGCAAAAGCACATTGGCTGCCTACACAAAATGGGAGACAGCCACATGGTGAACAACAACCTGCAAGTAGGCATGGCCACAACAAAGAAGACATGCAGGCCTATGACAAAATCAGACTGACTGGCTACCTATAATGGTCACCAGCTGCATGGTCAAACAACAAGCAGGAGGCATGGAAAACAAAGAACACATGCAGCCTATGGCAATAACACACTGGCTGGCTACACAAAGTGTCCACCAGCCACATGGTCAAACAACAAGCAGGAGGCAAGGAAAACAAAAAACCTATGCAGGCCTATGGCACAAGGACACTAGCTGGCTACACAAAATAGCTGTCAGTCACATGGTCACAACAACAACCAGCAAGGAGGCATGGGCACAACAAAGAACGCATGTAGGCCTATGGCTAAAGGACACTGGCTGGCTACACAAAATGGCCACCAGTCACATGGTCAAACAACAATCAGGAGGCATGGGAAACAAAGAACACATGCAGGCCTATGGCAAAAGCACACTGACTGGCTACACAAAATGGCCGCCAGCCACATGGTTACAACAACAACCAGCAAGGAGGCATGGCCACAGCAAAGAACACATGCAGGCTTATGGCAAAAGGACACTGGCTGGCTACACAAAATGGTCGCCAGTCACATGGACAAATAACAAGAAACAGGAGTCATGGAAAACAAAGAACACATACAGGCCTGTGAACGCTGACTATACAAAAAAATGGTCATGGTCAGAATGCATGGGAAACAAAGACAAATAGTGGCCTTTGGCAAACACACTCACACACTGGCCAGACTAAGAAAGGAGGCGTGGTGAGTGGTAACACAGAAGAAAACAGCATTAATTCAGCAATGCCAGAAATGAAAATTAACTGGCCTAAATTTGTTTTACAACAACACACATCCTCCAAATGTGTCAAATATATATCCCCATCTATACACTGTTTGCAGAATCTGTTTTTAAATATCCCACAAAAATCACATTTTGTAATTTAATCCAATGCCATCCATGACCTAAATGACTTTTCAATTGAACAGACACCACAGAAACAGTTGTTTCATGTACCCATGACTAGTACTGGGCCTTCTGGCTGGAAGGCCCATTGACAGACTAGACCACATAGTGAATTAAATGAATATTGCAAATGAATTAAAAAAACATGAAGAAAATGCATTTAACTGTGCATCATTTTCCCTTACAAAAGAAGAAAAATTGCATGCAAAAAAATAACTAGGCCCCTACTGAAACTGCAGGCCACCCACCACAATACATTTTAAAAATCGAATAAAAGTACAAATAACTCCTGGTGCATGCCCCTAATCAAACGAACAACACCCTTATACAAGAGTTTTTGATCTTACTTGTAAAATCTCAATACAAAGTTCTTAAATCCAATGGTATATATGCAGCAGACAAGGCGAGTGATCCTTCCACTCCAAATCTAAATGAAAAGTAACCAGGAGATGGAATGACAGAGTATTAAATGTAATAAGGAATCCCCAATGTTAACCTATGAGGGGGTAGGCTTCTCAGTAGTGAAAAACAAATTTGGGAGTTTTTCACTACCAGGACATGCAAAACTTAAAAGCAAATGTCCTACCTTGCCTTGTAGTTACATAACACACTGCCCTATGGGCTACCTAGGGCTTGGCAAGGGGTTTGAAATGCCAAGTCCACATGGCATTGTAAACTGCATTCACAGGCTCTTCAAATGCAGATCTGAGACATGTTTAAGAGGTTCTTGAGTGAGCGGCACAAGCAGTGCTGCAGTCCCACTAGTAGCATTTAATTTACAGGCACGGGGCTCATGTAGTGCACTGTACTAGGGACTTATAAAAAGATTAAATGTGCCAATTGTGGATACATCAATCCAACCAAGCTTAGGGGAGAGAGCACATGCACTTTAGCACTGGTTAGCAGTGGTAAAGTGCTCAGAGTCCTATGGTCAACAAAAAGGAATTAGCAAAAATATGAGGCAAGGTAGGCAAAAGGTTTGGGTAAGACCACCCTAAGGTTGTCAGGTCTAACAGTGGCTGTCTAGGAGGAAGATACGAAGGTCAACTGCCACTTACACCTAGTCATGTGACACAGGAAAAAGCTGCAGGCACCAAATGGTTAGGGTAGTTAGGGTAGAAAAATGTCAACTTTCTAAAAGCAGTATATATAGATGGAGGATGCACTCCTTCCCTTATATTAATTATACCTCGAAGAAAACAGCATCCTGGACCCATCCCAATCAGGGTTCGCCAGCAACCACAGCACTGAGACTGCCCTCATCGCCGCCACCGACGACATCAGGATCCTGCTGGACAATGGTGAGACCGCAGCCCTCATCCTGCTGGACCTCTCCGCCGCCTTCGACACTGTCTGCCACCGCACTCTACGCGCACGCCTCCACGACGCAGGGATCCGAGACAAGGCCCTGGAATGGACCACCTCCTTCCTCGACGGCAGAACCCAGAGAGTCCGCCTCCCACCCTTCCGATCCGAAGCCTCCGAGATCATCTGCGGCGTACCCCAGGGATCGTCCCTCAGCCCAACACTGTTCAACATCTACATGGCCCCGCTCGCACGCATCGCCAGACAACACGACCTCAACATTATCTCCTACGCCGACGACACTCAACTGATCCTCTCCCTCACCAAGGACCCCTCGCCGCCAAAGCCAAACTCCATGAAGGAATGAAGGCCGTCGCCGATTGGATGAAGATCAGCCGACTAAAGCTGAACACGGACAAAACGGAGGTCCTCATCCTCGGCTCCAACCCCTCAGCCTGGGACGACTCCTGGTGGCCAACGACGCTGGGAGCAGCCCCGACACCCACCGACCACGCACGCAACCTGGGAATCATCCTCGACTCAATGCTCTCCATAGCCAAGCAAGTCAACGCAGTCTCCTCCTCCTGCTTCAACACCCTCCGCATGCTTCGCAAGATCTACAGGTGGATCCCGACAGACACAAGAAGAACAGTCACCCAGGCCCTCGTCAGTAGCAGACTGGACTATGGGAACGCCCTCTACGCGGGAGCCCCGGCCAAGCTCATCAAGCGACTGCAACGCATACAAAACGCCTCCGCACGACTGATCCTCGGTGTACCACGCCACAGCCACATCACCCCCCACTTGAGGAACCTGCACTGGCTCCCCGTCAACAGGAGGATCACCTTCAAACTCCTCACCCACGCACACAAGGCACTCTACAAAACTGGCCCAGCCTACCTCAACAGACGACTCTTCTTCTACGTCCCCAACCGCCAGCTCCGCTCCGCCGACCTCTCCCTCGCCACCGTCCCCCGCATTCAAAGAACAACCACCGGCGGCAGATCCTTCTCACACCTCGCCGCCAAGACCTGGAACACCCTTCCACTAAGCCTACGAAAGACCCAAGACCTGCTGACCTTCAGGAGGCTACTCAAGACCTGGCTGTTCGACCAGTAGCAGCATCCCCCCCCCTTCCCTCTCCCCAGCGCCTTGAGACCCTTGCGGGTAAGTAGTGCGCTCTACAAATTCTGTGATTGATTGATTGATTGATTTAATCGAACCCATGTTGTCCTGAGATGCGTGCGATCAGATACTGTGGTCCGTCCCAGTCCACAGCTCATACTATAAGTATAGCTTAGGGCACTCGTCTCGCGCCCCATCTGTCGCACTGCGTTGTAGGGATAAATTTCCCATCAGTAATCCATATTTTCCTGTTTAAACCTTTTATATAATTAGAAACCCATTATAATCCAAGTCTTCATTACAACTCGCGTCCGGGCTTAATAAATCACTGCAGAGACAGCGTCATGCCACCTTTTAAATTTTAATTTTCAAATCTTCAAATGAATACTGCGTGCCCATCCAGGCTTTTCACAGCAACAAGTATATCCAAAAAGTGGAACGTGCAACAGAGTAGGCTCAGCACATCTTGCCCAATGCATTTCGAGTCTAATACGACTCTTCGTCAGGGGTCACTGCAATAAATCAAAAAACAACTGAGCTGTCTGTTCACAATTGACCTAACCTAATACCTGACATAATAACACACAAAATTACACTCAAACCCATACCTCTCACAAGCCCACCCGTAAGAACCTGTGAATAAATTAATCATACCAATCCCAATGCTGAACCCCCTACCTCCCCCCTCATCATACACTAGTGTGCACATTCATCAAAAACCAGCGTGAAACCAAAGATGCCCAGAAACTACAATATCCGTAGCGATCCCTCCCCTCTCTAAACTGATACTCCCCGTGTAGCAACAACCATCAGCAAAACAAAATCCCATCGTGCCCCACGTACAACGAATCAGAGTAAATTACCATATTGAAGCCGCTGCCGGCAGCCTAACCTCCTCCTTCACCTCTTTCGGTAACGTAAATGATGATACATTCGCGCTACCATTCATTCCCCTATTTTAAACCAACATCACGTCTCCATGTAGCCGATCATTCCTAATCGTCACACCCCCATGATAACATCCCACAGCTGAGCCTCGGTGATCCTCACAGCAACAAAAAACATCAACTCCCACAATGCACTCAACCAAATCAGTCCGTAATTAAACTAAATGAAACCCCAAGTGAAAAAGCACATTCAAATTAAACCCATGCAAATTAAACCCGCTACCCTCTATGTGTACCCACCCTACTACAGCTACAATCTGTGACAAAGCCCCCCATTCCCTAACTCTCCCCACCCTGCACCATCACAATTCTGCAACAAAGAAATCTGCAGCGTGTATAAACATAAAATACAATGCATAACGTAATCCCAACAATAACATCCCATTTCCATTGCTACTAAAAATGTAAACCAATTCATATGAGAAACTTAAATATAAAAAACATGAATATAACAAAAACAATATATCCAACAAAATGTCAACTGTTCATTAGTCAGTCACTGTTCTTTGAAATATCATATGAGCTGTTAAAACTGCGTAGAATCCACTCCGAACGTTTCGCTGTCTCCGTAGCAGTATAAAAAGACACTTGACTGAGATTCAAAGTTTTTGTTTTTGTTTTCAAAGTGGGGTGCAAAACTCCTATGGGGCGGAAAAATTGCAAAGCAGTATATATAGATGGAGGATGCACTCCTTCCCTTATATTAATTCATTTAATCGAACCCATGTTCCACTTTCTAAAAGCGGCATTTTCAGAGTTGTGACTTAAAAGTTGACTTCTCCATTAAAGAAGAATTTAAATTACCATTTCTCAGACACAATATATTACTTTCCTACCTGCTCCCAATCAAAAGTTATCACTCATTAAATATAATAAGGTAACCCAATGTTATCTTAAGGGAGAGGTAGGGAACGGTAGGCCTCACAGTAGTGAAAAATGAGTTTGTAAGATTTTCACTACCAGAACATGTAACACTTAAAAGTACATCTCCAACTTTTTAATACAATGTGCCTTGCCCTTTGGGCTGTTTAGGGCCTAATGTAGGGGTGACTTACATGCATTAAAAAGGGAGTTTAGGCTTGTCAAAGGGATTATTCGGCCAAGTCAATTTGGCAGTTTAAAACTGCTGATAGGCCTGAGACATGTTTTAAAGGCTTACTCGAGTGAGTGGCACAATAAATGCTGCAGGCCCACTTGTAGCATTTAATTTACCTGCCCTTGCTCTAGGGTATACCACTTTACTAGGGATTTAAAAGTAAATTAAATGTGCCAGTGACATTGTAACCCATATTTTACAATGCTTTAGGGAGTGAGCACAATAAATTTAGCAATGGTTAGCAGTGGTAAATTCCACAGAGTCCCAAGGCCAATAAAAACAAATTCAGAAACATAGGAGGGGTGAAGGTAAAACTTTGGGGTTGACCCTGTGGGGAAGGCCAAATCCAACATAAGACAAGGAAGACAGTGAAAAATCCAAGAAAAGGAAACAGTTGAAGAATAAAAAGAGGAACATGGTCGGCAAGTATGCACTTGAGGGAGAGAAAATCCCCCTGTTACAATGTAAAGTGAACAAAGGGTAAAGGGACAAATAAAACCTCCCACAGCCCACACCCACCTGCGGAAATCTCAGGGACATGCAGTACACCACAGGGATCTGTTTGGACACCAGTCCAGGAGAGAAAGGAGCTTCCACAATTCCCATAACAGTAAATAGCAAAAACGAGCCCTTGTAATACCATTTAGAAGCAACATATTTCAGTATAATAATCCATCTAATTTAACCTAGGCTGTAGTGTAACCAACATTTGAACAATCATTGGTTGATGTGACATGAGTATGTAACTATGGATATTGAATCTCACTTGCGAATAATCAGCATATGTTAGAGTATAAACATAAAACTCTAGGATATATGATACAATGCATGATAATGACAGCATACAATATGCTGTACAACTATTACAATGAGCCAGGATAGCTTCAGAGTGTTGCTGACACAGCAGTTTGAGAATCATAGGCCAAGGAGAGGTCCAGTACTAGGATCTATAGGATGGCATCTAATGTGCTTGTTCAATTTCTTGAATCTGATCCATACTATATCTGTTATGCTGTGTTTCAAGAACTTGATAGGAGAGGAAGCTGCACCTTCTGCGCCTTCCAGTATTCCAAAAAATCTTACATGTCTCCTTCTGTTTCAATCTTCCAAATCTGTAATGTCCCGCCTGAGGTTGAAAAGTATTTTGTAAGTCGCTTTCACTTGTTTAGACTGGAGATTACTACCATCTTCTTCTGCACTGATTCTAGTTCTACACTAGAAATTCTAACATTGAGATCCTTCAAATATTTACAGATGCCTGCAACTTCGATTTTTAGCATGTTAGTGTTTTAGTTTGATGCTAATGGTGAAGTCATGGACAGAGTGGAGCTTTTTGATGCTTGCGTCAAATGTGGAGGTATTGTCTGTTTGGTCCTTGATAGGAGATTCGAGGATTGGTTTGTCTTGTTTAACCACTTTAGTGTGTCTTTCACGTTTTTCTCTTTACCATCCTTGGGTTACACCATAATTAAAGCAATAGACGCTTGTGTCTATTGCATGAGAAGTGGCACTTTGGATGAGAGAACACTTTGTATGAGAGAATGCTTTGAGAAAATACTTTAATACTTAAATTAGTGACCACTAGTGTCTGCATTTCTTTGTGAGGGATCCAAGGAGACACACCTGAGGGAAGGACGTGCCTCAAAAAGTTCCCCAGACAAAAATCTGTAGGCAAGCAGATTCACAGTGTTGCTGGTCTTGTAGGGTGCTCCATATAAAAGAGCTGCTCTCTGCCTAGATGTGGGAACTACCCAGAGTTCCTTGCTTTCTGTTTTGCATAATTTATGCAGCATTCAAAGCCTGAAAGGGTATTGTCTTGACATATCTAGTGTTATATATCAGATACACATGCACAAGATGGGTCATTCACTTTGGAGAGTAGGGCATTTTGTGAGAAACAGGATAACTGAAAGTTGCATTGGTATGATTTAGATCTCTATGGAGTATTTCCATTTTCACTGGTCTGCATTTGGGGGGACATTGGTAGAGATTAAGGTGAAAGGGTAGGAGTAAATGTACTGACCAGTCAACTGGGCGAGTATCAAGAGGGTGTATTAATTTTTGTGGATAACAATGTATTTGGGGGTAAGTTGAGCCGGTGAGTGCTTTACTTTGGAGGTGGATACTATCAGGAGCTTTGTCAGTGGAGTGTTTGGGGTGTAAAAGCATTTATTATCCATTTGGCAATTGTTGAATGCCTTCATTCCTACATCTATAAGCGATCTTGAGTAGGCAGGCCAAGAGAAGAAACGTGCTCATTGAACTATGATAATATAGTGTTGCAGGGGTCTTTAGAGATAGGTTCCAGAGCTGTGATGAGAGGTTTGGTGGGGTGCTTGAGTGCTTGAGTATTGGTTCCTGTACAGTGTTGTTTGCTGGAGAGTGCGCTACTGGAATTTGTGATTATATCCCTCAAGTTTCAGGAGGCAATTGGCCTCATTTCTCCACAGAATTACTTTGGAAATATTAGGATGAATTTTCAGGGGCAGTGGGCCGTGTTTTTGGTGAAGGTACTAACTTTTAACTTGAAGATGAGGAGAGTGTAACTTTGTGAAGCAATAGTTTGAGTTAACGGGCATTAGGCTTGTTTTAGACAGGTATTTTCCCCTCAGATCATGTTTTAGGCGGCGGGTCTAATTTCTCAGCAGTCTAACTTTGGGAACATTAGGATGATTAAGATGATTTTTTTACCTGCTGTGACTCTTGTATTTTGAAGGGTGAACTCCCTTAGGTCCAAAATGGAGACATATATATCTTTTCTGAAAGCATTGAATCAAGTTTTCAGGGACATTCGGCCTTGTTGTAAGCACTGAGTTGAGTTTCCAGGATCAATAGGCCTTATTATAAGCAGAGGATGTTCCTTTAAGAAAAAACAAAGATGGCAGCCTCCAGTAAGCGGAAACAGCGAAGAGGAGCCCCAAGGGTAGTGAGGGAATCATGGTGGACATCCTGTCTGTGGGTCATAACAGAGACCCAAAGCTGTCTTACCACAGACAAAGGGAATGCAAGTGACTTGTTGCAGGGCAACATAATACCAGTACAGTAGTGAGGCAGCTCCTCTGCCATGCAAGCAGAAACAGATGGGAGCACTGCACCCAGTAGTGCGATCCGGTGGTTCTCTCCAAGCGCATGGGCTGATCTGGAACAGAGACCAGGTGAGGTTCATGACCATCAAAAACTCAGCCAGACTGTGCAGTACACACGTAAGACCAGGCTGGAAAAAATTAGAACCATCCCAGATGTCCAAGGCTGGATGGCGCATCTGGGTATGGGATCCTCAAGGTTTCAATTTGCCCAGCCGGAGTCTCACACAGAGGCTTCCATGCTGGTGGCCATTGGTAAAAGGCAATAGAAACACTAAAGTTGTTTCTTACCAGACCTACAAATTCTGCAAGCAAGAGGGGAACCTTCTCACTCAGCAGGGACACATTCATAAGCATTTCCTTTAGTTTTCTCACAACAATTCAACTGTGGCAAATGGAAATTGGGTAATGATGGGGAGCAGGAAAGAGGAAGGCAACACATCCTAAGTAGTTGGAGATTTTGACACATTTTTCATGCATACATACATACAGACATACATACATACAGAAGAAGACATGAACAAAATAACAGAAAGGTGCCTACATGCACAAATGAACACCTGTTAAACACCCACAATTGCATTCAAATTTAACTTATTAAAGTGAGGTAACTGATTTCATAGCAGAGACGCTATAAACCCCCAACTTCAGCAGCTTAAGTTGGGTGGATACCACTGGGAAATGCTGATTAATATAAAACCTTTGCATTTTTCCTTTACAGTTCCCTTTTGACTTTTCTTCAGGGACTGCTGGTCTCTGAACAGAAGCTCATAAATAGCAAATACCACTGTGAGAGGGCAACATATTGGAGCTGTGTGGTGGGGCAACACAAGAGAGATAAAGATATAGAGCATGAAAAGAAGGAAGGCAGGTGGGCTGAGATGGACAGATGAGGTTGAGAGATAAATGGATGGATGGGTGGGTGGTGGATGGATGAGTGGGTGAGTGGTGGATGGATGGGTGGGTGGTGGATGGATGGGTGGGTGGGTGGGTGGGTGGGTGGTGGGTGGATGGGTGGATAAAAGGATGAATTGCTGAAGTTAATGATAGATGACTAGATTTAAAGAAAGATGAAGGAGAGATGTTCGATTATGGGATCAATGAAGAGAGGGAAGGACACATGAATTAAGAATGGAGAAAAAAGGCAGAAAGATTGATGGAAAGAAGGAAGGAATGACAGAAGGACAGATGTAAGAACAGAAAAAATGATGGAGGAAAACATAATATTAAGGATTGAGAGAAAAAAGGAAAGAAGAAAACAAGACTGAAAAGAGATTGGAGGGAAGAAAGGAACTTTCGTATTATCTTCAGAGGGTATAATCTCCTGAACGACCACTGGGCATAGTAGCTCGTTCAGTGCCATTTGTGGTATTGTTTTAGAGTGGAGGGGGTTCTATTTATTTTCTGGCTGCTCCCTCACTTCATTTGTTTCATAAAGCTGAACTAATTTCAGGAATCTCTCATCCCAGAGAGTAGAATTACACAAAGCACATACAAATAGTCAAGCACATGCAAAATGATATCAAATAAAATTATCTAGAAAAGTATGTAAACAGATAAATAATGTAACAAGAAGAGTGCCCTCGTCATAAAAAACTGTGTGTGGAGTTGTTTTTATTAAACAGTTATCACCCATTTGGAAACATGGCATTTTGTAAAACAATATTCATGCTTAAAATCTAATTGTTACAAGCGGAAACAAGCCTAGTTAATGTCTCTTATTGTCGTTTCAGTATCTGAATTCTGGGGCAGGTGGCCTTGCTGGTGCCTTCATTCATGAAAAGCATGCACAAACCATAAAGCCAGCGTAAGTTATTGCACCCATGGAGCATGGTCAGAATTATATTTTCAAACCAAGGATTATATTTAAATGTCGAATGTTTGAATATGCAACAACTTAGATAAAAGTCAGAAAGATGATTTGTGTTAATTTTTCGAGCAGTTTAGTATCATCACACTGTGGACAGTACTTATCTTTTATTATATATAAAGAAGAGCCATGCCGCCTGCTAGTGCAGCTGTCCTTTTTGGAAGCTGTTCTCAATTTTACATATATTTAGAAAATAATAAAACAGCTGCATGAAATGGTATGAATAAAAGCAACAATAAGTTATTCATGGTTTGAAAATGTATCTGTCATTTTTAACATGATGGGCTTTGTTGATAAAGGTTTATTTTTTTCCATGTACACAAATTTGCGGAAAAGCTTTGCTGAATCAAGCCATTAGATTCATAAATGTTTAGAAAAACCACTCTGATTCACTTACATACAGTTTTATTATTTCAATGTGTTGCCAGTAGGTCCATGTTATGATAGTCTTTGTGGTACTTGAATCAATCAGAATATGCTAATCAAAATATAATTAATGAAATTGAATTTTCCGACTAGGGTTTTTGTAAAAATAATGTAAATCTTCTGTTTAGTTAAATGCCAGTGGCAGATGTCTGGCAGTGGTCTGCGAAAAATGCACAATATGAAAGGGTGATTGTCAATGTATTTGCACTTAGCTGTACAGGTGCTGTTTTCCATGAAGCATGAGAGAACGAGCTTATTTAATTTTCTTCTCTAAATGTTTCAAATATATTAATGTGTTTGCATAGATTTAATGTTGCCAACACTTATGAATAATAATGCCTACTCAAGTAGATCCAGAATTATTGCCATCAAGTGCCCCCTGTCATGTGTGACACCATCAACCTGTTGTCGATCTTTAACTAACATAAATTTACATGCTATGTTTTCTATGCCCATATTTGCAATGATAAAACCAAACCTTCAGGTCCCAGAGTGCAACCTGCTGTTGACTAAAATTTTAAGATTGAAAGCACATGACTGCCCCTGGGAGAGGGTGAACTAAATGGCATATGGTCTGATGTATAAAAAGGATATTTAGCGTTTCCTAAACAGCAGCAAATATTGATCCACAAAATGGGAATCGCTAGATATGATTTACGTACCTTTCCTATAGGCAATTACCGATTCACAAGCATTCGATATTTCAAAAACTGAATCGGAAAATGCAAATCGCTGGCCTCACCCGTTTCAGGAAGTGCATTTACTTTCACCTTCAAAGCAGAAACTTTGGCTAAAAACACACATTTTCCTTACATTTCTGTGAGGTATAGTTCTTTAATCTGCAGGCAGCCACAAATTTCGTACCACTCAGTGTCCCCTCATGTCTCCTGATAAAAATGGTGCTTCACTTGTGTATGTGGGTCTAGTGCCCCTGACTGGAAAGGACCCAATCACATTTTTTCACTGAAAACCAACCCTTTCTTTGCCATTTGGGTAGCTGTGGATTTTGGGCCTGAGCTCAGCAGGCACTGAGGAAAACCTACAAAATCAAGACATTCATGAAAACTAGATATGGGGGCTCCAGGGTGGCATGGCTGGTGTGGCTCTTATCAGACATTCTTACCCAGAAGCTCTTGCAAACCTCAAACTTTGTCTAAAATCATGCATATTCTTCTCATTTTTGTGACCTAAACGTCCAGAATGGACCAGGATCCACAAAATTCCTTCAACCCAGTGTTCCTCTGCATCTCTGATACAAATGGTACCTCACTGTTGTGGGTGGGCCTAGCACTCACGACAGGAAAGGGCCCAAAAAGCAATAAGTACTGATCACATGTTTCCACTCAAATTCAACCCTTTTTTTACAATTTGGAGAGCCTACCAAACCCACCCAATTCTGAACACTAGACAACAGGGGAGTCCAGGGTAGTGCGCCTCAGGTAGATCCTACAATGTTTTCTAACCCACGATACCCTGTAAACCTCAAACTCTGGCTATAAAATACATTTTCTATGCTTGTCAGTGACATAAACTTTCAGAATCAGTACCACCCACCTTTTCCCCACTTATCCTGATAAAAATGCTACCCCACTTGTATGATTGGGAACTAGTGCCTGTAAGAAAAAGCCATGGGATTCAGGTGGGACACGCCACCTTGTGCTCCGCTGGGTGTCTAGTTTCCAAACATCTCTGGGTTTGGTAGGTTTCCCCAGGTGATGACCGAACCGAACATGAACAGTGCAGCCATTCAACATGGCAGGTTAGATGATGTTGACGTTTAGCCCCTCTCTGTTGGGCCATTTAGAAAAACAACACCTATAAGCATTGAAATTACTTTTTTCTTGCTACAGGGATGGAGATGTTTTAGTCCCCAAGGGAGCTGAAAGACTGTTAAGGCTTTAGTGCTAGGGTTTGATGTCAGGTTGAGCCAGACCACATCCCATTATTTTATAAAAATTATTCCTGGTATCTACCAGGCTTTCTAACCCTACCCCTGCAGGGCTAATTTGTCAAACCCTCGTTCGGTCCTCTGTGGGGACAGAAAGACTGTTTGATAATTTGGTTGGTGGGGATTTGGAGCGATACTTGGGCTGGCCACCCACTCCTTTTTTATTTCTAAAACTAATCCCTGGTGTTTAGTAGGCTTTTTGCCCTTGCCGAGGGACAGATTGGCTGTAAAGACCTCCTATGTGCCCACACTTGGGCCAGAAAGATTTTTATGGTCGGGGCACGGGGAGCACTAGCCCATTGCCAGGGGGGTCTCCCCCCCCTACCAAATAAAGTCTCTGGACTCTAGTGAGCTTTTCACCCACCAGGGGGTATATTGGAGGTAAACACCTCCTATCTACCGTGAGAGAGGGCAGAAAGACTGGCCATTTGATGGGTGGGGGCTAGGCCCGATGCCTAACACTCCTTTTTTATTCCTAAAAGCATTGCTACTGTCCAGTGGGCTTTCTGCCCCCCGGGGACAAATACGCACTAATAACCTATCTGCCTCTGGTGGGGAAGAATAGGTTTGTGGCTGGGGGAGGAGGGGAGCACTAGCTCATCACAGGAGGGGCCACTCCCCTCTCCAAAAAAACTCCCTGAGGTCTAGAGGGGTTTCTGCCCCCACTGGGGACAGATTGTAGGAAAACACCTTATAGCTTTGTGCATTGTGTTCAAAACACTGCATGGGATAGGACCTGATATTTTTGAGGAAGATCTTTTCTTGGTATATACCAGGCAGATAGCTACGTTCAGCCTTGGCCAAACTGCCGGTGATCCCCAGATTCAGATATGCAAACTGGGGCGGTGGACGTTTTGTGCTTTGAGCATCTAAAGCTTGGAATGCCGTTCCTTGGCACATTACAGCCATGCCCAACCTCCTGGCTTTCAGGAAAGCACTGAAAACATGGCTATTCTAAGCAGGTTAGATTTCTTTTTCTGGGTTTGCTTCCCTTGCTATCTCAACTAGCACCAAGACGCATTTTGGTAATCGAGCACTCAATAAGAACATTTAACATTTAACATAACATACCTGCCACTGTGGAAGGGCAGAAAGACTGCTGCAGTTCATTTGGAAGGGTGGGGGCTAAGCCCAATGTTTAGGCGGACTGCCTCCACCCATTTTTCTAAAGCAAAAAATTCCTGGGGACCTATTATGTACCCGGTGCACTTCCTCTGTTTGAGACCTGGTGCACCTTAAAACAGGTGCGCCGAGCACAAACAGAGAAAGTATGCCCTATTAGATAGAATGCACTGCCCTCAGGGCAGCTGTGAACTCTTGCTGACCTGGGGGCAGCGCATTCATATGAAATATGGAGCGGCTTTGAAGCAGCTGTTCCATGTTTCATTGTGGAGGCGGCAACACGCTCGCACTTTTAGAGGGGTGAGAGATCCCCTTGCAGGCTGGTGCAGTCTGTGACTGCACCCATCTGCAAGGGGATGTCTGTGGGGCCCCTTTTCCCCCTCCAGAGGGCTGCTCTCACGGGGCACACTAACAGTGCACCACCTTTTAGGTGGCGCACTGTCAGTGCTCCTCCTCAGAGCTTCTTTGCCACTATGCCCGCATGCTTAATACGGTTCGGGCACAGAGGCAAAGGGATTCCCTCATTTGCATAGTGCCACGGCCCATGCAAATGAGGGAAGGAGCTCGTGAAAAAGCGCTGTCACTGTACGTGCACCAGCGCTTTCAGTATTACAGAAGGAGCAGCACAAGCATCTGCGGCCCCTTCTGTAATTCCAAAGTGCCTTGAGGGTGCGCAAAGTGGGCGCAAACGCCCGTTGCGCCCCAGGGCACTTTGTGTAATATGATCCCTGATGCCTACTGGGATTTCTGCTCCCCCCCCCCCAGGGGCAGATTAGAGGTTATAACATTTTGGGGTTGAGGGATATCTTGTCCATTGCTGTGAGGGCTGCTCCCCTCCTTCAATAGTACACACTGGTACCTAGTGGGTGGATCCCACTTGGGGATCTCCCTGATGCGAGGATCCCCAAGCAGGGATCCTTTAGGGAAAAATACCATTGGAAAAGGGAGACTGTCCCTTTTCTAATAATTCCTCCCCCATGTAAATCAGTGCTGGGGGGGGGCTTAGATATGCCCTCGAGCACCAATGTAAGTGAAAGTAAACGAGCTGAACGTCTCATTTTACTTTCCCTTTCAGTGTAATGACATGAAATGAAAATGAAATTTGTACTTGTAAAGCGCACTTATACCCCCAAAGGGGTGTCCTGGCGCTGTACGCATACCGCTGTGGAACCCTTCCTGGCTTTTCCCTGTGAAATGTCCACTCCTGGGCACCCCCAGGGTGAAGCCAGGCATCCCAGCGCTGTTGGGGCCGTTGTGGAGATTAAGCAAGCTATTGCCCAGAGTTGCAGAGTGGGACCCATGATTAGAATAGGCACCGAGGCGAGAATTATCAGGTCCGAGGAAATTGAGCCCAAGACCCGCCGAGGCGGGAATTGAACCCTGGTCCCGGGCCAGATCTCTGCATCAGGGTCTGCCGCTCTAACCATTGAGCCACACTTCTCCACATCAGCATGCTGATCGAAATTACAAAAAGCAACAACAAACAAAAAATCTTTGACCTGCTGGGGAAGCTCTTCCCTAGCAACCCGACCTTAAAATACAAAAGGCAATCCCTCTGTCTGGAGCACAAATGGTATTCCATGCAGTGAGTGCATGGCCAAGATGGTCTTGTCCTCAGCAACATTGGGGCTGTGCTGAGGACGAGGCCCTCTTGTAATTAGCACTTAAAAGTTTAAACATGGTGTTTTGTGTTAAATTAATACTTTATTGGCTTTTGATCTCCAAAATCTCCACCTGCTCAGACAAAACTAGCAGAAACAGGATGGTTGTGAGACATTCCATCACACAGAAGCTGATACTGCTAAAAATGTGATTACCATCCCTACAGAGACTGCACAAATAAGCCAAAATGCCACGATTACTGTAGGAGACTGAACTGCGACTATTGATTCCTCTGCAGAAACTGAAAAACAACCATTGCCATTAATTTCTGTTTTAGAAAGTGAAAGAAGGGTTTTGAGGCCTACTGTAAGGCCCAGAATGAGAAGCTTCCAGAGTAGCTCATCTACTCCTGCCAAATTCCATGCATTGGAACAATCCATGTTGAAAATTCAAAGAAAGCATCACAGGCCTAGCTCTTAAATGAGCAGACTGTTAGCAAAATGACATAGAACAATTGTTGAAGGTAAAAAAGCCGTTAGATCAGAATTTGAAAAGTTAAGTATGATTATAAAAGATACAGCCACACAAATGACTCAAGACTCACAGGCTTCAATAGAAACACATGAATTCTTGCTTCCAAACATTTGGGCATTCTGTTGAAAGTTTAGCTACAGCCACCTCAACTATGTTTTTGAGAATTGCTAACATGCAGGTGACGGTAGTACACCACTGTGATGATGCAGCAAGGAGTCTAGCCTAATTAATAACAAAATAATAATACTTAAATACTGCTGATGTAGGAAGTATGGCAGCAAAGCTGGTTGAGGAAATTGAGGAGGTCAGTCAGTGCTATGCAGTTTCGATTTTCGCATCTCAAGTATTGTCTAAAGATTTCGGCAGGTAAATCTCCACAGGAAAGGTGCATTCAGCTAAAAATCTAGGCCCAGATTTACAAATATTTAGATATGTTTTTACATCACAAAAGTGACACTAACCAGCGCAATAAGGGTTTATTTGTTATTTACTTTCCAGCGCAATAAAAGTTGCCTAAAAGTAACGCAAAGCAGAATGAAGCACTGCTTTGCATTATTTATAATCAAGGGGGCATTACATGGATGGTTCTTGGACTTTCCAATGCAATCAGGTGATTGACGCAAAATCCTAACCACTAACAATAGTAGACAGGGTTTTGTATCCATAATTAACGCCACTTGAAAGCAGGCATTAAAAGGATAAAAGTTTAAAATTCTCCTTTCTTTTCCGACTTTACATGTGTGCTCCACTGCACAACACGCATACAAAGTAGGAAAAGTTTTGAAAGTTGTCTAGGCATAGTATTTTGTACTGGAAGGCAACCCTTCCAGTACAAAACCTATGGGGGCCTCACACATACACCCTTGCCTTGCACTATGGCACTGTGTGAGTGGTGCTCAGCGGTAAAATTCTGCACTGGCACCAGGGAGAAGGGAGGAGAGGAGAGTGACATATCTCTGTAGATATGACCCTCTCCTACTCCCTGTCACACAGCGCAGCATTTTTGGCTGCTACACTGCCTTGAGTGACACTTTCGTAAATATGGCCCCTAGAGTTTGAAGGTGTCACACATGACATGAGGCCGCTTAGCAGCTATGCTTTTAATGTATGTATTTGAGCATTGCCTTTAAAGATTGCATCTGTTCTCCATTATTGTTACAGTTTGGTATCAAGGTAACCACTTGCTTTTCACATTTTAGATTAACCGGCTGGTGGAGTCATGAATTTAATACTAGGTTTAAGATGGACAATGGTAAGTAAATCTAAGACTTTACAATATTTATACCAATATGTACAAAAAAAGCAATCTATCAGTATTTGCTTAAAGTGTCAGTAAACACTGCTAGTTTATTTGCACAAAACTTTGCATGTAACTAGAAATTTATGCAAAATAGATACTTTTGTGACTTGGTAATTTCCAGGAAATAGATTTTGAGTGAATTATGTTACAAACGGTGCCTGTTGGGTTTCAAATAGTTAAATGAATTGAGCATTTTGGTAGAAATTTGAGGACACTTTGTAAATATTTTTTTTTCTCAAATACTAAGGGGCCGATTCCGATGTCGGACGGACTCAGGTCCGTCCGACATCGGTCCGGAGCCGTAACCGACCGACTTGCTGTCGTCGGTTACGGCCCAGGCAGTACGTTGTGACCGAACCCTGTTCGGTCGCACTCGTATCTCCCACAATGGGAGCATGCATTCCGGACGGAATGCATGCTGGCATTGGAGAAAGCAGGGGTGCAGTTCAACCCTGCACCCTGTGGCCGGCACCCCAAGGTGCCTGCCACCGGGTGCAGGGTTCAACAGAGGGGCACCATAGCTGCCTCCAGGCCGCCATACGGCGACCTTGCACCCATGGGGGTCCCACTGGGGGCCCCCAAAGACAGTGACCGACTGCCTTTTCGTGCCGGAAAGACCGGCACGAAAAGGCAGTGAAAAACTGCCATCGTACTCCCTCGGTCGCAAAGAGGCAGCCGGGGGAGTACAGAGGGATTTCCGGATGGCTGACGGGCTCTCCGAACCCGTCGTGAGCCATCCAGAAATCCGAGTCGGATTCTTTTCCGACCGAGCCCATCGGAATGGCTTGGTCGGAAAGGAATCCGAGCGGCACGTTCCGATTCGGTCGGAAGGGCTCCGACCATCGTTCGGTGCCCTTCCGGCCGAAATCGGAATCGGCCCCCAAATATCCTGAATACAATTGAATACAAAATTTACACTATGACTATATAATGTAAAAAACAGACAATGCTTTGGAAACAGCCACTGGTGCATGTCCCACCACTGACCAGATCCTGCATCCAGAGCTTTTTTGTCATGCCCAAAGCATTGACTAGCAGTCTCAGTTGCATGTTAGTTGGTGCAGGGCCAGGACACGGCTAGACTCAATGTCCACAGCCCAACATACAGCAGTTTTGAGTCACAGGAGCTGGTAGACTGGCCACTGCATACTGCTAATGGCTATTTAGAGGTGGCTTGAAGATTCAAGGGTTGTATTATAGTCTGACAACAGGCCAATCTCTTTATACTGAACAGTGTTGTGTAGTTCCTATAAGACCTATATAGGATCTGCGCGTTTAGACAACATACACTGCGGGACTGGTGTCCAGACTGATTCCAGACACCCCACGGGGTATGTTGGCCTGTGTACCAGCTAGCTCGCAATGCCACTATAACCTCCTCTTACCAAGGAGAGAATAGTTCTTGGCAACTATCGAACATGACAACCCTGATCCCTCAGGACCGTGGAAACAGTAACTTACTTTTCGCTCAGTCACTCGTGCTCACTTGTTCTCAGAGAGATACTCAGAATAAACGGTTGGGACATTTTTCAATAAGTATTTATTGAACAGTCGTTATTCTAGCGTAAAATAAGTGCACTGAAATCACCAGTAGACAGTCGCATATATGAATGAGTAGCAGCACTAAGAAAGTAAACAGATGGTAGGTTTCTACCATTTTGCTAAAATCATAAATATAGGCGAGTATTTAACATACATGGCAATAAAATGTGTACTCCTACGATGCACCTTAACTAGATGTTCCTAAGTGTACCTAGCATGTGAGTAGGTGTAAAGCCAAGAATACGTCTAGGATAAAGCCAACCCCATTACCTGATGTTAGCCTGCTTGACCTCGTTCTGGTCTCGAGCTGAACACCCCGTGAGGGATGTCAGACCACTGCAAGCTGGAGTATCTGCATGCAGGAACCTCAGCGTCTCGCGACAGTGTGTCGGCATGGAAGTCGTGATCTCCTCTCTCTATCTCAGCAAGATGTGGTGTTTATATACCCTAAGGTATCCCCAGGGGTTCTACCTTGCTGTACCAGTGTCGGACTTAGGATGATGTCAGGAATGAACTTTATACACAGTTATTATGCAGGAGATGATGGTCCTGCTGTGATTCCAAGAAACTAACAATCCTCATGCATAATTTATGTGGCCAGTGCCCAGGGAAAAACCCTACGTACTTATGTGTAGCATTGTAACTGGGTATAAGGTCAGTCCTCCAAATCCGTTATGTATGTAGTATAGGAGAGAATGTAGGTGAAAGGTTATGATGATACCTAGACCTATATCGGGGTACCTATATGACATATAACAACAGGCTGCTAACACCTGATGTCTCTGCGTAGTAGCTTTGGAGAAATGGGAACTGTGGCACAGGGAGTAAATTCATGTCAGGTCCTGTGCTAGCAGCACACCACTGCTGCCCAAAAGCCAAGCAGAGCAGAGATTAGTGCAGGATATGCACTGGACCTGGTGTAGTCCCTCTGCCTAAAGCCCACTGTGCATAGTACCCCGCTGCAGTTGTATGACAGAATAACAATACAAATATTGTGTCTTACATCAATATTGTCCATTTGATGTAGATAATACATAATTAACTGCACTGGGGAGTTATTTTTACAAACAATATTTAGGGAATAATATTCTGTAATCCTATGCCATCATGTGCACCTGGCTTAGAGGCATGGGGACTGAAACAAGCAGGACTTAATTTGTAGCATATGGGGTTTGGTCCTCTCTGCAGTCACCCCCAAACCTTTTGACTTCACCTCTCGTATTTTGTTGAATCAATTTTTGTTTGCTTCAGGAGTCTGAAAGCCAGTGCTAAAGTGTGTGTGCTCGCCCCCTTAAACATGGTAACATTGGCTTACACCTGATTGGCATATTTAATTTACCTATACGCCCATAGTAAAGTGATATTCCATCTACCCAGGGCCTGTAAGTTAAATGCTACTAGTGGGCCACAGAATCTATTGTGCCACCCACTTAAGTAGCCCCTTGAAACATGTTCCAGGTCTGCCATTGCAGCCTGTGAGCACCTTTAACCCTTTCATTGCTAGGCCTCCCCTGAGTGTTAAGCCTTTTTTTGGCTATTTGGGGCAATTCGCGCTTAGGCCTCCATAACTTTTTGCGTCCTTTTTTAAAATGTCCTGGGGATTTTAAAGGTACCCAGGGTTTTTGGATTCCCATGGAGGGGTCTTCGAAAATAGCCAAACTATAGCTATATTTTGAGGGTTTTTTTTTTTAAAGTAGGAAAAAAGTGCTCTGGATTAAAGTGTCTTTTTGGTTTTTTCATAAAAATGGCATCAACAATCAGTTTGCTATGCTAAAGTCACCATCTTCCCAGCTTTCAGGAACATTCAGAGCTGAATAAAAACAAACATTTTTTACCGCAATTTGTTCCACAATTTTGGCATTTTTCAAAGAGGTAGCCCATTTTCCTTCTTTATTGTACTGTCAACCTACTTCCAGTTTGTGGTGGAAACCAGTATGAAACCTATGGTTGATACAGGAAAGCTATAGATTTCTGAAAAGTAGACAACATTTAACATTCTGCAAGGGGTCATATGCATAGATCCCTTAAGGTTTTCTTGAAGAAACTAACTGTTGAAATAAAGAAATACTGAAAATGAGTAGGAAAAAACTGCCTTGTGTGCCAATGTTTTCATCTGTAACTTTTTGTCACGATGTCCGATTTACAAAAGCAATACATCATTATGCCCGCTAGGCTCTTCTGGTTGCAGTGACATATAGGGTTCGTAGTTTTTCTATCAACCCAAGGTACCCAAAGCCAACAACTGAGCTGCACTGTAGAATGATTTTTCATTGTGTACCGAGTATAGACCAATTCATATGGTGAAATATGTAAAGTGAAAAATGGGTATCAAGGAAACCTATGTATTTCTGACGCGCACAATATATGGAGTTGAAAAGATGTGGGGGCATATTATCAATAGACGGCGATAAATATCGCAAAGCGCGCTTAGCGCTTATTTATTTATCGCCGTCTATCGCGGGAATTTATCGCCCGGTTAGCGCGTTATTAACAACGCGTATCACCGAGGCGATAAAAAACCCGGCATTAGCAGCGAAATGCAGTAATATCGCTGGAAATCCAGCGATAAAACTGCAGGGATAGGGAAATCCTTGTTGATAAGGGGATGTGGACTTAGCCTTATAATCCACCTCCCATTATACAGATAGGCAAGTCTGCAATTTTGCAGAGGTTAGACACCGGCGATAACCGCGCTTAGCGCACGTTTTTAAATCGCTACGTGTGTCCTGGACAGCCTTGTAAATATCGCGAAGGCCTGCTAGCGATATTTTCAAATGAAGTTTTACGTGGCACGCCTACCTTGCATCTCATTAGCGATGCGAGGCGGAAAGAAGCCGGGCGCTAAGGCAAGGAAACACGCACCAGCGTGTCCTTGTTAATAAAGCGATGAAATTATCGCTGCTTTTCGCCCAAAAACGGATGCTAAAGCGGAGATAATTTTATCGCGGCCCCTTGATGATATGCCCCGTGGTTGTTTGCACATCTCTGAATTTGAGGGTACCCATACTAGCATATAATTTAGAGAGTATTTTTCAAAATGTCTTCATTTTTACAAACTGGCTGACGTTTGGAAGGCACAAATGCAGTGAAATTCAAATGGTAATAACAAATATCCTACTTTTCTATGCTCCCAAATGTCTTCTGATAAAAATGGTACCTCACTTGTGTGGGTAGGCCTAATGCCTGCGACAGGAAATGGCCCAAACTGCAACATTTTTCAACTCAAAACTGACCTGTGTTTTGAAAAGTGGGTAGCTGTGGATTTTGGGTCCTAGCTCATCCGGCACCTAAGGAAACCTAGCAAACATTAAAATGTTTGAAAACTAGACACCTATGGGAATCCAGTATGTGGTGACTTGCATGGCTCTTACAAGGTTGTTTTACCCAGAATCCCTTGCAAACCTCAAACTTTGACTGAAAAAACACATTTTTCTCACATTTCTGTAATGGAAAGTAGTGGAATCTGCAGGGAGCCACACACTTCCTTCTAACCAGCATTCCCCTAAGTCTTCTAATGAAAATGGTACCTCACTTGTGCGGATAGGTCTAGTGCCATGACAGGAAACACCCCGAAACGCAACATGGATGCATTACATTTTTCCACTCAAAACTGACTTGTTTTTTGCAAAGTGGATAGTTGTGATATTTGGACCCTAACTCAGTCAGCACACAGGGAAACCTAGCACACCTGCACAGTTTTGAAAACTAGACACTTAGGAGAATCCAGGATCGGGTGACTTCAGTGGATCCCATGAGGTATATTTTGCTCACAATGCCCTGCAAACCTCAAACTTTGACTGAAATCAAGCATTGTCCTTTAGTTCTGTGATAGAAACTTCAGGAATCTGCAGGAATACACAAAATTCCTACTACTCAGCATTGCCCCACCTGTGTCGATAAAAGCACTGCCCCATTTGTGTGGCTAGGCCTAGTGCCAGAAACAGGAATCAGTCAAACCAAGGACAATGGAAGCCGTTAGGGCAGGTTGCATTGTAATTAAAGGTTGGACATGTACTTTTAAGTTTTACATGTCCAAGTAGTGAAAAACTCCTAAGTTCGTTTTTCACTACTGTGAGGCCTAACTTTTATATAGAATAACATTGAGTTGCCTTATTTCATTTAATAAGTGCTAACTTTTGATTGAGAACAGATAAACCTTTCATATTTAGTGCCCGAGAAACTGTAATTAAAAATCTTCTTCAATGGCAAAGTCAGATTTTAACTTACAGTTTTGAAATCGCCACTTTTAGAAAGTTGGCTTTTTCCTGCCCTAACAATTTGGTGCCTGCAGCCTGTTCCTGGATCACATAACTAGGTGTAGTTGGCAACTAGAGTTTATTTATTTCCCCAAGACAGTCACAAAATTGAGGGATTAGTTGTGCCTGGATGGCCCATCAACTGGCAGGATGGGGAGGGCAGAGCTTGGCACAGTCCCGCTTGCAACTGAATAGGCTGTGCCTGCTTTCACACAAAGGATTTTCAACACAGCATTGTTCAGGTATTAACATTGGAGCCAGGACAGGGGAGACATGAAACTTTAAGGACTTCAAAGGGCACATAAAAATGGACCCACAGACCAAGCTCTTTCATTCACCTTCTGTACCTGCAGAGGAATTCTCAGAGGGCTGCCTGCTGCTGTGGCCTCCTGTGTACTACACAAGACTGCTTGAATCCACCAGGAAGAACTGCTTTGCTGCCTGGAGCCTACCTTGAACCTTGAGAAGCCTGACTGGCTGATTGAGCCCTGCTTCATCACCTGCACTCAGGACTACCAGAGTGATTCCGAGGACTAGTTTGCTGTCCTCCTGTTCAAAGCCTCAGAGACAGAAAATGATCCCACCATCTTGAAACCGCACCTGGACCCAGTCTGAGTGAGTCCTACCCCCCCAAAATGGTGCCCCTCCAGTCCTGGAGCCCTGGTGGTGGTGCTAAAGTTCCCAGATAGCCAAAATCCAAAACTTGGAACTTAACAAAGGTTGCCTAAAAACTACTCCAAGTTCCCAGGGAAGACTGGGACCAACCTGCTCATCTAGCCGCTCAAGGTGTATAACTTGACTTTGCTGCAGCTCATGCTACGTTCCTCTCCGCAGCAGCAAATCCTGTTCAATGGCCCCTCAGTGAAGGAGTATCTGGCCTTCTGGAACTCTGGTCAGCTACAGCCTCCAGTTATGTCCCGCGGAAGATTTTCGACTTTCAAAAAAGTGACTACGTCTAAATGTAGAAATCTTCACCGCAACTTTGTCCAGCAGCTCACCGATGACGATGCTCCCTCCTCAGACACCACCTGCAGCCTTGCCCCACTGAACTTTGCCTTGTCAGAACATTTTCTTTAAAATTTCTTCAAAGTCCGAAGGTAAGCACCAACCGGGTCCAATCAAATTCTTTTATCTGCCCCATGCTCCACCGTGGTCCACCATATTTTTCGTCTTTGACCTTGTTTTGCGTGACAAGATTCCACGGTTGGTTCTTTGATCTTTTAGGCATTAGTTTTTACCTTAAACATTAAAAATTCATAACTCTGGTTCTACTGATTGGATTTTTGTTGTTTTAGTGTCACATAATGTATTAAAATATACTCTATTTTTCGGATTGGGTTTGGATTTATCTTGTGCTGTGTTTTCACTTTTTTACAGTTCATATGCTGCATAAATACTTTACACATTGTCTCTAAGTTAAGCCTGCCTGCTTTTGTGCCAAACTAATAGAGGGATTAGCACAGGTTAATTTGGGGTTTGTTTGTGTTTCCCCCTGTCAGAGATTGTGGCTGCTGCTTGAGTAGGGTTTTACCCCCGTTAACCAGTACCCGATTTCTTATACAGGGGTTCAAATACTTACTTAGGAACCCACAATGAGGCCTTCTGAAGGCTTTTTTTATCAAAATGAAAGGCTGATCACTTTTGATTCATCCTCACACCTCTTTCTTCCACAACCCAGTATCGATCTCACTCATGCAGAATATTTTTTTCCTTGCATTCTCTCATTTGTACATAATTCCCTATCTTTCTTCCGCCTACTTTCTCCCTTTACTGACATTCCTTCCCTTGGTCTGAGGCAAAGTTTAATGATATATAATAAGTATTCAATCCCACTATTGAATGCAGGTGTCCATCATCTTGAACAATGCCACAACCTAAGCACTGGACACATGCCCTGCACACAAGCCTTGTAGCTCACAGCATGGGAAATGATGGACAACCTGGTAGATCCAGATCATGCATCAGACTACACCTGGCATGGCCGAAGGGTATGCACAGTAAATTAAATCAGCATGGAAGCTGGATGCAGAATCATTAGCCACAGAATCATTAGCCACAAGTTTAAGTTAGGGTTAGTATTGCACATGCAACATAAGCTTTTGTTTTACCCAAAATGCATAAATTCACTTATGAAAAGTATTTTTATTGTGATGACATAGTTATGATTTTCAGTTGAAATACCACTGAAATTCACCAGTTATGGTTTGCCATAACTTTCCTACAGTGTCCTGCTCATGATCTCACACATTATGTCGCTGTGTCACAGACATAAACATACAGAACATGACCCTTACACCAGTACGGAACCAGAGTCAGTAATTACACAGGCAATTGTGCAGTGGGTTGAATTTAAACACTGACCTCACACATCTGGTACCCAATCACAATTTAGTGTGTTTTTTTTAAAAGTCTGAAAAGAAAGTTTATTAAAGTGAAGATGCAAAAATATTGGAATAAATACAAAAGATATTCACTGTGCATATAATCATAAACAAGAAATGCATAAATTGTAAAGAGTGAGAAGGAGAAAAAGAAAATAAGTGGGGAAAAAGAAAGAGAAAGAGAGAAATAGGTATAACCATACACTATCTGTAAAAAAAGAACAACTGTATAACAATATCAGAAAAATGTATACAGAATTAAAAGCACAAACAAAAGACTTAGGAGCTCATTACGATGGCGGGCGGTAGCACATCCGCGGTGCTGGCGGAAAATGCCCTTTTCCGCACTCCATCGGCGGTTCTTGCGTCCGCCGTGTTACGATGGGCAAAGATAGCCCATTTCCCATCCGCTGCGGTGTTCCGGGAACCGCCAGAAATCCCCCTCCGCAGCGGTGGCGGACGGAGCCAAAATGGAGGGACCGCCGTGCGGAATGCGGTTACGACCGCCAGTTGTATTACGATGCCACAAACAGCCCACCACACCGCTGCGGAGAATCCGGCCAACCATGTGTTCCTGGCCGCTGGGGAAACGGCGGTCTTTGGCCTTTCTGCAGCAAATCCGACCGCCGCGGACGGATTTTCAGCTTTTCCACTGCTGAATCCTGGAATTCGACCGCCGCGGTAGGGAGTTTCTGGTGGTGCACCCTAATCTGGCCGGTGGTTTTGCCGCGGTACCTGCGGGCGGCAGTTTCCAGCTAGCACGGCGGTCGGAGTGCTTTTCTGTCCGCCATCGTAATGAGCCCCTTAGTAATTAGAATACAGCACAATTCATGGGAGTTTAGGTACTTCTTCAATGCGAGGATTATGCACATGCGTGTTACAAGCAGAATCTGTGAGAAAATTTGTTATAGGTAGCCATAGGAGATCCCTTTTAATAGCAAGTGAAACTGGATGAACATATGATCTATCAAGTATGTGATTGTAACAGATTCCATACCACCATGCTTGAAAAGACACCTTAGAAGCATCTTTCCAAGATTTTGTAATCTGCTGAAAAGCAACTGCAAGAAGTAGATCTATTACCCTAAAGTCCTTAGATGGAGATGCCCAATCCTCAGAAACACTTCCAAGAAAAAGATTAATGGAAGAAAACGGAACATGTGTACAAAAATAGTGTTTATCTGTTGCCAAACTTGCGGCGAAAAATCATAAATAAAAAGGCATTCAAATAACAGATGTTTGAAATCTGCAGGGGCACTGGACCGGGACCAAAGGGATGGTAGAATCCATTCTATGTAATGTAGCTGGAGTAAACAACAGTCGAATATAAATAAAAATATAAGGTTTGAGTGGCATTAGCTGCTCTAGAAGACTTCCGTATTTTGTTCCCGATTTTATTCCAAATTGGAATTAAAAACGTAGTTTGCAAATTGATTTCCCAAGACGACCAACCGCTGTTTTCTCCGTAGTATCAGAAAAAAGTGTCAAATACTTATACAGGTGAGATGCAGACGGAAATGTATGTAACGTCTGATTCATAATAGGTAGTGGGAAAGAAGTTGTGTGATTAGCAAAAAATGTATTGTATGAGGACTGAGCTACAGAAATTAAAGACAAATATTTGGCTTCATATGAAAATGGAAGGGAGAACCGGCATTGGGTCACAGAAAATTGAATACAAACACCATCTTGAAAGAGCTGATAAATCCACTTGAGACCTTAAGCATGCCAATCTTTCCACAAATGGGTTTATTATTTATTTTAATAGAAGTATTGTGCCAAATTGATGACTGTAAAAATTGATCTGTAGGAGTTCTATAAGAAATACACATAGGATGAAGTACTTTACATATATTCTTAAAAATCGGAAGAGATAGCGATAAAGGTCTAGAGGTAAAATATAAAGATTCTAGAAGAGAAAAAGGATGAAAAAATTGCTTTTCAAGGTCAGTCCATAAAAGAGAGATTAAAGGATCTTCTGCCTGTAACAAAAAGGAAGTCTGTTTAAGGAAAAAGGCTAAATGATATGTATGGAAATCTGGAAAATTAACACCGCCCCACCCCCTTATGTTTAGGTCATTTGAGTTTTGGAAGAGAAATCTAAGGCTTTTTGTTGTCCATAGAAATTTAGATAAAATGGAATATAATTTTTTATTTTGGGAGTGAGGAAAATTTACAGGCGTATTAGAAATATAAAATATTATTATAGGAACTAACATCATTTTTATAGTATCTAGGCGGCCCCACCAATATAAAAACTAAGGATTCCAACGAGATGTAAATGAAAGCAATACTGATTGCAATTCTTTCAAATTTAAAGATATCGTATCCTTAATGGAATCAGTGAACCACAATCCAAGATATTTAATTCCATCTGGACTCCGAAGAACAGAGGAAAAAGCTAAATCTGCTCAAAAACATAATCTATTCAGAGGAAGAATTTCACATTTATCCGCATTTAATTATAACCAAAAACCAATGCAAATGCATCTACCTCCAATACAACAGCTGGTCAAGATGTCTGTGGATGAAAAAGAAAAAGTAAAATGTAATTTTTTTAAACAGATTTTATTAATTTTCTTAACATGCTACACATCACAGCATAGGTAAATAGCATCACCCCTCTAACCAGGCGCGGTCGGTGGTAGGAGTGCCGGTCGGGCGGTGACGTGGGGCGGGGGAGGGGCAGGGTGGGGGGCAGTAAACTATGGATTAAGGCCCAATACAGGTAAGTAAACATTTAAATAAATAAAACGAATTTCGTTGCGCGCACTGCATCGCATTTGGCGATGCAGCGCTCACAACGAAATTCGTTTTATTTATTTAAATGTTTACTTACCTGTATTGGGCCTTAATCCGTAGTTTACTACCCCCCACCCTGCCCCTCCCCCGCCCCACGTCACCGCCCGACCGGCACTCCTACCACCGACCACGCCTGCCTCTAACATTGTTCTTACTCCCGCGCCGCTCAAAGCTGCAATGGTGTCGGTCAGCTTGGCCCTCAAGTTCCTACATTGTGAATGTGAGTCAACAACCTCTCCTTTCCGTGTGAGTCATGGACGCAGGTGTGTCTGAATCCGTTCTGGTGTATTTCTTGTGGTGTTTCGGTAGGGTGAGACACCTTCCCCTAATGGTGTCTCTAGTCATTAATTGATTCTTCTCTTACACCCATGCTTACATACTTCCATCCTACTGTGTCCTGTCCAGCCGAGCCTCCCCCTGCATTTTACAGACCTCATGTACCTACGTCCTATTGCTAGCTTTAGTGGTCTCTAGGATGAACGTGGGGTGCCCGGTGCTGACGATTCCTCAGGAGTATCTGTTCCTGTAGCATCTACTGGGTTTTTCAGGATATCTACTATTGCGTCCAAGGCCCTGGCTCTGTCTAATAGTCCTATCCCTCATTTGGCCTTTCTGAGTAGTACTCTTCCCTCACAGTCTGCCCACTTCTCTAGTTCTTGTCACCATGCCGCCAAGCGGGGGCCCCTCGCGGCTTTCCAGTTTCTCATTATTTCTCTTTTCGCTAGTATGACGGCTAAGTCCTGGAATTTATTGGTCAACTTGTTTTGGACGTATGAGGGAACTGCCCAAACAGGCATTGAGCGGGCAGGCAAGCCACTGTTTTTTCTGTAACTTCAGCTACTGTTGTGGTTACCCCTTCCCAGTAGTCACGTAATATCGGACAGGCCCATATCATGTGTAGGAACTCTATTCCTACCTCTCTGCATCTGGGGCAGGCAGCGTCCAATATGGAATATTTTATTAATGCAGCCAGGTGTAAGGTATGATCTATGGAAAATGTAGAAGTTAATCAATTTAAATCGTGCATTCCTGGACACCTTGGTGATACGCTCTAGGATACCTTCCCATTCTCTGTCCATCAGGGGAATGGTTAGATCCTCCTCCCCATTGTCCCCTGTGTGATAGAACATAGAGCATGGACAAGGAGAGGTCTGGTGAGTGCGGGACCGACCTGTGCGTCTTCTGGATGCATCTAGTCCAGCAATGACTCACCAGATGCGATTACCTAGATGCGTTTAGGGGTAATTGGCTGATCTTCAGCAACATTCTGGTAAGCACCTCTCTGCTGGGAACGAAGGGTCCCACAGCATGGCCATACTCTCGTCTGATTGCGAGCTATTGTGTGAACCGTTGTAGATGCCCAGCTAGATAATATGATTTGTACTCAGGGGCTGCAAGGCCCCCGTCCAGAGTCGGACGTTTCAAGGTAGACAAGGCCACCCTCTTGCGGCACGCTCCCCAGATAGATGATGTTATTAAGCTACTTGCTCAGCAAACAACATTCTGAGAATCCTGATAGGTAACGTCACAAATATATGTAACAGTCTAGGGAGCACTACCATCTTAAGGAGTACGATCCTACCTGCCACGACAAGGGTAAGGTTTTCCAGAACTCTATGCTGGAGCGCAGCGATCTCATGGCCGGACCCAGGTTCCCCTCCATGAGGTTTTTCTGGTGGTGAAAGATCCTAGCCCCGAGGTATGACAGGCACCAGGGCTCCCACTGCAAGGCCCCCAGGCCTGATGGACACTCAAAACCCATGACCATGGGGAAAAAGCAAGACTTCTGCCAGTTGACTCTGAGCCCCGAAAGAGTCCCAAATTCCTCCATCATTCCCCATGCTCCGGCCAAGTCTTCCTCTACGTCATGGAGGAAGAGTAATAGATCGTCGGCATACAATGCTATATGATGGCAATGTACTCCTGTCTCTGTACCTCTATAACGCCTTCCCGATCGGGCCAGGAGGGCCAAGAGTTCCATTGCCAGAGAGAAGAGCAACAGAGACAGGGGGCAGCCCTGCCTGGCCCCCCGCTCCACCCCAAAGTGCTCAGAGATCACTCGCCCCATCCAGACCCTAGCTTGAGGCTGCACATATAACAATTTGACCCAAGCAAGGAAGCCATCTCCCAGCTGCATGTGTTCCAGTGCTGCCATCAGAAAAGTCCACTCCAGGCTATCAAAAGCTTTTTCCATGTCAATGGCGAAGACAGCCGCATTCCGCCTGTGTCGCTTGTAAATCTCCACAATTGAGAGCAACCGTCGTATATTATGTGCCATGTTGTGGCCTAGGATACATCCTGTTTGGTTGGGGTGTGTCAAAATTGACATGCGTGGAAGAAGCCTCGTTGCTAAGATTTGAATTTTGAAGTCCAGATTAAGCATCAATAGCGGTTAGTACGCTTTACAGCCATGTGGGGGCTTGCCAGGTTTCAAGAGAGGCACCACCAGGGCCTCCTGCATTGTAGTAGCAAGCGTTCCCATAGTCCTATCCGCCATATACAATTCCACCAGCTTGGGGGCTAACTCCACAGTGTAAGCCACGTAGAACCCTACTGGGAGCCCATGGTACCCGTGGTCTTCCCCCTGGCCAGGCCCTTGATAGCCGCCCTTACCTCCTGTACGGAAATTGCCTCCCCCAGCCTATTCACCTTCTCAGCCATGAGAGTAGTGAGGGGGAGCTGCGACAAAAATTTCCGTATCCCAGCCCCATGCTGTCCCGCCACGCTCTTGTAAAGCATGGTGTAATAATCTTGAAATTGACGGTTTCTCTCTTCCTGCCTATACTTCTGGCAGCCATCATCTGCCACCATTTCAACTATGCTGGAGCCTTTCCTAGAGGGGTTGCTGATCCTAGAGGGGTTGGTGATCCATGCCTGCAATGAGCCCATGCGGTCCCTTTCGGCATGGGTGCATTCCATATATTTTTTGTAATCATGACAATGCAATCTCTCTACCTGCGTTGCTACCACCTCTCTAGCCTCCAAAAGAGACAGTTGCAGTGCCGGAGTTCCCAGCCTGCGCCGTTCTGTTCCCCGCAGGTTCTGCTCCTCTTCCTCTACCTCATGCAACAAGGTGTGCCTCACCCCTTTTGATGCTGCTATACATCTGCCCCTAATCCCTGTCTTAAATGAATCCCATTCTAATTGTGGTTAAGAGGCTGTGCCTGCATTATCTGCAAAATAGTGGATGATTTGCTCTCTGATTACTTCCAGGAATACCTGGTCTTCTAAGGCCCCTGGTTTAAGTTGCCAAGTGGGTATGTGTGGTCGGGGTGTCTCCCATCCTAACTGCAAGAGGACCGAGTCAGACATTGTACGAGCTAGGTATTAAACATTAGTGACCCGGCTGGGAATATCTGGTAAGCAGTTGAAGGTGTCCAATCGGACATGTAGTTCATGAAAGTGGGAAAAAAGGAGTAATCGTGATCCTGCGGATGTGTGTGCCACCATGTGTTGATTACTCCCCATCGGGCTTGTTAGTCCACAAAGAGGCGGACCGTGCGATGGGCCAGAGAGGCCCCCAGTGGGGGGTGCGAGACGTCCATCTGGGTGTCCGCTACACAGTTAAAATTGCCCCCTAGGACTGTAGATTGTAGGAGGTGAGGGGCCAGGGATCATGATAGGCGCATCAAGAAGGGCCCTTGCTCCGCATTCGGGCTATATATATATTAATAATTTATTTTTATTTTATTATTTATTTATTTTAGGAGTTTTATATAGCGCTGACCTGACCCGGGGGAATCGGAGCGCTTTACAACAGTGTTTCATAAGGGTTGCATAGTAGAGCAGTCTTAAACATAAAGTTCGGAAGTCCAGGAGGGCTGAGGATTCTTGAGGTAGTAGTTGAGTCCTGAGGTAGCCTCGTTGAATGCTTCATTGAGGTAGTCCGTGAGTCCTGAGGCAACCACATTTAATGCACAAACTTGTCTGGAGGCGGGCTGAGGTGGATCTGTTCGATGCCAGGTCAGTGAGCAACGGAGTCGGGGTTCTCGTGAGGGCGGCAGCTATCCATTCGGGAGGGAGCGGTTGAGGAGGAGGGCTTTTAGGTGTTTTTTTAATTTAGCGAAGGACCGGATAGTCCTGATATCTGCTGGGATGGAGTTCCAGATTTTGGGCGCGTTTCCAGCGAATGACCTAGCCGCGGTTTTTGGTTTGCGTGTTTTCATGGGGATGAGAAGGAGGGAGTTTGAGCTCCTTAGGTTTCTTGTTTGACCGGCCCTCTTTAGTTTGGTGGCCAGATAGTCCGGTTTTCCTGTGTGTAGGGCTTTGTGCGTGAAGCAAGCCGTTTTGAAGTTAGCCCGCTGTTCAACAGGGAGCCATTTTAGTTCTCTTAGTGCTGGTGAGATGTGGTCGTATTTCCTGATTCCGGTGACCATTCTGGCTGCTGCGTTGAGGGTTGTTGTGAGGGGAGCTAGGCGGGTTTTTGCGGTGCCGGTTAAGGTTGCATTCCCATAGTCGAGTCTGGATAGCACCAGCGATTTGAGGTCTTAGGTAGGGATGAATGGTTTAATTTTGTAAAGAAGTTTCAGGTTGAGGAAGGCAGTCTTTTCAGAGTTTTTGATGTGGTTGGTCATCTCCAGTTTTGGGTCCACGGTGATTCCTAGAGATTTTGCGGAGTTAGCCAGGGTGGGAGTGCCGTTTAGAGCATCCATAGCTTTAAGCCATTCTGCAATTTGTGGGTTCTCTTCTTTGTTGGAGATGAGGAGGATCTCTGTTTTGTCCTGATTGAGTTTAAGGTGATTTTGGGACAACCAACGTTGAATTTCTTTCAGAGTGTTGTTTAGTCTGAGGATGTCGTCAGGGGAGGAAGTTTGTAGATAGATCTGGGTGTCATCAGCGTATAGGTGCAAGGGGATATTAGCATTTTTGAGTATGGTGGTGAGGGGTTCCATGTATATGTTGAACAGTTGTGGTGAGAGCACTGAACCTTGGGGTACACCCCTGCTGACTGGGTGAAGGTTGGAGGTGAAGTTTTTGATTTTTATCCTTTGCGACCGATTATGGAGGAAGGAGGTGAACAAATGGAGGACTATCTCATCGGCCCCTACCCTTTCTTGTAGGGCCTTGATGAGGAGATGGTGTTCTACCGTGTCAAAGGCAGCCGATAGGTCTAGGAGAATGAGTAGGCAGCAGTGATCGGTATCAAGTGACTTGTGGATGTCATCTATGATGTTGAGGATCGCTGTCTCAGTGCTGTAACCTTTTCTGAAACCCGACTGGTGGGGATCAAGAAGGTTGATATTGTCCATGTGCTGAGTCAGTTGTGAGAGGACGCATTTTTCGAGGATTTTGGATAGGAGGGGGAGATTGGAGACGGGTCTGAAGTTATTCAGGTACGTGCAGTCGAGGCCTGTTTTTTTTATTAGTGGCGTTACTTGGCCGACTTTGAGGCATTCAGGTATGCTTCCGGTTCTCAGAGAGCTGTTGATGATTCTGCACCAGAAAGGGGCTATGGAGAGTTTGAGTTTTTTAGTCAATTGGGTGGGTATAGGGTCAAGGACATGAGAAGCGGGTTTGGAGGTGGAGATTAGCTTGATAATCTCGGCTTCTGTGATGGGATTGAAGGACTTCCATGTATTTGTGTGGTGCAGGCTTGTGCTTTCTATTGAGACTGGGGGCAGTCTTTCGCATGCGGGGTTGGTGTTGGTGTTGGTGTCTAGTGAGAGCTCAATCTTGGAGATTTTTTCATCAAAGAAGATGGCGATGTTGTCGCACAGTTCCTTGAAGGCTTAGGTAGAGGATACGGGGGGCTTGGTGGTTTGTTGCTTTGTGATTTTAAACAGTTCATTGGGCCTGTTTTTTGCCTTGTCCAGGGCGGAGCAGAAAAAGTTGGATTTTTCGCTACAGATGTGTTTCTTGTATTTTCCACGAGCTGCTTTGAGTTGTTCGTGTAGGCTTGTGGAGGGGTTGTTTCTCCAAGTCTTTCTGTGGCTCTCAGTTGTCTCCTTTCATTGTTGATGTCCGTGTTGAACCAGGATCTGGATGGGATGTTCCTGTTTTTTTTTAGTTTCAGCGGGGCTATCTGGTCTAGAATGGATGTTAGGGATGTGTTGTAATGGTCAGTGAGTTCTGTCGTGGTTAGACCGTCCATGGAGGTATTGAGGAGGGAGTTGACTTTTACCTCCAGGTCAGTCATGTTGATCTGAGTGAGGTTTCTGGTCCACTTGGGCTGTTCTTGGGTGGTGGGTTGTAGAGTCCTGTACATCCAGTCTCCCCATCACCACCACATACTGGCCCTCCTGATCCGTCAGACCTCCTGCGTATTGGAAGGGTTCCCTGCCCAAATCCATACCAAGACACCTCTAGCATATGCGGAGTAGGTGGTATAATATGCCTGCCCTCGCCATCTGCATTGTAATGCTGCCCCTTCTTTAGCCAGTAAGTGTGTCTCTTGTAACAGGGCAATGTGAATACCCCGTCGATTTAAGTATGAGAAGATCTTTTAGCATTTGTACATACTGTGCATTTCCCTAATGTTCCAGGAGAGGTTGTTATAGCTCACAGTGGCCGCCATGTCGGTGGTGTGGATGTCAGCCCATCCCCTCCTCGTCCCAGGGGAGTACTTATTCTGCTGCAGGGTCCACAACCCTAGTTCCTAGGAATTGTGTGTCCCTGTTCCTGACTCACATAACTCTCCCCAACTAGTAAACAACAAACAGCTCAACTCCCATACCCCAGGACAAGTGAGTACATACCACCCATCCAAACTATCATAACTCTCGTAGTCAATGAGTGCTAGTGGGGGCACCCACCACCTTAGCAAGAAAGGGGAAGAGAAAGGCGGGGTGAAAGACCAATCCAGCCCCAGCAACCGTGTCCACCCCCCCAGTGTGCATTGATGATAAAAAAGAACACAGACTCCATGTAAGGAACTAAGTAGAATCCTCAGCCGTCCCATAACTTTACAAGCGGTTACTTCCATCTCTCCCCGTTCCATGTCCATCATCCCCAGGTGTCCCTCGTTCATTTCAAATGATCTCATCTGACGTTCCTGGTGTCACTGTGGGTCACTCCTGACTAGAAGCCTCCGACATACTTGTGCTATGTTCCAAGTCAGAGTCACTGGCCCTGCTCTGATGTGGGGGGCTGTCTACAATGCCCTCTGGGGGCATTCAAAGAGGCTACCACTGCCACCACTTTCTGCTGTTTATGTTGAGTCTCTTCCTGAGTCAGGACCGCGGAAGTGTGAAGGGTCCATCCCCGGCACGAGTCGGCTCTGTGGGTGCAGCAGCCACAAGGAACCAGGTCCCTCCCTCCCAGAAGCTGCTGATGTATCCACTCCCAAACGTCTTGAGGCGTGTTGAAGGATAGGGTGCCAGTCGGAGTAACCACTCTTAGCCACGCTGGGAACAACATAGCATATGGGACTTTCATCTGTCGCCAGTTTTTCTGTGCCTCCAGATAAGAGAATTGCTGCTTCTGTATTTCCCTCAAGAAGTCGGGAAAGATCCTCACTGTGCTGTTTTCCACAGAGAGGGGTTCTTTCTTAGGAGCTTGCCCCAATATATGATCTCTGTCTTTATAGAACAATAGTCTTGCTATCACCGGACGTGGTGGAGTGCCCGTTCTCGGGGGTTTCACAGGCACCCTTTGCATTCTCTCAAGTCCAAAGAAGGGGGAGAGGCCCCTCCCCAGTGACCTCCTACTGGATCCATTGTTCCAGGTAGTTGAGCATGCTCTGGCCCTCAATTTTTTCAGGCAGCCCCACTACTTGAATATTATTCCATCACGATTTATTCTCTGTGTCTTCCGCTTTAAGCTTCTCCTCCAGGGGGGTGACTCTGGTGTCTGCCGATGCCTGGGCCGTCGGGAAATCTGCAAGGTATCTTTGGGTCGTGGAGACTCTTTCAGCCAGGCGGCGATGGTTGTCAGGGAAGAGGCCGAAATCTTCTCTCAGAGTGTCAATCTTGGTCTCCACTGCCGCTCTGGAGTCCGTAATGGCCTGCATAATATCCTGTAATGTGAGTCCACCATCACCAGGACGCGGTACTTGACCATCGGGTAACTGTGCAGGTCCCACTTCTTCCTCTTGCTGCGGTCCTGAGGTGTCGATCCTTTTCTTTGGTTGTTTTCCCCATGACCGTCTCCTCAATGGGGAGCCTCCTCTGCCTCCTGATAGTCAGTTCTTCATATCCTCTTGGGGCCCACTGCTTTGTGGCACCTCTCACAGCTCTGGTCGTCCGCAGTGGCCCACCGTTGACTGTTTCATTTTTCCCTTCACCTCTGGCGTTGTGCTTCCAGGGAAGCACCACCAGTCGCTGTCATCAGCTCCCAGCTAGCACCGGCTCAGCTCCTGCTGCCTCTTTGTTGGCAGTCTGGGGAGACCCCCCACAGCTCCAGGTGCAGGCCCCCTAGCAAGGGATCTTGCCCTTGAGCAATATTGCTCCCTTGGTGACAACTAGGCTCCTTGGTTGGTGCTCTGCTGTGCTGTGGTGGCTCCTGGGGATGTGAGGCCACCACCAGGCGCATTCACCAATGCCCTGGCTCAACTTGCGGCCTCCTTGCTCTCTTTAATCTGCACAGCTAGCGGTCTGCACCTCCCTCCAGGCTCCGGCACCATACCGCTGAACGCGGTCCAAGGACACCCTCCTCACACAGTTCCTAGGTCCACCTAAGGGGTGCAAGTCTTCTCGGGGGCTGAAGTTTCCTGCCGACGCAGCGGCTCACCTGTCCACGGCCAGTACAGCTGCATCAGCCTCGATCCTTCCCTGGCGTGTGTGGCTAGGCCCCGCCTCTCACCCCTGGTCTCAACATCAGCCTGCTGCTTGCCTCCTTCATTCTCAGGTGAAGCCCTTCTGCATATCTTCATCAGCCCCTCACCAGGGGCTGAGCCAGTGCTATCTGTACGCCAGTGGGGTGAGCTTCCCCCAGACTCAGGCCACTAGCTCCATTGCTCGAGGCACTCAGCCGGAGCCCAAGGCGCTGCTTCCTCGCTCCCCCACCGCTCCTGATCTCAGCGGCGAGTCTCTCCTTGTGCTCTGGCAATTCAGGCTCAGCCACCGCCCGGGGGAGTCGCTCTAGGCCTCCCAGGTGTTCACTCCAGCAGGGCATAGGCTCTGGGGCTCCTGGGTCCATCGGGTTCTGAAAGGTCACGGCCACCATTTTGCCTCCACCTCTCATATCTGCTAGCGGCCAGATCCGTCTGTCTCCTTCAACTTGTGCTGCACAGTTCAGAAATTGCCCCATCTCTAGGGGCCACAGGGTCGAAGCGGGTGCCTCGGGTCCAGTTTATCTTGACAGAATGTATGATGGAATTACGCTTACCAACACAACGAATGCTTTTTCAACGCTGTCAATTTCACGAATGTGTCTTTAGCACCCTTGCCTTTAGAACGGTTACTTTTAAAACGCATATGCCTTTACCACGCATGCCTTTACAACTATCTTTTCATTGTAAAGGCATGCTTAGTTGTGACTTATGATCGGCAAATATGTTTTGCTGTATGTAAGTTTTAATTTATTTTTAATGCTTTGTGTCATGTACCTCTTCTCCGTATTTTGCCTCAGCATCTTCTCAGTGACTGGATGCGTGGTTCTACCTAGTGACAGGAAGGGGTTAAATTGAAATATTTGGCATTGAACAGTATTCCCTCCCCTTGGCTGTGAGTATCCCTTGGAATCCTCTATTGATTTTTGGTGAGGTTGCCTGAAGTAAGGCCACGCCCATGGGAGGGAGGAATTTTCATAACCAGCGACTGAGAAGCAGGCTTTAGAGAAATGCTGCCCGATTTTTAAAGCAATAAATCAAAACTTCCTGCAAATGGGGAAAAAACAGAACAGCAAACGCTACGCTTCCATGGGAGCACAAAGTAGGCTAATATTTATTTTAATATTTCAAAACATAATAATAATTTTCATAATTCTCAGCGTAATTATAATGTATCCCCTTATTCTGCCTCAGCATCTGGTTCTGCCTAGTGACAGGAAGGGGTTAAATAGTTTTTTTTTACATTGAACATTCTCCCCTCTCCTTGGGCGTGAGAATGCCGTGGAATCCTCTATTGAATTTTGGTGATGTTGCCTGAAGGAAGGCATCGCCCATGGACAGAGAAGCAGGCTCTGACATATTTCGAGAGAATGGCAGCCTGATTTTTAAAGCAATAAATAGCAAATGGTGAGGCAGAATACGGGGATACATTAAAATTGTGGTGAGAATTATGAAAATAATTATTACGTTTTTAAATCTTAAAATAAAAATTAGCCTACTTTGTGTTCTAATGTAGTGCTGCCTGCGAACACAAAGTAGGCTGATTTTTATTTACGTAATGGATTATGCCTTTACCATTCATGTCTTTACAATATAAATTTTGTTGTAAAGGCATGCATGGTGAATGCATATTCGTTATAAAATACTGCGGGATAAAGGCTTGCGACTTAAAGAAGTATTCGTGGTAATGCCTTCATTGTAAAGGCATGCTGGATTCAGCCTTCGTTATAAAGCCTGTTTCCAATCTTGATAGGATGGCACGGGATAGGGCTTCAATGGCAGGAGCACCGAGATGTGCTGCCTACCCCATCAGCGTCAGGCCATTCCCCCGAAAAGTAAAATGTCATCAGCGTAAACTGAGAGTTTGAACTGTTCATCACCATAAACAAAACCTTTAATTTGTGGATTTGAACAGATTATGCATTAGAAAGGGCTCTAAGGCAAGGATAAACAGTAAGGGAGAAAGCGGACATTCTTGTCTAACACCTCTGCAAAAGAGAAAAAATGGGGACATAAGGCCATTTACTAAAATAGAGAATTTGGGGGAAGAATACAACAAAGAAACATAATAAACTTAGAACCAAATCCAAACCAGGAAAGTGTGGAAAAATAAAAGACCAGTTAACTCTGTCAAATGCTTTTTCCACATTTAAAGACACAGCTGCTAAAGGAGTTTAGACTTACTAAGAACATAAAAAAATGGTCTAGTATTATCTCATAGATGCCTACCTTTAAAGAAGCCACATTGCTCCCTCCCAATTAGATGAGGTAGTAAAACATCAAATTGAAGAGCTAGTATTTCCGCAAATATCTTATAATCTACATTGATTAGAGAAATTAATTGATACTTTTTAAATAAGGTATGATCTTTGTTATCTTTGGGAAGGAGACATATTAAAGCATCCTGAAAAGAACTGCCAGATGCATGTAAGGATAGAGGAGAGAAAAAGTTGGTGTAGCTTGGGAATAAGAAGTTTGGAAAAATAGGAATACAATTCTATAGTAAAACCATCAGTTCATGGAGCTTTAACATTTTTAATAGAGCAGATAGCATTAGAAACATCTGGAATTTGAATATCTGCATCTAAAGAAGAAACAGCAATGATCTGTTTTGAAGGTGGAGAGATGGACAATAAATACTGAAGAGGATCCTGGTGATCAGAGGGAGTTTCCAGAGAATAAAGAGTTTGAAAGAAATGAGTAAATTCCAAAAGAATATCTTCCTTTTTATAGATAGTACGATTGGTAGAGGTTACAAGAGAGTCAATTTTAATACGTTCTTTTTCTATTTTAAGGTAATGAGCAAGAGGTTTCCCTGCCTTAGTTTGACCACCATAATACTTAGCACTAGATTTGAGTTGATAAGAATTTATGGGTTCCGTAGAGATTTTATTAAATTAAAATTTAGCAGTAACGAGTTCATCGAGATCGGACTTAGACTTAGTAAATATAAAAGGAATGTTAGAATTGTTTAATACGTGTATTGAGTCATTTTAAATCGGTCTCTAGAGGCAGCTTTAAAAGTCTCCCAAATAGTCTTAGGAGAAAGATCAGGAGATTCATTTTCCAGAAATAAATTATTAATACATTTTTCAAAACCTTGCGTGAATTTGGGATCCGAAAGAAGAGAATTGTTAAACCTCCAACTTCTAGTGCCTTGAATAGGTGTAAGGAAAATTAAATCCAGGGTGACCGGTGCATGATCTGAAATTAATATGGAGTCGATATCAGAATGTATAAGATTTTGAGAGAGTACCTTAGAGATAAACAAATAGTCTATTAGAGATTGGGAAAAATTAACAGGGAAAAAGAAAGTATACTCTTGAAGTATTGGGTTGCATAATCTCCAAGCATCAACAAGAGACCATTGATGTATTGCAGCATGAAACTGAGAGTGCACACGTGAAGGTATAAATCTAGTGTTAGAGTGTCTATATATAATGGGATCAAAAACCATGTAACAATTACCACCATCAAGAAGATAATCATCATTATAAGTCATCAATTCAGACAATACCCAGGGCCAAAAGGACCTATCCAGAATAGTAGGTGCATAAAGATTAACAATTGTCAAGTGAAGCTTTTCAACAAGTAAGGAAACTGAAACCCATCTAACCTCACCATCAATATCTTGAGCAATAACTTGGATATCAAGATGTTTATGACAAAATAGCAACTCCATTGTGTATCCCTGAACCCGGAGATGCAAAAACATGACCAACCCATTCTTGTTTAAGCTTAGTTACCTCTTTATCTGCTACATGTATTTCCTATAATAAAACAATATCGCCCCTTAAACTGGAAATAATGTATAAAACTCTTTGACTTTTTATAGGGGAGCCTAAACCTTTAACATTCCATGAAATAAATCTTAAAACCATCTACAGTACAGTGACAAAAATCAAAATTATAAAACAGGTAATAAGAATAATAAGTCCATAATAACAGCATAAATATGATGAAATATAACCATATGCTTGAAGAACATAGCCAGATAGACAGTATAGGAAATAAAAAATGGCATCATAGAAAAAGAGGAAGTAATAATACTAGAAGGAAACAAGAAAAAGATTTTAAAAAAAGATAGAAAAAAGAAGTAAAGGAAAAAAGGAAAATTAAAAAATATGTTGCATGATGAAGAAAGATCGAAGAAGAGGAATAGGAGCAAGGAGAAGGAAGAATAATAAAACAAATAAGAAAGAAAAAGACAAAAGCCATATACAAAATAGAAAAATTGACATACCAAAAAACAGTCACAAAAATCGAGGGTGGTGAAGTCACATAAGGAAACGACACAGGCAACTGGAGCTCTCAGGATGGAATGGGAGGGAGGAAGAACATCATCCAGAAGGACAAGAACTCACATTAAGGACTTAGAAAAAAGCAGCACCTAGCGAAAAGAAAAAAACATAATATATAAAGGTTTACAACAAACAGTATACATTAAAAGCAACAACAAATATATTGCAAATAAAAACACAAATCAAACAACAGGTCTGGTCTTTTCCATATCTTATATTCTGCACCTGTCCAGAAAATGTTGTAATAAACAAGGATCTTCATATGTCGTAGTCTTGTTCTTATGAGTAACTTTAAAAAGGCAATGATGTATAAGACCAAATGTGACGTTGATGCTGCGCAGTGCTGGTTTCATGTCCAAAAACGTCTTTCTCCCATCTGCCGTTGCCTTAGCATAGTCTTAAGAAAAGAAAAGAGTAGATCCTTACCATGAGATTTTGCCTTTAACTTTGACTGCTTGCAGAACTTTCAGCAAATCTGTGTATTCCAAAAAATACAAAATAACACCTCTTGGCTTGCTCGTGGAGGATGCAAGTTGGGAATTATGACCTAATCGATGAGCCCGTTGAATATTTAGTATTGGTGTATCAGGGAGACCAAGTATCTTGGGAAGAAACGATTGAAGAAAGGAGAGAGGATTAGAACCTTCAAGTCCCTCTGCCAGATCATAAATATACAAATTATTGCATCTGTTTTGAATTTCAAGATTTTCAATCTGTTCCTGAAGATGAGAGATTTGAAGTTGCAGAAACAGAACTTGACTTACTGCTGATTAAAAAGAGTCCACTCAACTCTCTATTTGAGCGACCTTACTCTCCATATTGGAACTTTTGTCATCCAAATTTTTAAGACATAGATTAGTCTCTTCCATATACTGCCTAACCGCCCATATTTCCTCAAGAATTAGCTCCATAGATATTGGTGGAGGAGATATAACTGGAGTAGGTGGATCTTTTTTAACCCATTTTTCAGATGAAAGCACTGCAGATCCAGTCAACTTGGACGCAAGTTCAGAAGTAGGAAGTGAAATAGTTGAGGACACTCTGCTTGTGAAAGGAGATACCACACCTTGCTCTAGCTCTGCCATATTGTTCTGAAGAAAGCTGTAAGGATTAAATTCAACCACAGATGGAGGACGAGGAGGAGAGATATGGACAACTCGATGAACAGGCTGTATCCTCCCCATACACAGACAGCTGAGAAAACAGTGTGTACGTTATATGAAGGAAGATGAAGCTTGAGCAAAAACACAATATTAGACGTAAAACAATATGTCTCTCCCTTCCTAGCAGAAAAAAAGTACATTCAGAGCAGGTCAAAGAAGATAGCCAGGTAGTCCATGCACCATGACACCAAAGACTCCAACTAATATAAAACAAGCATTGAGAATTTCACTGAGGAGCCATTTAGCAAGGAAAAACGGCAAGAAAAATTACTGACTTGTAGCATGAAATAACCAATGTCCTATCAATAAGAACGGTTGAAAAATTGCAGGAAAATGATGTGCCATGGTGAAAAATAGCAGTAATCACTCAAATGTAAGGAAAAAGAGCATCGCGGGAAGAAACAAAATGGCGGGCGTGACTCCAGAGGGAGACACGCCGGCTCATTAAAAAGAAAAACGCGGTTTGCCGCTTACCGCGAAGAAGTCCTGGTGGGCAGAAAATGGTGCTGGCCGTTTCAGAAATGTGGAGGCTTCATTTGAGCAGCCCTACGAAGTCCTTCTTTTAGGAGGCAACACAGACCTCCCGAGCCGCTACGGAGCTTCCTTGTCGGTGTTAAGCCACGCTCCCCACAATTTAGGATGTTCTTTAATTCACAGGTTAATAGACAGACAGCATTGTCCTGAAGAAACCTGTGGTTTAATTCCATTGGGTCAAAACGTTGACACATCCTCAGGGATGTCATGTATGAACTCAAGTCATGGTTTGATTCATGTATTGAACCACTGTTACCTGCATTAATACAGCACTTTAAGCTTTTCTACATTGTGACACCGACTACAACTAAAGGCAACCACATTTTTATGCCTACTTTGCTATTTTTGTGAATTTACAACATTTTAATTTAGTTCAAGTCTTTGGGGATTTGTTTTTATAAACATATATAACATTGCACAACAAACAACATACCACAGCATAATTCGATATTAAATAATAAATAGAATAATATATCACAGAATAATACAACATATTACAATGAGTTATGGTGCAGAAAAACATATACTAATATAATTCAAAATGAAATTACATAACACAAAATAATAGAACAATTTTTCATAGTCACTGACATATGACTAACTCTGGGCATCCAATTCCGCTCCGCTCGCGGAATTTGCGGTATTTAGGCAATTTCGCGTTCCGCGGAGAACGCGGAATTGCCAACAATTCCGCGATCCGCGGTGTAGCGGAATTATTTTCTTGTCGCGCTTTAAAAATGCGTTCTAGCGCGCGCGATAGTGACTTACCGGGATTCCTGCGTTCGCCGACGGGTTTTCCTATCCGTTCGCGGCGCCACGAGATTTCGGTAGCCGGCCGCGTTATCCCGCGAGAGTTTGCGATCGCGAACACGTCATTCGCCGCGCCATCGGACAACGCGAGAGTGTGTGATCGCGAACACGTCATTCGCCGCGCCATCGGACATCCGGCGATATTTTTGTACAGCTCGCGATCCCGAACACGCAAAATTTTCAATCTGGAGAACAATAACATCGCAAGCAGCATCAAACCTTCTATAAATTGATGATTTGGCTGGAAAATAAACCTCAGATTGATATTTGGCTGTCCTTTTTGGTCAAATTTTTTTGGGGGAGAGGGAGGAAGTGCCACAGAGTCTCCTACTTCCTGTTCCTGTCCAGCAGGCTCCTCCCAGTGCTTTGTCCATCTCCTGTTCATTTTTCACTTGGATTTGAGCTGGAAGGATCACTCTTTGTGTCTGCTGCATCATTATCATTGGATTTGAGGATTTTGGAATTTGAGATTTTACAAGTAAGTTGGTGTTGTTTGATTGGGGCATTCCAGTTGCTGCAACTTCATTTTTGGTACTTTTCATCATTTTTAAAAATAAATCGTTGTGGGTAGCCAGTAGGTCCAGAGCTAGTCATGGGTCATGGATTGCTGTGTGATGTATTTATTAATTTCAAACATCATTTAGGGGGCATGGATGGCATTGGATTGAATTGGAAAATGTGTTTTTTTGGGGTGTATTTCAGTTTTTTGGGTTGTGTGTTAAATACATGCCTTAGTTGTGTGTGGTGTGATGCAGGCCTTGTTTAGCCCTGTGTATTTTCGTTTTTGCATTTTATTGCATTACAGGCAAAGCAAAAGCAGGGTGGTTTACCATGCAGTCTTTGCCTGGCTATTATAGGCCTGTTTTCAGTACATTGTTTTCCAGGCCTCCTGCTTGTTGCTTGTGATTTGTGAGTGTCCATGTGGCTGGTAGCCATTTCTGGTGGGAGTTACAAGTGTGCTGCTTTAGCCATATACTAAGGCCTGCATGTGTTTCCCTTTGTGGCCTAGGCTTCTTGTTGTGGGCCTGGCCATGAGGCTGGCGGCCATTTTGAAGCCAGGCAGTGTGCTTTTTGCCATAGGCCTGCATTGTCTGTCTTTAGTTTCTTGTTGTTGTGGGCCTGGCCATGAGGCTGGTGGCCATTTTGAAGCCAGGCAGTGTGCTTTTTGCCATAGGCCTGCATTGTCTGTCTTCAGTTTCTTGTTGTTGTGGGCCTGGCCATGAGGCTGGTGGCCATTTTGAAGCCAGGCAGTGTGCTTTTTGCCATAGGCCTGCATTGTCTGTCTTCAGTTTCTTGTTGTTGTGGGCCTGGCCATGAGGCTGGTGGCCATTTTGAAGCCAGGCAGTGTGCTTTTTGCCATAGGCCTGCATTGTCTGTCTTCAGTTTCTTGTTGTTGTGGGCCTGACCATGAGGCTGGTGGCCATTTTGAAGCCAGGCAGTGTACTTTTTGCCATAGGCCTGCATTGTCTGTCTTCAGTTTCTTGTTGTTGTGGGCCTGGCCATGAGGCTGGTGGCCATTTTGAAGCCAGGCAGTGTGCTTTTTGCCATAGGCCTGCATTGTCTGTCTTTAGTTTCTTGTTGTTGTGGGCCTGGCCATGAGGCTGGCGGCCATTTTGAAGCCAGGCAGTGTGCTTTTTGCCATATGCCTCCATTGTCTGTCTTTAGTTTCTTGTTGTTGTGGGCCTGCACATGAGGCTGGTGGCAATTTTGAAGCCAGGCAGTGTGCTTTTTGCCATAGGCCTGCATTGTCTGTCTTCAGTTTCTTGTTGTTGTGGGCCTGGCCATGAGGCTGGTGGCCATTTTGAAGCCAGGCAGTGTGCTTTTTGCCATAGGCCTGCATTGTCTGTCTTCAGTTTCTTGTTGTTGTGGGCCTGGCCATGAGGCTGGTGGCCATTTTGAAGCCAGGCAGTGTGCTTTTTGCCATAGGCCTGCATTTTCTGTCTTCAGTTTCTTGTTGTTGTGGGCCTGGCCATGAGGCTGGCGGCCATTTTGAAGCCAGGCAGTGTGCTTTTTGCCATAGGCCTGCATTGTCTGTCTTGAGTTTCTTGTTGTTGTGGGCCTGGCCATGAGGCTGGCGGCCATTTTGAAGCCAGGCAGTGTGCTTTTTGCCATAGGCCTGCATTGTCTGTCTTCAGTTTCTTGTTGTTGTGGGCCTGGCCATGAGGCTGGTGGCCATTTTGAAGCCAGGCAGTGTGCTTTTTGCCATAGGCCTGCATTGTCTGTCTTTAGTTTCTTGTTGTTGTGGGCCTGGCCATGAGGCTGGCGGCCATTTTGAAGCCAGGCAGTGTGCTTTTTGCCATATGCCTGCATTGTCTGTCTTCAGTTTCTTGTTGTTGTGTGCCTGGCCATGAGGCTGGCGGCCATTTTGAAGGCCGGTAGTGTGCTTTATCCATAGGCCTGCAAGCTTGTAGCCTAGTCTGCCAACAGGCCTTTCATCCAGTGGGCCCAGAGGTAGTCAGGGGTGCATGAAACAACTGTTTCTGTGTGTTCTGTTCAATTTAAACATCATTTAGGGTACATGGATGGAATTGGATTGAATTGCAAAATGTGGATTTTTGGGTGTATTTCAGTTTTTTGGGGTGTGTTAAATACATGCCTTAGTTGTGTGTGGTGTGTTGCAGGCCTTGTTTAGCCCTGTGTATTTTCGTTTTTGCATTTTATTGCATTACAGGCAAAGCAGTGTGGTTTACCATGCAGCCTTTGACTGGATATCGTAGGCCTGTTTTCAGTACATTGTTTTCCAGGCCTCATGGTTGTTGCTTGTGATTTGTGAGTGTCCATGTGGCTGGTGGCCATTTCTGGTGGGAGTTAACTAAGTGTGCTGCTTTTGCCATTTAGGCCTGCATGGTTTTCCTTTTGGCTTACTGCTTGCATCCATCCCCTTTGCCAGCTGCAGCTCCCTGAATGATGTGATGACTGAGCAAATAATTTAATGCCAAACAGGGTCCACTTCTATTACATTTGTATTTTGGTTGTTGTTCCTCTTCTTTCCTATCCTTCCTGACAGTGTACACAGTATACCATGAAAGCCCTTGTTGGCAGTCTCACAAATGGCTACACTAATTTATATCTTTTATTTGTTTGTTTGTACTGCTAGTAATTGAACCACAACAACAAATGCAACATTTCACTGATGTTCTTCTCCTGGCTTCTTTGCTTTTAGGTGCACAAAAGACAGAGGAGGAGGTGTCATCATCACCCGTTGTACTGCCAGGCAGAAGTCCTGCTGCGCGTCACGTCCACGTGTGACCACAGACATCTCTGCAACTTGTGCACCTGCGTCCTGCTGACATCTGAAGAAGATGGCCCCAAAGAAAGGTACCAGGTCCTCCAGTACCAAGAAAGTTGCCAGTGAGAAGAAGGGACAGAAGAAGGAAGTGGCACTTGCCAAGACTGGTGTGCCGGCCGATGTGTTTTTGGTAAAAAAAACTTACGCCTGCAGCAGCGGTGTCCAGCGGGGACCAAGCTGGGAGCAGCACCTCTGCATCAGTGGGCCCACCCCAGCAACCTAGGCCTAAGCCCATGACTGTGGCAGAGGTAGCCAGTCTACTAACGACCAGTGATGTTGAAATGTCATTATCGCAAAGTAGTACCCAATCCACGCACACGCAGGCGGAAACTCAGCAGATAAGTGGGCAACCCCAGCCGCAACCCCAGCCGCAACCCCAGCCGCAGCCAGAGCCGCAGCCGGAACCGCAACCACAGCCGCAACCACAGCCGCAGCCGGAACCACAGCCGGAAACACAGCCCACAATAGTAGTTGTTCCACCTGAAGTAGGGGCAGTTCAGGAAATCGAGCTTTTGCAGACGAAGAGGAGCAAGCCACTGTTCCAGAAGATCCATTGTCTTCCATACCCCCAGCAAGGAAAAGGAGGGTTAGTCCATCAACTTCTTCTTCAAGCCCCGCTTCTGATGATCTAGATGCCACTTGGAAGCCACCAGCTCAGCCTGAGAGTGATGCACGCCACAAGACAAGGCTAGTGAAAAGGAAGATTCCAGAAAGCCTTACAGTTATGGAGGTAGATGTAGACGAGGGGGTTAATGATGATGATGATGATGAAGAGCCAGTCATCACGAACATCACTCCTGGGCCTGCGGAGATGGAGACCAACATTATTAGACTATCCCAAATCGCTGCGAGGGATGTAGCACGGATACCACCAACACAGGTAACGCCAATACGACCTCCAGCTTCCATATTTGCCTTTGCAAAGGTCCGGCAGGGACCTACATCCAGCTCAACCACCACCTCAGTAGGTGGTTTTAATGTAAGTGCACAGAGTCAAATTCCATGCACACCCTCCATTTCATCTGGTATTGAAAGTGGCACCTTCAGCAGCGGCAGAAAGTTCTCCTCCCCAGTTTGGGACTTCTTTTCGGTTAGCAGTAAGGAGGAGAACATTGCTATATGCTCAATTTGTCGGCAGCCTGTTAAGCGGGGTAAGCTTGGTACAAACTATGGTACCAGAGGACAAACAAGTCATCTAAAAAAACACCACACTATCAAGTGGGAGGCTCACCTACTTCACTTAGAAAAAAGGAAAACTGGACCCATTGCTGTTGTTGGGGATGAAGGTTTAGGGGAAGATATGATCGCGGTGGAAGGTCAACAAGAGGGAGACATTTCTAGCCCTACCCCCAGCAGTGTACTGGTAACGCACACATCCTCAGCAACATCTGAGTGGCACCGTAGTAAGAGTCAACATGAGACACAAAGGCAAAGGGGCACTACAATGAGCAAAAGTGCAGCGTCGTTGAGCCTAGCTGGGTTCAAGAAGAAAGGTGCACCACAAAGGAAAATATTCCAGCCTACCATTGACAGCATGCTTTGGTCGGAGGGGCAGTACCAACGCAACCACCCAACGGCACGGTTGTACAATGCGAAGCTGGCAAAAATGTTAGCGCTGGACCTTCTCCCTTTTTCATTTGTGGAAGGGGTGGGTTTCCTTGAATTTGTGTCAGCCATCTGCCCTAAATGGAAGGTTCCCAGCCGATCCTATTTCGCCCGAGTTGCTGTTCCAGCACTACATCACAATGTGCTTGAATTGGTTGGACAAGCTTTGCAGCAGAGTGCTGTTCACAAAATCCACCTGACAACAGACATGTGGACCAGTTGCCAAGCCACTGATTACATGTGCATCACTGCACACTGGGTCTCTTTTGTGGGGGTTAGAGACAAGCTATCTGAAGTAGGTGCTGTTGACACAGCTGCAATTTTTAATGCTTCTCGGAAACATGCAACTGTAGCCATGTTCGCCATGGAGAAATCTCATACTGCTGAAAACCTTTTGGAAGAGTTTAACAGCAAGGTCTTTGAATGGCTGCGCCCCAGAGGGCTTGACATTGGTTTTGTTGCCACGGATAATGGCAGTAATATACTTAAGGCCATGACGCTTGGTGAGTATTTCAGGGTCCCGTGTTTGGCGCACTGCATTAACATTATAGTTCAAGACTTTCTGAAAAAGAACCCATAGTCAGCAACTTACTGACCACCTGCCGCAGAATATGCACGCATTTCAGCCATTCTTTTAAAGCCCGGAAGCAGCTGAGGATCATTCAACGTGACTATAGAATGACAGTCAAAGCACTCATCCAGGAGGTGGCAACACGTTGGAACTCAATGTATTACATGCTTGACCGTCTGTTTGAGCAGTACAGACCAATCAATGAATATGTCATGCAAAGGGCGGATACTACTGTGAAAGGCATGACCCTTCAGATGGACCAATGGTGCCTAGTTAAATCTCTTACAGAGATGCTTCTTCCTTTCGAGGTCTTCACACGTGAAGTCAGCAAGGAGGACTGTACTATGGGCCAAGCTATCCCATTGTTGCACATGCTAGAGCAACAGCTGATGCGGGTGTGTGAAGGGTACAAAGGTGTAGAGGGAAAAAAGAAGCATATGAGTTGGTGGAGAGCTTATCATGTCGCTTAAGTGAAAATGCAAGGGTGCAAAATAAGATTGTGTCACAACAACATTACATTTGTGCCACAATTCTGGATCCACGGTACAAATCGGCACTGCACAGTAAGACATTACTCCCTTTTTCAGAAGTGGATGTTGCCCGGTACAAAACTTGGATAGCTGAGGCAGCCAGTACATTGGAAAATGAACGGCTGGTAATTAAAGGCCTCAAACCCACGTCAAGTACTGCAGCAGAGCATCTGGCGTCAAGTTCAACTTCAGAGCCTGTGGGTAGTGCATTTGGTTCACAGCTGTCACCAACACTATCGACAACAGCAATAACCGGCTCATCAGCCCCAGTACAAACGGCACAGGATTGGTATTTACAGCAAGGACTTGCTAGGTCCAGTGCTGATGCAAAGACAAAAGAGGCCGCACTAAGTTTAGCACCCCTGAACATTGACCGAATGGTCCAGGCCTAACTGGATGACCCAACAGAGGTCTACATTGATCAAAACCCATTGCGGTATTGGTATGGCAAAAGGGGCCAATGGCCAGTGCTCAGCAGGCTGGCGATAAACTATCTGGCTTGCCCTGTCGCAAGTGTCTCTTCTGAACGTGTTTTCAGTGCTGCTGGTTCCATTGTAACAGTGAAAAGGACCAGTCTCTCACCCCAAAACGTTGAGAGGTTAACCATGATCAAAATGAATCAGCAATTTATACCACCGAATTACACAATACATGAATCAACTCCGGAAGATGAGGACAGTGGCTCAGGTGACGGAAGTAGCGTGTTGGATGCTGATTACCTACTTCTGGTTGAACCTCCAGAGTTTGAGGACGAGCTATACTTCCCTGACAACTAGGCTTCCACTTCTTACTGTGGTTCTCCCTTATTTACTTCTATTTGTGTGTCTATCTTTCTGTTTCGAAACTTCAAATCACAACAAATCCATCACCACCGTCTTCGTATTTTATTGCCTTATATGAGTTTCAGCTCTCTGCATTTCAGTCCACTCCTCCGAGTCCTGCTCCTCCTGAATCGACCTAAATCTATTGCCCTCAAGCCAGATGATAATTGGTTGTAGCATAATCGAAGAAAAACTAAAATCTTGCCTCGTTGAGTCTCTCCAAAAGAAGTGGAACATGATGATGACTACTATAGCTATCCTCCTTTCCGAGCCGATACAGACTGCCCATTAACTGAAGATGAGAAGGAACAGGTAATGAATGATGACATGCATTGGATGCTGACTGAGTGATTTGTGTTGTTGTTGTTTGTAGTGCATGAAGGTAATTCATTGTGTACTATTATCTAATCTACACACTAAAAGTAACTCAATGCAATGTTTGTTTCCATTCTTGTTTTTCAATACCTATTTTCTAATTCTACTGCAGGCCGATCCATTGCATTTTGAATATGGAAAGGGGACTCAATCTGTACACTACTGCACACTGAGTTGGACAACACACCATGATGATGACCACAGTGACATTATCTCTTCGCAGTCACTCAGTACGATCAGAGATGATTGATGGAATAACTCAGTGCTTTTCATGAGTGCATTAAAAGGTAACCAAGTCAACAACAACCACTGCAGACCTACATGTCTGTGTAGTGGTGGAGTCTAGTGTGGTGGTATGACTGACAGCGGGGCATTGATTTAGTCACTTAATTTGTAAAATGCTATGTTGCTGTATATCTGCTTTGTCTCTCTCTGTCAAAAAATGTACGCTAAATGGAGGATGTGTCACGGGTGCCGTGGGCCTGCTCTGTCCTGTTGTTGTTGGAGGTTAATGCTGGAAACAGACTAGAGTAGACATGATGTATCCAAATCCATGCCGCCTCTGAAATTGTTCTTGTTGCACTCCACCGTAATTTAGGCATTTTTTTCTACTTGATTTTTCAATATCCCTTTTGTTTTCCCATCTGCAATTACAGGCCGGCCCTTACCCTGTGCTACACTGGGAAAAACTACTCTCACTTACCTTACCAATGAATCTACATCAGGCAGGCAGTGGCGTCACCCAAGATTGATGGCCGGAGCGTCCATGGAAGGGAAGACCAAGACGAATGCCGAGATGCAACTCCACATTTTAACCAGGATAACATACAGTAACAGTATCAACTTTCATCATCTTTTAAATTTGATTCATTTTTGGTCTTCAATCATTACTACTGTGTGTTGTTGTTGTTATGTTTGCTCTCTGCTTATAATTCAATTCATCCCTACAGCAATTTTTGGCTTTTCTTTGCTATCTTTAAGCCCGGGCCGGTACAACACAACAGAAACTGAATGTAATTCGGGTCTCTCTGAGGGCAGACAGGCAAGGCAAATTGCATAATATACTGCTGCCCTCTACTGTCTAATTGTCTAGTAGTAGTAGTTAGTAAGTACTATCATTAACCATCAAGTTATCATCATCATGCATGCATTTCCTTTTTCTCCCTTAACTGATTTATGGATATGGTTGTCTGCCAAGATTGTGTTTTGTTGTTGTCCATGCGTACTGTTTTTCTTTGTCAAACCTTTCCCAAAACCCCCTTCCCAACCATTCATCAAACCCTAACCCTCTTCCCCCGGGCTGTGTGACTTATTGAGGTGTGACTAAATTAAATGTACACCAATAATTTATCACACGCTTGCTGGGGCGGATGTGGCTAAAGCAACATAAATGCATTTTCAAGGCAGGGCGCGGATCTTCTGCTTGCCCACCCTCCTATGAGCAGTATATTTGCGATTTTTTATTTTTATTTTTTTACCAAAGGAACCTAATCCATCAACATTAATTGCCGGCATAGATTGGATTTGTTGTCATCCTCCGAAACAGCACTAACGGTTACGCTTGTGTCGAGTCACGGTGTACTGTAGGCCTAGTCGAGTGACTCGACACAGCTATAGTTTGTAACTCTATGTACTAGGCTATCCCCGCAACCATTATGTTTCCTTGTATTTTGGCATATTATTGTTTGGCAGTAAGTTCCGTACTGTACTTCGTTCTACTACTCCTCCCACAGTCTCTCTCTCAGGCGACTGACTGTCTCATTTTCTTTTATTTGCAAGTGAAACTGCCAGGGTCTACTACTACTACCACCACAACCATGGCATGTTGGGGAAGAAAACCATCATCACCATGCAGCCATCGCCGTGCCCAAGTTAAACATCAAGCACAGGTAAGAGAAGAAGTTTGGGGGAGGCATAATTAATAACAGAATTGTTTTCACAAATTTTATTTCACACACCCCTTTGAGTCCAGTTGCAGAATGCATAGATTAGGAGGAGAGACTGACAGTACTAGTAGGACAAGTCCCTCAGTGAGGGGTACCGCATCTGTCTGTGTCTTGGTAACTCAGCCAATTATTTAAATCAAACACTGGCTGTGGCACTGCACCAGCAAGGAAACCGTGTGACGTAAAACAGTAACCCCACCCACAAAACATTAACCACATCGTATAAAGTCTAAATATGTAATTTAATACCCTAACAAAAATAAACTATGTAAAAAAATTCCCACAACACCTGACCCACCCCTCTCCCTAACCCCAACCAATGTTCATGTCCCGGAACGAAAAAGTCCAACAAATGTCCAAAAGTCCAAAACCCAACGCCCGATTCCCACCCACCAAAAGAAGCTATAAAAAAGGGGCAATAAATAAACGGGGTCTCAGCGGGCTCGCCTCTCCAGGACACGGATGCGCTCCTCTAGGCGGGCCACGCGGTGCTTCAGCGCGCGGCAGTTGCATCCACAGGGGGGGGGCAGCAGTGCTTCTTGCTGTGTGGCGGCGGGCGGCTGTCAGACGGTGGCGCTGTAACACTTTAGGGGGGTGTCTGGGGCCCAGGGCATTGGAGGAGGCTGCAGCTGCTGCCGCCGCCGCCTCCTCCTCCTCCTCCTCCAGAAGAACCAGCCGCTGGTATTCGGCCTGTATGGCCTCCAGCTTCCGGCGCCGGGCCTTGGCCGCCAACTCCTTCCTGTCCACTTTCCCTTTGGAAGGAGTCGCACTCGCTATATCAAGAAAAAACAAGACTATTGTAAAATATACTCTTAGCAAAGCAGTCAGACAAATTCATTCTACACATAGTGGCACAGTAGCACTAGCAAGCACAGTACGTAACATTTGTGGTATGTATCTATCCTCCCACTACCTCGGCCTCGAACATTTGTGGTAGTTTCAGGCATTCCACCACCCATGCATCTGATTCATATCACACACCTATGCATGCATCCCACGTATCCTTCTCTGCCAGTCATAAATATAAAATCTCGCACGTCCTTCCTTCTTCCACCCTTCTTTCCCTTTTCGTTCAACCCATCCATCAAAGTCATCTGATCTGACTTTGTCTTCTCCATAAAAATTTCACAGCTGAGTAGAAGTCCGATAGAAGAGGCCATTGGTTACTCTGAGTACACTCCCGTCGCAAATGCTATTGCTAATGCTAAGTAAAGAGTGTCTTCTTCAACCGTTCACAAGAACTTCTTACTTAAGTCTCAACAGTACAGTACACATTACACCCTTGCAGCGAGTGTAATGTCAATAAGTAAGGATTAGGAATATAACTTACCACTGCCCGCCACTGCTGCTGGCTCACCCCCTGCAGCTCCTCCAACTGTCGCATCGCCTGCACCCTCAGCGGCCGCGTCACCTTCTCCGCTGGCCCCGGTACTGGTGGTCGGTAGTACGCCTAGAAAAAACATTACACATTTTTCAGATGCCATATACACCTCCCCCTATTTTTGACTAGCAAGAATGAAAAAAAAGTTAATACATACATAATACATATACAACATACATCACTAGTATAAATCAGTTAGTAGAGTAGACACTGGTAGTGTTATATGGTCCCTAGGGTCATTCTAGTCTTTGCTAAGTTACCCCGAGCCATGCAACCATTTTAGCTCTGTCTTTTATTTTTGCGCAAGTTACCTCGCAGCTTGTTGTGAAAGACACCTTTGAGCCCACATGAGCTCATACTGCTACTGTCTGAGCGCTGCGTACAAGGTCGAAAAACAACCGACTTTGTTATGGAGTTCTGGTGTTAGTCCATATTGCTTATCCATAAAAAACTGCACTTTTTGGCACGACTGAGAAATGCTTGCACTATACTAACGCGCACCATTTTTCTCATTACAGACGGAAGATTCCCTTATACGAAGAACCAGAGCTTTGCAGACCTTATGATGTAACCAGTACTAGGTTCTTCTAAGGTGAGGGCTCCCAGAATTCTCACATCTCCATTTATAATTTTATATAAACTAGATTCCTACCAAGGGGAGGGTGGTTCTTCCACCACTGTTCAGTTATCATGAACTCGCCTTTTGGCTTCTATTGACTTGTAGTTGTAAGTAACTTGTAAGTCTAACTAAGTGTAACAATGTTTATTGTTTTAATCTTATGCATTTTGCTGTTGCTGCTGCATTATACAACGTACAGAGCTTGTCAGTTGGAAATAAAAATAAACCTTTTGAACTTACATAGACTCGGTGGTATTTGGTGTGGACTTACACGAGAGAGTGAGCAAAAGGGTGTGCATTGCTTCCGCGACAGAGGTTGGGAGTGTTATGTTGTCTGGGTTGTCTACTCATTGGGTATTTTGGGGGGCGTTTGGAGTAATGAGACACTATAACTAGTTGGTCAGGGGATTATGGTGGGTTGTGATTGAGGTGTGAGGAAGGTCCAACCTCCCATCACCAACGTCCTATTTTCTTGTGCAAAGTTCTGTATGTGCAGAATCCCTACAACAGTAGTAGTATGTCCTATCCTATCTAAAATTCTAAAATGTGGTTGGGCATTTTCTTGGTGGGAACTGTGGAAAAGCATCAAGAATAAGAAGACTAGAAGTAGTAGAAGAGGACAACCCAAAGGACTGGACTCAATGGCTATAGCTATTGGTGAATATGAGTAATAAAGAGTGGGCAACTGGGCAAGCTTAGCTACAGACAGACTAATAGTAGTAGTACAGAGAGTCATAGCAGACGCAGTTAGAGGTAGGGATAACAAGAATTTAGAAACAGATAGTATAGAGCAAAGAAGATTTTGTCAAAATTCGAATTAGGAGGATACCTAAATAATAGTTCGGAAAAAATAAGGTGCAGGAAAAGTTTGGGAAATCTACTTAATAATATTAACCACTGGAGGACTTACTGGGGCCAGCAGCAGAGCCCTCGATAGAGGAGCGGTCCTGTGCCTGGGAGGCAACTTGTTGATTTTCGTGGCCCACCGCCTGCGACCCCGTCTTCTTGCCCCTGGGTGCTGCTGATCATGTAAGATTTCATAAAGAAAGAGACAAAAATTAAAGTTTGGTGTGAAATAAATAAAATATTTTAAAATATGCACCAAAAACTTTTTGGTAACAACAATTGCAATAAAATTGACCTATCTGATCGACTGGTAGTATTGCGAGATTCACGGAGCGTCTAGCAAGCCTAACTACCACCTGACCTAGCCCACCTATTCCAATCCAGACGGGCCAATTGTTCAGTAAGTCTGCATTTCCATTTATTTTAGTCCTCAAAAATGCATAGATGGAGGACACATGCATACATTTTTGCATACACCAAATTGTTGGCTGGTTGCTGCTGATGTTCTGCTAGTGATGATATAAGCCTATTAACACTCAGAAAACAAACTACAAAAGGTTCTGCGAAGGACTGGGGTAAGCAGCACTCAGCAGCACGTGACATGACAGAGGATGCGTCACGCACACCACTTACAAATTACCAACTAATAGTAACTAAACCTATCAATCCACCACTATCCCTTCTTAGTGGCAGGAGGACAAAGGAAGGACTACTCTCTCTAGCATTACATCACTTAAGTTATCTAAAGTAAACTCTTACATAATCATCAGGCCAAGCGAGCGCAAAGTTGCAAACAAGTAAGATTAGTAGCGCCGAGCGCCTGTGTCATAACAATCACAGATTTGTAAACGTAATTTACCTGCAATGTAAGCAGCAGCATTCTTGCTGGTCGGACAAAAATATATATTCGCAATATATAACACAAAGCAGAACACAAAGTAGTAATATTAAATAGCTACTCACCAAGCCCCGGGACCTCCACTCCTAGCAGGTCCAGCAGGTCCTGCTCCCGGTCCAGAATATCGGACCACCGGTGCGTCAGCTGATTATTGGTGCGCCGGACACCAGAGCAGCGAAACACTGCCCGACGTACCTTGCCCCACCGCTGCTGACGCTCCCGGAGCCCGTACCCGGACCCAGGCCTGCCGCCTGCTGCCAGGGTTAAGGGGAGGTGGCGCTGAACAAAATAAACCAGAGCGACCACCTCCGACTCATTAAATAAGGCCCGTGCCTGCACCCCTCTTTGGCGCCGCCTTCCGCAAGGAAGGCGGGCGCGGCTCTGGCTCCGACTTCCAGCCCTGTGGCTGTGGCCCTTTGCCATGGTTCTGGGTAGGCGGGGGACGGAAAAGAAAAGGTAGGAATTACAAAAAAGTAAGTAAAAGAAATGAAAAAGCAGGTAATAGAAAAAGTGTGAAAAAGTAGTTAAAAACACACAAAAAGTAGAAAAAAACTCAAAATATAGAATCAGGAAAATAGAGAAATAGATAATAAATAAAAAAGACCCAAAAAAAGTTTACAGAAACAAAGGATTGAAAAGATAGAGTGAGGATTGAAAAGCAGGCCGAGAACCATAGCAATAGACTGAAAAACAAGATGGCCGCGCCCATTGCGACCGCATGGGCAAGTTCGCGCGATATTTCCCCCCGAGCACGCAAAAAGCGTCGCAAACACGTAATGCGCGTTCCCGAACAGGAAACCCTTATTGCGAACGGGCGGGAGCATGCAATACGCGATCCGGAACTGGAAATAAGCATCGCGAGCGGGCGGGAGCATGCAATACGCGACCCGGAACAGGAAATACCATCGCGAGCGGGCGGGACAAGTGAAAACAAGATGGCCGCGCCCGTTAGCGACCGCATGGGCAAGTTAGCGATATATTTCCCCGCGAGCACGCAAAAACACATCGCGAACGGACGGGACCAGCAATTCCGTGATTTCGCGGAATCTCCGCGTGCTCGCGGACATTTTTAGCAATTTCGCGGAGATTTGCGTAACGCGACTACGCAAATTCCGCCCACCCTTACATATGACATGCTTGATTTGGAGAGATACATTCTTGTTGAGGGTTTAGTCATTTGTAATGTGGGCCCTACGAATGAAGGAGTGGAACTTGCAAAAAATAAATTGAGTGTTCATTGAAACTGTTTTATTCTTTCTGATTTCTTAAACTGTGATTTTTTTTGTACCAATTTTTAGATTATTTTACCTCTTGCATAACATGTGGGAGTTGAATGTGCGCAATACTGTATACAAAATATGATACACTAATACCCTAAGTGGTGTGAATTTTGGTGTAGGTTTTACAGAATAAACAAAATACATAATTATACTCTATAATTCATACATGACAATCAAGTGGAAGTATGTTTTTCACACAAAGTAAATGAAGATTTACATAAAAAAATAAAACATTATTTATTACATACTAAGTCGAAAATATGCACAGTTTTGGGCCGTTTGTGTCAACAGAGGAACATATTTTAATTTGTCTATGCAAAAGTTGTCATTCACTAGAAAACACTACTTGTTTTTTATTATTCTTTCCATATGTTTAACATCATAAATACGTATTTCCACGTATTGTTCCCCTATTCAGAAATGAAATTAAGTCCAGGAGTTAATGGATTTCGACTCTCAAATCCTCCAATTTTATTGGCTTGCTCCCTGCATGCCAGTTTAGAGGTAAGTCATTACATATTGGCTTTATTTGCATAAACACGCCAAGACCCGGTTAATTGTGATATGGTAACATTGTGTGTGAAGTCTCTTTTATAAGGTGCAATAAATATGACATCATTTACCTAAACACTTTTAAGAAGGACAATGCACACCAATGCAATTGTACTCGCATTTTCTTCTTTATGTCGGTACTTGTTTCGGTCCAACAAAGAACTGGAAAGTAGCACCACAACTTTTCTACATGACTTTGAAAGGAGACTCACACATTCTGAAGATACATAGGTTGATAAACCAAAATGATTCGGGCAAAGCAGTCCATTGGTCAATAAAAGTGAAGTCATGATCCAGTTACGTAATGAGCGCTCAAGTACAGGCCGCCTGTAGAACAGCGGCCGCAGGGATATTTTGGAGACTGTTAGAGCTTTCCAAAGGTGCCACTGACCTAATGTAGTGTGGGACAGTTTAGAAGTGGCCTAAACAAAGATATTTGTGACCTGTAACTTTCCTCAAACATCTACATTGTAATTTGATCCATGTACGCTTTTAATTATCTGGCTAAAATCTCGTGAAATTCTTGAATATTGTATTTGTCTAAAATATGGTAAATTTCTCATATTTTCTTGTCACACGATTTTCCATATTTTTGGAACGTAGGAGTCTGATTTGAGCAGATATTGTGACCATGGAAATTATAAACAGCAACCAAGAGACTCTTTCTGTTCAAACTTCTCTCCTACCGATATCTCACTTGACTTTTATTTTATACGAGAAGCCTGGTTTTCCAAACACAAGTCACACAAGATACCAGCAAACAATATTTTACATTGTATGCTTATTCTCGTGTAACTTTTGCAAAAATCTGTAAAATTGTTCAAATAAATATCCAATTTCTCCCATCCCTAAATTTTGTCCATTATGTCATACCGCATGCACAACTCCATGTGAACATCTTGATGAGAAGTAAATAAAGCTCAGATAAAAAGCTTTCTAACTGCTGTCACAACAATGCAACCAAATGGAATGAAAATTAAAAACATGTATGCATCACGTTCCCCTGTAATAACCATTGTTAAAGGCATCCTGACTCAAGTTCAACACATGTTGCTTCTTGTTCAACCCTGCATGCCTCAAGTTCAACGTACATGTATGTCTAAGTTCTATATTGTTTGCCACCGTTGCAGCCCCAGTGGGATGGAGTTCACAACTTACTCACACTGGAAGCAGTCTGAAAAAAATTAGATTTAATGTTCATAGAATTTTGTGTAAGACTAAAGACAGATAACATATACTAAAACAAGTGGAAATTGCCCAGTGAAAATTAGGTCATTTTAGGACTGTCTGTATGGAGACACTCTACACACTCTGCACCAGAAATAATTGTGCGTCAGGGGCATTGTCATGTTTGAAACCTCTTAATCTTGCTACAAAGCAGTGCGTCTCTTATGCATTTCTATAGCTCATTTAAAAGATCAAATGAAGGTTTTTTGCCAAACATAATCTTCTGATACTAAGTTATAGTGAGTGACACTCGTGTGTTGGGTGTATCTGGACAATGATCTTTGGAAAAGAAAAGTGTTGTTTTCTATAGCGTTTAGATCTCAAGATGATGAATGCCTAAGTTGAATGTTGAGCCGTGTCCTCCCAGGCTACGCGTGTTTCCTACAGTGGTGGAAAACACACAGTTTGTTAAAATACCCCTCACACACCAAAAGGGCCCTTGGTGTCATGCTTCATCATAGGGGTCTTCCCGCCCAGCTGCGGGACGGGGCGTGCTGCGACCTACGACTACGTGGGAGCACTATTTTTGAAAAAACAAGACTATGTGTCGTGTAGGAGTGTGAGTGGAAGGGTCAGGAGTGAATGAGAGAGTGAATTAAAAAATACCTGGCTCTTTGGACTAAAAGACTTTAATATTCCTTTGAGCTGGTATTATTAAAAGTGGGGAAACGGGGTTGGAGGTATATTGCCTTAATGAGCAGTCCCTCCTTTGTCTGTCAACATGTTTCGAAGCCCTCCCCTGGCTTCTTCTTCAGGACCTAAAGGATCCCTTCTACACTCACCATATAATAAGTTGAACCGCGGGGAGGTTTGACACAGAGAGGCAGTGTCCTTGGAGTATGTGTGACTATAGGCACCCTTCCAACCCGTTTTAAGGCTCATGGGGCATTATCTCCTTAGGGATCAAATTACAAAGTAGTATACCTATTTAGGTATTGTATACTGTGCATGGTTATTTAGCATGCTCATCACGTAGTAAATGCTACATGTATATACACTAATTTTTAGATATCATAGAGACATCGCTTCTTATTATATGGTGAGTGTAGAAGGGCTCCTCTAGGTCCTGAAGAAGAAGTCAGGGGAGGGCTTTGAAACATGTTGACAGACATAGGAGGGACTGCTCATTAAGGCAATATACCTCCAACCCCGTTTCCCCACTTTTAATAATACCAGCTCAAAGGAATATTAAAGTATTTTAGTCCAAAGAGCCAGGTATTTTTTAATTCACTCTCTCATTCACTCCTGACCCTTCCACTCACACTCCTACACGACACATAGTCTTGTTTTTTCAAAAATAGTGCTCCCACGTAGTCGTAGATCGCAGCACGCCCCGTCCCGCAGCGGGCGGGAAGACCCCTATGATGAAGCATGACACCAAGGGCCCTTTTGGTGTGTGAGGGGTATTTTAACAAACTGTGTGTTTTCCACCACTCTAGGAAACACGCGTAGTCTGGGAGGACACGGCTCAACATTTATCTGAGGGTGGATCTCTATGTTTTGTATATATTGACTTGAGGAGGGCGCATCCACCTCCATTGCTCCTATGAGCAGTACCTCTTCACTCCCCCCTTTGTTGTTTTTTGAATGCCAAAGTTGCCCTTTCCAGGTTTAAAGGCTTCGACCTATATTTTACACATAGAAAGCAGAGAAATTAAGTTACTGAGCAATTAACTCACTTGGAGTACCTTAAAGTGTCAAGTGTCAAGTGCCACTGCCACAACACATATCTTAAATAAGAAATATCTTAAGAATAAATCAATTAATCTTATAAAATAGCAGGCTCATTCGCAATGCTGTGTAAGTCTGGCTTTCGAACGCATACAGACTTATTTACAACTGTAAAAAGTTTTGTAATTAACCGAATTTAGTATTGGACTCGTAAAAGTATTTACTTGCTTAAAGGTTTCCATGTGAACAAATCTCCTACTGTGTTTAAAGAATGTCCCTCTTATGGCAGGCATATTCCTGAGGTGTGTTTGATGTTTGTAGGAACACTAGAAGCCTGCTTGATGTTTTGCTCATGGAAAAAAATCAATGTGTATGTTTTAACTTGCAAAATAAACCTCACAAAACTGTTTCCGGAATATGCTTGGAAAACTGCGGTTTCCAGTCACAACCCAGGAAAAAAATGTGTATTTATGGTGGAAATCTCCATCGATATCATGTTTAAATCCTTTGAATGCAGGTTTCTGTTTTTTTAAACGTCATGTGCTGAACTTTTAAATGTGGTCGTTGAGAACAATTTCCAAACGATTAAAACATAAAATAAATGTATTTGACAGAGGTATTGTGAGTGAAAAGCACCACGCCTCTGCCATCCTTCCAGCTTTATACTTTTCTGTATTTAGTAATTTACATTCCTGAGAGAGGAGCTCCCACTGGGTGCCAGATATACTGTTTGGTTTTCACTAAAACTACAGCTCCCACCAGACTTGGAATTTGGGGGCATGTGGATTGTCCACACGACTTTCCATTGTCAGTGAACAAGAAACTTGACCGAATAGTAAAGCTTCATCAGCAGAAAATGTTTGCCAAGTTTGTTTACTTTTTCCTCTGCACTGTCTGTGTGTGTACATGATAGACTCCGTGAATGACAAATGAGTGGGATGGAACGTTGATTACCTCATGGACCACACTCCTCCTGTTACACTACTAGGTATGTATGCCTTCTGCGTTATGCATTCCTGTTCAACCTCTGTTCTTTTAAAAAAAAGTTTTTATCTCATTTCCGAGCAGATAAAAAGCAGGGAATAAATAGGATACAATTCACCTTACCCCACACGAACAAGCTATAAATCATTGTACGTTCCAACATTTTCCTATAAAGTGCAAAAACGTTTTTTTCTTCTCCATTTTCTAAGAAACATACTCCGTAAATTCATTGCATGTACCCATGGTTAAGCACGGAACCTTATCTTCGCACCTCATTTAATTGTAGACTTAGTAAATCATAATTCATAAGGCTAAAAAAAACAATTGCCAAAAAGAAGCCGCATATCATTTTAAGTAAACTTGGCAACTTCCATAACCCCTTCATTAATTAATGTGAACATTATCATTGTTTCATCCCTGGAGATGCTAGACCTCATCATACAGATACTTTTCATCGGTTGCTATACCCTCCTATGCTCCCCCTCCCAGATTTTCTGGAATTTGGATACAGCCCCGATTGGAAAGGCATAGAGTTATTCACTTGTTGCATCTCAGATACCAACTGCTCATAAGCAGGAGCTTCTCTTGATTTCCATTTCTGTAAAATCAATTATTTGTCCACTAAGGTTGCAATAAAGTATAGTTGTTTCTGATGCATCGTCAGCTTTACCTGGTTGCATATCCCAAAAAGGGCTCCAGCTGATTCCGGTGTCACTGAGGTCTGTATCTTCTCCCTAACCATTGAAATACCCTACTAAAAAAGACAAACAGTGCTGGGCAAGTAAAGTTTATGTGGAGCCAGTCCCCCTTCTCAGCCTCACATCTAAAACATGTTCCAGATAAAGTCGGAAACATCCTTTGAAGTTTGGCTAATGTATAGTATAATAACCAGTTTGCCAAGAAAGCCATCCTCTTGAAATAGCCCCCCTAATGGCCTTGTGTGTCCATATTCCAAGTTAAGGGCTCAATCCTGCAACCAGTAGTGGTCGCAATTTTCTATAGGGCAGCCTGCACCAACTTGGGATACAAATGTTTCACCAGGGTATCATACCATTTGCCGACTCCAACTTGCCCAGAAACATATAACTCATCAGTAGCGGCCCGTGGTGGGAGTGCTGCCGGGCGGTGACGTGGGGTGGGGGAGGGGCAGGGTGGGGGGTAGTAAAGTACGGAATACGGCCGTACGGAGGTAAGTAGACATATAAATAAATAAAACGAATTTCGTTGCGCGCGCTGCATCGCATTGGCGATGCAGCGCGTGCAACGAAATTCGTTTTATTTATTTATATGTTTACTTACCTCTATAAGGCTGTATTCCGTACTTTACTTCCCCCACCCTGCCCCTCCCCCGCCCCACGTCATGGCCCGGCAGCACTCCCACCACGGGCCGCTACTGTAACTCATAGCTAATTACTGAGGGTGGTGAATCCCCTTGGGGCTGCTTATCGTAAAAGAAATGTTGTAGTTGAGAATATGATAGAAACATTGAGTCCGAAATTGCCGAATTGCCCTCTTGGAGCTGACTCCAGGGTGTCATGTTTCCAGCCACTAATAAGTCCTTAAATCCACAAATCCCTGCTTTCTCCCAATTCTGAATACACACTCTTCCTAAAAGTAAACCTAACGAGTCACAATCTTTCAAAGAGATATCTCAATCTAAAAAAGAAGCCTTAAAATATTTCTTAAAATGAGAAGTTGCTAATCCACTGTCTTGAATTGATAACTGAAAGTTTTCCAATTTAGTACGAGGTTTTTTGCGTGTCCAGATAAAATGACTCAACATTTGATCAATTTCTAAAAACAAATTCTGGGGGACTTTTATAATCAAATTAGAAGAAATACAGAGAAAAAGAGGTAAAATCGTCATTTTAGTTAACGCTATTCACCCATTAATGGTAAGTGGATATAGCTGCCATTGCATTAATAGTTTCTGTGCTTTCACTAACCTGGGTGCATAGTTGAGTTGATAAAGATTGGAAAAATCATAAGATATAAAAATACCTGAATATATAATGGGACAGAAGGCTTGCACATGGGGCTGCATTTCACTAGGTAATACAGAGTTGGAGATGTTAAATAGCAACATTTCTGATTTTGAATGATTGTTTCTATACCCCCCCAATTCAGAAAAGGCTTGCATTTTGTCAAAAGATCTTTTGATATTATGTTCCTCAGCATGCAGTTACAGGATCAAGTCATATGCAAAATGTTTTAGTTTTAGGAGCACCCCATATAGGGGGTTCAATGTGCAGGTCTTGGTGCAGAGTTAGAGCCAACTGTTCAATAAACAGTGTAAAAAAAACTGGAGAGATCAGTCAGCCCTGGCGAGTACCCCGACTGGTTGAGATTCTTCCTGCCATATGTGAATTTACCATAACCTTGGCTTGAGCTTGGTTGTATAAATTGCCTAAACACTTCACCAGTTTCAAAGAGAACCCATATATATTCAAGGTAGCGAAGAGAATCTCCCACTGAACTAGATCACATGCTTATTCCGCGTCGATCATAATGATAGCCACCTTGATCTTATTATTTGCAAAGAAATCTATGGCCTGGAGGAGAAAGTTGGTATTAGCTGAGATTGTTCTTCCTGGAAGAAATCCGTATTGGTCCGCATATGCCAGGGGTGTTATTCTGGAAGCAATTATTCTGGCCAAGATCTTATAATCATTGTATAGAAGGCTGATGGGATAGGAGCTAGGCTGATCAGAGGGTTTACCATTTTTTTTTTAATTGATTACCACCTCTGAGAAGCTAGAAGGCACTTCACACCCCTCTAGAATTTCATTAAACAAAATAGCCAGGAAGGGGGCCAACTGTAGTCCAAAAGTTTTATACATCTCTGCTGGTAGTCCATTGTTCCCACATGCTTTCCCATTTGGAGAGCTCTTAATCACTTCTTGAACTTCTTTAAACGTGATGGGAACAGCTGCACTCAACTGCTGCTCTTGGCTAAGAGTAGGCTTGTCAATAAGAAACGTATTCGCAGTTAAGAAACGTATTCATTGCATCAGACATAATAACCGATGAGGACTTATATAGTTGCATGTAATGGGTTAGAAAGACTTTTTCTATCTCCTCCGGTTGGGCTACCTTCTGACCACTGGTTCCATCATAGATAGATTTAATAATAGAGTTGTTCTGTCTCTTCTTAACCAACCACACAAGAAATCGTCTACCTGCTCACTCTCTTTGTATAGCTGATGAAAGCTAGAGTTCTGATTCAAGATTGTCTGGGCAAGGTAATGTTCTTTCCGAGCCTGTCTAGCTTCTCTTAATCTCAAACTAGAATCCTGCACACCCCCGTAAGATGAACCCGAGTGGCTAGATCCAGATCTACCTCTAGAGCTTGCCTCATTTCCCTTTTTAGTTTAAGTATTTGAGCTTTAAAGGCAATGGTTTCTTCCCGTATAAGGGCCTTGCAGGCCTCCCAGACAGATAAGGAGGAAGCCAACCCTATCGTCCTCCTGAAAAATTCAGCAAGATGCAAATTTATGACTGCAACACATCCTTAATTGGTTAAAAGAGATTTGTCTAGGAACCGAAGTTAGCATTTAACTCTGTAAACAGAACTGAATGGTCTGAGAAGAGATTAGACCTTATGCCAGAGTTCCTCCTAGTCCACTGAAACAAGTCCAGAAAAAAAATCATCCTGGAGGCCGTATTATACCTTCTAGAAAAGCAGATAAACTTCTGGGATTGAGGGTTGTCTAGATGCCAAGTATTGACTAGGGCTAGGTCCTCAGACAATTTAGCTAGAAATCTTGATGCCCTCGATTTATTCTGAGCCTTATTTGTATGGGATGAGTCCAATCTAACATCCTGCAGAATATTAAAATCTCCCCCTATCACCAATAGGCCAGAGGACACCAGCATGCTTCGTATAACTCATTGAGTTCAGCAATATCGTCTTCAATAGGGCCATAGTAGCTGACTAAGCAAAAATGATGTGTTCCTCTTACCTCCTTAAGTATGATCCATCTAGCCTTAGAATATCTAAGCACCTTTAAAATGTCCCCTTAAATGTCCTCAATATTAAAATTGCCACCCCTTTAATTGCTGCTCCTACCGAAGCAAAGAATGCTTGCAAGATACATTTCTGCATTTTTGTTTTTTTAGATTGGGTTTAAAGGTGAGTCTTTTGTAAAAAGGAATTATCTGACCCTGGGCTGCTACTTGTCATTCTATAGTAGATTTTAATTTAACCTGGTTGTTAGCACCATTAATATTGCATGATGCTAATTTGATAGAATTATAACTCATCATAACAAATATATAAAATGTTTTTAGATGAAAGGTGAGCATCAGTTCCCTCTATAGCTAAATGATTGGGTCTCTCATTTTGCGGGCCCTAGCTATTATGAAAGTTCTTGTGTATGTAAAAGCTCATAGCCTGATAAAAAAAGATCCTAGGCTTTACAGTGTGCCTGCTCTTTTACCCCTTCCCACCTCTTGCCCATACCCCCCGGCCTCCCCTCCTGCTTCTGAGGCCCCACCCGTCCTAGGCCTCCCTCAGGAGCTGCCCTCCCTTCCTAGACCACCCCACATCCTACATGAGTGCTTTGGCATGGCACTCTTTTGAACCCACCACCAGAAAGGACATGCACCAGACGGTCACTCTCTGGTCACACATGTGTAGGTATCACTAAGAGAGCCTTATACATTATAATACATAATATACATTCATACATTTAGCTGAAATGCACTGAAATGCACGTCCGCTCCCTCAACCTTACTCAAATCAGATCAACTAAATCTTGCCATTATAAGTGCTCAAATATCTTAGGGACCACCATTTTTTGGCCCAGCTGCTCCAGGATTTTGTTTAATAGAGCCAAGTTGACAGAGTGAAAAAAATGTGCACGTCCCTGATAAAACGTCTTAAGATTAGATTGCTGGACAATACCAGCCGGGGCTCCATGGAGCTTGAAATCATCAATTAAAGAAATAAATTATTAGCAACGATGTGCCGCTACAATAGACATGTCAGAAAATATGCGAAATGTGAAATCATCAGATGTGGTAAATGATTTCTATCTCATTGCACAAGATAGAATTCGTCCTTTGATATGAAAGTCCCCGAAGTTTGCTAAAATCGTTCTAGGATATTTGGTGTTAGCAGGGCGAATAGCAAGGACCTGATGGGCAGGTGTGATAGTTAAGTCCATTCCTTATGATTCTTTATCCATGAGAACACGCTTAAAGATCAGCTCTGAAATTAGCGTAGCGACGGGTTGGCTAGCCTCTCCATCCTCCGGAATTCCAACAAACCTTAGATTTACACACCTGGATCTGTACGCAGCACCGTCCAGCTGGAGCTGCAGCTCCTCTAAATCAGTTTGAACATTCATGTTGATTCTTACTTGATTGTTACTTCAATCCTCCAAAGCAGCAACCCTCTGCTCCACCTGTGTCATGCAGGAAGTAAGTTGCTGCAGAATGTCAGAAATTTGGCTCAACCGCTCGCTAGTTTTTCTGCTAGCATCTTCTTTTGACAGTTTCTTCTCACGTAATTTGCTCAAAATTAGATTCAGTGTTTTTTCCAGAGATGCTGCTTGTGGTAGAAACGGTGCCTTGTCTTGAGAACTTATAGAGCGATCTAGGATTATGTCCACGCACATAGAGCTTTTGTTAGGTGAAGGAGAGAATTCTGTAATATCATGGCAATCCTCAACCTGCATTGTTCTCAGCAGTAAATTACTTTGCTCTTTCAGATTCACTTTGGAACTGACCGTAAAAAACAGGGGTTGTAAACTTTCCCAGCACTCACAGCATTCCCAGTATTCACTGAATTTTCATGCTTATGATCAGACACTTCGGCTATATGGGCAGCAGACTTGGAAGTTGAGAATCTTTTACCACCTGACTGACTTTCCTGCCGTCGGGCTTGGGATTGATTCATTAGAAGAGTTTAGTAGCAAGGAAGTAGATTGGGATGGTTCTTCCGAAGCTGAAAGTTGCTGCATAGCTATTAGAGGGCTGTCATTCCTCCCTGTAATTGGAGCAAGTGACCCTCAAATCTTTCAGGCTTTTGAGCTCTTTGCAGTGTGAGTTTTCATTGATGTGTCCCGCGTGATGTGTTTCATTGAAGCTCTCCCGAGTAATTTTCTCCTTTTATGTTAGATTTTTTTCAGGGTGCACTATGGTGCAGGAATTTCACTGGAAAAAAGACCCCAAGCCGCATCTGTGCTACACAGACTGCTTCCGCAATCTTTACCGGCTCCACCTGGGAAAACACCTGGAGTGCTTCCTCAGGCAGCACCTTCTTGACTGCTGCAACCTGGTATTGCCTGAAAGTATCAGCTGATCCAAACCTCAGGCCAGGTACCGGGATTTCCACGCTCCCGCACTGTATCTTGTACACAGGCCCCCTCCCCACGAGCACCGCATTCCCTTGACCAGCACACCACACCACCGCTATGCCGCAGAGCAAGCAGTAAACCCCAAGTCCAATGCTCCTATGCTCTTTTCTTTTAAAGTTAAGATTTTAGGAATGGATATTAAGCTTTAGCTTTCCTCTGCTCCGCTTGCAGAGTTTGCAGAGTTTTTCGCACTCCAAGGTTCTCAAAAACTCCGCTCCAATGGTAAGTTGGCGAGCGCAAGTGACGAAAATACAACACTGGACCACTTCCATGTGAGATATCACAACGCGGGCGGTCGCGGATGGTGGCTACCACTCGGGTTGAGAAACCTTCCATTCCCATTGTGGAAGCTACCGCTCGAGTAGAACTTCTACTCGAGCGGCAGAAAGAAGCTGCGCCCTCTTGCACTGTGCGAGATGCCGTTCGCGATGATTTTACAGCGCAGCACAAACACCCGGTACTAAAAACAGGTGCGAACGGTGTGCGGTAACCCACTCCGCCGCTCGCGGTACTCCACGTAGCTTGGCTGAGTTTTTTTTTACGCTTGCGGAATTCCGCGAACTCCTCTCAGGCATAATTTTAAGCAGATTTCAACCTTTATGTGGAATAGAAGTGACCCTGTTAGCAGTTACGGATGATATCCGGGTGCACCTTAATGAAGCACACAGTGCAGCATTTATCCTTTTAGATTTATGCAGAGCTCATGATACTGAGTCTCACAGTAGTCCCCGCACCTCAAGTCCTGGGACTTCTCCAACCAAGTGGCCTGGCCGGGGGAGGAGAGGGAGGGGAAAGGAATAACTGACTGGAGTCTTGAGTCAGATGGCGCCCCTTCCCTGTCGAAGTTGAGTGGACTTCGCACCCCAACATCCAGTCACAGCAATGCTCTGTGAACCACAATCCACAAGGTTGTGAGCTTCCTACGGCAGGGAGTGGTCAGGAACCAGCCGGAGCATGAAGCTTGATCAGCCTGCAGCCTGCAGCACGACCATCTCGGTGTGCGTCCTCATCAGAAAGTGGATTCAGCCGTGGAGCATGACGGAAACTCCCACCTGGCCCAGTTCAACCTCTGCTCTTATATGTTTCCTATCACCAACTAGTCACAGGATCGTGCTAGCCTGTCTGGAAATCTGACACTGCCTGAAGGGCTGGTCTTGCAGTTTAGTGTGAGGGCTGTTTGTTTGGCTGTTTGTTGGCTTGTTTTATGGTCTGATGGGCCTATTTATTCTCTAGTATTAGCACAAACATTGCCTGCAGCAATCACAAATACATGCAGTCGCCTATATCTTGAAAAACAAATATAGACTTCTCTTCACAAGTTCAGAACTTCCCAGGTTTGCAACTGTGGGACACTTTTTTAACTAGCTGATTCTCTAATAGAAGCTACGTCTATTTTGATTCTGCAGCTTTTCTTCTATCATTTTCTGACCAGTAATTCCATATTTGATACTAAATTGCCTCTCCAGAAACATAATGGTGCATGAAATGCGAAGTCAACATTCAACTCCATCTTTTTGTGCACTTATTTGTATGGTTATAACTTATCCTTAGGTCGGTGTAGTGGTTGAATATGACTGTCATGAGGCACTACATTATTGTGCACACTGTTGTGCAGCAAATGGATGCTTCATAGGGAGTCTCCACCTTGAATGAAATTTCTTATATTCTAGCATATTCTCGTTGGTTCTGATATTTTCTACCTGCAGAGTGTCCAAGAAAATAACGAGCTGATACCCATCTTCCTTGACACCCATCTTCAAAGAGGTAGCAGCGTAAATATCAGCATTTATCCTGCCACAGCCTTCCACCCAGCCATTCTTGGTTCTGGCATTTCAGCTCCTGACTGAAGCTGGGCAGTTGAGAGCATTTAGGAGCTGCCGTTGAGGCTGCATACAATGAATACATATATTTAGGACTATGGAGAGTACCTAGGCATCTCAATATGGATTTCATCTTCCATTAATATTGTCCCTTTTTTCTGTTTTTCCAGACAATCTCTAATGGTTAGCATTGATGCTGGTCACTGTGAGGACTGTGAGCACCCTTTATCACTCTGTATCAGAGATTATTAATGGGTGCCAACATTGGCATATATGATCACTTACACAATGGCATGCTTGGCTGGTCTGAATTTGATTCCGGCCCTGTCTTTTAATAAAAGGTGTAATACTCAAATAGTAGGGTAGTTCGACAGCACAAACCAACACATCGAAAACCAACAAGAAACTTTTGGCCCAGAGAACTCATTTTTGGGGAATGCAATTCATCTGAAGCAGTGTTAGAAGAGACATTCTTAAAAATAAATACAAAAATATGTAGCTTTGAAACAGAAAGATGATGATGGAGAGAAACACTATTCTTATCATCATTATATGGCAAAATCAAAGAGGCTACAAACAACACTCACCTAAGGTTGATATTAGAATAAATTTGAAGAACCAAATATGTTTAAGATTTTTTATATCAACCAATAGCCCGTAAGTGTGGAATTGGCCCTTTTTGCAGGGTAATCCCCAAACTTTTTTTGTTTCCTCCCTCCTATTTTTTCTGAGCTGTTTTCATTGACTTTAGAATTGGGGAACTGGCACAGCGGGTCACATTCCTAGTAGTGGGAGAGACACTCTACTGACTCTAGATGAGAGGTGCAGGGAGACCGCCCAAAAGAGTGTGGGTTGAATGCCAGAAGCAGTCAGACACTGGCTCACCAGCCTCAGGAGGGTGATGTGGGGTACTTTTGCAAGGCACTGGATGGTGAGGTGAAGGGTAGTATGGTTAACACCTGTGAGGGGCTTTGTGATTTGATTGCTGAAGAGCATATGTTCAGTCCCTGTTTTTCAGAGCTATGCCAACATCCGGGGGAGTGTGAGTTCTTTGACCCCAGGAAAATTGCTCTGGAGGCAGAACCTTTGGTGGATTCCAGAGGGTCTGAAGAAGCTTTTATGAGTGATCCTGAAGGAGGTAGCTCAGTGTTCTCCAACTAAGTGAGGCAGGGGAGGTTTGTTGTGACCCAGATAGGACCCAGTGTAGTGGGATGGGTGGGGGTGGGCCGAGGCCCAGGTTGTCCAACACCCAGCCCCAGGACCTGGTTGGGGTCATGACTGAGCAACAGGAGGGAGGCCTAGCCTGTACCTGAGGGGGATCTCAGGGTGTCAGGTGAGCTGGGGGGTGGCTGTCACAAGCATCCAACTAGTTCTGGTCTCTGGCAGCACCACTCCAAGTGGAAGGGTACAGGAGTACCGGAAAAGGGGTGGAGGGCCAGTGCGTCAGGGGTTGCCAGCTCTGAGGTCAGAGCACCCCAGGACTGACAATGGTGAGGCCACTTCTGAATTGGGGGGGTCTTCATGCACTGTCAGGTGGACAGGGAGCTGAAGACTTGCGCCCGGCAGACTCTCACACAACACATGAGGAATGTGTTCCCCTTGGGGGCTGGTGGGTGTACTCCCCTGGATGTCCTGGTGAGCCAGGAAGAGGTCCGACTTAAGGGGCACACCCTGGGTTAGAGGTCCAGGTTTAGGTTGTCCCCCCTGACTTGGAGGAGGGGGCAACTGCTACCAGTGTCCTCACCGTTTGGTCTTCTCGGGGTACCCCTCCGGGTGGGACAGTGCGGAGCAACAGAGGGAGGGGTAGGGGAAGGGAAGCCTCATCCCTGGCCCCTGCCCAGCCTTGGGGTAGCCTGGGCTGGGAGGCCAGTTGCAGGATAGCACCCCTGAACTGATAGGGGAATTGTGTAGGACGCCTGCCACAGACACCCTGACAATTCTGGGGGCAACTCCTAGAGAGCGGGGCAGGATCCGAGAAGGGGAAGCAGGGGGAGGGAAGCCTTGCCCTGGCTCCTGTCCAGCCTCAGGGTACAGACCCTTGGTTGGATCACCAGGGTCAGGAATGGATGCCATCCCTGACCTGGTGGGAGGCAGAATGGACAGAGGGTGCTAGGCACCTGGGACTACAGCCCCCAACTCTAAGAAACCACAGAGGTTAGAGAGCCCTGAAAGGCATGAAGCCTGGCTCCCATCACTGACAGCTGTCAGTGGCCTCTGTGGGTTGCTGTCCTGGTGGAAAGAATTGTCCCTGGGGGAGAGACAGGAGACACACCCCTGGGGTAGACCGGCCCACACCACTGTGTTGGCCATGGTGATATTGTCTGCCCACTGGGATACATCTGTGAGCAAAGTAAGGTTAGGTGCTGCCCAGATGGGATCCACAGGTGAATGGAAGGGTTCCCCATGGGTTAAATTAGTGGGACCTGAGAGTATGGATAGATGGATCCAACTGGGTTCTGAGAGGAGTAGAACCGGAATATACCTTTGATGGGCCTGGGTCCATGTTCTATTGCCCCAATCAGGGAAGTCCATCAAGGTATTGATTGGTTCACCCTGGCTTTAGGCTGAAAGGGTGTCGGGTTGGACCTGGCCCTTTTTGCATGGTTATCCCCAAACTTTTTGCTTACTTATTCCTATTTTTTCTGACCTGTTTTTGTGGCTATAGGACTCTGGGTACTTTACCACTACTGATCAATGCTAAAGTGCATATGCTCTCTGTGTAAATTGTGATTATGGTTGGCTATCCATGATTGGCATATTTGAATTACTGGTAAGTCCCTAGTAAAGTGCACTGCATGTGCCCAGGGCCTTTAAATCAAATGCTACTCGTGGACCTGCAGCACTGATTGCGCCACCCACACAGGAAGACTTTCAAATGTGTCTTAGACCTGCCACTGCAGGGTCTGTGTGTGCAGTTTTAAACTGCCATGTCGACCTGGCAAGTGCACCCACTTTCCAGGCCCTAAACTTCCCTTTTCTTACATGTAAGGCACCCCTAATATAGGCCCAATGTAGCCCCATGGGAAGGATGCAGTGTATGTGAAAGGTAGGACATGTACTGGTGTGTTTTACATGTCCTGATAGAGAAATATTGTGTATTTAGTTTCTCACTATTGAAAGGCTGTCTTTCCCATAGGCGACCATTGGAGCTGCCTTGTAATATTTTACTAGTGTAACTTTCAATTGGGAAAGATAGAGAAATGGAGTCTGGGCTCCCTGAGCTCAGAATTTAATAACACATCTTTTAGTAAAGACGTTTTTTTTATTGTGTGTTTAAAATGCCATTTTTAGAAAGTGGGCATTTTCTGGTTTAACCATCCTGTGTGCCTCTGCCTGCTTCTGGATTCCCTGTCTGGTTTTAGACTGACAGACACTCACACAAAAGGAGCTGAGGTGTGTCGTTCAGATGCTGATGAGCCATCCTGGGCTAGAGTGGTGGGAGGAGTTGTCACTCACACCGGAATGAACTGTGGCTACCTTTCACAATCACTCGCAGACCAGAACCGTCTTGTAATCAATGCATCACTTCCCCCTACAATCCGGATTCGACTTATCACTTCTCGTGCTTGCAGTCGAACTGTTGCATCACCTCCCCAAGGACTCAGGAATTGATATATCGCTGTGTTTTCCAATGCTTCCCTCCCAGCATCTGTTATGCTTTGTGTATTTTGACGCATTTGAGGTACTGTGTTTAAAAATCCTGCATCCATAGAGTTCTAGCGACATAATTGCTTGAAACCTTTTAAAAGTCATATTTTGAGTTGTGTATGTTGGATTTTTGTCATTTTGGTCTTGTTTGGTTTAGATAAAGATACTTTATTTTTCTAAACAAGTGTGTTGTCCATTTGTAGTGTTTTCACTGTGTTACCGTGTGTTTTATGTACATATGCTGTACACTCTGAGATAAGCCTAACTGCTTGTGTCAAGCTACCAAGGAGGTGAGCAGGGGTTATCTTGGGTGTGTAATCCCATTACCCTGACTAGAAGGAAGGGTCCCTACTTTGAACAGGTGCATACCACTGCCAACTAGAGACCCCAATTTCTAACACTAAGAATTTGGATTTAGGATATCCTCAAAACAAAATCAGATCTGGTTAAAAGTAGTATTTTTCTAAGGCATGAATGGCAAATAGGGCAGAATGGTGGAGAATGGTGGAGAAACCTGTGGAATAACAGGAGTATCCTGCTCAAATTCACAATGTTGCCATACACATTGTGGGAAGGTGGAGAAGATATTCCATTGTGACATTCTTAAGGAAACAGAAATATGTATACTTTGACTTGCACGGAGTAGTTATCCCAATATTTTTCTTGTGCTCCATATAATACAACATGATAATAAGGTGCTTACCCACAGACAAAAAACACAACAAATTATTGATTGGGAATAATTATTGTTAAATTAAGAAACATTGGGACTTAAGAACCTTTGAAATATCCTACACCATGCTTGATGAAAAGCCACTTTATTAGAAAGGTGGGGCACTGTAAAATAATGGTAGAAAAGGTACATGGTTTGCTAATCACATCGAAATATACCATAATATAGGTAAAGCCTAGAGATAAATACAATACTTCCCATCCTCCATGAGATCAATTAGGGTAGTCCGCTGCCAATAAACGCACTCCCTTCTTTTGCACTGTCTTTTTGGTGGTGGTGAGGGAGTGGGGAGTGGAGATGGACGTCTTCTGGCAACTCTCAGATGCAAAATGAGCACCTCCATGGCGTAGTTGAGCTTGCAACACTGTTCTGTCGGGCTTTTCGTTATATATATGCGTTATTTCCTATGCCTGGGTTACTGGTGCACATGGATTTTAACGCATTTGAGCCTCAGCTCACTGCTTGCTGATGGTGCGTCATTTTCCTGAAAACCCATAAATATAACAGCATTAGTTTCACGCTAGTTTTAGCGTGGGAACGCCTAACTTGCACATTTTATTTTCGGCATTGCACTGCCAGTAGTGATGCAGCTACATTACGATGCACGGTTACTATAAATGACTCATGTGCACACATGCGTCACCTTGTAAATATGGCGTATGTCCTGCACCGCCACTGGTTCAAAAATATTGATGCAACGGCGGTGCAGCATGCTTGTAAATGAAGCTCTTGGACTATTGGGCAAGTTTGAGGGGACAAACTACACACGACCCTGGAGTGAATGTGAAGAACAGGTCCCGGCCTAACAAAATCAGAAGTGAAAGCCACAGTCAGTCATTGCATGCTGGGGAACCCTGAAAATGAAAGCCCCTCTATTATGAACAGATGCACTACACAGAGAATTGTCTCAATGCTACAGGCTAACAGATGGAGCATATTGGTGGAGGTACACATGTGTGTTTGCACAGAATGTCTCATGTGCTATGGGGCTAGCATAAAGCCATCAGGTTTCACAAGGTGGACAGAGCCTGTCAGTCAATTTGAAGCACTAGCCACATCCCTATCATGAATTGGGATTAAGAGTTGCATTCAAGCATCACATGCAGGGGAATCCCCCGACCAGCTGTCCATATCAGAGAGTCACAACCTCTTATTCAATCTTCGTCATGTGACCACCAGTTGATTATTTATTGCTGTTCAAATTGGTAATACAGTTTTGTACCATTTAAATAGTTGGCTGTGGAATATAAAATGAGTATTAACATTATGTACATGAATCATCAGTTGTTCACTGCAATTGTGATTTACCTATAAAAAGGCCAGTGATTACTATTGTTTTGTGGCCAAAACTCATGTCAGAATTAGTAGCTTAATATTCAGAGGAAGCTTTGCCCGTAATTTACTGGGTAGTTGGGAATTTGTGGGAATGTGTAGGCACATGTCATGGGAAAGGACTGCATGTTTGTGATGAGAATTGACTGAAAGTCTTGCAAAAGGCTGTCTCTATCTTTATTAAAAAAACATTGCCATAGCCAGTATGGTCGGCCTTGGTAATGGATAAACTGAAAGACAATAAACATTCAGGTATCCATCCACATTCTCGCACACATACACAAAAACACAAACGCACACACATACACACACTCTCCATATATGCATACTCACGTGCATATTCACCGTATAAAAATGCAACGTGCATTTAGGCACTAATAAGGACTGACCAACAAAGAGGCACCCATGCACATAAAAGTACACGTTGTAGCACGTATACACTTCCATATGATAAACTGTACAAACATAACAGGTATCCTTGCAGACGAAGCACTTACATGCATACACACAGACACATACAAGCGCACACACACACACACCAAAGTGAGGCAGGGAAAGTATCAGACACAAACACAGTGAGCATATTCTACAAAGTAGAGACAGTGACATGAAAATAAATAAGTGTTAACGCTGCACCAAAAACCACTTTGTTCTAAGGACAGTGTGGAGACACCTTCTTCATTTACAGTTTAGAAATTGCAGCACTCTTTAGAGACACAGAAAAAGTCCTCTTCTACAGATAGATAGTATAGAAAGTTTAAACCCTGAATCATTGAGGCAACATAAGCACCCCTGCTTCTTTACATTAGAAAATTGCCTGAAAGGTTTGGAGCCGGGTTAAAAAAGTAATGGGAATCAAGCATTATAATTACTACACTCCGGTATTCCATGATGGGGTTTGCAAGCAGTAGGAAACTGCAGTGATAACCCACTTGGGGGATTTCTTTAGCCAGGACCATCTGTGTTCATTTTCGGAATTACAGAAGGACTTTAGATTACCTAGAAAATTCTTTTTCAAATATTTACAGCTAAGAGACAGCTTGAGCAAATTAGATGACTTCTCAGGTGAGCGAATTCCCCTTTTGGATTTAATTATGTATTGGGGTGGTAGGATTGGGCAGCTGTATACAGATCTGAATTATAGGGTAGTGGATGGGGTACGATTGTGACAGCAGATGTAGACATCCGGGCATCAATCGAGGTGGAGAAGAAAGTATTATTAACTGCTACATTGAAAACCCAGCATTTTTAAACTATCTTTAATTTATATTATGCACCAGCTAAATTGTTCAGCTGGGGTAAAAGAAAGGATGATAAATGTCCTGATGCGAGGGTATCGCTGCCGAATTGGTGTATATGTTTTATAGCTGCCCAAAGCTGTGGGCGCTTAAGGAGGGCATCGAAGATCTGCGGGATAAGATCTTAGGAGTAAGAGTCGGTATTAGTCCAACATTAATGGTTTTTGGGATGAATTCATCATTTCCGGGACTGTAGGGCAGATTTATTTTATGTTTATATCGACAGCAGTGGCACACCTGCTGTTAGCAATGTATGGAAAGATAGTGAAACACCCACAATATAACAGTGGTTTTCCCTACTGCTGAGTATGTATAAAGTGCTCTATATGATTGTAAAGGGAGGCAGGGGAGTAGGCGGGGAAAGCAGATCTTGTCTTCCTTGAGAGCGTGGAGGGATGGCGCACTCTCAGTAGTCTAGTGCATTCTAGGTCTTAAAGTTTGTATAAATAATTGTAATGCTGCCCGCTATGGGCAAATAGGAATTGATGATTTTTTAGCTCCAATGAAATGTATAGTTGGAATGAATTTGTAACTGTAATTTATGTTGTGCTCCTTCTTTGGCAATAAATACATTTAAAAAAATAGAAAATTGTGGAAATAAAAATTTAGCTTTGCAGCGATTGTGTAGACCCCAGAAGCCTTCACCAACCTAAGTTCCTCTTTTGTCACATTCATGGAGGTGTGGCCACATTTTCTGTGCAAACTATAAATTCCTTTTAATTCACCGACCATGTAGCCATTGATTTCATATTCAAAAGACCTTTTCTTAAAATATTAACAACTTGGGGGCAGATTTACAAGCCCCATGTGCCACTTTTGCGTCACTTTTCCCATGGTAAAAATGACGCAAAAGTGGCGCAAGGGGCTTGTAAATAAGCCCCTTGCTTTCTATACCTTATTATACCATGCATACTCCTCCCACCCTGGAACTTTTTTCATTTAGGTGAGAAATTACAGGTCGTCAAGTTTACTTACTTGCTTTCAACCATTCCAAATTCTTTCAAGAGAACTGTATAACAATTAACCATGTCACAGGGTCTCCTCACCATGCCAGAAATTAAAATGCATTTACATAACAAAGTAAATTCAAAAAGGCAAGCTTTTACACATTGTACATATAGAGTAGCTGCACTCTTTAGATTTCCCAAAACGGATTGTTCAGTGCACAAATCCTCGAGAAAACATCCTACTTACTGACTCAGTTACCAGTAACATACATTACTCTGAGTCCAGGTCTTCCTACTCCAAATACTTGTGCTGATATGCATGAGGAGATAGGGCTCCCATGAGACAGATTAGCCTCTGTTCTATAATTGAGATGTTGTGCTTTCTTCCCTTTCTGCCTTTTTTTGAAGTTCCCCCTTCACTTTAAATTTACCTCTAACTCCCCCAGATAGATATACCACATCAATAAGCCTACAAATCCGTCAGTCAGTCAACATTCAGTTTATTCATACCACAGTCTTTAAACTAGCACATCATAAATACAATAAACATACAATAAATGCTTCATAATTTAAAAGTGACATAAAACATCATAGAACAAATCCATAAACCTTCATGATGGTCTCGACCTATTTCATAAATAGTACCTCACTAACACTTCCTTAATAGATATTATGTGTTTCCCTGAGGTATGTCATATAAACAATTTGCAGTGTATGCCCCATAAATATAACATTCCATACAACTATAAAAACAATTACATGGTTAATTTATATTGGGTTTAAGACATTTCATAAATTGTAGTATACCTTGCTAATTCTTGTTTTACAGAGGTGAAAAACCTCTCTAATGCACATTTTATATCGAAGTACCTCATATCCATCTGGAACGTTACAGCCTGTCTCCTGTCCCTCACGACATATTCCCTTAGGCCAGGTCTCAATAAGGTTTTCCTCTGATATAAAAACCAGAAACAATCTAAAATAATGTGCCGAAGATCACATTGAGAGCCTTATTTGCAAGAAATGATGCATCACTGTGGTAATGCATCAATGCGCCAAAATTACTTGCACCTGCGGCAAAAGTCCTTAAGATGCCATGGATGCGCTGCATTTACAATACCGGGCTCCATGGCTCAATGACCTACGGATGTGTTAGAAATACTGGCACATATGTGGAAAGGATGCCGTAAGGCATGAGGCCCAAAAGTGGTGAATTGCTGTAGTTGGTCATAAGACTGACCCAACTACAGCAATGTGTCAAAACACAGAGGCGATGTGTCAATATTGACTAACACAAGTAGCCTACTGTATGGGGACCAATGTTATAGAGTATGAAAAAGTGAAAAACTCACTTTGGACTCTAACACATTGGTCCTATATGTCTCGCATACCAGTGGGCAAAATGTACTTCTGTGTACCACTATACCTACATATGTGTGACATATTGTGTGAGACTACCATGTGTGTGGGTACAAGTCATTAATGTTGTGCAATGTGACATTTACTGTTTTGCCTACCTTTTGTGTCAATTTACCTGTTGAGGGGACATGATTTCCTTGCAGATAACATTGTTGGTAGCGACTTCCGCTGGTCAGATTCCTATGCCACAGCCAATGCGTCATTCCTACACCTGGGTTTAGAGGCGTAGGAATTTTGACACATTGCAAGCACAGCGGCCCACTTCTCGACAATACATCACTTTTCCAAAAATTCATAATTATCACTGTGTCAGTTTTACCGGGGATTTTACATGGAACTGCCTACCTTGTATATATTAGTACCAACGCGATGCAGCAGATCCTCATGAAGGTAAGAACTGACACAGGCTGATGAAAAGGGACACATCTGCCTAGATGCATCACAGTGTAAATATAAACCAAAGAAAAGGCCGCCAGAGCTTAAAAAAAAAATACACAACAGCAGCATAAGCTCCTTGTAAATGAGCCCCTTAGTTTTTAATCCACACCTACAAATGTTGTTATCAATTATAAGAAGCTTCTTTGCAGGCAAGGTTAAGATTGGATTCACCCCACATTTAATGTTTCGCAATTCCTGTCTTATATGTTCATTGGGCAGCTTTTTTAGGTATGGAAAGGTTATTTCTTGCATCCAAGAAGTTCTCAAGTGCCGTACAGATTTTGTTTTCTCCAAATATTTTAAATCCTCAAACCTGGCCATATATTTTGTCAGTCTTCTCAGCTCACTTTTGCTCATTTTCAATTTTTTGGTACATTTCGTTTTATTGCCTATCTTTTAAATGTGTTGTGGAACCTCTGCCTGAAGGTCTTTGCCCATTTTAATGCACTATTTTTAATTTCAATTTGACAAAGAGTTGACATTTTTAAGGACTCACTCTGGACATTTCTGTTCCAAAATCAAATCACACTAGCAAAAGCTAAATAATTCCAAGCCGTTAAGCCTGTCTCCATCCGAATACCCTGAATCATCGAGGAGGGTGGCAGAGTCAAAAGACGTTTCAGGCATTTATCTTCCTCCAGGTCCCAATTAGTTTTTCCACTCAGGCTAATCACTTCTACTCCATACTGGAGTTGGGGCTAAATCATAGCTTGAAAGGCAGCTTGGACCAGTCTTAAGGAGGGCTCTCCATATGCTTTACTAAATTTCTTAAGGCCACTTACATTTGAAAATGCTTTTGCTCATAATACTTCAATGTGGCCTTTCCATGTCAAATTATGAACCACATTCCCAGATATTTATATTTGTTACCCACCTCTATTTCTGCTCTATTGAGCAGCCATTTGTGCTTAAAGTTCTTTTTTTCCAAATGGGAGCACTTTAGTTTTATTCAGGTTGATTATAAGTTTTTTTCTTTTTGCAATATTTTAGAGAACGCATGTAGGTCCTCAATTATGTGATTTTGTTGTAGGGGAGCTCAGCAAGGCACCTGCGCTGCCCTACACTAAAGTGAAAGACTAGGAATGCACTGTATTTATGCAATACAGTGCATTCCTGTTGTTTTGCCCTGCGCTGGCACCGTTTCAGCAGCCTAGCGCCAACATAGACACCTTTGCACCCTAGTGCAAGGGTGCCTTTGTAGCATGACAGATTGTTTTTGTGCAGGAAGGGACACCTTCCTGCAAAACTGCAATCCTAAGTGGTGTTTTCCTATTTTTATGTGTGCTGCAGAAAGTAGCACACATAGAAATAGGAAAAAACGAGGAGAAATAAAGATATTTCTCCTTGTTACTCCTCAGTTTGGGAGGCATATGTATTTGGTGCTTCACCGGATTAACATGAGTTTGTAAATCTGGGGCAGAGTCAAATCCATGGGTGTTGAGTGGGAAAACCCACCGCAATGCCCGTGGAACTCCTCCCAGCACAGAGTAAAGCAACGCAGCGATTTGCACTGCATTGTCTTTCTCAAAATTCATGAGGCTACTCAAAGCCCTGCTGGGTGCCTTTGTGTGGCTTCATAAATTGGATTGAGAGCCCTGCATCATGCATGTACCAGTTTACGTGGTGCAAAAGTGATACAGGACTGTCATAAATATGTCCCCTAGTTTGCTCTGCAAATCAATTTTTAGTACATCCATTAGTACCAAATTATCAGCATCAACAAGACAGGTTCTGTTCATCTTTGGGCTTAAATTATTTATAATTTCTAGAGTTTTGGGTTGATCTGCTAGAAAAAATGAAAATAGCAGAGGCGCCAATATTAGCCCTGTCTAAGGCCATTCCTAATATATATTTTCTATGACAATGAGCCTTGCACATTGAGTTCCACTTGAGCCCAATTATTCCTATGAGTTTTTGTAAGATTAAAAGCAAACCACTTGGTAATTCATATGTTCTCAAGGTTTCCCATAGTAATTCCCGGTCAACCATATCAAAGGCCGAGTGAAAATCCACAAAGCAACAGTACAAACTTTCTCTTTGCTCCATGGCTATTTTTGCTATAGCCCATAAGCTGAAGTAGTGGTCAATAGCTGAGTGCCCCTCCTTGAACCTACCTTGCTACATGGGGATTATAAATTTGGTCTCTGCCCATACTTTCTACATCCCCAAGGGTATTTTGAAAAGATTTTCTCTACCACATCTAAGAGGTTTATTTTCCTGTAATTATTAAAGGCAGTAGCATCACCATTTTATAAATGGGTTTAATCACTGCTCCCTTCCAACTAGAAGGAAAAATTCCCGTATTTATAATTCTTTCAAGTAGCAGATAAAACAAGCAGGCTCACCAATCACTATTTGATTGTACAATTATTGCTGGTAGATTATCCGGCCCAGCTGCTCAATTTTAGTTCTGATATGGTTGCTTTTATTGTCCTCAATGAGAACTGTTTCCTTACGTGATCTTCTACATAAAATATACTGGGACATGGATTGTTTGAAGTCCCAGTGTTGTAAAATTCCTCCAGGAATTGTGTCCAAGCATTTTCTACTACTATATACCCTAGCTTTGCTTCTGTCTTACCAAGCTCATTCTAGACCAAATCCCAAAATCTATCAGCTTTTTACCTTTGATTACTTCTAGCATGACCTTCCAACATTTTTCTTGGTGGATCCTTTTCTTATTCCCAATTAACCCTGTATACTTTCCTCTAAGGTCAGTAAGTAGGGTTTTCACCTCATTATTCCTGGAGAGCCTTGTTTGTTTTTCCATTTCACTTATCTGCCTTTTAAGGCCAATACACTGTTCATCAAACCACATATTTCTATGCCTTTTTTTTAAGCATGATTATCTTTCCCTAGTTAAATTATGCCTGTGTTCCCAACTTTAACATTATACGTAGCGGATGGTGATCAAAAATTCCAGTTTGAAGAACTTCAAATTGATCCTCATACATATGGGCCCAGGCGTGCATGAAGGCATAATCAAGTGGACAGTTCTGATTACCATATATAAATGTTTTTCTTGCAGGAATATCCATAGGTGTGCAACCATTTTAGCTAAATAGACCATCGGAACAGAAGAAGTTTTACAATGATAAAACACTCAAAATGACAGGGCTTTTTGAAAATATAGCAGGACTTATATTATATGGAGATAGCATTTATTCATCAATAGATCAGTCTTACAAGAAACTAGTTGGTGATTAAAATCTCCCTGCACAACCATTAGATATCATGTAAACCTTGAGATAATTCTAATCAAATCATCTTTAAAAAATAAACACCTGGGCATCATAATCAGCATAATCCACAGTTTGTAGGTAGATATTCATGACAATAATACCATCAAAAGGTGGCTTCACATTACATAGTGGTTTACCACATGCTAAAATCCAATTAGACTCTGTACTAAAATTAGTATCCTTTAGTACTTTCCCATATCCTTGAGGCCAGCGAAGTGGATATCAATGTTAGGATGCCACTAGAGTGGCATCCTGAGGTATTCATTACCTCTCTCTGGAAGACCTGCAGAAAGCCATCAATCTGGGTGTGATCGGTGCACAACCATGCCTCCTGGAAACACAAGATAGCATATGAATTAGTTACATGTTTAAATACCTCTTGTTTCATTAGATTCTTTATTCCATGTATATTCCAGGAGAGTAAAGAAATTCTGTGCACAGACTTTCTTCCCTAGTCCACATCACTGAATAAGTCCAGGCCCTCTTCATCTCCTTGTTCGAAGCTCAGATGGCCATAGTGATTTTATACGAAAACCACCCTTTCCTCAATGCTACGATCTTCATAGGGTAAAGTAATCTTCAATGCACCTTCCCTCCCAATGCTTATATGCCTTGTACCCTTATAGTCATCTTGAAAGTGCCATTTTACTAGATTTGTACTGAGCCGAGCATGATGTTGTGAAAAGCACTATCCAGGGGCCTTCTTACATGAGAATTCTTCTTGTTCTATAAGCCTTATACATTGGCAAAGCAATTCACATTCTGCTTTTAGTAGCACATCTCTTACTACCCAGGTGAACAATAAGATCTTTGTCACATTATTCCCTTAATCACTTGAAACAAAGCCCACTTGCTTTATATCATTTGATGTAGTTAGACAAAGACTTGGACATTTTAAAAATACCTGGAGAAGAGTTGTCCTATTTCAAGGATTTAATTTCCTCTTCTGTTTATCCTGCTTTCCCTTTTGGTCTTGCACCATATATATGAACAGGTATTTCCCCCCCCTCTTTACTCATAGTGTTTGCCTTATCCTCCTGTAGTGCATCTCCCTCATTACTTCTCATATTGCCTGCTAGAGGTTCCACCCTTTCTGGATTAAACATTGTCATCATGGTCAGCCTTGCTTCTCCTTATGGGTTTTTATTGAGGAGGTCTTCAAGGCCCTCCCTTTGTCCAAATTCTATAGACCCAAACCTTACTCTCATTGGGCCCCAATTATTTTTACTACAGTTGACCCACTTCCAGATTGCTTGATTTTGATTCCTCTTAGCCTTTTACTGCTAGGGCCACAATGTAACTTATTTGCTATTACTTTAGTATTTGTTTGTGCACATCTCTCTAAACCTATGTTATCCTCTAACTGGCTTCTTACAATGTCATCTTTAATCCTTCTTTTGCCTTAAGTTTTAATATTTTTCAAGTGGATTTTTAGGAGTGTAGACTATCCCTTCCTTTCCATAGCTGTGCCTATCCTTTTAATCTTTTTCCTTTCCACTCCTTTTATTCACCTTCTCTGCCTCAATCTCCATGAGATGGTATTTTGAAAAGCTGAGAAGCATCTATGTCTTTTTATGAGGGGGTGCTTTTTCCGGTGGTACTACCACCTCCACATACCCCTTTGTTCCTGCCCAACTACACCCTCCACACTTTCCACTGGCCTTACAAGAGAGGGCATACAGGCATTGATTTGTTGCAATTCGATGGCTATAGTCTGGAGGTAGACTGTATGTGGAGGGGGACTGTATGTGGTTTCAAGGTATCTGTATTTAGGACTATAGCCTCAAAGATGCCTTGTAAAGTCTTTTGCATCAACACCATTCTGTCCAGCATGTAGTAAAATGAAGCGGGGGACATATCCATATCCCAGGATAAGGGAAAACCTTGGGGAGTTGTACGTGATTTATTCCCATTGATCACATTCTCTTGGCCCCGAGGTTACAATTTTGACAGTCTGGAAGGTTCTTGGACATAAGATCACTGTCTAGAAGATTATAATCTTGACCAAGGCCCTGCCTGACATTCACCTGTAAAGTATTCATTTCTATCCTGTTGACATTGCTTCTGAAAGTCTTATCTAATGAGCTTTACCTAAATATACAGGGATAAGATGATAATCTAGGTTCCAATATTTGAACACCTGAGCCCACTGCATCTTATCTTCTGAGTTATTATTACAGGCCTAATCCGTTCTCAGGCCTGAGCTTGATAAATTTAAATGTTAACTCCTTCCTACTCTGTTCATGAACTGCTATTGCACAAAGTTCCTTTATAGAATTTACCATTGGTGGGGCCTTAGATGACCCAGCTTTGCCAAGGACTCCCAGGTTGGGCTAGGTAGATATCTTGAAGTCCCCACCATCTACATTACCCGCACAAGAATTTTCCAGGGGTAGCGGGCCAGTATCAGCATTCAGCCCCTTTCCATTCTGATTCCGTCGGTTTGATGGCCTTCCCACCCTTCCAGGCTCACTCAAAGCCATTTAGCCTTTGCGAGCTATTTATGATATGAGTTTTATGTGGGCGTTTATCTCCTTCCTATCCACACTCCATCACCTCACCAAACCGCAGCCTTCACCTGAGCTCCAGACATTTCCTTTTACCATGGGACTTAACAACCTTAATTAGGTAGTTCCTATTACAGATTCTCTTACAGGGTGAAGAGAAAGTTCCAAAGAGAGTTTGGTGAGGTTTGCTATCCCCTTAGTTTTTGTGGTTCTCACAATGTGCGGTAAGGCATTAGATTACATCAAACTCTCTTCTAATGCCGCCACTTCCACCATAGGAACTCAGCTAATTCTCTTTATATCAGTTCATGCTATCTCAAGCATTAAAACATCATAAAGTCCAGCGGATTCTTGACCATACTAAGCATTCTTGCCAAGTAGGTAGAAGACACCGGTCTCACAAAATGATGGTAATTTAATAAGCCCTGCCAAAGTTGCCCCTTTCAAGAGCTCAAGCATACAGTTCTTTTTTACCAAGCAGGCGGATTCCTCCCACTTACTGCGAGCCTACAAACGAAAGCATCTCAGTCAAAGGTATGAGGATAATGGAGTAGGAGAGGTGAGGGCAGTAAGAGGACTGGAATGAAGAAATGTGGAATGAAAGTTGAAATAATGAACATTGCCAGTAAATAATCAAAACTTTACCACTGATTTTCCTCAGTCCTAGATGCATGTGAATGTACAATGCAGTCTGACCAGGACACATGAAGAACAAAGTACTGTCATGTGTCCCAGTTAGGCCTAGTAGGAAACGCTGCCATGTTTACATTTACACAGATCTTTCCTAAAGTTGCTTTAACTTTTCCCATCGACTTTTGACACACATTTGCATTTGCGACACTTTGGGCTAGTTTCCTGGAAACACCGACCTTGCTTACACAAATTAACTTCACAAGAACACTATCATATTGCCTTGGCATTGTGTACAAGGCCTCCACATACGTTGTGCAAAGGTGTTTGTTATTTACATCCATATGGCGACACATCTATCTGTAGAATACAAACAATGGAAGCTTGATCACAATCCTGGCCCAAGGCAAGGATGTATTTTTATATATATATATAAACATCTGTTTCCGTGTATAGTCAGAGGAGGCACTTCTGCTGACTTTGAGAGGTCCCTACATGCTGCTGACTGACATCTTCGCGAGGGGTGTCCAGTTTGTGACCAAGATGGGGTCCTACATTCTTACCCACCAAGTAATGGGTTTGGATCATCCCCCTAAGGGGTTACTTGGCAGAACATACACCATAGACATGCAGGTTAGGGTTTCATAATAGGAGTACGCCAGTTTGCTATATTATTTTTTATACTTACATATATACTTTGTCTCCCCATGATGGTGGAACTTTTGTTCTGTTCACTGTCCTGTCACTTATGATAACTTTCGTCTGCTTCTGTCTATCGATCATTGCAGCACATATTTTCAATACAAGAATCACTTTGGTTTAATAAACATTGAAAGCATCTCTTTGTCTAATCTTTGTATATTTCTCTGAGCAAAAGAGAGCACGAGTGTATGAGCAAAAGGTTCTAGGTCTGTCACCACTGTTCCTGAGGTAACAGGGTTGTCATGTTCAAAGGTTGCCAGAACTATTAGCTCCCTGTCTAGGTTTAGGGGGGCTTATGGTGGCACTGTGAGCTAGCTGGTTTAAGGGACAACATATCCTATGGGGGTGCACAGAATCAGACTTGGGCCATCCCAAATTTTATGCTGTGCGCCAACGCTTAGTTCCTACTGATTAGTGGAAACTACACGACATGGAGCTGCCAACTCTGGTTGGCTTCTTATTTTGTATGGATAAACTGAGTAGTTGAATCATGCCTTCTGAGAAATCCCTACACACCTTCTAACCGGAGACATCCGTGGTGATAGGGAACAACCCCCTTAGCTGAATAGATATGCCCAATGTATTGGCTGTTGCTAGTTCAAACTTGAAAGGATCTAATTCCCACTGTGTTAGCATACTCTTCATTTTTTGCATACATGGCACAAAAGATCTCTGAGAACTGCAGATATGCAGTCACTCAGAGATTACTACAAAATGGTCTCACACTAGCAGGTGGGGACATTACCTTCATGGTAGAGGCACACGAAGCATATAGAACAGATGTGTTTTATTTTTTGGGTTACATTCTCAGCTGTAGATGCTGCAGCACGAGTATTTCACGAATACACTGAGGATGAAATTTCTGATGAATACACTCCATATGAGGCATTAGAAGTTCCTCTCACTTGCCAAGAACATTTTAATTGGTTTAAAGGCGCCCTCTCACACACCATCATAAATGCGAGACTGGGCCCACTCATCGATGAGGGAGCAACATGGCCAGTCCTAGCCGGATACACACCGCATTCAAGTATCAATATTTTGACTGGGGATTATACAATAATCTAGAAACAATATACAGATGCCTTACACAGTTTGTGATGCAAACGATAACACTTACGCCTGTTCAAGCCGCACCACCACAATTAGTTACACCAGCCATTAGTCCACACACAGAGTGCAGTTATGACAAAAGTACCGACCAAGAGGAAAGAAATTCAGTTTTGGATTGCACAAAAAACTAATCAGCTTGAAGCAGTATTTCCCCATATGGGCATGCAGGAAAAACACAGAATTTTGACTATCTGCTTGACAACGGGGATGGCTTCCCCCATAGAGAACTGTGCTACTTGGGGTACGGTCTTTGCTGCAGTATGTACCAGAACACATGGTACTCCTTCTTTGGCGGTTTTAACTGAAGTATTGAAAAAGGTCCAGAACGAGTACGGGCAGCATCTGCCCTGGACTTAGGGATGAAACTGATGGGTAGCTTTGCCACAGTATCTGCCATAATGTTGAGCAACATTAAAGGGGATGCAGCAGCGTTAGCTATACACCAACACCTAAGGAATTTGACTCCCATGCAGCAGGAATGCAAATTACCTAAAATTATTGAAGAAACCTATGCCATGCTGAGATAGTTTGGAGGCCAGCCCTGGGAAACTACAATTGAAGAACAATTCTGAAAAGGATAACTCTAAACAATCATCCAACTCTTCAACAAAGAAGAAGTGGGATAATAAGAAAAACAAGGATAAAATCAAATCACGGGGTGGGTCTCGTGCACAGGAAATCACTGAAAAATGTTATAACTTGTGGAACTGTGATAATGTTAAACTGCCTGAGAGGTATCAAGATACTGATACATGTTCCTCTAGTTCCTTCCAGGATTCATCCGATAAACATTCGGTGGGAGGAGTACATTCAGAGTGCAGATTTGAGGAGCGTGTGAAACCAAGTAAGGACTCACAACGCTTGTCTGACTAAAATTATTAATCAATAAGACAAGCCTAAAAAATCTAAACCTCAATTAAAAAAGAAGAAGGTAGCAGGACTTAAGGTCAGGCATCCCACAGATATTGAGGACTCTGATTCTGAATGGGGAATGGGCACTGACAATGCTGGACAGCGCGGCAGAAGTCACGATAGTTTGCCAGGGCCGAGAAGGATTGGCCACCTGATTTCATGATGGATTGCCCAAAGGGGGAAAAGGGTGTTTTTACCAGCCTTTTGCGACCTCGTTCCAGAATCAGTTAAACATTCATATGCCAAGGAGTGTGCTCTAGTGCTAGCTCCTGCGTTATACCACAACCATGTGGAGTGGGATGGCGGTTCACCTATCATGACATTCCATTGAGGACAACCCCACAACCTCAAAGACAGTATCAATTAAAAAACAAAGCTAAGCAACAAGTTAGGGAAAGCCTCAAACAATTTGAATTCCAAGATGTGATAGAAAGTTGCACCTCTTAAATGAATAATCCTTTGTTTCCGGTATTGAAACCAGATCAATCATATTGTCTAGTATTATATTACAGACATCTAAACTCAGCTAATCGCACATTTGCAGTACACAATGCGCAAAGTGCCACGCTAATGAATAATATTGTGTGGAAGAAATACAAAACAACACTAGATATCTTCAATGCACTAGGTTGTCAGAAACAGTTCTTCCATTTACCTTAAAGGTATAAAAATAGCCCTGGGATGTTTTCAGCCAGAGTTACAGACCTACTTGAAAATTTTGATGACCTCATGGAACACTTGACCAGAGGGGACCGCATAATCCTGGGGTTTGCTCACATGAGCTATAGATTAAATTTTAAAAATCTAAAATTGCCCAACTCACTGTCCTATTTTTGTGATACGAGTTTTCAACTAAGGGCAAAAGCCTGGCGACACATTTTTAGAAAAATGCACACTGCTTCAACCTCTGACGACTCTGCAAAGACTACAATCAATTTTAGGATTCCTAAATGTTGGCAGAACATATGCTCAGACTTTTCAAGCACACACTGGACAAAGAAACAAATGGATATTCTATGTTCCATTCAAGCTGACATGATAGCTTCCAAACACCTACACACACATGTAAACAAACCTGGTGATCCATGTAATCGCATCAGGGTATTCATATGTCACGTTCAATGAAGGTGACACAGTAAAAATAGCACATAAATGGCAATTATATACAAATGCTGAAATGCTTTTTGCACCTACTGAAAAAATACTGACAGCAGTACAGACTGCTGTAGTGAGAGAGTGAGTGCTGGCGCAAGGGAAATGCATTATTGTCGTGACCCCAGTACTGACCTTAGAGGACGTTACCAGAGCAAGCATTCCTAATGCTAAAGCTCTGCATCCAAGATGGATAAAATGGACAAACTCACTCACTGCAACAGATGTAGAGTACATATTTGACTCTACACTACAAACACAAGCATTTCTGCAGTATGAACAAGAATATCCTCTGCTTAATGAAATTATGACTCTAGATCACTATGAGTGCATCATTTACACTGATGGTTCTACCCAACCTGCTGTAGGGACACAACTCCAATACTCAGCCGCATGCACAGCTGTAAAAAGGCTTACGCATGATGGAGTTTCCATCCTGAGAAAACCTACTAGCCGTCACTAGGTGATTGTATAGCACAGCTGGCAGAATTAAAGTCTCTAGTTTATTTATTTGAAAGGTTTTATATAGCGCTGGATAGACCCAGGGGTATCAGAGCGCTTTACAGGGGTGTGAGGAGGAACCGTACTAAAAACATTTGATCAAAGACATAGCAATAAGAACCATTAGACCAAAGAAAGCAGATAAATACGAGTGCTATTTACAAACATACTATATTAAGCTAAAGTGGGCAGTGAGTAAGTAGGCTAGGGTGGGTGGGAGAAAAAGAAAAAGAAAAGATAAAGGAAGGGGAAAAAGAGAATAGGAGTTAGGAGAACAGTGGGAGGCCGTGTGTAAGGCTAGATATCGGATGTATAGATAGAGGCAGGGAGGGAGGTTAGGGGGGAGGGGAGAGAGTAGCATGAGGGAGGGTAGTTAAGAGGGAGAACGGGGAGGAGAGAGATTGGAGGGCAATAGAGGGGAGCCTGACGGGGGAGCAGAGTGGGAGTCAGTGTCAGAGGTAGGTATTATGGACCCCAATATTTGTTGAGGAGGTACAGTTTAAGGTCTTTTTTGAAGTTGAAGTAGGAGGGGTTACAGCGCAGGTCTTTAGGTAGGGAATTCCAGATGGAAGGAGCGTTTCCGGAGAAGGAGCGAGCTTGTGTGCATTTCTTCTTTAACAGAGGGGGGACAAGAACAAGGGCATTGGTGCTCCTCGTCTGTCGGGCGCAGCCCGCTTTGCGGAGTTTATCTGAGAGGTAATGCGGGGTGTTTTGGTGAAGGGTTTTGTGCGTGATACATGCAATCTTGTAGGTAGATCTGCCTTCGATGGGTAGCGATTGGACAACAGATTTGAAGTCGTCAGCAGGGATGAAGGGTTTGATTTTCTTGAGATGACGGAGGGTGAAGAGTGCTCCTTTGGCTGAGGTTTTTATGTGGGAAGTAAGGGTAAGGCTATTATCAATGGTGATGCCAAGAGATTTAACTGAGTTGGAAGTAGTGAGTGTACAGTTGAGAGCATTAAGGTCGGAGATCCAGTCTTGAATAGGGAGTGGGTTGTTTTTAGGGAAGAAGAGAATGATTTAGTTTTTTTTAGGGTTGAGTTTGAGATGATTGTGGGTACACAAACTGTACTTCCTCTGCCCCTTGCCGATGTCGAGACAAACGATTTGTCTCCATTGATCTGATCAAATTACACTATGTGGCTGATTCTCAACAGTAGGCCGCATGGGCTCTTTGGTTGCTTCCGGTCTCCTTTCACTACCATATAGGAGGTTCATATGAAAGCTTTAATTGCAAATGAAGCCTGCTCTCTTCAACAAGAGACAACACTAAACAATAAAGAAGTATGTCTTCTACCTGTTGCAAAAATGACGACAACTGTGCACTCAACAAGTATGGAAACACAGATTTCAGTTCAGAATCCTGAAAAGAACAAGGTCTAAGTCAACGTACCACATATCAAGTCTTCATCAAGTTATACTCAACCGGCAGAGCCACCAAAGATAGACCGGACGGCTTCTGGATACTTCATTAATTTTGATGACTTCTTCTCTGACACATCAGAGCAACCTTCGCCCCCACTGCCCCTGTCTTTTGAGCTAAAGGTACGTGTCTTCTATCTGTGGCTGAAAAGAACATTCTTTGCTTCTACAGGGTTAAAACTTTGGATTACAATTGCATTACTTTTCCTGGTCCTTTGTATAGTTTTTGTGACAGTGCTCTTTCTGCATCTGAACCGACATTTTATCCCAGAATGCTCTGCAGTATACATAGTAAACTTGATTTTGAAACCACACGCATCATCACACCATGAACAGAGAGACTTGTTCCTCGTAAACATTTCAGCTCTTCTGGTTCCGGATGGAATTGTATGGAATAAGGGATCATTTGATGGGTATGGTCTCACTGAGCTTTTACAAATTCCACATTTGTATTTCTTTAAATCAAATTATCACCCCTAGTACTGTTTCTGAAGATTGAGACATTGATGCAGTGTATACAATTTCAGAAGATCTAGAACATTCAACTGTGTTTTCTTCTCATGAGTTATATGATGGTACAGCTAACTTTGATGAGATGTTTTGTCTTCAACAATACAGACATCAGTTTCTACACAAAGCTAGCATCCCTTGTGAGGTCTTCAACTTTACACAACTGAAACATTGCCCTACACCACCAAGGGGTAGTTCAAAAGCATTTGCACAGAAGTTTGATTATTTTTCTGGGTATGACATCTCTGACACTTACTCTTTCTATTATAGGCTTGCACCATCACCTGCAAAGAAAAATATGTTAACTAACACTAAGCTGATTTACTCTGCTTCTTTCCTTTTCTAGCTCTTTGTACAAGGTTTTGACTTTTGAAGGGACACAGTAGATGTAAAGTCTGCCTGGAGGACTAAAGATTGGCAGGTTCAGGGAACTGAGGCTTTATTTAGGGCCTATTTAATACCACAACAAATGATTTTCCTGAACAAAACTGTGCAGCAGACAACATGTTTTGGCCTCTGCAAGATAAAAGAGTTGAACACACCATGGGTTCCCAGTCTTGCACAATTTCAGAACTGGCAGCAGTTAACACCGTACAGTGAGGCTTCCATAGATAGTGTGCTGTGTAAGAGTAAGCATAACTCAACAGACCCCAATTGGAAGGGATGGTTAGTCTGGCCACTAGACACAAACAAATGTTAGGCTCAATTCCTAGGTAACAGCAAGGGATTTACAGCAAATAGGTCTGAGATGCGATATGTGCAGACTGAACTTTCAGGGGTGGTAACAACTCAAAGTGTTGGGAAGTTGTGCCTTGATTGGCTAAAGACCTCAACACTGTCTAAGGTAAAGCAGAACTTGTCCCTTTTATCTGATGACCTGGAACTCTAAGAATTTTTATTGGGTCCTAGAAAACCACGTCAAAAATGCTTTCCTTATGCCTGTCTATAATTAGATATGGAAAATATCTCAACATGAGGCTGCTGAAAGATAGCGTGAGATTGACAAGGCCAACTTGAAGCAGGCTCTTGCAGTAGTGGAAAATAGTATGACTAACTTATGCTCCAGAATATATTCTTTGGGTAACATTGCATCATCCACATTAGACGTTTGCAAAAAGACATCTCAGCGGTTCAGACTGTGAGAATACTTTGAGTGGGTCCCTAGTACTGCTACATGAAAGGATCTCCGGTGGCCATGATAAGTCCGACTTTCAGATTACTATCAAATGGGAGTTACCTGATGTTGAACAGTCAAGGTTGGTGTGGGATGAAACCAGGGGTTCCCTATGTGGTGACTGTGTCTTCCTTTGTTACTTGTTGGATGCAAGTTTTGTTTCTGCCTGCCTGTACAGTTCGGGAGGATGTGCTATGGCCTTAAATTAATCTTACCAATGTACGTTTTGATGCCCTGAGTAAACTGAAAGCCTTATTATTTCGAAAAGATGTGGCCTCAACTTTGGCCAAGAAGGAGTTTGATCTTTAGGTGGTGCATTCCTCTAGAGAGATTAAGGCTCTACTCCTCACCAACTTCCCATGACATTTTGGGAAACTGGCACATCGTATTTTTAACATGTCTAGTGCTACTGGAACAGCAGGGTTTTTCAAAGCATAGGCTCGGGGTTGGTCAACACCTTCCAGATGGTGTTTGAAGTTATTCCATCTTTTATCCACTCCATCCTCTGAAACATCTTTCGAGGTCTTTTGCTGGTCCTGCTCCTAATTGCAGGGATATTGCTTTTAATATTTTTGCACCGCAATGGATGTCCCATTTTGAGATCAGAAGAAGCTGGCACTGCATCACGTCCTGTTGTGCTGTGAACGCATGGTGCATTTCTTTGGTGCATCTTTGCTTTAGGAACTGGATGAGCACTGGTTCCTGCCATTCCTGTCTGTATGGCTTCATTGTGTGCAGCCCATGTCCTGCTGTCTCCTGTGCACTTACACGTGTGCCCTGGGCTTGTGATTGGGATCACAATTGGCTGAACTTTCAGGTATACATGTACTGATGGTTCAGATTGTTATATTATTTCATATGCTTGCATATATACGTTGTCTCAGCACCATGGTGGAACTTTTTGTTCTGTTCACTGTCCAGACAATTATAACAAATTTCGTCTGCTTCTGTCTATTGATCATTGCAGCACCTATTTTCTATACAAGAATCACTTTGGTTCAATAAACATTGAAAACGTCCCTTTGTGTAGTCTTTGTATATTTCTCTGACCAAAAGAGAGCACAAGTCTATGAGTGAAAGGTTATAGGACTGTCAACAGGGTTCCTGAGGAAACAGGGTTGTCATGTTCAGTGGTTGCCAGAACTGGTAGGTCCCTGACTAGGTTTAGGGGGGCTTATGGTAGCACTTTGAGCTAGCTGATCTAAGGGGCTGTAGGGATGCACAGAATTAGTCCGGCACCATCCAAAAGTTTATAACGCCCACAAACGCACAGTTCCTACTGATTAGTGGAAATTACGCGGCAGCACCTGGCTGGAACTGAAAAGTCAACAAACAAGAACTCCAAGTCACAGAAACATTTTGTCCTCTCCTAATAAATCAACAAAGCCAGGTGAGTATCTAAAGAAAGAAGAGATATTTTATCGATCTTTGGAAAAAAGACAATCCAAACTGATCTGTATAGAACTGTGAACAATGAAGAGATATCACTAAAGAACCAAATTCACCTAACCTGCAAGCTAAAATTTCAGTGATAAGGAAGATGATTTTGGGTGATAGCAACAGTAATGGAGCAGAATCTAAAAGCTCAAAGGGCCATACCTTGTAAGCATTACAGTGCAGTGGGAACATCCCAGGAAGTGAGTGGAGAGGTAATCAACAGAGACTTATAATGGAAATGAGCCCAAGGAACTGTTGTATAGATTCAGCCACTGTAAAAAATCAGGTTGTTGGTTGAGGGGAGTGGAAGCCCCCCTCATGCAACAACCACAATTTATGTCTGGGTGAGCCACAAAAGTCACTAATTTAACCTCTGCTTAGCCCCCTGATAGTTTGGTACGTTACCAGCCAGGCTTAACTTAGAGTCACTGTGTAAAGTATTTCAGCAGCACACAAACAGTAATAAAGTACAAACACAGCACAAGAAAAATCCCAAACCAATTTAGACACATACAATAAATGTTAATAAATAAAATGATACCAGACCAACAAAAATCCAATTAGAAGCACCGGAGATATGCAATTTCAAATATTTAGTGATAATAGGACCTAAGAACTCAAAGCACCTCTCGCGCTCATCTGAACGTGCTAGACTGGGGGAAAGTCACAAGTTCAGGGGGACCACGATGGAACTTGGGTCGGATACAGGGACTAAGATAGTCCAGCTGAAGAGTTACCTTCTGAGTTTGGCATGAAGAGTTCCAGTCATGGTGGAGGAGCCCATGAGGAGATGGCTGTCGTCGCTGTAGGGCAAAAAGCTGGTTGGGCGGCGCAAATGGTCATTGCTACTGGTTTCCTTTGGCAGTGACCGTAGGCTGTTATTACTGTAGCGTGGAGTGCAAACTCTCACCTGGCAGTCATTTCATGTGGTCACTGTAGCATGAAGAGTAGGTCTCACCATAGCTTTGTGTTGGCAGCTGTCGCGGCAGCAGAATCTTGACATGATGGGCCAGTTGGTGGTCATGAACAGCCCAAACTTCGGGATCTCACCTTTTCTTTTTTGGAGGAGGTCAAACTGATGTCAGCCAAGGGTCCAGGGCCTGGGGGCAATCTTGGGTATCAGAAACTCACTCCAGCAGAGTTCATTAGGGCTCAGGCTGGTCCAGTTACAAGTCCATGCAGGTCCAGCATGCAGTCCAGATCAGAGAGGAAAATTATAGATTGCAAAGGGACGCTTGAGTGTGCCCTTGACCATTTTTGCCCATGAAATTAAGCAGTAAAGCTTCTTCAGAGGCCAAGTACGAATGAGAATCCATGCTTGCGAGAATGTTATGTTATGTTATCCAATTTGCAAAGCGTGACATATACTCGAAGGTGTCTAGGCGCTGATTCTGTGAGCCACGATGAGCAGAGCAAGAGAACCTACTGATTGAAAAGCCAAGTTTTCAAAAGTTTACTAAACTGAAGCAAGGAAGGGGCAGACCTTATGCTGAATGGCAGGAGGTTCCAGGATGTGACTGCTCTGACCGCAAAGCGGCTGCCATCCCATTTAGATTTTTAAGATATAATAGAATTTATTCTGCACATGCCTGATGATCTTAGGTTTCTAGTTAGGGTGTACCAGCGAAAGATTTTCTTCAGAAAGGTGGGTCCAGAGTCATGTAGTGCTTTATAGGTCAAACAGAGGGCCTTGAACTTAATTCTATTTTTGACCTTCAGTCAGTGAAGGTCTTTGAGTGCAGCGGAGACTGAATGGTGCCTGGGCACTTCTAGTAAAAGTCTGGCTGCAATATTCTGGAGAACCTGCAATTTGCTCAGATATTGGGCCTGCAGGTCCAAGTAGAGGCCGTTACAATAGTCTATCTTTGATAGTACTAAGGTGGAGATCACTGACTTCCTAACAGACATAGGCAGAAAGATAAGAGGTTTTTTTAAGAATTCTCAAGATGTTGTAGGAAGAGGAGACCACTGTATTGATTTGATTGCCTAAAAGTAGGTGATCATCAATGATGACCCCCAGACTTTTGGCTTTCCTGGTGGGGACAGGAAGGAGTCCCATATCTGCAGGCCAGCATGGGGCAGACCATAAATTGGGGTTTTTGCCGAGTATCATCACCTCGGTCTTCCCGGCATTGAGCTTAAGACAGTGCTTGTTCATCCAGTCGTAGATGTGTTTCATGCAGTTATGAATGCCGAGGCTGGTTTTGTATGAATTCTTAGTGGTTGATAGCACGATTTGCGTGTCGTCCGCATACGATGTAAGAGAAAACCCGAAGGATTGAACCATAGGAGCCAGATCTGCAACATAAAAATTAGCATTTCTTTTGAAGTGCCCTCCCCTCCCCCCCGGAAGTAGTGCGCAAGCAGAACACTAGGAACACTGAAACGCCAACCACCTAAAATGGCGCTCAGGTGTGACGTGAAACCGTCAGCACACTCTCCGCTCAATCGGGAACCCCCTCGGCGGACCAAAGAGTGATACGACTTCCTAAGAGGTAGGCAAAGCCAAAATGACGCTAAGTTCAGGAAGTCGTTCTGAAACTCTGATACGTTTTCTGTATTTGTCTCTGGAACACAGTGGGAAAGTGTGTTCTCTAGACCCTCCAGCACCAAGGACTTATTCAATGTGCCAACATGGGACAGAGAACCCGATGGACTGAAACCTCCTTCAACTCCCTGAACATTACACAAATGAGACGCATATTAAGTAACAAGACGCTCACAGGAATAGTTTGTTGGAGTATGCATCAACCCCAAATTGTAATTTGGTAACACATTACTGTATCGGAATTTGGATTTCTGAATAAATACTGAATTTATATTTGGAAGGCCATGCTTAGAGCGCCCCTTCCATATAGCCTTAAACATACTGCTTCAATGGACTACTACGTACTCCTAAAAAATGTTTCATTTTTTTTAATGCATCCTACTTTTCTTTATGGAAAATGGGATGCATATACAGAAAATTATATCTTTATTTCAAAGCAATCACAGACATGGTAGTCTGCTGAACGCAGATCCCCGCTATGTCTGTGGTGGCAGCATATCATAGTGGGTCGCAATTTGCTATCTACCACAATATTATTCATGAGGTAGGTCGAATTGCAAGCCACAATGATTCAGTATTTTGTGAACTGTCCTATTACTACATAGGTCAGTTTACAAAATACCACACTGTTCACAGAACTTTTGGTTGCAAATTGCGGTCAATATTTTGCGACCAACGTTTAGTACATTTGGCCCTTGTTCATTATTTGGAAATGATAACTAGAAAAACAGGTCAAGCCATTCTAGAATAAAATATGAATATTTTTGAGCAAGCTGAATTATCATGCTATTATGATATTGCCATTTGTGCACTTACATTTAAAACATGCACCTAAATAAATGAACATATATAAGCCACAGGGGGTACATAGACATGAAAAATACAAGATTATAACATCTCAGGAAGTTTGTAAACCACTCTTATCAGTGTTTCTGTTTCTTCAAAAGAATGCCTCAAATGATCTAATGCAGGGGGGCTAGGTAGGAAGTATCAGACTCAGCAAAGAATACAGCTGTAATCTCTAGATCAGGCTACTGGAACCTCACAGATATCGAATGTGCGCAACCGTACCCCAGAGCAGTGCACCCTGAATTAATTTACCCTTTATCCTTTGGGAGTGTACCTTGATTATTTTTCTTACAGTCAGGATCCACAACGGACTACCTGAGAGGGGAAATATTAGTGAAGCCCAAGAGAGCAACCCAGCATCAGCAATCATCTCTAAATGAGAGAGGGAAAGAACTTCCTCATCCCTTAGAATGACAGTCTGGTGCCACATGATGATGCTGCTTCCCACACTTCCTTCCCTCCTAGCTGCAGCCAAGAAGAGTAAGAAAACACATAAATTGGGGACTTCCTCTAAATAGGTATTGCTTGTCAGCACGATCTTCAATCTTTCGAGAAAACCATTATTAGTGAATCTATAAAAGAGGCTCAACCCTTTGAAAAGTAGTTGCTGAAGCAGACCATAATACAAGAAGTCCATGCATGACAACCTGCTCCGTTGTTGCTAAGCTTCCTGAGTGCAGTGGACCGTGGCCCTTGCAGAATCAGGCTATACTCAATAAAAAGGATGTCTCAAACTGGAACTTGGTGTTGCTCTTACCACCCAGCTACTGGGCATGAGTGGGGTAGAGTGGCTGGCATACACTGCAAAAAGAAAGGAGAAACGAGCTAAGTCCCCAGCCATGTTGACCACCAGCAATACAGCCAGGGTCCACCTGTTACAAGCATATCCATTAGGAGAAACAATACCAGTGGAGATGAAAACATGTCAACCATTTCTGAGGGAGACACAATGAAGGTTTGCCTTGGAGGGTTGGGGAAAGGTTTATAGGAAAAAAGTACACTTCTGAAAAGTGTAAGAAAAAAACCTTCTTCCATGTTATAGAATAGAGGGCAATCTGTTTCAAGAGATGCACATTTCCACACCCTTGTAAGATATAGGACACTGAAGATGGGTGAGGAGATAGTGGGCCCAAAATCCCCTATTTTATGGTTTCTTCAAAATCACCCTCTTTGATGGGGTAAACACTATCTAGTCCAAAGGCAAACAGTTTTGTGTTTTTATGGTGATTGTTCACATATAGCCCATCATCAGAGTCATATTTGTAGCTCTCACTAGTAATTCTGTTCTCTTGGGTGCTTCCTTCTGGCGGCATCAAGAGTAAATTGCTTTTGGTAAATTTATGGATTCACTTGTCTTTTACTTCACATGCTTGTATGTTATATCCCTTTTAACTCATTTTTGAGCTGTGCCAAGTGCCCATTCTTAAGAAACTGTTGCAATCCCAGCTTCTCCAATTATTAGCCCTTGTAAAATTCTAGGCACTGAGTCCAGATTTGCAAAGAGTTCACACAAGACAGGACAGCAAGACGCTTTGCTGCTTTCTGGTGCATGAACAGGAGAGAGCAGAACTGTACCATATCTACTAACAAGTGGTGAAGTTATGCTCTCTTCCTGCGCTGGCGCACTTCTGGCAGCAATGCATCCATGCAGGCTCCCATGCACCACAGGCTGTCTGCCTTGTGGTTAGCATACTTTTTGCACAGGTAGTGGTCCTATCCTGCACAATAACTATGCTTTAGGGCAGGCCTTTTGGTTTTGTCAAGGAGTCATCATAACAATAATATAAGCCAAGCCTATTTATTGGCTTTGTCAAAAAATCACCACTGTAAAGTACCAAATTGCCACATGTTAAAAATCACAATTACTGAAATCAAAACCATATTACAGGCAGTTATTACTGTCAATAAAGCATTACAATATTTATCAAAAACTACTGTCAACAATATAATGTCAATAAAGATATTAAAATAAAAAATAATACGTGTTTGTGAAGTTCTTAAACATCTTTATGGCACATAAACTGAAGCAATAGAATCAACCATTAGAGATTGGTGCACTCCCAGGCTGTAGAACAAAAGCTTCAACCTTAAGAATGTCTCCTCATGTCATGCATTTTGGGACAAGGGAGACAAAGGGTTAGTTTGCAAAGGGCTATCAAGGGAGAAGGGAGGGCTGCTTCGCTCCTGCAGCCCCCAAGCACTTCCTTAAACATGGTGGTGTCCCTGCTTTAAATGGGTCACCACAAAAGGCGGAGCGTTTGCAAATTAGATTCTCCTGAGGCATTATAGGGTGCTCCCAGGCTGGGAGCCTTGAATATTTTATTAGTGACTTTGTGCATTTCCTTTTTCAATGCGGCTTTGTGCCATGTGTGCTGTCCTTTAATTTTTCTTTTTTTTCTTTAACAGGGGTGCTTTGTCCCACTCGGGGCACCCTCAAGGCTGTTTTTTTTTGGTGAGGCTGTAAAGGAGCCCCAAGGCCCTTGTGACCCCAGCCATCTCCCTGGATGCCCTCCTGCTTGGGTGCAGGGGTCAGCTGCATCCTCTTCTTTTCCTGCCATGAGGGATCAGCCCTGATCCTTGGCTCCCATCCACAGCTGAGCTAGAACATTCTTCAATCCCCTGCCCATGAGTGAGGTGGGAGCTGGCCAGTGTGGTTCAGCCTTGCTTGGGCCCTTTGTTCTCGGTTCCGGGGATGGGGTCGGATGCCCTTGTCTTTCTCATTGGGGCCCGAACATTGGGTGCCAGGCACCATCCATGAAAGCGCAAAGTGGAGGATGGTGCTCCTGGGCCTAATAAAATTCTAGGCAGGAGGGCCCCATTCACACCCATCTCCCCAATACATAATTACACAATATTGCACCGACCCCAGGCACTGGCCCACACTAGGGATATCGACGTGCTCATTTTCTCGGTAGGGGTCAAAGGTCAACATCTTTGAATGTAAATATCTTGGGCCCTGTTGGCCAATTTCAACAATCTCATTTTACTCCTGGTGGTGAGTTCTAGCCAACAGGACCACTTTTAGCAGGGCTCTTTCCCTAAAGGGCACACTTTGCAGGGAGATGATTTTACTGGCTCCCTGCGCCAGCCTTCTCCTCTGCTGTGCCCTCAACCGAGCCTATGGCCTCCTGGCCATCTTGCAGGGCATCTGGGGAGCAGTGGAGTTCAAGTCTTCCCATAACTGGTTCTCAGTGAGTGCAACGGGCCAGCTTCATTGGCCGTGGAGACACCCACTAGTCCTTGGATTAGCTGTAGACAGATTCCCCAGTCCATTAGGGCATTAGGGGCTCGTCCATCCATCTGTACATGGTGTTGCCGCTGTTGCATTACATGTTCAATGCCTTGCTCTCCTTCATGTTCTGGGATGTCACTTTTATGCCCAGTCTAGCTTGTGAATGGGGGTGTTTCCTCTTTGTCTAACATTCCCCTTTTCCTAGGTTTGACTCTGTCCTGGCTAGTGAAACAAAAGGCTGGGTGAGGTCTCTTTTGTGTGATGGGGAAATCCCCTGTGAAGTGTAATCAGGGCACAGCCCAACTACTTCCCCAGCCATCTTGTCAGGAAGTCCCACTTCCTCTACATGCAGACCCTGTTGTGCATTGCCTGGCTCCAATACCCATTTCTAGTGGGAGAGCCATCACTAGCCTAGGCAGCTGGAAACTCCCACAAATGTTAGGCAGAAAAGAGGCAACTTTCTAAAAGTGGCATTTCTAAAATAATATTCTAAAATGTGACCTCACCATTCAAATTAGAATTCAAAAGAGTGTAAGAATTATTTTTCTAGCTTCTACGATTCCAAATTTAGCATTTAATAATATAACAATGTAGCAGACTGATTCCTTACAGCAGCAGCCAGCATTGCTACAGTGAAAATCGTGTTTGGGGATATTACACTGAAAGGACATGTTAAATATAATTTCCACATGCCTACTTTTAAATATCTTCACCCTGCCCTTAGGGGCAATGGGGCCTACACAGGAGTGACTTATTAATATTTAAAAGGAAGTTTTGGGCCTGCCAAAAGGGGTATTTTGACAGGTCCAATTTTAAGTTTACAACTGCTACAGGCCGGTTACCTGTGTGCAGCTACCAGGTTGCGCACAACTGCAGTTACTTACGTGCACCCTGTACCTGTGTGCAAATGCGTGTGTACATGTGTAACTAGACCAGTGCCCCTTACCCTAGCTTCATTGTAGCAGGCTCAACTTAATAGGCGCACACTGGCAGTAAACACAACCAGTCCAATTTATCATGAAACTACTGGGAATGAGACTCCGGTAGAGAAACGCATCCACATTAAAGGTACAAAAATGGGTGATCAAAAGGCAAAAAATCTGGCCACCATAAATAGGTGGATGAATTTGCAACAGTGTTGGTTTTTACATACCAACCTTGACTTTGTGTCGGTATGCATTAAAAAAGCAAGGCAAACCTGACCGAAATTCGGTGCAATTCTGGACTTCAGTTTGATCAGTTGAAGGGTTGGCCGTGATGATGCACAATTTCTCTTTTCCCATTTCGAATCTGTTTTTCATGATTATTTTTAATGTCATTGGTAAATGATGAATTTACTCTTTTTACATCAGAGTCCACAAAGATGTATGCAATATTGTATTAATTGCTTTTCTAGTAAAAATACACAACAGATGTAGGAAGTGAATAGAACACTGTAGCTTTTTCACTTTTATGCATTTGAAAGCCACCGGGCAGCAGTTTGGCTAAATGGACATGAACTTCTCTCTTTGTAGCTGTTTGATAGTAGAAAGACTAGCTGTTCCCTTTATGGACTGTTCTTGATTTTATGGAGTTTTATCATTAACCCAGCGGCAGGGAGCCTCAGACAACGAGAGCCGCTGAGTGCCTAGCATCTCTCCTTTTAATGTCTACTTCACACTTTTGGCACGGTAAATTCAGATTTGCTAACACCGATTGCCAACACAGCGGCAGTTGCAATCTGAACTAACTGTTAGCATCAGCAAACCATAGTTCCCATGGCCATTGAGTTAATGTAGTCTATTTTGTGACTCATAAAGGCAAGAACCGAATATGCAGATACAATAGGGATACTTTGTATGCAAAATTATAATTACATAATCTATTTGATTTGATTGTTTCCAATTTGAAGATCAATTAATTCAATGAAAAGTTGTGCTGACTTCTTTCCGCGTGTGCATAAACTGAAAAGCGCATCTCACAACATGTCCTTGAGGAGGGCGGGAATTTCAGTGTGTGAAATTTCCAGTCACTTTCAATGAAACCTTGATTTTAAAAAGCAAATCAATTAAAAAGTAGATATTTAAAACATAATAATTATAAAGGTTCCTTTCGAATATCAGAGAGCGATTAACATTATTGTTCGATCAGAACAGGTATAACAGAATAAAGTTGTGAAAAGTCAATGATTGGTGTGGCATGGTTGCAGAGCTCAATAGAGCAGACTTCTCTACGTTAGAGCAAGGTTGAAAAAATTCAAATGAATATAGAAAATGATTGACAATCACGAGTTTAAAAAAATATGGAGGCCTTGAAGGACAACTTACGTTGGTTTAAACGTAAAGAAATGTATTTAAAACAAACATGCATATGCTTATGTTTATGTTGTTTGTGTATAGCACACCGCAGAAATGTATGACATTTATGAGTAAAGTGCGCATAACAAGATCCATTGCAACCTGCATCTTTTTTCGTTGACAGCACATATTCTAAATCTAAACAAGTATAAATGCTCTCAGGGCCGGCTTTAGTGCCGTGCGACCGGTGCGGCGCACTGGGCACTGACCTGGAGGGGGCGCCCCTGACCTCAGGTGGGCGCACGAGTTCAGAAAAATCTTACAATTTAAAAGCAACTGATGCAGAGTTCCTAGCGTATCCAGATTTCAGGCAGCAATAAAAATGTCAAGATAACTTTTAATGTTCCTGCTAGAGAGAGAGACTGGATTTTTTTCTAGTGGCAATTATGACTCACCATAAAGTAGCACAGTGGGTTAATATGCCTGCTGCAAAGAACAGATCTGCATTTAAAGTGAATAGCTGAGTAGATTTGTAATGCCAGCCTTTACCAGTGCTTTAAAAAAAATGAAATGCATGCGAGCAAGGGGCTATGGAGAGATGAGGCGCCCTTTTGCCAGGTGGTAACGTGGAATTCTGAGGAGGAGGTAATTGGGGGGTGCTTAAAAAGATTGTCGCACAGGGCACGACCAGCGCTAAAGCCAGCCCTGAATGCTCTCACATATAACCATGCGCGGATTACACATTGGCGGTCACCACTGTGTAGTTATGGTTCAGAAATCTTCACTGTGAAAAAAATACCTTTTGATTTGCTGTTTCCTCAGCTCCCCATAGACAGATCTACACACAATGTGGCGGTAAAATCACGATCTGATTCTTTGTTAAAATTTAGTACAGAACAATACAAGATTCACCAAATGGTAACTCGCATACCACAATGACAAACTATACCACTGGGCTTCACATTTAAAACGAAAAGAAACGTAATCATAATTTTTACTCTATACCCATAAACCTTTGCAAACAACTCAGCATGTTAAGAGTTAAATCTTTTTATTCATGTTGTAGGAGTAACACATTTACTTGCCTACAACCAGAGGCCAATAAGGTGATAGCAACTTCGCCAACTAGGTATCAAAAATGAATTACCAACTTTCTCATTTTCCGGGCTACAGTCTAAGTCCATCAGGGGCATCATATATAGGCATCAATCAATCAATCAATCAATCATATCATTTGTAAAGCGCACTACTCACCCGTGAGGGTCTCAAGGCGCTGGGGTGGGGAATGCTGCTACTGCTCAAAAAGCCAGGTCTTGAGGAGTTTTCTGAAGGTCAGCAGGTCTTGGGTCTGCCGTAGGTGGATGGGGAGGGTGTTCCAGGTCTTGGCGGCGAGGTGGGAGAACGATCTGCCACCAGAGGTCGCTCTTCAGAAGCGGGGGACAGTGGCGAGGGCGAGGTCGGCGGAGCGGAGCTGGCGAGTGGGGGTGTAGAAGCTGAGTCGTCTGTTGAGGTACGTTGGTCCGGTGTTGTGGAGTGCCTTGTGTGCGTGGGTGAGGAGTTTGAAAGTTATCCTCTTGTTGACCGGGAGCCAGTGCAGGTCTCTCAGGTGGGGTGTGATGTGGCTGCGGCGAGGGATGTCGAGGATCAGGCGTGCAGAGGCGTTCTGGATGCGTTGGAGCCGTCTCAGGAGTTTGGCCGAGGATCCTGCGTAGAGGGTGTTTCCGTAGTCCAACCTGCTGCTGACGAGGGCCTGGATGATCGTTCTTCTCGTTTCAGTGGGGATCCACTTGTAGATCCTGCGGAGCATGCGGAGGGTGTTGAAGCAGGCGGAGGAGACGGCGTTGACCTGTTTAGTCATGGAGAGGGTGGAGTCGAGGATGACCCCTAGGTTGCGTGCGTGGTCGGTGGGAGTTGTGGCGGTTCCCAGTGCGGTCGGCCACCAGGAGTCGTCCCAGGCCGAAGGGGTGGATCCGAGGATGAGGACCTCCGTCTTGTCCGAGTTCAGCTTCAGTCGGCTGTTCCTCATCCATTCAGCGACGGCCTTCATTCCTTCGTGAAGGTTGGTTTTGGCGGTGTGGGGGTCCTTGGTGAGGGAGTGGATCAGCTGGGTGTCATCGGCGTAGGAGATGATGTTGAGGTCGTGCCGACGGGCGACGTGGGCGAGCGGTGCCATGTAGATGTTAAACAGAGTTGGGCTGAGGGAAGAGCCCTGGGGTACGCCGCAGATGAACTCGGTGGCTTCGGAGCGGAAGGGGGGAAGGCGGACGCTCTGTTTTCTGCCAGAGAGGAAGGAGGTGGTCCAGTCCAGGGCCTTCTCTTGGATCCCGGCGTTGTGGAGGCGTGTTCGTAGTGTATGGTGGCAGACCGTGTCAAAGGCGGCTGACAGGTCCAGGAGGATGAGGGCCGCCGTTTCTCCGTTGTCCAGCAGGGACTTGTTGTCATCGTTGGCAGCGATGAGGGCAGTCTCGGTGCTGTGGTTGCTGCGGAACCCGGACTGGGAAGGGTCCAGGATGTTGTTCTCCTCGAGGTAGCGGGTCAGTTGTTTGTTGATGGTCTTCTTGATGACCTTTGCCGGGAACGGGAGCAGGGAGATGGGCCGGAAGTTCTTGAGGTCCTTGGGGTCCGCCTTGGGTTTCTTGAGTAAGGCGTTGATCTCGGCGTGCTTCCAGCTCTCCGGGAAGGTTGCTGTCTCGAAGGAGGTGTTGATGACTTTCCGGAGATGGGGTGCGATGGCTGTGCTGGCTTTGTTGAAGATGTGGTGTGGGCATGGGTCTGACGGAGATCCGGAGTGGATGGTGTTCATGATCTTGATGGTGTCGTCGTCGTTGATGTTGGTCCTGGAGAGCAGGCGGTTGGTGCGGATGGTGGTCGTGGGGGCGGAGGTCTCAGTGGTTGTCGGGGCGGTCGTGGCGTTGAAGCTGTCGTGGATGTCTGCGATCTTGTGGTGGAAGAAGGTGGCCAGCGAGTCGCACAGGTCTTGCGAGGGTGGGATGTCGTTGGTGTTGGAGCTGGGGTTGGAGAGTTCCTTCACGATGTTGAAGAGCTCTTTGCTGTTGTGCGCGTTGTTGTCTAGGCGGTCTTTGAAGGAGGCCCTTTTGGCGGATCTGATGAGGTGATGGTGTCTGCGGGTGGCGTTCTTGTGGGCTGCGTGGCTGTCCGGTGTTCGTTCACGGAGCCAGATCTTTTCCAGCTTTCGGCAGGTTTGCTTGGAGGCCCGGAGGTCTTCAGTGAACCAGCTGGCTTTCTTGTTGGAGTGACTGTTGGAGGGTTTCTTGATCGGGCGAGGGTGTTGGCGCAGTCGTTGATCCACTGTCTGAGGTTGCGGGCGGCGGTGTCGGGGTCGGTGGGGTCGGCGGGTGGGCTCTGGGCGAGGGTGGTGGTTAGCTGGTCTTCGGTGACTTTGCTCCAGCAGCGGCGGGGCATCTGTTGGGTGCGGTGGTGCGTGGTGGGTTTCTTGAAGGTGAAGTGGATGCAGCGATGGTCAGTCCAGTGGAGTTCGGTGGTGTGGTTGAAGGAGACGTGGGGGCTTGCGGAGAAGATGGGGTCAAGCGTGTGACCGGCGGAGTGGGTGGGTGTTGTGACGAGTTGTCTGAGTCCGAGGTTGGCTAGGTTGTCGATCAGGGTGGTGGAGTTGGTGTCATTGTTGTTCTCGAGGTGGAAGTTCAGGTCCCTGAGGAGGATGTAGTCCGTGGAGGCGAGGGCGTGTGTGCTGACGAAGTCGGCGATGGAGTTGCTGAACTGTGGTCAGGGTCCAGGGGGTCTGTAGACGAGGGTTCCTCTGAGGGTGGTGTTGGGATCGGTGTGGATCTGGAAGTGCAGGTGTTCGGCGGTGCTGAGGGTGTCGTCGGTGTTGGTCGAGACTCTGAGAGTGTTCCTGTGGACGATGGCGATTCCTCCTCCTGCTCCGTTGGTGCGGTCCCTGCGGGTGATCTTGTAGCCTTCCGGGACGGCTATGGCTATGTCGGGTGCCGAGGCGGGGTTCAGCCAGGTCTCTGTCAGGAAGGCGACGTCTGGGGAGGTTGAGTCGAGTAGGTCCCAGAGTTCAACGGCGTGTTTGCGGGCGGAGCGGGTGTTGAGAAGGATGCATCTGAGGTGGTTGGGTTCTTTCCTGGTCGGCGGCATGGTGGGGCGGATGCTTGTGAAGCTGCAGTTCCGGCAGGTGAAAGCTCCGTGGGTGTGCTTCGGGGCGGCCAGGAAGCAGGTGTGTGATTGTCCAGTGTTTAGTGCGTGGAGGGATCTGGCATCGTAGCGGTGTCAGGCGTCGTGGCATTCGCGGGGTCCAGGGGTCCTGGCGCTGGGCGCGGTCCAGGCGTGGACGGGCACAGACGGGCTTGCCTTAGGCGCGCCTTCGGCGCGCCAGCGCCACGCCCGCTCCGCGCGGCCGCTGCGCGGCCTCCATATGAGGGGATGTGGGAGGGAGGAGCAGCTGGGAGGCGGGAGCGGGGCGGCGAATGGGATTGCAGGGGAGCGGGGCCGCAGGGACGCAGCGGCGGGAAAAACGGGCGGGGGCCGCGGGAGAACTGGGCACAGGAAGGAAAAACAAGTTTAGGCAAGAAAACAAGTTAGGCACAGAGGAATAAAAACAAGTCTGGGCAAGAAAGCAAGTTAGGCACAGGGGGATAAAAACAAGTCTGGGCAAGAAAGCAAGTTAGGCACAGGGGGATAAAAACAAGTCTGGGCAAGAAAGCAAGTTAGGCACAGGGGAATAAAAACAAGTCTGGGCAAGAAAGCAAGTTAGGCACAGGGGAATAAAAACAAGTCTGGGCAAGAAAGCAAGTTAGGCACAGGGGGATAAAAACAAGTCTGGGCAAGAAAGCAAGTTAGGCACAGGGGAATAAAAACAAGTCTGGGCAAGAAAGCAAGTTAGGCACAGGGGAAAAGTACAGGATTAGGCAAAAACAATGCAGGCAGAGCCGTGCAGCAGCGTGGGGAGCGACCTGCCTGCGAGCAGGGTCAGAGGCATTATGTATTATAGGTGTGATCAGTGCCTGTGAGTATCCGGCACACCCTGAAGCATGTATGTTCTTAAAATTCAGAGGTCATATAGGTTAGAAAGAGAAGCCACTCATCACGGAATCCTTTATCCTGTGTTCCAAAGATACAGAGATTTTCTCCATCCTCAATGTGCCTCAGAGCCCTTGTATCAGAACCGACCATGTTTTTTTTTAGGTTTTTTTTTTTGCTTATTATTTTTATTGAAGTAAATAAAGATATACAAGAATTCTGGCAAACCAATCCATCTAGATTGGAAACAATAAAGAAGATAAGTAATACCACAAATGCTAACATCGAGAATGGAAATAATACTATTGAACTTAAAACTGGACTGACCGGAAGGTAGTCTAAGGGAAAATTGTAAGGAAAGAGTGAAAGGGAGAGTAGAGTAAAGAGAGAGAGAAGAAATAGAGAAGTAAGAGAGAAGAAGAGGAGAAAACTGTAAACTTTGTAATATATAAAAAAAGCTTCCAAAAAAACATGTATAAACACATTATGTGATAAACAGCACACTAAAGTCAGGGGAGAAATAAGCAAAACAATTGCCTGGAAACAATGTACTGGAATGCATTACGTAATTAAGCTGTATTACTTGCATGCAAAGTCAAATATAGAGTTAGTGGTTCCCACAGTTCTTCATGTTTGGCCAGTAACGATGCAGAATGTATGTTACAGCTATCCAGGCGATGGTTGTGACATACCAAATTCCACCATTGTTGAAGGGTAATATTGTCTGTGTATTTCCAATGAGAGGTAACTACCTGGAAGCAAATCGCAATCAACAGATTGACTATTTTGCGAAGCATTTTATACTGAGGCCATAAATTACTCAACTCGCCAAGAAACAAAACAGCAATAGAGAATGGAGTGTTAACATCAATGATGCCCCCTATTCTTGTCCATAGCTGCATCCAAAATTGAGACAACTTTGAACATAGGAAGAACATGTGAAGAGAGGTACAGGGATTGGTATTACAACGTCAGCAAGTATCATTGTTGAGCAATTTGAGTTTAAACAGATGTGCCGGTGTATGATAGAGCCTGTATTAAAAGTAATACAGCGTTTGAGTGAGGTTGGCAGGACATGAATTAGAATTAACATTTTCCCATATTTTCTTCCAAAGTAGTATAGGCCAACTGGAGAGCAAATCAGATTGCAATAAAAGTTCCAGTTTGAATTTAGGTATGTCTGATGGTAGTGTTATCAGTGTTTTATAAATTAATGACACTTTGGGAGGAGAAATGATAGGACTATGGGAACACTGCAGACCACACCCCTGAATGGAAGAGGCAAGAAGAGAGACCAGTGTGGGAACGAGCAAAGTTTCCAAAAGCTGATATTGTTTGAGATATTTTGGAGAAAGTGTAAAGGAAGAGGTGAGAGTATCAAATGGCATAATTGCACTGTCATGGAGACGTAATTGAGAGATTGTAAATAAACCCTTGTTCAACCAATTTCGCCACAAGTACGATTTGCCATATGCTACAGGCCTTTAATTTGACCAAATAGGACTTTGAAGAAATTGCTCATATAAACGGAGATGGGCTACTAAATAAGGCTTGAAAAGAAAGCAGGAGTGGGATATAACTGTGGATATCCAATATTAAGGGGGGTGGGACATATGTATGATGGTGGCATGAGAGAATGGAGAGTTAGAGAGAGCTGTGCAGGGTGTCTCCCTAGGTAGGAAGGAGGGCGGTATGGTTTGATGCCTGTGTGACTATAACTAGCACCCCCACGGTTTCCATGGGGCGAGACAGAAGTTAGTCTCTAATTTTTTACCTTTCACAGAAGGCTGAAAGGTTGTCATACCGTAAGTACACGGCATGGTTCATGTGTGACCCAGGGACGGGTGCACCTTAGCGTGTGCATACCGCTCGGGTACTTGCATAGGTCCTGAAGAAAACCTAGTAATATCTTTGAAAGGTTGAAACATGTAGACCACCACTTCATACAGATACCAAAGGTCAATTTAACCTGTATAGGTATCACACCTTGTTTTTAATCTTGTCTTATTGCTCCATATTAAATTTTAGAGAGAACAATAAAGTAATTTTTAACTCACTATCTCACTCACTTGCACTATCACTGCGAAGTAAACCTGCTCCGCTGTAATCAGGCGTTGAAGCACACCCGAGTGGCATTCAGCAGCTCGGGTGGGACCCCAATGATGAAGCATGTCACCAACTAGGTTGGTGAGTGAGGGGCCTTCTTAAAAAGGAATAATTTTTCCCTTTTTCTCCTTCTCTACGTATCTCATTGATTTCTTTCCTCCTCGGGGTACACTCCTTCATTTGTTTATTGGAGTTAGAGAGAGCTCCAACTGGTGCCACAATTTGGATTGAGAGTCTGGATAGTCAAGGAAACAGCCTTGGCACTGCTTAATACCAAAGGCTTTGTGATAAAAAAGAAATTGGGGAAATTGGCCCCTCCTGAATAGTTGGGTTATTTTAGGCGTTGCAAGGAAATACAAGATGGTTTCCCATTCCATAAAAATCTAGATAAAAGCTTGTCAATAGCTAATAAATATTTACCAGGGATTTTAATAGGTAGAATCATAAGATAGAAATTAATGAAAGGAAGTACCATTTTAATTGTGTCAAGGCGGCCCCACCATGACAAAAATGGAGGTGACCATCCCTGCATTAGTTTTGTAATTTTTGCAAGAATAACATCCATATTAGAATGAAGTGTGTCTCTGAGTTAGTTGCGATACAGGATCCCTAAGTCTTTGATCTTATAAGGGTTCCAGGAGTTGCCTGCCCCAGCAAAAAGAGATCCTAAACATAATTTATTCAAAGGCATCACTTCAGACTTTTCTATATTAAGTGTATAGCCAGACACCTTATAATATGTACATAACTCTTCAAAGAAGTGAGGAAGAGAGGATTATGGTTTGGATATATAAAGAAGAATGTCATCCACAGATGCTGTGCGTTTAATGTGCATGTTATTTAGCTGAAAACCAGAGAAGGCATCAGAATGCTTCAGCCTACATAAGAAAGGCTCAAGTGTAAGAATAAACAACAAGGACAACAGAGGGCAGAGTGTACCCCATTGACCAGGACAGAACAATAAGGTGAGGAATGTAATAAAGAAATTAGTTGGAGAAATCACAGGCCAAACCCATGCCAATGAAGATTGTGCATTAGAAATTGCCAGTCAACCCAATCAAATGCCTTTTCAGCAGCCAAAGGTACCACCACTAGGGAGTGTTTGCGTTTAGGTGCTTTACTGAGAATATTCAGAAATAATTATCCACAATATTCCTTTTTTTGACAAAACCTGACTGTTTAACAGCAACTAGATCAGGCATGAAATCATTAAGTCTGAGGTGCAGTGCTTTAGTGAATATTTTACAATCTGTATTTATCAGTGATATGGGGTGGTAATTCTTGCACTAGTAGAGATCCCTGTCTTTTTTCAGAATAAGACAGATCATAGCTTCTGTAAAAGAGCCAGAAGATGTATTCATTGAGAGAAAATAAGTGATTAGTGTAAATAATTTAGGGAAAAGTAATTCAGAAAACTGAAGGTAAAATTTGACAGTGAACCCATCTTATCCGGGCGCTTTATCTATTCGAAGACATTTGACTGCTGAAAACAATTCTTTCACTTGTAATGGGTTCTCGAGAGGAGCCAGATCAATTTTGAGGACTTGCGCATTAAAGAGTGAGAAAAATGGAATTGAGAAAATCCTCAGAAGGCATGGATTCAGGGGTGTATAAGGTTTGATATTAACCAACAAAACACCGAGCAATGTCCAAATTGCGAAATAGGTTGATGCCAAATTGGTTGGTAATTCATTTAATGGAGTATTTTTCTTTTCTACTTCTTAGGTAATTAGCTAACAGGGAACCAGTTTTATTCCTACCTCCATAATATCTAGCAATGATCTTAAAGAGAGTACCACATGCTTTCTCCGTAGTTGATTTATTGAATTGAATCTTAACTGCCAGCAGTGCATCTAAGTCAGTTTTACTATTCGTAGACGTAAAGTATTTGTTCTCTGATCACTTGATTTCATTTAGAATCGAAACAGAATCTTTCTCTGTTAGAAATGGGGGTCTCTAGTTGGCAGAGGTAGGTACCTTTGTCCAAATAGGGACCCTTGCTTCTAGTAAGGGTAAGGGGGATACACACTTTAACTAACCCCTGCTTACCCCCTGGGTAGCTTGGCACGAGCAGACAGACCTATCCCAAAGGCAATGTGTAAAGTATACACAGTAATACAGTGATAGCACAACAAATGGACACCACACCAGTTTAGAAAAATAAAGTATCTTTATCTAAACTTAACAAGACCAAAACGACAAAAATCCAACATTCATGTAATAAGAATGTGACTTTTAAAGGTTTTAAGCAACTGGGTCCATAGGAAACTATAGATGCATGATTTCTCTCAAAGTACCCGTAGTTGCACCAAAATTCATAAGGCCAAACAGCCGCAGAGATGGGAAGTGTCAAAAAACAAAGAGATGAGTCAGTTCCTGAGACCCTGGGGAGGTGATGCGACAGTTCTGCTGCACGCAGGAGAAGTGATGCGTCAAATCCGGTCTGTAGGGGGAAGTGATGTGTCGATTCCGAGACGGTGTTGGTCTGCAGGTGATGCGCGGGGAAAACTTGCCGCACAGGTACGAGGCGCGGAAATCTGGGATGCGGTGGCGGTTGATGTGGCGGAGGCAAGCGGCGCTGCATCAGTTTCTTCAGCTGCGATCCCTTGATGTGTCGGTTCTTGCAGCGATGACAGGCGCTGCGTCGGTTTCAGCAGCGGCGCGGCGATGCGTGGTGATTCTTCTCGCACCACTGTGCTGTGTCGGGAAAACTGCAGCAGGAAGAGCGATGCATCGATTTTCTTGTAGTTGCAGTGGCGTAGGAAGGGGGGTGTGGTGGGTGCGGGCCGCCCCGGGTGTCATCACTGAGGGGGGTGACAAAATGGCAAAAATATGTGTTTTAAACACATATTTTTGCCATTTTGTCAAGCCGAGGGTGACAAGAAATTTTCCGCACCGGGTACCACCTGACCTTGCTACGCCACTGTGTAGTTGCATTGCTTTTCCAGCTCCCAACAGCAGGAACAACATCCAGAGGCCCAAAACAGTCACAGGCACCTCTTGACAGGTCAGAACTTTAAGCAAGGAAGTTCAGGGGAGCTGGGGGTGAAGTATTTGTGTCCCTGAGACTTCAGAACAGGAGGCAAGCTCTACTCAAGCCCTTGGAGATCTACCTCAAGCGGGGGGACATAGCACACAGCAAAGTCCTTCTCCTTTCCTTGGCAGAAACAGCTACTGCAGGCCAACCCCAGACAGCAGATAGCAATGGGGCAGGACTTCTCCTCAGTTTCTCCAGCTCTTCTCCTTGCCAAAGGTTCCTCTTGATTCCAGAAGTAGTATAAAGATCAGGGGGTTTAGGTCTAATACTTATACCCCAAAATGTCTTTGTTCTCTTTGTGCAAGGGTTTCTGAGCCCAGTCCAAATCAGTTCTGTTAGACCTGGCACCATTGGCGTGGGTCTCCCTTCCATTTTTCGCTGTTGTCTCCTCTGTTTTACTGGTGTTAGATGCTCTGGGCGCTGTGCCACTGCCATTCAGTGTCACAGCGCGAATGCTCCCTGTATAAATATGTCTATGTGAATTGGTATATCCCTGATTGGCTTATTTGGTTTACCTGTTAGTCCCTAGTAGTGTGGCCTATGTGTGCCCAGGGCTGGTAAACCAAATGCTGCTGGTGGGCCTGCAGCACTGATGTGTGCCACCCACAGAAGCAGCTTGTAAAGTGTGTCTCAGACCTGCCACTGCAGTGTCTGTGTGCAGTCCAGAACTGCCATCTTGGCTGTGAAGTGCAACCACTTCCCAGCCCCTGAACCTTCCCTTGGCATCCTGTAAGTCGCCCCTCGGGTAGGGTGCATTGTATGTGTAAGGTAGGACATGCCTTGGTGTGTGTAGCATGTCCTGGTAGTGAATTATGCACCATTTCGTTTTTCACTACTGTAAGGCTACCTGTTCCTCATAGGCTAGAATGGGCAGTTTGACTATTACATGCTATAGTCCTAACTGACCCCAGGGACATGGTAGAAAAACGAATTTAGTATGCCTGAGCTCAGAATATTAAAATACACCTTTTAGTGAAGTTTATTTTTATATTCTGTGTTTGAAAATACCACTTTTAGAAAGTAGGTATTTTCTTGCCTAAGCCTTCCAGTGTGCTCTGCCGTTATGTGTATTGGCTGTCTGGTTTTAGAGGGGCAGGACAGGCTGAGTCAGACCTTGGTGGAATAGAGAGATCTGCATTTAGAGTGTGGGGAAGGGTGGCTCTTTGATCTGAATAGGGCTGTGCCTGGCAAGGTGAATGCTGGCTCCACCTCCCACTGTGTGTCTGCTAGCAGACCCCCTCTTTCTGAAAGGAAGGATGCAGCCTGGTAAACAAAGTGCTCCAGGCCTGAGCAGAACTGGTTCTGGCTAGGTTCAGGGACTGGTAGCTTCAAGGATCAAAGGCTCTTGGGGTATAAATATCTGTGCTCAAACCCCCTACTTTTGTATTGCTTTTGGATCTGGAGAGGAAACTCTGTCCGTGCCACTGGAGGAATCTGCAGGAAGTGACTGTCCTTGTGCTTGTGTGTTGTTTCTTGCACTGGCCTGCAGCAGTGACCACTGGACCTTGAAGAAGAGGAAAAGGAACTATTGAGAGAACTTTTATTTTTGTACAGCAATCACCCAAGGGCTAGGAAAAGAGCTAGCCTCCTGCTGGAGTCTCAGGCACAACAGACTCCACCACCAACCTCCTGCTTCCTCCCTGCGAGGACTGCTATCTGCTGAGGAGGCTCCTGTGAGTTCCAGGGCCTCTAGTTTGCATCAGAGAGAAGAGGGTAAGAAATCGACGCTAACGCATCTTTGCGGGCCGCTGCAGTCGAGAGCGCTGGGAAAATCATCGCGCTGCTGCCGCCGAGGGCCCGCAACCCGAAACCATCGCTGACGCCCCTTTGCGAGCCGCTGCAGCCGAGACGCGCTGGAAAGATCATCGCGCTGCTGACGCCGCGCACTCGCAACCCTGACAGAAATCATCGCTTCGAGACATCGCAGTGCGGACGCCGTGCGTTCGCCACTTTGATCGCATCACACCGAATTTCGTCGCTCCCTCGCGGAGCGTCTTGTCTTCGCATCGCAACACGATCGCACAGCGCAACAGGATCACCGCATCGACTTCTCCCACGCGGCAAGAAAGCCATCGCATCGGTGGTCCAGCGTGCAGAAGTTTGTCGCATCGTCTCCGCACGCATCCCGCAGATCGGCGCATCATCCTCCCTTGCGGCAAGGATTTCAACGCATCGCCGGCCTCGCGTGCCGAGAATCATCGCTACAGCTTCTTTGCGACACTTTGTTGGTTTTGCAACTAAACCCAGGTACTTTGTGAAAGAAAGGGTCGCAGAGACCACTGCTTTGAACTTGAACCTTATTTTTGCAACCTTTGAACTATTTTTGACAGCCCTTCAACAGCTATCCTATTTTTGACAGTATTGTGGCTATTACAGTTATTGGTCTTGTGATAAATCTGCCTTTATATAAAGATACTTATTTTTTATAATAACTACTTGTGTGGTGTCCCTTTGTAGTGTTCCTCATTGTGTTACTGTGTATGATCATAAATGCTTCACACCCTGCCTCTGAGATAAGCCTACCTGCTCGTGCTACGTTACCACAGGGTTGAGCAGGGGTATTAAAGAGGGTAGCCCTCTCACTCTGACTTAGGAAGAAGGGTCCCTACTTGGACAGTGGCCAGCCATTGCCAACTAGAGACCCCCATTTCTAACATTGGTGGTCAGCGGTGAGGATCTGGACTTGCATTTATGATCGCATACAGTAATTATAGTGTACACTACTAGTGAGTGCAGACCATAACGTACCACATACATTTTTTTGGAGAATTGTTTTTTTTGCTTCTATATTGTGATTGATATTGCCGGTGATTTTTCACCCGCGCGCATTTTCTGAGAGTTTTTGGGATCCTATATTGTGATTGATATTGCCGGTGATTTTTCACCCGCGCCCATTTATTGAAAGTTTTTGATCCCCTATTGTGATTGATATTGCTGGTGATTTTTCACCCACGCACATTTCTGAGAGTTTTTGGGATCCTGTATTGTGATTGATATTGCCGGTGATTTTTCACCCGCGCACATTTATTGAAAGTTTTTGATCCCCTATTGTGATTGATATTGCTGGTGATTTTTCACCCACGCACATTTCTGAGAATTTTTTAGGATCCTATATTGTGATTGATATTGCCGGTGATTTTTCACCCGCTTACATTTTTTGAGAAGTTTTCTTCTGTCCTTTATTGATATTGCCAGTTATTTCTACAATGGGCAAGCCCAGATCCAATGCCTCAGAAGATCTCTCCTGGGAAGAAGAGAAAATAGAAACCTACAATGCCAAGCAGCTCAAATATTTTTGCAAGCAATTCACAGTCCCTATCACAGGTCTCACTAGGAGGGAGGAGTATTACAAGGCGCTGAAGGCCTGGCTAGAAGCCAGGGATGCCCCTAAGGATCTAGGAGAGCTTGTGGAGGGAGGAGAGCAGCAGGGCAATGTAGTAGACTTAGTAGGAGACCCAGCCCTTTCCAACCCGGGCTCTAGTGTGTCCGCTAAGGGTCTGTCCCCAGAAGAGCTGGAGGACAGGGAGAGAGATAGGCGGCATAATATGGAGATGGCTAAGCTTAAAATGGATGGTCACCGGGACCTAGAGAACAAGAAGTTAGAAATTGAGATCATGAGGATGAAGCTTGAGCATGAGAGAGTATTGAGGGAGTTGGAGATTAAAGCTAAGAGCCTGGAAATCTCCCCCTCTGGTGGCAGCGTACCTGTAGTGCACCCTGAGAGTAGGGTGTATATACCCAAGGAGGTTATTAAAGATTTCCACAAAAGTGAAGATATTGGGCAATGGTTTGCCGCTTATGAAGTAGCCATGGTGTCCCACCGGGTCCCTGAGAAGGATTGGGGAGCAGGGTTGTGGGGACGCTTTGTGAGTGAGGGGAGGGATACCTTGTTGGACCTGCCCCCAGAAAGTAGGATGGTTTACGCCCACATGAAGGAAGCGTTGGTGACCCGCTATGGTTTGACCCCTGAGATGTATAGACAGAGGTTTAGAGTCTGTAAGAAGCTAGAGGGTACCACGTGGGTTGAATATGTGTCCTTTTTTTGCAGAGCCATGGAACGCTGGGTAAGAGGTAGCAAAGTAGAAACTTTTGCACAGTTTTATGATTTGATTGCATGGGAGCATTTATCTAGCAATTGTTTTCCTGAGCTACGCCAGCACCTAATTGATTGCAAGCTGACTAACCCTAGAAAGCTTGCTGAGGAGGCGGACCGCTGGGTGAGCACCCGGGTCCGCAAGGGTCCAGTGGGAGACGTCGCCAAAGGTGGGCAGGGTCCCCAGCAGAGGAGTGGGGGGACAAGGGTCAACAGAGGGAGTTCCCCGAGGGCCCCAAAGTAATCCCCCAGGGAACCAAGCAGTGGTGTCCCAGCCCCCCCAAGAAAGGAGGACCGGGCCCCCAACAGGTAGGCCTGTTCCCAGGGGGCCCCCACGTGTTACAACTGTGGTCAAGTGGGCCACAGATATTTTGATCCCCAGTGCCCCCAAAGGGGGCCAGTGCACCCCCCGTGCACCACCCCGCCAGATTGCTAGTGTAGCCCTGGGAGAGGAGGAGATGGGTGCCCAAGAGGGGTGGGATCCCGTAGAATTGACCCTTGTCTCATTAGGGGACTTTGAGATGGTCCCCAAGCCTGCACTGCCTGCTAACACTAAAAAATACAGGCAGTGGGTGACCATCAATGGCCATAGGGTGGAGGCTCTAAGAGACACAGGGGCCAGTGTAACTGCTGTCAGCTCCCGGTTGGTGTCCAAAGAGCAGGTTGTCCCCCATGCATTCTACCCAGTAGTGTCCGCCGACAACTCAGAGAGCCAATGTGAGGTGGCTCAGGTTCCCTTTGAGTGGGGGGGGTCTCAGGAACTCTTCAGGTAGCTGTGAGGCCCGCCATGCCTGTAGACTGTCTGCTGGGCAATGATTTAGAGGACTCCCCGTGGGCTACGGTGGAGAGGAAGGCTCACTTAGAGATGTTGGGTCTGCCTGAGTGGGCGTGTGCTACCACGCGGTCCATGGCAGCAAAGGAGGGTGTTGAAAAGGATCTGGAGCCTGAGAGTAGGGCCCAGATCCCTGCCTTAGAGAGAAGGGGCAAGGGCGCGGGAAGCCGGCCCCCTTGGTTCCCACGGCCCAGGAAGAAGCAGACCCTGAGGGGGATGCCCTGGAGCCTACCGGGGAGCAGATCACCGAACTGGGGGACCTGCCTGAGCTGACCCATTGGCAGCAGGAAGGGGGACCCACCAGGGAGGAATTTTGTGAGCAGCAGAGAGTTTGCCCCTCTCTTGAGGGTATGCGGCGACAGGCTGCAGCCCAGGCAGAAGGTGACATGTCTGGTTCACATCTGATTTATTGGGAGAACAGTCTCCTGTATAGTGAGCCTAAGGTTGCTGAGCCAGGGTCAGCCCGTGTGCTGGTGGTACCCGAGTGCTTCAGAACCTTCCTACTGGGGTTGGCTCATGACATTCCATTGGCAGGACATCTGGGGCAGACCAAGACCTTTGAGAGGCTGGCTGCCCACTTTTATTGGCCCCAGATGCACAAGAGTTCAGACTCTCATTGCAGGACCTGTGAGACTTGCCAGGCAAGTGGGAAGAGTGGGGGAAGATCAAGGCCCCACTCCAGCCCTTTCCAGTTGTGAGTACCCCATTCGAGCGAGTGGGCATTGACATTGTGGGGCCTCTGGACCCCAAGACAGCCATGGGCAACAGGTTCATCCTGGTCTTGGTGGACCATGCCACCCGGTACCCTGAAGCCATCCCGCTCAGGACAGTGACGGCCCCCGTGGTGGGACGTGCACTGATGGGGATTTTCTCCCGTGTGGGATTCCCCAGAGAGGTGGTGTCTGACAGGGGGACCAACTTCATCTCCCAGTACATGAAGTCTCTGTGGAAGGAGTGTGGGGTAACGTATAAGTTCACCACTCCTTACCACCCCCAAGGTAATGGTCTGGTTGAAAGGTTCAACCGGACCTTGAAGGGCATGATCATGGGCCTAGAAGAGCCCCTGAGGCGTAAGTGGGACGTCCTCTTGCCATGCCTGTTGTTTGCTTACCGGGAGGTGCCACAGAAGTCCTTAGGGTTCAGTCCCTTTGAACTCCTCTATGGCCACCCGGTTAGAGGACCTCTGAGTCTGGTCAAGGAAGGCTGGGAGCAATCTCCCAGGAAACCTCCCCAAGATGTATTTAGTTACATGTTGGCCTTCAGGAACCAGACTCGGCGTTTCAGAAAAATTGCTGAGGCAAATCTGGAAGCCAGCCAAGAAGAAATGAAACGTTGGCACGACCAGAATGCCACTCTGGTCAAATTTCAACCTGGTCAGAAGGTTTGGGTACTGGCCCCAGTGGAGCCTTGTGCGCTCCAAGATAAGTGGACCGGTCCCTTTGAGGTGGTGGAGCGCAAAAGTCCAGTTACCTACTTGGTGGACTTTCAGTCTCCCAGGAACCCCTTGCGGGTCCTGCATGTGAACCGCCTAAAGCCCCACTTTGAGAGGTCTGAAGTGGGCATGCTTCTTGCCACAGATGATGGGGTTGAGGAGGAGAGTGAGCCTCTCCCTGACCTCCTGTGTGCAGAAGAGAAGGATGGGTCAGTGGAGGGTGTGATCCTCTCCACCACACTGACCCCTGAGCAGCAGAGAGATTGCCACCACCTGTTGGGGCAATTTTCTGATTTGTTCTCCCTGGTACCTGGTGTCACTGATTGGTGCGTCCATGAGGTGGATACCGGGGACAGTTCTCCTGTCAAGCACAAGGCTTACAGGGTAACTGACAGGGTCAGGGCTTGCATTAAGGAGGAGGTCTCCAAAATGTTCGCCCTAGGGGTGGTTGAGTCCTCTAGCAGCCCCTGGTCCAGCCCCGTGGTCTTGGTACCAAAAGCTGCGACGCCTGGTGCCACTCCTGAACTTAGGTTCTGTGTGGACTACCGAGGTCTCAATTCGGTCACCAAGACCGACGCGCACCCCATCCCCAGAGCTGATGAGCTCATAGACCGGTTAGGGGCTGCCCGGTACCTCAGCACGTTTGATCTGACGTCTGGGTACTGGCAGATCGCCTTAACGGAGGGGGCAAAGGAGAGGTCAGCATTCTCCACACCAGATGGGCACTACCAGTTCCGTGTGATGCCCTTTGGGATGAAGAATGCCCCTGCCACCTTCCAGAGATTGGTCAACCAGGTGTTGGTTGGGCTGGAGGCTTTCAGTGCCGCCTACCTGGATGACATTGCAGTGTTTAGTCCCTCCTGGGAGGACCACTTGCGCCACCTCTGGGAAGTGTTGATGGCGCTGCGCAGAGCAGGCCTCACAATCAAGGCCAGTAAGTGCCAGATTGGGCAGGGTTCTGTGGTGTACTTGGGACACCAGGTGGGGAGCGGCCAGGTGGCGCCCCTGCAGCCCAAGATTGAAACCATCCTGACTTGGGAGCCCCCTAGGACCCAGACCCAGGTGAGGGCCTTCTTAGGACTCACGGGTTATTACAGGAGGTTTGTCAAGGGGTATGGCAACATTGTTGCACCCTTGACTGAGCTGACTTCCAAGAAGCGGCCAAAGATTGTGAACTGACTGACACCTGTCAGAAAGCCTTTGATGCCCTCAAAACTGCTATGTGTACAGCACCCGTACTCCAGGCGCCCAATTTTGCTAAGGAATTTGTTGTCCAGACAGACGCTTCAGAGCATGGGGTGGGGGCCGTTCTGTCACAGATGAATGAGGAGGGACTAGACCAACCTGTAGCCTTCATCAGTAGGAGGTTACTTCCACGGGAACAGAGGTGGAGTGCAATTGAGCGTGAGGCATTTGCTGTGGTCTGGGCACTGAAGAAGCTGAGACCATACCTGTTTGGGACTCACTTCCGGGTTCAGACAGACCACAGGCCCCTCAGATGGCTGATGCAGATGAGGGGTGAGAATCCCAAGTTGTTGAGGTGGTCCATTTCCCTACAGGGTATGGACTTCACGGTGGAACACCGCCCTGGTACAGAACACGCCAATGCTGATGGTCTGTCCAGATTTTTCCGCCTTAGCGATGAGAACTTCCAAGGGGATGGGTAGTTCTCCCCACATTTCAGCTGGAGGGGACGTGTGTTAGACCTGGCACCATTGGCGTGGGTCTCCCTTCCATTTTTCGCTGTTGTCTCCTCTGTTTTACTGGTGTTAGATGCTCTGGGCGCTGTGCCACTGCCATTCAGTGTCACAGCGCGAATGCTCCCTGTATAAATATGTCTATGTGAATTGGTATATCCCTGATTGGCTTATTTGGTTTACCTGTTAGTCCCTAGTAGTGTGGCCTATGTGTGCCCAGGGCTGGTAAACCAAATGCTGCTGGTGGGCCTGCAGCACTGATGTGTGCCACCCACAGAAGCAGCTTGTAAAGTGTGTCTCAGACCTGCCACTGCAGTGTCTGTGTGCAGTCCAGAACTGCCATCTTGGCTGTGAAGTGCAACCACTTCCCAGCCCCTGAACCTTCCCTTGGCATCCTGTAAGTCGCCCCTCGGGTAGGGTGCATTGTATGTGTAAGGTAGGACATGCCTTGGTGTGTGTAGCATGTCCTGGTAGTGAATTATGCACCATTTCGTTTTTCACTACTGTAAGGCTACCTGTTCCTCATAGGCTAGAATGGGCAGTTTGACTATTACATGCTATAGTCCTAACTGACCCCAGGGACATGGTAGAAAAACGAATTTAGTATGCCTGAGCTCAGAATATTAAAATACACCTTTTAGTGAAGTTTATTTTTATATTCTGTGTTTGAAAATACCACTTTTAGAAAGTAGGTATTTTCTTGCCTAAGCCTTCCAGTGTGCTCTGCCGTTATGTGTATTGGCTGTCTGGTTTTAGAGGGGCAGGACAGGCTGAGTCAGACCTTGGTGGAATAGAGAGATCTGCATTTAGAGTGTGGGGAAGGGTGGCTCTTTGATCTGAATAGGGCTGTGCCTGGCAAGGTGAATGCTGGCTCCACCTCCCACTGTGTGTCTGCTAGCAGACCCCTCTTTCTGAAAGGAAGGATGCAGCCTGGTAAACAAAGTGCTCCAGGCCTGAGCAGAACTGGTTCTGGCTAGGTTCAGGGACTGGTAGCTTCAAGGATCAAAGGCTTTTGGGGTATAAATATCTGTGCTCAAACCCCCTACTTTTGTATTGCTTTTGGATCTGGAGAGGAAACTCTGTCCGTGCCACTGGAGGAATCTGCAGGAAGTGACTGTCCTTGTGCTTGTGTGTTGTTTCTTGCACTGGCCTGCAGCAGTGACCACTGGACCTTGAAGAAGAGGAAAAGGAACTATTGAGAGAACTTTTATTTTTGTACAGCAATCACCCAAGGGCTAGGAAAAGAGCTAGCCTCCTGCTGGAGTCTCAGGCACAACAGACTCCACCACCAACCTCCTGCTTCCTCCCTGCGAGGACTGCTATCTGCTGAGGAGGCTCCTGTGAGTTCCAGGGCCTCTAGTTTGCATCAGAGAGAAGAGGGTAAGAAATCGACGCTAACGCATCTTTGCGGGCCGCTGCAGTCGAGAGCGCTGGGAAAATCATCGCGCTGCTGCCGCCGAGGGCCCGCAACCCGAAACCATCGCTGACGCCCCTTTGCGAGCCGCTGCAGCCGAGACGCGCTGGAAAGATCATCGCGCTGCTGACGCCGCGCACTCGCAACCCTGACAGAAATCATCGCTTCGAGACATCGCAGTGCGGACGCCGTGCGTTCGCCACTTTGATCGCATCACACCGAATTTCGTCGCTCCCTCGTGGAGCGTCTTGTCTTCGCATCGCAACACGATCGCACAGCGCAACAGGATCACCGCATCGACTTCTCCCACGCGGCAAGAAAGTCATCGCATCGGTGGTCCAGCGTGCAGAAGTTTGTCGCATCGTCTCCGCACGCATCCCGCAGATCGGCGCATCATCCTCCCTTGCGGCAAGGATTTCAACGCATCGCCGGCCTCGCGTGCCGAGAATCATCGCTACAGCTTCTTTGCGACACTTTGTTGGTTTTGCAACTAAACCCAGGTACTTTGTGAAAGAAAGGGTCGCAGAGACCACTGCTTTGAACTTGAACCTTATTTTTGCAACCTTTGAACTATTTTTGACAGCCCTTCAACAGCTATCCTATTTTTGACAGTATTGTGGCTATTACAGTTATTGGTCTTGTGATAAATCTGCCTTTATATAAAGATACTTATTTTTTATAATAACTACTTGTGTGGTGTCCCTTTGTAGTGTTCCTCATTGTGTTACTGTGTATGATCATAAATGCTTCACACCCTGCCTCTGAGATAAGCCTACCTGCTCGTGCTACGTTACCACAGGGTTGAGCAGGGGTATTAAAGAGGGTAGCCCTCTCACTCTGACTTAGGAAGAAGGGTCCCTACTTGGACAGTGGCCAGCCATTGCCAACTAGAGACCCCCATTTCTAACAAGTTCTGTCCTCACTGGTGTATGGCCGCAGGGGGTGGAGAGAGCATTGTGCAAGGGACACAGGCCCAATTCAGGTGCAAGAAAATCTCCTCCCACTACTCTCTAAATTCAGCCAGGGTCTATTTAGCCCAGGTCTGAGTCATCCAGGAAGGGCCAGGCACACCTCAACCCCCCCAGTGGCTGTCTACAGTGAATACACATCCCCAGCCCGTGTCACTCCAAAATCAGACAGTCAATACACAAACAGGCAGAGGCACACAGAATGGTTAAACAAGAAAAAGTGGCATTTTCAAACACACAATTTAAAAACCATCTTTACCAAAAGATGCGTTATTAAATTCTGAGGTCAGAGAGCCTAAACTTTATCTCTCTATCTTGTCCCAGTGGGAAGTTATATCTATAAGATGTTATAAATAAACTCCCACTCTATCCTATGGGGCAACATAGCCTTTTGAAAGTGAAAAACGAAATTGGCAGTATTTAACTATCAGGACATGTCACATACACCAGTACATGTCCTACCTTTCACATACACTGCACCCCGCCCAGGGGCTTACCTTGGGCCTACTATAGGGGTTCCTTACATGTAGAAAAAAGGGAGGGTTAGGGCCTGGCAAGTGGGTGCACTTGCCAAGTCGACATGACAGTTAACAACTGTGCACAGGCACTGCAGTGGCAGGCCTGAGTTACCTTTTCAGAGCTACTCATCTGGGTGGCACAATCAGTGCTGCAGGCCCACTAGTAGCATTTGATTTACAGACCCTGGCACATTCAGTGCACTTTACTAGGGACTTACCAGTAAATCAAATATGCCAATCTGGGAGAACCAATTATAACAACAATTTACACAGAGAGCACTTGTACTTTGACACTGATCAACAGTGGCAAAGTGCCCAAAGCATCTAAGCCAGCAAAAACGAAATCCAGCACAGCATCAAAAATACAGGAGGTAGAGGCTAAATTCAGGGGAAACCATGCCAAAGATGTCAAGTCTAGCATTCTCCATAGCTTTTCGTTGTTGGAAAAGTAGTTAATGATTAATCCCCTGGAAGCAGCTTTAAATGCATCCCATGCAAAGTGAAAAGAGGTCTCTCCTATATTATTAATCTCAAAATAATCAAGAACAAATGCCTCATACGAAGTGATGAAAGCTTTATTGTAAGGTATATTGTTATCAAACCTCCAGCCGGATCTGGGTGGGGTCTCATGAAGAACATCTAGATCGGTACAAACCGGGGCATGGCCCAAGGTAAAAATTAGGCCTATCTCTGAATGCACTAGGTGGTGGGTGAGGTTTTTGCTGAGGAAGAGATAATCTATGCTCCTTGCTACTCCTGGCACTTCCTTTGCAACACCTGAGCTCAGAGGGGGCAAACAATTTGCCTCCTCTGAGGCTAGGTGTCAAAAAAGAAGTGCCAGGAGTAGCATGGAGCAAGCTAGAGGTCGCAGCTGCTATCCCTGACTACCCCCAAATGATGTCCATGGTGACCAGACTTTTGGGGAGGCCCACTTGTTTAGCCACTGAGAGGATGTGCATTAAATCAGTGTGCTGTAAGAAAAGTATAAAAATGCCTCTAGGTCTGTGATAAGAAGCTGTAGCAAATGGTTTGGGAGAGAGGCAACAAGCTCTTTGAATATTAAACTGGCTGTGGTCAGGCAAGTGAACGATAGAAGGAATGATCCTTTGCAAAACGGAATTCATGTTGGTTCCCTCTGAGTTTTCCGGAATGCCATAAAGATGTAAGTTATTTCTCTGATTCCGGTTTTCCAGGTCTTCATTGATCCTTTTGAGTAGCTCTATTTCCTTTGCCAGCTGAGATTCCACTGGGAGCGAATCTTCCATATCGCTAATCCTTTGCTTGACAGCTGTGATGCGTTGGTCATGAGAGGACCATTTCTCTTCTATGTGCAACAGGGAAGTGTTAGTTTACACAACAAAGGGTTCTAAAGCTCTTAATTCTTCCATTACATCATCCAAGTGAAAGGAGGGGGTGCCTTGGAAGAAGAATCAGAATCTCTCTTGAGTTTTTTAACTGGAGCAGAGGGTTTCTTTGGCAATGCTCTGGGTGCATCAGTAGAACACCCCATCCCTAGGTTGCTAGAACCGTCCGTCAGGGCTGACAGGGTCCTAGGAACAAGGTCCTGTTCATGACATTTAGGACGTGTGATGATATTGATGGAAGGCGTGTAAGTATAACTTTGTCCTTCTGCTTCAAGGACCTACCCATTGAGCAAAATGGAATAGTCCGAGCTAATGATAAACCAACTGAAAGTGGGCATAAGAGGAGGGATTGTTTTGATTGCGTCTCTTAGAAGTTCCAATATAAGGTTCAAATCCTGTAGAGCGGCTTAGTCGGATGGCCAGAAAGATGTGCGCTGTGTGCACTGGAGAAGTTAATTAACTAAAGAGTCAATTATGGCCAATTGGCAGCAAAGAACAAATGTCGTGGCTTATTGCAGTGTTTTGGAGAGAGCAGTAAGGCCACTAAGAAAGAAACACAACTTCAAAAGACATCATGAAAACAAAATGTTCCTTTAAACAAACCCAAGAATGCCCCATTCTAGGACCAAAGTATGTCTGTGAGGCTGCCAAAGTAGAGGCGATGAAGAGAATGTCTATATCTGCTTTGGCATAACATAATTTCACTCAGAAACTCATGAGAGACTCATAAAGCAGCACTTCCTGACATATGGATGGCTCTAGCCGACGTGTCACATCATGGAATTCCTCACAGGATTTCAAGATTGCTGCGTCCTCTGAAGCACGCTGCACAGCATGAGGAGTTCTGTGCTAACGCTACGCTCTAGTAGTGAACAAGGTTGTGGAAGAAGATGCCTGCCTTTTCACAACAAAATCTGAACCTCAAAGGAGGAGTTGTGAAAAAGAAGCGCTGTGGTCCTGGGTGTTTGCGGGAGCCGACCGGGAGGGTTATAGTCCAGCGGCCATCTTCTACGGCGCTCGTGACCTAGCCCCTAACTCCAACTATGTTGAGTGTTGTTTCCAGCAGAGTCCCTAAATGTCATATAGACTGCACTGAACACAAGTGACACCTGCTTACCTCTCCTAGACAACATCAGGAAGATTTGTTTAATGGTAATCCCAGTAGACTGTAGGCTGAAATCTTGGAAATTCATTTCAGAACATATTATCAATAAGGTCAAGGACGACAGTCCAGTATAAGTGCAATTTGTGGCAGTTCGAGAGAAGGTGAGTCAGTATACCTGTCTACCCACTACCTCGCCAAGCAAGTATCTGTTTTCTGTTGGGGTTATTCATGAAATTTAGTGCATGTGTGATACCAGTATGTCACTACTTTGGTATTTGCTCTTTCATCAATGCACATCTGGGCTTCATGTGTGTCCTGAAGCATATCACTTCTAAAGCCTTCCTCTGAAATTGTTCTAGACCTTCTGCCCCCTCTTCTGTACTGGTATCTTCCACAAGGGGTTGCCAAATTTCAGGATAAAAGGGGGGGAGAGTGATGTTGTTAATCTCAGCCCCACTGCCACTTTGCCTCACACCACCACCATTTTCTTGTTAGTGCTGAGGAGTATTTGCCCCTAGCGCTTGTGATGTTTCTCATCCCCTTTTACCTTCAATTTGTTGGTACTAGATACCATTTGATCCATAAAGCACAAGTGCTTTCAGATTCTGAATGCTTCCACGCCACCATATATCTGAGTTGAGCTGCTTAATAATAGCGCATGACATTAGGGAGACCCAGTCACCTGACTCTTGTTGACTTACATTTATACTGTACATTACCCCCACAGGGGTGTTTCTTCTACACCATTATACCTCAGAAGAATCACTTGTGATCACCATCACATGCCCAAGTGACTGCCTCAACTCCTCCATTAGGAGCGGGCCACTCCTGCATGACATGTACACCAGTGGGGTCCTTCCTCCCCAGGTGTGTTTTCTCACACAGCCATATGCTGAGGTCTCTATGCCGGGAGACCACACTGTTTCCTCTCTTCTTCCACCCCCACCTGGGTTAGCAAGTGGCTGCCTGTGGGATATGATGCCTGTCACGCCCCTTTCCCAGTCCTACTTTGATGCAGATCGTGACGCGATGTCAGTCCCGCCCCCTCTGCCTGCCCACCATGACATGAGGAGGGGCACGTATCGGTGCCTCCACTGGTTATGCAATAGGGCTTTAATATTAAGTTCAAAAAGCCCTCGACCAAGCTGATCTCATTCTTTAGGGGTTCCTCTTGACCATACTTAGCACTCCTCTTCACCATGAGCCCACCTAACCCCAGAGAGAACAATACAACTCTTCTCATCATTCAGTCTTACTTCCAACATGGCGCTTATGCTCCCCCCCACGGGTGTGCTCTAGTGCTTATCCTCCTCTAAATTGGTACCTGTTAATATTTGACAATGAAGCAGTTTTAAGTCATCCACCTCCCCTTCGACTTCACTTCTGAGGCACCTGAGACGGAGTACATCGTCCTGTACAATGTCTCTTTTACTCTGTAAGTATGATGAAGTTTCAGATCCTTCTCAACACACCAGGAATTTTTACTGGGGCTTCTCCCTCATACTTCGATTTGCATTCTATCAGCATGCTAAATCAGCGTGGTCTTAGCCCATACTTGAGGAGGCTTAGGTACTACCCAAATTAGGAAAGTGGTCTGGCCTGTATTTACAACAGTGTGTGAAATATTTTTACTTGCTACCATCAATCAGTGTGTCACTTGCTTTTTACGTGTTCTGTTTTTTCACTGTGTTAGTAGCACCACCAGTTGTAGGATCTGCTTCACATGGGTACCCCCACTTTTTGCTGATGCTTCACTGTTTTTCGACATTAGTCTGGCTGGGGCCCTGCTAATCAGAACCCCAGCCTAGCTGCTTCCTCTCTAAAATGGTTTCCATGTGCCTTAGGCACATCACTGATTGGAATCTGGAGTGCCCTTATAAGTCCCTAGTATATGGTATACTATGTACCAAGGGCATAGGTACCTCAGAGGCCTGCCAGGGGCTGCAGCATATATTATGCCACCCCTGGAAGGCCATCCAAACTGACACCACAGGTCTGCTACTGCAGCCTGGGTAAGGTGGTGCATGCACCCCTTACTGTGATATAGGTTACCTATATCACTAAATACATACACACATATAAACCTATAAGTCACTCCTAAGGCAGGCCTTATCAATCCTAAAGGCAGAGTGCATGGTTCCTATGTGAGAGGGTGCCCCTGCATGAGCAGGGCCCCTCTGCAGCGTTCGGAGACCCTTCTCTGATGCTGTTTGTAGTGCAGCCTGACCATATACTCTTAAGCGCATTATAACCTTGCGTTAAATGCTAACTTTGGAATGGCTGCACCTAAACATGTCGTGTTTGGTGTCAAACATCTTGGAATACTACCCCCCGCCAATTCTGGTGGCGGGGGTAGCATTCCACCCTTCTAGAGGGAAAGACATGTTAACTCTGGCTAGTCCGGTAACTTCTTTCCAAAGCCCTGGCATCACAAAATGGATGCTGCTGCCACAGACACGAGTCTGGCCTCCTGCTGCTGGACGAAACTCCGGCAGGGGAGGCCTGGACAATAGGTTTCCTGTCCCAGGGAGGTGTGACCACCTCCCTAGACAGGATAATGTGTATTGGGGCTGGGCGGGAGCACTCTCGGGTGCTTTGAAGTCCTGCACTGGGGGCACACTTGGTGTCCCTGTGCATACCCCAGTTCAAACCGGATCAGGGGCTTGCAGCCCCTGCTTTGGCGCGAACTGGACAAAGGGAAAGGGGTGTAGCCACCCCTCTGCCCTGACCCACCCATAGGTGGGGCCACAGAGTAGTCCAACCCCTAAACTTAGTATAAGTATAGGAACCCAGTCCTTAGGACTTTAGATTATCCCTGGACGAAACTCTGAAACAGAATCCTGGACCTTCGACGCTCTACTCACGATTAGAGGACAGAAGAATCTCCCTTGGGGTCAAGGAGTGACTCCCCTGCTTGGCAGGCACCAAAGAAGCATCTGTCCTGTTCGCATTTCTGAAGCTCCCGTCGGACGCCGAAGTCAACGCATCCCCAGAGGTGGATTTTCAGACTTCCCCGAGGCTACCCTGAGTCCCCAGCAAAGCTGAGGCCCGTAGCTATCGTGGGTGATGTGAGACCATGACCCCTGGACACCGAGCACATTTGCAAGTGCATCCTCTTCTGGGTCTCCCACGAAGTTGTGCTTTGGGCTCCGAGTAGCCCTAGCCTCCTGCACCAAATGCACCGAAGATCACTGGCCTCCACCTCACGAGTGTCCTGTGAGCCAGATCCACGTGCGACATCTCGAGGCTCCTTCGCGGTCGCTAGCCCGTTGGCTAGTAGCCCTTAATGAAGGCCAATCTTTTTCTTACTTGGCATCCTGGTTGCTCCAGGCCTGCCCTCACTTACCCTCACTGGGTGAGTTCCCCAGACCTTGCTGGTCTGCACCATCGACAATCTTCCTCTGCATCGAGACTTGCCGTTGCCAAGGCTTGTTGGGTCCAATCCGGTCGCCGACACCTCATCACTCGACAGACATTGTGTATCAGCCCGAATCCTGCTCCTGTTCACTGACAACGCCTCCTGGACCTCGTGGCTGAAGAGTCAAGACGACCGTCAACGCACCTGAAGCACTCGACATCGGTGGGTGGGCATCTGTCCATCGCCTTCCTGGTCACTGGCTAGTGACCCAGACTCTGTCCCCTCTGCTTTCAGGTTCTTCAGATCTCCGATCCACTCTTGGATCCACCCGGACACTTTCCACTTGGTCGCCAGCAGCACTTTGCAGCAGATCGCCATTCAAATCGACGACGAAACCCGACCCCGAAAGGCACCTATGCACCCGGCTTCCCTGGGTGAGGTAACACGAGTACTCTGGTGCTCCCGTGGGTAGAGACTCTTCAAAGTACTAGTTCTCAAAGGGTTTGCTCCAAGTCCTCCTTTAAGTGTCCCTTTTCTCTAATTTCCTGATCGCGACTTTCTCCATAGAAGTCAACGGCGTTTCGCGGTTGTGTATTTACACTGCACGCGTCCCCCGTGGGTCCCCTGTGTCACTACCTTGGGTGGTTCCTTGTGGTCCAAGCACTTCTAGAGGCTCTAGGCCTAGTGTCTAGTTCAGTCGTGGTTCTTATACCACTTTATTGGTATATGGTTTGGTACGCCCCTAGGGCCCAAACGTGTATTTGTGCTATTACTGTGTTTAAATAACTTCTAACTTATGTACTTCGAACTCTAGCCTCATAAAGAGACTAGAGGGGTGTGTTTAGCAATAAATACATATATTTTGAATATATACCTGGTGTGGTGCTCTTTCATTTGGTCACTCAAGAGATTATAGACTGGTAAAACAAGCTGCTTTACATTCCTTCAAGACTTAGCCTGAAGGCTGCTCTCCATAGCTACCACTAGGATAGCTTTCAATAAGGTTGTCTTTAACCTATCTCCAATAAGGGGTTGTTTGGACTGGTGCAAGGTGCCCACTATAATTAGTGGACAGCATATACCAGGCCAACTTCTCACATTGGTGTGCAGCGTGTGGGATTCCAGCTTGCTATTGTTTTACCAGATAATCTCAATTGAATTGATCAACTGAAAACCACTAAAGGTACCTAAGGTACATATAATTTAAGCTTAGAATACAGTAAGTTCTACTGAACTTAGAGTTGTAAGTTAAGGGATAGCACAACCCTTTCTACAACTCAAGAGAGTTTAGTAGGCCACACTAGAGTAGGTAGTGCATACACCACACCACACTAGTAATGTCTTTAAGGGTAGGATCTAAAGAATCCTTGCAGGAAGCCACTGAGCTTCCACCCTCCAAGTATGATACACTCCCATTCTTGGAATTGAGAGCATTATGTAACTTGAGAAAAATAAGGACAGGCCAAAGTCCCACCACCCAACACCTTAAAGAGTTGTTGGTGGCTTATGACCTTAGTAAGCCCTTGGGGACTGAAGGGGTAGGAGCTGAGGGTGGGGCAGAAGATGAGGATGGGACCAGGGATAGAAATACCCCCAGCCCCCCCTCTGAAACTGGCCAGGAGGGTGAAAATGACCCTGACCTGGATAACCCAATCCCTCCTGAGGAAGATGAAGAGGATAATCAGGATGATGCCCTCTTTGTCCCCCCAGGAAGGATTAAGAGTGTGCCCAGAAAGTCTAGATCTCCTTCTCAGGAGTCTAACCACTCTGGCACCTCAATAGGGAGCTCTGTCTCATCTCATAGGAGGGAATCCTCTCATGAGAGGAGAACAAGGCTGATTCAATATGAGGAAGCTCAGCTTGAACTCAGAAGGAAGCAAGTAGCCTTAGACAGGGAGTCCCTAGATCTCTTTAGAGAGAAAAGAAAGTTGGGACTAGAGTCCCATGGTGGCAGCCATGTCCCTAGAGATAGGGAAAGGTCCTATGACCATCGGAACCTGAGCAAGATTGTCCCTCCCTATCAGAATGGGGATGACATCCACAAGTGGATAACTGCTCTAGAGAGGGCCTGTAAGGTACAGAAGGTCCCTCAGGAGCAGTGGGCAGCAATCTTGTGGCTCTCCTTTGCAGACAAAGGTAGAGATAAGCTCCTCACTGTTAGAGAGGAGGATGCTGATAATTACAAGGTCTTGAAGAGTGCTCTTATTGATGGGTTTGGCCTAACCACTGAACAGTACAGGTTGAAGTTCAGAGATACCCAAAAAGCACAGACTCAAGACTGGGTAGACTATGTGGATTGTTCTGCCAAGGCTCTGTAAGGCTGGTTGATGGGCAGTAAGGTGTGTGACTTCTCAGGATTGTACAATCTGATAATGAGGGAGCAGATTCTTAATAACTGTCAAAATCAGCTGTTGCATCAATACCTGGTAGACTCTGATCTGACCTCTCCCCAAGAATTGGGAAAGAAGGCAGACAAATGGGTCAGAACCAGGGTGAAGCAGAAGGTACAGAACCAAGGTGGGGAAACCAAGAAGCAAGATGCTAAGAACTCTGAAAAGGGTGGGGAGAAGGGTAAAGATCAAAAGTCTTCATCAGGCCCCCAAAAATCTTCTTCAGGTGGGGATTCACAGTCTACCAAAGGGAAAGGCCAAAGAAAACCATGGTGCAAGGTCTGTAAGCAAAAGACCCACTGGACCAGTGATTGCACCAAGTCCAAAGACTCAAGTCCAGCACCCACCAATGCCCCTAAGGCACCTGCTCCCCCTAGTACAGTTGGTGGGAGTGCTCCAGCCAAGGGTTTAGTAGGGTTCACCCTGGGTACTGAGTTGGGCTCTGACCTAGTCAGAGAACTGACTCAGGCTGTGTTAGTCTGTGATGGAGGCATGGATGTGACCTCCTCTGTGAGTCCCAGTAATCTGGGCAAGTACAGACAACAGCCTTTAATCAATGGACGTGAGGCTTTGGCATTTAGGGACACAGGGGCAAGTGTCACAATGGTGACACAAGACCTTGTGAATCCTGGGCAAGTTATACTTGGTGAGATGTACCAAGTGACCAATGCTAGCAATGTCAGAACAGACCATACTCTGCCAGTTGTTAACTTCTCCTGGGGAGGGGTAACTGGCCTTAAGAAGGTTGTGGTGAGTGCAAACCTACCAGTCGAATGCTTGCTTGGCAATGACTTAGAGACTTCTGCTTGGGCAGAAGTGGAGCTCAGGACCCATGCAGAAATGCTGGGGATCCCTGCAGATGTGTTTGCTGTGACCAGGTCACAAGCCAAAATGTCTAGCACTGAACAGGCCTTGTATTCTGGAAGAATGGACCAAGTGCCTTCCAAGAGGAGGAGTAGTAGGGTTAAGGCAGTGCCTTCCCCCTTGGCTCAGGAGGAAGATCAGTCCCTTGAGGGGGATGATCTCAGTCCTGAAGAAGGAACTGTCCCAGAGGAACTTGAACCTGACCAGGATGAGTTCTTGGGGACAGGGGGACCTTCTAGGGCAGATCTGAGCCAGGAGCAGCAGAGCTGCCCCTCCCTTGAACCCCTCAGACAGCAAGCTGCTGCTGAGGCTGCTGGGAAAGCTAGTGGTCCCCATACCGTGTATTGGGATGATGGACTCCTGTACTCAGAGAGTAGAGACCCCAAGCCTGGTGCTACCAGGAGGTTGGTTATACCTCTGAAGTTCAGGGGATTCCTATTGACCCTAGCCCATGATATTCCCTTGGCAGGTCACCTGGGCCAGAACAAGACTTGGGACAGAATTGTCCCTCACTTTCACTGGCCCCACATGTCTGAAGACACCAAGGAGTTTTGTCGCTCCTGTGTAACCTGCCAGGCCAGTGGCAAGGCAGGTGGCACTACAAAGGCCCCCCTGATACCACTACCTGTGGTGGGGGTGCCCTTTGAAAGGGTAGGGATTGACATTGTTGGTCCCATGGATCCCCAAACAGCCTCTGGGCACAGGTTTATCCTGGTGGTAGTGGATCATGCCACCAGGTACGCAGAAGCTATTCCCCTCAGGACCACTACAGCACCTGTGGTGGCAAGGGCCCTCCTGGGAATCTTCTCAAGAGTGGGCTTTCCTAAGGAGGTAGTATCAGACAGGGGTGCTAACTTCATGTCTGGGTACTTAAAAGCAATGTGGAAGGAGTGTGGAGTGACTTATAAGTTCACCACACCCTATCACCCACAATGCAATGGTTTAGTTGAGAGATTCAACAAAACCTTGAAGGGCATGATTAAAGGGCTCCCAGAAAAGCTTAGGCGAAGATGGGACATACTCTTGCCCTGCCTTTTATTCGCATATAGGGAGGTGCCTCAGAAGGGGGTTGGTTACAGCCCTTTTGAACTTCTGTTTGGCCACCCTGTGAGGGGTCCACTGTGCTTGGTGAAGGAAGGATGGGAGTTACCTCTCAAGCCCCCAAAGCAAGACATAGTGGACTATGTACTTGGTCTCCGCTCCCGGATGGCTGAGTATAGGAAAAAGGCAACCAAAAACCTTGAGGCTTGCCAGGAACTTCAAAAGGCCTGGCATGACCAAAAGGCTGTTCTGACTGTTTACCAGCCAGGACAGAAGGTGTGGGTGTTGGAGCCAGTGGCCCCAGCAGCTCTCCAAGACAAATGGAGTGGACCCCACACTATTGTTGAGCAGAAGGGTGAGGTTACCTACTTAGTAGACCTAGGAACACCCAGGAGTCCCCACAGGGTTCTCCATGTCAACAGGTTAAAACCATATGTGGACAGGGCAGACATGGGCTTGCTCATGGCTACTGATGAAGGGCAGGAGGAAGAGAGTGACCCACTCCCTGACCTGCTCTCACAGAACCCTGACGATGGGTCAGTAGATGGTGTAGCCTTGGCAGGCAGCCTCACTACCCAGCAACAAACTGATTGTAGACAGGTTCTCAATCAGTTTAGACATATGTTTTCACTGACACCCAGTCAGACCACCTGGTGCACTCATGAAGTGGACACTGGGGACAGTCTGCCTATTAAAAATAAGATTTATAGGCAACCTGACCATGTCAGGGACTGTATCAGGACTGAAGTCCAGAAAATGTTGGAATTGGGAGTTATTGAACCCTCAGATAGCCCTTGGGCTAGTCCAGTGGTCCTTGTGCCAAAACCTCACACCAGTGATGGAAAAAGAGAGATGAGGTTTTGTGTGGACTACAGGGGTCTCAATGCAGTCACTAGGACTGATGCCCATCCAATACCAAGGGCAGATGAGCTCATAGATACTTTGGCCTCAGCCAAATATCTCAGCACATTTGACTTGACAGCTGGCTACTGGCAGATCAGACTAGCTGATACTGCAAAGCCCAAAACAGCATTCGTAACCCCTAGTGGGCATTATCAATTTGTGGTGATGCCCTTTGGTCTGAAGAATGCACCTGCCACTTTCCAGAGGTTGGTGAATACAGTTCTCACAGGTCTGGAAGCCTATAGTGCAGCATATCTAGATGATATTGCTGTCTTTAGCTCCACCTAGGAGGATCACCTGGTCCACCTCAGGAATGTTTTACAGGCCCTGCAAAAGGCAGGCCTGACTATCAAGGCCACTAAGTGCCAGATAGGGCAGAGTCAGGTTGTGTACCTGGGCCACCTTGTGGGTGGAGGCCAGGTTCAACCTTTGCAGAGCAAGATCCAGACTATCATGGACTGGACTGCTCCCACTACCCAGACTCAGGTGAGAGCCTTCTTAGGCCTGACTGGGTACTATAGGAGATTTGTCAAGGGGTATGGATCAATAGTGACACCCCTGAATGACTTAACTTCTAAGAAAATGCCCAAAAAGGTTCAGTGGACAGTTAGCTGTCAAAAGGCATTTGATGACCTGAAGCAGGCCATGTGCACTGCTCCCATTCTACAGAGTCCTGATTACTCCAAGAAGTTCATTGTTCAAACTGATGCATCTGAATTGGGGGTAGGGGCTGTACTGTCACAATTGAATGAAGAAGGTCAGGATCAGCCAGTAGCTTTCATTAGCAGAAGGCTGACCCCTAGAGAGAAACGTTGGTCAGCCATAGAGAGGGAGGCCTTTGCTGTGGTCTGGGCTCTGAAGAAGTTGAGGCCATACTTGTTTGGTACACACTTCCTGGTTCAGACAGACCATAAGCCCCTCTTATGGCTAAAACAAATGAAGGGTGAAAACCCCAAACTGCTTAGGTGGTCCATTTCCCTACAGGGGATGGACTTTACAGTGGAACATAGGCCTGGAAGTAACCATGCCAATGCAGATGGACTCTCTAGGTACTTCCACTTAGAACATGAAGACTTAACTGGGCAAGGTTAGTTTAATGTCCCTACGTTTGTGGGGGGGTTGTGTAGGAGAGTAGGATCTGCTTCACATGGGTACCCCCACTTTTTGCTGATGCTTCACTGTTTTTCGACATTAGTCTGGCTGGGGCCCTGCTAATCAGAACCCCAGCCTAGCTGCTTCCTCTCTAAAATGGTTTCCATGTGCCTTAGGCACATCACTGATTGGAATCTGGAGTGCCCTTATAAGTCCCTAGTATATGGTATACTATGTACCAAGGGCATAGGTACCTCAGAGGCCTGCCAGGGGCTGCAGCATATATTATGCCACCCCTGGAAGGCCATCCAAACTGACACCACAGGTCTGCTACTGCAGCCTGGGTAAGGTGGTGCATGCACCCCTTACTGTGATATAGGTTACCTATATCACTAAATACATACACACATATAAACCTATAAGTCACTCCTAAGGCAGGCCTTATCAATCCTAAAGGCAGAGTGCATGGTTCCTATGTGAGAGGGTGCCCCTGCATGAGCAGGGCCCCTCTGCAGCGTTCGGAGACCCTTCTCTGATGCTGTTTGTAGTGCAGCCTGACCATATACTCTTAAGCGCATTATAACCTCGCGTTAAATGCTAACTTTGGAATGGCTGCACCTAAACATGTCGTGTTTGGTGTCAAACATCTTGGAATACTAGCATTCCACCCTTCTAGAGGGAAAGACATGTTAACTCTGGCTAGCCCGGTAACTTCTATCCAAAGCCCTGGCATCACAAAATGGATGCTGCTGCCACAGACACGAGTCTGGCCTCCTGCTGCTGGACGAAACTCCGGCAGGGGAGGCCTGGACAATAGGTTTCCTGTCCCAGGGAGGTGTGACCACCTCCCCAGACAGGATAATGTGTATTGGGGCTGGGCGGGAGCACTTTCGGGTGCTTTGAAGTCCTGCACTGGGGGCACACTTGGTGTCCCTGTGCATACCCCAGTTCAAACCGGATCAGGGGCTTGCAGCCCCTGCTTTGGTGCGAACTGGACAAAGGGAAAGGGGTGTAGCCACCCCTCTGCCCTGACCCACCCATAGGTGGGGCCACAGAGTAGTCCAACCCCTAAACTTAGTATAAGTATAGGAACCCAGTCCTTAGGACTTTAGATTATCCCTGGACGAAACTCTGAAACAGAATCCTGGACCTTCGATGCTCTACTCACGATTAGAGGACAGAAGAATCTCCCTTGGGGTCAAGGAGTGACTCCCCTGCTTGGCAGGCACCAAAGAAGCATCTGTCTGGTTCGCATTTCTGAAGCTCCCGTCGGACACCAAAGTCATCGCATCCCCAGAGGTGGATTCTCAGACTTCCCCGAGGCTACCCTGAGTCCCCAGCAAAGCTGAGGCCCGTAGCTATCGTGGGTGACGTGAGACTGTGACCCCTGGACACCGAGCACATTAGCAAGTGCATCCTCTTCTGGGTCTCCCACGAAATCGTGCTTTGGGCTCCGAGTAGCCCTAGCCTCCAGCACCAACTGCACCAAAGATCACTGGCCTCCACTCCACGAGTGTCCTGTGAGCTAGATCCACGTGCGACGTCTCGAGGCTCCTTCGCGGTCGCTAGCCCGTTGGCTAGTAGCCCTTAACGAAGGCCAATCTTTTTCTTTCTTGGCATCCTGGTTGCTCCAGGCCTGCCCTCATTTATCCTCGCTGGGTGAGTTCCCCAGACCTTGCTGGTCTGCACCATCGACGATCTTCCTCTGCATCGAGACTTGCCGTTGCCAAGGCTTGTTGGGTCCAATCCAGTCGCCGACACCTCAGCACTTGACAGACATTGTGTACCAGCCCGAATCCTGCTCCTGGTTGCCGACAACGCCTCCTGGACCTCGTGGCTGAAGAGTCAAGACAACTGTCAACGCACCTGAAGCACTCGACATCGGTGGGCATCTGTCCATCGCCTTCCTGGTCAATGGCTAGTGACCCAGACTCTGTCCCCTCTGCTTTCAGGTTCTTCAGATCTCCGATCCACTCTTGGATCCACCCGGACACTTTCCACTTGGTCGCCAGCAGCACTTTGCAGCAGATCGCCATTCAAATCGACGACGAAACCCGACCCCGAAAGGCACCTATGCACCCGGCTTCCCTGGGTGAGGTAACACGAGTACTCCGGTGCTCCCGTGGGTAGAGACTCTTCAAAGTACTAGTTCTCAAAGGGTTTGCTCCAAGTCCTCCTTTAAGTGTCCCTTTTCTCTAATTTCCTGATCGCGACTTTCTCCATAGAAGTCAACGGCGTATCGCGGTTGTGTATTTACACTGCACCCGTCCCCTGTGTCACTACCTTGGGTGGTTCCTTGTGGTCCAAGCACTTCTAGAGGCTCTAGGCCTAGTGTCTAGTTCAGTCGTGGTTCTTATACCACTTTATTGGTATATGGTTTGGTACGCCCCTAGGGCCCAAACGTGTATTTGTGCTATTACTGTGTTTAAATAACTTCTAACTTATGTACTTCGAACTCTAGCCTCATAAAGAGACTAGAGGGATGTGTTTAGCAATAAATACATATATTTTGAATATATACCTGGTGTGGTGCTCTTTCATTTGGTCACTCAAGAGATTATAGACTGGTAAAACAAGCTGCTTTACATTCCTTCAAGACTTAGCCTGAAGGCTGCTCTCCATAGCTACCACTAGGATAGCTTTCAATAAGGTTGTCTTTAACCTATCTCCAATAAGGGGTTGTTTGGACTGGTGCAAGGTGCCCACTATAATTAGTGGACAGCATATACCAGGCCAACTTCTCACACCAGTGTTGGCAGAATGTTTACTTAATGCATGCTGCACTAAGAGCATAACGTGTTTGAGCTGACTAGTATCAAACAATTCTTTTGTACTTATATTTTTTGTCTCTATTTCAGCTCAGTCTTTTATCCAATACTGCATAAAGGAACATCACATGTAGGGAAGCTAGTGTTTGGATTATCCTTGAATCTAACTCAGGTTCCAACCACTGTGTAGAGTAGAATTCACCGTTCCTGATGAATTGCCTCTTGATCATCATTGACCTTTTTCACAGCAAGAAACATGTCAACCGTTTAACCTTTTTGGCTACCGGAGATCATTGCCTCTACTGGAAGCCACCAAATTTTTAACCCGACAAGCATACGCACCTACTAAAACTTGACTCAGAGAATTGTTTAGTCTATTTTAAATCACAGTTTTCATGCACACATATCACATTGTACCAATCTGCACTCTGGATCCTGCTCCCACACATCACATACGGCATTTGGACAAAAGATCTCCGATAAAGAGCCCCCTTGTGGGTTCCCATTGGGCATTGAAGTGCTGGCCCGATGAGGAGCATGTCCTATGATGAAGCATGACATACACATAGATTGTATGAGGACCCTTCTTAGAAACTGCATACTTTTGTTGATAGAATCTGGTACATTGTCTGCATACATCATGAGGCTGTAGGCATCTCTTTCATCTTTCCACCCTCTCTGCTGCTATTCCTGAGTACCCTTGTCACGATCAGCTCCACTGTCGGTAGAAACAGTATCAGGGAGAGAAGATAGCATTGTCTGGTTCCTCTGTGGATCGTTAGCTTATGTGAATGGAGTAAGGCTGTCAAATTGCTGTACCCACAAAAGATCCATTGACTTAATCTCCCATTTATCCCTAATGCTTGTAATGTTTTTGTCAGGTCCTGCCAGTTAATGCAGTCAAATGCCTTCTTAGCATTTAACGCCAATGATGTTAATCCGCGTTTACGTATTGTCCCTGCAATTTCCCTGAGTCAAAAGGACAAACTGGTCCAGCTTTACTAGTCCCAGAAGGACTTTCTTCAGCCTTGACTCCAATAACCCACAAAAAGCTTTATACACAGGTTTAGCAGCAATATTTGTCCTTTAGAATGGTATCTCTCATACGACGTACCTTGTTTAGGTATACCCCTTATCAGCATCTCTAAGACAGAAGGCGTCACGGTTCCGGTATCAGCCCCAAAAAAGGTGTTATATGCATGTCAGTGTAAAGGCAGCATGAAGATGCCTGTCAGTGTAAAGATACCTTAAAGACCATGAAGATTATTCACTTTGGAGCACCCTCAGACCCCTGCCCACCCCACATCTTCCAGAGAGCCACCATGGCCATCGCACCCGAACTACGGCGGATGATCAACTGCTCCCTCGAAATCGCCACATTCCCTGATGACTGGAAACATGCCGAAGTTAACACCCTCCTGAAGAAACCCTCTGCAGACCTGACGGACCTCAAGAACTTCAGGCCCATCTCCCTGCTTCCATTCGCAGCCAAAGTCATCGAAAAGGCCATCAACACCCAGCTATCAAACTTCATTGAAGCCAACAAAGTCCTGGACATCTCCCAATCTGGATTCCGCAGCAACCACAGCACAGAGACCACCATACTCGCTGCCACCGACGATGCCACAACCCAACATCACCAGGCACAACTTCCAAGAAGGGATGAAAGCTGTCGCCACCTGGATGAAGAAGAGCTGCCTGAAACTCAACTCTGAGAAAACAGAAGTCCTCATCCTCGGCTCCACCCCATCCACCTGGGACATCACCTGGTGGCCCCCGGCATCGGAACCCCCCCTGACGGACCACGCACAAAACTTCGGCATCATACTAGACTCAGTGCTCACGATAAACCGCCAGATCAACACCGTATCCTTGGCTTGCTTCAACACCCTTCGCATACTCTGATAACCTTTCAGATGGATCCCACCTGAATCCAGAAAAATGGTCATGCACGCCCTTCATCAGTAGCAGAGTGGACTAAGGCAACGCTCTCTAAGCCGTAACCAGCAAGAAACTACTTTGCAAGCTCCAGACCGTCCAGAATGCCACCGCCAGACTGGTCCTAGACATCCCCCGCCACCACCACATTACCCAACACCTCCGCGATCTCCACTGGCTTCCCATCGAAAGAAGAGTAACCTTCAAGCTCCTCACTCATGCTTACAAGCCCCTCCACAACATCGGACCAGCATACCTAAACGACCGCCTCTCCCTCCACTGACCCAAGAGGCACCTCCGATAAGCTGACCTCTCTCTGACCACCATTCCACACATCTGCAAGACCAGAACGGGAGGAAAGTCCTTCTCCTCCATTGCAGCCAAGGCCTGGAGCAACCTCCCCCTCCACCTCCGGCAAACCCCCACACTGCCCCAGTTCAGGAAGGACCTCAAGACCTGGCTCTTTGGATGACCCCAGCACTCAACGGAGTCGCCCCCCCCTTACACCTTGAGACCCACGCGGGCGAGTAGTTGCACTTTACAGACCTCTGATTGATTGATTCATTGAGCGGGGACAGAACTTCTTATAAAACTGGTGCCTTGCCCATCTGGTCTGGTGTTTTGCCTATTTTGAGCTTAGCTAAGCACAATATCACTTCTGCCACCGTGATGGGTTGATGGGTTCAGCTTGCTGACATGAGAGCCTGATGAGGTTGACTTCCCGTAGATAAGTATCATCCTGGGTTGGATAGACCTCCTCCTCTGTATTGCTGGTATTCTGTATGATTAACTTCCCTCTCAATGTACATGCCAGCAGTTTTCCCCATCACAGTACTTTTGCTTAGTTCTATGTAGAATATATTTTGCCTTGTCAGTATCTAGCATTTTGAAATGTGTCCTCACTGCTATGAGCTTCTGCCAATTTTTATAGAGCCAGTTCTCTAGTAGATCACCTTGAGTACTTTCAGCTTTGACTCTTGAATGTAATTTATCATGCTTGTCCTTCCTATCCTCATTATTCCTAGCTGAAGCTGAGATAAAAGTACCTCTAACTAGGAATTCAAGGGCATCACACAGAGTATTATCACTCATATCCCATTGTCATTTTATGCCAAGTACTTATCTATGCATGCCCAAATGTCCTACTGTTGTCAAATGGTACTCTTGTTGAGCTATGGCTGTTGAAATGGGGGGATGGTCCAATAGGGTAATATGACTAATATTGCTTTGAGTCTCCTCTGGATACGTTAAGGAAGAGGCCATGAGGTGGTCTAGTCCTGCATATGTGCCAGGAAGTGCATGTAGCCTATCATTAGATCTCAGCGCCGCGTTCGACACGGTATCACACCAGATCCTGCTACAACGGTTGGAGGAGGCTGGTATCGAGGGCTCGGCCCTGGGATGGTTCGCCTCTTTTCTTGCGGAGCGAACCTTCCAGGTGGCGGCCCCCCCTTTTACCTCTCTGATGCACACTGTGAGACAAGGGGTTCCTCAGGGCTCAGCATTGAGCCCTACGCTATTTAATCTGTATGTCCAACCGTTGGTGGCTGTGGCCAGGAGTCGAGGACTAACTGTAGTGTCATATGCTGATGATACTTAGTTGGTAGTAGCACTCTCCAATGACTCCATGCAGGATGCCCTTAAGTTTTGGAGCGATCTTACAGCTGTCGCGGAGTGGATGTCCGCTAACTGTCTACAGCTTAACGCCAGCAAATCAGAGGTTCTGCTGGTAGGGAGAGACTCTGAGCTGTGGAGCGAACGCTGGTGGCCGGCGTCCCTGGGAGTTGCACCCGCCCCCAAACAGGTGGTAAAAAATCTGGGTGTATGGGTAGACTCGGCCCTCAATTTCCAGGTCCAAACCAAAAAAGTTGCAGGCACCTGTTTTGGTCTCCTGCGGGGTCTCAAGCCGCTGCTAGGCTTCTTTGACCCGGCCACTCGACAGGTCATTATCCAGGCTACCGTCATGTCTAGGTTAGACTAAGCCAGCTCTTTGTACCTGGGGGTCAACAAGGCGGAAATTCTACATCTGCAGAGGGTCCAGAATGCGGCTGCCAGAACTCTCCTGGGCCTCCCTAGAACCTGCTCCACGACCAATGCCATCCGCCGACTCCACTGGTTGCCGGTGGCTAGGCATGTCGAGTTCAAGTCCCTCTGCACTGCCTTCAAAATTATGAATTTCTCTTCATCTAGCATTCTGGCAAACTAGCTCTTATCCTATACACCTACTCGCCACCTTCGATCTTTTGGCCAGCATCTGGCGGTCGTCCCTCGGGTGAGGAAGGTGTACGCAGGAAGACGATCTTTCCGCATTTTGGCGGCTAAACTCTGGAACTCTCTCCCGTTGCATATTCGTAGTATGGACAACTACTTGGCCTTTCGTAAGGCCATTAAAACTCACCTTTTCCCTCTGATCTAGGATCTGTCTTCTTCTGCAGCCTCCCATCCTTTTTTTGCCGGTTAGCGCTGGGACACCCCTTTGCTGGGGCAGCTATGCGCTATATAAAACCACGTAACATAACATAACATGTCCAAACCAGGCCGATGCTGTATAATTATTCCTCACACTCCTCACAGAGAGTGCTCCACTGTCGCAGTCTCTGACTTGATCTGTTTCTCATATTATTCATGATTACCGAGCCCTCTGCATCTGCAGGATCTCAACTAACGTGCTCCTGAGGAATATCTCCTGGCTGACATTAGGAGCATAAATGTTAGCCACCATAAGGGGCATTTATCTATCTGCACTACCATTCTCACTGATCTGCTTCACTCTACATATCCCTCCCTGGAATCTTGTGGAAATGAAAATGACCTTCCCTCCCCTCTTGGCCTGGCCTCAAGAAAAGTGGTGCATCTGGAACCACGTGGACCGCAGTCGGGCAGTCTTTTTTAAGCAAGTGTCTAAATTTCTCCCCACAGGTTTTGAAGCACTAATCTGTTGGCCAGGGTATTCTAGTCCAGGGCATTAAAGCTAACCAATTTAAGTGGTATGATTGCATGTCTCGCCTTACCTACCCCTATATCTATTAAAATAGCTGGTGTTGCCCAGTCCACGCCCACTACTCTGCCATGTATTGTTGTCTGTGTTTATTTGCAACACTGTTTGAAGTCTGTGGTATTGTTCCCCTTACCACATAATCAAACCCATTACAAGAAAAAAATAACACATGTAGCTTCCTCACTAATCCTCCCAAAACGTCTACTGAGATGTTTCTAGCCTAGAGGTAAACATCAATGGTGTTCATTAATATCCCCTCCACACCCAGCGCCACCAGCATACCATGCATTCATCATCCCCAGGAACAATTCAGCTATCATCTTCGTTACCTGTAGCATCTGTGGTTTTCTCTTTGTTGTTGTCTGTCTGTTCTCCAGTTTCCCGTAGTTAAGTGATGATTTCTTGTTTTTCTTTGGCCATGTCATCTATTGTTGTTGGCTTCATACTCTGGCTTCACCTTTTGGCTCGCATTTCTTCCTTCTGTATAGTCAGTGATTGGCTCGGCTGTGTCATGAGTCTTGCCATCTCCTGTTTCCCCTCTTTGAAGAATCTCCATTTCTTTTTTTAGGGAGTTCTATTTCGAACTGCCAATTTTGCCAATTAAGAAACAAATTGAAACGGTGTTCCGATGTGCACCAATATCCATGTTCTCTGAGATAGTCGGTGAACTGACATTATGACCTCCTTTTCCGCAATGTCAATCTAGAAAAGTCCTAGGAACTTTTAGCCTTCAAAATGGAGGTCACTGCTCTCATTTGTACCATCATGATCCTCTCCATGAACTGTAATTAGTGTACTCATGCTTGTATATAAGACCGAGCACCTTTGCACTGGTTTAGGCCTCCTGACCTATGTGTTTTATCCAATTCAGTGTATTCCATGTCCTTGGCATCCAAAATGAAGTTGAGTAATCTATACATGAATCTCTTGACATCTTCTTTCTCTGTCCCACTTACTACTCCAGGGATCCTGACAGTTTTCTAGAAACTGTATTTTTTCTTGTAGAGTGATATACTGTTCACTTATAGCAATCAATCCTACCACAAGAATTTTTGTTTGTATGACCTGTTGTCAGCGGATTCCTCTAGGATAAACACATGCCATCCGAAGAACCTACATCTCAACTGAGTTCTTGTAGCTCTTGTTGTGGTTCACCTCTCATAATTAAGACGTCCTCTTTCAGGCTCCTGAACAGATCCTTTAGGAACAGATTGATGACTAGTGTACTACCACGTTGGTTTCCTTGTGGCAGCGCGTAATTCATTTATATATTGTCAGGGTTTTCCTTTTATTCACAGTAATGCTTGTGAGGAATGTGTCAGAAAGCTTTTGTTTACTCCTTCTTGAATTTGGCAGAATCAATAGTTGCCTCTCTTAACTGTTGATCCCTTGATGCAGTGGTATCTGTCTTTGATCTAAAGGAGGTGCCTGCCGTATTACTGCTACCCCACAGGTCATCGTTCAGTGGTCAGGAATCTGAATTCAAAACTGACAGCACAGTCTGCCTTTGTCTCCATTTGTGGTCTCTGCATACTCCAAGTCCTGCCATGAGCTGTGTATTTAGAACTCCGGAGATTTGGACTTATCAATCCCACTCCCTGGTCCCCATCTCTCCATGAAGACAGTCATGCTGTTTCACTATAATATCTCCTTAGACTTGGCATCATTTTTGATTTGTGTCTCATCTGTGCTCTAGGATACACCCAGTGTCTGGTCTACCACACTTGGCCAGTAAACTAATTTGTTTATGTTGTCCAGTGTTAATACAGGGGTGTAACAAAGACCCCCGCAGCCCCTGCAGTGCGGGGGGCCCCCGAGCTCCAGGGGGCCCCCTCAGCAAAGTATGCTGGCCTGAGAGCTACTGAGTGAGCCGGAAGGGGGCCCCTCCATGTACTTTGCAGGGGGGGGCCCTCGAGTTTTGTTACGCCACTGTGTTAATATTGAGGTCAATATATGCAATGATACATGCATGGATAAAAACTAAAATTGAATCACCGATATGACCTCTCCATCAACCCCAAGTTACAAATACATGGTCAGGCAGGCCCTGTGACCTAGGCCTGAAGCAACTGATTGAAAAATCACAGGTGGGGTGGCACGTAGACAGCAGAATAAACGTGCGAACAGGAAAAACCCAGATTAGTCCCACAGATAGGCAGCAACACCACAATGGTAGGGGGAAATTGGCCCCAATAAAACACACATGGCCGGAGGGTCGTGAGTTCCCAAAACACCATAAAGTTAAATGCCACATGAAGTTAGGAACACTCAGCCAATCAGGACATAGCACACACAGCACACACAGTGATCACATGCTCCCCATGCCGGACATCTGGACACATTACCCACTGGCCCGCATGTGTCCACGCAAGGTTGGGAGCCAACTCCATATGTTATGAGGTGGAAATAATTTATGGTTCCATGACTAGGTCCACAATCCTTTCTATAAACCAGATCTATGAATTGGTTTATGCTGCAGCAAGAAATGTATATAAAGACGCTCAACACGATTGTACTTTGAGTCAGTCCTCAGACCTGTTTCTGTATGCTGTACTCCCGGGCAGCAGTGTTTAATTAAACAAACTGTTCCCGTTTTGCAAACACCTTGTGTCTTTGTTTTCTCAAGGTAAATTCATATTCAAGCAACACAGTCTTACATGGCCTCCACTCCTTTCATGTGCTTGTGTTCTCCATTAAGGGCCAGATGTACGACCATTTGCTTTTGCGACTCCCAAATTGCGAAAAATTGTGAGTCGCATTTTGCGAGTCGCAAATGTACAACAGTGTCAGAGACACTGTTAGCGATTCCCAATGGGGTCGCAAAATGCGAGGCTCATGAGTATTAATGAGCCACTCGCAATTTGCGACCCCATTGGGAATGGCTGGCTCTCCCGGGGACGGTGGCCTCCTGGGCTCAGCAGACCTCCATGTCTGGGACTGCTTTTCAATAAAGCAGTTTTTTTTTTTTAAATCCACTGCCTGACCTTAAAACATATTTTTGGAGCCAGTCACAAAGGGGAAGAAGTTCCCTGGGGAACCCTTCCCATTTGCGACTCCATTACCACCCTCTTCAAGAGGGCGGTAATTTGCGAGTGTTTTGCGACCGCAATTGCGGTCGCAAAACATTCTCACATAGTGTAGAGACACGCTAATAGGAAGGAACGCCCTTGGCACGCCCCTTCCGAATAGCGACTCGCAATTCCTAATTAGGAATTGTACATGGCCCTGTAACATTTTGCATGTGCAAACGGGTCGCAAACCCGTTTGCGCATGCAATTTAGGGTCGTACATCTGGCCCTGTGTCTCCAATGGGTCAGGCAACTTTCTCTCCCCTTCGTCTGACTGCACCCACTGTCATTGTCTCAGGTTGGGAGGGGAAGGTTCCTGTTTGAAGGCCCAGTTGCAGTCATCAATATGGTTGATGCCGCTGCCAACTATTGCACGGAGATCTGCTTTTCTCTAATTGGTCATTTCAATATCCCTGGGCTGTCTACTTCCCTGAAGTCTTCTCTCTCACCCCCTGCTGCAGTTTTACTTCCTCCAGTGTCTCTTAGGTGTGGGAGTAGCCCTCTGCTCATTCCAGGCCCCAGACTTATCCATGGTCTCCCCCGGTGTCTATAGATGCTGCTGTGGTTGTTGCCACTCAGGTTGCTACCATCTTGGTGACTGCAGAGTGGCTCCAATCTGACCGTCAATCTTAGATTATCCAGCATGCTACTTTATTAGCCCCTACTCCTGTGCAGGGATCAGAGAGTCAGTCAAACTCCATGATCCGTGCCACTCCAAATCCCACTTACAGACCTAGGCATGGGTTTCAAATCAGGCCAGTCGGGGCGCAGGAAGAGAAATACAAATGCTACTGCTCTGCCATCGTGGCCACTTCCTCTCAGTGCATATTTAAAATGCATCACACCAACTGAGATAGGCACCACAATGGGAAAATAGCACAAGTAGACTTCAATAACCACATGTTTATTTTAGATACATCACATACCAATAAACTAATAGTAAGTAAGTAAGTACATTTTATTGTCTGATTAATAAAAATCATCACAAAAGAATATTTTACAGTGCACAGAAGAGGACAGATTGTAATGCAAATAGAACCTATATGCATACAAATACCTAAAGTTAAACATAAGAATACATTTATCCTAACTCAGAAAGAGCCAAACAGGTGCCATAAAAGTGCCAAGTGCTTATAGCAGAGAACATACTGCTATTCATTAAATATCTTGATAATTGAGCTGCGAGCAAGAAACCATAGAAAACTTCAAAGTGCCAAGTGCCAATGAACAAATATCCTACTTATTGTTTGAGCAATAAAGAGATCGCCAAATGACATTTTACAGTTCATTCAAAAGAACATATGCAATGCGAATAAAACCTATGTGCATAAAAATGCCTAAAAAATGGGCATAAGAATACATTTATCCTAACTCAAAGAGAGCCATACAGGTTCCTTAAAAGTGCCAAATGTTTGTAGTAGGAGACATACTGCTATTCAATAAGATTCTATATGCAAAAACATTAAATACCATTAAAGAATAGAGCTGCCCGCAAGAACCCACACAATTCTTCTAAGTGCCAAATACTTATGAACAAATGGCCCAACTTTTAACATATCCCGTAATGAGCCATACTAAGGGCTTGATTATGGATTTGGCAAATCTCACCACTGGATGCCCGCCAGATTACGAGTTTTCTTGTGGTCTGTCTGGAGGGTGGTCCTTTGGCATTCCCCCTCTTTAGCAGGTGATGTAACAACCTGGGTGATTTATTTTGCAGACTTCCGTCTTTTTTGCAACTGTAAGGTCCCTCATCCCTCATGTTCTGTAGCAGGGGTAATGACAGATTGCGTAGATGGCAATTGTCACAGATCCACCTACGGCCTTCCACAAGGACACAATGAACACAACAAAATAGAAAACCAGCAACAGTTTTAGGCCAGTGCCGCCTCATCCCACTCTAACAGAGGAAAAAACGCATCTGAATAGGCATGAACACACTGGCAAGTATCACAGGGCCTTGAATCGGACCTCTACACACCTTGGCCCTTTGGCCCTCAGACCCCTCGATTGATGGGATTACGCCAATGAGATGGACATTACTGAAGCACCGAGGGAGCCGGGCTGTCGTCTGAGATAGCTCGAGTTAGATAAATTGATTATTCTTCGAAACAAAATTTGACATCTCAAAAGGAAAATCATGCCATTGACGTTGAAGCCTCCACTAATATGATCAATTGTTTTGAATAAAACAATTATAATTTGTTATTTTATTTGTATCACAATTTTGTGGCAAATGATCGCAGATTGAAAACAAGGCATAGTTTGTGCATGCTTGCATTCATTTAGCAATATTGCCTTTGCTGTGTGTGCATAGATTAGACTGTGCACATGCATGTAAGATATTTTTTTTTAAAAGGAACGGGAGACAGGAATTGGTGTGGCTACATATATTCACTTCACTGGTGCACATGTTTTTGAGCCTTTCATGACAAAATGCCCCCCACTGCCAGATATTACCTGGAGCAGGGAAAGATGAACTGTAAAATCACTGTTTAACATGTTCTATTCTTATCCGTTCTTTGACAGTAGGAATAAAATGCACTAGGCATGGGTAAGTATCATAGGAATACTGATATTTAGTTAAGCAGGATCACCATTACTTTTATTACCTGCCTGGCCATCCTGCAGCAAGAAAATACTTTTTGTAATGGTACACCCACAAACTATGAGGGCCTAGTAACACACCTCAAATTTGCTTTCCGGTTTATTATAGTCTGACTTGACAGTGCATCTTTCACCAGACAATAATATGAGCATCACTAGAGACTAGAGAGGGGCTTTGGCTCCGCCCACCTGTTGAGGGTCAGGAGTACATGTTTTGATTGTGCAGAAGTTGTGTGTTTCCACAAAAAGTGCTTGCACTCTAAACAGTTTTGATCATGTTGTCTTTTTATCCAGGTGCCTGAAATTGAACTTTCAGGAGCAGACACATGACATTGTAATGTTATTAAAGTGTCTTAGGTGACTAGAGAATTTATACTGTTTTTCTCTGGCAGCAGCACAGATGGGAGGAGGGCGGTTATTAACCTAAATGGATGTTTAGGTCATGCTTGACAGTGCAAGTGTCACCTGACCCTGTAACCTACACCAATATTATTTTACAGTTCTTTGCTTCCACACAAATAAGTATCCATCCCCATGCTATTTATTTGTAATGCTTTACATTAGCATACAGCATTTCTTTAAAGCCAGAGTTATTGACATCATCAGGATGGCAGGATTTCTTCACTAGCTTCCATTAAAGGAGGGAAGTATGTTGAAAACTGAACGCACCGCCTTCACATATATTAATAACCTTGCCTTACTTTTATCTTGCACCTACCTCTTGAGTCCTAAAGACACTTCGTCATTTTAAAATCATTTCTAAAAGCGGGAGAAACTTCTCTTCACAAGAACTTTCCTTTTAGAGCTTATTGCTTTTGAACTTGTATCAAAACTCCACTTTGGTCATCTTCAAAAAGTATCTTAAGCCTCAGGTTTAGTAGTTAGAGACTAAAAGACCTGCACCGAGAGGCCTTCTTTTAGGTACTTAGCTCATTCTAAGCACAGCCACTCAGTCAGATATGCACAATCTGCTTCGCATTTGTGCCACTACCCATTTGTACATTTTCTCATCAGATTTTTTCCTCTTTAAAGTCAAAGCACGAACTCCTTCCATAATGTGTGCCTAGAAGCCATCTTTTTAAACCATTGCCTATGCAGTATGCAGGCTGGACGCACTGCCCCATGACGTTCAGCATCAAATTGTTGAGTCTTTTTGAGTTCAGTCAATCCAAGTTTGCATAATGTATGGTTGAACGCTGTCAAGATCTGCACTCTTACTAACTGCATGCAAAAGTCCATTATTTAAACCTCTACATGTTCCAATTTAAATGTGCCAGAGAAAGTTACATTCGCAGTTATAATTTGTTGCAGTTAAAAGCTTAAGCAAAAAATCTGATCTTTTTTTTTGTTCTTCCAATAAACTATCACATTAAAGCTTTACCTAATGTCATGTGATGTTAAACAAAGATTACTCTGGCCTGTAAAAACAACATAAGACTTCCTGGTGGATGTCAGTGCTGCAAGTGTTAAACTTAATGACAGTATCCAAGAGTTAGTGGCATTACAGCAGTACTCCCACTCTAGTAATGGTGAACCAGGTTCGACCCCGCCGTCGCCTCGCCATCTTGCTATTTTGAGTATATCACTTGATCTCCCCGTGCCTAAAAAAGTATCTGCCCTTTTATAATGTAACTTGTTCTTGTGTAAGGCGCTCCAATGCCCTTATGCTCTGTTTGCGGTATATACAGTGCTTAGTTTGCAAACAAATAAGTGCCGGCCCTCGTCAAGAAGCCACTGCAGCTTGTACTACTCATTGCCCCTATACATGCCGCCAGTTACAGAATCAAAACAACTACTTATCAACACACCCTACAAGCAGTTCTTTAAATGGGCCGGTAGTGCTCGGTACTGAGTACCAGCACTTTTTTATGTTGAAAGGGAGAGTACTGCGACTTCTCAAGAGAGACGTAATCATTTTAATTAGAGAGTACAGGCACTTCTCAGAAACAAGCAGGTACTCTGGTACAAAGTACCTGCACTTCTATTTTCTAACATTTCAAGTTTAAAAAAATAATATTTATTCGGCTTAAGATAACATACAGTATAATAATACAAAAGAAATTAATTAAGAGATACAGAAAAAGGAAAAGGAAAACAAAAGTAAGAAAAACAAAAGAAGAGGCATACATTGCATAAAAAAATGCAGTCTGATTATTTATCAACTACAAGCAGAATGAAGAAAACAATCAGACCTTATTTAGAGAGAATAAAACAAAGCCACAAAAATTGGAGAGGAAGAAATCTTCAGCAAGAAGTAAGACAGGGTAAAAAGTTTAAAATAGGAGAGAAAAGTAAAGACAGAAAGGAGGAGAAAGAAGAAAAGAAGAAAAAGAAACCAGTAGCAAGAAAAAAAATACATCGAACATTAATATAGCATAGACAGGGCAAACAGACGAGCAGAAAGAATGACATACCGAAGAAAAAAAACAATAAATGTGGGGGGTCCACATGAAGAAGACATCATATCCGATTAAGAGGGAGTTGCATGGCGCGAAAGTGGGTGGCACAAAAAGTAATGGGGAACGAAGATAACCATAACATGGACAAAGCATCTGTAGGATAAAAGAGAACAATATAAAATGTAAAATCGAAGAACATACCCAAAATTGTTATACTAGAACAATAAAACGCATCAACAAGACTAGCATAGTATGATCTTAAAAGCTACAGAAGTAGCAACAAAAGGCAGTCACTTTGTAGAGGTTGAGGAAACAACATCCATGACATCTGCTCTGTAAGATGTAAGAAAATCCCTCAAACGAGAAGGATCTTCATATGTTGTTGTTTTATTATTATGAGTGACTTTGAAAAAGCAGGGATGAAAAAGACCAGATTGGGCTCCTTTTGAGCGAAGGGCAGGTCTCATACTCAGAAAGTCTCTTATCCTGTCTGCTGTAGCCTTGGCATAGTCATGAGAAAAATATAACGCATTTCCTGACATGGAGATTCTTTTAAGGTGACGTGCAGCAAATATAACTTGCATTAAATATGTATATTCTAAGAAATTAAGAATGAGGCATCTAGGTGTTTTAGGAGGTGAAGCTGTCGAAGGAGGGCGTCCCAGTCTGTGAGCTCTCTGGATGTTAAGTTGCGGACTTTTCGGTAACTGCAAGATCGGAGGTAATAAAGATTTGAAAAAAGAGATAGAGTCCGCCTCTTTCGTGCCTTCGGGAAGGCCATACATTTTCAGGTTATTCCTCCGCTTTTCAGGGTCTTCGACCTGTCTCTGTAGAGAAGAAACCTGTAGCTGTAAGAAGTTCACTTTAAGAGATGTGCCATTAAAGTGTGTGATTTGTTGCTCCGCCGAAGACAAACGTTCCACCATGAGTGACCATCTATCACTGAGAGTTTGCAATTTAGCATTAGTGTCCTCCATAAAAGGGCGTAGAGCTCTGATTTCTTCCAATAAGAGGTCAAGAGGAGCTCCAGGTGCAGATTTTGTAGGCGAGGGTGGGTATTTTTTAAGCCTCCTAACTTGTGTCTTACTGACCTGGGTTTGAGATGGCATAGCAGATGAGATATGAGAAGAGGCAAAATTTGGCCCTGCATTTGAGGTAAGATTTTCCATTGTGGCAGAAACAGCCGATGCCAACAAACGCCTTCGCGATTTACTTACTGGAGGCTGAAATATAGAATGAAGAGCTTTTGACCTGCCCATGTATTAGAGTCACACAAAATGAGAGTAGCAGCGTAGCCAGTGCAAAGTAAATAAATAGTCCTCTACCACATATACTGCTAAAACTGATGAGGCAGCTAGAAATTCCAAACAAGCATGACAGTAAAAAGGAGATGCAGAGCATAAACTGAAATTCTCCACAAAATTTCCACAAAAATCCTGCTTGAAACCTTTTCAATGGCGGCGCAGTGCTCCAGTAGTGTCAACAGCTGAAGAGAATCCTTTAAAAATCATTAGAAAGTCATTCAAATGAAGAAACACTTTTTACATGGGAGATGAAAAAAATGTCTTTAAATGTAGAGGCAATTACGGTGCAGAAAATTCCTTTAAAGATATGGACTGCCTTTAAAGGAAGAGCCTGTCATTTATTTCCCAGGAGGAGCAAACTAACTAAATCCTCTCACAGCTAAGATGGCAGCCAGCTCTGAGGAAAAGAAGCAGCTCGCTTTTATCCTGACTTATGGGCCCCCATGTCTTAAAAAAACTGAAAGAATCATGACTGCTGTGTAAACCCTACCAAAAACGGGCCACACAGCGAGAAACACAGCAGGGAGGCTGCTGACGCACCGCCGACATCCTCGCGGCCCCCTGGAGCTTCACACGGATGTGGCCATCTCGGACGTGCGGTAAGCCACACCCCTAAGTATGACATTTAAGACTATTCCAGACCCCAAAGCTCCAATAATGGCTTTGGCAGCAGATATTAGTCATTTCTAATGTTCATTGAAATAATAAACAACTGTTGTTGTGTTAACCTCTAAGTTTGATAAACAATGCAGACTGTCATAAGTGCCGGTGTTGACAATTAAGTTCCGGTGCAGAGCACCAGAAACCACCAGTTCAAATTAAGCACTGGGTATAAAAAATGCTGCAAAAATAAAGGAGGAAGTGCAAAAGATTATTTTTCAATTTGAATAACAAGATCACATGAGATATTGAACTTTTCTACAAAGTGGAGTCCATTTTTTTTGCAGTTTTGTATAGCGCAAACTGAACCCGAAGTATTCGGGCGCTTTACATGAGCACCAGTTAGGTTAAGCAAGCTCTTATTATTATTGTTTTTTTTTGTTTTTTTCATACATATATGAATCTACAGAGCATTTTTGTTTATGTTGCACTTTATGAAAAACATTATTGTGGATACACAATTGATAAGTAGAACCTGTAATATAATGCAGTCAACATGGAAAAGCAGAGCAGACATATTTATAAAAGGAGGAAGTCAACAACAACAACAGTACTGTTTTCGGCTTTTGTAAAGAAACATAAAAGCCAAATATACAAAGTATCTACAAAAACACCATATTTGTGAAACATCTGCCGTAAAGTGCACTGCTTCAATAGTAATACACATGATTAAAAATGAGAATAAATACAAGAGTAAAAAGGGAATACCAAGATCACATTGCGTCCATCCATGATCCAACCTTACAATTAATCACAGCTAGATCTAAACCTAACTGCGGACTTTAAAAAACGAAGAACATGAAATAAAGTATTCCCAGAAAGCATTGATATAAAAGTAAAAGCGGGACGCACTTGTCTGAAATTTGCCTTTTTTTAAATAGGGATAATGTAGGTTTTCCACGGTAGCCCATAATAACTACAAAACATTAAAAAATGGAGCATATCCTGTGGAGATGTGCCATCGCAGCCACAGGGCAACAGATTCGGACCTTTATTCCACCAACTTGGATAGGCAAGGAGATGCAGCAGATCAAAGCGGAACCTAGTCAATAAAAAACAATCATAAGAGCTAGAAAGCCCTAAGAGGTATGGTTCCGCAAACTGAACTGTTTTCAATATGATAAATCTACGTACACTGGACTTTCTTAGCTTGCCTCCCTGTCTACCACCCGCTGTCTTAGAAGGCCTCCTTAGCCTAGGCCAGGTCCTTCCTGCTAATTGATTCTGGGATGCAAAAGAGATCTACTATTCCTAGACTTCTAAAACCCTCCTGTATGTAATTGAGCCAGGGATTATAATTAGCATGGTTGAGAGCCATGCAATACTTTAAGATCTCTTTGTTTAAGATGGACCCATTACCTAGCCAAATGTTGATCCATAAGGATAAGGGGCGGAAGGACAACAGGTCAGAAAGATAGGCTATGCCTAACTCTTCGTGTACTATAAAAGTGGAAGTGCCCTGGAATACGCCTAAGAGCCATCTCAAGAAGTTGTTTTTGACCATTTGTAGCTCGTCGTGAGTGATGTAACCCCAGATTTCACTACCATACGCCACCAATGCAATGAACTTGGCCGTATCAATCTGCAAGAGTGTCCCTATCGGTCTTCTGCCAAACAGGAGCCAAAATTTAAAATAGAAGCATTTGCCCATAGAAGTTCCCCTTGCTTTCTACTTTTTAGATGCCCCAAATTCAAATTAGCACTGAGACTAACCCCCAGATAGGAGAAAACACTAGTCTTTGGCACTGGAATGGACCAAACCTTAAAGATAAAAGACTTCCTAGGGCTATGTCCCACCTGCATCACATATGATTTAGAGTTGTTAACCAACAGGTCCCGATCTTCCATAAATTGCACAAAGGAGCTAAGCAATGTTTGCAGCACCCTCGCAGTCCAGGCCATAAAGACGGCGTCCTCAGCGTACAATAATACTGGTAGAACTCGCCATCCCACCTGAGGGAAATCCACCTTTGTATCCACTAGGGCCTTCTCCAGGTTGTTAATATATAGGTTGAATAGAAAAGGGGCCAATATACAGCCCTGCCGGACCCCTCACTTGAAAACTGCAGAGTGACCTTGAGATCTTTGGTGTAACGTACCTCCACTTTAAGTGTCCCTTTGAAGATCTCGTAAAAAGGGCACAATATCTTTATCCACCCCCATGGTTAACAAGGTCGCCCAAAGCTTACTTCTGGTCACGCGATCGAACGCAGATGCCAGGTCCATAAAGGCCAAAATGGTACAGGGGCGGGCGACTGTGTACTTGTTAAGGATCATAAACAAATTCAAGCATTGATCCACTGTTGATCTCCCCGCACGGAAACCATATTGGACCTCTGCTAGGATGTTATTTTTATCGGCCCAATTTGTCAGCCTGTCAAATAAAATGCGTACAACCACCTTGACCACTGAATCCAGCAGAGAGATTGGCCTGTAACAGTGCGTGCTATCTCTCTTACCTTTTTTAAAGACTGGGACAATGGTGGATGTAGCGCAGGTACTGGGAGGGTCAGCTCTAATAGCTGCATTATTAATTGAGGTGAGGGCTGGCACCCACAACTGCAGTTTGGAGATATAAAGGTCCGGGGGGATCCCATCGGGTCCTGGTGCCCTATTTCTGGACAACCCCACAATGCCCTTCCTTACTTTCTCAACTGTATTTTTTAAACAGATTTCCCTTCTCCTATTCCACAGGAGGCACTCACGTCTGGTGGGTATTGAAACATTTCCTCGAAGTGACTTACCCATTCATCTTCTGTGATGTGCGCATCAAGAGCCTGCACAGCATCTCCTGCCAAAAAAGGACTATTTACAATGCTCCAAAACTTGGAGCTGTTCTTTAGGGTACTTGCCTCGGAGAGCTCGCTCCAGGCCTCCTCCCTCGAATCGGCCTTGCGCCTTGCTAATTCGACTTTGTACAGTCTTCTACAGGCCTTTACCAAAACCGGATCCCTTGGTTCAATACCTAATGCTTACCTCAGTTTCCTAGCTGCAAGAGGGCAATTGGGAACAAACCATCTTGGGGCCTGGTTCGGGGGCCGCTGAAACAGAGCCTTTAAAAGATCTTCTTATAGTACAGAAAAAAAACGAAAAGGCCTCCAAAACGTCCCCCGGCTCTGCCTGCAGGGTTGTGCGGATCTCCAGACCCTTGACCAGTGGTGGAGCTAGCCCTTTTGCCGCCCATGGTGGTCCCTTCACTTGCCGCCTAAGGCGGCCAAATGTAAGAGTGGGGGTACCGTCCGCAAAACTTGTGCTGCCCGGGGCGGACCGTTCCCCCCCACCACTCTTGCTACGCCTCTGGAAGCAGGCATTGTGTCTGTTGCTCTGTCTTGCTTCCTTTAATCTGGCTGCTCACTGTACTGTTGAATACTTATCTGAGACAAATCTGGTGCAACTGGAGTAGCTGTTGCTTCAAAGTGTTACTAGTGACAAGCTTCTAAACAGATTATGAGACCTCTTTGAGGCACATTATGCCCAATGTTTTTGGAAAACCTCTGAGGATGGATCTTTGGGATTGCATCTTAGGCCCTTCAAATCAGAAACAATTAAAGGCTTGGAAGGCTTTGAAAGAGCTATACAAAGTCAGCTTTGTGCTTGAATTTGGTTATGGATGCGACCTTGGACCATTTTCTTGCAAGTATTTGGGAGCTACAATTTCAATGCAATTTCACATATAACATCAGTCTCTATTCAATTAAATTCATAGCATTTTATAGAGCGCAGAGCTACCTCGAAGGAGGCGTTCTGGTGCTAGCGGATTGTTCATAAGTAGAAGGCAACAAACATTAGACACCCAAGAGACAGGTGTCAAATAGAAGCATTTTAAGATTGTCTGAAAACCGATTCCGAAGGGCTGCAGTGCAAACTGAGAGGCAGCGCATTCCAGAGTTTGGACGCCAGATAAGTGGAGGAACGCCTGCCTCTTCTAGCTTTATGTATGCGGGGAACTTGAAGCAGTTTGAGTTGGTTAGATCTCAAAGCTCTAGAGGGAGGGTAGGGCTTAAGTCTTCTCCTCAGATAGAAAGGGCCTTTATGCGTACAGGCTCTGAAGTCAAAAGTGAATGCCTGAAACTGGATTCTCTTGTGAACAGGAAGCCAGTGGAGATGCCGAAGGTAATGAGAAATTGGCGAGCGCAGAGGAATCTTCAGGATGAGGCACAGAGCACAATTCTGGATGATCTAGAATATGTGGATTAAGAAAGCCGGTAGGCCCAAGTATAAACTGTTAGTGTTGTCCAGCTATGATGTACACAGGGCGTAGATGCCAAGTTTTTCAGGAGTACACAGGGATGAGGCGGATCAACCTTCTAAGAGATTTAAGGGTAGCAAAACAAGTAGCAGATAAGGACTTAATTTGGGGCTCAAAAGTGAGATTAGCGTTGAATTCTTTTAGTGAGAACCAATGTAGTATTTCAGGTGAGCTGCTATTGGTTCATATTTTAGGACGTAAATAAGTCTTCAGCCTATTTTGGTCCTTCTGGAGGCTTTATATTTAGAAGTTTGTGAATCAGTGTTACAAAGAGTTTTCATCATCTAATCCTGAGCTGAGCTGACCACTTGACGCAATATTATGGGATGGCATTAGGAATGAATGGGAGCTTTTTCTTAGAAGTTTTCATGAATTTTTAACTGTTTCTTCCACTTGTAAGTTTGCGCTGAAAACTGCATTACACATAACTGCCCAACTTTTTGCTTTAATTTCGATTTGTTCTTGTTGACTAAAGCAAATAGGTACAGGTTTCATTGTTTTTGAGGAGGGCCTTGGACAAAGAGGTCTTCATTTGGGCTGTTTGATTTTAGCCCATTAACGTTGATCCATTCCTCAGTGCTTTCTAGGATAAATCTGCTTTTGGTCCTTTAGGAGCACAAATGGAGCAGATTTATTTGAGTGTATGTAAATTTCTGAGATGGATCACTGTGGGATTCTGCATGTGACTCTTTGGATACGCTTAGTGTGTGGTTCTCACTGAGAGATTTGAATCATCTAATAGCCTTGTTAGAGGTGTTGGCTACCATGCAGAGTCAATGTTGACTGAGGCAACGAAGTCAAGTGATAGCAATATACTTAGTGATTCCTCATCACCAATTTCCAGTACATCATCTGCACTTTGATTAGTGTGGTTTCTCTCCTTTATTTATAATTGAATCTGGATTGATGTGCTTCAAGATGCTTCAATGATTTGAGTAAGTGTTTGTTATTTTGTTGTACAAGCATAGTTTCCCATGAACAAGAATTATTTGGTGCTGCAATCAACACATAATTTCTGCTCTCCTTATATTTACTCTGACTATGTAACGCTCAGTCACAGGAGAAATGGGGCCTGGTTTAGAGATTGGCGTAAAGGTACTCCTTCACAAAAGTGAGAAATATTCTGTCATGCCTATTTTAAAGTGTATGGAAAATGGGTAATCTGTCACAAATGTGCTGGATATTCTGTCTGCCTTATTACAAGTGCATGCACTTGTAATAGGGTGGACGGAATATCCGGCAGATTTCTGATGGAGTACACATCTTCTAAACTCAAAATCAGGCCCTTGTTTCTAAACAGAAAATGTCTTGTGGGAATTGTGAAACTGGTTTGTGTGGCATCTGCTTGGACTGCATTAGTAACATTCACTGTATAATCTTAAAAACTGTACAAAATATTCAGAAGGCATCTCTTGTGTCATTCATACTTGAAGGAGTAATTTGCTTACAACTTTCGTGCAGATAATCATTTGCAGAAAATCTCTTGATTTTCATGAGTATTACAAGGGTAACACAAGAAAAAAATCAAGAAGATATATATATAATTTTACCTACCCATTAGGAACGATATGTGCTTTGGAATTAATTGTTGACTATTTTTCCACTTCCTGTGCGATACATGGTACCAGTTGGAGCCAATGAGTTTTAGAGTCGCTTTTTGAGGAGGGGTCTGATGAAAACTGCTTAAAACAGCCAGAGATCTTGACTTCAATAAGTCTGTCAATAATGATTTTGGTCACAGAGAATGCTATTATGTCTGTGTGGCAGTTGCAATAGTTGTGAGGCAGTGTTTCCTCTTGTCACTATGGTGAAGTTGAACTCATTTGTATTGTCCTGTGGAGAGATACTGGACAGCTCGATATTGGTTCAGTTGTTGGTACTAATGTCACATTGAAAGTAGTCCGGGAATTGCATAGTTCCTGGGTCATGTTTATGTTTCACGATATGATTTGAAGGTTTATGATTTTTTGCACATTAGAAAGATTATTTGATAGTATTCTGAGTGTGCTTGTGCAAGACATTAGGTTATTATTTGAAAGGGATGAGAGCCCCATTTGAAAAATAAACACAATCCTTGTCAGCGTGAACCACAAAAGTCACTGAATAAACCTATGCTTAACCATCTGGTAGCTTAGCACAAACCAGTGAGGGTTAACTTACAGGCAATGTGTAAAGTATTTATGCAGCACTCAGCAATATATTGAACACACAATGAAAGAAAAATCCCAAAGTAATTTAGGAAAATAAAGTAGAATGTAAAAAATGTAATGACACCAAAACAACAAAAATGCAAACTATAGAGCCAGAGTTATGAATTTATTAAGGATTCATGTAAAAAAAGCATTAAGAAGCAGAAAGTGCCAATCGTTGTTACCTAGTCTCGCTAGATTGGGTCAAAGTCAAATGTTTAGGCTGACCATGATGGAACGTGGGTTGGGTTCCCGGATAAGGTTCATCCTGATGGAGAGTTTACTTTCTCACTCAGATCTGTTGGACTTGGAGAGTCTAAAAGATCTGGGTTTTACCTGGAGTCGAGTTCTTCTGGTTTGCCGGTTGTTGAAGTACACTCTGACACCAGCCAATGGTCCAGGACCTTGGGAGGCACCTCTTGGGGGTCAGGACTTGTTCCCGAAGAGGCCAGTTGCACAGTCCAGGCAGGTCCAGTTGGTGCTGGTCAGCTGGGCAGTTGCATGGGAGACCTGTGGAAACGTTTTGTGCCTCTGAAGATTAAACAGAGAGGTCAGTCAACTGACCCTTGGAGTCACTTCTGGGTTCCTGCATTTAAGACAAGCAGTTTCAGTCTTCCTTCCTCAGACAGCAGGGCGGTCCTTCTTCTGAATCTTCCACAGGTCCAGGAGTGTGTTGAGGGGGGCATTTTCATACCAATTTCCAGGGTCCTTCTATTTGCTACTACTAAACGGGTTCTGGTTCGTTCTTCCCTTTGGTCCGGATCCAAACTGTCTAGGGCAACAAAGGACAGAGGCCCAGCTGTGGTCTGCATTTGTCAGAATAATGGTATGCAATTTCAGACATCAGGAAGAGGGTGGGTACAGCCCTCAGACTACCCTTTGAAGCTCAAGTAGGGCTGAGTACAACCCCCATGCCATCCTGCCCTGAAGAGGAGCCACCTCCTGCCATCTAAGGCAGTTTGTACCCTGTCTGGAAGGAATACACATCACACCACAGGAGAGCCATTAACATTAATGTGACCCTGGACACTGGTAGAAAGGCATAATTGGTTAGGCAGTAAACAACTTTGGAGGTTTTCACTCCTAGGACATGTACACCTTAAGTCTTTTGGGCCTACTGTTGGAACTGGCACTTTCTGGTTGGCTGAGGCGGTGCCCCAGCCAGCCAGAACCTACCACTAGCATCAGGTAGAGGTGATTACACTCACTGTATAATCTGCGCTCACACTTGTGTAACTTGGCACTGAGCAGTCAGGCTTATCACAGAGGCAATGTGTAAAGCATTGGCACAGCACTCTCACACAATAAATACACTGAGCATCACAAAAGAGACTTCACATGTGGTGTATGCAAATAAAGTTTGTATTCAACACACACTAATTAACACAACATGAACAAAGTGTATTACTGGGCATAAATCACATTGGGAAATATTACTAGCAGTACTAGGCCCATATGTGTTAAAATTACATCAGTAGCATGCACACTTGGGAAAGAACCTACTTTATCCCCCAGCACACTTATGCGGTGGGAAACATTGTCCGAAATAGGCCCACTCTGGCAATTAGGCAATTATTGCAATTCAATACCACACTGTTATAGGGTACAACCCCAGATCACAATGATATAAAAATGTGTACACACAGATAATTATGACACTTTTAAACAGCACCGTGGGCCAAGGCCTCACAGGTTAAAACCAATGTCAAACGTAGTATTCTTTTGGCAAGGAATCAACATATAGAGCAACACCGCCGTATGGTGTATTTAATAACAGGCGGTCCTCATACAGTCACTCCCACACACTCACTTGGCACTGATACACTGTTTCAAGGATATCAGGCAGGTCCGTAAGGAGCGCACTTGCACACACCACCGTAATGCGGTGCAACTGATATCCAGCAGGTCAATGGTAATATAAATGAGGACCCCGTGGCCCAAGCCTGTCTCCACCTTTCAGCTAACCCCGTCTACCCTATGCAAACAGGTAGTAGATTAAAAAAAATCCTCCCCTGATACTAGGCTGATTGCGGCCGGAGTCATACTTAATCAGAGTCCCAGGGAAGGAGGTGGGGATAGGTAGCAGGGCTAATTCGCAGGCAGTCCACAAATGGGGGTTTGCCCACCACTCGGGAAGTTCACCCACAGGATGCGGAACAGAAACGGCCTGAGGGCTGTAGTCATTCAATCAAAGGGATCCACAATTGCCTTCCGGCACCAGCCCAGTTCTACAGAGCACAGGGTGATCACGTAGTCTCCTGAACAACTTCCGATCGCTTTCGGAAGTGTTTTTTTCAGTCCAGTCATTTACACTTACCACCCAGGCCCCATCCGGGCAATACTACCTGCTTGCACGTAGATGTCGGGACTGGTGGTGGAGAGGGTAGATGGTCCGCCACACTGAGGGCACAAAAGGAACAATCAAGAATAGGGGGTGGAGCAGGGAAGCCTCTCAGAAGAAGGAGGAACCCAGTCAGAAACACGTTGATCACAGTAGCACCAGGGCAATTCGGGCACAACGGAACACAAATCCGCTCCTCCGCACCTCTCTGGAAATGAGGCACAATGTCTGGTGCGCATTGATATGAGACGCACCAGTTCTGGTCACACACACTGAAGAGTTACAAATTCCATACCTCCTTGGAAATGAGGCACAACATCCTGTGCGTGTTGATACAGGTTGCACCAGACAATACTTATCACACACAGTGAAGAGTTGCTAATTCCGTTCCTCCCTGAAAATGAGGCACCACATCTCTTGCACGTTGCTAGGGGTCGCACCAGACAATTCTGGTCACACACACAGGTGCAGATTTTGCAGTACCGCACAAGGTAGAATGAGGCACTACTACGGGTACACCCTCCCTCCGAGGGTCGCAACCTGTGAATTGAACACCACATGCAATGACCATGAAGTTGGCATGTCCTATGAGAGTGATGCAGCACGATCGACGAAGCGGGCCACGCGGGGTCCCGAAACCGGTGAATGCGCCTACCACCAACAAGATGTTTATACAGGTTGAGGACCCCATGATGAATGGGCCGCACTCCTTAGATGCGTGCAATACTTTTGGGACTATGCACAAGGCACTCCATTCTCCAGGCACAATACTTAGTTCCACAATCATGCCGCATTACTAGTTGGGATCTAGAAGATGATGGGGGCACTTAAGAGGGCACTGCTCTCCAGGTGTCACACGTAGACAGTATGGGTCCATCACAGGAGGTCTTTGATGTCCCTGAGACCTCCACAAAAGAACAGGGGGCAAACCAACAAGCCCTCGGAAAGTAGACCTGGGTGGAATTCACTGAGTTTTACTCTGTAAAGTGAGGAAAAACTCCGCTGTGCTCCGCGGAATTCCTCCAGCGGCGCAGTCTGTTAAGTCACGCTGTTCGCACTGATTTGTAGGACCGGGAGTTTGTCCCGTGCTGTAAAATCAGACCGAATGGCACTATGCGTCTCACCAGAGAGCTGCTGCTTTCTGCCGCTCGATTTCTCAGTGCGAGCGGTCGCGACCTGCCACTACTGCCCGCGTTGAGAAATCTTGCCGGAGGTTTAGCGTGGGATTTTTTATCGCATCACTTCGTGGAGTTTTTCGGAACTTCGTGCGGAGCAGGAGTGGGTAAAACTCCGCAAACTCCGCTGGGAGAGCGGAATTTTTTGCCCACCCCTAATGAAGAGCACACTTCAGGGTGCCGCACAGCAGCGGGTAGCCAGCCCAGGCCAACCCCTATTCAAGAAGGGTGCACGGTACCTTCCAATGGCAGTAATCCTCCTTGTGCGCAACATATTTCTCTGACAGTAGACACCACACAGATCCAGGATGTCCAGTCCCACATCCCCACAAGAGTATCTCTACCTGAAGTATGGAACCAGTAGTTATACTGTAGTGTGCCTTTGAAGTTGGGGGTGGTTTAGAGTGTTTTCCTTTGAACAACAGATGTCTTCACTAAATTTCAGTCCTGTCTGCCAGGAGGCCGTGGACTGCAGATCTTAATCTTTACTGGGGCCATGATCTGGCTTTCCAGAGGCCAAGTGTCAAAACCTCTCCCTTCAATCTATCCAACCAAACCCTCAAATGGCAGAGGTCTGTTGTTCCAGTTGCATGCCCCATGTTTATGTCTGTCGCTGGGGAATGCACAGATGTGCTCCCCAGCCTCCAGTGTGGACTAGAGTCAAACTAAAAAGCACACAAATAGTTTTAGAGCAGAGAAATTGCCCCTTTCTAGAAGTGGCATTTCTAAGCTATTAATGACAAATCCACCTTTACCACAGGAGAGGTTTGTCATTGTGAATCCAATGATAGGAAACATTATGAGGCTGCCCCACTGCAAACCACTATGGCAGCTTAAAGTAATTTCAACCATTCCCCCATGTTAACCTATGGGAAGTGCAAACTTCATAGACAGTGAAAACTAGGCCTGGGCAGAGCTTGCGGAGTTTCACTCCGTGAAATTCCGTGGCGTTACCAAAAACACCACCAAATTCCACAGAGCTCAATGAGTGTGCACAATATTGCTTGGCCACCCCTAACAAAGTCCCCTTGGATGCTGAGAGTAGTTGGGGGCCAAGAACCACACCTGTTGCCACCAGTAAGTCCCATACAGCAGGATTGATGAGACCTCATTGGAGGTCCTGCCCCCTCTCTCAACTACTCTGCAAACGCACCTCCTGGTGCACTACTGGTTGGGGGATGAACTCCCCTTGGCTACTGAGAGTCGCTGGAGGCCAATAACCCCTATTGTTGCCACCAGTTAGTCTCACACACCTGTATTGCTGAGACGTTGTCAGATGCCTCAACCCCTTTCATAACCAATCTGCAAATGCGTCTCCTGGTGCACTCCTGGTTGGGGAATGAAGTCCCCTTGGCTGCTGAGGGTTGTTGAGGGTCAAAAACCCCTATAGTTGCCACAAGTAAGTCCCCCAGAGTGGGATTGCTGAGACCTTGTTGGAGGTCCTGCCCCCTTTCTCAACCACTCTGCAAGCACACCTCCTGGCGCACCTCTGGTTGGGTGATGAAGTCCCCTTGGCTGCTGAGGGTCATTGGAGGCCAAGATCCCCTAATGTGTCCACAAGTAAGTCCCCCACAGCAGGATTGCTGAGACCTCATTGAAGACCCCTCCCCCTTTCTCAACCACTCTGCAAAGGGGCCTCCTGGCACTCCACTGGTTGGGGGATGAAGTACCCTTGGCTGCTGAAGGTGGTTGTGGGCCAAGAACCCCTAATGTTGCCGCAAGTAAGTCTCCCACTGCGAGATTGCTAAGACCTCATCAGAGGCCACCCCCTTTCTCAACCACTCTGCAAACGGGTGTCCTGGGGCACTACCCTCAGGGATGAAATCTAGGGGTGAGAACGCCTGTAAACTCTACTCCACTGGTGGTTGGCGGAGATTTTGCTGAACTCCGCATTCCAAATGGAGTGCAAAGTGGCAAAACACTGCCAACTCAGCAGGCAGAGCAGAGTTTACCGCACAACCCTAGTGAAAACACATATGGGTATTCTTCACTATCTGGGCAGCGAATGCACATGTGTACCTGCCCTGCCTTACACCTACCATTTGCCTCACCCCTCAAGACTTACCCTTGGGGTGCTCTAGTGGTAGTGAAAGGTCCCCTCAGGATTGGCTAGAGGTTTAGAAAGGCCAACCTAAGCATAAGTCCAAGTGCGCACACACAGGCCTGCAATGGCAGGCTTGAGACATGTTTAAAAACATCATAGGTGCAAGTGCGCTTGCTCAGGCCTGCAATGGCAGGCTTGAGACATGTTTAAAAACATCAGGAAAGAGCCACTCCACAACATGTGTAGGAAGGGCACTTGCACCTTCACACTGCATTTACAGTGGGAAAGTGCCCAGAGCCCTAAGACCTCTAAAAGCAAAACCCAGGAGGAAAAGGCAAAAAGTTTAGGCAAACACTACCTCAGGAGTATCACGTCTAAAACCTACCTTGGGGACGACTTATGAGCATTAAACAAAGAAAGTTTAGACCTGACAAAAGGTTTATTTTGCCAAGTTGAAATGGCAGTTCAAAACGGCACTACAGGCTGCAGTGGTAGGCCTGAGACGTTTTACAGTGCTACTTCAGTGGGAGCACACTGGGTGCTGCAACCCGCTTCTAGCATTTAATTTGCAGGCCCTGGGTACATGTAGTACCATTTACTAGGCCCTAATTCAGTATTACAATTTCACCACAATTAAACAAGAGAGCAGATGCACCTTACCACTGGTAAGCAGGCTTTAAAGTGCACAGAGTCCTGATGCCAACAAAAACTGGTTCGGCAAAAAAAAAGGTAGTGAATGCAAAAATCTGGGGGAATACAATGCAAAAGATGGTAATTTCCAACAACTTATTTGACTGAGGATGGAATTTTTATTGCTTCCACCTGGTTGGTTTAAACTTGCAACAATTGTGCTTGAGTTTTTCTGTAGATGGTCTGTAATCCATCTTTTTGCGTATGGTCTTTTTTTTGTTGTTGTAAGGGACCTCTCCATAGCTTGAATAATTTTTTCCATTAGGGCAGCGAAGACATTATAGGGGGAGGTATATGTTGTGAGAACAAAAAGTATAGACTTGCGTGGACTAGTAGACAGGAGAGGGTTTTTATGAGTGCAGAAATGGCTGGGAGTGGAGGTTGTTTTGCTAGTTGGGGTATGTTGAAAGACATGATAGCCATGATAGGTTGCTGGGCAGTGTAATGTGTTTGGTGGTGGTGGTGGTACTTTTATGTCAAATTGAAGCAGTGTCAAATAGCCAGAATGTGTTGTGTGACTGCAGTGTATAAAGTATTTCCACCTGAAGGTTTGCATAGGTTTCCAGGAAATAATTTGAAGAGGGGATTGTGAAATTCTCAAATTGAAACCACCAACAATGGTATGAGGTGAGGAATATATCTGTTATTAGGGAAAAAAAGTGGCTGAGGACATTGTTGACAAGACCCATGAAGAGGTTGCAGGAGATGATTTTGAGACTGTACTTATGGGTTAGCATGACCTTCATTATCACAGTCTCGCACCCGATGCTTTGTGTTAGTGTGAGGCAGGTTTTGAAAATAGTTTTTCTGTGTATTAGTTGTACCCCCCCCCCCTTGACTTCAGGACCCCTTGATGTGGTTATGGTATTTATCTTGGCTATGTGGAGTATGTTTCAGTGCTCATCAATGAGCATGCTGCCTCAAAGAATCCGTAGTACTTACTTTCAACAACCAACTTTAATAGTCACTATAAATGCTGACTATTAAATATTTATAGACTTCTAGCCAATGAAACAGATACAGTGATCAGACTATTAAGCATGTTCCAGCTTTTATTGGCACTTTCATGATTTATCCAGCTATCAATCTTTGACTATTGTGGAAGAAGAAGGGAAGATATCCCTGTAATCCAAAAATGGGAGATTATTAGATCTGCAATTTTGTGGAAATTAGGAAATCTGAACCAGCAAACTGGTAAACTTGTTACGGGTCTAGCTTTTCAGGGCCTAGACACTTTAAATGAAACCAACAAATTCTTCAGGAACATTTACTATCCAGTGGTGTTGATAGGCTGACTCTACTTGTGAACAATGTGCTTCATTAATAACCCTATACAAAATCTGTGCATTTGAGCAGGGAACAAGGTATCTGCCACTCCAAAGTGGCTGATCCAAACCAGACTTGATTACAGAGAGACGTGCAGTGGGGTATTGCTCTGTGTGCTTCATCACTTGTACTGTGTCTCCCAAAATGTAAGTGACCTTTCCAGGGAACCAGGGTTACAGCAGCATCAGGGGCACAAACAGATGGACGGAAGTGCTGTGGGGTGACAGGAGACAATCATTTCAACTTCAGAGAACCCTCACTTCTTGAGATCCACAGCACCTGAGTAGCTAAAGTGATGCACCCACAGGCTGCCTAGGTGAGTGCTGCCAGACAGAGAAGTGGTGCCTGGCAGCGAGTAAGATCAAGGTTTGAATTTTGGCCTACAATAAGATCTGTAGAATAGAATAGGTCACTGCAGACATTTCAGGAAGACTGATGAATAGCACTGTGGGAAAGAATGCTTGGTCAACTGATTTGGATTTCAAAGTAGTTTATCAGAGCAAGGTCAAGGAATATAGATGTAGTCAACAGCTACACCGATGAGTTTGAACCCTCTTTGACCACATCCTGCTGCTTTACCCCTTGGCTAGCCGATGACATGGAGCCCTCTTCAGTCACAGCATGCTGTCTTGACCTTCTGAGAATTTTTTACTTCAATTCTTGGGACTAAGTCCGAAGGTAAAACTTTTCACCAGACAAACCTGGTCCCTGTATTTAGCCTGCGCTCCATGGCAGTTAGGCTTAACTTTTGACTTTGCCCCGGTCAAGCACAACCAGATGACCACGCTTGACACTTTAAGCTTTTTGCCACTATTTAAAATTTAAAATTTAAAATTTCATAATTCTGGCTCTACTGATTGGATTTTTGCCATTTTTAAGACCATTTTTTATAAAATTGACTCTACTTATCTAAAATAATTTGGGAATTTTCTTGTGTTGTGTTTTCACTACATTACTGTGTAAATACTTTACACATTGCCCCTAGGTTAAACCTGACTGCTTTTTGCCAGGTTACCAGAGGGTAGGGGTGAGCCTAATTCACATATTTCCATGTAGAGTAATCAAGCAACATTACCAAAGAATTATGTAAGATTATGCTTGAATTACGCAAAAAGAGTAATTCTGTGTTTAGCACTACTTCTTACTGCAAAATGCCCTCTTGTGTCGAAAATGCAAGCAAGGATGCATTTTGCGCTAAGAAATAGCGGTAAATACCACAGAACATGATAGCGAGAGAGAGGAGCCACTCACACTCGCTTAATGTGCTCTTGTTGTAAGACTTTCTCCCAACTTACTCAAGGCATTTAGCACTATTTTTTGCACTCTTGCATCCAAAATGCAGGAGTGGATACAAGGATGCAGGTTGCACTAACAAACAGCATTGAATGCAGTAGAACAAGAATAGCTAGTGGCGGCTCAAGCTAACTACATTTTCTCTCACTATTATTCACTTCCAAATTACTCTTATTTAAGCGAGGAGTAATCACATAATTATCGGTAATTCCGCTTCAAAGAGTAGCAGGAAATTACCAAAATTACTCTGACTTCCCTGGCGTAATCAAAATTCTGCCCAGGGCTACCAGAGGGTTAAGCATAGATGTCTTTATTGACTTCTGTGGTTTACCCTGACAAGGATTGTGTTTATTATTTAAGGTTAGTTCTCATCCCCCTGAACTAATACTCCAATCTCTTACATAAGTGCTCTTTACCAGTCGACTATCTTGGCATCCAGAATAATACTGTGTACATGAAAGATGGTTCCTTGAACAAGTCATGCAAACCCATGGTCAAACAGATACACTTTTAATAGGGGAACACAGGTTACAGATAGAAGAGAATATCCTCCAAGGGGCAGAAACAACCTTCTCAGCATCGCTCTCATTGCCCTAACTCTCACATCACACTCATTGTGACATATAAAACATGCTATCTGACCTCACAGGCAAAGACTCAGAAGAGCAAGAAAGGGATATATGTAAAGGAATATAACAGAAAGCACCATAGCTACTTCCATATGCAAGTCCAACTTTTATAATTTAAAATTATATAATGTAATTTATAGCACATATGCAGCGGACATATCTCACAATTTTGCAGGTGATATGTGCTGGTTTTTTTTCCTTATGTGTATCAGATGTATTTTACATTTTATGTAATACTATTTTCATTAACTTAGAATGGACATAGTTCAACAGAGATGTTATCTATCTATCTATCTATCATCTATCTATCTATCTATCTATCTAACTATTTAGTTCCAAGATACCCTCTTAGGTGAGTTGTTTGCCATGGAAATACACATAACATAAGATAACACAACATAACATAATATAACGTAACATAAACTTAATGTAGCACAAAGTAACATAACACAAATTATGATGATCTTTCAGACAAATTTCAGAAAATGAACTAATTTTGAAGCAATTCAATTTTTAAACTGTTGCACCTTGATACTATTGTATGCCGATCTAGATTTAGGGGGCCTCATTTATGAAGTTTTGACGTAGGGCAGCGTCGCAAGGAATCTTGCTGCCTGCCCTACGTCAAAGCAAAAGGACAGGAATGCGCTGTATCTATGTGATACAGCACATTCCTGTCCTTTTTACCCCAGCACCGGCACACAATGGGCTGCCATGCGTCAACGCAGGCACCCTTGCACCATGGTGCAAGGGTGCCTGCGTTGCGGGGCTGATTAATTTTGTACAGGACGGGACACCTTCCTGCACAAAATCAATCACATGAGGAGATTTCCTTTTTCTATGTGTGCTGCAAAATGCAAAAAACATTTCTCCTCATTGCGCTTCCCTAACGCCACCCCTGGGGTGGCGTTAGGTTCTGACGTATTCCCAGGTTTACGATTTCTCGTAAATCTGGTAATGTGTCATGTTTCATGTTGCATGGGAACACCCACAGCAACACCCATAGAACGCCCCTTTCACGCAGTTTTCTGCGTGAAAGGGGCACATATTTATAAGGCCACGAAAAGACAAATAAAGTGGCCTCACGTGGACTTATAAATATGCCCTGGCATATTGCGCGACCGGAACGTCAAAAAAGTGACATTCCGGAAGCACAAAAGTGCCAGTAGGGCCTCATAAACGAGGCCCAGGGAGTTTAAGGTATGACAGTAGCATACTGCTGAGCTTGACGCATTGCACTAGTCACAACAACATCAGGAGCAGTTTAATTCTCTAGGTCAAGTCTTCTATTTCTATAATAATATAGTTTCTCGACAGTAACACATTGCTAACTGAACAAGCATAATAATTCATTATTACATTTTTAATGACCATTTACGTTTGTAGTGAACATTCAGATTATCTCCGTAGGACTTTCGCCTTTTTATCCTTGCTCGTGTTTTTCTTCCTCTAACACCAATGTGTGACCTCAGCACAACAAATGTGAGAACTCCGAGCATTTAGGAGGACAGGGGAATCGAGAAGTTATACTAATTACTCGATTACGACTACCTCGGTATTTGTGTTATGTATCAAACCCAGACCCGATAGAGAATGATATCCTTATTTCTCCTCATTACTTCCTCTTTCTATGTGTGCTACATTTTGCAGCACACATAGAAAGAGGAAAATGCCTGAGTGGATTGGTTTTGTTCAGGAAGGTATCCCTTTCTGCACAAAAACAATCATGCTTACAACGCAAGCATCTTTGCACCGTGGTGCAAAGGTGCCTGCATTGGCGCTAGGCAGCACACTGCGCACCAGCACAGGGAAAGGACAAAAATGTGTCATTTTATGTTAAATATGGCGCCTTCCTGCCCTTTCCTTATCACGCAGCACAGCAAGGTGACATGCTGCACTGCGTGATTTTTTTATAAATTTGCCACTTAGTGTATATGTTATTATGCATGATACGTAATGTAAGCGGACAAACCTGTGTGCATGAAATTGGCAGAATTATTCCATTTAATTTTCTAACTAGGAAAAGCTAATTGGTGGAATGAACTGAGTAGTAAGTCGTATTGTAGAATAAAAAAGTCTTCTCAATTATAAGAATAGTATGCCTTTTAAAAATCTATGTGCCTTTGCAATCTAAATACCCCAAGATTCATCAATTGGCGTTGGAGAGATTTCATATGGCAGTGGGAAATAAGACTTCAGCTAAATTAAATGTGTTTTTTTTATAGTATCTATCAAAAGTTGAGCACGATTAAACTTATAATGGGCCAGTTTTTCTGTTACCCCGAAGTACTGACATAAATCGGTACTCCCGCAGTTGTATTACTGATGCAGGACAATTGCTTTTGCTGAGGGACTTCTCCTTTGTTTAATAAAGGAAAATGAGCGCAGGCAGCAAAGTAGCGATCTCAGTCTGGCTTTATCAGTCCTTAGGTCATGTATGAGGGACCAACTGTCACAGACCATTTCTTATTGTGGGTGAAGCACACAGAATGCAAGTTGCTTTCAGCAATGAAGTGATAGGATGGATTATGTAATCAAAGATGTTTATGAGAGGATGTGGCCTAACGGCTAGAGTGGTCAACCGCAAAGTTGGGGAACCGGGTTCAAGTCTCGGCAGGGACGCTCAACATCCTGTGATTCTGAGCACATCACTTAATATCCCCCTGCCTAACAAGATGAATGTGTCCGTCTGTAATGCAACTGGTGCTCATATAAAGCCCACTGACACCTTCTGGTCAATTTTGCGCTGTATAAAACTCCAAGAAAAAGAAAAAAAACAGTTCCAGCATACAAGACCATTGGAACTGTAAGCATGAGTAATCATGCCTAACAGGCTGCTCCTGTTTAGGTCATAACCAGTTAAACTAGAAAAAAGGGCTATAAGTGGAGACTGGAATACGGGACGGATTTTGTGATGAGAGGGACAGCCTACAGCACAAATATTTCACATTTAGCAGCCATACGAACTATTAATGGGAATAAGAAACATTTTCAAGATGATCTGAGGAAACAAGTCGAAGTTCTGCCTGTCATTGTGACCACCAACAAATGTTGTCAAGAATTTCTGTTGACTGAAAATCAAATCCAGCCCTATGTGCTCAGAGCGGGTGGTAAATGGGAGCATAATGGTCCCGAGAGTTGGGGTAACCACGTGAATTTAGACCCGATAATTCTCGTTATTTCCCACTCTGGAAATAAAAACTTGCAATTGCATGGTTCAGGGGTGCAATTACAGTTCAGAATTGGTGATTCTGGACACAGTAAAGTCTACACCACAGCACAGTGCTACTTTCAAACTAATAATGTTTAACAAATCACTGTTTCCACAATTCACCTATAATAAACCCATTATCTTTGTCCATTTTACCACTGGCTCCTGATACACAAGTGCACACACTTTAAACTCGCCGTGCACACACTTTAAACTCGCCATCCATTCCTGTAAAACTTTCTACAACACTGGCCCTGCCTACCTGTACAGCCAGCCACATTCACTCCCTCCAACCTTCCAAACACCACCGCTTTGCCTTTCTCTCACTAGCACATACCCCATGCATACACAAAACAGAGCAGGGGGCTGAGCCTTCTCGTACCTGGCCCCTAAATCCAGGAACGACCGCCCGCAACACATCAGACCCTCCTACTCTCTTCTTGACTTCCGCAGGAAGCTGAAGGCCTGGTTTTTCAAGTAAGCCCCCAGGGCTGGCCTCACACACCTGCTACAGAGAGCCTGGATACCCTCACGGGTGATTAGTGCGCTATAAAAATACTGATAATATACCGTAACATAACATATTAAATATCAAGTTCACCCATTTTTATCAACCTTGTCATTCAATGTCATTGATATTGTCTGTACCCGTTTGATGATCTTGACAGATTTTTTAAGGCTTAAAAAGATATTTTGTTTTATTCTTTTGTTAAATGGCAGTAAGGTAGATACTGACATCAATTTTGTCTGCACGTTTTTGATGATCCAGACAGATTTTTCAAATCATAAGATATTTTGTTTAAAGCTTTTAAATAAGGGACAGTAAGGAAGGTTATTTTAAATGTTTTAGGACTCAGAACGTTATGAAGTGTTTTAAACGTATTTATTATTTACAAAGTTTACAAACGTTAACATATGTGATACATAATACGGATTTAGCCTCTTTCTGTTGTTAGTTCCATAAATTTGAAAAGAAAAATATTTGACCATTTCCCTTTTCTTGGTATTTGAGGACTTTACTGCTAGCATATATCCAGGATTTGTTAAACAATATTTTATATTTTATTTTCGTTAATGCGCTCATTAGTACTCCCTAATCTGTTCCATTGATTTTACTAGGTCTTTAAACAAACCACGATGAAAGCATTAAGAAAAAAATCTGTTCTGCTGACGGGTTATTTGGAGTACTTGATCAAACACTACTTCGGCGAGGATAAGGCTCGTCCACAGGATGCCTTCATCAAAATCATAACCCCCTCCCACACCGAAGAAAGGGGGTGCCAGCTCACTCTGGTATTTTCTATTTCAATCAAAGTCGTTTTCTTGGAGCTAGAAAGGAGAGGAGTAGCTGTAAGTACTGTTCAAGACCATATGCTTTATTACTCCTGGTACTGTGTCTAGCTGTTGTCTATTGATTATAATTTATGTATCACTCAAAATGTAAATTAAATATACCATTGTATGGCCTTCAAGGTAATTCCGATACCTGAACCGTTAATTCATGTACAAATGAGGCCATGTCGATCACCTGTAATCGGTAAAAAGCTTTTGTAAAATATGCAAATATATTCATACATACAGAGAGTTACATATAAAGTACTCTTCACTTAAGGAAAAGTTTGTAAGCTATCAGTACCAAAATAATGAAAAAACTAAATCGCACAATTAATTTCTACAAATAGAGAAAAATTAAAGAAGAACAATTTCACAAAAATACCTAAAACACAATAGGGGGAACAAGAGATATGATTGTTGAATGTTTTAGGGCACATAGCATCAATCAGAAGTCGCTGTTGATGGTTGACCGAGACCTAGGCATGAATTCCGGCTAGCCGAGATGGACCGAGGTCGGCAACCCCAAGCAGGTTGCTCTCTTCAAATATTTCACCTTCTGACTTAGGGCATGATTTAGAAGTCGGCAGAGGGAATACTCTGTCACAAATGTGACAGCTTTCCCGTCTGCCCTATTAGGATCCCCATAGGCGAGAATTTGATTGTAATGTGGCGAACGGGATATCCGTCACGTTTGTGACGGAGTGTTCTCCTCTGCCGATTTCTAAATCAGGCCCTTAATCTCTGAAATGGAATTTGGAAAAGCTGAGGAATCAGTTGAAGTCCTCTCAAAGTCAGATAGACATTGATGAGGTCCCCTAAAGCCACTGATTTTAATAGAAAAATTCGAATTTCACACATAATATAGTCCTCTCGTCGATGAGATACTTTTGCACATTTATTTGGCCAAAATTTGCACCTTTAGGCTTTGGTCCTGAGTTAGGGTTTGTCGGATGGGGTAAGGATAAACCTGGTGATAGACAGCTTCACCTTCATCACCTTGCCTTTACTCCACCTACCAAATTGAGAGATATTGGCTGGCCCCGGAAACATCTCTATACATTGGCTGCAACTGCCACCATGGCAGTTCCTGTCAATGTCAGAAAGGTTTGTCGGATGGCGCCGTTAGACATGATGGCCGACCCTCAAACTCCTCCAAGGTTTTTGTTTTTCAAAAATAAACTCCCAGAGCATTAGTTTGTTTTTGAAAAATGAAACAGTAATGGCCCCCACACCATGGGAGTTTTCTATTATTGTGTTAGGATCATTATTTTTTTCTGGTTCCTCACCAAAAGGTTTTATTTGGCAGTGACGGACAGGAAAAAACACATAACGCTGTCCACCTTAAGTAGGTGGGTGGAGTTATCTACTTCCTTCCACGGCCCCCAATCTCTTGGGCTGTCAGAGGAAGGTTTATAGTGATGAAGTAAATTTTACTCCATCGGCAGAAACCTGGCATTTCGCCTGACTCACAATCAGGTGGGCAAACCGAGAGTTTGGTGGAGAGGGTACTCCATTGCCATTGTGATGGATTACCCTCTCTAACAAATTCTAAATCGGGTCATTAATCTTTTTTATTGAGCTCAAAATCCTTCAGTGGGACAAGCCTGAAGCTGTAGCCAATGAAGTTTTCTTGAAATCGGACACCTTTTCTGTGAGGTCCTTCTGATTCTCTGCAGGTCTTGAAAGTCCAAACTATTCAGGCTTTCTGAAGCTGTTCCTCTTGGTTACTTCTAAGGCTCACATGACCCCAAGCACAGCACTTAAGGGCTAAGAGCAACTCCACCACAGGCAAGCAGCAGGGCCCACTCCAGGATGGTGACTGATCAACTGGTCAGTTCAGGAAAAGGCCTATTGCAGCTTGTTTTGTCCATGCAGACACACTTCTCATTCCCGCATACAAGTGGAAGCAGGCCCAGTCCTTTAGGTTAATTAGGTAGGCTAACAGGAGCAGTCATGAAATGGTGGTGCAGGAAAGCCATCCTTTTTGCACTGATCACCCCTACTTTTTCACTCACGCTGGTGGCTACTGACTCTGAAAGTGCCCTGAGCTTTGCTAACCAGGGCCAGTGCTCTGCTCTCTAGAGGTATATGGCAATTGGTATAATTCTAATTGGCCAAAACAACTTACCTGTAAGTCCGTAATATATGGCAGGGCACATAGGTTTAGGGACCCCAGTGAACGTAATGCACTTTTGTGCACACTGCTGTGGTATCTAGTGGCATTTTAAAGTCAGGCCTGCTTTGCAGGCTGGTTTTAAAATAAAACTATGTCCAAATTCAATTTTGGATTTTTAAGTACTTCCAAAGCTCAAAACGTCCTTTTTATAACTAATACGTCACCACTAAGATCTATCCAATTTGCCTCAAGGGCAGGGTGCAGTGTTATAAAAAGCACATACAATATAAAAGAAGTTTTATATGCCCTAGTAGAGAAAAAACAGCCAAAGTTGTTTTTTCCTATTGTAGTGCTGCTAGCCCAATAGGCTAATCTTGGGAGGCATTATTAAACTTAATAAAGTCTATATTTTCTTGAAAGCTAGCTAGCAATATCATTCAAAGTATTAAAATAAAGGTTACAATAAAACCAACAACTTCCAAGATCGGATTTCTTATAACTAGTACAGGAAAGTAGTTTTAGAACTTACTATCCTGAGGTTATCTAAAGCAGCCCTGTATTAGCCTCTTCTGATTGGTCAGCCTTTGACAGCCTGAGCCAAACTGCTCCCCGACTAGGTGTGAAGAGGCCTGGGGCTGAAACAATGCAGCCATTTGGTGGGGGGAGATTTGCTTTATGGAGAAACCAGAGAGAGGAAGGGGGCTGGGAAGATGAGCTGGAATTCAAAGGTAGGAGATCAGATATCACAGGACCCAGGCCAGCCCCACTTCTTTGATCACCAGCCAGATGGGAACCTCCCTAATTAGGTTAGGAGAGGATCTGAAAGGGGAGTGTAGTGAGTTGTTAGCCACATATTTGAGTAGTGTTACATAGACACATACACTAAGGAGAGATTTTTCCGTTTTGTTTTTTGTGAAAGCAATGCATTCTGGGTCAAAAATATGCCCGCACTTTGCAGGAAGTGGTCATAGATGACGGAGGTAACGTTATCCCTATTGGTTGGGATGTCCTCCCTCTTGCCAGTCCAGAACGGAGGATGAATATTGGAGAGTTGCAGGAGCTCCTCAGAACACTTCCTGGAACAAACGAAGAAGAAGTACTGTCCTGCTGGACCCTTGGACTGCACTGCAGAAGGCTTGCACTCAAAAGGGCTGCACCTGCTGCACTCTCAAGGATCCACATAGAAAGGACTGTGCCTGACTCAAAGTAAAAGAAGTGGACTCCCTGATCAGCAACAGGTACAACAGAGCTGGAAGAAGTCACCTGTAAGCCCAGACAGGGAATCACCCCAGCTAACCAGTTGCAACTGGATTTTTTCTGGACTGTGCAGGTGCATTGTGGAAAACTGAGGCCTATCCTCCAAGAGGCAATCCATTGTCTCTGAACCCCTGGACTGAGCTAGTGGACACTTATTTTCCGCAAAGGAACCAAGAAATGACCAGATTTGTGAAGAAAGAAACTTTCTGGTAAGTTTTGCAGAAAAGCTCCAGTAGAAGACCGGTTCTATGTCGAGAGTCAAGCGTTTGTCAGTGACTTGCAAATCGGCATGACCACACTGGTTTGTCCCACTGAGAGCTCTGGAGCTCCTCTCCATCAACGTCAAGAACAAAGACTTCTAGAGACTCATAGAGGCATGGAAATGCAGCAGGAGGCCACAGTCGTCAAATCGAACTTCGGATCCGAGAAGCCGAAGGACCTGCTGACAAGCCCATCAATAAGTGAAAGCTCCAAGAAAAAGACTAAGGGCCTGATTTAGATTTCAGTGGACGGGTTACTCTGTCACAACAGTAATGGCTATCCCGTCTGCCGAAATATAAATCTCATATTATTCTATGGGATTTATATTTCGGTGGGCGGGATATCCGTTACCGTTGTGACAGAGTAACCTGTCAGTCGAAATCTAAATCAGGCCCTAAGTCCGAAGGTAAACTTTTGACTGGGACCCAGCACTCAGGCTGTCCAACCCATGCTCCTTTGTGGTCAGCCTAAAACTTTGACTTTGTCCTGGGTCAACACGACCAGATAGCCACAAGTGGCGCTTTAAGCTTTTTTGCCACTGAAATGCTCAGTTTATGATTTAATCTTTAAAAATTCATACATCCAGTTCCCTACATTAGATTCTTGTCATTTTAACAATAAACATATTCTCTATTTTAATAAATTGGTGTTGGATTTCTAATGTGTTGTGTCTTTTACTTATTTACTGTTTTGGTGATTTTAAATGCTTTTCACATGCCTGTCACCTAAGTTAATCTTGACCGCTCGTTTGACATGCTACCAAGGGTTGAGCAAGGATTTATTTATTGAGACTAGACTGGACCTATTAGTGATTGTGGTATTATTACTAGCAGAAGGTGAATACCCCCACCTTCAAATAATCCACTTTCCTACATTTAGTGCACAGTGGTGGGATACAGCACTTGTGTTTCGGAACACCACTTAGTAATTAATTTGGACAATTTACAATCCTCTAAATTGACCTAGTGCAAAAATTGGTTTGGGTTTTTAATTTGGACTAATATTAATTGATTAACTTTTATTTTTTTCTAAATTACTTAGATCTCAATTTTTTCATAGGTTTTGTTTTTAAATTCAAGGGATACAATGGAGCTTGATCTAGCTAGCCTACTCACTCTCCAAATAGCAGATCTTAGGGACCTCCGTGTAGGGCTAGCAGATTACCAGCACCCTCTAATTCCAGGAAGACAGTGCTAATTTAGGCCCTTACTGCCTGGGCAGAAGCTCAGCCTCAAGAGCAGCACTCAACTGCAGAGGAGGCTCCAGAGATAGAAAGACAGAGGCAGGAAGATCATCTAGAACTCAGTGATGAGAACGTTGAACACCTCTCCAAAACATAGTAAACAAGGCCTTGTCTAGAGCTAGTGGGTGAGGAAGATCCACCAGAGGTGTGACAGATCTGTCCCTTGGGGAAAGAGAGCTTGAGGCACAGCTATCTTAGAAGCATACAAGTTGGCCCTGGCCAAGAAGAAGTAGGCACGCGAGGAGAGGAGAACCACAAGGGGTAGTAGAGAGGAAGATGGTGACAGTGAAGAAGAGACAGAAGTGTCCAGGGGTAGTGGGTTTGACCCAAGAATACCCAAGTGGAATGTTCTTAAGTACCAGAAGGGGGATGACATTGACAAATGGCTTACAGCTTTTGAGAGGGCCCTCAATATGAGGAGGGTGAGTTCTCAGTACTGGGGTTCACTCCTGTGGGAACTGATTACAGTAGTGGCTTTTGTCCTTAGAGGGAGAGGAGGCTGAATCGTATCCCCACATGAAGCAGAGCTTAATCAGAAGTTTAGTCTCACCCCTGAGCTGTACAGGATGAAGATTAGGGACACCCAGAAAGGCAGTGCCCAATCCGAGGTTGACTTTGTAGACCTATCTGTTAAGGCACTATAGAGCTGGATACATGGTAACAAGGTAAGTACCTATGAGGGGCTGTACAATTTGATCATGAAAGAGCACATATTGGCCAATTGCCCCTCAGAGAAGTTACACCAGTATATGGTTGACTTCAAGCTGTCTAGTTACAGGAAACTGGGTGAAACAGCAGAAGAGTGGGTTTGCACCAAGGTGACCTAGAAGAACCAGGGAGGTAATCAGAAGAAAGGAGGGCAGGTCCTGTCCCAGGGAAAAGCGCTAGGTAATCAAGATAAAAACTGAAATAATCCTCAAAGGGTCATTAACCAACAGCCCAAGAAGGGAGTTCCCAGAGCCAATTCACTTACAAAGGGAAAGGGTGTTACCTTATGACTCTACAAAGGAGGGGCTGTGTTTTGATTGCTTGCAATCAGGACACAAAAGGGGAGCTGCAGTCTGCACAAAAAATTGCTTCATAGGTGGGCAGGCCAAGGGGATTGTTAGTGTAACCTCTAGCTCATGCGAGTTCCCAGATATTTCAAATTCCGCAGTGGAAACAGCTCTTTCACTGTACTGACTGCAAAGCTTTGGAACACCTTGCCACTCCAATTTTGTAAGGCTCAGTTAGTTGACAGCTTTAAAAAAGAGCTAAAAACATGTTTATTTTGGGTCAAGATTAGCCCTTGATGACCCAGTTTGGTGGAAGTTTGCCAAGAGATGGGGAAAGGGTATGCAGAGGTGACCTTAGTTTCTGTGGGTTGGTGGAATTTGCAACCCTGGCAGCCTTACCTCCAAGCATGGAGAAGTACGGGCAAAAACCTAAGATCAGCAGGACTGAGGTTGAGGCTCTGAGGGATACAGGAGCCAGTGTGACCATGGTGTTGGACAATCTTGTTTCCCCAGAGAAGATCCTACCTCGTATATTTCACCAGGTCACCTATGCAGACAACAGAGCCAAGCCTCCATCCCATGGCAATGGTGAGCTTGGAATGGGGAGGAGTGTCTGGCCCTAAGAAGGTAGTTGGGTCCCCTGCCCTCCCAGTAGAGTGTCTACTGGAAAATTGTAAGAAAGCGCCCTTTTTGTATGGTTACCCCCATAATGTTTTCCCCAATGCTGATGGTTATGACTCTGAAAGTGCACTGGAGCCTTCTAACCAGGGCGCAGTGCCAGTGCTCTCTCCCTAAACCTGATATATGTGAATTGGTAAACCCAAATGGCAAGGACTTTAACCCCCTTATAAGTCCCTGGTAAGTGTTACCAGTGGTACCCAGGGCATGGGAGTTAAAGGGGTCACCACTGGTTTTGCCACCCTGAGTTACCCAAGTAAACAGATGACATCAGTCCTGCCATTTGCAGTCTGCATGAGCAGTGCAAACTTTTCAAACTCAACGTTGTTCTCACCATGTGTGGCAAGCTCAAAGCACTATCTTTAATATATGCCAGTCACCTCTAAGTAGGCCTCCTGACCCCAGGAGGCTGGGTGCATTATATTAAACGTAAGGACATATAAATGCAGGTTTATATGTCCCTGTAGTAGCCTCTTTCCATTAAGCGCTACTGTAAGTGTTCAAGGGGCCATAGGATATATCATAAAGGTTTTTACATCAATAAGCTAAAACGGTAAGCTACTTTCTCAAATTAAAAAATACAGTAAATATTTATAAAAACCAGCTTAAAAACCCACATAGGCGTACCCAGTTAAAAAAGATACACAGGATTAAAAACAAAGACAATGCTAAAAGAACAATACAGTAAAGTACATGAATCAGATAAAACATCTTTATAGCCTACAGACACAAACATATTAAACATATTAAAAGAGTTTAACTAGTCTTGGAAGTGCAGGTGCAGTTTATAGTGCGATTACTCACATTGTGACCAGGACACCTCTCAACTAGGTTGATACCAAGTGCTTGCTTAATCTGATTGTCCAGGCCCACAGTAAAAATCTAGAAACAGCAAACACAATGGACTCTTTAGTATCACACCTAAGTATCCTGGAAGCTTCCCAATAGTGAACAGTGCCCAATTGCTTATACACAGGAATAATCAATTTTTTACAAGACAGAGCATAACTGGGACAGAAAAAAGAAAGTGATCTACTGATTCTTCCAACTGTGGACAAAAAGGGCAGTGGGGCTGTGTGGAGCAACTTTTGTCCCATTTAGATGTGAAATATTTTAATGGCAAAGTGCCTATTCGGAACTACATGTACAATCTTTTTGCTAGCGCAGCTTATATCCTGTCCAGGAATGGTTCAAAACTAATGAAGTATTTATGGCTCAGAAATTTCTCAGTGATATTTCCTACTTTATGGGCTTTCCAAACCTGTTCCAACATGCAGTCTCAGTTAGATTGCTTTAATTTTAGGACAATGCTTTTTGACATTAAGCGGGAGTGAGCTAGGCCTCCTCCATTCTGATAAGCTCACAAAGTGCTTTTATTTTCCTGTGCCATGGGGTGCGAACTTCTTTGTCAATAGCAACAATCTCCACCAAGGCTTTTCTATAGGTCTCTAGTTCTGGAGTTGTCCAAAGACGCACCCAATATGTCAGAATTTTTACTGGTATCATCTGATCAATTCTCTTTATTGCTATGTCAGATCATGGTGGTGTGAGAGGTTTGCTTGCTGGAAGATTGAATAGTGGCCTAATGAATTGATTTTCAGTTTGGTTAAGTGTAGGCACATTGGCACCTCCCCAGAGTTCTGCCACATATGTTGCCCCTGACAAAGCTGTGGCCCTATATACTTCGAGTGCTGGGGTTACTGCTCTGCTGGAGGTGGCCTTGTACTTCCTTCTTATGGCGGACACCCATTGAGCAGGATAGTTCTTCTTATACCCAACTCTGGTGCTCAAGGCATGTTGTCAGCCAGTCTTACAACCAGATATTCAAAACATTTTACTTGCTTCAAGGGCCCCTCCTCTACGCTCATTATACCTCTAAAGGAATGGTAGGGTTCAGTGCCATAAATTTTGACTTTGATGGATTTATCTCAAGGCCTCTTGCAGGGCAAAAAAATGCAAACAATCCAACAGCGACTGGAGGCCATCCAGGGTTCTAGATATTAAGAGTGTATCGTCTGCAAGCATAAAAATGGGGGTATTAGTGCCCACAGACTTAGGGGCATTGTGGTTACATTTTGCTAGCCATTCTACTGCTTCATTAATATATAGGCTGAAGAGAGTGATGGCAAGGACACATCCTTGCCTGACAGCACGGTTTATATTTATCTTAGATGTAAGATACCCTCCCGAATTCTACCTAACCTATGTGTACATTTCAGAATGCAGTGCGAGGTTTTCAGGATCCCTAGCAGATTTTCTGGGATGCCATATGACTCCTGCACCACCCATAGGTTTTTCCTTGGAACCAGTTCGCAAGCTGTCCCTGAGTCTATGAAGGCAACGTAAAGATGATCCCCCCTCAGGGTGAGATACTTCCAGAATATCGTCCTGAAGTGAAGTACCTGGTCCATGGTACTGACCTTAGCCCTAAACCCCGCCTGACTGTCTGAGAAAATGTGATGGTCTGTTATCCATGTTGGAAGTCTGATTAGTATCTGCTTGGCAAACATTTTCTGGCTAATATAAAACAGACTGATGGGTCTGTAATTGGATGGGATGCCCCTCCTCCCCTTCTTATAGATAGGAACAATAATAGTTCCATGCCAGGAGGAAGGTATATTCTCACCTCTCAAGATGGCATTTCCGAGTGTATTAAGATAAGGCCACCAGAATTCAGGTTGGGACAGATATAGGTCTTCCGGGATTCCTGGTAAACATAAAGACCAGAGGTGCACCACATTTGTAATATTTATATAAGTTAGAAATGTTGATATTTCATCAATTGGCACCAATTGTAGTGCTTGACATGGGGCGAACATGCACTTTCCTTCATATACGTTTAGAATATAGTACACACCCGAACACAGAATCATATTATGGACAAGATTTTGCTTATCTCATGACCCTTTTTCTCTTGGTTGGATTTTTTTAGGAATACCCACATTCACTTTTGATGTCAGAAATAGATTAATTAAATAGAGACTCATCAAGTCGGACATTCCAATAGAATCTCCCACTATTTTGTGCCCTGAAGCAGTCCATTTGTATTTGGACAAAACGTGTTGGTTGTTCATACATGAAGCCATAATAAAGAGAAGATTTTTTATGGATTCGGTAATCTTGCGGATATATTTCAAACTTATATAAATATTACAAATGTGGTGCACCTTTGGTCTTTATGGTTACTAGTTTTCCCTATCTTAAGGTGGCATTTTTGGGCAGAGGGTGTCTACAGGGAGTTCACACAGTAAGATATACATCCCTTCAAATAACTTTGGGAGATAACGCTGTGGATGCAGCAATTTTCCGTGGTCTACAGCCTCTTGCTTTTTCACATAGTCTCCCGGTATGCCACGGGGGCCCGGCGCCTTCTCCCTTTAAAATAACTGAAGCACCTTTGCTGTCTCTGCCATTCCCAATTCTCTGACAACACCGACCTTAATATCATCCTTCTGCTCTGACTGGTCAACCAGACCCTCCTCAATAAGCAGAGCCCAATCTTTGGTCCACACCCTGTATAGTTCGATAAAATGGACTACCCATAACTCAGGTTGAACTAATGGCGTCAAGATGATTTTCGATGATGCGGGTCCCAGCCGCTATGAGTTTCCAGAAAACCTTGATGTTCCTATTATGGAGGGATTCAGTAAGTTCCTCCCGTTTTTCTGCCTCCCACCTCCTTTTTGCCATAACCAGGAGTGCCTTATAGGCTCTTCTGGCATCAGTGATCTCCCTACGGTCATCCTTTTCTATGGCTTCGACAAGTGCTGTTTTAGCGTGCCTGCAGTCACATTAATACCAGCTGGGGAGATTGATTGGCCCTTGACCCCTCTGCCGCTCCTTTGTAAAGAGAGGTTTCAATGAGCCAATAAGATCACAATGGTGATGTACAAAGTTTGTTGTGCTTAGATCGGTTAGTTCAAGCGGGGCCATTCTCCCCACAAAGAAGTTGTAGATTTGCACCACGACTGTGGCATTATCTGCTATTGCTCCCCATTTCACCTTCCTTCTGTTGTTGCTGGTTTCAACCCTGCTTCTTGTAATGTTACTCGATGTACTGGAGTCTAGCAAAAAAATGGGCACTTAGTGCATTGGGGTCACTGTCATTTCTGGAGACTACCTCCATGTCAATTAAATATGGCCATAGTGATCTTCCAGAAAGATGTAATCTATGTTACTGGTATAGAAACCTCTCTTGATGCAGTTTTAATTACGTGAACTCCCAAAGCCTTGCGTCTTTTAACCTATTTCTTTGTTAATTTTATGGCTAATCTTAATCTGTCGACAAATTTTACTAAGTCAGTTTTAATGTCATCTGGGCCGCAGCACTCAAAATGACATTCCATTACTGTAGGCAAGAGCACTTTATCCAGCACAGTGTAGAGTAAAGTTCTCAAGAGCAATTGGGTCATTGCTTAGCTTGCCATTATCAAAATGTAGGAGGCCTTTGAAACTCTTATTGCAAATATACTCTTCACAGTGTGTTCCTATTGCGACCTACTGTGCAGGAGTATGGGGTCTGGGTGACCCTACAAACCTCCAGAGGGAGGAGAATCGCTTCTGTAGAACGTTATTATCAGCCCCTGTATCCTCCTCTCACTTCATTTGCCACAGCAAGTTGGGCATAGGTTATTTGAGTGACTATATTCAGAGTCGTCCAGCCATCCAATGGTTATTTATTTGAAGTTTAGTAGGTGCCACACTAACAAAGAGTATAACTCATGATTGTTTGGCCTGTGATAGGGGTCTTTCTAGCCCCTGGATGGCCTATGTTAAAAAATCTCTGGAAGGTGTAGGCCTAATTGATATGTTTCTTGATAGAGGGTCACAGACCGTTGCTTGCAGGAAGCAAGTAAAGTATTTATTATTGGAGAAAGCTGCAACAGACAGACTGGCGGTGGAAAGTAAGAACATTTGTGTTTTAGACAACTTGCATTAGCAGAGTCTTGCTCGGACTATTTGTGGAATACAAAAAGGAGTTGGGCTGGCACAATAAAATATCTTTTATGCTTCCCAATTGGTCATCAACATTAGCTTGATCTAAGGACATGCCCATGCAATAACCAGTCCAAACAAACTATGCTGCACTTTCTCTTGTTTGTAGTTTTTATGTGCTATATACAAGAAAATGTCTTGTGGCCCTTATGAGATTCAGAAAGATATGGTCTTGCACGCAGGCATATCGTTTTTTACGCACTCTGACTGATGACGAATCCTGCTGCTGTGGAGCTATGTTTCTTCAAGCTGCTGTATCTGCTAGGAAAACCATGTTAGAGGATTGACTTTTTTATTCGGTTTTATATATTTTACTATTTTATGGCATCTAAAATATGGTGTATTTGCCCTCTTTTCCACAGTTTCTGTATTATATTGTGTGCTTTAATGGCTATTTTATAGCCGAATAAAGATGAATTGATTGATTGATTGATTGATAGTGGAGCCATTCACAACCTTTAGAACATGAGTCACAATCAGGTCAACAATTTGTCCTGCAGTCCTAGAGTGCTTGACCACATGTTCTGTGTCTCTAGCAGACATTACCCTTGACACATGTATTTGATCCATGTGGTCTATTGGAATAAGGCCAGCAGGAAGTTTTGTATTGCAATGTCATGCAATTATTTTGAGGTGAGTGTGATGTATGGGATCGATCATGTGTGTTAATTGGGTCACCATCCCTGAGTGATGGTTTGCCAGGACAGAACGGAGATAAACATATATTATGGCAATATGCCCAGCTCCCGGGACGGTATCTGTTGGAATATCTACACCCAATAGATCTCTACACTCAGATGGAATTCTTTTTGATTTGGAGAACAGATCCCTCCTGAGCCAAATTAACAACCCACCTGAGGGCCTCCCCGTGGGTGAAGGTACTGCATTGGTAGCAAATGTCATGAACTCCAATCTAAACTTCAGCTCTAACACCCACCTTTCCTGCAATAGTATGATATGATGATGGTCTATAAGAGCACCCCATTCAGGATCAGTCATCTTAGATCTGACCCCTGTTATGTTCCAGGACAAGAATTTTATAGTATCAGACTATCATAAGTTTACTCCAGCATGTTTAGTTAGCAGATTTGTGATCTCCCTCTCATCTGCTGCTATTAACCTAAGAGCACTAGTAGGTGTGACAATACTGGGTTTATGTGAAAGTTCTGTCAAATGTGATCTGTCTGACAATGTGTAGTACAGCTGGAGAGAACTACTAGGTTCCAGCTAATTCTCTGGTAGCCAATCAATTTCAGACAGGTTGCCCCCATGGGCAACTGGGGAAGATGGCAGCTGGCGGCAAATTTGTGAATTTGGGTTACAAGCATTACCTGGGGTGAATGCTAGGCATGGGCTGTTTACTTTGAGTCTTATACGTGACCCTATAGGAGGTCTATACCTATGCTCCAGCGCAATCAGCCCTTCAACCAGGTCAGGGCTTAACAACGTCAGACCAATGTAATCCAGAGTTAGATGACCACTGCTGAACCTAGTGGCATTTAGTATATCCTCTCTTATAACTTATCTACATCCCATCACTTTTTGAAGCCAGTGAATGGCTTTATTAGTTAATGAATCCTGAGTTTCTCTGTATCCTGGTGGGATTATTTGGACATTGATCATAAATATGTCATAACACCCAGTGGTGGCTTCCATAGGTCTTGCTATATGTGTTGTACGTTTTGATGGTAGTGGAGTCTTCCTCATATTGTGTTGACCAGGTGTACCGTAACCCCTAGGCCTTCTGCAAGCCATGGGACGCAACCCTGTGATGTGTTGGAATTACAATCATGATTTGGCAGAAGCATGGATGTCCTCCCAGTCATTCTAGTAGTACCCAAGTTCTTTGTTACATGGGCCTGTTTAATAAACATGTTGTGGGGCCATTTAATAGAGTACATCCCAAGTTAGAGTCATGGCTAGGGCTGGGTCATCTTTCCCTTTGGTGTGGGCCAGGTTGAAGCTGAGCTTTACTACCAAGGTCGTCAGGCTGTCCACCTTATCATTAAGGGCCTTAGACAGCCTACCCACATAATTTCATAGCCTACATTACTCTTTCTCCAGTGAAGTGAACTGGGAATTTAAAATGTCCCTCTAAGCAGTAAGAGTTCCATTGTGGGTTGTTGGTATCTGCAAATTGTTTGTAGTTGGTTTTGCCATAATCCCTAGCACTTTGAACCGATTGCTACATTCAATAGTTACTACAGGTGTTGTATAGGTGGATCAGGGAACTGGGTTCTCATTGGGCTTTGCTGCCCAGTTGGGAGCATTAGAGAAGAACTAGTGTTATTATCTATTGTGTTATGTGACAGTGTTTCAGTACTCCCTGGGTTAAAAAAAAGATTTAATGTCACCTTTCCTACCCTTCCCCAATTGTACTTGGTAGCTGAACGGCCTCTGACTTCTTCAAGTAATACATTTATTTCATCTAAGGTGCAGTTCTCAGCTGCATATCTTAGATATTTTTTTTGCTTTCCCTGCAGTGGGTGACTTGTCGCTAGCTTTGTGTTTCACCATAGTAGCTATTGGGGCTTTGTTAGCAAACTAGTAGAGTAGAGCAACAGATTATTTAACAGTTATCACCCCAAGTGAACCAGTTATAAATGTGTCCAACTAAGTTAGATGACCAAGGGTTAACAGGGGTGTTGGGCCTGAGTAGCAATGATTCCCTCAATAGGGGTCCAGCGAATGCACTACTTGGATGAAATTAGTGTTCTAAGCTACAACTTTACACGTTAACTTTGTCCCCTCGGCCAAATCAAGAAAAAAAGATCAAGGTCTAAGCAACTTATTTAAACAGTACTCTTGTTTTCTCCTATGGAGGTTAGTGCTGGTAAAAACTAATAGTCAACAACACAACAGCAGAACCGGTACTACTAAAATATAAATTTAAGCAGCAAGCCTTTTATGACAGTCAGTCCGGCGCAATAAGTAGTGTGCAGTGGCTAGCACCCTGTCCGCTAAACCCTGTTAAAGGTAGAAATATCATTTGAGCACTGTCTTTCGAGTCGAGTTAAAGTGCCTGGACTCAGAAGGTCTTGGTCTACAAACAACAGTCAGGCCAATAATCGGCCACAAAGGAAAGACGCTATGATTTATTTGTTATCAGTTTGCCTGGCAGTAGGCAATACAGGAAGCTCTTCTTACTGCGTGATATCTTGTACTGGATCCAGAAGTGATGAAATGTGGCCCAGTTCAGGAAAAATAACGGAATTACGGAATTAACTGAATAGAGTCACTTCAGCCCCTTCAAAGAGACATGCAAACACTATGGGGTGCCTCTCAGACTCAAGAGTAATGAAGAAGGCTAGGAGAAGCTTGGGGACTCAGATATGGACAAGAATGCCTCCAACAACTTGTCCAGTATGTTTGGGCATAAATACTGCTCATCATATAGACCGCAGTGGAGGGACAGAAAGACCATACGCGAGGACCATAAGGAGGTTAACATGCAGCAACAAAAGCTTACCAGCGTAAAAAAAAGTGTCTTTTGAAAGACTCAAGTGAGTGGCCTTGCCCTGGCTCTTCCTGGCAAGGACGGGTCCGCAGCGGAACTGTAGCACGCATTAGTAGCACCTTATGGAATGCAGGTGCAGCTCCAGGTGTGGCTCCTCAGGATTCTGGGACCCGTAGTCCCTAGCAGCTGCTGTTAGCAGTGGCTCTACCCTCTGAGTGTCCCACATTGTCAGTGTGGTGTGGGCAGTTAACAGCCCCCTCGAACCAGGTCTTGGTTACATCGGGTAAGAGTGCCCCAGAAGTGTGAATGCAGCTTAACAGCCCCCAAACCACTGGAGTGTGGTACGCTTTAGTAGCATCTGATGGAATGCAGGTGCAGCTCCAGGTGCGGCTCCTGAGGATTCTGGGACCCGTAGTCCCCAGCAGCTGCTGGTAGCAGTGGCTTATCCCTCTGGGCATCCCACAGTGTCAGTGTGGTGTGGGGAGTTAACAGACCCCTCAAATCTGGTTCTGGTTAGATCAGGGAAGCCTGCCCCAGAAGCCTAAATGCAGCTTAACAGCCCTGAGAATAGTCATGTTTGGCATCAAACAACTTGTCTCATCACTCTGACATGATTCCAATGTCAGGTTTGATGTGACATGCATCAGGTGGCTACCTTAGATGCTGCCAAACCGGTTGCCCCAGCCTTTCCTGTGTCCTATCTGACAGCCTGCAGCTGCTGCTGCCAAGACAAGAATGTGACCCCCTGCCAGGAGGTGTGAACACTCCCAGGAGCCAGAAACAAAGGTCTGGATGGGAAGGAGGTGAAGTCTCCCTCCCTCCCTGAGAGGATGGATGGCTAGTGAAGTGGCACATCAAGGCGGTGAGCTTCAAAGCTTGCAAAGCCTCTGATATGAATCCAGACTGCCTCCCAAAGTACAGAAACAGCCATCTCCTGCCCCTAGGCACATTGGCACCAGGGCAGGTGGGAAAATTATGTAGTCATGTTGTGTACACCCCAGAAGGCTAGCCACACCCCTAGGGTGGGCTACCTGATCTGGACAGCCAAGGAAGGTTTCTGTCATTTTTGAAAGTGGCAGAATAGAGGGTTCTGGGTAGCAGAGGTGGCACACACTCCTGGATGTGGTCACTTTACAGACAGATTTGCCACTGGGGCTAGTAGCCCATTGTCTACTTGCACCCATGCCCCTAACGCCCCAAAATTTAGGATTTAAGGAGCACCCCTGGCACCAGAACTGCAGATCTGATACGATTTGCAACAAAGGACAAAGAGATCAGAGTCTGCGACTTCAGGACCTGCACAAAACAAAGGCACAATACTCTGCACCTGTGGCAACCACCCTGCCGCTGCACGACTGCGACTCATCCTGGACCAAAGACCGGTTCCCCAGACAGAGGGTCCCTTTTGACAGCCAAAGGCACCTACACACTCCCTTGGATTAGTGGGACTAGTCCCCTGGAGCCCGCAGGTAATAGCATGCTTCTGGAATCAAACTATCTCTGACCATTGGGCCCACCAAGGGATCGCCCAAAAGTAAATGGCCCAGTGCATTGTGGGAAAAGTATTCCTGACCTAGTTTCAGTTGGCTACTGCTTTCCCCCAACTTCCAGACGTTGTAATATCTTCAAGCTGACCTTACCGCTGTCAAGGCTTGTTGGTTGCCTGTCCGGCTACCAGTACCTTTGTTCGAAGCTGTACCTCGAAGGAATTGCGCACCACCTTCAACCGACCACCTCAGTAGCCCCATTGTTAACTTTTTGCATCAGCACCTGGGACAGCCAAGATAACACTGTACCCCGATCCTACGAACCAGGTCAAATTCAACTTACTGTTGTGGCCTGGTCCAGGGACCCTGATTACCCTACCTCCCAGTGGGTTCCATGCAACTCAACCTGCACGTCACTAGTGCTTTTTACCATTGATCGCAGTGTTGAATTGCACTGATTTATTTTTCCTTCTAAAATCCATAACCCAATTACACTCATCTAATTATCTTCATTTTGGTGTTTACATTTATTTAAAAATCTGCTTTATTTTTATACATTTTCTTTCGAGTTGTGTAAAATTCTTATCGTCCATGTTGGTACTGCTCTGCGCCACTCTACCAGGACTGAGCTAGAGATTTATTAGTGTAAATCCAAAGGACCTATTTTGGGGTATTGTGAGAGTATTGCACAGTGAAGCCTAACCAACCTCACTGCATAATACTCCACTTTCCTACAAAAATGAGCTTAAAGCTTCTCAGTGGTCAGGGGTGGAAAGGCAGGCCAAAGCCCAGATGCTGGACCTCCCTGAGTGGGTTTCTGCTCTGGCAAAGGCACAGGCTGCACATTAAGGAAGTAATGGACATTTGGACTCTGGACCAATGAACCAAGCCTCCAAGAACAAGAGAAAGGGAAAGGGTCTGGTGAGCCAGCCCAAGTAGCTCAAGAGGTCCAGATGGAATCCAATCATGAGGGGGAGGATCTGGTACCAGAAGGGAGATTCTGACTTGGCAGAGTTGCAAGGAGCTCTTGGACTCTTCAGAGAGGAGCTATGCCAGAAACAAAGGGATTGTTTCACTCTTGAGGGCCTGAGGCAGACTGCCTACAAGTAAGAGAAGGGTGAATTTAGTGGTTTCCACAGACACTATTGGGAGGATGGAGTCCTCTATACTGAGGCCAGGGGCCATAAATCACGGGCAACCAGGAGAGTGGTGGTCCCCCAGAAGTATAGAGAGTTCCTCCTCACATTGGCTCATGACATCCCCTTAGCTGGGACCTTGGAAAAGACTAAGACCTGGAACAGGCTGGTCAACCATTTCTATTAGCCCCTTATGTTTGACAAGGTAAAGAAGTTCTGCAGCTCCTGTGTTACCTGTCAAGCCAGTGGCAAGACAGGGGACATGACAAAGGCTCCCTTGATACCACTGCCAGTGGTTGGGACTTCCTTTGGGACTTCACCGACCTACACGGAGACTACACCTCCCAGCAGTCTCCCCCACTGTGAGGAGACTTGCTGCCTGGCTTTCCTGCTACTGCAGGCCTTATCTCGGAGCACCGACTCCCGCATTTCAGGACTTCACCAACCCTCAAGCAGACTACACCTCCCAGCAGTCTCCGCCACTGGGAGGAGACCTGCTGCCTGGTTTTTCCACCACTGCCGGCCTTATCTCAAAGCGCTGACTCCTGCATCGCAGGATTTCACCAACCCTCAAGCAGACTACGCTTCCCAACATCCTCTGCCACTGGGAGGAGACTTGCTGCCTGGTTTTCCCGCCACCGCTGGCCTTATCTCAGAGTTCCAACTCCCGCATAGCTGGACTTCACCGACCCTTAAGCAGACTACGCTTCACAGCAGCCTCCACCACTGGGAGGAGACGTGCTGGCTGGTTTTGCCGTCACTGCCAGCCTTTTCTCAGATTGCTGACTCCTGCATCACGGGCCGCTTGTGGGTGGCACCCAGGAGATGCCCAGGCCACCCCCATTTGAGTCCTGAACAGGCTGGAATAGGCCACCCCTCTTTCGCCATAATTTCAGGTAAGGCACCTCACCCTCCCCCTTTTCTAAGCCGGCGCTCAGCATCTGCCCCTCTGCCTATCTGGCACCAGTCTATTCTCAGCAGCTAGCTGCCCTGCAGTGCTCTCCTCTGGCCCCTGGCAGCCTTGCACTTCTACGCCAGCCCTTCTTTGTCTGTCTGCCCTCCTGCAGGGCTGGCCTTGCCTGCTTTGCCCCCTGTCTCCTGCCTGGATGCCCCACAGAGCCACAGGTGCCCCCCTCCAAGTGACTCCATGAGGCAGTAGTCCCCCGGCCTCTTGCCTCCCCGCTCTTCTTACTGCTGTGCCAGTTATCTCCCCCTGCAAAGGTCCACCATCACTCTCTTCCTGCCCCTCACCCAGTGCCTCAATTCCCTCCTGCATGGAGACCACAGGTTGACCACGCAGCGGGCTCACCACACATGCACCTGGACCACGCCCAGCACCAGGACCCCAACCCCCACGTACAGCCACTGCTTCACCTCCGACGAACTTCGTGCCCTGAACCCCAGACACCAGGACAACTGCAACTGCACCCATGACTCCCTCAGGACCTGCATCACTGAGGATACCACCCACACCACGCCCATCAGCCACACCACACCACGTCACACACACCCACCAACAAGGTTGATGCCAACCCCTCCGGAAAGATCTACTGCTTGCTGATCAATGCACGCTCACTCAAAAAACACACCACGGAAATCTGGGACACAATCACTACCCATGCCCCGGATGCCGTCTTCTTCACAGAAAATAGGCTGAACTCAGCATCCGTTCCAGACATCTGGATTCTTATGTGGACTGAAGACCCCTTTAAGATTTGTCAGATTCGTTTGATTCTGCCGGGACGCCGAACTCAGACGGTGACATATATAAATGACAATTTGAATGTCATTGTTGACACGTTGGGACGCCGAATTCAGACGGCGCCATTTGAATGGGAAAATTCAAGTGGTACTGTTGGCACGCTAATCTTTAACAGCGAAAACATTTCAATGATATCTGTCTCTCTCAGGAATATTGACATCTAAAATATTTTGATGAATTTACTATCTACCTGGACTAAATTTCTTCATGTCCTACATTGATCAAATCTTAAAGGGGTCTTCAGTCCACATAAGAATCGCTTTGTCCTGAAGCTGGTCTACTTGTTTTAATACATGACAAGACCGAAACGTCGACAAGTTCAACCCATTTTCTATGAAACAAATTGTCATATAGGAATTTTTTATTGAATATTAGATGAAAATTTCTATCTGTAAATAGGTCTTTGAAATGGGTGATATACTTGAGTGACCAGTAGATATTTCTATATATTTTTTTGCAAATCTCTGTCACTTATGTATATGTCAATTTTGTTTTGTACCCTTTAAATTAAATTAATTAATTATAAATTTCTACAAGAAAAGTATACACCCGTGATTAATTGATTCATTTACTTCTGAATTTATTAATTGATTTATAAAATTCACATTTTGGAGGACATTAGTTTTGATACTCATAAATGATATTTATAAAGTTTATCCAAATATTTTGAAACAAAATCCCTTGTTGGCACCTTCACCTGACAACTTTTAAAAGGTTGGCATTTTCATCCCTACCAAACTTCGTCCCGAAGATCAATAAGCTGGGCCACCAAGTCTCACTTATATACAAACTTCTTTGCCCTAAAACTTCGACTCTCAATAAAAATCTTATCACCTTATGGGAGCTACATTCCTCTAGCCCTCTGACCGAGACAAATTGGACCCAAATATGGAACTCTACTACCCATAATAAAATTTCCCCGGTCTTATCTCAAACAAAACTATGGCTCCTCCATAAAGCCTACTGGACACCTGCTCGATTACATTCACAACATCTCCGCTCAGATCCGATCTGCTGGAACTGTAAGGAAGAAGTAGGCGATTTAGCTCACCTTATTCTTCATTGCAAGGTTTTATCACCATTTTGGGACAACGTATTCGCATTCTTATCAAAACTATTCAATTGCCAACTAAAAAGAGAATTCTCCACTCTAATTGCTGGCTTTCTTGATGCTGATATAATAAACCATACGGACAAAGCTCTTTTAGACCTCCTACTCACATCCGCAATAAAAAATTGTCCTGAATAGCTGGAAGGACACACATAAGGCTTCATTCAAATGATGGATGAATTGGATTACACACATCAGGGGCGGAGATAACATCGCTCTCCAAAACTCACCTTCGAAACCATCAACCAGACACATGTGGAACAAGTTAGATGTTTTTTTCGCCACATACAAACCACCATGAGTACCTCACAGATATTGTCCATATTGTATTTCCCCTTCATAACTCTCCAGCCATAAAATGAGTATAAGGCTGACTTTAACGCACTCAGGAACTTCAGGCGTACTGGAACTACCCAGTTCTACCTCCATAGGACTTCTCTCCCGCATATGAAAATTGATTTGTTACCCAATATAGTCATGCGTAGGCCAATCCTTCAATTCCTTTAAATTCTTTATAATTCTCTTATTTTTCTTTTCTTTTCTTCTTTTCTCTTCTCCTCTTTTTAATTTTCTCTCTCTTTATTTCTAGAGCTATCCATTGATTGTTCATTGGTTGTACATTGCTTTATATCGCCTCGTACCTTGTACTCTGTACTTTTTTATACTGTTTGCAACCATACCATCTACTTATTATATTGCTAAAGTTGTTACATTGTCTACCCAGCTGATGTATCCCATCAATTTTTCTCTGTACACCGTTTGATTTGTATTTTTTCTTTTGGAAATAACTAATAAATCCTTTGAATTTAAAAAAGTTGGCATTTTCTCTAGGTGTGGACAGAAAATTCAGTTCCTCCAGCGGAATTGGCAGAATTTTTGCCACTCTGTGTTACTCTTTCACTCGTGCGGTCACTGGCATTCACGAGCTGTCGTGGTCAGAGGGCCACCGTTCAAGTAGATTATCTACTTAAACAGCAGCAAAAGCAACATGAATGGCTACATGCTCTTGCTCATTGCATGGTGCCACTCGAGTTGATTTTCAGATTTTCTCATGCTACCGGCGCTAAATTGTAGCACGAGCTGCATATTTTCTGCCCATTGGCAGAATTCCGCTGAGATTTTCTCTAACTCCGCGGACTTCCACAGCGTTAGACTCTGTGAGTTCCGCCCACCCCTAGCTTTCTTGTCCTAACCATTTCATGCCTGTAGCCTGTGTCCTGGGTCACATAATAGGGCGTAGTTGGCAGTCGGCCTTTATGTATTCCTCCCAACAGTGAGACAAAGGAGGACTAGATGTTAGGATGGAAGGGGTGGAGCTGTTCCCCGGACCACTTACATTCCAATGGGCCTACCTCCAGCACACTCACAAAGTACTTGACACCAGACTTTTGTCACTCTAGACCCTTTGAAGCCCGGGCAGGAGAAGGGGGACATTTCCAAAATCAGATGTTGAAAGGCCTAGAAATTTCTCCCATTTCAAATGCTGGCACCAAGTATATATATATTGGACCCTACGACCAACCCTTCACTTCACTCCTGGACCTGCAGAGGACCCCCCACAGAAGGACTGCCTTGTACTTCAGAGGACTGCCCTGTTGCTTGAGGTCCGCTTTGTACCCCAGATGACTGCAGTGCTGTTACCAGAGGACTGCCCTGCTGCTTGAAGCCTGCCTTGTACCCTCAGAGGATTGCCCTGCTGATTGCCCCCACTTCTCCGGTGAAAAGAGCACTATATAAAACTGTTAAATAATGAAATAAAAAAGTTAATCTATTGGGTGAGGAGGTATGAGTGTGCTGTTTCTGCTTGATTTTTCTACTCACAATCTGATGGGCTGATTGTTACAAGGCTCAGAGGATTCCGGACTGTGCGCAGTCACAGTTACAGTTTGGTACATTGGGCAGGAAATGTAGGGAAGGGGGAAGGTTTGAGCAGCTAACCAAGTCCTGGTGATGGAAAAGGTACAGATCCTAGGCTAGTATGCAGGGCTTTCCTTCATTATTGATGGGGTTAGATTGACTGGGAGTTGCTTTTTATTTAGAGGGCTGATGTGCGTGTTCCACCTATGAAGATGCCTAGATATCAGAATAATGGTGTCTGGACGGTGTCACCCAGTGCAAGGATTCCTTTTGATCACTGAGGCGTCTTGAGTTGTCAGGTTGTGACATGATACACTACAGTGCACTCTCAGTGATAGGGAAAAGAAACATTTCTTTGGGCTCTGGCAGCCTGTACCATCGTTTCTCTTAAACTGTAATAATAGCATGTGCAATAGATGATGGTGGGTTGCAAAGGTTATGGCCTAATTGCAGGATCTTCCAGCTTGAGAACAGGGCTGGTAGAATGTAGGGATCAGGGTCCTGGGTAGCTCTTTTCTGCATGTGGGGTAAAGGATGATCCTGGCAGGTTGATTTGCGCTTAGGAGTCTTTAATAGTAGGTGCAAGGGTGGGGTCACAACAGGCATTGCTTTGGGGAGGCACCAAGGACAGTGTTGAATTTAAAGTGGGAGTCCATGTGGAAGGTGGATTTGGAAACTGGAGGCATCACAGTATCCTGGGAAAGAAGAGGATTGACCATGGCTGCAGAGTAAAGGGACGAATTGTAAGCAGGTTGGCATTGTGCAGCCAAAAAAACCTGAGTCTGGGCCAGGGGAGTGGACGGGCAACTGCTTTATTGGTTCCAGCTTGGGGTAGGGTGTGTGCACTGATATTGCACCAGTCCCACTGTTTGTGTACGTGTGAGACTCGTGGTGGGTGTTTCTCACGGTTTTTGTACACAGTTAGGAATTTCAAAACAAAATCAACACGGTCACTGCTAGGCGAGGCAGGAAAACAAATTGGATGATCATGAGCATATTGGAATAATGGACCCTGGTTGCAATACTCTTGACACAGGCATACTTGCGGTAAACTGGACTGGTAAAGTAAAATTGACATTTGCAAAGTTATCAGCCTTTAATGTGCTATGGCATGCAAAGCTCATTTGTCCATGCCTGTGCTTCCATGCTTTATCGCATTACATCCTATTGTTTTCTCATTATTTGTCTTTCTTAGGCTGGTGAACTTAGTTGCAATTTTTTTAATGTTTTATTTCAGTACCACATACTTTATGTTATACTACTTTTTATATAGTTCCTGCCTGCCAACTAATTGGCCCCTTCCACCTTTTCATTGAAAGCTTTGGGCAATATTTCTCAAGGGGTTGCATCGCTTTTGCACCACACAACGTGGTGCATGCGTGATGCGACCCCAAAATGCGATTTATCAAGCCACGCAAGGCCACTTTGTGTGGCCCTGAGTGTCTTGATAAAGCAGAAGAAACGCAAGGCAGTGCATATCGCTGTGTTGTGTTACTCTGCCCCGGGGAGGCAGTCCATGGGCATTGCATGGGTGTTCCCAGTTCCCTCACAACTCCCATCGATTTTGATGCATTCCCAGATTTGCCATTACTGTTAGACCTGGGAATGTGCCAAAATGCTACGCCTTCCCAGGGGAGGCGTAACTAGGAGAAAAATCTTTATTTCTCCTCATTACTTCCTCTTTCTATGTGTGCAGCATTAACTGCCTGCGGGCATTGTTTTTGTGCAGTAAGGTGCCCCTTCCTGCTCAAAAACAATAATGCATGCAACGCAGGCACCCTTGCACCATGGTGCAAGGGTGCCTGCGTTGGCACTAGGCAGCTCATTGTGCGCCAGCACTTGGAAAAGGCAGTAATGCACCATATTGTGATAAATACGGCACATTCATGCCCATTCCCTGCATCAAGGGGACTTGCTGCACTTCGTTGCATCTAAATAAATATGGCCCTCTGTGTCTGTTGGCTTGGCCACGAACTATCATCCATGGGGATGTTCGGGGACAGACTATGCCCAATACAGTAAAAGTGGTGTTGTACTGGATACTCAGTTTTCTTTGCAGTTGAATTACTAAGGGGGTGTACCGTTGAGATCTGCTGGCTCAACTAGTGTCAGGATGAGATGTTTTAGAGTTACGTGTGTGGGGTGTACGGCAATCCAGGTGTGGGTCATTTGATACACCACGTAATCTGTTCAGCTGTGTCTGGCTGCCTGCATGGGGGTTTGGTAGACCTCAGGCTGTAGAAGGCACACTTGCTACGGTTCAGTGGAGTGTTTCTGTGAGTGGGTGAGTGGGATGGGTTGGGCTGATTGCATCGCTGAAAGTGTTTAAGGGGATTGTCATATCGAACTGCTGGGAAGATGATTACTAATCAAAGAGCCAGGGTTTTACTTTGTTGTCTTGGTCAGTCTAGATAAGTAGGTCTCTCGGTGGTTGTTATTTGGTATTGAAGCACCATTCTGATTTTTCTACTGTGTCCCGTCTGCTGTGTTCCCTTGTTTCCCTTTACCTACGTTTCTTTCTTATTATTCTGGTTCTTGCTTCCCAAGGTCTCCTAAAATGCATGCTAGATTTGTCTAGTGTAGCAACTGACAATAAGTAACATTTATTGCAATTCCACACGATGACAAATAGCCTAGTCTTTAAAGAAACCTTCTGTAAACAAATATCAAATAAATATTTGAGTGAAATCAACATGAGAAAAAAAGACAAATATTAAATCTTAACCTAATTTTTCTAATCAATTTCCTTATTCGAACACATTTCTCAACTCTCCACACGGGACACTCGAGACAATGCACAAGTAAAACAAATAAAAACCATACAGTCTCCATACCCTCACAATGAGCCAAACTAATTTATAAACAGAACCCTACACGTCATGAATACAAGTTTTTAAGTTCAGCGATATTTCCTCAATGTAAGACAACTTTCATAAATTCTGTCGCTAATCCTCAATATGTAGTTCATGGTTTGCGTATCAGAATAATAGAATAGATTTCTAGCAACAATGAAACCTCCAGTAACATAAATAAACTTGCAAATAACTGGCATCTAAAAGAAGCAAGCCTAGCACCCATCCTCTTTTTATGACGAATGTCGACGCGATTGGCTGATAGCTTCTGGCAGGACCATTGTCCTTGCTTCCGCATTGCAGTCATTAAGATGTAGTACATTTTTCAGTTGTTCTCACTTGGCACCAAAATTCATACACAGCCTTTATTTAACTCTACCTCTTTCCCAGATTGCAGTACTTTTTTTTGTGGTACAGTAACTGGATCTGTATATATTGTGTGCCTCGCAAGCTTAGTTACGTGCACCAAGCCTACAACGTTTTTGTGATCCTGGATATAGAATTATCTGTTTGATTGATTAGTTTATCTGACGCAAAAAAACAATTTTATTAATTGTGTCTGTTTAGCAGCCGCAGTATTTTCAGGATTGCTTTAACTTGGTGTTAAAACATACATTATCAGGGCCATGGGATGGCAGTAGTGGATATAAAAAGAATATAAAAAGAACATTGCTCTCCCATATTCACACCGGTGAAAGTAAGATTTTTTAATCACAATCCAGACTTTTTGACGAAGGTAAAACACCATTCTGTGAACCCGAAATCATTTCGGATGCAGTGATTTCTGTAATCAGCCGATCATTATTCTTCTGTGGGTCAGTATAAAACACATGCATGATCCATTTTGAAAGGGAGCGCGGTTACTCTGACTTTGAAATGTGTTTGCTTTGTGTATTTGAAAGAATGTTGTGTTTTTTTTCCAGTGTGATGTGCGTGAACCGAACGCACTTCGTGTGGCTCCCGCTCCTCTCTACAACTCCTTTCACGACGTGTTCAGATTCGTTGAGATCCTCAGATCCGCCTTGGCCTCAGCACAACAAGCAGCGAGTGAATAATCAAAGACAGCACTGGCTGTAGAAATGGCTACAGCTTGATTGTATTTATCACACTTTTGCAGTCTCGGCAGTTAGTTTTGAAGTCTAATTTCCCAAATATATTATGTTTCATTTATCAGAAAACTACTTTTGAGATAATTAAAACATGTATTTACTTGAAGTCTGCGTCTATTACCTGAAGCATTCATGTGTATTTGAATGTTTAGCAAAATGTTTACCTGCAAATAAAGAATGCTCAAGTTGTTCTGTCATGTTATGTTGTGATGTTATGTGATGTTGTGTAGATTTGTAGTGCACACTCAGGAGGGTATTCTGGCGCTTAGCAGGTGTACCCCAACCTAGGGCCTAGTGGAAATACTCGAAAAGCCATGTCTTCAGCTTCTTTTGAAATTCAAGAAGTGGTGAGGAGGCTCTGAAGTGCAGCACCAGGTCGTTCCACGATTTAGGAGCAATGTAGGAGAAGGCTCAGTCGCTGGATCAGTTTTCAGTGTGCATGGCATGTGTGGGAGTACGGACGGGTGAAGCTATCTGGAAGGTTTGTGAAAGAAAATGTGATTGTTGAGATATGCTGAGCCAGTGTTATGTAGTACCTTTAAAGTGTGAGTGGGGAATTTGAAGTCTGCTTGTTTCTATATGGGGAGCCAGTGGAGCTCCTTCAGGTGTGGTTTGATATGAGTGTAGCATGGTAGGTTGAGATTGATTCTGGCCGCTGAGTTCTGCATGGTCTGCATCCTTCTGCATGGTCTGCATCCTTCTGTTGTATTTTTTGTTAATCCCGGCATAGAGGGTGTTCCTATAGTCCAGCTTGCTTTTGAGGTGTGTGCATGGCAATTTTCTGGGTGCTGACTGGGAGCCATTTGAACATTTTCCTCAGCACCTTCAGAATATGGAAGCATGAGGCAGTGACAACGTTGACTTGGGCAATCATGTAGATTTTGCTGTCGATGATGATTCGAGGTTCTTGGCATGGGTGGGGGGAGTGGTGTCAGTCCTAGCTCTGTTGGCCACCAGGTGGAGTCCCACGGTAAAGTGCTATTCCTGAAGATCAGGATTTAGTTCTTGTTGGTGTTCAGGTTCAGACAGTTGGTCTTCAGCAGTTTGCTACTTTTAGGTATGCACAAACTACATGTGGAGTTTTATGATCTCATTGGTCAGCACTGTAGAGGTCCTACCACTGCGTGGTTTCTTAGGACAGAGAAAGTCCCACTGCTTGTGGGAACACTCAAAGCAATGGGGTTGGAAATGGGGTCCCTGGACCACCAACCACGAGAACCTCCTCCCTGTTTCAAAACAGGGGCATGGGAACCATTTCCCCCACCTTACTCTGGGACCTGTCTGTGTCACCCTGGACCTCCCCCTCACTCTTCATCAGTGAACCTGAACCACCTTTCTTGGTGTCTCTCGCAGGTACTTTCTTGTGGACCCTGATCCTGAGCCAGTAGTCCGCCTCCTTAGTCAGTTTCCTGGTGTAAGCAAGCTTACTATCCACTAAGTGTTGGCGCAACTCTGAAAAACAATAACTGAACATGTGCTCCCTGGCAAATAAATTGTACAGCCCTTGATAAATGCTCACATCTCTGCCCTTCACCAACCATACATTGTCTTACAAAAGTAATCCACATAATCCACTCAGGTACGTTGGGGCAACTTCTGCCTGTCCCTAAACTTCTGTCCCTTTTTCAACATCTAACAGTGCATCACTGCCTTCATTGGGAATGTACCTCCAGAGACTGGCCTTCTAACCCTCCTCAAGGACCCTTTGGATCTTTAGGACAACCTCATAGGCTTCAAACCACTTATCGTTGTCACCCCCTACAACTAAGTTAGGCACCAGGCTCTTGGGAATGTGAAACTTCCTGTCTCCACTGGGCACTGAGGAGTCACTGCCACAGTTGCTGCTGGACTCTGAGGCTCAGCTACTGATTACACATTTCATGAGCCAGCGGAATCTTATTCTCTATCAGGGTAACTTTTTAACCTCCAGGGCCCTGTCAGCTCTTGCTTTCTCCTGTGCTAGGGCTCTACATGACTCAGCCTTTCTTTCATCTGCCTCCTTTTTCCAGGTTGGTCAGTTGCACCCTAAACTTCCTCTCTGACTTCCTGTCCTCCAGGGACAGATTATGGGTAGAGATGCTTCTGCTGGCTAGGGATCTGGCAGGGGCCTTTACTCCTGCCAGCCTCTCTTTCCTCTGGAATGATGACCAGGAGGGTTGTCATCCTCGCTTTCCATCCCTTCCTCCTGTTCCTCCTCAAGGTCCACCTCCTCCTCCTCCTTCTGTGCTGTAGCCTGTAACTGGCGAGCCTCTCACCAGGTCCTGAGGGCCTTCTGGATCTAATTCTTCTTGGTACTCCTGTTTGGTGGAAGCTTCCTCTCCGTGCAGAATTCCTTGAGCTCACCCGCAGTGGAGCTGTCCAGGATGTTGAGCTCAAACTCCATGTTTGCAGCAGAAGAGCCACAGGTGCACAAAGTCAGGAGGAATAGAAGTGAAATTGTAAAAAGCAAAAGAGATCTATCTAAGAGAATTTAAAAAGAGGTTGAATCTGGTATCAAATTATTTATAAGGGTTTTCTAATGTTAAAAAAAAAACACTGAATGGCACTGCACAAACACAAGTACTTATTCCCACCACTGAGCAAAAATGTGAGCAACTGGATTGTTGGTTGCGGAGGTGTGTGACCCCCTTCGCAAGCAACCACTCTGCTGAGACGCTTGTTATTCAATTATAGTTGCTGCTGCTGTTAACTGCTCACGCACTGTCCTCGCCAGATTTGCTTTTACTGGTACTTTTTATTAACTTTTAAACTTTTAAAACTTTGTAATTCGATTTATTGCGCACCTTGCACTTTCTTGCCTCTTTGCACTGTTTGTTCTGGTCTTCCCCGGTCCGCCGCGGAGTGGAGAAGTGTGGCTCAATGGTTAGAGCGGCAGACCCTGATGCCGAGATCTGGCCTGGGACCAGGGTTCAATTCCCGCCTCGGCGGGTCTTGGGCTCAATTTCCTCGGACCTGATAATTCTCGCCTCGGTGCCTATTCTAATCATGGGTCCCACTCTGCAACTCTGGGCAATAGCTTGCTTAATCTCCACAACGGCCCCAACAGCGCTGGGATGCCTGGCTTCACCCTGGGGGTGCCCAGGAGTGGACATTTCACAGGGAAAAGCCAGGAAGGGTTCCACAGCGGTATGCGTACAGCGCCTGGACACCCCTTTGGGGGTATGGGTGCGCTTTACAAGTACAAATTTCATTCATTCATGCGGAGGGAAGACCACAATTTTGCCTTCCTTCCGGGGCGTTTTTCGTTCGCCCTGTTAGCGCTCTAGGCTCCAGGAGCACCTATTTAGGTGCAAGCTGGAGCGCACGCGCAGCGGACCACTCTGCTGAGACGCTTGTTATTCAATTATAGTTGCTGCTGCTGTTAACTGCTCACGCACTGTCCTCGCCAGATTTGCTTTTACTGGTACTTTTTATTAACTTTTAAACTTTTAAAACTTTGTAATTCGATTTATTGCGCACCTTGCACTTTCTTGCCTCTTTGCACTGTTTGTTCTGGTCTTCCCCGGTCCGCCGCGGCGTCAGCCGATTGATGCGGAGGGAAGACCACAATTTTGCCATACTTCCGGGGCGTTTTTCGTTCGCCCTGTTAGCGCTCTAGGCTCCAGGAGCACCTATTTAGGTGCAAGCTGGAGCGCCCGCACAGCGGGCGCGCCGCTGGCGCTCTGAAGGCGCGCCTAAGGCAAGCCCGTCTGCGCCCGTCCGCGCTGAGTCCGGGCCTAGGGCTTTGACCCCTGGCCAAAATATAGTTTCGTCCCCCAGATTAACCTATTCAAGGGAAAGTATTATTTCGTTGGGCCAATCTAGAGACGTGCGATGCCATCAATTTACCTGTGAGGAGCTCCTTAGCACAGAAAAGCCTCAGTGCTTAGAATGCGCTAGTAAAATTCCTAGGATGCATAGGGCGAGGCAGATAAGTGGTAATCAACGAAACACAGAACTTCAGTTAGCTCTTGTCAATGCTAGGTCATTGATTAAACATAAATATGAAATTGCTGATTTTATTATTGATAACAATTTGGATATCCTGTTTATCACAGAAACCTGGGCCGAGGAAACATCCGACCCAGATTTCATTATAGCAGTGCCTTGCGGTTATAAAGTTTTCAGGCATGATAGACTGGTGAAAAAAGGTGGGGGCTTGGCAATAATTTATAGGAGCAAGCTTGTATCCCATTGCTCTACACTCACCTCGTCTGATTGCGAAGCTCTACTTTTTAAGATTAGCGTTTCAGAATATGAAACCTTTAAAGGAATATTAATCTATTGCCCACCAGGCTCTAAAGCTAACTTTTTAAATAATTTGCCTTTTTTGTTAGAGCTGGGTATACAATCAAGCTGTTTTACGATGCTGGGCGACATGAATTTTCATCTGGAAGCTCTAGCCGACAAAAAAACCCAGGAACTTCTTGATATTACAGCAGATCTAGGACTACAACAAATTATCAATGGTCCTACGCATCAAGCTGGACATACCCTGGATGGGCTGTTTACAAACAACCCAGCTATTTCATTCACAGCTGCTTTGCCCCTGATATGGTCCGATCATCACGCTGTGATTGTTCGGTATGACCTACCTGGTGTCAAAGTAACAAATACAGCTAGTACCAAGTTCAGGAAGAGAGCATGGCATAATATTGATACAGGCGTTCTGGAAAGTCATCTAGTGCAAAGCCTACCAGATCTAGGGTCGGACGCGGAAGGATCAGCGGGAGACTATACTTCCTGGCTAGAATCCAATTTTGCTAGACTAGTACCGGTCTCGGTGGCTAATAAGAATAGGAAGACTCCATCAGCACCATGGTTCTCCGAGGCTCTTAGATTAGATAAACAAGCTTGTAGGAGGCAAGAAAGAACCTGGCGGAAAAACTATGATGCAGTCGAGAAAGAGCAATATAAATTAATGTTAGCTGATTATAAGAAAAAAATTATTACGGAAAAAAGTCAATATTATACATTAAAAATAGAAAAGGCAGGTAACTCAAGTAAAGAACTTTTTTCGGTTATAAACAATTTGACAACAGTTAAAAAGGAGGACACTGCCATCTGTACTCAAGATTTTTGTAATACCTTGGCACAGGCGTTTAAATCAAAAGTTGATCAAATTTATGACCAATTTGTCCTACATTTGCCAAATTCAAACTCCACAGAACAGGAAGTTATGATTACAACGCCCCTTCTAAACTTCCCCCTTACATCTCCAGTGCAAATTGCTACGCTTCTTGCAAATACCAAATCGGGTTCACCGGAGGACCCTTGCCCTCCAAGTATTCTCCATCTTGTTGGCCATCTTGCTAGTCCACGGTTATCGGACATATTTAATCAGATGCTTTCACAGGGAACATTTCCAATAAGGTGGAAACAAGCCTGCATTCTACCACTACTAAAGAAAACCAATTTAGAAATAACGGATCCCGCTAACTATCGACCTATTGCAAGGCTTCCGCTTCCAGCAAAAATTTTGGAGAAGATTGTAAATACAGAACTCTCCAAATATATTTTAGAAAATAATATCCTAGATCACAGTCAGTTTGGCTTCAGGTCATGCCACAGCACTGAGACAGCCCTAATAAAGACCACAGAGGAAATCCGAACCGCTTTGGATGGGGGAGGATCGGCGGCCCTTATCCTACTAGATCTGTCCGCGGCATTTGATACCGTGGACCATACCTTGCTGCTAAAACGTCTAAAATGCATAGGTCTGGGAGGAAATGCCCTCATGCTTTTAACATCTTTCTTAACAGATAGAACCCAGACAGTGCAATTAGGCGATTTTAAATCAGCACCTTTTATTTTGCCATGTGGGGTTGTCTTGTGGCTCATGACCTCCTGGCAGGTCTGGCTACGTTACCACGCCTGGCTGCCATGATGACTCTTGCGCACGTTACTATTGGATGTTGTTCTGTCGCCCTCTGTTATTGCCAAGTTGTTCTACAATAGTCTGCATTTTCTGTTTCTTACCTTTTCTCCTATTCCCTTTGTGGGCTCAGTCTGAACAACAGTTACAAGGTCGAATAACAAATCCCTGGTTTCTACTGATTTGGCCCGTCCCTCGCACCTAGACATAACACTTGTACAGCTGCCATTGAGAAATTAGTGAGCTTTTAATAATGCGCTCGCTTGCTCTAAGATAGCACTTGGAGACGACCTTTCCAGAGAGAAGAGCTGTGATTGTTTGCTGATGTAGTTTTGCATCAAGAGACTGAGGTATGGGGGTTCGCTAGTCAAAGCCCAAAGGTCTTCTATTATTATAATAAACTGGCTTCTAGCACGGGGAGGGTGGTAATGTTAGTTAGACATATATCCACTGCTTTATGAGATGCTTTCCCCGTTCGTATTCTATGGAGTAGTAACTATGCTGATTATATTATTCTTATGTATTATGCTATTAGTACTGACACGTGTACTGTATCTAAGGGCACGTAAGTTGAAATAAATATTTTGAACTATAAAGTGTCTCTTCTTACGCATGTTGTGGACAGGTACGAGAGTAACGAAAGAGTGTTCTTGCCTCTGCGAGTCCTGAGAGAGAGATACCGTGTTCTGGGTTGTCTAATCATTGGTACATTAGTGCTAATGGGACGCTAAGGCTAGTTGGGTTGGTGTTTTGGGTGCTAAGGTTTATGGTTGGCTCACCACTATATTCCGAGGTCCTATTATCCTGTGCATAGCTCTGTATGTGCAGAAACCTTATGACATGGCGCGACCAACGAGTGGGGCAGCTTACTTGCGAGACGCTTGAGTAGTACTTGTGCTTGTCCACACAACCCTCACGTACGCTTCCGGAAGCGTGTGTGACGGCGATACCTCCTATATTGCAGATTTTGTAGGTTCTTTCAAGCTTGATGTTATTAAAAAGGTTTCTTAGAAAAAACCCTTTTGTGCTGCCTCGTGTAAGATTGTTGAATAAACCCGTTAGGAATGGCGGGTATAGACATAGCAGCGCATAGCCGCACAGCACTCCGGGATCACTTACGGGTGTATGGAGTGCCAGACGCGGGAGTTGACCTAATCTTTGTGGTTCAAGCCGACCCGGCTTTCCACTTTGAAGTGTTCTACTCTTGGATCACTTTTCCAGCGGTGGATGCGAACGATAATCTGTTCCATGCATATGAACCCACCGTTGTTCCTGCTGTCTATAGACCTTATACTAATCTTGAAGTACCGCTCACGGCTTGGCAACACCGTGTTTGGTTTAATGGCGCCCTCCCACAACCGACTACCACGGTTCGTTTAGGCCCCTTATCTATAGCGGGGGCCACTTGGCCTGTTTTGGCCGGGTACACCCCACATCCGCTTTATATGACAATACCAGTCGCGGAACTGCGCACTATGTATGCAGCCTTGGTGCAGGTGCATCGAGCGTTAGTGCGGTATGTTACAGGCAGCATCCATGGAGCCGCTCCTGGAGTGCCTGGCCAACCAGCTGCTGCAGGCGGAGTGACCATAAGTCCCGTCATGGTGAATTCTGTGATGGGCAAACGACCACAACATAAGGATGATTTTCCTTATTGGCTTGCAGAAAAGTTTGATCAGTTGGAGGCGGTTTTTCCACATACAACTCCAGTGGATAAACATCGTATTTTGACGATTAGTTTGCCAAAAGACTTAATTCCCGAGTTGACAGCATGTGACAACTGGGGTAGGGTATTCGCAGCAGTATATTCTAAATGTTTTGGTACTCCTTCCATGACAGTTCTCCCCTCTGTAATTAAAAAAGTACAGGAAGAACACGGCCCTGAAGCGGCTGTGGAATTAGGGATGAGACTAGTGGGAGTGTTTGAAGTAGTAGCTGAACTGATCCTTGCGAATGTCAAGGGCGATGCAGTGAACTTTCAAGTAGCTAACGCTTTGGCTTTGGTCCCAGAATTGGACAAGCCTTGAGAATTACCGAAAATTATTACCCAGGCTTATAAAACTATTGGTAGAAACAGCCTGGGTAACAAGCCTTTTGCAAAACTGCAAACACAATCGCAACCACAACAGCAACAAACCAAATCTCAATCTGAGAAGGATGAGAAACCAGTCTTCACTAAAAAGAGCTGGAGGCTGAAAAAACAGGGTAAGCAACAGACAAAGCCGGGATCGCGAGGCGCATCCCCGGTTTCAGTTTCTTCTGAACGTACTTATGATTTACGCGATAGAGCGAGAATTAAGTCACCGGATAGGTTTCAGATCCCTGATACGCGTTCTCCTCGTTCTTCACAGGCACAGACTTCGTCACAGGCCGGTGGAGGAGACCGCCAGGATAGAGGAAGGGCCCGTGAGGCCCCACAGGGACGAGACCAGCCTCGACAACAAGTCAGAGGAAAAGAAGAAGACGCTCAACGTTTTCGACCACAATTTCAGAAGAAGAAAGTTGCCGCTGTAACAGCGAAATATGCCACAGACGGTGAGAACGAGACTCCTGAATTGGACGTGGGCAGTAACCCTCCTAGACAGCGCCGCGGAAGTAACCATAGTGCGGGAGGCGCTACGTCCTCATATGGAGGCGACAGCAACTGAAACATTCATTACTGTTGAAACAGCAGACACCAGAGTGGCACCCCTGACAGACTATTTAATATTGTCCTCCAAATTGAAGGTGATATACAGCGAGTAATTAAAGGTATTTTTTGGGAAAATCTGACCTCTTCATATGATATTTTATTGGCAGAGGCGGATTGGCCACCCCCATTCGTAATTGCTGCGCGTAAAGGGGAGGAGGTAATCCTTCCGAGCTTTTCTCGACATGTCCCAAAGGACAAAGCAGAGGCTCTTGCAGCAGAGTGGGCTGTGTCCCTGGCTCCAGCGTTATTTCGCAATCACGTGGGTTGGGACGAAGAATCTCCCCCCCATGAAATACCTTTGCGATCGTTGCCGCAGCCACAACCCCAATATCCCATAAAACGTGAAGCCAAAGGCCCCGTTTCCGAAATTCTGACACAGTTGGAATATCAGGGAGTAATTGAACCCTGTGTATCACCTATGAACAATCCCCTTTTCGCGGTTTCTAAACCCGATGGATCGTACCGTTTAGTATTGGATTACCGGCATTTGAACTCTCATTGTCGGACCTTTGCGGTGCAAAATACCCATAGTTCTGCGCTTGTAGACAGTCTTGTTCGTAAAATATATAAAACGACCCTTGACCTTTCAAATGGATTCTACACGCACAACTTAGCCCCGGAGAGTGGCCAATGGTGTGCCTTTACTTCCGGTGGTAAAATGTTCAAATTCAGGCATCTTCCTATGGGCTACAAGAATAGTCCAGGCGTATTCGCCGCTCGTGTTGTCTCTTTGTTAGACGGCATCGATCCAGACGCCTGTTCGTATGTGGATGACATTTATCTGACAGACGATGAATTGTTTCCGCATCTGACCCGGGTGGACCGCATTATTCTTGAATTTGCGGTTCAGGGATACAAAATTAACTTTGCCAAATCCCATATAGCTGAATTTACCGTTTTGTTCTTGGGCTATGAGCTCAACAATGAAGGTAAGGGTTTAGCCCCCCATTTTCTGGAAAAATGTGCACTTCTGTGCCCTCCTACTAATCTGAAGAAACTTCAGTCTTTACTGGGTTTTCTGAACTTCGGACGTACATATATTCCCGAATACGCCCAGCGTATCAAGCCATTGTATGCTTTGATACAACCTACTTTTTCGAAGTCTTGCTGGCTTCCGGAGCATACCTCCATTCTGCAGTCTTTGCAGACAGACCTTCTTGAGTCTAAATACCTTTTGACGCGTGATAACCACACAAACTTGGTGATTAGAATCATTCCAGGGGCAGTGGGTTTCACGTACTTAACCTTTAATGAAGGTGATACAGTACCCATCGCATACAAGTCACATCTATACACCTCTGCAGAAATGCGGTTCTCATCTGTGGAGAAAGTGCTAACAGCAGTGCAAATGGCGATCCTGAAGGAGCGCGCACTGGCACAGGGAAAACGCATTATGGTGGTAACACCCTATCCTGCCCTAGAGGCAGTGACGAAAGCAAGTGTTCCGAACTCTAAAGCTTTGCACCCCCGTTGGATTCAATGGGCAACATCTTTGACGTCTCCGGATGTCACTTTCATTGTCGACTCTTCTCTTCAGACTCAGGAGTTTTTACAGTATGAATTCATTCATCCTCCTCCTTTGTCCTTATTGCCGCTTGAGGATTACGACTGTGTGATCTACACCGATGGTTCGGCACAACCGGCCACGGGGTCCAAGCATGCTTTTTCAGCCGCATGTGCTATTGTTGCAGGTACGTTTGTGAACGGAAAGTTCAAATCCACTGTGGTGCATACACAGTCACTCGGGGACAGTACCGCACAATTGGCCGAGTTGCGTGCCTTGGTGCTTGCGCTTGAGTTCGTAAATCCTGATGTGACCACTTTAATCGTGTGCGATTCTTACTACTGTGTTCAATCATACAATGACAATCTGTTCTTTTGGTCGCAAAATGACTATAGAGACGCTAAAGGCAACACAATCAAGCATAAAATGCTTTGGGTTAGGGTGGCAGAATTACAAAGACGTCTGCCACTCACACAGGTGGTTCACACCCTAGGCCATCAGCGAGTGGGCGCACACGCTGTTGGTAACAGTCTGGCAGATGAAGCTGCCAGATCAGCAGTACTCACGTGTTCAGTAGCAGCAGTTACTAGATCCATGTCTAAAATAGACACTGATATCTTGGCAGCTATTGCTGCAACAAAAGAAGGAATTAATTACCCTAGAGGTTTCCCTTCTAAATATTCTTACCAGATAGGTCCCGATCAGGCTCCTTATGTAACAATACCTAACGTTGGGGTTCGGCTGATCCCCAACGCGGACCGCAGACTTTCCTTGATGGCAGCGGCACACGAAGGCATGGCTTCGGCGCATGCTGGTGTGTCTGCGACAATTTCCATTTTGCAGCAGCGTTACTGGTGGCGTGGTTTATACAAAGATACACGTACTTATGTGCTTTCCTGTGACGTTTGTCAACAGATCAAGCCTTCAACAGTCACAAGACCACCGCAGACCTCGCTTGCAATTTCGAACAGACCCTTTGGGTGTGTTTACTTGGATCACTGCGGTCCATTTTCTTCAGACACTGCCTATAAATATATCTTAGTGGCAGTGGACTCGTGCACACGGTTCATCTGGGTCTGGCCACAACGGAGTGCTGACGCACGAAATGTCATTAGGGATTTGCGTGTCTTTGTGGGAATTTTTGCATGCGGCACCTTCCATTCTGACCAAGGTCTGGCGTTTGCCTCTAAGGCTTACAAGGACGCAATGGGCTCCTTAGGGGTGCGGGTGAAATTTTCGTCTCCGTATAGGCCTGAGGGCAACTCTATCGTTGAACGAATGAACCGTGACTTAAAGCAATCCTTGACAGCTAGAGTTATAGGTACTGGCAGGAACTGGCTGGCCCACTTGTATACTGTTCAGCGTGCACTTAATAATCTCCCTAGAAGGCCTCTGGGTGGGCGGACCCCTTACGAAATGCTCTTTGGCATACGAATGTTTGTGCCTGACCTTGATGGTCTAGACATGGCGGCGCAATCCGCCAAGTTCGATGTAGATAATCATTCTACTATGTTACAGGACTTACAAGAAGCCCGAGACAAACTAGCGATTGCACATTTACCTTCAGCCACAGACCCTGCTGTGCAGATTCCGGTAGCCGGCTGGCTTCCGAAGATTGGCGACCTGGTACGAGAAAAGGTGGAGAACAAAAAGAATTCAGCCCCTCTTTTCGTGCACCGGTTCCAGTCCTGGGCTTGAAGGGAACACGTACAGTCATCCTACCACCGCTTCCCGGTCGCAAGGAAAACAGATACATCTCAGTGGAAAATGTCAAGCTACAACATCTGGCCGATCCTAAATAGTGTCACACCAGCGGTCTCTTGTCCTGCCATTTATCGGACAAGCGTTCGAGGCACGCCTGCACGAACAATCACTGATGTTACCATGGAGATGGTTGATTTGCCTGAAAATATATTTGAACCCCCTGCATCACCCTGCATAGCCGAGGACGAATATACTTATCCCGCCACAGAGTCGGTGGCACACCAACCAACAACGCCACTGAGCCCGACACGTTATTCTTTTGACTCGGATTCCAACTCATCACAAGTCCCGTCCAAGTTTAGTCTTTTTGTATCCTGGTTCAGAGACAATTTTTTGATTCCACCTTGGACATATATTTGGATGGTACTTTTCTTGGTCTTTTTGTTCATGTCCATTGGCTTTGTCACAGTGTTTTTCTACTCATCAATGGTCACTATTTACCTGAACGCTCTGCTGTGAACAGTGTTGCTGGAACTTTGGCTCCACATTCCTCTTCACACATCATGAAGCGTGACCACACATTTGTGAACATTTCAGCGTTTCCAGTTGCTGATGGCATCGTATGGGATGCGGTAAACTTTCAAATACATGGCCCGACAGAAATTATTAATGTACCAAATGTCCTTCGAGTCTCGATGGGTGATGTAGTAAAAAGTAATATTCATTCTGATGATTGGGATGTGCATGCAGTTGAAGCATTGTTTGCTGATTTAAAATATTATGCCTCTTTTAATGCTGAAGACTTGTATATGAATTCTGCGAATTATGCCGATTTGTATTGCTACCAGCATTGGGGCAATCATTTTCTCCACAAACCAAGTGCACTACGCAGCCCTGTTACTTACACCCAATGGGAACACTGCCCAAACCCCATACCAGGTAGTTCCCAGACTCTTCGAAATAAATTCACCTATTTTACTGATTTTAATCGATCGAACCCTGGGTCCTATTATTTTAAATTAAAATCTCCATCGACTCAAAAAATAATGTTGACCCACACTAAATTACTATATTCGGGTTCCTTTTTGAGCGCCTTGGCGGTGGGTGGTTATGAGTATTGGAAAGACACAGTGGATTTAAAATCAATCTGGGGTTCGAAGCTATGGCAGGTGCAGGGCACTGAGGCCCTGCACCGTGCTTGCCTTATCCCAGCCCAAATTCTATTTCTAAATGCTTCCATTTATCAGACCACGTGTTGGGGGTTGGCTACCGTTAAACAACTAAATGCGCCAACCATCCCATCCTTGTCGAGTCTTCCAAATGATAGTTTGCATTTTAATATGTCCCTTATGGCGTTACAGGCTCAGTTTCAGAACAATTCCTTTAACGTTTCTGCACTAATACAGTCACCCTGGTTGGCATGGCCCATATCATCTAATGCATGCCAACTTTGTTTTCATGGCACAGTTCCTGGTTACATACAGGACAAGCCTGATCCAAGATTTACTGAAACTCGTACTGTGACCACGTATTCGGTTGGTAAATTATGTAAACAATGGTTACAACATTCGTCCTTAGACTCTGTTAAGAACCATTTATCCCTCCTATCAGGCACTATTGACTTATCTGACTTTATCTTGGGACCTCGTGGTCCCCGACCGAAGAGATTCATTTATGAAGCGTATAATGAGCTCTGGAAGCTGTCACAAATGGAAGCTGCTTCCCGTCTTAGGGAAATAGACCAAGCAAATTTGGAAAAGGTGCTTGCTGTTGTTGACAATAGTATAAATACCCTTTCTTCCCGCATTTACACATTAAACAATATTGTATCCTCTGTTGTTGATATTGTACAAGATGATGTCTCTATGTTGTATCATGGTCAGAATCAGTTGCGTTCAGTGATGCAGTTTGCATGGACTTTGCAAACCCTTAAGTTGGGTAAAGTTCCTTGGAATTTGTTAAACACCACTGCCCTCTTTCGGCCTTTTAATTTGACTGACAAACAGCAGTTCATGTCCATGAAAGATGCATCTTACACTTTGTTACATATTGAAAAAGTGGATCCTTTACCATTCTCTGTAGCGGAACTAGATTCTGCGGTGTGGCTAGTTCATGGGGTTATAGCTTTACCTTTTTCCCTATTTGAATTCGGTTCGTGCATGAAACATTATCCTGTAGGCCGTTTCCAGCCTTTGGGTAGTGCTTTCCTGCATGAACTTTGGTCCTTGCCTTTCATGTATAAATGCCTTAGAGATGGCAAGGAGGTATTTCTCACGGGGGAGTCTTGTGATTCAACTGTGGGTCATTCGCTTATTTGTAAACATATTAAATTGCACGGGGCTTGTAGCGTTTCAGTTCCAAATCTTGCATGTGTGCTAAAGGGTATTCCTGCTCCTGCTATTTCTCCTACTTTTACTTTGCTTACCAACGGTAGCTATTTGCTTTTAAATAACGAAGACTGTTGTGGCCTACAGGCTGGCATTCCGTATATTGTTACAGTCTCACACAGAGTTGTCTGCTGCAAGAATGTGCTTTTTCCTCCCCCTCACGACATCGTTGATAGCTCTATTTGGCCTTCCATTCCTACCATGGAGGCAGATTTCAATAAGTTGAGCAGAATAAAGGCCCTATTATTGAATGAGGAGGTTATGCTCACATCCGCCCGGGAGACATTCGTTCTCCAGGTGGCGAGCACCCACAGTGAAATACAGGCCCTTTTGAACACTGACCTCCCCCAACATTTTGGGGAGTTAATTCATCGTATTTTTAACGCATCAAACACTGAGGGTCTGGTGCACTTTTTAAGGTTGTGGGGTCTGGCCTCGTGTCCACCTTTCAAACTATTTTCGGTGTGATACCGGCATTCATACATTCTATTTTTTCTAGCGTCTTTGGTGGTTTCCCATTAATCCTCGCTTTGGCGGCTGGTGTCTTGTTGTTGGTCTGTTTTCTGCGCCATGGCTGCACACCACTGGGCCCTTCTCGATCCCGAACACCTCCAGCTGCTCCGTGAGCGACTTCTGGTTGGCTTCGATGTTCTGCCCTTGGCAACTATCAGTGTGTCCTACACCCTTTCCTTTCGCTTTGCGTATTTCACTTGCGTGCAACCTGTGATGTCTTGCATCCGCTGTCCGTTTACATGGACCATGGATTATTGCCTCTCCAATTCGTCATTGTCGGTCCCGGATTTTGAACGGTTGGTGGGTCCCTTAGAGGCCCATGAACGGGACTGTTCCGCTGCTGGCTTTATGATGCGTGCGGCTGCACTGGGGATTTTGGCACAATGGGATATCTGGGCGGCTGCTCAGAATCTCCTACAACAAAATTATATTGAATATCACGCAAGCTGTCCCGCATTGCTTTTGGATGCTCCATACTCTGAAGAACATTCCTGCAGCTTTGACCTATTGGACTGGATGGCGTCTACGTTTTTTGACGATTCCAATGATGTCCTTCTGGACGGTACAGCATTTTTCTGCTCTTCCACATTTTTGGATTGATTGACTTGCCGTTAGTTGTTAGTAGACCGCCTCTATTCTGCTCAGGTATTTGGGACTCTGTCTTCATTTTCGTCGTGGCCGATGGACTGACCAGGGGAGGGTGTCTTGTGGCTCATGACCTCCTGGCAGGTCTGGCTACGTTACCACGCCTGGCTGCCATGATGACTCTTGCGCACGTTACTATTGGATGTTGTTCTGTCGCCCTCTGTTATTGCCAAGTTGTTCTACAATAGTCTGCATTTTCTGTTTCTTACCTTTTCTCCTATTCCCTTTGTGGGCTCAGTCTGAACAACAGTTACAAGGTCGAATAACAAATCCCTGGTTTCTACTGATTTGGCCCGTCCCTCGCACCTAGACATAACACTTGTACAGCTGCCATTGAGAAATTAGTGTGCTTTTAATAATGCGCTCGCTTGCTCTAAGATAGCACTTGGAGACGACCTTTCCAGAGAGAAGAGCTGTGATTGTTTGCTGATGTAGTTTTGCATCAAGAGACTGAGGTATGGGGGTTCGCTAGTCAAAGCCCAAAGGTCTTCTATTATTATAATAAACTGGCTTCTAGCACGGGGAGGGTGGTAATGTTAGTTAGACATATATCCACTGCTTTATGAGATGCTTTCCCCGTTCGTATTCTATGGAGTAGTAACTATGCTGATTATATTATTCTTATGTATTATGCTATTAGTACTGACACGTGTACTGTATCTAAGGGCACGTAAGTTGAAATAAATATTTTGAACTATAAAGTGTCTCTTCTTACGCATGTTGTGGACAGGTACGAGAGTAACGAAAGAGTGTTCTTGCCTCTGCGAGTCCTGAGAGAGAGATACCGTGTTCTGGGTTGTCTAATCATTGGTACATTAGTGCTAATGGGACGCTAAGGCTTTTTGGGTTGGGGTTTTGGGTGCTAAGGTTTATGGTTGGCTCACCACTATATTCCGAGGTCCTATTATCCTGTGCATAGCTCTGTATGTGCAGAAACCTTATGACAGGGTACCGCAGGGCTCTTCTTTGAGCCCTACACTTTTTAATATTTATGTGTCCGAATTAGCACCTCTAATTAGAAGCTTTGACTTAATCCCGACCTCGTATGCCGACAACACCCAATTGGTGATCTCAACTATTGACAGGGATGTTAACTACTCTACCAAACTCCATGACTGTATGGTATCCTTGAGTAAGTGGATGAGTAGGCACTGCCTGAAGTTAAATTCAAGTAAGACTGAGGTGGTGCTGTTTGGCAAGCGTTCTCCTCTTTGGTCACCAGCCTGGTGGCCCAGTTTTTTGGGCCCCCTCCCTACTCCGGTGGCGAAAGCAAAAATTTGGGGGTCATAATAGACGAGAAGCTTCATTTTAAATCTCAGATTTCAAAGGTGGTGTCCTCGGCGTTTTTTACAATCAAAATGATGCGCAAAATCCTTCCCTACATTCCTAGAAAGGCTAGGAAAATTGTTTTAACCACTTTGGTTTTATCTAAATTGGACTATTGTAACGCTTTGTATATTAATTTGCAGTCCAACCAGCTCAGAAGGTTACAGTCAGTTCAGAATGCCGCTGCCAGATTGATTCTGGATGTCCCTAAGCACCAGTCCATCAGGACCGGGATTCAAGATCTGCATTGGCTTCCAGTTGGCCAGCGTGTAAAATTCAAGGCACTTTGCATTGCACACAAGGCACTTTCATGGTGACGGCCCACAATTTCTTCATCACGTTTTTAATTGGTACTCTCCCAGTAGGTCAATACGATCAGCTAACGCCTTTTTAATGCTTACCCCCAGAGTTAAAACTATGAACTGGGGGGGTAGGAGCTTTAGACACAGTACCATTAGAATTTGGAACGCACTTCCGCTCTCTCTTAGGAAGATTACATCCCTGCTTGAATTCAGGAAAAACCTCAAGACCTGGCTTTTTAAAAACTAGTCTCCTGCGTCAGTGTGTGGTCCGCAACGCGCCTAGACACCTATGGGTAGTAGTGCGCTATACAAGTTGTTATAACATAACATAACATAACAGCCACAATTCTTGTCTGGGTGAATCACCAAAGTCACTAAATCCTCTGGTAGCTTGGCACAAAAGCAGGTAGACTTAATTTAGAGGCAATATGTAAAGTATTGTTGTATTCCTCTTAGGGTGTCCATAAACGGGCTTTCCAGTATCATGTCCTTATATAGGCACAATTCGCCCTGCCCTTATATAGGCATAAATTCCCAGGCCTTATTTAGGCATTAAACCATGCACTCCAAATACAGGCATGGTCTCCGACATCCGTCCACCCTAACGTCACAACGAGTACATGAAGAACAGACCCTTAGGCTGCGGGAGTTTCCCTAGTCCAGGACTATTGATTTCTTCAAGGTCTCATATATTATGTATGAACCGTTATTCCTTAGGGGTTCATTCATGACGTCTTTCGCTGTCCGACTCACGTCAATACTAAACATTCCTAGGTACTCTCAGGTATAAATATACCTTCCCTAGCCCTTGTAAACTAGAGGAGACCTCGACTTCAGAGGAGCCCGTATCCCGGCCTGACGCACTGAGAAGACGCTGTCATTCCTGCACGCAGAGAGTCCAGCTTCCAGTGATCTGACTTCCCTTGCGGGGTGTTGGAGTTCGAGTCTGGCAAAGAGATTCCAAACTCTCTCATTCTTCAGGTATGGAGCTGATTAGAACCTAGAGGGACTCTTGGCATACTAGGCATACTAGGCTTAACATACTCTTAGTATACCATAGTAAGGAATACTTCACCTACTTCATACCTCTCCCTACACCTAAGTTAGGTTAGGCACATTGGGGTAGAAATAGCTTAGCAACGCATTGTATGAGTACTCGCATTTTTAGTCTGTGTTATTTATGTAACAGCTTATGTACTAAAAGATAATGCTATCGCAGTATTATTTATTTCTACTGCTCACACTGTACATTATTTATCTCGCATACTGTCTTGTGATCGTAACAGCACATTTTACTTACACCAGAAACAAGACTGTTCAATAAATCTTTTATTGAAAACGCCCGTCTATTCCTTTCTGTGTAACTTGGAGAAAACTAAGCATGCACGACTGAGCTGAGTGAAATAGTGATCTATTGTTTCCACGACTCTGGGACACGTTCTGATTCTAAAGGGAAACACAGTGGTCATGTTTTGCGGCTGCCAGAAACTACTCCCTTCTTGTCGTCAAGAAGTTTCTAGTGGCCTCTGAGCTAGCTGGCACAAGTAATTAAGTTTAATATACTCGATAGGGACATACTGACCTTAGTCCTATGTCAAACCTATAGGATATATTATTCCAATGCGCAGAGCCTATTAGGGAAATAGGAGCTACACTACATGGCGCCCAACGTTTGGTAAGGCGGTAATTCAACGTTAGATACTGAGTAACTCAGCCGTGCCTTTTTCTCTCAAGACCCCTACCCATATACTTCAAAAGACGTCTGGAGTGGGCAGGGTTTAGTATCCGCCACGGCTACATAGGGCAGTACCCTATATATTAGCTGTTTGGTTTGCTCAATGTTGAAGGATACAGTGTTCCAAAATATTGTGCACCTTATCTTTATTTCCTTGAAACTTGTTCTACATTTTTCAAAAAACAAAATGAATGAAGACGCCGGAAACGGTGGAGCTGCGGCTGATCCAGACAAGCAGTAGTTTTTAACATTACAGGTTTAAATGAAACCGAGGAGGGTGTCATAAACATCGCTCCAAACTTAAGAAGAGCCATTACTCTAAAACCTATATAACATGGCCTACCACCAAGAGGCGGTAGAGCAGTTTTCGTGATAGAGGCACACGAATCCTTTCAGACAGAGGTATTCTATTCATGGGTAATATTTCCTGAATCCAATCCAGTAACACACATGTTTCACTTCTACAAAGAAGATGATCCACTAGAGGAATATATTCCTTTCGAGGATATTGAAATTCCATTAACATACCAGGAGCATCAGCTCTGGTTTAAAAGGCACCCTAAAACATCACAGAAACATTACCAGGCTCGGTCCACTAGGTAGACCAGGAGCAACATGGCCGATTCTAGCCGGCTATACACCTCATCCTGAACTGGATATAATGTCAGATGAGGAACTACTTACTCAAATCACAGAGTTAATAAAAATTTACAGACAATTGGTCCAATATGTCATGCAGACTTTTACAGTCCGACCACCATTAACACTTCCAAATCAAACCCCTCACCAGGGGAACACTCTAAAAATTACACCACAGACTCTATACGCAGTCATGGGTAAAATGCCGACAAAACGTGAGCAAATTCCATTCTGGATAGCTCAAAAAATTACTCAAATCGAAGCAGTATTTCCAAATACTAGCCCGTATGAGAAACACAGAATACTGACAATCAGTTTACCAATGGGGATCACACCACAACTGGAAGACTGTACCACTTGGGGCTCAGTCTTTGCTGCCATCTATACTAAAACACATGGCATTCCGTCAATTGCGGTAATACCTGATGTCCTGAAACAAATTCAAAACGAATACGGGGCAGAGCCTGCTCTAAATTTAGGTATGAAATTACTGAAAAATTTCGACCAGGTCTCAACAATAATATTATCAAATATTAAAGGGGAGGCAGCAGCAGTGGTGATCCGCCAAAAATTAAGGGAATTTGATGTTACAGAACATCAAACAGAGCTACCCAGAATAATAGAACAATCTTATGCAGAATTAGGCAGAGATAGTTTGGGTGGAAGACCAGTGAAGCCGAAGCTATCTGAAAGTCCTGAGAAGGACTCAATTAAACAAACTCCTACATCTTCTAAAAAGAAGTGGGATACTACTAAACAAAAATCAAACGAGAAACGTTCTCAATCCCGAGGTAGGTCTCCTCAAAAGGAGTCCTCTGAAAGGAGGTATAACCTCAGGAATAGGGATAATTTGAGAAAACCTGATAGGTATCAAGATACTGATACACGTTCCTCTCGTCCCTTTCAGATCTCATCACAGACTTCGGAAAGAAGAGGACGAACAGAACATAGAGAAGAACGCGTGAAATCGAAAGACGACAAACACGCTCCAAAAACTAAAGTAAAACCTCAATTCTCCAAAAAGAAAGTAGCAGGTCTGAAAATCAGACATGCCGAGAATACTGAGAACACAACTCAAGAATGGAGAATAGGCTCAGACCATGCTGGACAGTGCAGCAGAAGTCACAATAGTTCGCCAGAACCTGAAGGAACTTCTGGAGATAGTGGACTTGAATGAGTACATCACAGTTGAGACTGTAGACACCAGGGTTAGTTCTCCACAAAAGTTATATGAAATAACACTCCGGATGGAGGGAGACAAACCTAGACAGGTGAAAGCACCTTTTTGGGAAAGACTATCAAAGGGCTATGATATACTTCTAGCAGAAAGGGACTGGCCACCACAATTTGTCAGGGAGTGCCCACACGGCGAGGACATTATTATGCCTGCCTTCTCCAACCATATTCCAATTCACCTAAAATATACATATGCCAGGAAATGGGCAGTAGCCCAGGACCCAGCATTATATAAAAATCATGTAGGATGGGATGAGGACTCACCTCAACATAACATACATCTGAAACATGAACCAACTGCACAACAGCAGTACCCAATAAAGCAAGAAGCTAAAAAACAGGTCAGGGAGATCTTAGATCAACTTGAATATCAAGGGGTGATTGAAACATGCACCTCCTAATGAACAATCCTTTGTTTCCTGTCTCCAAACCAGACAATACATATCGTCTAGTTTTGGACTACAGACACCTAAACACTTGTTCTAAAACTTTTGCAGTGCAAAATGCACATAGCACAGCATTAATGAATAACATTGTACGTAAAAAATATAAAACAACATTAGACATTTCAAATGGTTTCTTTTGTCAAAACATAGCACCTGGAAGCAGGTACTTAACAGCATTCTCCATAATGGGGACCCAGCGTCACTTTTGTCGACTCCCACAAGGGTTCAAGAATAGCCCAGGTTTATTCTCAGCGAGGGTAACGGAGTTACTACAAATTTATGACAATGAGGCATTGTCCTATGTCGATGACATTTATCTGACAGACGATGACCTGGAAAAACACTTGAACAGGGTGAGCACCATTATACTGGGTTTCGCCTCTGAGGGCTACAAGTTCAACTTTAAAAAGTCCAGAATTGCCCATCTCAATGTCCTATTTCTAGGATATGAGCTTTCAAGTGAAGGCAAGAGCTTGGCAGCTAACTTTCTAGAAAAATGTGCGCTGCTCCAACCTCCAAAAACGCTAAAAAACTTACAATCCATCCTGGGTTTCCTAAATTTTGGAAGAACATACATTCTAAATTACGCAGAAAGGGTTAAACCTCTCTACGCATTAATCAAACCTGATTTTTCGATCAGAAACTGGACACAGGAACACACAGAAATCTTGCGTTCACTCCAGGCTAACATGTTAGCAACAAATCACTTACAAACACGCGTAAGTCAACGCAATTTGGTGATCCGAATAATTTCGGGTCAATGTGGATTCACCTACTTAACCTTCAATGAGGGTGAGAAAATACCAATAGCATACAAATCTCATTTGTACACACAAGCGGAAATGCGCTTCAGTTCAACTGAAAAAATTCTAACAGCAGTTCAAACCGCTGTAGCAAAAGAAAGAGCCTTAGCCCAAGGGAAACGCATTATTGTCGTAACTCCGGTACCAGCTTTAGAAGCGGTCACAAAAGCAAGCATTCCAAATGCTAAAGCATTACATCCAAGATGGATACAATGGGTTAATTCTCTTGCTGCAACAGATGTTGAATATGTTTTTGATCCAGATTTAAAAACACAAGCATTCCTGCAATACGAACATGAATGTCCTCTGCCTACTGAAATTCTGCCTCTCTATCAGTACGAATTTATAATTTACACTGACGGATCCGCACAACCCGCAATAGGGAGTAAGCAAGCTTACAGTGCTGCGTGTGCAATCGTTAAAGGTCGCATGCGAAATGGCATCTTCAGACCTATGGTCACAAAAACTCAATCTCTAGGGGATTGTACAGCTCAGCGAGCTGAACTACAAGCATTCAAACTGGCACTTGAAAGTACAGATCGAGAATTCCCCACACTAATAGTGTGCGATTCCTTTTACTGTGTTCAGTCGTATAATGACTATATACAAAACTGGCTTGAAAATGGTTTCAAAGATGCGAAAGGTGGCACATTAAAGCACAAAATGCTTTGGGAACAAGTAGTTCAGTTGAAAAACGAACTACCAAAGGCTCACGTGATCCACACACTGAGTCATCAACGTGATGGCGTTCACGTTGCAGGGAATTCATTGGCTGACGAAGCCGCAAAGGGGGCTGTGCAGACGGCTTCCGATGCTGCGATCACTCGTTCCAAAACGAAAATAGACGGTGAGATAATGTTGGCTGTTAATGCTTCAAGCAAAGGCAGCAGTGCAGCGTTACCAAAAAAGTTTCCACTCAAGTACTCTTATGTAATTGATGCGAATAACGTTCCTTTTGCTCGAATCCCTGGAGTGGGGGATAGGGTAATCCCAAACATGGAACGTAGAGCAGCCTTGATTTATGAAACACATTTGGGGGAGGGTCTGTCACATCAAGGGATCTCTAAAACAATTTTGACGTTAAAAGAGACGTACTGGTGGCCTGGAATGAATACAGAAATTCACATATTCATCAACAACTGCTTAGACTGTAAATTACAGCGAGAGAGCCACCAGACACCATGCTGCGAATGCGGTAACCCAGTGCAGACACCATTGTTAGACAGCATTAGACTATCTACGCGCCTGCGTCCTAATGGACAAAGGCATTCCCACAAATACTGAATTTAGGTTCCTATGGTTATGGCCTCAGCGCTCAGCTGACGCTCGAACTGTTATAAAAGATTTGCGAGTCTTTATCGGCATATACGCAATAGGCACGCTACATTCTGACCAGGGTCCTGCGTTTAGCTCTAGGGCTTACAAAGAAGCCATGGCCAGTCTGGGCGTTGCATTGCGGTACTCCTCACCATTCCATCCTGAGGGAAATTCGGTTGTGGAAAGGAAAAACCGAGACATAAAGCAGTCTAGGTCCACTCTCTCCCCACTGCTCCGCTGTGCCGTCTCTTGCCTCCAGACCCCGACCTCCTCCTTGGGAGGTTCGAGGCTGCTGCCCGCTCCTGCGCCTGCTGCCCGCTCCAACTGGGACCAGACTGCCTCCAACCACCGTAACCTTGCTCAGATGCTTTTTTTCTTAATTTTTTTCCCTGTTGTGTCACTGTTATTGTGCCCATCTGTGTCTTGCTCTAATTCCACCACTGTTTTTATTTTCTCGTGCCTGCCTGTTCCTTTTGCCTTTCGCCGCTGCTGCCCCTGCGGCCCCTCCCCCCCGGAATTTCCCCTCCGGAATTTCCCCCCGGAATTCCCCCCCGGAATTCCCCTGCTCCCGCCTCCCAGCCTCTCCTCCCTCCCACCTCCCCTACTTAATGGCGGCCGCGTGCAGCGGGCGCACCAAAGGCAAGCCCGTTTGCGCCCGTCCGCGACCCGACCGCGGCCAGTGCCAGGAACCCTGGCCCTCCCACTACCCATCGCTACAACACCACCACCCTCCTCGCACTCAACCCTGGAAGACTTAGAGAATGCCAACAGGCCTCGCCGAACACGACCCACGGCCAGTTCTCCTGCCTCCACTGACGCCAGACCCTCACCGCCACCCCGGCCTCCAACACCACCGACGCCAGCACCGGCGACACCCTAAAATGCATCCTCCTCAACGTACGCTCCGTACACAAACACGCCATGGAAATCTGGAACCTACTCGACTCTCTTTCGCCCGACATCGCCTTCTTCACAGAGACCTGGACCAACGAATCCTCCGCCCCCGACATCAGCACCACCATCCCAGATGGATACAAGATCCAGAGGAAAGACCGCCCCAACCACCCAGGAGGGGGCCTCGCCATCGCCCACAAGAGCACCCTCCGCGTCACCACCTCCAGCGAAACCTTCCCCTCCGCCGAACACCTGCACTTCAAGATCCAGACCACCCCCAAAGCCACACTCCGAGGAACCCTCGTCTACAGACCCCCCGGCCCCCGAACACCCTTCGCCGCCACCATCACCGACTTCATCGCACCCCACGTGATCGCCTCAACAAACTACATACTCATTGGAGACCTGAACTTCCACCTCGACAACCCCAGCGACCCCAACTCCACTATCCTTCGTGACAACCTCGCCAGCATCGGACTTAAACAACTCGTCAACACACCGACCCACAGAGCAGGACACACCCTCGACCACATCTTCGCGGCAGGAAACAGCGTCAATTTCAGCCACACAACGCAGCCGCCATGGACTGACCACCACTGCGTACACTTCGCCATCAACAAACCCAAAGCACCCAAACCAGCCCCACGCCCACCACGAAGGAACTGGAGCAAGGTTACCGACGAGCAACTTAACTCCACCCTCAACCGAGACAACCACACCTGGGCACCCGAAGCAAACAGCGCAAACGACGCAGCCAGAGAACTCCACACCTGGATCTCCAACTGCGCAGATGAGCTCGCCCCGCTATGCAACCCCGACAGACAACGCCCCAGGAAAGCCGCCTGGTTCACAACCGCTCTCCAAGAAGGCAGACGCACCTGCAGACACCTGGAGAAGAACTGGAGAAACACCAAGACAACCGAAAACCACACCACCTACAAGGACGCCATGACGGACTACCACAACCAGATCAGAGCCACCAAAAGGAACTTCATCCACAACAAAATCCTGGCCAACTCCACCAACTCCAAGGAACTTTTCAGTGTCATTCAAGAATTCACCAACCCACGCAGCGAAGCCACAGACATCACCCCATCCCAAGACCTCTGCGACAAGCTTGGAACCTATTTCCACCTCAAGATCAAAAACCTCTACGACAACTTCATCGACCATCCACCAGGCGCCACAGACGGCCCCCCGCCCCCAGAAACACCAGCCAGCCCACCATCTCCAACTGGACACCGATCACAGCCGAAGACACCGCCTCGACCATGAAAAGCATCCACTCGGGGGCCCCCACCGACCCCTGCCCCCTCACATCTACCACAGAGCCGTGGCCGCCATCGCACCCGAACTACAACGCACCATCAACACCACCTTCAAAACAGGCACCTTCCCAGACGACTGGAAGCGCGCAGAAGTCAGACCCCTGCTCAAGAAGCCCACAGCTGACCCCACCGACCTCAAGAACTATCGGCCCATCTCGCTCCTCCCCTTCGCAGCCAAAGTTGCAGAGAAAACAGTCAACAGGAAACTGACACGATTCATTGAAGAAAACGCCGTCCTCGACCCGTCCCAATCCGGATTCCGAAGCAACCACAGCACAGAGACCGCCCTACTCGCCGCCACAGACGACATCCGCACCCTCCTGGACCAAGGCCACTCCGCAGCCCTCATCCTACTCGACCTATCAGCGGCCTTCGACACCGTCTCCCATCGCACACTAGTCGTCAGACTACACGACGCAGGCATACAAGGAACAGCCCTGGACTGGATCCGATCATTCCTCACCGGAAGAAGCCAAAGGATCAGACTCCCACCCTTCCTCTCCGACCCCACGAAAATCACCTGCGGAGTCCCACAGGGTTCATCACTGAGCCCCACCCTCTTCAACATTTACATGGCCCCCCTCGCAGCCATCGTCTGACAACACGGCCTCAACATCGTATCCTACGCCGACGACACCCAGCTCATCCTCTCCCTCACCAAAGACTCCACCACTGCCAAACTCAACTTCCAGAAAGGAATGCAAGACGTCGCAGTCTGGATGACCAACAGCTGCCTGAAGCTCAACGCCGAGAAGACAGAAGTCCTCCTCCTCGGTACCACCCCTTCTGCATGGGACAGCACCTGGTGGCCGACCGCTCTCGGAAGCCCACCTACCCCCTCAGACCACGCCAAGAACCTCGGCATCGTACTCGACTCATCACTCTCCATGAACCGACAGGTCAACGCCGTCACCTCCAGCTGCTTCAACACCCTCCGCATCCTCTGCAAGACCTTCAAGTGGATCCCCCCTGAGTCAAGGAAGGCAGTCACCCACGCACTCATCACCAGCAGACTGGACTATGGAAACGCACTCTACGCCGGCATCAACAAGTCCCTACTCCACTCCAGACAGTACAGAACACCGCCGCCAGACTCGTCCTCGGCATCCCCCGACACGAGCACATCAGCCAACACCTACGAAGTCTCCATTGGCTCCCCGTGGAGAAAAGAGTCACTTTCAAAATCCTCACTCACGCCTACAAATGCCTACAACGGACCCAAATACCTCAACGACAGAATCAACTTCCACGTACCCAAAAGAAACCTCCGATTTTCCAACCTCGCACTGGCCGAAACCCCGCGCATCCACAGAGCCAGAGCAGGCGGAAGATCCTTCTCTCACATTGCAGCCAAGACCTGGAACGAGCTACCGGCAGACATCAGACGCGCCCCTCCCTGAACACCTTCAGGAAGACCCTCAAGACCTGGCTCTTCGGCTAAACAGATCTGCGGACCCCCCCTCAGCGCCTTGAGACCCTCACGGGTGAGTAGCGCGCTTACAATTCCCTGATTGATTGATTGATTGATATAACAGCTAGAGTATTAGGTTCGGGTGACGGGTGGGTCAAACACCTTAGTGGGGTACAACGCTCTTTGAATAATCTGCCAAGAAGTTCTCTAGGGGGGGTCACTCCATATGAGGTCCTATTTGGGACAAGAATGTGGGTACCAGACCTTGAACACGTAGGCACAGTGGTGGAAAATAAACCCTTTGATATCAAAGATCGCTTGGCTGTTTTACAGGACTTAAACAAGTTAAGAATGAAACAAAGCAACGTACTCCTACAGCCAACCACCACTGGGGAAAAATCGGCGCTCCCAGCAAGGCCTGTCTGGATTCCAAAAGTTGGGGATCTAGTCAGAGAAGAAATTGTAGACAAGAAGGAATTTGGACCTTCTTACAGACAACCAGTACCTGTCCTAGCAGTTCAAGGAACAAGAACAGTACTTCTGCCGCCCCTTGCTGGAAGAAAGGAGAAAAGATTTGTGTCCATCGACCTGATCAAACCACAGTATGTGGCCAATACTAAATAGTAGGCCTCGTGGACTCCGACCTAGTAGCAGACGCACTGCTCTCGCTACTATCCAAGAGGTTCAGACTGAAAGACTGATAACCATCGAGAATTCAGCAGATACAGATGAAGGACTAAGCAACAACGCTATGGAACTCATCCCTCTTGAACACCAAATAACAGTTCGTCCAAATACACCTGTCTACACCAACGTAACAAGTGATGAACTGGTTCCAGTGATTTCTACAAATCCTGATGCAATTCCAACAATTGACAGAACTGCTTCTGGCTATTTCATTAACTTTGATACGTTCTCAGAAGATCCAAGTGAACCTGAAACGACGCCAGCATCATTGAAATTCAAGCAGCAAGTACAAGACTTTCTTCACTTTCTGAAAAAGACTTATTTGGTTTCTCCATGGATTGAACTCTGGATTACATCTGGACTTTTTGTTTTCCTGCTCTGGCTAGCTTTGGTTACAACTGTGAGCGTGCTTATAAGTGGCAGATACATCCATGTGAACTCTGAAGGAAAAGACGTGAACGTACTTTTGAAACCTCATAAATCTTTCCATCGTGAAGCAAGAGACTTGTCATCAGTGAACATCACAGCTGTTCCTATACAGGATGGTATAGTGTGGGACAAAACAGATTTTGATATATTCGGTCCGACGAAACAATTGAACATTCCACATTTGTTTAAAATTTCACTAAGTGATCTACTCTCTTCCAGTACCTATTCAGATGATTGGGACTTTGAGACTGTAAATGACATTATGTTTGACCTAGAAAAATCTGCTGCATTTTCTAAAAATGAATATTTAGAGGGTTCATCAGACTATGAACAACTGTATTGTTATAACCACTATGGTCATCATTATTTGCATGAATCTGCATATCCAAGAAATGTGTTTATGTTTAACCAATGGGAACATTGTCCTACACCACCTAAAGGTAGTTCAAAAACATTTGCTAGTAAATTTCCATATTTTTCAGGTTATAATACATCTGATCCAGAAATGTTTTACTATAAAAATGTAAACAAGACAGGACTGAAAATTATGTTAACAAATACAAAACAGATTTACTCTGCATTATTTAATGCCCAACTGTCTAGACAGGGTTTTGACTTTTGGAAAGACACAATAGACACCAAAACAGTCTGGGGTACTAAAGAATGGCAAGTGCAGGGGATAGAAGCTTTATTTAGAGCCTGTATCATCCCTGAACAAATAATGTTTTTGAATGAAACCATCCAACAAACATCTTGTCTTGGACTAGCCAAGATAAAAGAGATGAACACACCTTCTGTACCAACACCTGCCAGAGATAACGATTCACAGGCAGTGGTGACAGTTGACAATATACTACAACTCAACAGATCTAATCCTGATTGGAAAAAATGGTTGATCTGGCCAACAGACACAAATAACTGTCAGGAAAGATTCCTGAATAAAACTCAGGGCTTTACTATTAATAGGCCAGACCCAAGATACGTCCAAAGACAACATCCGGGGGTAGTAACAACATACAGTGTAGGAAAATTATGCCTCGATTGGCTGCATAAGTCTACACTACAGGATGTGAAACAACACTTAACCTTACTTAAAAAGGACGCAGACCTTAGGGAATTCTTGCTTGGACCAAGAAAACCGCGTCAAAAACGTTTCATATATGCCGGCATTTATGCTGCTTATAATGAAGCTTGGAAGGTATCACAGATAGAGGCTGCAGAACGAATACGTGAACTTGATCGTATTAATTTAGAGAAAACACTCTCTGTGGTCGACAATGGGTTAACAACTTTGTCCTCCAGAATATATTCATTGGATGGCATTGTATCCTCTGCTATCGACATACTAGAACAAGATTTGGCGATGTTACAACAAGGCCAATCTCAATTACGTTCTATTATGTTATTAAGCTGGACGCTGCAATCTTTGCGAGCTGGCTATGTGCCTTGGCGTTTCATCAACACATCGGCTCTGTTTGCAGAATACAATCTAACTGATAAACAGATCGAACTGGCACAAAGAGGAGCAAGGTATACAGTGCTGAGCATTGAAAAACTGGAAAAGTTACCATTCACAGTGGCAGAAAAACCAGCTACAGAATGGCTTATTCATGGCAAAATCACACTACCTGTGACTATTTTTCAGTTTCAGTATTGCCTCAGACAAATGCAAGCAGGCAAATATGAAAGGTTGGGTAAGGAATACATTAAGACATCTTGGGATTTACCGTATACATATAGATGTTGGAGTGGGGATCGTGAAGTGTTTTTGAGCGGTACACACTGTAAACGTGCACTGAGCGGTTCGCTTATATGTCAGGACATTTCCTTACACGGGGCTTGTAATGGTTCTGTGGCTAATTTGTCTTGCCATCAGCAGGGTACACCAGCTGCTGTGATTAATCCAACGTTTGGACAACTTTCTAATGGGAGTTACCTCATGTTGAATGATCAGAGTTGCTGCGGCATGCTGCCAGGCATCCCATATCTAGTAACGGTCAACTCCAGGGTCACTTGCTGTATGCAAGTATTGTTTGCCCCAATAGACACAGTCAGGGAGTCGCCTCTATGGCCTTCGCTGAACGTCTCTTTTATAAGATTTGATACTTTGAGCAGAATGAAAGCCATGCTTTTACAGCAAACAGTGCCTTTGACCTCAGCCAAAGAAACCTATGATCTACAAATAGCAAGGACTTCGGCTGAGATACAGACTTTAATACGTACAAACTGCCCTATACATTTTGTGGAAATGATAGGACGAATCTTCAATATGTCTGATACAACAGGAATTGTACATGTATTTAAGAGCATTTGCTCTGGTCTGTTAGCACCTTTCCAGGCAATACTCGGAATCATCCCGAACTTTGCACATTCGGTGTTTGGTGGCATACCATTAATTCTAGCACTTGTTGCCGGAATTCTATTTCTCTTCCTGCTATTGCGCTATGGCCAGCCTATTCGCAGACATCACTCCGAGCGAAATGGAGAAAGCTCTCCTTGAACGAAAGTGCCATGAGCAAATAGTAGAGCTTTTGGGCATAAATCGTCTACGGGACCTTAATACCACGTGGTTCCTGTCATTCAGACCAATCTGGCAAGATTGCATCTTACCTGTTCTACGATGCCTGCTATGCGGTGTAGAATGCGTGTTGGACACCTGTCTAACATTTCCATCAGCGACGCCAACGGATATCGATACTCTGCTGGACCAGATAACGGCCCATGCTATGTGTTGTCCCCAGAGGCTTCCTATCCTGATGTCAGCATTCATTGAGATCTCACAGACGCTTCCGGCTGCTGCTGAGGTACGAGAAAGATCTACAGGCACACAGGTAACAACGGACGCAAACTTTGCTGCGACACCCTATGCTGGAAGCGAAGCTTCACATCTCTGTGCAATTAATCTGCTACACGAGGTGTTCCAACTGACACCAACTACAGTGGACAATGTTTTGTCTATAGAAGTAGATGATCTCATGTTTACACCAGACCCGTAAACTGACTCTGATTCAGCATACAGTGTTCCAGAGATGCAGTAACAATTTGGCCTTCATTTTTTCAAACCAACTTGGAACTCTACCAAAATTGAACTTTTTACCATTTTTCGAACGAAAATGGCACTTCAATCTGCTTAAAGTAGAACTAGCCTTATAGAACAGACTTGGCGGTACTTCCACAGACACTTAGTCATCTTGTGTGTCTCAAACAGTTCATTCATTTTCATGACATGAAATGACTTTTAATTTTTGAACAACTTATCGATCATTTCTTTGTCACATGTAAATATTACTGCTTCTTTCATTCCAATTGCATTTATTTCGAACTTTATGCCTGAAATGAAAAGCATTTGCTTCAAATGTACAGTACCTTTTGCATTTTTTACTATGTTTTTTAAATGCTTTTAAGAAAAAAAAAAAAAAAAATATGCGGTACTCCATTTTATGTTTAGCATTTTAAATGTTTAGCATTTTAGTATTATCGTATACACGAAAGTGGAGTGGGTGTTGTATTCCTCTTAGGGTGTCCATAAACGGGCTTTCCAGTATCATGTCCTTATATAGGCACAATTCGCCCTGCCCTTATATAGGCATAAATTCCCAGGCCTTATTTAGGCATTAAACCATGCACTCCAAATACAGGCATGGTCTCCGACATCCGTCCACCCTAACGTCACAACGAGTACATGAAGAACAGACCCTTAGGCTGCAGGAGTTTCCCTAGTCCAGGACTATTGATTTCTTCAAGGTCTCATATATTATGTATGAACCGTTATTCCTTAGGGGTTCATTCATGACGTCTTTCGCTGTCCGACTCACGTCAATACTAAACATTCCTAGGTACTCTCAGGTATAAATATACCTTCCCTAGCCATTGTAAACTAGAGGAGACCTCGACTTCAGAGGAGCCCGTATCCCGGCCTGACGCACTGAGAAGACGCTGTCATCCCTGCATGCAGAGAGTCCAGCTTCCAGTGATCTGACTTCCCTTGCGGGGTGTTGGAGTTCGAGTCTGGCAAAGAGATTCCAACCTCTCTCATTCCTCAGGTATGGAGCTGATGAGAACCTAGAGGGACTCTTGGCATACTAGGTATACTAGGCTTAACATACTCTTAGTATACCATAGTAAGGAATACTTCACCTACTTCATACCTCTCCCTACACCTAAGTTAGGTTAGGCACATTGGGGTAGAACTAGCTTAGCAACGCATCGTATGAGTACTCGCATTTTTAGTCTGTGTTATTTATGTAACAGCTTATGTACTAAAAGATAATGCTATCGCAGTATTATTTATTTCTACTGCTCACACTGTACATTATTTATCTTGCATACTGTCTTGTGATCGTAACAGCACATTTTACTTACACCAGAAACAAGACTGTTCAATAAATCTTTTATTGAAAACGTCCGTCTATTCCTTTCTGTGTAACTTGGAGAAAACTAAGCATGCACGACTGAGCTGAGTGAAATAGTTATCTATTGTTTCCACGACTCTGGGACACGTTCTGATTCTAAAGGGAAACACAGTGGTCATGTTTTGCGGCTGCCAGAAACTACTCCCTTCTTGTTGTCAAGGAGTTTCTAGTGGCCTCTGAGCTAGCTGGCACAAGTAATTAAGTTTAATATACTCAATAGGGACATACTGACCTTAGTCCTATGTCAAACCTATAGGATATATTATTCCAATGCGCAGAGCCTATTAGGGAAATAGGAGCTACACTACAGTATGTGTGCACCACTTAAACAGTAATAAAGTGAAAACACAACACAAGAAAAATCAAACATTTTAATAAACTATTTGACATCAAAATGACAAAAATCCAATCAGTAGAACCTAGAATATGCAATTTTAAAGATTTTAGGTAAGTCTGGCACCTAAAAGCACAAAGCACCCATCTCAGTTATCTTGTCATGCAAGACCGGGCAAAATCCACATGTTCCAGCCAACCTAGATGGAGCGTGGGCCAGACACAGGGTCCAGATTAGTCCCATTGAAAGAATTACCTTCTCAAAGTCCTGCGTGAAGAATCCAGTTCACAGTGGAGGAGGCCACGAAGACCAGAAAGAGAGTCACAGATGGTCGTGGCTGTAGCACGAAGAGCTGGCAAGGTGTCATGGATGGTCACTGCTGTAGCATGAAGATCCTATTGGGTGGCAAGGACTGTCATTGCTGGAGGTACACGTTGGTGGTCACTGCGGGCTGTCGATGCTGTTGCACAAAGTGCACATCTCAAGTTGCCGGTCGTCGCTCACGGTCACTGTAGCACAAAGGGTCGGGTTCACTGAAGCTTGTCATTGGCAGTCAGTGCATGCAGCAAGATCTCAGTGTGAATGGGCCCATTCACGGTCACGAAGGGTCCAAAACGTTCAGATTTCTCCTTTGTGTTCTGAGGAGTGGAGCTGGGAGGCACCTTTTGGGGATCGGGACTCACTCTTGCAGAATCCAACAGGACTCAGGCTAGTCCAGTTGAAGGTCCAGGCAGGTCTAGTTGCAGCAGAGCTTAACCCTCTGGTAGCTTGGGACAAAAGCAGCAGGCTTACCTTTTTAAAAATTCTTTTTATTCAATTTTGCAGTTATACAAGTTGTTACAATGACCAGCACATGTAATATCAACGGGCAGCCTCTTCTCATTGCACAAGACTATAAACTTAAATCAGTCATCACACGTGTGTGCTTTTTAAAGTCGCAGCTTGGCCAGCTCTTCTGGTATTCCACTGCAGGGGGTATAAATCAATTGCCAAGCCCATTCTGTAATCACGAGATAAACAAAACAGAACAACACAGAAATACGTGCCACTACAGTCAACCAGGAGGGGGGAGGGAGGTCAGAGGGGAAGAGTGCAGAAGGGGGAAATCACTCAAGGTCGTCAGGCCAGGGGGATAGCGAAACAGTCTTATTATTGTGCGTGTCGGGTGTGTGCTACGGCATCCCTAATCTTCTGGAATCTGGGGATGCGGCAGCTCCTCCGCTATCGCGTGCCATCTCAGGTATTTCAGTAGCAGGCCCCATACCTCTTTCAGTCAGGATTGTGCTGGCATTAGATTCCTGTATGCGGACAACTGTTCCTGGCAAAATGCTGCATCACCGAGCCATGCCTCTCTTTACGGAACCCGTGCCCTACCCCATGTCAATGCAATTCATCGCTTGGCAAAGAGCAGAGCAGGGCAATAAGCTTCCTGCTGCCTGCCCGAAGGTCCTTCACGTGGCCAAGTAACGCAGTCAAGGGGGATCTATCTAAGGAGGCTCCTGTCATTTCTACCATTGCGTCAAACACAGTTGCCCAATAGTGCTGAACTTGGGGGCATTCCCATGCCAGATGTAGGAACGTTGCGTCAGGTGAGCTACATCGTTGGCAGCGCGCCTCAGTGATTAAGCCTAGTTTTTTGAGCCAGACTGGTGTCCTGTAGAGACTGTGGAGGAATTTAAAGTGGATAAGATGCAGTCTGTAGTTTGGGGAGAGGGCGAGCGCCTGCCTGCAGCAAAATGTTTATTGGTCTTGTGTGATTGGGACGCCCATCGCAGCCTCCCAATCCCAATGGGCTCGCGGCGTGCGCACTGGTGCTGTGTGTTGCATATCGGTGTAGAGGCGCGTGATTAGCTTGCGCGGGGAGGGTTTTTTCAGGAACCGCTCCAAGGTTTGAAATATGGGGGGTGCCACCGGGGAGCAATTAATCAATCAATCAGGGAATTATTAAGCGCGCTACTCACCCTTGAGGGTCTCAAGGAGTTGGCGGAGGGGGGGAGCAGCTCCCGTCAGTCGAAGAGCCAGGTTTTGAGGGTCGTCCTGAAGATGTGCAGGGAGGGGGCATGTCTAATGTTGACCGGCAGCTCGTTCCAGGTCCTGGCCGCCATGTAGGAGAAGGTTCTTCCACCTGTTCTTGCTCTGCAGATGCGCGGGGGTTTGGTGAGGGTGAGGGCGGTGGATCGGAGGTTCCTCTAGGGTACGTGGAAGGAGATTCTGTTGTTGAGATATTGAGGTCCGGTGTTGTGGAGGCATTTGTAGGCTTGGGTGAGTATTTTGAAAGTTACTATCTTCTCAATGGGGAGCTAGTGGAGGTTGCGCACGTGTTGGGTGATGTGTTCGTGTTGAGGGATGCCGAGGACGAGTCTGGCTGCTGTGTTCTGTATGGTCTGGAGTTTGCGGAGCAGAGACTTGTTGATCCCGGCGTAGATGGCGTTTCCGTAGTCCAGTCTGCTGGTTATGAGTGCGTGGGTGACAGTCTTTCTTGACTACGAGGGGAACCATTTGAAGGTTTTGTGGAGGATACAGAGAGTGTTGAAGCAGGTGGAGGCGACAGCGTTGACCTGTCGGGCCATGGAGAGGGAGAAGTTGAGTATGATGCCAAGGATTTGGGCGTAGTCCATAGGGGTGGGAGGGCTGCCAAGGGCGGTGGGCCTCCAGGTGTTGTCCCAAGCAGAGGGCAGGGTCCGAGGACGAGGACCTCTGTCTTCTCCGAGTTGAGCTTCAGGCAGCTGCTGCTCATCCAGCATGCAACGTCTTTCATTCCATCAATTTGGTGAGGGAGAGGATGAGCTGGGTGTTGTCGGCGTAGGATACTATGCTGAGTCCATGCTGTCTGACGATGGCGCTGAGGGGTGCCATGTAGATGTTGACGAGTGTGGTGCTGAGCGACGATCCTTGGGGTACTCTGCAGTTGATCTCTGTGGGTTCGGAGAGGAAGGGTGGCAGTCTGATTCTTTGGGTTCTGCTGGTGAGGAAGGAGCGAAGCCAGTCGAGGGCGGTTCCTTGTATGCCGGCATCGTGGAGTCTGGTGGTGAGTGTGCGGTGGGAGACGGTGTCGAACGCTGCAGAGAGGTCAAGAAGGATCAGGGCTGTGGGGTGTCTTTGCTCGAGGAGGGTGCGGATGTCATCTGTGGTGGCGAGTAGAGCGGTCTCGATGCTGTGGTTGCTGCAGAATTCGGATTGGGCGGGGTCGAGGATGGAGTTTTCTTTGATGAATTTTGTTAGTTGCGTGTTGACGGTCTTCTCTGTGACTTTGGCCGTGAAGGGGAGGAATGAGATGGACCGGTAGTTCTTGAGGTCTGTGGGGTCTGCTGAGGGCTTCTTGAGTAGGGGTCTGACCTCAGCGCGTTTCCAATCGTCAGGAAAGATGCCGGTTTCGAAGGTGGCGTTGTTGGTGCGTTGCATTTCCTGAGCGATGGCGGCAGTGGCTCTATGGAAGATGTGCGGGGGCAGGGGTCCATGGGGGCTCCTGAGTGGATGCCTTTCATGGTTGATGCGGTGTCTTCGGTGGTGATTGGGTTCCAGTAGGAGATGGTGGGCTGGCCGGTGTTGCTGGAGGAGGGAGTGGTTTCGAAGTCAGGTGTCTGGTCATTGAAGTTGTCGTAGAGGCCCTTAATTTTCAAATGGAAGTAGGAGCCGAGCTTGTTGCAGAGGTCCTGGGAGGGGGTGATGTCCGTGGATTCGCTGTGGGGTTTGGTTAATTCCTGGATGACACTGAAGAGTTCTTTGGAATTGCTGGAGCTGGTGAGGATTTTGTTATGGATGAAGGTCTTTTGGTGGATCTGATGCGCTGGTGATGTTCTGTCATGGCTTTCTTGTAGGTGGTGTGATCTTCTGAGGTTTTGCTGTTTCTCAAGTTCTTCTTCAGGCGTCTGCAGGTGCGTCTGGACTCTTGGAGGTTAGCAGTGAACCAGGCGGCCTTCCTGGGGCGTTGTTTGTCGGTGTTGCGTAAGGGTGCGAGCTCGTCTGCACAGTTGGCGATCCATTTGTGGAGTTCTTTGGCTGCGAGGTTGGCGTCAGTAGAGGTGGTGGGTGCATCTCGGTTGAGGGCAGAGTTGAGTTGTTCCTCAGTGACTTTGCTCCAGTTTCTTCGTGGAGGGCGGAGTGTGGGTTTGGGTGGCGTGGGTTTGCTGATGAGGAAGTGTACGCAGTAGTGGTCTGTCCATGGTGGTTGCATGGTGTGGCTGAAGCGGATGTTGTTCCCACCTGCGAAGATGGGGTTGGGGGTGTGTCCTGCCTTGTGGGTAGGGGCAGTGACGAGCTGTTTCAGTCCGATGTTGGCGAGGTTGTCCAGAAGGGCGGTGGAGTTGGGGTCGCTGGGGTTGTTGAGGTGGAAGTTCAGCTCTCAGATGAGCATGTAGTCCATGGAGGCGATGGCATGGGGTGTGATGAGGTCGGCGACGGTTGTGGTGAACGAAGCGCGTGGTCCTGGGGGTCTGTATGTGAGGGTGCCACGCAGTGTGGTTCTAGGACTGGTCTGGATCTGGAAGTGATGGTGTTCTGTGGTGGCGGAGGGGTCGCTCGTGATGGAGGTGGAGAGTCGGAGGGAGCTCTTGTGTGCGATGGTGAGTCCTCCTCCTGGACGGTCCTTCCTCTGGATCTTGCATCTGTCAGGGATGGTGGTGGCAATGCCTGGGGCGGAGGAGGCGTTGGTTCAGGTTTCTGTGAAGAAGGCGATGTCTGGCGAGAGGGTATCGAGGAGTTCCCTGATCTCTAAGGTGTGTTTGTGCAGGGAGCGCACATTGAGGAGAATGCACTTCAGGGATTCGGTGGTGTTGGCATCCGATGAGGGGGCAGTGACCGTGGGGGTTTGGAGGGTGGTGAAGGTCTGGCGACGGCAGGAGAACTGGCCATGGGTAGTGTTTGGCGTGGACAGCTGGCCGTTGTTGTTCCGGGGTTGAGTGCGAGGAGGGCAGCTCCGTTGTAGCGGTGGGTACAGGAGAACCAGGGTTCCTGGTGCTGGTCGTGGTCGGGTTGCAGATGGGCGCAGACGGGCTTGCCTTTTGCGCGCTAGCAATGCGGCCGCACAGCGGCCACCATTGAATAGGGAAGGGGGGAGGGAAGCGGAGTTGGGAGGTGGGAGTGGGAACGGCAGGGGGAGGGGCCACAGGGGCAGCAGCAGCAGGGAAAAGGGTGGCTAAACAGGCACGAAGGAACAAAACATGGGCACAGGGCACAGAACGAGCAATGGGGAGAACAAAAGTGAAACAAAAATCAGCAGAACAGAACCAGAACCACAGAAGGACAATACCAGGCACAACAACAAGAAACAAGGGCACAGGGCATAGAAACGAGCAATGGGGAGAAAAAAGTGAAATAAAATTAGCAGAGCAGAACCAGAATCACAGAAGGACAGCACCAGGCACAGCAATAGCAAAAATGAGTTAAGGGCACAGCGCGCAAACAGACAGCAGGGGGGCTTGAACACCTACCTGGAATGGTGTCGGCGGCAGTGGCACAACTGCGGAGCTGCAGGGCGCAGAGAGCAGGGACTCTGGCCAGGTGGTCAGAGGTCCTGCTCAGACACCCTCGCAGCGACCACCATTAAAAAGAGAAGGGGGGAGGGAAGCGGAGCTGGGAGGCGGGAGTGGGAATAGCAGGGGGAGGGGCAGTGGGGGCAGCAGAGACAGGGAAAAGGGTGGCTAAACGGGCACCAAGGAACAAAACAAGGGCACAGGGCACAGAACGAGCAATGGTGAGAACAAAAGTGAAACAAAAATCAGCAGAACAGAACCAGAACAACAGAAGGACAACACCAGGCACAGTAATAGCAAAAACGAGTTAAGGGCACAGTGTGCAGACAGGCAGCAGCAGGGCTTGAACACCTACCCGGAATGGTGTCTATGGCAGTGGCACAACAGCGGAGCTGCAGGGGGCAGAGAGCAGGGACTCTGGCCAGGGGGAGATAGACGCGCAGAGCAGCACGCAACTGTTAGTATGTCATCTGTTCAAGGGTGGTGAGGTCTCTGCTCTCCCTGATGTGTTGCAGTGCGATGAAGGTGCCCTCCTGGAATATATCTCCCATTTTGGTGAGCCTAATGGATCACAGCCTAGCACAGGGGCGGGCCTCTGCCCGAAATGGCATCGCCAGGTGCTTTATCAGAGGAACCATGGGGGCATGCATTACTTCTTGTCTTGCCCTCCCTCTCATATCATGCCAAGACCTCACCATGCATCCCACCGTGTCATATGCAGTCCTAGGACGGGGTCTTGTCCGGTATAAAGCTGCAGGTAGGAGAAGCGGGAATACCTGATCTTGCGCGGGGGCCGTGTGCACCATGAATGGGGTGGGGTATATCCAGTGATGTGCAAATTGTGCTTGGCCACACCAGTAGGAGAGGTCGAAGTTGGGCGCCCCAAGTCTGCCCTGCTCGAATGGGAGGGTGAGAATTTCCCAAGCTATCCTGGGCTGTTTTCTCCTCCTAAGCAAGAGTGACCATGTTGGAGCGTAGTCGCTTCCTGAAACTGTTAGTGAGAGGGAGCGGTATGTTTGTGAATAGGTAGAGGAGCTTGGGTAAAATGACCATCTTAGTGATGGCCAGTCGTCCGGTCAGGGATAGAGGCAGCATGATTCAGCTCTTTATGCGTTGCTCCAACAAATCCATTAATCTACCATAGTTGGAGTGCCATATTTCCTCGGGGCCCCGGCTAATCCATATGCCCAAGTATTTCACGGGGTCACGCGTCCACTGCAGGGGGAACTCCGAGTGGACCTGTGTGGTGGCCTCCGTCAATGGAAAGATCGTTGATTTAGCCCAATTAATTACGATACCTGAAAGTCCGCCAAACCTAAGAAACTCTCTGATTAGGGGGTCAAGATTAGTGGCGGGATGTTTGACATAGAGCGTGACGTCATCCGCGTACAGTGAGACCAATACCACCCGGGGGATGAACGCTAGTCCTCTGTGGGCATGCAAAAAGCAGAGGCAATAAGGGCCATCCCTGGTAGGTGCCGCGGGAGACCGAGAACGGGGGCGTTATCACGTCATTCACCAGTATTCGCGCAGTGGGGGATGCATAGAGAAGCGCAATTAATCTGATGAACTTGGTGCTGAGACCTATCCGTCTGAGTAAGGCAAATAAATATGGCCATTCAAGTGAATCAGATGTAAGCCTGGGCGGAGTTTGCGGTGTTCCGCTAAGGGGAACTCCTCGAAGTGCAAAAACAACTCCGCCGTGCTACGCGGAGCTCCGCGAGCAATGGAGTGCATTAGATAAATGCAGTTCACTGTGATTTTCAGTGCCAGGTGCTTGTCCGCAGTGTGCAAACATCACGAACGGCACCATACACAGCGCAAATGGGCGCTGCTTCTTTTTTGCCACTCGAGTAGATTTTTACTCAAGCTGCAGCTTTCTCAACGCGAACAGACGGTTTTTCACCGTGAGCGGTGGCGAGCATACACGACCACTTACAATGAGAAATCTGACTGCCGGCATTGAGAAATCTCACTGGGAGGTTGATTTTCCACGCTCGTGCTCACAAACTTGATGTTGACGATCGCGAGCGAGGAAAATTCTCGCCCGGAGGTGGATTTTCCTCGCTTGCGCTCGCCAACTTGATGTTGACGAACACGAGCGAGGGAAAAAACTCTGCTCTTCTATGCGAAGCAGAGTTTTTCAGATCTCACGAGCTCCGCGTAACGCAGAGTGCAGAAAACTCAGCAAAGGCCGCTAGCAGAGCGGAGTACACCGCCCAGACTTAATCAAATGCCTTGGTGGCATCAAGAAAAATTGCAGCTGCCTGCAGTTGGGAGTCCACCACTTGCATTGTGGCGAAGAGCGTTCAGAGGTTATGAGCCGTGGCCCTGCCGGGGACAAAACCGCCCTGGTCCGGGTGCAGCACCCTGGGCAGCAATTATCTATCTACATTAATCATTGAAAGTGGCCGATATGGGGCGCATCTGAGAGGATCCTTGCCATGTTTTAGAATTGTGATAATGAGGGCCTCACAGAGCGATGGGGGGAGCACTCCCTTTTCTACCGAGTCCTCATACATGTTTATTAAATGTGGAGCAAGGAGGTCAGCATATCTTTATAGAATGCGACGGATAAGCCATCTAGGCCATGGGTCTTGTCACCCAGAAGGGCCTGAATAGTTCTGATGACTTCCTCCTCTGTAAAGTGTTTGTCCAGGTAGGCCCTATGGCTCACCTCCAGCCCCACCAAATCCAGTGTGTCGAAAAATTCTTCCAATGCGGGCAGGGTTGTGTCTAAGCCGGGCCCGGAAAAGGGATGCATAGAAGAGAGCATCTCAGCCTGCACAGCCGATTGGCCTACTGTCAAGTCCTCATCTGTAGTGTCTTCCCAGCTGATTCGGTGTCCCCCCCAGCGCGCCCGCTATCATGACATATCTGCCCAGCTTGTCAGTTATTGTTACTCGCATGCGCCAGTGCAGCCCTTTTCTAATGAGGATGTCTACGCCGTGGGCGTAGTTTGAGTAGCAAGCTGTGTGTTTCTCACAGCAGCCGCCCGCATGTACTCTCAGTGACGTGCAATTCCTGTAGGAGGCAGATATCTGCCTTGTGGCGGTCCAGCTGCGCAGCTACCATTCTGGTCTTTCGTGCATCGTTTAGGCCACGCACATTCCATGTGATACACTTAGCCCTGGTCATGTTGCCTTATGTGATATAATGCCTGTATGCGTGCATTGTCTTCGGTGATGTCGAGAGGTGTCAGTCGGGGAATAACGTAGATGAGGAAGGGTAATGAAGCGGCACAAAGAACAGTTACAAACCAAGAAAATCCCCAAAAGGACCCCCCCACCCACTCGAGCCCCCCAATCAGGCTGAGCATGATACCCAAGCAATCCCCATCCCCAACACAAATGCATCTTTAGTTGTTGCCAGGTTAACATCCCCGGGGGGAAGTCTAGGAGCCCACCAAGACCACCCATAGGGCTGAGCGGCAGGGCACAGTCTCGGAGGTAAGTTTCCAGTCTAGTGACATAACAAATGGGTGAGAGCTTCGCCGGCAACAAACAAAAATTCTCTGATTACTGGGAAAGGATACATGTTAGGAGAATTGCTGTCACACGAAACCGGGTCTGAACATTTCGCGGGAGCTTGCCCAGTGATCGCCACAAGTTTGACCATGCAGTTTACAACTAAACATTGTCGCTGGTGCGATTATCCTCATGGCCTTCTTTCCTGGTCCGATCAGTCTTATTATGAAGGTGCAGGTCCTTGACAAAGTCTGCCGCAGTCTTGGGGTCTGTGAAGTAGGTGGTCTTGCCAGCATGGAACACTCAAAGTTTTGTCGGGTATAGTAGGGAGTATTTGACTTCCAGTTGCTGCAGGGAGCACTTCATCAGTAGAAAGTCTCTCCTGGCTGCTTGTAATGCCAAGGTGAAATCTGGGTAGAAGGAGATCAAAATTCCTTGGTATACCACTTTGTGCATGTCTCAGGCAGGGTGGAGCACAGTGTCCCTGTCTCAATAGTTCAGGAGGCGTGCAATTATAGGCCTTGCCAGCGCACCAGGAGGAGGACGAGGGCCAAGAGAGCGATGAGCCCATTCCACGATAGACACAGGTGAGAGCGACTCTCCGAAGAGGATTCGCAGCATTTCTTCGACGTAGACTTCCACTCATGACATGGCAGTGGATTCTGGCACCCCTACTATAAGAAGATTATTGCGACGTGACCTGGCTTCCAAGTCTTCGTTTTTATTTCGTATCACCTCAAGGACCTTTTCCATACGAAGGAGTTTTCCAAGAGTGTCCACATCGTAGTCTTCTAGCGCAGATGTGCGCGGTTCCACCTGTTTCAGTCGCTCCCGTGGTTTGTCACCTTTACCTTTAGGCGGTCAAACATATCTGCTAGAGAGTCAATTTTGTTATCAATGGCGGTAAAGGACTGTTTCAAGTCTCTGAATATCTCTTTAATGTCCGGTTCAGTGGAGGTGCCACCAGTTGGTTCTGCTTCCAAATGTGCGTCCTCTGCTGTAGGGGGTCCCATAGTGGGCCTCCGCTGCTTGAAGACCAGCTTTGATTGTTTAGTGTCCACCTTCCTCATGGCTATCCAGGCGTGTGGCGTGCAGCCCCCGGGTCGTGTACGTGTTGTAAAGGCGGCGGCGCCCGCAGCAGCGCAATGCTGAATGTGCCCGCAGCACCACTCCCCGCACCCAGTTGTCTTTTGTGCGGTCGCTGGGACTGTTTGGTTGGTGGAGTGCGACCGGTACAGGTGCTTGCCTGCCCCCCCTCCAGGCAGCACCCCCTCCGCTGCACCTGAGGCGTGCGACCTACAGCTGTTCCTCACAGCAGGGCATTGTTGCACATATGAGGAGCGTGGGTGGCTTTTTTAAGTGCGCCAGGTCTAATCCGGGCTCTTTTGGACAGAGGCCCGACATAGTGGACAGTCCGTGGTGATCAGCTGAGCTTGCGCAGGGTCGTATTCTGTCACAGGCCTGGGTACATTACTGAGTAGAAAAGGTGAGGCTGCAGGAGGGCGGCGCCCCACATATTGGCCCTTGACCACAATGCCTTGTCTGGGCACCTCCGCCCGTCATTGCCGCTATCACAGTGGGGGGAACTGGCTGCCACCCGTGAGCACCCCCTCGTCACTCAGCCCGCACACCTGGGCAATCGGAGCACAGCTGCGGCCAGGGGTCCTCCCCCGCCGGCAGCGTTCAAGCAGGGGGCCCCTTGGGCGCCGTACCTGGGCGCGACACTCACTTTGGGGCCTAAGCTAGGCCTGAGGGTCTATTCGCACCCCGCGAACAATGCAGGGCCTTCCGGCCGTCCCAGGCCACGTCCCACCACGTCCCGGCCGGGAGCGTGCATACCTTACAGTTGCCAGAGGCACGGGGGCAGTCTCCCCATCTCCGCCGCCGGTTCTGGGCACAGGAGGCCCATCTCAGTTCACTCGCCGCCCACCTGCCTGCCAGAAGGGCCCCAGGCAGCAGCCCATGTCGCGTCCCAGGCCACAGCTCCCTCGGTGTCTCTGCTCTCCTCCATGCTAGGCTGGAGCCTCGCCACCCAGCGCTCCGTCCGCGGATCGGTGCCTCCGGAGCCACCTGCCCCGAGATTCGCAGCAATTAGGGCTGTAACCTCCCAAGTCAGATCCGCGCTGGTAAGAGGTTGCTACGATGGCTGGAAAAGCAGATAAATGACGGATTTCTAGGCATGCCATCGGAGCCTCACGACAACGTGGCCATCTTGGAGTAGGGCTCACTAGTGTCCCCCAGGCTTACCTTAGAGGCAATGTGTAAGGTATTTCGGCAGCCCACAATCAGCAATAAACACTACACAAGAAAAATACCATATCAATTTAGAAAAAAAGGGTAGATTTTAATAAATTATTTGACAATAAAATGACAAAAATCCAATCAGTAAGACCGGGGTTATTAATTGTTAAAGTTCAAGGTAAAAACTAGCACCCAAAAGATCAAAGCAGCAACCACAGACATCTAGTTGCATGAGACTGGGTCAAAGCCTAAAAGAATGGTCGACCGCGATGAAGCTCAAGTCACATTCAAGAAGTGGATTGGGCCTGTTCGACGCTTCCCTATGGACTTCGAAGACATTCTGAGAAAAGTGTTCTGAGAAGTAAAGTGCAGCGGGGCAGGGCTGCAGGCAGTGTCCGTGGGGAAAGTGTCATCGTCGAGGAGCCGCTGGACGAAGTTACAGTGAAGATTTCTACTTTCAGAAAAAGCTGAAGGCTGTAGCCAGGGAGAGTTCCAGGAGGCCAGAGACCCCTTTTCCGAAGGACCGCTGAACAGGATTTGCTGCTGTGGAGAAGAACGTAGCAGGAACTGCCGCGAAGTCAGGCCGATCAGTGGTGCACCTTGGGCGGATAGGCAAGCAGGTTGTTCCCGGTGTCCTCTCAGTTCTCAGATCAGTTTATAGCTAAAACATGTTATTAGTCCTAGGTTTTGAATTTTGACTATCTGGGCACCTTTAATTCCACAACCAAGGGTCCAGAAAGAGAGGGGTCCCACTTGGGGATTCAGGACTCACTCAGGCTGGGTCCAGGATCGGGTTCAAGATGGTTGCAGCCTTTTCTGTCCTTGAGACTCTGATCAGGAGGCCAATCAAATAGCCCTTGGAGTCACTCTGGTAGCAATGGGTTCAAGTGAGGAACAGGGCTCAAACAGCAGGGCAGGCCTCTGAGGGTTCAAGGCAGTCTCCAGGCAGCAAAACAGTCCTTCTAGGTGAAGCAAAGTAGTCTTGTGAAGTACACAGCAGGCCACAGTAGCAGGCAGTCCTCTGAGGGTCATCTGCAGTTCCAGAAAGTGTACTGAAGAAGGAGTCTGAGAGTCTCATTTTTTAAACCTGGTGTCTTCTTTGAAGTAGGAGAAGTAGAATGCAGGGGTGACAAGTCTTTGTGTAAATGCAGAGCACAGCCTATTCAGTTGCAAGTGGGGCTGTGCCCATCTCTGTCCCCTCATCCTGCCAGTTAATGGCCAAATCAGGCACACCTAGTTCAGTCTATTGTTTGGCTGTATTGGTTTAATAAACAAAGTCTAACTGACAACTATACCCAATCATCTGACCTTGGACAGGCTACAGGCACCAAATAATTTGGGGCAGGAAAATACCAATTTTCTAAAAGTGGCATTTTAAAAACTTTAACAAAAATCCGACTTTACCACTGAACAGGATTTTCAATTAAGATTTCCAGACACCAAGCATGGTGTCTTGCTAGGTGTTCCAAATCAAAAGTTAGCACATATTCAATGTAATAAGGCAAACCAATGTTATTCTATGGGACAGGTAAGCCTCACAGTATTGAAGAAATAATTTAGGAGTTTTTCTCTACCAGTTTGTGTAAAATGTAAAAGTACATGTTCAACCTTTTAAGTACAATGCTCCCAGCCCTATCGGCTACCTAGGGCCCACCTTTGGGGTGACTTATATGCAATAAAAGGGGAGTTTAAGGCTTGACAAGGGGTTGCATTGACAAGTCGAATTGGCAGTTTAAACCTGCATTCAGGCTGCAATGGCAGGCCTGGGACATGTTTTAAGGGGCTACTTAAGTGGGTGGCACAATAGGTGCTGCATGTCCACCAGTAGCGTTTAATATACAGGCCCTGGGTATATGGTATACCACTCTAAAAGAGACATATAAGTAAATTAAATATGCCAATAAGTTGAAGGCCAATTTTACCATGTTTAACGGAGAGAGCACGAGCACTTTAGTACTGGTTAGCAGCTCTACATTGCACAGAATGCTAAACCCAGCAAAAACGAATTTCAGCATAAAGTGGAGGGCAAAGGCAAAGGGTTTAGGGGTAGACAATCCACAGGCTGACAGATCTAACATTAATGTTTTAATGCCTCACTCAGACACTTAAATGTGATAGTCAATCCTTCTCAACTACTTAGATGAAGGAAATGCAGTCAGAATATGCATAGCAGGGAACAGCCACACTATTCCAAATTGGTCAGAACAACCCTGTAATAGTTTCTAACTGACACCCTATTCAGACAAACCATAAGGCACTCTTGTGTCTGATCAGTGGCCCCTTCCATCAAAAATTGTTTGGCTCTTCTCCACCAACAGGTTTTTTTTTGCCATATGAAGGTTCAATTGTAAGTTTAAAATTCACACCTTATTGATACTAATCAATCATGGTCCAACCTTTAATTAATCCACTCAGGACCCTTACCTTTGTTCTCACTGGACATGCCTGCATTGGTAGAACTTTGAAGAAGGCTAGTTTGATTGTGTGGTACCTCTGACTGTATATTAGGAGTTGTAGGCCACAGAGAGGGACACACCATTTTCCTAAGACCCTTTAATTCTGTACCTACTGAGCATCTCTCTGTTGCACTGTTGCATTGGCATACCCTTTTCATGGAGAGGTCCAGTTTCACTTCATACTGCCAGCATATTGTCACTAGCTCTTCTTTTGTATTTGTGTTTGCATAGCAGTTGCTTGATTTGTAGTCACATCTTGTTTGTCCATCCATCTAATGACATCCAGTGGACTTTTTACTACTCCCAAGTGTGTGTGATTGTGTGTGTGTGTTTATAAATACACAATTCCAAATCAAATAAAAATCCTGCCTACTGTTTTTGGTAATATCACAATCATTAACTTTAGGTCAATCGTTGGATAGCCAACACATACTATAGACCATCATACAATTCCATAAAACATTAACATAAGGCTACAAGGTGAGAGAATGCTAGTCTTCAGGAAACATCTACAAATACACTGGTGTATTAACAGATAGCCTCCCTCTCAAAAGAAAAAACAAGTACATAGCAAGGCTCATTTTATTCTTAAATGAACTGCAAATTGTCCATGAATCCTCCTATGTTCTCCTGGAACCCAGAACAGGTACATATGTCTGCTGCTCCAGATTCACCTCAAATGTTAGGCCATGGTAGATAGTTCAATCAAGTGCCCTCATGAGCATGCAAACCCATGGTGTATCCCTCTAGGAGCTGCATACTTTCCTTTCCTTGTGGCCACCCCAAATGACACCTGTGCTGATATATTTTTATGCACAAGCACTCCTTTTTTCCACGTGGTTTGAGTGTTTCCTTCATTAGAGCAGCCACTCTCTTTTTGTCTGCTGCTGATGGAGAGGTTACACATCCATGATCTCCTTCAGCTCTGAAGAACACGTAGTTCTTGCTGAGATTGCTGTGAGGGTTCAGCCACTAAATAATGAGATTCCTGGTACAATGGCCTGTATTTTGACTTCCCCAAGGTTTTCAGATATATATGTGCATTCCATATATCAATGCTGGTGATGATATTAGTCACTTTGTAATATTTTGTTTATTAGCGCGTAGTCAGGACAATTATTTTATCACTTAAAAGTGGCAGACAAAAGAGGTGGAGCTGGATGTGCCCTGTCCAGGGAGTCTCAGAACAACAGAGAAAGAGAAATTTGCACCCAGCTACTATACAAAGCTATTTGCAGTACCAACTCTGGTGAACAGTGAAGCAGGAGGGGGCGTAAACTGTCCCTGTACTTTAAAGAGGCACCTGTATCCCCACTCCTCTCATAGAAGCCAGGCACCACTTCAAGGGATCTCAGAAATATTCGTACAATCTACATCTATTATTGGCAGTTTCTATTCAGCCTCCATCTTGTGTTCTATTCACACACACAAAATTCAGCATGAATTCTTGTCTCCATACAATAAAGAACAAGAGATACACTCCACACTCATCTTACTCCCCACATGTACATATGCAGTGCACACACACTCTCAATAAAAGTCCGTTTTCAACCTACCTAGAGCCCATTACGCTTGCTGTTCACAAGCAGCTGGGCTTATACATAAGCATAGGCATTGTAGGTGCAGCTGAAAATCAATGTTTAACAGAGATTGCAGTTGGTGAGACCCCCTTGAGAAGGTTCATAACACAGCAAAGGTCCAAATACCAGAGGTCCACAAGTGAACTACTAGATGCTTTCATGGGTTGAATCCAATTTTACCACACAGCAACGACAACCAATATTTTCGTCCATGCATGTATTTGAGAATTTGTCCCATTTTAATCACATAGTTCAAGTGTATCATCCCATACTACTTCAGTTGATAGCATATTTGTGACATGCCTGTGATTTTGCTTTAAAAAGGTCTTACATTGACAAATGTATATAATTTGTGGTAATGATGGTTTTCCATATTCGTCTCAGACCTAGGACAAGTGGACTGAGATAGTGAAAACAAATGTCAAATTCGTCCTGGGCTGTAGTATGAATGATATGTAATCCAATACACTTGCATTATATATATAGTTGTAAGAAGGACTCCTCTGAAAGGTTAATATTTCTGCTATGTTGTTCTCGTTTACAATTAGGTCTTTCTTTATAATTTACATATAATTGTGTAGGTGTCACTTTCTTTGGCCTGCACTTAATGGCATACCTTTGTGCACATTGGTTAAACATAAGATCTGTATCTTAACCCCTTGTGTGCTTCGGACGGCCCCCGGCCGTCCGACGTCACGGTGGGCGTGTGCGGAGGACGGCCGGGGGCCGTCCGAACCACGCCCACTCATTAAAACGCCCGCACAGCGCGAAAATTCGCGCAGCGCGGAAGGGGTTAAAGGCAGCGCACTGAATTTTGTTGGGGCACTGTTTTACATTTATCATTTTCAGCTCCACAAATATGAAATGGACTGATATTCTTGTCACCGAGTATAGAACACCTCTCCAAAAATGCAAGCCTAGAACAATCTTGTCAGTTTAAGCTCTGATATTAGTTGTTTAATAATTTGATTGGTGAACGAGTGTAGGAAAGTAATTGTCACTGCTAATATTCTATCATAGATGACAGTCCCCTGATAATCTTCAGTCTGATTTTTGTAACATTTAGGTGAACTGAATTGAAATATTTACTGTTCCTGAGTATGTCTCTTGATACTAGACCTTAAGTAAAAGTGGAACATATTAAATATTCTATCAGGGTCTATAAAAACTGTGGGCCTGATTTAAAGTTTGGGCGTCAGGGTACTCTGTCACAAACATGATGCAGTATTCTGTGTGCCAAACCCTTGTCTGTGCTCCTCATTTAAAGTCATTTAAAGCCAGGAAGACCATGCAAAGTCATTCCTCGGACAGAGTAGAGGCCATCAGAGAAAGAACTTTAGGGTGAATGGTATAAAGTCTTTCTGTCCCTCACTGCCCGACCCTATAGGATAGGACAAAACCACAGACAACCTCACACCCTGGTAGACAACTCTTAGGGTGAGGGGTCATTATTTTTCAAAATAAACTCCTGGAACAGAGTTTGATTTTGAAAGACAATTCTTTTTTAATCGTTTGATGGCTGGCTATCATGGTTGACAGTACCATCAGCCAAAATATTCCTACATTGACAGGGACTGCCATGACGGTGGTTCCAGTCAATGTCGAGAATTGTTTGTAGCGCAACAGGACAACTCTAAATTTGGTGGGCAAAGGTCCCTTTGGATGCTGGAGGTATTGTCCTTTGCCATCCAGAGGAAGCAAACTCCATCCATTAAACTGTAAATCAAACCCTGTATATTTGCAGTCAAATAACCCAGCAATACCACATATAATTCGTCTCAGCTAAGCCTCCAAGGGTCAAAGACCTGTGTAGCACCTTCCTCACAATACTTAGGTATTTGTTGGTCCTCTCAAAAATATGTATATCTTGGATTCCAATTGCATAAATTGGTAAAGTTAAATACATTTTAACATATTGAAAAAGAAACAATAATTTGAGGAGTATTGTCATCTTAGTGTCATTCTCCCATTCAGTCAGTTAGAGGGGAACATGTTGGTTTTGGTATAAAAGCTTTTTTATTTTTACTGAGGAAGCTAAAATTTTCAGAAACTTCTTCAAAGTTGTTAACAGAGATACCTAAATATTTGACCTTCAGACCGTGGCAGGCTGAATCTGATTTTTGGTAAAAATTTAAAGTTGGAAGGATTTGCTCAATAGTCTGTCACCTTCCTTTTATCATCGAGATCAGCATACTGAAAGGTTAAGGCTTGTGGCCCTTCTGTTGGAAAAGAAGGTTGGGCAGCGATAGCTTCACCTTATGAATAGTTAAGGATTCATAAAAAATAAAGATTTCCATCTTCCTCCACAGACTATCTGTTAATGGTAGAAGATTGGGTTTGGTGGGAGACATGTTAAGGTTTGCTTTACATCTGCATCAAGGGTGTCAGCATCCGGGTAAGACCCAGGCTAGACTGACTGACGGGGATGCGTACATTGCCTGCATTGTAGGGAAAATGTCTTCAGTGATTTGAAGTCCTGTTGTGAGCAGAAAAATCTTTCAGAAGACAGTTCTTGGCAAACCTTCGTGCAGCCTGTACCTCACATAATTTTAAATTCAAGATATGACCTTGTGCTCATTTTTGATGAGAGATACCAGCAAGCGAAATTCACAAAACTTAATGTCATTTTGCTTAATTGTCAGCACTTGTAATTGAAAATGGGATTTTGCAGATTTCAGATTCTCAGCATTATTGACACATAGACATCCTAATAACCACAGAGAAAGACATTTTGACAATTATCAAGAAGGCAGCCACTGATTTTCTATAAGTGTTAGCTACGTCTATGCAAGAGTAAATGTTGGCAGCACTTTTTCATATCTGTTGGCCTGTTAGGAAGACTTGCTGATCTGAATGTATTATGATTCATGCCATGCCATTAAACCTTGCCGCTAAAATATTGGGGTACATTTTGTAGTTAATATTTAAGAAGAGAAATTGAGTGGGAAGGTATGCAAACCAAAAGGTCTTTATTAGACTTCAGGTATATTGATATTCACATGCCCTTCCAAGAAGTGGGTGAAAGTAAGCCAAGCCTGTCTTCCTTCCCACAGATTTGATATCAGAGGCACATAGGTGAAGAGTTATGTTGCTAATTCAATTCAATTAATCTTTATTCAGTATATAATCAAAATAAACCATAAAAGTACCTCAAAAATATTACATCATTTAAAATGGGAAACAGCGTTACATCCGAGAATAGTATAACAATTCATATGGAGGACTGATCTTAATTTCTAGGCACAAATCTGTCAAACTCCCTGTTTTTATATGCTTCGGGCCTCATTTCCAAGCCCATTGCGCCACCGGTGTGTTACTTGTTTTCACACAACAGCAGTGCAACTGGCTTGCCCATATTTACAAGACCATGTAAAGTCACCCTGCGTGACTTTTCATGGCCTTGTAAATATGGGCCCCTTTCACGCATTACTCTGCGTGAAAGAGGCTTTCCATGGGTGTTGCCGTCGGTGTTCCCATGCAACCTGAAACATTCCCAGATTTGCCATGTTTTGTACAGCTGGGAATGCATCAGAGTCCTACGTCTCCCCAGGGGAGGCATAGGAGTGGTGCTATGAGGAGAAATACTTTCATTTCTCCTAGCTTTTCCGTCTTTCTATGCATGCTGCATAGGAAGAGGAAAATGCCATTAATAATTGTTTTGTACAGGAATGTGTCCCTTCCCGCACAAAAACAATCATCCCCGCAATGCAGGCATCCTTGCAACATGACTGAAGGGTGTCTGCATTGATGCACAGCTGCTGTTTGTGCACCGTCATAGATACAGTGCATTCTTACCCTTTTATTTTGACACACAGCAGTGCAGCAGGAAGGCTTGCTGCGCTGCTATGTGTCAAAATATAGTAAATGAGGTCCTTCGGTTCTTGCAGCCATAGATGGTCCTGGAAACTCTCTTTAATAAAGAGCGAGAGACTTTGCTACATCCAGGGTGTCCCACAAAAGGGGCAGGCCAATCCCATATAGTATGGATTTAATATATGCAAACAAAGGTTTCCTCTCTCAGTTCAAGGATCTTAGTAATGTCTTTATTGTTGTTCCGAATGATTCTAACTTATCTGTGCTGTAGAGTCTGTACCAGTATATGTTGGGTCGAATCATCACACTAAGGCTAATTAGGTAGATGCCAATGTCCATACGTTGGGGAAGATGGGTTTCTCTGAGGGAGGTTGAGAAGACACCTAACAATACTATTTTCTACCTTTGAGAGTTAATCGACCCTCACATGACCCCAAAGCTTTGCTCCATACATGACTGAGTCTTTCATATTTTTAGATTATAAATCTCCACTGCAGGCACAAGGAGACATGCCTAGGCTTTCCTGTGCATTTTAATCATGGCACCCAATTCCTGCTGAAGCTTCATAGAGCTTTTACCAATGTGTGTGATCCAAATGAGCTGTGAGTTAAGCAGACCCCCAGGTACTCAAACTCCTGAACGTGGTCCAAGGGCGTACCATGCACCAAAATATTACCCCTTCTTGCTTTTTTGGGGTTGACTCCCGCCAACAAGCTGTTCCGCCCTCCCCTCAACCTCTACTTAATGGTGGCCACTGCACGCTGAGACGAGCAAGTCCCCTAGGGATTCTGCTCTCCCAGCGCTCAGCTCCACCAACAGCTCTCCTAGGCAGTGCCTCTGCCTTTCACCACCGCTGACCGTGGTTCGAGGCCCTGCTCTGCCTTCCAGCCAGTTGCACTCGGCTATCTCTTGCCTGCCATCATTCTTATTTTCACTCTCCACTAAATTTTTCTTTAATTTTCCTTCCCTTTATTTTTCCTTACTTTATTTTTCATTTACTTAATCTTTCGCTTTTTTCTTTCCCCGTTCAGCCTCCTCTCAGCTGTTTTCCCACTGCTGCTGCCCCCACGGCCCCTCCCGCTCCTTGGTGTTACCGCTCCCCCCTCCCGGCTGTCCCACCCTCCCGCCAGTGCTGCAGTTCCTCGACTCTCTATGTACTCAACGTTGGCAAGAACAACAACTGCAAGCTCTTTTCATCTCTCGACACCTGCCGACACTGCCGCTGCTCCTTCACCTTCGCCATGACCCAGGACCCACCTCCACCCTCCAGCTACAACTCCATTGCACCCCAAACCCTGCAATGCATCCTCCTCAAGTTCCGCTCCCTCTACAGATGCCGCGGAAATCTGGGACCTCTTTGACAGCACCACCCCTGATGTCGCCTTCCTTACCGAAACCTGGACGAACGCCACCTCAGGACCAGACATCGCAATCGCCATCCCAGAAGGACTGCCCCAAACGCCCCGGGGGAGGCATCTCCCACAAGGCCAACCTCCGTCTGAGCACCCACACCAACTGGCCCACAGACCTGATGGAGCACCTCCACTTCAAGATATAGAGCAACCCCTCCAGTCCCCTCCGAGACACCCTCATCTGCAGACCCCCCGGACCTTGCACACCTTTCTCCGACTCCATCACCAACATCATCACACCGCATACCATCACCTCCACTGACTACACCTTGCTGGGGAACCTCAACTTCCACCTCAAAAGTGCCACAATACTAACTCCACCTCCCTCTTGGACAACCTCCAGAACTTCGGACTCAAACAGATCGTACCAGAACCAACGCACTCAGCAGGACACACCCTCGACCCCATCGTCACAGCAGGAAACTCCATCACCTTCAGCCACACCTATGAACTCCCATGGACAGACCACCGCTGCGTCCACTTCACCTTCAAAGCAAACATCTCCCGCAGACGTCCACACCAGCTCCAGCACAGGAATTGGAACAAGATCTCCGAAGACCAGCTTGCCGCCTCCCTTGGCAGCTCCACCCGCACAGCCACAGACGACGACCCCACCACCACCACCCGTGCCCTACACAAATGGATCACCGACTGCGCCGACACCATCGCCCCCTCAAGAAAACTCCCAAACCACAAGCCAAGAAAGCCAGCTGGTTCTCCACTGAACTCTGGGAATCTAGACAAACCTGCAGTTGCCTCGAAAAGCTATGGAGGAATTCCAAAACCCCAGCAGACCTCACCAACTTCAAAGCAGCTACCACCGCCCACCTCAAACTCATCAGATACTCAAGGAAGAAAGCACTCCACGACAGAATCTCCACCAACGCACACAACAGCAAGGAACTCTTCGGCATTATCAAAGATTTCACCCAACCCAACAGTGAGACTACTGACATCCCACTCTCCCAGGACCCCTGCAACAGACTCAGTGCCTTCTTCCATCACAAAATCAACACCATCTATGACAACTTCGAAAACATCAACCTACATGAGGAACCAACACCCATCATTCCCTGCACCATGCAGCCGACACTGGACAGCTGGAACACCCTCAGCATCGAAGACACCCTAAAAACTATGAGGACCACCCATTCCCACGGACCCCTGCCCCCACCACATTTACCACAGATCCGCCGATATCATCACCCCCGAGCTTCAAGGAATCATCAACCGCTCCTTCAAGACCGCCTCCTTCCCCGACGACTGGAAACACGCCAAGATCAACACTCTCCTGAAAAAACCCTACGCAGGCCCCACCGATCTCAAGAACTTCAGACCGATCTCCTTACTCTCATATCCGGCAAAAGTCATGGAAAAAGCTGTCAACAGCCAACTCGCCTCCTTCATAGAAGAAAACAACATCCTCGACTCCACCCAATCAGGCTTCAGGAAAAACCACTGCACCGAAACTGCCCTTCTCGCTGCGACAGACGACATCCGCTCCCTACTCGACAGAGGAGAGACTGTGGCCCTCTTTCTCCAGGAACTCTCCACTGCTTTTGACACAGTCTCACATCGTACCCTAGCCCGCAGACTCCACAACGCAGGAATCCGGAACAAGGCCCTTGAGTGGATCCGCTCATTTCTCTCCAGCAGAACGCAGTGGGTCAGACTCCCCCCTTTCCTCTCGGAACCCACACCGACCACCTGTGGAGTCCCCCAAGGATCCTCCGTCAGCCCCACCCTGTTCAACATCTACATGGCCCGCTCGCATCCATTGTCAGATCACACGGACTCAACATTGTATCGTATGCAGATGACACCCAGTTCATCCTCTCCCTATCCAACAAACCCAACATCTCCAAACACAACTTTCAAGAAGGAATGGAACAGTCACCAGGTGGATGAAGAACAGCTGCCTTCAACTCAACACGGACAAAGCTGAAGTACTCATCATGGGCCCACACCCCGATGCCTGGAACGACACCTGGTGGCCCCCCGCCCTCAGGAACTCTCCCTCGCCCAAGGACCACGCACGTAACCTCAGAATCATCCTGGACTCCGAACTCAAAATGGACCACCAGATCTGCGCTGTCACCTCTTCCTGCTACCACACCCTCCGCCTACTCTGAAAGACCTTCAACTGGATCCACCTTGAACAAAGGAAAACCATCACCCACACCCTCATCAGCAGCAGACTACACTGGGATCAATAAGAACCTCACCTGTAAACTCCAGAACGCCGCCGCCAGACTAGTCCTCAACCTACCGCGCCACTGCCACATCACCCAACACCTACGGACACTACACTGGCTCCCAATCGAGAAGAGACTCACCTTCAAGCTACTCACCCATGCCCACAAGGCCCTTCACAACACCTGACCTGCCTACATGAACCACTGCCTCTGTTTCCACACACCCCAAAGATCCCTCCGCCCAGCCCATCTCTCCCTTGCAATGGTACCACGCATCAAGAAGACCAGAACAGGAGGATGCTCCTTCTCCCTCCTCGCAGCCAAGGCATGGAACTCCCTCCCTCTCCACCTCCGACAGACACCAACACTCTCCAAGTTCTTGAAGGACCTCAAGACCTGGCTCTTCGATGAATCACCGTGAACATCCAGGAGCTACGCGCTCCCCTGCCTCCCCCCCTCAGCGCCTTGAGACAATTTTGAGTGAGTAGCTGCGCTTTACAATTCCCTGATTGATTGATTGATTACCCCCAGCCTTCTGACCCAGCCAGAAAGCAGGCTTAAGGCAGGAGTTTTCAGATGGTAGGAGGAGTAGAGCTATGGGAATAAGCCATATTGGAAGTTGGTTTAACTAGTTCTTGCTTCTCTGCTGAGAGTTCAGCCATACTGAATTTTGGAGGAATAGTGCTTTCTGGGAGAAGACTTTGGAGGAAGTGATCATGCTCTGGGGTGTGGCCCTGCACCTCATTGGACAGAAGTGCTCTCCTGCTTGACCCCAGAGAACACTGAATAAATATGTGAGAGATGCAGCTCTTCTCAGATCTGCTGCTTGGAAGTAAGAGAAGGCGAAGGCTTACCAAGCTGGAAACTTGATTTGCACCATCAGGCCTTGCATTCTGACTGACTGCAGATGCTGGATTATCTGGAACTACAGCCCTTTAGATGTACCTTGCTTCAAGAGGAATAAAGCAAGCTACAGGTTATCAGAGCTCACCTGGACCATCACCACCAAGGATCCCCAGCCTGGAGTGCGTCCAGTGGATTTGTAAGGGTTTTGTCCAAGTGGATTTTGGGAACTGAAGTCCCAAACTTTCAAGCACCATATTGGAGATTTCAGACCCTTGTATTGTGTTTTGGACACTTTGGACCCCCAAGAGAAATTTCAGGGAGAAGTTCAAGAAGTTTGGAGAAGTTTGGAGCAACTTTGGAAAAAAGCCCGAAAAGGGGACCTACTCAACCGTGAGAGCCAAGCTGGCAACCATCAACTGCGAGCCGGCCTGTCCTGCTCGTTCGTCCTGCTGAAAAGCTCCGGAGGTCCAATTTCCAGTGTTTGACCGGTAGCTCCCTAGAAAGCAAGCCGGTGAACCCTCACCAAACCCGGACTGGTGAAAAGCATTGAGGGAGAAAAAACTCCAGAAAGGTTTCTAAGTCCGAAGGTAAAATCTTGACTGAGGCCTGCCGCGAGGGGTATCCGAGCAGGGCTCCATTGCGGTCAGCCTAAAACTTTGACTTTGTCCCGGTCCAGTGCGACCAGATGTCCCAATGTGGCGCTATAGGTTTCCAAGTGCTATATAAGGCTAAAACGTAAAAAATTCATATCTCTGGTTCTCTACATTTGAATTTTGTCATTTTGGTGTCATTTTAAAGATAAAAATATTTCGTCTTTGTATAAATTGGTGTGTGATTTTTATTGTGTGTTGTGTCTTAATTATTTTCTGAATTGGTGTTTTTATAATGCTGTATATACCTGTCTCTTAAGTTAAGCCTACCGGCTTGCAGCCAAGCTTCCAAGGGTTGAGCATGGGAATAATTGACTGAGACCTATTCTGAGCCCGAGACTGTTTTAGTGCCCTTATTGCCATTGGTAGATACTTATTTACCACTACTTATAACCCACTTTCCAAAACTGATATTGAGTTCAAGATACCTAACACTGCAAAAACTTAGAACACAATCAGCATTCGCTTGCAAACCACACCGGGTTTTAGAAATTAAAAGTGTGTTGTCTTCAAAAATAAGCATAGAAATTTTATATGGGCCCAATTTGGGTGCACCGTTGCCAGGGAAATCAAGAGGCTTTACTAGGATGTTGATGTAAAGTGTAAACAGTGTTGGTGCCAGCACGCGCCCCTGGCGAACACCAGTCTTAGTCTTGAAGGGGTCTGTGAGTTTGCCTTTACTCCCATATCTAATGCAGGCACTGTTAGTAGCATGCAGATTAATTAGAATTGTATTCATGGTGTTCAGGTCTACCATGTTGGCCAATTACATGGGAAACATAGACATTTCTTTACTTTCAGAAGCAGGAAACTTGCTAAATGCGAGTGGCAAAGCAATTTTGCACTGTGACAAGCCACTTTTGCACTGGCATTTTCTCCACCGTCTTATGCAAACTGTAATATCAACCAATGTAAATGTGTTGGTCTTGTACTGGTCAGTCACGTTTTCACTGATTGGCTGGTTCAGATGTTGTTGCAATCTTGCGTAACTACCAGTGAAAAGTTGCTTAGTCACAGAATAATGCATGGAATCCGTCCCATCAATTGTGTAGTGTTTAGTTCACCAATAAAGAAGAACTTAGAGATGCTTCAATGCACAAAATTGTGTTATATAGACATAACATTAAATCAGTACCCTCATGTTGTCCATTTTAAAAATTGCTTGTATTTGTCATAGTCCTCCTCAGTTTAATAAAACATTATTTTTTTAAAGGGCTATATGGGAGTTCTGTTTCCCAATGCAGAAGATAATAGCCTCTAGTTTCCTGAATTCACATTTCAGGTTTTATAGTTTACTGGTGGAATACACTTTGGTTACGCTAACGCACTGAAAACATTTTGTACATGATAGACATGCAATGCACTTTCAAAAAGTAAAAAAAAAAGTCCGGTATATTTAATGATGCCTAGCATATTTTATTGGCTGTGTTTAACAAAAGGCACCAGGCTGCAGTTGTTTTTGACAAGCATGAAAACATCACAGCATGATGCTGCAAAAGGAATTATGTAGAGAAATTACAAGTGATCCATCTCCCAATGAATTATCCACCTCAATAGCCTGCAGAACTCAGCTACCAATTAACACCTACTTTATTACATGTTGGGATGTACTTAATAACTTTCATGTGTTTATGCACTATTACCTTGACTGATGCCTCTTGTACAATTAGGCATAATTGGCATATCAATATGCAAAAGTTAAAAGGATTAACCCTCTTAAAACTAATGAGCATTTCTGTTTCCAGCTGCTAAATGAGACAAAATTAGCATTTTTACTTTTTGGCAGGATTTTTGTCAAGCAGTTTCTCATTGTTGATATTACCTTGTTATATAACTTTAGTTTTTGATAGCATAATGGGCAGTTGAAAATTCACTTTACAAATTATAATAGGTTCACAAGCAAACACGAATTGTTATGAACAGTTAGATTTCCACGAAATCCAATGCAATGATTACTGAAATTTGCATACTGACTAGCAGCTATAGAACGGATGTTCTATAAATGCTACCTTTGAAAACTCTGGGAGAAGACAGGCCCAAATTTAATGTCACTGTTTCAAAGCATCTCATTATTACACGCTTGCAGTCAGGAAAGCTGGAAAATTGAAACATTGAATAATAAAACAGAAGCCACTCCGTCTAGACCAGAAGTGACACACGTTTGATGACATACATTTCTTTTTGTTTAATTGCAAAAAAGTTTTTTTCTGATATTTCTGTGTCCTCTTGCTCTAACAATGATCTAAGATTGCACTTTATGCGCGCATTGTGCCTCTAGACCCAATCTTTATTACTGATAGTGCTTAAATATTCAAAATGTTTTGCAAATTAATTCATTACCCGTGCTCAAGATTCGGGCCGTCCATTTTTTATAACGTTTTGCTTTGGCTTCGTTCATTATGGTCAGCAAAAGTGTCACCTTAAGAGTTGGTAACATCAATGATGCCATGTTAAGAGAGAGAGCTGTTTTATGTCACAGTGCTTGTGCCATCATCATCAATGCTTTAATGTAGCCTCTGTTGAACACAGTAATACATATACAGAGGTTAAGCATAAACAGGAAGAGGAAACTACTTGCTTGTTTAGTCGTAGGCAATGACTTCCAGAGCAAGGTAGTCTACAGTAAAAAAGACTGGCCACTAGCACAGATCACCTTGAATCACGATAGTTACTAAAATATGTGAGATTAACGCTGGCAAAAGTAGCTATATTGACAGGTTAACGTGGCACACTATTGCTACTCAATTTTATTTTAGTACGTACCTGTGTTTTTGGCCTGTGTGTAGTTACTTGCTGAATAAACAAAAGTACGACAAATTATACTTTAGCCAAAGAGTCAACTATGACTGTATTGTTTTTTTTTCTTTCATTTATTGGAACAGGAAAAAACAAACAAATGAAAACAAGCAGACATAATACATGGCATCATAGAATAAATAAGAAGAGACGCAAATAGCAGTTATCCAATGGATAGCAGCACTAGATTACATGGAGATACATTAATAGATCTGAATTAATAGCAACTATACAAATAGTCAATAAAAAATAATATGGAGAATATATAACATATTTCTCAGTAACCTGTATTAAACTATGGTCGATGCTCGAACTTACTCCCAGTGATTCCCCACAAATACATATGTCCGCTACTGATTGTTACTGTATAATCGACAACTACGCTCTACAATAGCTACATCAAGCTGGCGTGCAGTCTATTTAAAGTGCATATAAGACTAGCAGCAGAAAATTTTACTTGAATACTACAATAAGCTAACAGCTATAAGATGGCTACAACAACCTGGCATATAAATCACAACCTATTGAAAGTGCATTGTGCGAATATCCTAGCAAAGAAAAAATTCGAGAACTATTCAAAGTGCATTGTGCTAGTAGCAGCAGCTATTTTTAAATAAAGCGCTGGAATTAACTAATATCTGAACGATACCTACATCGAATTTCGCAAATCAATATCGAGAACTATTTAGAGTGCAAATATGGCTAACAGCAGCTATTAAATAAATAAAATGCAGAAATTGGCTCCTATTAAACACCCGACTCTTATAATCTCCTTTCCTCCGCTACACAATAGGTAGAGAAATTCTGCCAGATAGCTCTGAATCTTACAGTAGCTCCTACACGTTTTGCATAGGCCTTCTCAAATCTGAAAGTCCTGCGCATTTTATTAACCCAGTGATCAATCCTAGGTTGCTTATCGGTTCTCCAAATTTGCAGGACAAGTGACCTAGCGACCACTATGGAAATTAGTATAAAATACTGCTGATATTTTGTTAACCATTTCACCTCCCCCGAGGAACCAAATAAAACCAACATTGATGATGGATCAATTGTCAAAGACTTAAATAGAGAGATCTTGGAAAAAACATCTTTCCAAAATTGCAGTAAGTTGTTACATTCGTAAAATATGTGCACCCATCCTCCATCACCCTGTTTATTGCATCTAAAACTTTGGTTCGGATTCGTTGAATACATCTTATGCAATCTCAGGGGGGTATAATGTGCTAACCATCTAGATAAGAAGTTCATTCTCTTAAAATTAGCGCCTCTAAGTGCTTTATTCGATAGCTCACTGAGCTGCTGCCATTCTTTTGCATTAAACTTGCAACCCGTCTCCACATGAATTTTCTGGAGCTCTTTTGTCAAAATCTCTTCGGTATGGGCCTTCTGGTGTAATAGCCGATACCACAATCCTACCCTCACCATTTTATTTGCCATCTGCCTAGTGATTTGACGTGCAGCCTCACCCATCATAGTATAATTGTTTTTGAGAAAATTAACGAGCTGAAGAAAACTCAAAGAGAGGGCGTTAGTCAATGTGCAAGATTGCAATCAGACCGTTTCCCAAGTAATTAATGTCTCACGGTTATAAAAATCCCCAAGCTGACCGAAACCTAGTTTTTGCCATACTTGGTAAAGCCCTCTAGGCAATGTAAGACCTCCTACTGCACAGTCTTGAATAGGGGTATAGGCATGAAATGCTGGAATATCTCGTGATTTAAAAAAAAGCTGGATTCTTTCCGCTAATGCCAGTATCACCTTATACCTGGTCTTTTTAGGAAGTTTCCTAGTCGTAGAAAAGTGGGAAGTTTTATAGCACTTTCCTTCAGCATATGTACTAACAAAAAGTTGTCAAAAACTGAATTTTCCTCACCTAATTGTGAAAGTAAATTAGTGAAGGAAGCCTGATAGTAAGTTAAAAAAATGTGGAAGTGCTAATCCTCCCCATGCTACATCCAATTGTAATGTAGCTAACTTAACCCGGGGATGTTTATTATTCCACACAAACTTCCGAATCATTTGATCCAGCTCTTTAAAATAGGAGCTCGGGATTTTCAAGGGAAGATTAGTAAAAAGAAACAAGAACAAAGGGAGCACCAACATTTTAACCTTAGAAATCTGTCCTATTAATGATAAGTGAAGCAGAGACCATTTATCTAATAATTTTTTCACTTTCCCGAGCATGCTATTATAATTCAAGGAGAATAATTGCCCAAAATCGTTTGTAACATGTATACCCAAATATCTAACTGGATGCGGTGGCCTTAACGGAATGGAAGCCGGAATATCAGAAGGCACCAAGTTAAATGTAAGAATTTTAGTTATTGTTTGATTCACTTTATATCCCCTAACCTGCGTAAATTTCTGGATTTCGTCGAGTGCATTCTGTACATTAGACCCCCCCGCCTTGAGATATAAAATAATATCATCCCCGTATAGCTTAATTTTTGCCATCCCCTCCATGGGGGGCAAAATCATTAAGCTATTCCGAATTTTAACAGCTAGGGGTTCAATAAACAAAGAAAACAGAAGGGGGATAACGGACAGCCTTGTCGCGTACCACGCTTAATATTTACCTTCCCGGCTTCTGATCCATTGATGATAATTTTGGCTTCCGCATGACTATATAATTCTTTTAGCATTTGTATCAACTGTAACGGAAAACCAAACTTATCCAAAATAAAAAATAAAGCACTCCAATCTACTAAATCAAAAGCCTTCTCGGCATCCATCATCATAATCACCGCATTAATCTTGTTAGTGGAAAAAATTATCAATGGCTTGTATTAGAAAATATGTGTTAGATGCCATTAACCGTCCTGGAATAAAACCATTTTGGTTGGTATGAACCACCTGTTGTGCACATGGGGCAATCCTTTTTGCCCAGATCTTCATGAACAATTTATAGTCCGTAGTGAACAAACTAATAGGGCAATAGGAGTTAGGGTCACAAGGATCTTTATCCTTTTTAAGGAAGACTAACAGCACTGATTCTTTAAAACTTTTGGGGATGTCTGTCCCGTCCTTTACTTGATTGAACAGTTTTGCTAGAAAGGGAAGTAGTTCTTCTTGGAATACCTTATATACTTCCACCGGGATCCCACCGGGATCCCACCGGGGTCCCACCGGGACTCCACTAGCCTTAGCATTGGGCATACTTTTTAATACTGATAGAATTTCTAAGATTCCTATTGGCCACTCAGTGTTTCAGTAAGGTGCTGTGATACCTGTGGTAGCTCCAGTGATTCGAAATAAGCTGTCAATTCTGCCTCACCTACTGCCTGTGTTTCTGCGTATATTTGATTAAAATGTGCAAGAAACACCTCAGAAATTGCCTGCTTGTCATCTTCTAACAGGCCAGTGGATGGATTTTTAACTTGACTAATTAATTGAGCTGCTTTCTGACTTTTTGTGGACCAGGCCAGAAATCTGTCAATCTGCTGGCTTTCCTCATAAAGCTTTTGTTGGTAAGCCTTACTTCCTGTGATTTCCTCTACCAGAAAAAAATCCTTCAATTGCTCCTTGGCTTTAGCTAATTCTTGCTGTTGTGCTCTTATAATAGGCTCTGCTGTGTTTGTTAGAGTTATCTTTTGTCTAGCTTTCTCTACAGCAGTCTGTAATTCCAGAATCTTTTGTTTACGTAGATTACTTATTCCAGCCTTATATGATATCGTCTGACCTCTAAAAGTAGCTTTAAATGCCTCCCAAACCATAAACATTGGGGCAGTATTTACATTAAGCTGGAAAAATTATTTGATAAACATCCAGGTTTCTGTCACCCACGTAGTATCTTGTAATAGAGATTTGTCAAACTGCCATCTTGACTTCTTCTTTGCGGTGATTCCTAACCTTAATGTAAACGAAACTACAGAGTGTTCAGAAAATGAGTTGGCCAGTATTTCTGCTGGACCATTGGCAAACAACTTATCCACTAAAAAATAATCCAATCGAGATGCCGATCTATATCTTGCAGAATAGCAGGTGAATTGCAAGAAGCCAGGACGCCCCAGTCTCCAAGGGTCAATTAGGGTGAAATCTTTTGACAAACTGCTTATTAATTTTGGGGTTTTAGGCTTTAGCTGTCGGTTTGCCTTATTTGATGTATCTAGTGCTAGATTCTGAATAAAATTAAAATCACCACCCAAAACCAGTATACCTTCCATCCGTACTGCTAATTGATAAATTTGCTCGAGTGCTGTAGCATCGTCCTCTATAGGGCCGTAATAATTAACCAAATTCAGCACTGTTTCCTCGAGCCTTACTTTTACCCATAACCATTTACCTTTTCCATCTCGCCGGACCTCCTTAACCTGTCAGTCCAGTGTATTGCATAGTAAGATCCCTACCTCTCTAACCGCTAGATTAGCAGATGAAAAATAGGCCTGCACATATCTCTTGGGAAGAGATATCATAGGGGTGTCGGACCTGAAATGAGTTTCTTGTAAAAATATAATTTCAGGAGAGAGGGAAGTTAGCCAATTTAAAAAGCAGAACTTTTACGCGGGTTCAGTAATCCATTAACATTGAACATAACCATTTTTATATTCTGCATCCTTGAATCCATCTTGGATGGCCTCCCTCAGCTTTATCCACTCTGACATTTTTCTCTACTATTTTAAGCCTTCTTTTACCATCGTCACCCGTAGAAACCGGTCCCTGCGATTTCCTGTTTACCTGAGAGCTTATCCTGTGAACATCGCTCTTTTCCTGTTCATTTTTTCCTTTGCTTGCCCCTGCCACCACCCAACCCCCGCTACCTTTCCACCCTCCCCGCAAACCCCGGCAGATAGGGAATAGCCCACCATACCCCCTGCCATCTCCCATTGACTACCCCCCAAACTAGGGGCCATGTAATTGCACCCTTAGTGACCTTGCCCCCCCCTTAGTCTTGACAAAAAATGAAAAACATGCTTTCTCTTTTCCCCCTTGCTTCCTCTCTCTCCCTCTCCCCTCCTCCTCCCCAGAAAAAAAATGATAACAGCCAGTCTTAATTCTTTATTTTCCCACAGTGATTTTCTGAAGGAGCTCCTGTGCCTCATCAAGGTTCGCAAATATATGGAATTTCCCTTGCACCAGTACACGTAGCTTAGATTGCTGGGCTATGGAAGCCTGAGCCCCCTGCGCCTTGAACAGATAGAGAAGTTTGACAAATTCTTTCCGACGGCGTGCCGCTTCTGCGGACATATCGGAGAAGATGCAACAGCTAGGGACTTCTCGAGTTGAAATTTGCTTCTTTTTGATAGCCTAGGTCAATATCTGTTCTTTGATCCTAAAGTCTGCTAAGTTAACAAGGATTGTTCTGGGTAACTTTGAGTTCGGAAATGGCTGAGCTGGGACCCTATGTGTTGTTGTGATGGTAAGATCTCCGGTAAACCCAGGTAGCACATTATCTTTAATAAATGACTCAACCCACTGGAGTATTTGTGACCCCTCACAACCTTCTGGGACCCCAACCAACTATAAATTGGAACGTCTGGAATGATTTTCTAGTTCAGTTCAGTTCAACAAGCTTTATTCGGTGTGTACAACAACAACCAGAAAAGCACAAATAAAGCAAATAAATCTGAATAATAAAAACACAATTAATTACGCAGAAACAGTAGGTCAACCAATTACATTAAAATCAGCTAGAAATGACAATACCTTTTCTAGATTTTCTAGTTCTTCCAACTTGCTTTCCAAAAAATGTTTTTGTTTTTTATCCAAGGTTACCTGATGTTGCATCACGGTCATCTGATCCTCGAGATGAGATATCCTGGTCTCAGCCTCTTGTAATCTTGCCGGATAGCTACCAACTGCTTCTTCAATTTTTGACAAGCGAAGGTGTAGGGCTGCAATCTCACTCGCTTTTGTCACTTTCATCTCACGTATCTCATCCAAGAAAAGATTCAGCATGGATTTAATGTCACATTGAAAGCTGGCCCCGGTGTCTGAATGCTGGATTCCAGCAAGCTCTTCCAGAGCCAGTTGGGTCCAATCTTGCCGTTCTGCTGCGGTCGTTGTATCTACCAAAGAGACAGAAGGCTGACCATCCCTCAAATCCCCCCTTGAGTGATCCAGGGGTCTAGGAGGTAAAGTCAATGGAGAAAAAGTAGATGTTTGAATATCCAATGGCCCATCCGCTTGCGTTTTCCCCAAGGGTTCTTGTTCTGCACATAGAGGCTGCACAGGTGGTAGGGATGTTTTGGATTCCAGTAATAATGGATACTCCTTGGTTTTGGTTCGGTGCGCGCCAGTGGAATCTTCCCTTGCGGACTCTTGGTTTGGGCTCGTTTCTGAGGATTACCTACTTCCTGGCTACATTCCTGTATGATGGCCCCCCCGGAAGCTGAGCCAAATTGAGCCAGAACTAGTCCCTCAGCTGTGAGATCTTCATTTGTCTTTTCAAGAGAAAGAGTCTCAGAAATTTCCAGGGTCTGATCATCCTTAGTACCCTTCCCGAGATCCACCAGATCATCTTCTGAGCTTAGTGGGCGTGATATTATAGCCGAGAGTTGACGAGCTTTCTGCAAGCGTTCAGCTCTTACAGTTGCTGAGGCTGTCTTCACTTGGGTCGACCGAGTCTTTGATTTAAGCCCCCCACTTGTGTCAACATGGGCTAATACGTTGGCGATTTTTAAGTGCTTCCCCATCTTGACAAAAAACAAGCATCCAAAGACACACTATTATTTTAACCTATTGCAAGGAGAACAACTTGTCCTTAATATAGTGTGCAGCAGCTGCTCCAATTTTACAACTTCCTGCTTCGAACCCACTGCAGTGAGACTAAGTGGCAGGGGAAAGGGTTCTATAAATGCAGCAGTTTCTGGGCCATTAGGGACTGATTTGCCTGAGTTTATAGTCTGTGCATAGAATATGCCTTCAGCCTTCAGTTTTTGCGTCATACCACAGCGCCTAGGGGACACCTTGACACCTTAACGGATTTTCAAGAAGCTCCAAAATACCCGACCGTCTCAGGGGGCCCCCCCACAAAGAACACCAACATCAGTCAGGGAAGCACTGTTACTGCTCTTCAGCAATTCAAACTGTTTATTATTTAGGAAAATACCGGCTGATTTTTCCTCCTAACAATACTTAAACACTGCAAATATGCCTCTTGTGGCAATTCTGTAGCAGTTATATCCGTATCCACTCATTAGTCTCTCATTAATGTAGGGCAGCAAAAAATTTCCAATCAGCAAGATATAGAGAGAGGGGAAAAAAAAAAAACCTGAAGACTTTATTCCACCGGTCGATGCTCAGCATACCTTTGTATCCACATGCGGTATCCGTCCTGATTCAGTTTTTTTCTGTGGCTGCTAAGCACCAGACAGGCCGGCAGAGGACCAACAGTAATGCTCCCCAGCAAGGTCTCACCCCCAGCGTGGAGCGTGTTCCAGCGAGCTCAGACGGCATCCAGTGCAACCAGCCGGGCGCCCCCACCACTCGCGACACTACCGTAACTTTTCTCCAGCCAGCAGGGGGTCAAGCATGTAGAGAAATTACAGCTGCGGTCTGTAACCTATCACCCGCGGCTACCGCAATCCACAATCCACCATCCATCTATCGTCCAGCGGCCGCCTTCGTACCGAACAGCAGTCAGGTACGTGAATCAGCAGGCTCCATTGCAGGGGGAGGGGCAAGAAGTCACCTCAGGCTAAACGCAGGCGGGATTCGCTGTAGCCATATAAGATCTTATTGACATAAGCTGCCATAACTATGACTGTATCGTGACGGTAACTATATATAGGTAAGCACAGATTTACTTTTCGCACCTGGACAATAATTATAGCTTTAATGCATGTATTTGTGGAGTACAAAATACGTAGTCTAAGCCTACTTCAATATGTGTAGCTTCACAATATTGTGGTGATCAATATTGTAGCCACAATATTTTGGCTGGGTATTATTTTTCTTCTTGATGACATGACATACTTCTGACAACCGAAGCGAGCCAAGGTATGCATTGACTGAATATTTATCATTGTAGACATTTAGAGAACTGTAAAATCCGTTTTTGCGCACCAGGCGATGAAGAATCTGTATTTGTGCTGACATTAGTCGGCTCATTGACATACAGAAAATCAGGCATGCGCATGTCTTGTATAAAAAGGAAGTCATTTTTTCCATTGTTCTTTATTTCAGAGCCCACACTACTTCAAAATTCTGTTAGACTTGAATGTCGTCGTAGAAGTTAAAGTGGAATGCTGTCTGTTGTGGTTGCTTAGTTACCAGGAATGCTTGGTTAGCAAGCATTCCTGGAATGTTTATATTCAATTGTAAGGAGGAGGTTAGAGTCAGCTGTTGGGGAGGATACCGGTGCTACTGGCGGTGTCTTCCTGTTGCTCCTTGGCAATAAAGGATTTACTACAATTTGTATCCAGTGTAAAATATAACACTGGCGACGAGTGCCAAGGAGCGTGAGAGCCTACGCGTGCAAGCTTAAAGGAACCTTCTGCTATTTTTTTTCCTACGGAACAAACTCTTACTTCAAGTGTTAGACCTGGCATCCTTGGCGTGGGTCTCCCTTCCATTTTTTCACTATGCCTCGACTGGTGTTGATATGTTTTTGCCGGTCTAGATGCTTTGGGCACTTTGCCGCTGCCATTCAGTGCCAAAGTGCAAGTGCTCCCTATGATAGATATGATGTATGGATTAGTGACTCCATGTTTGGCCTATTTGATTCACTGTCAGACCCTAGTACAGTGCACTGTTTGTGCCCAGGGCCTGTGAGTCAAATGCTGCTGGTGGGCTTGCAGCACTGGTTGTGCCACCCACAGGAGCAGCTTGGAAAGTGTGTCTCAGGCCTGCCATTGCAGAGCCTGTGTGCAGTCTGGTACTGCCATGTCGACTTGGTAAGTGCACCCACTTACCAGTCCCCAAACCTTCCCTTTCCTGCATATTAGTTACCCCTAAGGTAGGCCCTAGGGCAGGGTGCATTGTATGTGTAAGGTAGGACATGCCCTGGTATGTGTGGCATGTCCTGATAGTGAATTACAGCCAATTTCGTTTTTCACTATTGCAAGGCTACCTGTTCCCATAGGCTAGAATGGGTAGTTTGATTATAACATCTTATAATCCTAACTGACCCAGGGAACATGGTAGAAAAACGAATTTAGTATGCCTGAACTCAGAATGATAAAATACATCTTTTAGTGAAGTTGGTTTTAACATTCTGTGTTTGAAAATTCCACTTTTAGAAAGTAGGTATTTTCTTGCCTAACCATCCAGCCTGCCTCTGCTAGCTTGTGTATTGTATGTCTGGGTTTGTGAGTGACAGGGGCTGGGGGACTCCAGGAGACAGGGTGAGTCAGCACAGGGCTGAATAGACCTATCTGCATGTAGAGTGGTGGGAGGAGTAGCACCTGGGCCTGAATAGGGCTGTGCCTGCCTTCCACAATGCTGGCTCCACCTCCTGTGGTGCGTCTGATGTCCCTGGCCCACATTGACAAAGGAAGAAGGTGTGCACTGGCAGAATGCACCCAGAACTGGTTTGGACTAGGTACAGGACCCTCTGCCTTCAGAGGACAAAGGATTTCCTAGTATAAATATTGGGACCCAGACCCCAAGATTTTAGATCACTTCTGGGAAACAAGAAGAACCTTTGCTGAGGAGAGGAACCAGAGAAACTGAAGGAGGAGACTATCCCTAGGCTGTGTGCTGTTTGAGGGATTGGCCTGCAGTGGTTGCCTGATTGCCAAAGAAAGGAGAAAGGAACTTTGTGCCTACGTTCATCATCTTGCAGAAAATCTCCAAGGGCTTGAAGATTGAGCTTGCCTCCTGCTGAAGTCTCAGGGATACAAGACTTCACCAAACCAGCTCCCCTGAATTCCCTTGCTTGAAATTTGAAGTGCCTACTGTTGTGTTGGGCCTTCTGAGAGACTGCGTGTCGCTGGATGAGCGACTCACGAAGAAGAAGCTTGTCGCCGCCGCAGCAGTTGTCGTCGCATCGCCAAAAAAGCATGCCGCCGCTGCCGCCATCGCATCACCGAAGCACCTCGCATCACCGGAGAAGAGTGCCGCCGTCGCAGCAGAAGCCGTCGCATCATCGGAGAAGCGTGTCGCAGGGCCTGTCGCGGCTCAGAAGATTCACTGAGTCACTGCACGGCCGTCGGGCGTGCACGCATCGCCCCCTTTGTTGTCGCATCGAGAAGAAGACGCCATTTTGTTTCATTGCACTGGGTCATCATCGCATCGAGGTGCTGCTGGTCGCATCGCCACAGAAGCGCAGTAAGAAACCGACGCATCACCTCCCCACGCAGTGAAGAACCGACACATCACCTCCTCTCCGGTAAGGAACCGACGCATCACCGTCCCCTACGCAGCAGTAGGGAACCGACGCATCACCTCCCCCGGAGCAAGGATTCGATGCATCACCGTTCTTGCGTGTAAGGAACCGACGCATCACCTTCCCTGCAACTCTATTGTTTGTATCGCATTACGCATCCAAAGATACATTGAACGTAGAGTGTCGCATTTATCACCTGCATTTGAACTGAATTATTTTCTACCATTGACAGTCATATTTTTCATAGTGTATTGTGGATTTTTGTCGTTTTGGGTCTTGTGTTAAGTCTATATAAAAATACTTATTTTTATACTGCAACCTGTGTGGTGTCCATCTGTAGTGTTGTCACTGTATTACTGTATGTACTCACAAATGCTTTACACACTGCCTCTGAGATAAGCCTGCCTGCTCGTGCCAAGCTACCAAGGGAGTGAGCAGGGGTTATTTTAGTAGTGTATCCCCCTTACCCTGACTAGAAGCAAGGGTCCCTATTTGGACAAAGGTACCTACCTCTGCCAACTAGAGACCCCCAGTTCTAACATTGGTGGTCAGCGGTGAGGATTCTGGACTTGCATATGTGACTCATATACAGTGATTGGTGAACACTACTAGTGAGTGCAGACCAAACGCAACCACTTACATTTTGGTAGATTGTTTTTTTCCTGGGATTTCTATTTTTGCTAAGAACTGCCAAGTTTAGTCACCATGAGTAAAACAGCGTCCATCGCATCTGTGGATTTAGATTTTGAAGAAGAAAAGCTGGAAAGTTACACAGCTGAAATACCTCTGCAGGAAATTAAAAGTTGCTATTACCAGTCTCTCCAAGAAGGATGAGTTTCAAAAGGCGCTGAGGGTCTGGGGGGAAGCAAGGAGTACCCCTGAGCATGTGGAAGAGCATGAGGAGGGGGCTGAGGATGCAGGAGGGCAGCTAGATGCCGAGGGGAATTATTGGGCTGCTATTAAAAGCTACCATAGGGCCATTCAATCTGAACAGGCATGTTTCTATGCTCAGAAAATCCGAGAGAGCTGCAATCCGGGAAAAAGTATCTTTTCAATACTCAAAGACCTTAAATCCCAAAATTCCTCTACAGCACCCCAAATGACGTCGGATCAGCAGTGTGAAGACCTGGCTACCTTCCTCATTAGGAAGGTGGAAAATATCTATAAATCTTTTCCGCCGGTCCAAAGGGGCATATGTGCTGGACCTAGTCCTTGCACTACCCGCACCCTAGCAGCCTTTCCCCCAATCTCTCAAGAGCAGCTGCTTTTACTCTGTAGCAAAATCAAATCGGGCTCGCCGGCTGACCCTCTCAAGCCCGATCAATTCAGGAAAATCCTGCCAGCACTTCTGGCACCTCTGGGCCAGGTGATTAATAGGTCTCTTGCCACGGCGGTTGTTCCCAGGGCCTGGAAGCACGCCAAAGTGGTACCTTTGCTCAAAAAACCCGCCCTGGACGCATCTAAACCAGAGAATTTCCGCCCTATCTCCCTCCTGCCATGGGCATCTAAGATCACCGAGGCCTACATCAATTCCTTATTAACAGATTTCCTGAACACTAACAACATCTTAGAACCCTCCCAGAATGGTTTCCATCCTGGCCACAGTACGGAGTCAGCGCTGCTGGCTGTGACTGAACATCTTCGGACTGGACTAGATGCCGGGCGCACTTCGGTATTGATATTACTGGACCTTAGTGCAGCATTTGACACGGTTTCTCATTCCATCTTGTTGCAACGTCTGGGGGAGGCAGGCATAGTGGGCCCCGCTCTTGATTGGCTCTCTTCGTTTCTCGCAGGGAGGACATTTCAGGTGACGGCCCCCCCTTTTAGCTCCGGTGTGCATACCATCAAACAAGGGGTGCCCCAGGTCTCCTCCTTGAGCCCACTGCTATTCAACCTGTACGTCCAACCCCTGGCATTGGTAGCCAAGAGTAGAGGGCTGACTATGGTCTCCTATGCCGACGATACACAGTTGGTAGTGGCTCTCTCGGACGACCACAAGCGGGGCGCTCCCAAGTTTCGGAGCGATCTCGCGGCCGTCACCGGGTGGATGACCGCCAACTGCCTCCAGCTCAATGACAACAAGTCGGAGGTGTTGGTGGTAGGGCATGACCCCGGGCTTTGGAGCGAGCACTGGTGGCCCGAAACCCTTGGTGATGGCCCCCCCCCCAAGCAGGTGGTAAAGAATTTGGGGGTATGGTTGGACTCAGCCCTCAATTTCCAAATTCAAACAAAGAAGGTGGCTGGGACATACTTCGGGCTTCTGCGGGGGCTCAAACCCTTACTGGGTTTTTTTGACGCACCTACACGGCAAATCATCATCCAGGCCTCGATTCTATCGAGGCTGGATTATGCCAACTCGCTATATCTAGGGTCTAACAAGGCTGAAATTGTATGACTTCAGAGGGTCCAGAATGCTGCCACCAGACCCTCCTTGGCCTCTGTAGAGCCTGCCATGTGACGGATGTGATTCACCGACTTCACTGGTTGCCGGTGGCCAGGCGGATTAGGTTCAAGGCTCTCTGCCTGGCCTTTAAGATCCTGAAATTTGCCACTCCAGGAATCCTGGCTGATCTGTTGCTGCCATATGTACCGACACGGCAACTCCGTTCCTCAGGGCAAACCCTGGTTGTGGTCCCCCGGGTAAGGAGGGCACGCGCTGGGGGACGCGCGTTTCGCACTCTGGCGGCTCAACTCTGGAACTCGCTCCCTACTCAGATCCGCAGCCTGAGCAATTACCTAGTTTTCAGGAAGACAGTCAAAACACACCTTTTCCCTCTGCTGTAGTCCGTCCTGCCTCACCCCCGTTGGTCTCTCACTGCTGTCAGCATCGGGACGCCCCTTTGCTGGGGCAGCTGTCGCGCTTTACAAATATTATAACATAACATAACATAACATGGGCTATTGGGTCCAGGGGGGAGGAAAGCACCTTCCCCAGCAGGTAGCAGTGTTTCTTCCAAGGGCCTGTCCCCAGGAGAGCTGGAGGACAGGGAGAGAAGTAGGGTGCATGAAATGGAGCTGACCAAGCTTAAGATGGGTGGGCAGTTAGAATTGGAAATTAAGAAATTGGCCCTAGAGGAAAAGAGGATGCAAATGGAGCATGAGAGAAGTTTGAAGAAGTTGGAGTTGAAAGCTAGGAGCTTAGAGATTACTCCCTCTGGTGGCAGCACACCGTCCATGCCTGTTAAAGCAAGGGTGTATATACCTAAAGATGTGGTGAAAGAGTTTCATAAAAATGATGACATTGGGCAATGGTTTAAAGCCTATGAGGTAGCTATGACCTCACACCGGGTCCCTGAGAAGGATTGGGGAGCGGGGTTGTGGGGGCGGTTCCTTAGTGAGGGGCGGGATACCTTATTAGACTTGCCCTCTGAAGTCCACAATTCTTATGGTCATATGAAAGAAGCATTGATGTCCAGGTATGGGTTGACTCCTAAACTGTATAGGCAGAGGTTCAGGAATTGCAAAACGTTGGAGGGCAGTACCTGGGTAGAATATGTGACTTTTTTTTGCAGAGCATTGGATGGTTGGGTGAAGGGTAGCAAAGTGAATGATTTTGAAGCGCTCTTTGATTTGATTACATGGGAGCACTTGTCAGGAAATTGTTTTCCAGAGCTACGCCAGCACCTTATTGATAGTAGGCTGACTAACTCTAGGAAGCTTGCTGAGGAGGCGGACCGCTGGGTGAGCACCCGGGTCCACAAGGTTTGTGAGAAGTTGGCCTGGTATATGCTGTCCACTAATTATAGTGGGCACCTTGCACCAGTCCAAACAACCCCTTATTGGAGATAGGTTAAAGACAACCTTTATTGAAAGCTATCCTAGTGGTAGCTATGGAGAGCAGCCTTCAGGCTAAGTCTTGAAGGAATGTAAAGCAGCTTGTTTTACCAGTCTATAATCTCTTGAGTGACCAAATGAAAGAGGACCACACCAGGTATATATTCAAAATATATGTATTTATTGCTAAACACACCCCTCTAGTCTCTTTATGAGGCTAGAGTTTGAAGTACATAAGTTATAAGTTAGTTATCTACAGTAATAGCACAAATACATGTTTGAGCCCTAGGGGCGTACCAAAACATATACCAATAAAGTGGTATAAGAACCACGACTGAGCTAGACACAGGGCCTAGAGCCTGTAGAAGTGCTTGGACCACAAGGAACCACCCAAGGTAGTGACACAGGGGACCCATGGGGGACGCGTGCAGTGTGAGAACACAGCCGCTAATCGCCGTTGACTTCTATGGGGAAAGTCGCGGTTGGAATTTTAAAGAAAAGGGACACTTAGAGGAGGACTTGGAGCTAACTCTTTTAGAACTAGGCTGTTCTAGTGTCAATACCCACGGGAGCACCGGAGTACTCGAGTTACCTCACCCAGGGGAGCCGGGTGCAAAGGTGTCTTTCGGGGTCGGGTTTCGTCGTCGTTTTCAATGGCGATCTGCTGCAAAGTGCTGCTGGCGGCCAAGTCGAAAGTGTTCGGGTGGATCCAAAGGTGGATCGAAGATCTGAAGAACCTGAAAGCAGAGGGGACAGAGTCTGGGTCACTAGCCAGTGACCAGGAAGGCGATGAGCAGATGCCCACCGATGTCGAGTGCTTCAGGTAGGTTGATGGTCGTCTTGACTCTTCAGCCACGAGGTCCAGGAGGCGTCGACGATGACCAGGAGCTGGATTCGAGCTGGCCCATCACGTCTGTCGATCGCAGGGGTGTCGGCGACCGGATTGGGCCCAACAAGCCTTGGCAACGGCAAGTCTTGTGGAAATGGAAGAAGGACGATGGTGCAGACCAGCAAGGTCTGTGGGACTCACCCAGCAAGGGTAAGTCAGGGCACGCCTGGAGCAATCAGGGAGCCCAAGCAGAAAAAGATTGGCCTTCGGGAGGGCCTACTAGCCAATGGACTAGCAACCGTGAAGGAGCCTCGAGTGGACGCACTTGGAGCTGGCTCACAGGACACTCGTGGAGTGGGGGCCAGTGATCTTCAGTGCAGTCGGTGCTGGAGGCTGGGGCTACTCGGAGCCCAAAGCACAACTTCATGGGAGACCCAAAAGAGGGTGCACTTGCAAATGTGATCGGTGTCCAGGGGTCATGGTTCCATGTTACCCACGAAAGCTACGGGCCTCAGTTTTGCTGGGGACTCAGGGCAGCCTCGGGGAAGTCTGGAAATCCACCTCTGGTGATGCAAAGACTTCGGCGTCCGGCGGGAGCTTCAGCAATGCAGACCGGACAATTGCTTCTTTGGTGCCTGCCAAGCAGGGGAGTCACTCCTTGACCCCAAGGGAGATTCTTCAGTCCTCTAATCTTGAAGTAGAGCGTCGAAGGTCCAGGATTCTGTGTCAGAGTTTCGTCCAGGTAAATCTAAAGTCCTAAGGACTGGGGTCCCATACTTATACTAAGATAGGGGGTTGGACATACTCTGGGGACCCACCTATGGGAGGGTCAGGGCAGAGGGGTGGTTACACCCCTTTCCCTTTGTCCAGTTTCGCGCCAGAGCAGGGGCTGGAAGCCCCTGAGCCGGTTTGAACTGGGGTATGCACAGGGACACCAAATGTGCCCCAAGTGCAGGACTTCAAAGCACCAGAGAGTGCTCCCGCCCAGCCCCAATAGACACTATCCTGTCTGGGGAGGTGGTTACACCTCCCTGGGACAGGAAACCTATTGTCCAGGCCTCCCCTGCCGGAGTTTCGGTCAGCAGCAGGAGGCCAGACTCGTGTCTGTGGCAGCGGCATCCATTTTGTGATGCCAGGGCTCTGGAAAGTCAGTACCGGGTATACCAGTGTGTACATGTCTCTCCCTCTAGAAGGGTGGAATGCTACCCCCGCCGCCAGAACTGGTGGGGGGTAGTATTCCAAGATGTTTGACACCAAACATGACATGTTTCCGTGCAGCCATCCCAAAGTTAGCATTTAACGCGAGGTTATAATGCGCTTAAGAGTATATGGTCGGGCTGCACTACAAACAGCATCAGAGAAGGGTCTCTGAACGCTGCAGAGGGGCCCAGCTCATGCAGGGGCACCCTCTCACATAGGAACCACGCACTCTGCCTTCAGGATGGATAAGGCCTGCCATAGGAGTGACTTATAGGTTTATATGTGTGTATGTATGTAGTGATATAGGTAGCCTATATCACAGTAATGGGTGCATGCACCACCTTACCCAGGCTGCAGTAGCAGACCTGTGGTGTCCTTTTGGCTGGCCTTCCAGGGGTGGCACAGTACATGCTTCAGCCCCTGGCAGGCCTCTGAGGTACCTATGCCCTGGGTACATAGTATACCATATACTAGGGACTTATAAGGGCACTCCAGATTCCAATCAGAGATGTGCCTAAGGCACATGGAAACCATTTTAGAGAGGAAGCAGCTAGGCTGGGGTTCTGATTAGCAGGGCCCCAGCCAGACTAAGGTCGAAAAACAGTGAAGCATCAGCAAAAAGTGGGGGTACCCATGTGAAGCAGATCCTACTCTCCTACACAACCCCCCCAAACGTAGGGACATTAAACTAACCTTGCCCAGTTAAGTCTTCATGTTCTAAGTGGAAGTACCTAGAGAGTCCATCTGCATTGGCATGGTTACTCCCAGGTCTATGTTCCACTGTGAAGTTCATCCCCTGTAGGGAAATGGACCACCTAAGCAGTTTGGTGTTTTCACCCTTCATTTGTTTTAGCCATAAGAGGGGCTTATGGTCTGTTTGAACAAGGAAGTGAGTACCAAACAAGTATGGCCTCAACTTCTTCAGAGCCCAGACCACAGCAAAGGCCTCCCTCTCAATGGCTGACCAACGTTTCTCTCTAGGGGTCAGCCTTCTGCTAATAAAAGCTACTGGCTGATCCTGACCTTCATCATTCAATTGTGACAGTACAGCCCCTACCCCCAATTCAGATGCATCTGTTTGGACAATGAACTTCTTGGAGTAATCAGGACTCTGTAGAATGGGAGCAGTGCACATGGCCTGCTTTAGGTCATCAAATGCCTTTTGACAGCTAACTGTCCACTGAACCTTTTTGGGCATTTTCTTGGAAGTTAAGTCATTCAGGGGTGTCACTATTGATCCATACCCCTTGACAAATCTCCTATAGTACCCAGTCAGGCCTAAAAGGCTCTCACCTGAGTCTGGGTAGTTGGAGCAGTCCAGTCCATGATGGTCTGGATCTTGCTCTGCAGTGGTTGAACCTGGCCTCCACCCACAAGGTGGCCCAGGTACACAACCTGACTCTGCCCTATCTGGCACTTGGTGGCCTTGATAGTCAGGCCTGCTTTCTGCAGGGCCTGCAAAACATTTCTGAGGTGGACCAGGTGATCCTCCCAGGTGGAGCTAAAGACAGCAATATCATCTAGATATGCTGCACTATAGGCTTCCAGACCTGTAAGGACTGTATTAACCAACCTCTGAAAAGTGGCAGGTGCATTCTTCAGACCAAAGGGCATCACCACAAATTGATAATGCCCACTAGGGGTTGAGAATGTTGTCTTTGGCTTTGCATCATCAGCTAGTCTGATCTGCCAGTAGCCAGCTGTCAGGTCAAATGTGCTTAGATACTTGGCTGAGGCCAAAGTGTCTATTAGCTCATCTGCCCTAGGTATTGGATGGGCATCAGTCCTAGTGACTGCATTGAGACCCCTGTAGTCCACACAAAACCTCATCTCTCTTTTCCCACCATTGGTGTGAGGTTTTGGCACAAGGACCACTGGACTAGCCCAAGGGCTATCTGAGGGTTCAATAACTCCCAAATCCAACATCTTCTGGACTTCTGTCCTGATACAGTCCCTGACATGGTCAGGTTGCCTATAAATCTTATTTTTAATAGGCAGACTGTCCCCAGTGTCCACTTCATGAGTGCACCAGGTGGTCTGACTGGGTGTCAGTGAGAATATGTGCCTGAACTGATTGAGCACCTGTCTGCAATCAGTTTGCCTCTGGGCAGTGAGGCTGCCTGCCAAGGCTACACCATCCACTGACCCATCATCAGGGTTCTGTGAGAGCAGGTCAGGGAGTGGGTCACTCTCTTCCTCCTGTCCCTCATCAGTAGCCATGAGCAAGCCCATGTCTGCCCTGTCCACATATGGTTTTAACCTGTTGACATGGAGAACCCTGTGGGGACTCCTGGGTGTTCCTAGGTCCACCAAATAGGTAACCTCACCCTTCTGTTCAACAATGGTATGGGGTCCACTCCATTTCTCTTGGAGAGCTGCTGGGGCCACTGGCTCCAACACCCACACCTTCTGTCCTGGCTGGTAAACAGTCAGTACAGCCTTTGGTCATGCCAGGCTTTTTGCAGTTCCTGGCTAGCCTCAAGGTTTTTAGTTGCCTTTTTCATGTACTCAGCCATCCGGGAGCGGAGACCAAGTACATAGTCCACTATGTCTTGCTTTGGGGGCTTGAGAGGTAACTCCCATCCTTCCTTCACCAGGCACAATGGACCCCTGACAGGGTGACCAAACAAAAGTTCAAAAGGGCTGTAGCCAACCCCTTTTGAGGCACCTCCCTGTATGCAAATAAAAGGCAGGGCAAGAGTATGTCCCATCTTCGCCTAAGCTTTTCTGGGAGCCCTTTAATCATGCCCTTCAAGGTTTTGTTGAATCTCTCAACTAAACCATTGCATTGTGGGTGATAGGGTGTGGTGAACTTGTAAGTCACTCCACACTCCTTCCACATTGCTTTTAAGTATCCAGACATAAAGTTAGCACCCCTGTCTGATACAACCTCCTTAGGGAAGCCCACTCTTGAGAAAATTCCCAGGAGGGCTCTTGCCACCACAGGCGCTGTAGTGGTCCTAAGGGGAATAGCCTCTGGGTACCTGGTGGCATGATCCACTACCACCAGGATAAACCTGTGCCCAGATGCTGTTTGGGGATCCATGGGACCAACAATGTCAATCCCCACCCTTTCAAAGGGAACCCCCACCACAGGTAGTGGTATCAGGGGGCCTTTGTAGTGCCACCTGCCTTGCCACTGGCCTGGCAGGTTACACAGGAGCGACAAAACTCCTTGGTGTCTTCAGACATGTGGGGCCAGTGAAAGTGAGGGACAATTCTGTCCCAAGTATTGTTCTGGCCCAGGTGACCTGCTAAGGGAATGTCATGGGCTAGGGTCAATAGGAAGCCCCTGAACTTCAGAGGTATAACCAACCTCCTGGTGGCACAAGGCTTGGAGTCTCTACACTCTGAGTACAAGAGTCCATCATCCCAATACACAGTATGGGGACCACTAGCTTTCCCAGCAGCCTCAGCAGCAGCTTGCTGTCTGAGGGGTTCAAGAGAGGGGCAGCTCTGCTGCTCCTGGCTCAGATCTGCCCTGGAAGGGCCCCCTGTCCCCAAGAACTCAACCTGGTCAGGTTCAAGCTCCTCTGGGACAGTTCCTTCCTCAGGACTGAGATCATCCCCCTCAAGAGACTGATCTTCCTTCTGAGCCAAGGGGGAAGGCACTGCCTTTACCCTACTACTCCTCTTCTTGGAGGGCACTTGGTCCATTATTCCAGAATCCAAGGCCTGTTCAGTGTTAGACATTTTGGCTTGTGACCTGGTCACAGCAAACACATCTGCAGGGATGCCCAGCATTTCTGCATGGGTCCTGAGCTCCACTTCTGCCCAAGCTGAAGTTTCTAAGTCATTGCCAAGCAAGCATTCAACGGGTAGGTCTGCACTTACCACAACCTTCTTAAGGCCAGTTACCCCTCCCCAGGAGAAGTTAACAACTGCCAGAGTATGGTCTGTTCTGACGTTGCTAGCATTGGTCACTTGGTACATTTCACCAAGTATAATCTGCCCAGGATTCACAAGGTCTTGTGTCACCATGGTGACACTTGCCCCTGTGTCCCTAAATGCCAAAGCCTCTTTTCCATTGATTAAGGGCTGTTGCCTGTACTTGCCCAGATTACTGGGACTCACAGAGGAGGTCACATCCATGCCTCCATCACAGACTAGGACAGCCTGAGTGAGTTCTCTGACTAGGTCAGAGCTCATCTCCTTACCCAGGGTCAACCCTACTAAACCCTTGGCTTGTGTAGTCCCACCACCAACTGTAACTGCACTAGGGGGAGCAGGTGCCTTAGGGGCAGCGGTGGGGGCTGGATTAGAGTCTTTGGACTTGGTGCAATCACTGGTCCAGTGGGTCTTTTGCTTACAGACCTTGCACCATGGTTTCTTTTGGCCTCTTCCCTTGTTAGACTGTGAATCCCCACCTGAAGAAGATTTTTGGGGGCCTTGTGAAGACTTTTGGTCTTTACCCTTCTCCCCACCCTTATCAGAGTTTTTCGAATCTTGCTTCTTAGGGTCACCACCTTGATTCTGTACCTTCTGCCTCACCCTGGTTCTGACCCATTTGTCTGCCTTCTTTCCCAATTCTTGGGGAGAGGTCAGATCAGAGTCCACCAGGTGCTGATGCAACAGCTGATTTTGACAATTATTAAGGATCTGCTCCCTCATGATAAGATTGTACAATCCTGTGAAGTCACATACCTTACTGCCCAATAACCAACCTTCCAGAGCCTTGGCAGAACAATCAACAAAGTCCACCCAGTCTTGAGTCTGTGCCTTTTGGGTATCTCTGAACTTTAACCTGTATTGTTCAGTGGTTAGGCCAAACCCATCAATCAGAGCACTCTTTAAGACTGTGTATTTATCAGCATCCTCCTCTTTAACAGTGAGGAGCTTATCTCTACCTTTGTCTGCAAAGGAGAGCCACAAGATTGCTGCCCACTGCTCCTGAGGGACCCTCTGTACTTTACAGGCCCTCTCCAGTGCAGTTATCCATTTGTGGATGTCATCCCCACTCTGGTAGGGAGGGACAATCTTGCTCAGGTTTCTATGGTCATAAGACCTTTCCCTATCTCTGGGGAAATTGCTGCCACCATGGGACTCTAGTCCCATCTTTTTCTCTCTTTGTAGAGATCTAGGGACTCCCTGTCTATAGCCAACTGCTGTTTTCTGAGTTCAAGCTGGGCTTGCTCATACTCAATCAGTCTCTTTCTCCTGTCATGAGAGGATTCTCTCCTATGAGAGGAGACAGAGGTCCCTATTGAGGTGTCAGAGTGGTTAGACTCCTGAGAAGGAGATCTAGACCTTCTGGGCACACTCACAATTCTTCCTGGGGGGACAAAGGGGAGGTAATTCTGATCCTCCTCCTCCTCCACAGGAGGAATTGGGTTCTCCAGGTCAAGGTCGTTTTCACCTTCCTGGCCAGTTTCAGAGGGGGGGGCCTGGGTTTCTTCACCCCTGACCCCTTCCTCATCTTCTGCCCCACCCTCTCTGCCTACCCCTTCAGACCCTAGGGGCCTGCTGAGATCATCAGCCAGTAACACCTCTCTGAGGTGTTGGGTGCTGGCACTTTTGCCTGCCTTCAGCTTCCTAGTATTGCATAATGCTCTCAATTCCAAGAATGGGAGTTTATCATACTTGGAGGGAAGAAGCCCACTGGCTTCTGGCAAGGACTCACTGGGTCCTGGCTTTGAAGACATTACTAGTGAGGTGTGGTGTATGCACTACCTACTCTAGTGTGGCCTACTAAACTCTCTTGAGTTGTAGAAAGGGTGTGCTATTCCTTAACACACAACTCTAAGTTCAGTAGAACTTACTGTATACTAAGCTTGATTTATATGTACCATAGGTACCCTTAGTGGTTTTCAGTTGATCAATTCAATTGAGATTATCTGGTAAAACAATAGCAAGCTGGAATCCCACACGCTGCACACCAATGTGAGAAGTTGGCCTGGTATATGCTGTCCACTAATTATAGTGGGCACCTTGCACCAGTCCAAACAACCCCTTATTGGAGATAGGTTAAAGACAACCTTTATTGAAAGCTATCCTAGTGGTAGCTATGGAGAGCAGCCTTCAGGCTAAGTCTTGAAGGAATGTAAAGCAGCTTGTTTTACCAGTCTATAATCTCTTGAGTGACCAAATGAAAGAGGACCACACCAGGTATATATTCAAAATATATGTATTTATTGCTAAACACACCCCTATAGTCTCTTTATGAGGCTAGAGTTCGAAGTACATAAGTTATAAGTTAGTTATCTACAGTAATAGCACAAATACACGTTTGAGCCCTAGGGCGTACCAAACCATATACCAATAAAGTGGTATAAGAACCACGACTGAGCTAGACACAGGGCCTAGAGCCTGTAGAAGTGCTTGGACCACAAGGAACCACCCAAGGTAGTGACACAGGGGACCCACGGGGGACGCGTGCAGTGTGAGAACACAGCCGCGAATCGCCGTTGACTTCTATGGGGAAAGTCGCGGTTGGAATTTTAAAGAAAAGGGACACTTAGAGGAGGACTTGGAGCAAACCCTTTTATAACTAGGCTGTTCTAGTGTCAATACCCACGGGAGCACCAGAGTACTCGAGTTACCTCACCCAGGGGAGCCGGGTGCATAGGTGTCTTTCGGGGTCGGGTTTCGTCGTCGTTTTCAATGGCGATCTGCTGCAAAGTGCTGCTGGCGGCCAAGTCGAAAGTGTTCGGGTGGATCCAAAGGTGGATCGAAGATCTGAAGAACCTGAAAGCAGAGGGGACAGAGTCTGGGTCACTAGCCAGTGACCAGGAAGGCGATGAGCAGATGCCCACCGATGTCGAGTGCTTCAGGTAGGTTGATGGTCATCTTGACTCTTCAGCCACGAGGTCCAGGAGGCGTCGACGACAACCAGGAGCTGGATTCGAGCTGTCCCACAACGTCTGTCGATTGCAGGGGTGTCGGCGACCGGATTGGGCCCAACAAGCCTTGGTAACGGCAAGTCTTGTGGAAATGGAAGAAGGACTATGGTGCAGACCAGCAAGGTCTGTGGGACTCACCCAGCAAAGGTAAGTCAGGGCACGCCTGGAGCAACCAGGGAGGCCAAGCAGAAGAAGATTGGCCTTCGGGAGGGCCTACTAGCCAACGGACTAGCGACCGCAAAGGAGCCTCAAGTGGACACACTTGGAGCTGGCTCACAGGACACTCGTGGAGTGGGGGCCAGTGATCTTCGGTGCAGTCGGTGCTGGAGGCTGGGGCTACTCGGAGCCCAAAGCACAACTTCGTGGGAGACCCAGAAGAGGGTACACTTGCAAATGCGATCGGTGTCCAGGGGTCATGGTTTCACGTTACCCACGACAGCTACGGGCCTCAGCTTTGCTGGGGACTCAGGGCAGCCTCGGCGAAGTCTGGAAATCTACCTCTGGTGATGCAAAGACTTCGACGTCCGGCGGGAGCTTCAGCGATGCAGACCGGACAATTGCTTCTTTGGTGCCTGCCAAGCAGGGGAGTCACTCCTTGACCCCAAGGGAGATTCTTCAGTCCTCTAATCTTGAAGTAGAGCGTCGAAGGTCCAGGATTCTGTGTCAGAGTTTCGTCCAGGTAAATCTAAAGTCCTAAGGACTGGGGTCCCATACTTATACTAAGATAGGGGGTTGGACATACTCTGGGGACCCACCTATGGGAGGGTCAGGGCAGAGGGGTGGTTACACCCCTTTCCCTTTGTCCAGTTTCACGCCAGAGCAGGGGCTGGAAGCCCCTGAGCCGGTTTGAACTGGGGTATGCACAGGGACACCAAATGTGCCCCAAGTGCAGGACTTCAAAGCACCAGAGAGTGCTCCCGCCCAGCCCCAATACACACTATCCTGTCTGGGGAGGTGGTTACACCTCCCTGGGACAGGAAACCTATTGTCCAGGCCTCCCCTGCCGGAGTTTCGGTCAGCAGCAGGAGGCCAGACTCGTGTCTGTGGCAGCGGCATCCATTTTGTGATGCCAGGGCTCTGGAAAGTCAGTACCGGGTATACCGGTGTGTACATGTCTCTCCCTCTAGAAGGGTGGAATGCTACTCCCGCCGCCAGAACTGGCGGGGGTAGTATTCCAAGATGTTTGACACCAAACACAACATGTTTCCGTGCAGCCATCCCAAAGTTAGCATTTAACGCGAGGTTATAATGCGCTTAAGAGTATATGGTCGGGCTGCACTACAAACAGCATCAGAGAAGGGTCTCCGAATGCTGCAGAGGGGCCCAGCTCATGCAGGGGCACCCTCTCACATAGGAACCACGCACTCTGCCTTCAGGATGGATAAGGCCTGCCATAGGAGTGACTTATAGGTTTATATGTGTGTATGTATGTAGTGATATAGGTAGCCTATATCACAGTAAGGGGTGCATGCACCACCTTACCCAGGCTGCAGTAGCAGACCTGTGGTGTCCTTTTGGCTGGCCTTCCAGGGGTGGCACAATACATGCTTCAGCTCCTGGCAGGCCTCTGAGGTACCTATGCCCTGGGTACATAGTATACCATATACTAGGGACTTATAAGGGCACTCCAGATTCCAATCAGAGATGTGCCTAAGGCACATGGAAACCATTTTAGAGAGGAAGCAGCTAGGCTGGGGTTCTGATTAGCAGGGCCCCAGCCAGACTAAGGTCGAAAAACAGTGAAGCATCAGCAAAAAGTGGGGGTACCCATGTGAAGCAGATCCTACTCTCCTACAAGGGTCACGTGGGAGACTCTGCCAAAGGTGGGCAGGGTCCCCAGCAGAGGAGTGGGGGGACAAGGGTAAACAGAGGGAGTTCCAGAAAGGGCCCCATAGTAATCCCAAGGGAACCATGGGAAGGGTTCCCAGCCTCCCCCTGAAAAGAAGCCAGTGGCCCCGACAGATAAGCCTGTTCACAGTGGGCCTAAGACTTGCTTTAAGTGTGGTCAAGTGGGCCACTGCTCCTGGGAAACTAGATGTCCCTTGTATAGAAAATCAGCACCCATTGGTGCACCAACCCGGCAGGTAGCTAGTGTAGCCCTGGGGGAGGAGATGGGTACCCAAGGTGGGTGGGGTCCCATAGCAATGTCCTTGGTCTCTTTAGGAGACAGTGAAATGGTCCCCAGGGCCCAACTGCCTGATAACACTAAGAAATACAGGCAGTGGGTGACCATCAATGGCCAAAGGGTGGAGGCTCTGAGAGACACTGGAGCCAGTATGACAGCTGTCAGTTGTCGGCTGGTGTCTGAAGAGCAGGTGATCCCCAATGCATTCTGCCCAGTAGTTGCCGCGGACAACTCAGAGAGCCACTGCAGAATGGCTCAGGTTCCCTTTGAGTGGGGGGGGGGTCTCAGGTACCTTTCAAGTAGCTGTGAGGCCAGCCATGCCTGTAGACTGTCTGTTGGGCAACAATTTAGAAAGTTCACCTTGGGCAGAGGTGGAGAGAAGGTCTCATTTGGAGATGTTGGGTATGCCTGAGTGGGCGTGCGCGACCACTCGGTCTATGGCAGCCAGTAGAGATGTTCAAGAGGACCTGGTGCCTGAGAGGGTGGCCCAGGTGCCTGCCTTGAAGAGAAGAGGCAGGGGGCGTGGTAAACCGGCCCCCATAGTTCCCACGGTCCAGGAGGAAGCAGAACCTGAGGGGGATGCTCTGGAACCTACAGGGGAGCAAGTGGCCGAACTGGGGGACCTGCCTGAGCTGACCCATTGGCAGCAAGAAGGAGGACCCTCCAGGGAGGAGTTCTGTGAGGAGCAAACAAGTGCCCTTCTCTTGTGGGTTTGCGGCAACAGGCCACAAACCAGGCAGCAGGTGATCAGTCTGGATCACATTGGATCTACTGGGAGAATGGTCTCCTGTATAGCGAGCCTAAGGTTGCTGAGCCTGGGTCAGCCCGTGTGCTGGTGGTACCCCAGTGCTTCAGAGCCTTCCTACTGGGTTTGGCTCATGATGTGCCTTTAGCAGGACATCTGAGGCAGGGCAAGACCTTTGAAAGGCTTGTCACCCACTTTTATTGGTCCCAGATGCGCAAGAGTTCAGACACTCATTGCAGGACATGTCAGACTTGCCAGGCAAGTGGAAAAAGTGGGAGGAAGCACAAGGCTCCCCTCCAGCCATTCCCTGTGGTCAGCACTCCCTTTGAACGGGTGGGTATTGACATTGTGGGGCCACTGGACCCCAAGACAGCCATGGGCAACAGGTTCATCCTGGTCTTGGTGGACCATGCCACCCGGTACCCGGAAGCCATCCCTCTTTGGACAGTGACGGCCCCCGTGGTGGGACGTGCACTGATGGGGATTTTCTCCCGTGTGGGGTTCCCCAAGGAGGTGGTGAGTGACCGTGGTAGAAACTTCATATCCAAGTATATGAATTCCCTGTGGCAGGAGTGCAGTGTTACCTATAAGTTCACCACTCCTTACCACCCCCAAGGAAATGGGCTGGTTGAGAGTTTCAACCGGACCCTGAAGGGCATGATTATGGGTCTGGAAGAACCCATGAGGCGTAAGTGGGACGTCCTCTTGCCATGCCTTCTCTTTGCTTACCGTGAGGTGCCACAGAAGTCCGTAGGGTTCAGTCCCTCTGAACTGCTCTATGGTCACCCGGTAAGAGGACCTCTGGGTTTGGTGAAAGAAGGCTGGGAGAAAATTCCCAGTAAACCTCCCCAGGATGTATTTAGCTACATGCTGGCCTTTAGAAACCAAACTAGGCGATTCAGACAACTCGCTGAGGCGAATCTGGAAGCCAGCCAGGAGGAGATGAAACGATGGTATGATCAGAATGCCACTCTGATCGAGTTTCAGCCTGGACAGAAAGTGTGGGTCATGGCCCCCGTGGAGCCTTGCGCGCTCCAGGATAAGTGGACCGGACCATTTGAGGTGGTGGAGCGCAAGAGTGAGGTCACCTACCTGGTGGACTTGCGATCTCCCAGGAACCCTTTGCGGGTCCTACATGTCAACCGCCTAAAGCCCCATTTTGAGAGGTCTGAAGTGGGCATGCTCCTAGCAACAGATGATGGAATGAAAGAGGAGACAGAACCTCTTCCTGACCTCCTGTCTGCAACAGAGCAAGATGGGTCAGTGGAGGGTGTGAACCTCTCTAACTCCCTGACCCCTGAGCAGCAGGAAGACTGTCGCCAACTGTTGGGACAGTTTCCTGACCTGTTTTCCCTGACTCCTAGTGTTACTGATTGGTGCGTCCATGATGTGGACACTGGGGACAGTCCTCCTGTCAAGCACAAGGCTTACAGAGTGACTGACAGGGTGAGAGCTTGCATCAAGGAGGAGGTCTCCAAGATGTTTGCATTGGGGGTGATTGAGTCCTCTCACAGCCCTTGGGCCAGCCCAGTGGTCTTGGTCCCAAAGGCTGCAGCGTCTGCTGCCACGCCCGAACTCCGGTTCTGTGTGAACTACCGAGGACTCAATTCAGTCACCAGGACTGACGCGCACCCCATCCCCAGAGCTGATGAGCTCATCGATCGGTTAGGGGCTGCCCGGTACCTCAGCACGTTTGACTTAACGTCTGGGTACTGGCAGATCGCCTTGACTGATGGGGCCAAAGAGAGGTCAGCATTCTCCACACCAGATGGGCACTACCAATTCCGGGTTATGCCCTTTGGGATGAAGAATGCCCCTGCCACCTTTCAGAGGTTGGTCAACCAGGTGTTGGTTGGACTGGAAGATTCCAGTGCCGCCTACCTGGATGACATCGCAGTGTTCAGCGCCAGTTGGGAAGAACATCTGCACCACCTCTGGGAAGTGTTGATGGCGCTGCGGAGGACAGGCCTCACGATCAAGGTGAGTAAGTGCCAGATCGGGCAGGGTTCCGTGGTGTACTTGGGACACCAGGTTGGGAGTGGCCAGGTGGCGCCCCTACAGCCCAAGATTGATACCATTCTGGCTTGGGAGCCCCCCAAGACCCAGACAGAGGAGAGAGCCTTTTTAGGACTCACCGGGTATTACAGGAGATTTGTCAAGGTGTATGGCAGCATCGTTGCACCCTTGACAGAGCTGACTTCCAGGAAGCAGCCCAAGAGAGTGATTTGGACTGACAGCTGTCAGAGAGCTTTTGACGCCTTGATGAGTGCCATGTGCACGGCCCCCGTGCTTCAGGCGCCCAACTTCTCAAAAGAGTTCGTGGTCCAAACAGACGCTTCAGAGCATGGTGTAGGGGCTGTTCTGGCACAGTTAAATGAGGAGGGCCTAGACCAACCAGTAGCCTTCATCAGTAGGAGGTTACTTCCACAGGAACAGAGGTGGAGTGCTATTGAGCGTGAGGCATTTGCTGTGGTCTGGGCGCTGAAGAAGTTGAGGCCATACCTGTTTGGGACTCTCTTCCGGGTTCAGACAGACCACAGGCCCCTCAGATGGTTGATGCAGATGAGGGGTGAGAATCCAAAGCTGTTGAGGTGGTCCATTTCCCTACAGGGGATGGACTTTACGGTGGAACTCCGCCCTGGTACAGAACACGCCAATGCTGATAGTCTGTCCAGATTCTTCCGCCTTAGTGATGAGAACTCCCTAGAGGTAGGATAGTTCTCCCCACATTTCAGCTGGAGGGGACACATGTTAGTCCTGGCATCCTTGGCGTGGGTCTCCCTTCCATTTTTTCACTATGCCTCCACTGGTGTTGATATGTTTTGCTTTGCTGTTGAGATGCTTTGGGCACTTTGCCACTGCTATTCAGTGCCAAAGTGCAAGTGCTCCCTATGATAAATTGATGTATGGATTAATGACTCCATGTTTGGCCTATTTGATTCACTGTCAGACCCTAGTACAGTGCACTGTTTGTGCCCAGGGCCTGTGAGTCAAATGCTGCTGGTGGGCTTGCAGCACTGGTTGTGCCACCCACAGGAGCAGCTTGGAAAGTGTGTCTCAGGCCTGCCATTGCAGAGCCTGTGTGCAGTCTGGTACTGCCATGTCGACTTGGTAAGTGCTCCCACTTACCAGTCCCCAAACCTTCCCTTTCCTGCATATTAGTCACCACTAAGGTAGGCCCTAGGGCAGGGTGCATTGTATGTGTAAGGTAGGACATGCCCTGGTATGTGTGGCATGTCCTGATAGTGAATTACAGCCAATTTCGTTTTGCACTATTGCAAGGCTACCTGTTCCCATAGGCCAGAATGGGCAGTTTGATTATAACATCTTATAATCCTAACTGACCCAGGGAACATGGTAGAAAAACGAATTTAGTATGCCTGAACTCAGAATGATAAAATACATCTTTTAGTGAAGTTGGTTTTAACATTCTGTGTTTGAAAATACCACTTTTAAAAAGTAGGTATTTTCTTGCCTAACCATCCAGACTGCCTCTGCTAGCTTGGCCTCTGCTAGCTTGTGTATTGTATGTCTGGGTTTGTGAGTGACAGGGGCTGGGGGACTCCAGGAGACAGGGTGAGTCAGCACAGGGCTGAATAGACCTATCTGCATGTAGAGTGATGGGAGGAGTAGCACCTGGGCCTGAATAGGGCTGTGCCTGCCTTCCACAATGCTGGCTCCACCTCCTGTGGTGCGTCTGATGTCCCTGGCCCACATTGACAAAGGAAGAAGGTGTGCACTGGCAGAATGCACTCAGAACTGATTTGGACTAGGTACAGGACCCTCTGCCTTCAGAGGACAAAGGATTTGCTAGTATAAATATTGGGACCCAGACCCCAAGATTTTAGATCACTTCTGGGAAACAAGAAGAACCTTTGCTGAGGAGAGGAACCAGAGAAACTGAAGGAGGAGACTATCCCTATGCTGTGTGCTGTTTGAGGGATTGGCCTGCAGTGGTTGCCTGATTGCCAAAGAAAGGAGAAAGGAACTTTGTGCCTACTTTCATCATCTTGCAGAAAATCTCCAAGGGCTTGAAGATTGAGCTTGCCTCCTGCTGAAGTCTCAGGGATACAAGACTTCACCAACCAGCTCCCCTGAATTCCCTTGCTGGAAATTTGAAGTGCCTATTGTTGTGTTGGGCCTTCTGAGAGACTGCGTGTTGCTGGGAGCTGGAAGCACGACTCACGGGTCTTGTGTTAAGTCTATATAAAAATACTTATTTTTATACTACAACCTGTGTGGTGTCCATCTGTAGTGTTGTCACTGTATTACTGTATGTACTCACAAATGCTTTACACACTGCCTCTGAGATAAGCCTGCCTGCTCGAGCCAAGCTACCAAGGGGATAAGCAGGGGTTATTTTAGTAGTGTATCCCCCTTACCCTGACTAGAAGCAAGGGTCCCTATTTGGACAAAGGTACCTACCTCTGCCAACTAGAGACCCCCAGTTCTAACATCAAGGAATCAAATTCAGATGAGTATTTGTGGTGTCAACTACTGAAGATTACGTTTTGCAGCTATCCTCAGTGACGGGAAAATTGAGGGAGTGTTGAACTTTGGAGCAGTTTTACATTGGCGGTATCCAGTGCTGCAGTTTACAGACGGCAGTTTCAGCGGCTTTCGAACGTACCTGGTTACCAAGTGGTGCGTCCTTGGTTGCCAAGACGTCTTCGTCATTGTTCGGAGTTGCGTCTACTACCTGGTTGCCAAGTAAGTGCACGTATCGCTTGGAACTCCTGCTGCATTCGACGTTTGCTTGGTCTGTCTCTGTCAGCCATCCTTCCTTCAGTCGCAAGCGGAAGTGACGTCACTACAAAGGGCCACACACACTACGTGACCCCAACGGCAGCCATTTTGGATTCCACTGCTGGTCCTCCGTGAATTACCGGCAAAATCGGCATAAATACTCTTCTATTTCTGGCATTTGAAGAGTTTGATTTATGGATTGTCTCGTTTATGGACCACAATTGGATTGTCTTACTACAATTCTCATGGTATTTATGGGAGATAATTGATTGGTTTTTAAAAATTATTATTATTCTCCTTTTCATTCACTGACAAGCACAGTGTCCACATTGCTTAATTGGGGGTATTTTGGCACTTTTAGCTCAGGTGTGTGGTGAAGTACGGACATTGGATAAAACACTGAACTAGTCCATACATCATGGCCATACAGAATTACAATATCAGTGCTCCTCAACCTTTTTGGGTGTGTGGATCTGAACCACCCATGAAATGGTGTGAATGGGAATCATACTTCAAGAACTATATTGATGCCGTGGATTAAGCGGGAAAGATGGCTGCGGTTCAAAAGAAAAGGTTACTTCTACATTCTTTAGGTCCGGCTGGATTGAAGGTTTATGACCATGTGACTAAACCTGCTGTTGCGGGCGATACCAATGTTTTTGATTTTGCGTTATTACATTTGGATAATTATTTTTCACCAAAAGTTTGTATAGGCATCACTAGATTTAAATTCTTCCAAAGGAAACAGGGTAAAGCTGAAACTGTGGATAACTATGTTTCGGAACTCAAAAGGTTAAGCCTTAGACTGCAAGTTTGGTACACTGCATGATGACTTCATAAGAGATAAGGTTGTCATGCATGCATGCAATCCTTCTATCCAAGATAGACTTTGAGTCAATGGTGATGCTCCTTTACGTCCAACCTCTGGCCGCCGTTGCTAGGAACAGAGGGCTGACCATTGTTTCCTATGCCGACGACACACAGTTGGTAGTGGCACTGTCGGACGACTCTACGCAGGGCGCTCCCAAGTTTCGGAGCGACCTTGCGGCCGTCGCTGAGTGGATGACTGCCAACTGTCTCCAGCTTAACGCCAGCAAGTCGGAGGTGTTGTTGGTCGGGAAAGATGCTGGGTTATGGAGTGAGCGGTGGTGGCCTATTGCCCTCGGCAGCGCCCCCCCCCCAAACAGGTGGTAAAAAATCTGGGGGTATGGATGGACTCGGCCCTTAGTTTTCAAGCTCAAACTAAAAAGGTGGCAGGGACATGTTTCGGGCTACTGCGGGGGCTCAGACCTTTATTGGGTTTCTTTGACCCGTCGACCCGGCAAGTTATCGTCCAGTCCGCAGTTTTGTCGAGACTGGACTACGCCAGCTCGCTCTATCTGGGGACTAATAAGGCAGAAATTCTGAGACTACAAAGGGTCCAAAATTCGGCTGCCAGGACCCTTCTCGGCCTCCCTAGAGCCTGCTCCGCGGCAGATGCCATCCGCCGGCTTCACTGGTTGCCGGTGGCCAGGCGGTTAGAGTTTAAAGCTCTCTGTATGGCCTTTAAGATTCTGAAATCTGCCTCCCCAGGGATCCTGGCTAACCTGCTTTTGCCCTATGTACCTACCCGCCAACTCCGCTCTCTGGGGCAGCACCTATTGGTAGTCCCCCGGGTAAGGAAGATGCGCGCTGGGGGTCGCTCCTTTCGCACCATGGCGGCAAAACTTTGGAATTCTCTCCCGTTACAGATCCGCAGCTTGAGCAACTATCTAACATTCGGGAAGGCAAATAAAACATACCTCTTTCCTTTTCCGTAAGCTCTAGTTTCCACCTGGGTCTCTGTTCTTTCACTGCTGTCAGACCGGGACGCCTCTTTGCTGGGGCAGCTGTGCGCTATACAAAAATGCATAACATAACATAACATAACATAACAGAAGAGATTTTAGCTTTAGTTCGCAATGCGGAGATGTCTAGTAGGAGTGCTGTAGTGTTAAAAGATGACACAAGATGCTGTAGTTAGCAAAATTGATATCAGCAGTGATAAGTTTGGAAAATTTAGTTCACCAAGGTTTGATAGACAAGGTCCTCCTAAAATAGGTCGTGGGAGAGCCATGTCCAGGGAACAAATAAGATGTTACAGGTGTGGTAGTTTAGATCATACAGCAAAAACTGTCCCGCAGCAAAACAGAAATGCAGTAATTGTGGCATTTTCGGTCATTATGCTAAAGTTTGCAGACGAAGGAATACAAAAGTTAAATTTGTAGGTGAAACTTATGATAATTCCATATGGCAAGAGTGTTAGGAGGATGATATTCCGGTTGATAATCTAGGTATGAATGTAAGAAACAATTTAGTACTCAACATTAATGATACATTAAGTGACAACAAACCTGAGTGTTGGATAAAAATAGGGGGTGTTAAACTTAAAATTTATGCAGATTCTGGATCTCCTTACACAATCATTAATGAGGACTTGTGGAAATCCTCATTCGTTTTAAAGGTAGGTCATCATTTGAATGAACCAGATATACACCCAGAAGGATACAGTGGAGAAAAGATAGACCTTTTGGGGTATAGATGGTTCACGTTCAAATTCAAAAACAGGCAGAATCGTGGAAAGTTATATGTAGCAAAAACCGGTCCACCTGTGTTGGGCTGGCTTGACCAAAAGGAATTACATATTATACTAGATCCCAACAGTATGGAACAGGTACTAATAGTGGATGAAAGCATCACTTTGGGTGAAAGAATGCGAGAACAATTTCCGAGTGTTTTTAATAACAAGTTGGGTAATCATTTAGGCTTTGAGCATTTAATTCGCCTTAAGGAAAATGCTATTCCCAAAGTCCATAAATGCAGGAATGTTCCTTTGTTAATTAGAAGTGAAGTGGAAAATGAACTTAACAAATTGGGGAATTCTGATGTAATTGAAACCATTGAAGCTTCTGACTGAATTTCTCCGGTGGTTATTGCTAGGCGCAGCAACGGAAAAATTAGGCTTTGTGTGGACTTGCGCCACCTTAACAATAACATCATAGTAGATAGGTTCCCATTGCCTAAAATTAATGAAATGGTTACTTGTATGAAAGGGGCGAAATTGTTCTCGACCATCGATCTCTCATCAGCATACCACCAAATTTCACTGTCTCCTGAGTCTAGAAAATACACATCCTTTATAACACCTTCTGGCTGCTATCAATATAAGCGGATGCCCTTCGGTTTGGCTTCCGCTGCAGCTGTTTTTCAACGCCTTATGTTTCAACTGTTTAGCAATGTGAAGGGTGTTACCTTTTTTCGGGATGATATCTTAGTGTTTGGTGCAAGCAAAGAAGAACATTAATCCAGGCTACTTACAGTTTTAAGAATCTTGCAAGAAAAAGGTCTTACGGTTGAGCATTCAAAATGCAATTTTGCTAGCAACAGTGTTACATATCTAGGCCATGTAATTGATGAGTGTGAAGATAGACCCAAACCCTCACTGGTATCTGCAATTGAAAACGCTTCTACACCACTCTCTAAGGATGATGTGAGATTGTTTTTTGGTATGGCTGAGTTTTGTGCCAAGTATGTGCCAAATTTTGCTGACAAGTGTTACAATTTTCGCCAATTGCTTAAAAAGATTGCAAATTTATATGGTCTTCAGATTGTGAAAAGGATTTCAAATGCATCAAAACTGCAATTGCGAAAGCTACTGCACTGTGCAGCTTTGACCCCATGGCGGATAGTATTGTCACCACAAATGCCAGTAACAAAGGTCTTGGGGCTGTGTTGTCTCAAATTAATAACAAAGGAAAAGAATACATTATCACATACGCATCCAGATCATTGTCCCCATGTGAAGAAAAATACCCCATCATCGAGAAAGAAGCTCTATCTTGTGCTTGGGCTTTGTACCATTTTAAGTCCTTCATTTGGGGAAAGGTATGCACCTTATGATGTGATCACAAACCACTTATTAAAATTCTGACCATGGAAGGTTCTACCAATATCTCTTTCAGACTTGCAAGAATATCTATGCGTATGCAGAACTTCACATATAAAATTGTCTATACCCCAGGTAAAAGTAATGTTATGGCAGATTTACTATCCCGAATGCCTGACATTCTGGAAGAATGTGAGGATGATAAGTGGAACAACTTTCAGGTAGCTTTCTTTTATGACTATGATAATTCCGCCTTTAACAAAAATGAATGGGAGTTGGAGTGCAAAAAAGACATCATTTTTCAAGAAATAATACCTTATGTGATGAATGGTTGGCCTTGTAAAGAGGTACTGAGTGAGGTTGTGAGACCGTTTTGGGAAATTCGTTCTGAACTTTCCTTTAATGAAGGGGTCCTTTTGCGAGGTGAAAAAATTGTTCCTCCTGAGAGTCTGCGTATGGCAATTGTAGACTTGTGTCACGAAGGTCATTCAGGCATTTGTAGGACCAAGACTCTTTTGAAAAGTTGGTTTTGGTGGCCTGGTTTGGACAAAGTGGCAGAGAGAGTGGTGAGAGAATGCATTGCTGGTTGCAAAGCTGACAAATTGTTGCAAACCTTTCGTTCCCCAATGTGTGATAAACCTCTTCCTATGGAACCATGGGAAACGGTTGCCATTGATAATATGGGTACTGTTTTGGATCCTTTCAGGGTTCTCACAAGTATGTTATGGTCTTGATGGATTTATTTTCTCGTTGGCCTGTGGTGAAAGTGGTGGATAGTACGGATACTGATGTGGTGTTGAAATTTCTTGATGATATCTTTGTTTCTGAGGGGATTCCTGCAAGTTTGTTGAGCGATAATGGTGTTCAATTTCTGTCTAAAAAAGCTAAGGATTGCTTTGAAAAGTTGGGTATCAAACATAAGACCACTTCTCTATACAATCCCAGCGGAAATGGTATGGTGGAACGGTTTAACCATGTGCTAAAGGGTACCATTCAGTTGGCTGCAAGTGCTGGTGAGGATTGGATCACTCAAATTGGAAAAATGGTTTGGGCTTATCGTGTCACTAATTCCGAAGCCACAGGTTTACCACCCTTCTTGATAATGAGAGGACGCACACCTGGGTCCAAGTTCAATCCTGAAAGGTTATGCAAATCAGGTGTGGAGCAATGGTCTAGAGAAGAGGTAGGAAACAGAATGATGAATTCACATGGCAAAAGCAAGAAATATTTTGATGGGAAACGCAGTGTAAAATCACCGCAAATTGCCATTGGTGATTGGGTACGTGTTCAAAAAACATAATTTGTATGTAAAGGTGACAGTTCCTTCTTTGATGCAGAGGAAGTTGTGGAAGTCTTGCAAAATGCAGTTAGACTTAGGAATGGAAAAGTTTGGAATTTAAGTAGAGTGGCCAAATGTGGGAATGTGAAGCAAGATGAGGTTGACAGGAATAGTTTTGATTGGATGGATGATAACGATGTCATGGAGTCTACTTGTTGTAATGATGGGGATCTACCCTCTACCTCTAATGTTGCCATCAGACAAGAGGATTCCTTGCTTGCTAAAGATATTAGCGAGGAGGTCGTTTCCTCTTCCGATCATCACTCTAACCAGGAGCCTGCTCAAAAAAATGTTAGGGAAAGGAAGGCTCCTGCTTGGTTGAAAGATTTTGTGGTTAACAACTCATGATTAATGGGTTCTGTGCAAAGTGTAATTCATGTATTTATTCCATGTTGCTGTAAGATTTGTGATTAACAACTCATGATTAATGCGCTCTGTGCAAATTGTAGTTCATGTATTTATTCTATGTTGCTGTAATCCATATAACATTCATTTGCATTATCACCTTTTATTTTATTTATTTTTTTGTTTTGTTTTAGTTACTTTTGTTCCTCGTTAAAGAAGAGGGATGTGTTGTGGTTGCTTAATTACCAGGAATGCTTGGTTAGCAAGCATTCTTGGAATGTTTGTATTCAATTGTAAGGAGGAGGTTAGAGTCAGCTGTTGGGAGGATACCGGTGCTACTGGCGGTGTCTTCCTGTTGCTCCTTTACAATAAAGGATTTACTACAATTTGTATTCAGTGTATAATTTAACACTGTTGATTTCTAATTCTGAATCAGGGGACGCTTTATTTAAAATAGTCTACTTATAGAGCTTTAGGCGTGACAGGATCTCTGATTAAATTTCATGTTTTTGGATTTTGCTAATGTTAAACTCCCACACGCTAGTTGCCCTATTAGTTGTAAGCAGGTGAAAAAACAATATTATCTGTCTTCAATGTCCATTTTACTCAGTGGTGGCTGGTGAGTTTTGAAGGAGGTGAGGCATAAAAGTGCACAATGATTGCCCTGTGGCAAGCGAGCCCAACCGTCATAAGGTGGGTTCGGGGGATTCTCCCCCTGGGAAATGTTTGAAAAAAGAATGGGCAAATAGTACGTTTTCAAACAAATTTGAGAACACAAGGTTGATAAAGTGATTGTGAAAGTCTAGTTAGGACATCAATAAAAAGATTTCATATGATAATGACATGGTAGCCACTATTCAGTATAACCAGAGAACTTCACTTCACAACACAGGGCATCGAACCACAGTCACACAATGCACCAAATCACTTGTAAGCACTGTATTTTCTTCTACTTTTTCCTTTCTCCTATATCCTCTGCCCCTAAGCAGCATGCGCATCCAACCAACACAAAGATCACATGTCACTTGTTCCTGGAAACAATAATTACTGTATCGAGCTGTGCAGTGCAGCTCTCATTTGTCAACACTATCTCGCTGTAAATTTAGAAACACTATGAGGTGTACGGTTGCGCTGTAGAGGAATCATGAAGTGGTTTCACTGTGTAAGTGACCCAAATCTTCCACCATTGTCCGTCGGTCACAGCAGTGAAAATAAAATGATGGACTTAAGGTAGGTCCATAAACCCACACCCAGCAATTAAAAGACGCGCTCTCCAGTCTTCATTTCATGCAGATGGAATTTTACATGCACTGCCCTAAGATGGCCTTAATAAAAGTCTGAGCTCTAATATGATGATGTGAAAGCTCTTCTGGGGGCATCTGTCTGACTGGGGTGAGAAATTTAAAGCATGGAAGCCCTGGTTCAATAAGTTAAGGCACTGCAGACACACTGCATTAAACCCTGTACTGAGACCGCCTCTGTAAATAAATTATAGTTACTTAGGGGCAGATTTACAATAACTGGCGCATCCCTGCATATCAGCAGGGATGCGCCAGTTATTTTGCGTGACTCAAGAAACACCTTGCGCCACCATGGATGCGCCGCATTTACAATGCGGCGCACCATGGCGCAAGGATAGACAGATGCGTGACGCATCTGTTGGTGTAAGGGTGACGCAGTGTTGGAATCGTGTCGCAAGCGCGACGCAACTCCAGCACTGCTCAGGGGTGCCCTATAGTTGCTGTGCTGCGTCACTCCTTACGCCTGCTGCAAGCAGGCGTAATGTTTTGACGCAGCGGGGACGTAAAAGTGACTCAGTGAAATATTGTAGATTTCACTGCGTCACTTTTTACGGGGATTCCTTGCGACGGAACGCCCACCCTGCATACATTATACCTGACACAGGTATAATGTAGCGCAGGGCTTTACAACGTGACGCATCTCACTAGATGCGTCACGTTGTAAATATGTCGCATAGTGGCGCATTGTTTACGCCGCTGCTGCATCACAAAAGTGACGCAACGGTGGCGTAAAAGTGGCGCAAGGGGCTTATAAATCTGCCCCATAGTATTTATCATATAACTTTAACTCATTAATTTTAAGTTTCTTAACCACCTTATTCTTTTCACTGAGAAATAGAAGCAACTAGACGTGAGACCTCCAATTTCCCCCCAACTTCAAATGATTTTCCAAATGAAACAGAAGCAAAACAAAGTAATAGGGACAGAGAGTACATTTCTGCATGCTTCCCCTTGAGGGCAGAGAGCCCTAAAGAAGAAAGGAGAACTTTTCTCAGCATGCTTATAGTGAAGGTCCCTGGAGGAGGCCACTGTCATGAGGCGCCCTCCATGTGGCAGGTCAGGTTTTTTTTATATTTGAGGCCATACCCGACAATTAAGGACTCAGCAGTTTCATTCTGAGAGCGCAGCTAGGTCACAGGGCATTTATTAAGGACAAAGAGAAAGATTCATGATTTACCACTTTTCTTTTTGGTAACATTGCAGACATTAAAATATAAAAATGGTGGCTTATGCCATTCTTGCCTAGCACAGCAAAATGTGGCCTGTTGATTTTTGCCACACACGAGTTCTCCTGTTACGTCACATGTTGTTTTGTAGTTTCATATAGCATGAACTCGACCTGTAGGTATTGGAGCAGCTGAATGTAGCCCCATTAAATACATTAGTACAATCCAGCTCTAAGTGCACTTTTCAGTGCAGTTCAGTTCAAAACAAAGTTTATTTGGACTTGATAGTCCTGAAACATTTCAAATCTCCATAAATACAACTCCTAAAATCACATTTCTTGAATAAAATTTATCATAAAATTCATACATTGAAAATTCCTTGATCCTTCCATCATTCCGTATAACGTACTCTATGTCATATTATTTTTTTAAAACAAGAATTTCAGTTCTACTCACATTTAAGGGTTTCTTTAACTTTTTGGATGAACTTCCCCATAGCGCAAGCTATATCTAAATTACTCATTTCAGTTAGAAGATCTACTGCTTGTACCCTGTTTTTAATACCATACTTTTTTAAAAATTGGGCATAAAAACTCTTTACGTATATCCAAAACCTTCTGACAATCCAATAGAATATGTAAAATATCACATGTTGTTCCCAAGATACAAACACCTTTCCCCTTGCTATCAATCATTGCTCTTTTTACCCAGTTGTTAGCATAGCAAGGGTTAACAAGGGTTAACACCAATTCTTAGCCTTAGTAATTCTCTTCTTATTGGACGACAGGCTAATCTATCAATACAAGGGAAATGTTGTTCATTTTGCCACGAGTTAGCCATAAAACGTACAGATTTTTTTCCCAAGAGATAATCTCGGTCCTGGGCTCGAGAAATTTCTCTACCCAGGGCCTGTTGCAGGTATTCTGCACATACACAGAACTAAGCGCAGGAAAAAAGGACCTCAGTGTAAAGGGGTGTACCGACCTACCACATTAGTGCCCAATATCTCATTACTGACTAGCTATAGTGTCTCATTCGTTCTCCCCCAAATATCACGAAGCTACAAATGATTAGACGACCCAGAACACGACACTCCCGACTCTCTCAGGAATCGCAGGAGCAAGACATACTCTTTCGCTCACTCACTCATACTTGTCCACAATAAGAATTGGCAGAGTCACTGTAAATAGTTTAAAATGTTTATTTTAACTATCGTACTCTACAATACAGTATACGAGCCACTACTAGCAGCAAAATGCATAAACTCACCACAGTTAGCATTTTTACAATTCCATAGAATACAAAGGGAGAAGTCATTATATAAAGACTGTGGAAAAAGGGCACTCTGGCCTGACCACCCTCCCCTTGACTAGAAGAAGTTTATTTTATATAAAGGAAGATCTCTGGGCTTTGACAGCAGACCCCATACCTTAAAGCCTGGATGTAAGGTTTACATCATAGGAACAGCGGAGCTCTACTCCATGGAACGGCTTTCTCCAAGTGTGTTAAAACAACATGCAACAACATAATATCAAAGCATGAGTCTTCAGTACTGCAGCTGTGTGTAGCATGTTATGTCTAGGTGCTAGGGACTGACCAGAACAGAATAACAAGGGGCATTGTTTATCGACCTTGCACATCGTGCTCAGACTAAACTCCAGGAAAGGCAGAGAACGCGAAAAGCAACCCGTTCTCATGTGAAAGGCACAAATAAAGTCTTGCAAAAACAAAGTCATGTAGTAGCGTGCGCAAAAGCAGCATCATGGCAGCGAAGCTCATGCTAACTTAGCAATGTCGATAATGTGCCTAAACACCATATAACACCCTCCCCTTGGTAAGGCCATAGGACATAGACAAAGAACCAAAACAGAGTTCACCAGTCAAGCAGACTTCAAAGCGTTTGAAAAAACCAAAATTGGAAAAAAATCGAAATTAAAAAAAAAAGATTTTTTTCAATATTGTCAATATGGCGCATTGAATGAGAGTCACCTCCGGGGCAACAAAGTTATTATCAACATGTTATAATGACGTAGACGTTCAGTCCATCAAGGTGTATGAACCCAGGAATGCCATTCCCTCCAAAAGATCATCCCTATCGTTGGTAAAAAAGAGGGATGCCATCCAATTAAGTAAGTCGAAGGAACAAACGTGCTCCTCGTAATCAGACGCCTCTAAAAGCAGAAGTGGGCAACTTGCGTGATATTCGATGAAACTCCGATGCAGGACATTCTGCGCAGCCGCACAGACATCCCATTCAGCCAATACTCCAAGTGCTGCTCTACGCGCCATACGGCCATCCCCAGGACACGCCTGGTCATGAGCCTCAAAGTGACCCATCAACTGGTTAAAATCCGGGACTGGACAGGACGTATTGGAGAGGCATATATCCATTGCCCAATAGAAGGGGCATCGCCAACAGTAAAACACTGGTTGCACGCAAATAAAATAGGCAAAGCGAAAAGTCAATCCATAACTGACGCCAAGCGTGGCTAATGGCAAGCATCCAAAAACCTGTTGCACGCGATCACGGTACAGCTGCAACTGGCCTGGTCTGTGCATTACCACAAGATGAGCAGCCATTGCGCAGCAGGAACAGGAGAAGCAGGATTCCAGTGCCTAATGCCAAAATTAAGGGGAACCCTCCGAAGACGCTGGAAAAAATAGAATGAATAAAACCCGGTATTACTCCAAATACAGTCTGAAAAGAAGTCACAAGACCAGATCTCACACATTTCAAAAAATGCGCAAGGCCTGTGGTGTCAGACGCATTAAATATTTGGTGTATAAGCTCCCCAAAATGCAGTGGGAGGTTGGTGTTCAGAAGGGACTGTATCTCACCAGAAGTCCTTGTCACCTGTAACTCAAAGGTCTCGCGTGCCGAAGTGAGAGCCACCTCTTGTTGGAATAATAGCTCTTTGAGCCTGCTCAATTTGTTGAAATCTGTTTTCAAAGTCGGAATGGAAGGCCAAATTGAACTATCTAGACACCCATGCGGGGGTGGAAAAAACACATTTCTACAACAAGTTACGCACTGGGAAACCGTTACTAAACACGGGACTCCCGCCCGTAAACCACAGCAGTCTAGGTTATTCAAAATAAGCCTGGGCGTAGTTCGCTGAGTTTTGCTACGCGGAACTTCGCGAAGTTACAAAAAAACTCTGCGAATTCCGCAAGTGGCGGAGTGTAGTGCGAACTGCTGTTCGCACTGGTCTTTTTGCAGCTCGGGTGGAAATTCTACCCGAGCAGCAGCTCGCGCTCGCGAACTTACTGTTTGCGAGCGCGAGTGGGCAAAAAACTCCGCTGCACTACGCGTAGCGGGGTGTTCCTGCACTCCGCGAGCTCCGCGGAGTGCGGAGTGCAGAAAACTCCGCGAACGGAGCGGAGTTCAATGCCCAGGCCTAATTCAAAATAAGATAACTGCCATTTGTAAGCAAGGTAAAAGCGGGAATTATTGACGGTACTGGGGTCCCTTTTAAAAAACAAGCCAGATTGGGCACCAACACATTACAAGCGCCGTGCAATTTAACATGTTTGCAAACAAGGGAATGTCCTACTGTGGAATCGCAGTCCTCCCCTGTAAGGAAAACTTCCTTACCCTCCCTCTGACATCTGTAAGTGAAAGGCAGGGACCACAACTCATGTAGAAATGCACTACCCAGTGGTTCGAAACGGCCAATCGGAAAATGTTGCATGCATGATTTAAATTGAAATAGTGAAAAAGGGAGAGAGATAACCCCATGAATTAACAAAACAGCAGAGTCCGTTTCCACTACTGAGAACGGCAAGGGCTCCAGTTGTTCAATATGCAAAAGTGTAAGTGCAGCATCTTTCATGGACATAAATCGCTGTTTATCAGTTAGATTAAATGGCAAAAACAAAGCAGTGGCATTTAAGTGATCCCAGGGCACTTTCCCCATTGTAAGAGTCTGCAATGTCCAAGCAAATTGCATAACAGATCGTAACTGATTTTGACCATGATATAACACAGATACGTCACTTTGAACAATATCAATAACAGATTAAACAATATTATCCAACGTATAAATGCGTGAGGAAAGTGTGTTTATGCTATTGTCTACTACAGCAAGGACTTTTTCTAAATTGGCCTGATCAATTTGGCGCTGACGAAATGCTGCTTCCATCTGTGAAAGTTTCCAAAATTCATTGTATGCTTCATAGATAAATCTCTTAGGACTAGGATTCCTAGGGCCAAGCTGAAATCAGCCAAATTGATGTCATCCGACAATAGTGTAAGGTCTTGTTTCACAGATGCCAAGGTGGAATGTTCTAATCATTGTTGGCATAATTTACCCACCGAGTATGTGGTGACCGAATGTGTTAAGTGGTAATGGGGATCAGGTCTAGACTGAATGAAACCAGGTGTAACATTATAAAAACGCAATTGGCATGCATTTGTATTTGTTTGCCACACCAGCCACCCGGAAGAATCAATCTCAGAGACATTGAAAGTCTTATTTTGAAGCAAAGCTTGTAGTGTCGAAATGGTAAAATTTGTGTGGGTGCGCCAATCGTCATATTACGCTAAGGACAGAATGGATGGAGTATTTACATTTTTGACAGTTGCCAGGCCAAAACAAGTGGTCTGGTACACCGTATCGTTCAAAAATAATATTTGAGCTGGGATCAGGCAGGCACGATGCAAAGCCTCAGTTCCCTGAACCTGCCAAGGCTTTGTGCCCCAGATGGATTTTAAATCAACGGTCTCTTTCCAGTGATCATAACCCTATGTAGCCAATTTAGTTCTAAACAAGTTGGCGTAACTCAATTTAGTATGGGTTAACATAAATTTGGATTGTGAAGACGATTGAAGTTTAAAAAAATAGGATTCCGGATTAGATATGTCATATTCTGTAAAATATGTGAATTTATCTCTAAGAGTTTTCAAACTCCCTTCAACGGGAGTAGGGCAATGTTCCCATTGTGTATAATTAAAAACAGGTCTTAATGTGTTTGTTTTGTGTAAAAAATGATGCCCATAATGTTGATAGCAAAATAGATCTCCATAATTGGTAGAATTCAAATACAAATCTTCAGCATCAAAAGCAGCATAATATTTTAAATCTGAAAACAATGCATGCACTGCTTGTACATCCCAATCGTCAGAATGTATGTCCCATGTTATCACATCTCCTAATGAGACACGAAACAAGTAAGGTACCCTGAGAACCTCAGTCGGACCGTGGATTTCGAAGGCTACTTTGTCCCAAACGATGCCATCTGGAACTGGGAACACTGAAATGTTCACTAGTGTCTGATCACGTTTCATGATATGGGATGATGTGTGTGGGGCCAGAATTCCATCGACCAAGTTCACAGCAGAGCGTTCTGGCAAGTAATGACCATTGATGAGCAAAAAGAACACTGTCACAAATCCAATTGACATGAAGAGGAAAATTTGTATAAGTACCAACCAAATGTAGGTCCACGGAGGGACCAGGTAAGTCTTTTTGAACCAAGAGAGGAAAATACTTAATTTAGTCGGTGGTTCTGGCAAGCTGGATGTCGAAGCGGACGAGCCGGAAGAGTGGCTGGCATGATCCCATTGTAGCCATTCGCAGGTCTATTAATCAGAGGTGGAAGTGCCGAGTCCGCCTGATGTTCTCGAGGACTGTTCGGCACCTCACCCACGGACTCATCGGGATGATAAATATATTCAACATCCATAGTGGAAGAGAGAGGTCAGACGGGTGATATATCAATTACAGTGTCCATCACTTTCCTAGCCACACGCGGACCAATAGAAGATGATGAAGTCAGTGGATCCAATGAAATTGCGGTGCACGAAACTGCAGATGTGACACTATTCAGAATCGGACACATGGTGTAACTTGACATTGTCCACTGAAATGTATCTGTTGTCTTTGCGACCAGGTAAAGGTGGTAAAATGACTGTACGAGTACCCTTCAGTCCAAGCACTGGAACCGGTGCACGATAAGAGGGACCAAATTCTTTTTTGTTCTCCAGCTTTTCTCGTACCAGATCTCCGATTTTTGGAAGCCAACTGGCAACTGGAATCAGCAGTGCTGCATCAGTGGAAGAGGGTAAATGTTCAGTTGCATGGCTGTCACGTGTCTATAACACAGTAGAATGATTATCTACGTCAAAGGTTGCGGCAGCCGCCACAACGTATAGACCATCAAGGTCTGGCACAAACCTTTTAATGCCAAAGAGCATTTCGTATGGGGTCTGCCCACCCAGAGATCTTCTAGGGAGAGTATTAAGTGCAAGTTGAACCCCATACAAGTGGGCCAGCCATTTCCTGCCAGTACCTAAGACTCTAGCTATCAAGGATTGCTTTAAGTCACGGCTCATTCGCTCCACAAATGAATTGCCCTCAGGCCTGTATGGAGACGAAAACTGCACTAGCACCCCCATTGGCTTCATCGCATCCTTGTACGCCTTAGAGGCGAATGCTGGACCTTGGTCAGAATGGAAGGTGCCACAGGCAAACATCCCGACAAAGACACGCAAATCCCTGATGACATTTCGAGTGTCAGCACTGCGTTGTGGCCAAACCCAAAGGAATCTAGTGCACGAATCAACTGCAACTAATATGTATTTATACGCAGTATCAGAAGAGAGAGGACCACAGTGATCAAGATATATACAGCCAAAAGGTTGATTAGAAATACACAGCTGTGTTTGTGGTGGGTGCGTAGCCGTAGATGGCTTGATTTGTTGACAAATGTCACAAGAAAGTACATAATTACGGGTCTGTTTATATAAACCACACCACCAATAACGTTGCTGCAAAATCGAGACTGTTGCCGACACCCCGGCATGTGCAGAAGCCATGCCCTCGTGCGCGGCTTTGATCAAAGTGGGTCTGCGGTCCAAGTTGGGAATCATCCAATCCCCAACGGAAGGAATCAAAGCATAAGGAACCTGATCGGGAGTTATATGATAAGAGTATTTCGAAGGGAAACCCTGAGGATAAACAGTTCCCTCCCTCATTGCAGCTACAGCTGCCAAAATATCATTATCTATTTTAGTCATGGACCTTGTAACTGCTGCTAGGGAACATGTGGCTACTGCAGATTTGGCCGCTTCATCAGCCAAAGAATTACCAAGAGCATGTGCTCCCACACGCTGATGGCCAAGAGTATGTATAACATGTGTGAGGGGCAGATGTTGTTTAAGATCTGCCACTCAAACCCAAAGCATTTTATGCTTGATTGCACTGCCTTTAGAATCTCGATAGTCATTCCGAGACCAAAAGAATAAGTTGTCATTAAAAGACTGGACACAGTAATTGGAATCGCACACAATAAGAGTACTCACATTTGGATCAGCAAGAACGAGAGCACGCAGCTCCGCCAATTGCGCCGTATAGTCTCCAAGTGCCTGAGTGTGCACAATGGAAGACTTAAACGATCCATTCACAATTGAGCCGGCAATAATTGCGCAAGCTGCCGAATAAGCGGGTTTAGAACCGTCGGCCGGTTAAGCCGAGCCATCGGTATAGATGATACATTTGTATTCATTCAAAGGAAGCAAGGACAGAGGAGGAGGATGAACATGTTCATACTGTAAGAACTCCTGTGTCTGAAGAGAAGGATCAAAGATAAACGTGACATCAGCCTATGTCAACGATGCAGCCAATTGTATCCAACTTGGATGTAAAGCCTTAGAGTTTGGTACACTTGCCTTAGTCACGGCTTCCAAAGCAGGAAGTGGCGTGACCATAAGAATGCGTTTGCCTTGCGCCAAAGAGCGTTCCTTCAGGATCGCCATCTGTAGTGCCGTCAAGATTTTTTCGATATTGGAAAATCACATTTCAGCCGACGTGTATAAATGTGATTTGTAAGCAATAGGTACTGAGTCACCCTCATTGAATGTTAAATATGTGAAACCCACCATCCCAGGCACGATACGTATCACCAGGTTTGTGGTGTTGTCACGCGTCAACAAGAAGTTAGTTGCAAGTAAGTCAGATTGCAAAGAATGTAGGATAGAGGTATGTTCCGGTAACCAGCAGGCAGAAGAAAACGTTGGTTGTATCAACGCATAAAGCGGTTTGATACGCTGGGCATAATCGGGAATGTATGTCCTCCCGAAGTTAAAAAAACCCAGCCAGGATTGAAGTTTCTTCAGAGTATTAGGAGGTTGCAAATGTGCACATTTCTCCAGGAAATGGGGGGCTAGCCCCTTTCCTTCATTATTGAGCTCATAGCCCAAAAAGAGCACCGCCAAATGGGCGATATCTGACTTCGCAAAATTAAATTTGTATCCATAGTCGGCAAAGGACAAAATTATATTGTTGACTCGGACCAGATGCGGCATAAGTTCATCGTCTGTCAGATAAATGTCATCAACGTACAAGAATGCGTCTGGATCTATGTCATGCAACAATGACACGACACGTGCCGCAAATGCCCCGCGGCTATTCTTATACCCCATAGGCAAACGCGTAAATTTTTTCTGATTTCTGACGGCGGTGAATGCTGTCAAATCACGACTCTCAGGTGCGAGATTATGACTGTAGAAACCATTGGAAATATCCAGGGTAGTTTTGTATTTTTTTACGAACAAGACTGTGCACCAGCGCTGAGCTGTGAGTGTTCTGCACTGCAAATGTGCGACAATGACTATTCAAATTTCGGTAATCCAATACAATCCGATATGAACCATCAGGCTTTGATACCGTACAGAGAGGATTACTCATTGGTGATATACACGGTTCAATCACACCCTGATACTCTAACTGAGTTAGAATGTCACAAACGTGAGCCTTCGCTTCACGTCTGATTGGATATTGCGGCTGTGGCTGTGTCATGGAACTTAAGGGTATTTCATGAGCTGGTGGATCCACATCCCAACCCACCTGATTACGATACACTGCCGGGGCAAGGGCCACTGTCCACCCTGCAGCGAAAGTCTGGGCATGCTCTTCAGGGACGTAATGCGAAAAACTCGGAAGTATCACGTCTTCCCCCCTAGGAGCTGCCAACACAAAGGGTGGAGGCCAATCCGCCTCCGCTAACAGAATGTCATACGAGGAGGTTAAATTCTCCCAGAACACTACCTTGATTGGACGCGGTATATCACCTTCAATTTGAAAAATAACGCCATAAAGTCTATCCGGGGGGCCACCCGGGTGTCAGCTGTCTCTACTGTAATGAATGTATCAGTTGCTGTCGCCTCCAGACAGGGACGCAGAGCCTCCCGCACTATGGTAACCTCCGCTGCGCTGTCGAGCAGAGTCACTGCCCATGTCCAATCCAGTAGTCGCGTTCTCACCATCTGAGCATATCTCGCTGTTAAAGCGGCAACTTTTTTCTTCTGAAACGGGGGTCGAAAACAAGGTAGATCCTCTTGTTTTCCTTTGATTTCAAACTGTCGAAACTGATCACATCCCTGTGGCACAGGTTGACTTTTGCCACGATCTTGGCGTTCCCCTCCACTGACTTGAGAGCCAGATGTGTCCTGTGAAGAACGAGGAGAACGCTGATCAGGGACTTGAAATCTATCAGGAGTCTTAATTTTCGCGTGGTCGCGCAAGTCATAAGTACGCTCAGAAGACTCAGGTGTCGGTGAACCAGCACGCGAACCTTGCTTCTGCTGTTGCTGCCCCTGTTTTTTATTCTTCCAGTTCTTTTTAGAAAAGAACGGACGCCCATCTTTATCAGTCTGGGCTTTCTGTTGCGTTTGTCATTGAGTTTGCGTTTGTGTGAAAGGCTTAACTCCCAGACTATTGCGGCCTATGGTTTTATAAGCCTTTGCAATAATCTTTGGCAATTCCCGTGGTTTGTCTACATCAGGGACAGCCTCCAAGCGGTTTGCCACTTGAAAGCTTACTGCATCACCCTTGACATTTGCAAGGATCATATCAGCAACCACGTCGAACACCCCTACCAGTCTCATACCCAACTCTAAAGCCGCTTCGGCGCCGTGTTCATCTTGAACACGCTTAATCACGGAAGGGAGTACAGTCATGGAAGGAGTGCCGAAACACTTCGAATATACCGCCGCAAACACCTTACCCAAGGTGTTACAATCAGCTAACTCAGGAAGTAAGTCTTTAGGCAAACTAATAGTCAATATCCTGTGTTTCTCCACAGGAGATGTACTTGGAAAAACAGCCTCTAGTTGTCCAAATTTTTCAGCAAGCCAATAAGGTAACTCATCCTTATTCTGTGGACGCTTGCCCATCACTGAATTAACCATATAGGGACTGACAGTTACACCACCAGGTCCGGCTGGTTGCGCAGCAACGCCAGGTGGTCCCATCTGGAAATTACGCGTTACATACTGTATAACAGCCCTATGTACGCATATCATAGACGTATGTAATACGCGAAGGTCTGCAACTGCAACAGTTAAATAACGTGGGTGTGGGGTATACCCAGCCAAAATGGGCCACGCAGCCCAATCTGTCGATAAAGAGCCTAAACGGACCGGCGATACTGGGTGAGGAAGGGCGCCACTAAACCAAATTTGGTGTTGCCAAGCTGTAAGCGGAACCTCAAGAGCCCTATAAGGCTGATAAGCATGAGGAAGGGCCATGGCAGTGTATTCGTGAAACAAATCATCAGTTCCATCCACCGCCGGAAAGGTGACCCAAGAATAAAACACCTCAAAGTGGTAAGCAGGATTTGTTTCCACCACAAAGATAAGCTCGACACCCGAATCAGGCACTCCATATGGAGCCAAATATGCCTTGAGCACGGCTATGAGCCGGAATAGCAATTGCCATCATGAGAAAAAAAGAACAACAACCTAAAGCGCGGCAGAGCAATAACGGGTAAGAGAAAAAAAAACTTTTTAAACTTCAAGCTTGAAAGAACCTATAAAACATCAATATAAGAGGTTACACCGTCACAGCTGTCTCCGGAAACAGAAGTGAGTGAGTTCCCTCTTATCAACCTCAATTTGTAAAGTCAGTGGGCACAGCTTGATCCTCATAATTCTACAAGCTTTAGTAATAGTTTCTCTTATCCATTTTGCCCATGTTAGCTCACAAGTGCACTTTTCCCACAGAACTCGTAATCCTGACTTGGGCGGTAACTCCTCTTCTGAAGTTTAGGAGTAATGAGCTGCTCAGACAAATCATGTACTCAGTAAGTATGATTTAATGATTTTGCAATGATGTCCTCAAGACCTACCATTTCACACCTTACAATAGTGACTCGCCATCCATTACAGTTTCCTCCACTTGAGACCCTTTTTCCTGTGGCCATGTCTCCGGGGATAGCAGCATTTTTGAGCTGTGACCAGACCATCCGCCGAGATGTCAAGAAAGGGGAGGCTGGTGCTTAGCCATGTCTTTATCAGCTTCCTCCATATGTCAGCGTGTGAGCCCCACATGAAGTCACAGCTCCCGCTGACCGAGCTGTGATTGAGTGGACTCGTGACCCTGCTCTAACAGCGTGGTGCCCTGCTATCTGCAGAGGCCTAGACTGGGTCTAGCAATGGCGTCTGACAGCCAATCCAGATGCTGCTCCTTTGCTGTTACACAACATGAGAGCAGTGCCAGGATTGGCTTGAGCAGGCAAACTCACTGCTTATTAGGAGACCAGGGGTTGCTGCTTTGATCAACCCTCGGATCCTAATGTGCAGGTGGAGTCGGCCTCTAGTGCGTATGTTGAGCTGGTCAGAGAAAGGTAGCCGTCCATGCGTACTTTGGGCCTAGGTGCCCTGCGCTCACTCACTGTGTGGTGTCAATATCAACAACAGAAACCCCACCCACTTCACAGCCTCTGAGGCCTGTGGCTAAAAGCTGAATCAGACTGCTGTGGGCAGCCAAGCACATGAAAATAAAGGAAAGTCAAAGTGCTTTTTAAAAATAAAAGCTATATAGTATTCACCCACTACAAAATGCTATTCACCAACTTGCATGCGGAGGTCTACACCTCCGCCTATTTTTTCTGTGCAGTGCTGTCTGCACATGTGCGTGAATGGTTTAGTAGCAAATATGGGTGGGACTGGAGAGTGGCTAAAACATGGGGAATACCTACTACTAAATGGGAGGTAATGTGTATGATAGTGCTTTGTTTTTTTAAATCCTTTTATAAATGTTTCTCATTTTGGTTTACATATGCAACGAGTAAAAATAGGATGGAAGTAATACAGTATGAGCTTATTACACTTACATGTGTGGTGCCAGCAGCATACAGACATGATTAATTTAGCACAAGATTTAAGCTTTGCATATATCAGAAACACTGAACTATAGAAACATTAACATCTGTATCAACAAGCCCATGCCATGAAAAGGGAGGAGAGGGAAAATAAAATCAAGAGGGGGATGGGGATAATAATATAGCGCAATGGCCTGCAAATTTCTAGTGATAAAATGAGGTGAGGGTTGTCAAGGGTGTTTGTCTGACACCAAAAGGTGGAAGGAAGGTGGCTGCAGAGCTCGCTGGAGCAGTCTCAGCCCCCTCATCTACAGGCAGGCCACTATCGGGTGAGAGGGAAACACGGAGATTGACTAATATGGTTTCCCAACATCTTGCAAGAGCTTTATTATGAAGGTCTCTCGCATCTTTCCGGTGCAGAGCAGCACCATCAGCTTGAGCCCAAGCTTGGATGAGGTGCCCCGAGGCATTAACTGCAGGTGGGTAGGTGACTTCCACCTGTGAATTATCAAGCTCTTGGCTAATAGGAGCCCAAGGTCAATGAAGTGAGTGGTGGTTCTGTGTTTTTTATGTCTGCGCCTCAGCCCAAGAGACACACCTCCCAGGAGTATAGTGTGGTTTGCCTTGTAAATGACGATAAGTCTGTGGTCACAACCAACCAGTAGTTGCAGAGAGACGGGCAGGCTGAAACATGTGGAGAAAATTTGCATCTGGGAGGGCGCAGCAGGGGCTTTGTTGTTTAGGGTTTGGGGGTCTGTTGCAGGTGGTGTGGTGGCTAGTTATTTCCTTTTAAATGAATTGTGTTATTTTATAGTACGAAATGATCTCTTCCAGTGTTAGTTCGGGGGGTTTGTTTTACTAAATTACAATCAAATGTATCAATTTTAAACCAGGGAGGTATTACCTACCTACTAATAAAGGCCCACACTTGGCCTATCCTAAAGAACAAAAATGTTTCATTGTCCTTTCTCAATCTCCTTTCTACATGAGCTCCCTAGCCAGGCCACATCTAATGTGGACCTCTGCCTTCCTGTAATCAGTGCTGGATATCTGACATTTCTATTTCTCCCTTTATGAGTTATTGTAACATCAACTCTCTTCTTTCAGTAATGGATGTGTCCTCCCTTCTGAAAGCATGGGCTAGATGATACATTACAATCAAGTTCAAACTGTTCCCTCATCAACTTACTTCTACCTCAAGATCAAAAACCTTTACGACAACTTCATCGACCACCCTCCAGACGCCATAGCCGGCCCGCCCCCCGGCCCACCACAGCCAGCCCACCATCTCCACCTGTACGCCGATCACAGCCGAAGACACCGCCTCGACCATGAAAGGCATCCACTCAGGGGCCCCCACCGACCGTTGCCCTCCACACAACTACCACAGAGCTGACACCACCATCGCACCCAAACTACAACACACCATCAGCACCACCCTCAAAACAGGCACCTTCCCAGATGACTGGAAACAAGCAGTAGTCAGGCCCCTACTCAAGAAGCCCACAGCTGACCCCACTGACTTCAAGAACTACCGTCCCATCTCGCTCCTCCCCTTCGCGGCCAAAGTTGCAGAGAAAACAGTCAACAGAGAACTGACATGATTCATCGAAGACAACGCCGTCCTCAACCCGTCCCAATCCGGATTCCGAAGCGACCACAGCACCGAGACCGCCCTACTCGCCGCCACAGATGACATCCGCACCCTCCTGGACCAAGGCCACTCCGCAGCCCTTATCCTACTCGACCTTTGAGCAGCTTCGACACCGTCTCCCACTGCACACTCCTCGTCAGACTACACGACGCTGGCATACAAGGAACAGCCCTAGACTAGATCGATTCATTCCTCACCGGAAGAAGCCAAAGAATTAGACTGCCACCCTTCCTCTCCGATCCCACGAAAATCACTTGTGGAGTCCCACAGGGGTCATCACTTAGCCCGACACTCTTCAACATCTACATGGCCCCCCTCGCTGCCATCGTCCGACAACACGGCCTGAACATCGTATCCTACGCTGACAACACACAGCTCATCCTCACCAAAGACCCCACCATCGCCAGACTCAACTTCCAGATTGAAATGCAGGATGTCGCAGTCTGGATGACCAACAGCTGCCTAAAGCTCCACGCTGAGAAGACAGAGGTCCTCATCCTCGGAACCACCCCCTCAGCATGGGACAACACCTGGTGGCCGACCACCCTCAGAAGCCCTCCGACCCCCGCGGACCACGCCAGAAACCTCGGCATCATACTCGACTCATCCCTCACCATGAACCGACAGGTCAACATCGTCACCTCCAGCTGCTTCAACACCCTCCGCATCCTCCGCAAGACCTTCAAATGAATCCCTTCTCCACAAACTCCAGACGATACAGAACACCGCCGCCATACTCGTCCTCGGCATTCCCCTGTATGAACACATCAGCAAACACCTATGAAGGCTCCACTGGCTCCCCGTGGAGAAAAGCGTCACCTTCAAAATCCTCACCCACGCCTACAGATGCCTACACAACACCGGACCCAAATACCTGAACGACAGGATCAACTTCCACCTACCCAAAAGAAACCTCCAATCTGCCAACCTCGCACTGGCTGAAACCCCCGGGTTCCACAGAGCCAGAGCAGGCGGAAGATCCTTCTCTCACATTGCAGCCAAAACCTGGAATGAACTCCGGGCGGACATCAGGCGTGCCCCCTCCCTGAACACCTTCAGGAAGATTCTCGAGACCTGGCTCTTCGGCTAACCAGATCTGCGGACCCCCCCCACCCCCAGCGCCTTGAGACCCTCACGGGTGAGTAGCGCGCTTACAATCCCCTGATTGATTGATTGACTGATTGATCAACTTGTTATGGAATGCAGTCAGCGCAATTCCCAGTGAGTAGCAGTTGATGCGGGAATTTTGCTCAGGAGACCAAGTGCTGACAGCTTTAACAAGTACATACAAGGAAAAGGACACAAGAAATTATCTTTCTCGTTTTAAATGGAACACGTGAACCTACACGTCAACTATCAGGAAGAGGTTTCTTCAACAACTGCATTCTCTTTGGGGTGAGGATTGTAAACTCACAATGTAGCCTTAGTTAACCCTTGAGTATTACATTTAGCACCAGGATGTCTCATTGACAGGTAATGAAGGGGAATATTTGGGTCATTTTTTTAGTCTTCTGCTGTAACAGTTTAGAGTTGCGTATAGTAGATCTACCCCACCAAATGTGAGATATATTAATGGTGGAAATGAATTACAGCACAATAGCTCTCACTACTGGGGGAAGAGGTTTGGAGAATCAATAAATGGATGGCAGGGGGAATTAGAGAAAAGTTGAGAGAAAGAGACACACACAACATTCAACAACTCCATAGGCACAGCATATATCTCATGGACGTAAGATAACAGTTAAATTGACCTATTCAAATAGTCTTTACAGCCTACAGTCAGCCAGGCTAGAATGCAAAATCGATTCTGGTGGACCTGCATTCTGGCATTGTCTGTCTTGGGAAGACGTTTGACCCACAGAACAGGACTAGCATGTAGGGTCCTTGCAGAAGAAAAGACCTGTAGAATAAGAATAGAAAGCACAATATTTGAGAATCAAGGTAAAAATGGTGCAGAAGGACTCAGACCGAGGAGCTTATGCTGGCATACCATTGCCGAAAGCCAATCTATTACCAATCCCAGACAACTGTACAACAAACTACATGTACCCTGAATGATTGACCACCTAAACAATACAAGTATGACGTTAGATATGCTGTTAGACCTGTCAGCCTTAGGGTGGTCTTCCCCGAAACATTTTGCCTTCCTTCTCCATTGTTACTGACCTCATATATGCTGGCCTTAGGACCACTGTACCACTGCTAACCAGTGCTACGCTTGTGTTCTCTCCTCTAAACATGATAAATTTGACTTATACCCAATTGGCATATTTAATGTACTTATAAGACCCTAGTAAAGTGGCACTACATGTGCCCAAGGCCTTTAAATTAAATGCCACTAGTGGGTCTGCAGCACTGGTTGTTTCACCCACTTAAGTAGCCTTTTCAATATGTCTCAGGCCTGCTTTTGCAACCTGCATGTGTGGAGTGTTAAACTGTCATTTTGAACTGTTGAAACAAACCCTTTGCCAGGCCCAAAGCTTCCTTTTTAATACATGTATGTCTCCCCTAGGGTAGGCCAGGGGCAGTCCAGAGGACAGGGTGCAATGTATTTAAAAAGTTGGAAATGTACTTTCAAGTTTTACATGTCCTGGTAATGAAAAACTACAAAATGTGTTTTTCACTACTATAAGACCTACCTCTCCCATGGAATTACATTTTTATAATCTATAAGCGTAATTTCCTAATGGAAATAGGTAACCAGTTCATGTTTGGTGTCTCTGGAATCATAATTGTAAATCATAACTTATGGTGAAGTAGGATTTCAAATTGACATTCTTTAAATGCCACTTTTAGAAAGTTGGCATTTTTCTGCCTTAGCCATTTAGTGCCTGCAGTCTGTCTCTGATCACATGACTGGGTTTAGCTGGCAGTTGAGCTTTGCGTATTCCTCCTAGACAGACACACACAATAGGGAGCTTAGGTGTGACTGGATGGACCATCACTGGCAGGATGGGAGGGAGGAGCGGGGCACAGTTCCACTTATGCTTGAATAGGCCGTGTGCTTCCTCCACACAAAGGGCTGCATACCCTATGCAGTTAGTCTAGAACCAGGACAGGTAAGGCAGGATGCCTGGAGACTTCTGCTTTTCTGCTACAAGGACTGCCACTCTACTGGACTGCTGCTCTAAAGGAACTGCTGTCCTGCTGTACTGACATACTGCCTGCTGCCTTCTTGCCTTGGGAAAGAGAACAGGACCTACAACTTTATCTTGAACCCAGGACACCTGAGTGACTCCAAGGGCTAGTCTGCTGGCCCTCTGATCTAAGCCTCAGGGACATAAAAGGCTCCACAACCAGCTCCTGGACACAGCTGCAGCGAGTTCCTGACCCCCAAGTGGTGCCCCAAAGGTTCTGGACCCTTGGTGTCTCATCAAGCTTAAATCAAGCTTTTGGGCTTTTCCTGACCTGAACAGGCACGTTTGCACCAAGGCTGTACCACTCACACTGAAAATCATCACAAGCCGCTGCCAGCCCATCTCTTTGCACTAAGTTAAGCCTCACTGCTCTGTGTCAAGCTACCAGGTTAATTTGGGGTATGCTTGTGCCTTCCCTAAACAAAGATTGTGGTTGCTGCTTGACCGGAGCTCACACCCCAGTCAACCAGTAACCCAATTTTTTATACATGCCCATCATGTACATAACATTAATTTCTGGGGATTTGCCACTGGAGCCACTAGTTAGCATTATTCTAAACCGATCACTGCTTTCCAGCCTTTGGCATATGCCTCCTTGAGTCTTTTCCCACAGAAGTAGATAGAGATGGTTCTTTCTCCTGAATGTTATTAATAGAATATGTATGTTTCATTTTCTTCCAAAAAGAGACAGATATTTTTAACACGAAAAGAAAAAGAAATTGAACCAAGGTAAACTGAGGTCTCAACAGGACAAAGAGATAGTGTGCAGTTCATGAAAAACCAGTCAAGTAACACTCCTAGAGACACTTAGTAGCGCATAAGCAGAGTGATCACCCATACATGAAAAATAACAAGTTTTGTATTCCCCTCCCATCTGTCACATGAATTATTTTTGCCATTTATTAATTAATGCAAGAAACTGTTCCAGACTAGTGAGGTATTAATCTCTGTGTCCCTATGTTTCTATCGAGGCCTCACACACAAAAGCATAAGTAATAGCAGTGCCAATGGCTAGCTTTACTTCATATACTTGAAGGAGACCGAGTGTGCAGTGATGCTCATGTAGGCCCAGATTTACTTTTTCACCCATAGAGTGTCACCCAAAGTGATACAAAACAGCGTAAAGTGTTGTTTTGGAATTTACTTTCCAGCGCAAAACTTGTTTCGTGCTGGAAAAAGCCCTAGAGCGTTGCAATGTAGTAATTCACAAACGTTTGCCCTACTTTGCATCTAAAGGGCTTCCCATGGGTGCTATTTGGGTGTTCCCAGGCAACCACCTATGGGCCTTGATGCATATCCTTGTCAGGTAATCTTGGTAGATATAAATTTGTTCCAAAAATTGTACCTCCCCGAGGCAGTCATAAAGGTGAAGCATTATTTCATCTTTACAATCTTTGGATGTGTCTGCATTGTACAGCACATGTACAAAGTGGAAACAGTTTTATGGCTAGGCATTTAATTTTGTACTGCAAGGAGACCTCTGCTAGACATTATGCAGACACTCTTAACTGTAGTGGAAGTGAGTGCATAGTGTCCCAGCACTAGAAGAAAGCACAACATTGCCATTTCTTAGTTTATATGATGCTATCCTGCTCTCTCCTTTTCAAACAACACAGCACAACACCTTTTTCTTCTGCATTGCATGACTTTGTTGCAAATGTTTGCTAATTTTCCCTGCAGACTGTAGCTTGACAGCTGGTACACGTCTGTAGTGGGTTGGATGACTGCACAGTGCTGTCCTTTTTTGCATCACCAACCAATTTCAGCACTTGAGGGTGCAGCTGTGACACACCAATAGTTGAATATGGTTCTGGCTTGAAACCCTCCATTTTGGACCAATGGCCTCCACAACTTCAAGAAACCCCTGACCTTCCATCAAAGAAAAAGGGATGAAGTCAAGCACTCATATTTTGCCTATTTTCACAATGTATATATAGACCAGCTCATGGTTTCCGTAGTACATTGTATCCTTGCTCAAAATAGCCTTGATAGAGGGTTGTGTTTATTATGACTCTGCCACCTCAAGTGGGGAATTAGTCACAAAAAATACCAAACAACCCACTCTCAAAGCTATGTGCCTCGATAGGGGTTTGTTTCTTTATGCGGATTCGCCATCCCAAGTAGGAGATTCGTCACATGGTCACACATACAAAATGGAGAGCAGACACATGGGGAGAAGGGTACTGAGAACAATGGAAAATGTCGAGTCACATTGGCCTGTGTAAAATCTGAAAAATCCATTAAAACGTACATCAATGGCCTACAGCAGACCTGAACGCAAAGAGTAAACCACTGCAATGTACTCACAATATGAACAAAAACACAAGCGGCCTGATTCACAAAGGTAAACTTACACTTTGGGTAAGTTTACTATTTTTGACAATTCACAAAGGAATTTTACAAGTGGTATTTTTAAGACTGTCAAGTCTCTGCACTTGTGATGGAGGCTCCACTTGTAAAAAGATAGGTGGTGGTAAAGATACTACTTGTAAAATTGCTTTGTGAATTGCAAAAAATCATAAACTTACACAAAAGTGTAAGCTTACCTTTGTGAATCAGGCCCAAGAAACAGAAAGGGACTATATAAAACCCCAAGCTATCATCATCCCAACATGCCTATTACCCTTCTATTCTTATCCTTAAATCTGACATGGGCCTGCCCTGCCCCCCCTAATCAAAGGTCCAGGTCACCCAACTACAAACAAAAATTAAAAAATATCTATTAAAAATGGAAAATAGTGGTGCCTATACATTTTTCAAAGTTATTCACTGAACTTGCAAAATTTCTAAGGATGGATAATGCAGCATCGCTTGCAAACAAGAATAAGTGATGCTCTCCCCCCAGAACCCAAATCAAAATTTGCCAGTGCCTCAGCAAAGAACAGGGAGGAGTCTTCAGGACCGGAAGAGGAAGTTGATACTGCAGTTACAGTAACCTTACTCTCCAATGCACCTCTCTGTGATAAAAGAAATACATTTTAAAAATATGCATTCCTCACTAAAAAGAAAAATATTGAAAAGTATGGTTCCTAATTACTTTCTAGCTCACTGGGCATTATTTAATAAAATATTAATGCTATTATTTATGTACAGGTATAATTGTAGTGTTTCAATGCTTCTGAATACAATTTTAAAAATAAAACTATTCACTTTTTATCTTTATAATATGTCATTATGTATTCATGTTTGTTCTGGCAATGACAATGCAATATAAGTATACTGTTCCAAAATGTGGCAACTACAGAGAGATTATCCCTGGCTGAATGTGGGTGCCCAAAGAAGCATAAGATGGTAAGCAAAGTTGCCCTCACTCACCCGAAGGTGACATGCTTCATCTTCGGGCCCTGCTCCTCACCAGGCCGGCACGGAGATGCCTGGTAGGCCCCGTGAGAGGGCGCTTTATTGTAGATCTTTTAATTGACGCTGTAGGAGCTCCATAGGGTCTGAGGTGGAAGACCCCCCAAAAAATAGTGAGATGACTGGTGAAAGGTGTGGAATAAAATCAGTAACCACCCAATTGTCACCAATAGAAATACTTTAATGAAAAATCACTGGGTGGTGCCAAATTAAAAAAGAATGGCAGGGAGACGTAGGATCTAATGGTCCAAGTTCCTGCATGTGAACAATGGCAATGAGACATACAGTAGAAGCAATAAACTCCAAAATGGTGAAAACAGTAATTATATCCATTAACAGAGAATTTTTCTTTGCAGCACTTCCTTCCCTTCCATTTCCAAGACTGCCATCCCTCCTTTTCTAACCCCAAACCTTCCCTTTCTGCCCCCACCCTCTATCACTATAACATACCCTAGTACCTTGTGTGCCCGCCTTGATGCACCTAGCCCTTGAAGATAAGTCCATCTGTTGCTTCTGTCAGGTTGGTGTGGTATTACTGCACCTATGATGGCTGGGAACTCAACTCTCTGCTCTTGAGCTTTGCATTTGAGTCAAAAATGTTTTAGCTTCTAATAGCTCTGAGGAATTTTGGAACAGGTCTTCTCAAAGAACTTTCAGCTTGGCAGCTGAACAAGCTGAGCTTGAGCTCTGCATGCCCTGAAAGTTTCAATCAGTTGTTTAAACTCCCAGCAGGCATTGGGAAGTTTCAAATGTAACATCTGGAAAGATTATAAAAGAGAAATCAGATTCCACGTAAATAGTTCCTAACTGGGATACCTTCCTGAGGACTCTTTGCCGAATTCTGAAATCTTGAAAATAGACCACAATGGTCCATGGTTTTATTTCTACTTTAGGTGAACTAGAAGGAGCCCTTCGAACTCTTGCAGTAGAAGAATCTGAATGCTGCTCTGTTAATACATAGTTGGAGATCAATATAGAGGTTTCCTCAACCATGTCCTTATTTTGGCCAAAGCTCTCAGGTACTCCAACCAATCTTATGTTTGCTCATTATCATCTATTCTCAAGATCTTCAATTTTGAATTTCAATTTATGCATATCTTTCTGAGGTTGTATCATCATTTCTGAATGGTTTGCTTGCAGATCTTCAGAGATCCTCTGTTCAGTATCTGCACATATAGAATTTACGTCCTGTAATCTTTTGTCTATTATGTCCAGTTTGTATTCAGTTTTACTGACCATGTCTATGTGTGAAGCCTTTATTTAACATTCTTCAGCTAAAATATGCCTGAGTAGTGAAAAAAAAATATTATTCAACATATCTGGGCACTCTGTCAGCTCACTCTAATCTTCCTGGTCTTATGAAATTTCCTAAGCTCTCACAATGCGTGGATCAGTTTCCGTACTTTTGTTGTTAGTGTGTTTGCTTGGTTTTCAGACTGGTAGAGAGATGGGTTTTGGAATAAGCACGTTGGTATTCGACTCATTGGAAATGATCTAATTGCAGACTTTCATTGACATTGATCTACTAGATTCAAATGAGCCAGGTCGTTCAGGTTCTCTTCAAGGGGTTCTGGCTTTTACACTTGTCATATACCCCTTGTGTCTCTGTGACCCTGATTGGCCTCTATTTTTAAAACAAATAGTATTTTGGCAGGCAAACATGTCTGGCAGCTTCATTGTTTTCAAATAAAAGAGGTGTTAATTCATCTACTTTTGAGCTACCAGCAATGCTACCAGTGGCTGTCACATGCCTGCTAGTATTGTTGCTCAATTCCTTCTTAGATTTGGACACTGTTTGCAGTGCAATAGCAGCATTAAAATGTTCAGTTTTTTCAGGGTTTTCAAGGTCTGATATCTCTTTTTCAACCTCAGTATGAGAGGAGATCTCGCTTTCAAAAAGACTTTGGCTACACTAAACCTGGTCTCTGAGGGTTGTGGGTGTGTAGGTGAGTGCAATATGGTAATCACTAGTGTATTCCCGCATACAGCACTAAAATACACTGTGAAATAGGCACTGTACCCATAAAAAACTCTGAGACAGAAGTGTGGTAGGACAAAAGCAGGGTCCTTCAGTAACCAGACAGGGGCTACACAGGAATTGTCCTGGCATTTTGTTCTCTCCCTTTCAAGTGCACCAAACTGTTACATGCGACTAAACATACCTATCAGGCAGAATGTGATACTATGGTGTCAACAGAATGCCCCAGCTCCCACCCTGCATTTTCTATTAGATTAGATTAAAATACTTGTAGAGCGCATGGCTGCCTCGGCAATGAGGCATCCCAGTGCTGAAGCAAGACGGAGTGGGGAGCAAACGAGGAGTTAAAGTTGAGAGAAAAGCCAGGTCTTCACAAGCCGTCTGAAGGCCTGGTGATCAGAATTGCTGCGGATGTGTAGAGGGAGAGAATTCCATAAGGCGGGAGCCAGTCGCCTGAAAGAGCGCCCGCCAGATCTGGTCCTTCGTATGCGTGGAATTCGTGCAAGGATCTCGTTTGCCGAGTGCAGCGCTCGCGGTGGAAAATAGAGGGCGCACAAGTCGCTCAGAATATCTGGGCCGATGCCTGTCAGAATCTTGTGCATGGTACAGAGCGCCTTAAAACGCACTCGTTGTTCAAGGGGCAGCCAGTGCAGGCGATGGAGGAGGTTGGAAACATAGCTGTACTTGGGGAGGGCAAAGATGACGCGTGCTGCAGCGTTCTGGACCCGCTGTAGTCGGTTCAGCACAGACTTATTGGAGCCCAGGAGGAGCACGTTGCAGTAGTCCAATCGGGCCAGTATAGAGGCTTGGATGATCAGCTGACGCGTTTGGGCATCAAATAGACCAAGTATCGGTTTAAGGCCACGCAGTAGCCCAAAACATTTTCTGGCCACTGATTTGGCATGCGTCTCAAAGCTGAGATCCTTGTCAAGCATAAAACCCAGATTTTTCACTGCAGGTTTAGGGGCTGGAGGGGCTCCAAGGGCCGGAGGCCACCAGTCATTGTTCCAGAGATGGGAGTCTTTGCCAATCAGAAGAATCTCAGATTTAGCAGAGTTCAGCTGCAGGAAGTTAGCTGTCATCCACTCTGCGATGGCCACTATATTTTCTTTAAATTTCGCTCTGTCCTGGCTGGGATTGTTAGACAGGGTGATCACCAGTTGGGTGTCATCTGCGTACGACACTAGGGAGATTCCTCGCGCTTTAGCCAACCGTGCCAGTGGGCTCATATATATATTAAAAAGCGTGGGGCTCAATGCCGAGCCCTGGGGAACGCCACAGCGAAGTGGGTGGACACGGGAGGCAAAAGGTGGAGCTATCACTTGGAAGGTCCTGTCAGCCAAAAAGGAAGAGAACCATGATAAGGCTTTATTGCCGATCCCTATCTCCTCCAAACGGTGGAGCAGAATTTTGTGGGAGACCGTGTCAAATGCCGCACTCAGATCCAGCAGAACCAGAGCAGAGGTTCTGCCGGCATCCAAGGCGGATCTTAGTTGCTCAACAACCGTCAGCAGTGCAGACTCGGTACTGTATCGTGGTCGGAAACCGTTCTGGGAGCTATCAAGTAAGTGGTTGGCTTCCAGAAAGTGAGTTAACGTCGAATTTACATGAGCTTCCAGGATTTTGGATAGGAATGGAAGCAGTGAAATTGGACGGTAATTTTCTGGCTTGGAGGAGTCCAGTGTTGGGTTTTTAAGTAGAGGAACCACTTTTGCATGCTTCCAAGATTTTGGGACCACCGCCGAGGCAAGGGATAGATTGAGCAACTCCAGACACTCAGGTAGGAGGCCCTGTTGTACTTTCCTAAAGGTGCCGGTCTTAAGGGGTCGTCTGGAGATCCTGATTTAATTGTGACCACTAATCCCTCCAAGTCTTTAAGAAGGATAGTGGGTAGTGATGTAAGAGGGACGATCTCAGGACCCATGTGCGTGTTCCTCTCGGTGACGCTGGGAATTGCACCATGGTCGAAGTTATGGTAGATGCCTTCAACCTTCTGCAGGAAGAAGTTCACCAGCTCTTCACATTGTTGGTTAGAGGATATGATACTGCCTGATGCCAAGGGAGAAGTGACCAAGTCCTTTAAAAGAGAGAATATAGTTTTACTGCGATTGGTACTTGTGGTGATCAGGCTGGAGAAGTGGGCTGCCCTAGTTTTGCGCACTAATTTATGGTAGGATTTAATAGCTGATCTATACTGTGATTAGCCTGAGGGTCATATGATCGCCTCCATATTCTTTCCAGGACCTTGCAGTTCTTCCTGGCTAAGGTCAAGTCCTCGTTGAACCAGGCATTAGCCCGAGCACCTTTAGAGTGAGTGAGTTTGAAAGGAATGCAGGTGTCCAATGTTTGAGTTACCCACCTATGAAAGAGCACATCAGCCTCTCCCATATTGATGGCTCTATCTAGTGGCTTTGTGCTCAAGGCTGTAAGGAAAGACTCCTGGTCAAGTTTATGCCAAGGCCGTTTCAGTGACGGGTGCTGGTTCGGCTGGGACTTGGGGTCAGCTAATGTAAGCCGCATTGAAATGAGGAAGTGATCCGTCCAGATCATGGGAAGAGGTGCTAGGACTTCCAGTGACTCAAGGTTAGAAAAAATGGGGTCAAGAAGATGTCCGGCATTGTGCGTAGTGCCGGAGACCAGTTGAGTCAGTTGGCAGGCTGCCAAGTCCCCTAGGAAACTGAGGATGTCCGGTGATTCTAGCATCTCTAAGTGAAGGTTCAGGTCACCAATAATATTGAAGTTGGCAGTCTGGAGAGCTAGTACTGTAATTGTATTCACCAGGGCTTCTCTGAAGGTTTTAGATGGACCAGGTGGGCGATAGATGAGGAGGCCAGAGAAGGTGAAGTTTGCACTCAGTGCAATTTTGAAGAGCGCACTTTCACAGTCCGGTAGGTCTTGGGGGATCAAGCTACAAGAGTGGATTGATTTATAGACGATCGCAATGCCACCCCCTTTCCCCCCTGATCTATTTAGACTGCATATGGCATATCCTGTGGGGAGGGCGAGTGCCGGTATAGCCACAGAGGCCTCGGAAAGCCAAGTTTCCGTTAGGAAGAGGACCTCAGGTGATCGATCCAGGAGGAGGTCGAATACCTCAGCGTGGTGTTTAGACAGGGATCAGCAGTTGATACTCAGGATAGTGTGTATCACGGTCCTAGGACCTGAGGGTATGGGGTGCCCAGGAGGGTTCATCCTAAAGGTACAATGTCCACAGGAGGTCGGGCAGTCATCTGGGGCCCAGCTATGAGTCCCACAGGCACCCACTCCATGTAAGGCAGATAATGCTTCACGGGAGTAGGCTAATCTTTGTGACTTAGGAGAGGCATCGTCCCTAACTCCTGGCGACGTCCAGGCGCGGACGGGCACAGACGGGCTTGCCTTAGGCGCGCCCGCTGCTCGCGTGCGCTGCGCGTCCTCGCAGCGGCGTTCATTAAATGCCACGGGGGCTCAACAGGCTCCACCCGGGCTGAGCACTGATTGGCTGAGAGCCGACCAATCAGCGCGAGCGCACTACCGAAGTCAGGAAGTGGCCACGGAACACAAGGAAAGTAACGAGCAGCTTTGAGTGCAGGTAGTCTTATAAATTTTTTAAAAAGGTGCAGGTTTAGCAGCAATTGTGGGTGCAATCATAAAACATTAAAAGCAGTTCAATAATCGTTCCCCCAACAATTCCCCACACGCTACCCCAGCTCAGTCTAGCCGTGCGTCCTCGCAGCGGCGTTCATTAAATGCCACGGGGGCTCAACAGGCTCCACCCGGGCTGAGCACTGAATGGCTGAGAGCCGACCAATCAGCGCGAGCGCACTACCGAAGTCAGGAAGTGGCCACGGAACACAAGGAAAGTAACGAGCAGCTTTGAGTGCAGGTAGTCTTATAAAATTTTTAAAAAGGTGCAGCTCGAGCAGCAATTGTGGGTGCAATCATAAAACATTAAAAGCAGTTCAATAATCGTTCCCCCAACAATTCCCCACACGCTACCCCAGCTCAGTCTAATGAGCTCAAAGTAGTCACCTCCTCCCATTCAGGTCAGTCTATTATGTGCTCATGAGAGGAATTTCATGCCTCTTTCACATTGTTTCCTGGACTGAGCACATGGTGGGAGTTACTAGAGATTGAAGCAAATTAGTCTCCAGGAACTTCAGGTAGGAAAAGATAACTTATTAAACATTACTTTTCCCTAATATTTTTTAAAAATCCAACTTCATCTTTGAAATTAATTTTAATAAGTGTTAAACATAGTGATATTATTTCTCAAGTTTTCATTATAAGTAGTGTAATCTGCACTCTGGTTTTCTACATAGGACAGCAAGGCCTGCCACAGTGAAAATAGCATGTTGGGCCTTGTCAATGTAGGGACATGGTAATAATAAGTTCTATGTGTCTGACTTTTAAATACAATGCACCCTGCCTTGTGGGCTACAGGGCGTACAAAGGTCATGAATTACTAATTTTTAAAATGGAGGTCTTTACTTGTCAATAAGAGTGATTTTGACTGGTCACACCTTATGTCTAACACTGCAGCCGCCGGGCTAAACAGGAAAGGCCTGTAGCCATGATTTCATTGTCACCTTAGTGAATGGCACAATATGTGCTGTAGTCCATAAGACGGAATTAACTTCCAAGCCTTGGTGCACTTTCGACACCATATACTAGGGCCTTGCAGGCAAGGGAAATATGCCAATCTGAAATAAGCCAATTTCACCATGTTTAAAGGGTGAGCACAGGCACTTTACTCCTGGTTTAAAGGGGTAAAGTGCAAATAAATACAGTCCATCAACCAGCAAAAAATTTACGGTGACCACGCAGAAAAAGATGATTTCCTGCAATTATCTTCTCCCTCATTTTCAACCCCACTATATCCTAATCGGGCAGTTTGATTTATCACTGTCCTTGACCAAAAACTCCTTATCCACTAATCTTTCTAAAGCTGTGGCACCATTTCTCCTCAACACCCATAACTTCCTCATCCTCAGAGATTTTAACATGCATTAAGAACTCTCAAAAACTAAGAAGCCCCACACCTGGTCAAGGCCCTGGATTCTCTCGACATCTCTCTGCTTATGAAATTCCCCACTCACTGCCTAGACCAAATACTTGAGGCTATCTTTGCCAATTCTTACACCATATCGACATACAAGCCTCTTTTCTTGATTTGGACTGACCATCTGGCAATTATTCTGAATTACACATATTGTATGGCGCTCCCAAACATAAGTCTCACTCACAGCTCAGTATACCTTGGCCCAGGATTACCTCCTCTTTACTGACTCATGCCCTACAAGCCAAACTGTACTACCCCTCTTCTAACACCACTGCTGCACGTGACAAGTTGAATTCATGGATCACAAACATTGTGTAAGAAATAGCCCTCCTCAAGTTCTATGTTTCCCATTGTACCTGCCTCTCATTCCTGGGTACTCTAAAGAAATTAGACTTGCTAAATTTCCTGGCAAGACCCTAGAATACAAATGACATTACTTTTACAATTCTTTTGATAACCATCCTGTCTCAGTTCTTCCACTTTAAAATGAAATTGCTCAATTCCAATTTACCTCCAAAATCTCCCATGTACTCAGTTTTTGCAACTGTCAGTATGAAGCCTCCAGACACTCATATATTCTTTCCCAATTTCAGGGATTTATCCTATATGGAAGTTCACACCATCCTTCAATCCACTAGGTCAAGTACTCGTCCTGAACCTTGTCCATCCAATGTTCTAGCCATAGCCCCTTTGGTGGTGATCCCCATCATGGACAACATCTGTAATCTTTTTATAGCCAATGCTACAACTAGAAACATGCCTACATCATGCCCTTAATTAAAACAAATTCTCGTCTGATCCAGAAGCTCCAGGAAATTGCCCCACTGAACTTTTTCCCACCTTTACAAATTCTTTAAAGAACACTCTCAACACTAAATCTAGAACAAATTACAAAATTTTTCATGATTCAGTTTCAGGTACTGTCACAGTACTAAAATTGTGGTTATAACCAAAGTGAATAACCACATATGTATTTAGATCAAGGACAGTAGGTAGCTACTGATTGGACCTTTCAAAGGCCTTTGACATAATCTCTCACTAGAGTCTGCTAATGTGATTGGGTGAAATAGACATCAGAAACCTTGTCATGAATTCCAACACTGCTCAGCTGCCTCAGCGTCCTCCTACCTTAAGTCTCTCCAGTGGCTTCACATCAAGAAGTGTGCTATATTCAAGGTCCACAATGTGGTGAATGTCTCAGGTCAAATCCACCTGAGGCAGAATCTCATTCCTTACCTTTTTTTTTGTTTGCTGTGCTCCATCTATGTCAAGTGATTGGTTATTCCTTGGATTTCTATGTCTTGGATGGGGAGGCCAGTTTCTTTCATACTTGGCCACCAAACTCTGGAAACATTTCTCCCAAAACTCTGTAAAGATCTCCCTCCCATTCAAGTCCATGTTTTACTCCCCAACGTTGAAGAAAAACCTTAAAATTAATCTTTTAGTTAACCTCCATCTGAAAATCTTTGTCTCAGACTACTGCTGCACCCTTCCTCTCCCAGCTGTTCCCTCTACACATCAAAGCACCAGGGCACCTGATTGTATTTGCTGCACTTTACAAAATCCCTAACATACATAAGACAAAAAAAGACAAATAAATGAATAAAAGCAAATTACACTGTAGCACACAAATACTCACATACTGAGAACTTCTGACTGTAAGTCCAGTACATGAGCCTTATGTGTATACATAATCTATCTCATGTTTCAGCTATAATTTGTTCACAACTGGCTAATACTAAGGACATTGCAAGGTAGAGAATCTGAAACCAGTATCAAAGCTCCCAAGGCCCCAAATATGTGTATGCCACTCATTATCAACTACAAAGTATGTGGTCATCCTAATAAAGGATGTTGGTGTGCTGAACATCAATACTGTTCATATGCTGATTGTATGCTAACATTATTAACCAGAGATCTAACAAAGAAAGGTTGAGGGCAGGTTTGCTTGATGGCATTGGTCATTTATCCTGTACTCTGTGTGAGATGCTGGGCACTGTGGGGATATCAGACATTTCTATTTGTGTCTTATTGATTACTAGCAGTAACTCTGGGTGACACTAATGAACTAAAAAGTGTTATCATCCACAGACTGGCCCATGTAATTAACACTGTTTTTGCCTCTCTTCCCCCATTTTCTTAAAATGTAATTTGTGAATACAATCTGCCTCAGTGTTCTCACTGATCACTGTGGCTTTTGCATACCATGCTACCCCAGCACTCTTTTTCCTCTCCCCTTATCTCTGTACCTTTTCCTTTACCCCTTCACTACTGTGCACACAACTTCCTTGCTCTTGTAGCTCTAAATAATTTTTCCCACCCCTTCTCACCCCTGCACCATGCTTCCTCTCCCTATTTTCTAAATTCACATTTCATCTTCCCTTTTTGTCTGATGCCTTTGATTTCATGGTCTCAATTTCCGCTTGTTCTCTCCTTCTTTCCATTACACTCTGCTTCCTTTGTCCTTTCTTTTTGTTAACTTTTACTGTTCCTTTTTTCCAGTACAATCTACTTCCACTCTCTGAGATAAACTAAGAAGAACATTAATTACTTTTTTCTGTTTGTTCTGATGGTCAAGCACACTTGCACAGTTTTATTCCCCACAGCTGATCACCTTTCAGCTTACCATTAAGTATAAATCAACTTCTTGTTCTTCCTCCAAAATATTATCAAGAACACTTCCTTCAACAGAAATATGATTATGTAATACAGAGGATGATGTAAACACTCTTTCATTTCAACTTCTCTAGAGTAAATTCCTTCTCATGTTGTGGTGCTAGGCATTTATGCATAGAATTTGTACCAAAATGTGCACTTCCCTCTCTTGTCTCTACTGAGCAGCGCCTCATGAAGCATGTGACACCATCTGAGGTGAGGTCTCTTTTACCTGATGGTAGGAGGAACAACGTTTTGTTAACGGAAGTCTTTTAATTCTACCATCTAACCGAATAAAGTGATTTTTGACTTTGAATTCTACCTTCTTTTTCTTCCACACCTTCCTCCTCTTCTCTTCAGGATTCCTTCTTCTATCGCCCTGCTCTTCTTGTCATGAAGATATTGGGGCCTAGTTGCAAAGTGCATTTTGAAGTACATTTTGTAGTGCTACAAAATGTACTACAAAATGCCATTCACAAAACCTATGTGGAGAGTTTAAGCCTTCTCCTTTCCTTTCTTTTTCTGTGCGGGAATCCCCAAGTGTTTACATTTAAGTTTACCTTTGTGAATCGGGCCCATTGATTCAACCTTCAATAAAAAATGTAATGTTCAAAGAATAAAGTTGAGTTAAACATTCGGGGTCTTTTTTATGAAGGCCTGCATCACTTTTGCTCCACTGTTGCATCACTTTTAGTGACGCAGTTGCGGCGTAAATAATGCGCCATGTTGCGCCATATTTATGAAGTGACGCATCTAGGCAGATGCGTCACTTCGTAAACCCCTGCGCTACATTATTCCTGGGTCAGGTATAATGTATGCAGGGTAGGCGTTCCCCCGCAAGAGTCGCAGGAGTGGCGCAGTGAAATCTATGATATTTTGCTGCGCCACTTCTAGGACCCCAATGCGTCAAAACCTTACGCCTTCCTCATGGCAGGCGTATGGGTGATGCAGGCCCTTTCACATGGGGCTTGCCCCATGTGAAAGGAACATTGCTAGAGTTGCGTCACACTTCCGACACAACTCCAGCGATGCACCACTTTTGCGCTGACAGATATGTCAGTAATACTGACATATCTGTCATTCCTTGCGACATGATGAGTCATACAGTAAATATAATGCATCATTCGTGTCGCAAGGAGGGCGCACTGAGAAGTGTCGCATTGCTGCTTTCACGCAAGGATGCGACACTTCTCATAAATGAGGCCCTCGATTTCTGTATAGTGGATTTCCTCTAGAAAACAATGCAGCCCTTTCAACAAAAATCCTAACATTTTCCATCCAAATACAGTCATCAGTTTATGATGGGTTCACTCTATTTTCATTTATGTAACTTGATTATACGTTACCATGCATCCAGGTATATTTGGTGTAGGCAAAATTATATGTCATTATTTCAAAATTAAACATCTTTCATAAATGTAACGGTACTCAGGGGAATGAGGAATAACAATTGCTAATACCAAGGACCCGGAAGAAACATTAATGAAAATGCAAAAACAAGATTTGGGATACATGTATGTGCCAGCAAAACAGAGAACCCAGAGGGCGTAGCTGTGATATTAGTTGGAAGATATGATTTGAACTGAAGTCTATTATATGACTGTAGAAAAAATCCTAAAACGGATTCTTCTATTTATTTACAATGACAGTAAATCAACGTAAATTGATAACTTGTCATCTTAGGAAAGTTAATTGCGTGTATCGGTTTTCTATCAAACAAGGAGCAACTTGGGAAATATACAATACCAGTAAAATATCAACTCTATATGCAGATCGATATGTGACCATATTGATTAAGCAAAGGTGGATAAAAGCACCGGCATATTTATATTCATAGCATAATAATCCCCGATTGACCATCATACCTTTGATGTATGTGATAGTAATGCAACTTCTGCAATATACTACTACAGAAGTATGGATAAACACTATGGATTCCAGTTTCATGATGTCAAGAAGTGCAACTTTAGTTTCCTTTGTAGAATGTCGGAATCACTTGTAAAGGATCTCAAAATATGTTAAAAATCTGTCTGTAAAAATTGAGAACGAAGGATCTAGTGCTATAACTATTTGCATTTGTTAAAACATTCACAGCAGCAAAATAAGTGCTTGTAGGAAAGAGTGGTTAAAAGTTTAATGGAGCATCACGTAAAAATATTGAAATACAACCATCATCTACTAATGGGTTGGTTACAAACAGTGAATACAAATTACACACTGACTTTGGAAGACCTGCCCTGTATTTCACAATGTGGGTGATATACTAATTATTAAGGAAAGTCGCAAAACTTCCAGCGTTATGAAGAGTAATGAGACAGGGGGCACTTATGTAACGCATTAAATGGCATATTTACAAGCCCCTTGCTCCACTTTTGCGCCGCCGTTGCGTCACTCATGTGACGCAGCGGCGACGCAAACCATGCGCCACGTTGCGCAATATTTACAACGTGACGCATCTAGGGAGATGCGTCACGATGTAAACCCCTGCGCCACATGAAACCTGCGTCCAGGTTTCATGTGGGCGTTCCAGCGCAGGGTGGGCGTTCCCTCGCAGGTACGCCACGTAAAGTGACGCAGTGAAATCTACAAGATTTCACGGAGTCACTTTACGCTCATGCTGCGTCAAAACCCTGCGCCTGCTTGAAGCAGGCGTAAGGATTGACGCACCATGTTAGGGATAGGGCACCCCCGAGCATTGCTGAAGCTGCGTCGCGCTTGCGACGCGACTCCAGCAATGTGCCGCCTTTCCGTCGGGGTATGCGACACGCATCTGCCATTCTGTGCGCCACGGCGTGCCGCATTATAAATGCGGCGCATCAGCGGTGGCGCAAGGGCAAACTTGCGTGTCGCATCTTCCCTGGCGCATCCCTGCTGATTTGCAGGGATGCGCCAGGGAACGTAAATATGCCCCTAAGAATGGCTGCGAATGTGGGGACGAAAGCCAACAAAAGACAGCGGATATCCATCCTTGCATCCTCGTTATCTGTGTGTGCCCAGTTATGTTTTTTAAGGTAGCCCTTAATGGGACAAGTGTTGTTTTGAAAAAATATGTTACATCCACGGAAAAGATCGGAAGGGCATGCAGTTGTCCCGTGAGCCTGTTCATCCTGGGGGTTCCCAACACAATTTCCAAAGTAGGTGGTGTCCTCAGGACAACTTCACCTTTTGAAATTATTTACAACTCCAACTCTGATGTCAGTGAATCATCAATAGTTTGCATCCATAACTGCAGAGTCAAACTATTGATACACACATTCATGACTTAGGGACTTACGGCCACATGTAAGAATTTTTTGCATTCACAAACGGTGCAATTCGGTAAAATTGTCCATTTGCGAATGCAAAATAGCCTTTCATGATTTATGAAAGGCATTGTAGTAGCAATTTTAGGTAATCGCAAAAAGTGCCACTACCTAAAATTGCGGCTACAAATAGCACATGTATGAAGCATTTTCCAAATGCAAACTGTGCAAACTGCGCATTAGTAACCATGTGAAAACTTTGAAAAATGCACAAAACTGCATTTTTCAAATTGCCATGTAGCTCACACATGCCCCTAGGTTATGTGTGCGCTTTACATTTGCACAATTATTTTTTTGGGGGGGGCTTCAGGAGGGCCTTAGGCCCCTGGGCACCCTTGACTTTGCATTAACTAATTTGCGATTACCCATTAGGTAATCGCAAATTAGCTAATGCAAAACCATTCGCACCAATGTGCCTTTTGGCCCATAGGAACGAATGGAGTAATATTACCTAATATGCGATTCGCTATTTATCGAATCGCTATTAGGTAATATTAAGGAATCGCCAAATCTTTGGCAATTCCTTACATACATAGCATTTTACAATGACCAAATAGCGATTTGGTAAAAATCGCTATTTGGTAATCGCAAAATGCTTATTTGATATATGTGGCCCACATACAATAAAGAAACACCTCTTTTATGCATCACTCCTATTTGTAATTTGGAAATGCTTGAAAAAGTATATTTTTTATGTCAAAAAGACCTTTCCAGCTTGTCAAAGGGCTTTTGTACTTTGAAAAAAGGTGTTTTGTGGCTGGATAATAAATGACGGGTCCCAAAGTTACCGTCGAAAGACTGCAGTCGGTGCTGATAAGTGTTAGGATTGTTGAATACTCATTCCTCTTTCTTCCACCACCATACTCTTTGCATTATTTTTAGGTAAAATCCACACTGCTGTACCTTAAAGTCTAAGGCCTTCATTGAGAGTGCCTGACTGGGAAGATGATCATTATCCGATACCATGGAGATCAGAATTTAAAAGGTACGATAATTCACGGCTATTATAAGTTGTTCCCTTTAAAATGAAGCATGACATACGGAATGAGTATTTAACACACCAAACTCTTCATATTTTGCCAGTTTTATGGGCCTTTTCTCCTGGAAAAAGTTGGGCAGGTTATCCCTGCCAGAATGTATCATGGAAAAACTCCAAGGGTGTGATAATTATCACACAACTTGTAATATTGAACCCTGGGCAAACATGTATTTTCACAGGGAGCAGAATTCAGCTCTGCACTTGTATTCGGGGCATTAATGGTCTATACCAATATCAACAATTGTAAAAGACCCTTGGGGCATATGTACAAGCCCCTATCGCCACCACAACGTCACTTTTAATAAATTTGTGGTGGGGATAGGGGCAGAGTCTTATTTACAAGGCAGCATTAAGCCACTTAACGTGGCTTAACGCTGCCTTGTAAATAAGGCCCCCTTTCACTCTATGGAATAGCGTGAAAGGGGTGGGCAGTGGGTGTTGCGGTGGGCCTTCCACCGCAACACCCATTGATTTTGACGCTGCGCATGCCTTCATGCAGTACACCATGCGAACTGCAATCCTTTCTGGAATTGAACAACACCGGAGCGGCCGAGCAGCGGTAGGCGAGTGGAGCGAGCCGCAGAAGCAGAGCAGGCAGGAGTCAGGACACTGTCTGGAGGAGAATGGTAAGTCTCTTATTCCGCTCCGCTGCGATTGCAGAGTTTTGGAAAACTTCGCACTCCAAATGGAGTGCAGAGTTTTACAAATCCACAAACTTCACTGGCGGAGCTGAGTTATCCGCCCGCGCTTACTCTACGCCACTCCACTGTACTCCACTCCGTGCTATTCCAATGTACGCCACTCCATTCTACACTATTACACTGCACAGAACTTTAATCTTTGGCCCTCTACTGTAAGGCATTCCACTCTACATCACTCCGTTGCATGCCACTCCACTGAATGCTATTACACTTCACCCCACCCCACAATACACCACTCCAGTCTAAACAACTTCACTGTATGTCACTCCACTGTACACTACTACACTACATGCTAATACACTCTACTCCATTCCACTGTGCACCATTCCAGTCTATGCTACTATGCACTGCGCTATTCCACTTTATGCCACTCCACTGTACGCTACTCCACTCTTTGCCACTCCAGTGCAGTCTCCTTCACTTCATATAACTCCGCTCTGTAAAACTCTACTATACTCTATAACACTATACTAGACTCTACTCCACTCTATCCTGTACACTCCACTGTCTAAATTTCCACTAAACACTATGCTAGTACACTATATTGTGCAACACTTTACTCCACTATACAACAATTTCCAACACAGCACTCCACTCTATGAGATGCCACTCAATTTATAACAGTTTCCTCAACACTACGCTCACCATTTCAATGTATGCCATCCCACTCTACACAAATCCACTGTACCCTATTCCACTCTACACCACTCCTCTGTGCATCACTCCACTCTAACCTATTCCATTCTATGCCACTCTACTCTTCTACACTCCACTTTACACTATTCCACTGTACGCTATTCCATTGTACGCTACTCCACTTTATGGTAATCCACTCTGTGCTTCTACAGTGTATGCCACTCCACTGTACGCGGCTCCATTGTATAACACACTTCTCCATTCTATATAACTCTACTCTATAAAAGTCCACCGCACTTCATGGCACTCTATGACATTTTACTCCACTCTATCCCTGTATACTCCACTGTCCAAATCCAAACTTCACTCTATAACCATACACTTCAATGTGCAACACTCTATTACACTTACAACACTTTTGTATACCACACAGCACTCCACTACTGTATGAAACCCACTCCAATTTATAACAATGTACTTCCTATGGTACGCCAGTACACTCCACTCCATGCCAATCTACTCTACGGCACACCAATACACTCTATTTTGCTTTACTCCACACTACATTACACCACTCCACTTGACTCTACTCCACTATGTGAGACTTAACCTCACTCTACGCTACTATACAACAATCCACTGTACGCATCTCCACTGTTGCACACACTGCTGCATTCTATGCAACTCCACTCTACAACACTCTACTAAACTGTATACCACTCTGCGCCACTTTACTCCTGTCTATACCCCTTCACTCGATTCTACAACAGTGTAGCATACTGTATGCCATTGTACAGTCCTCTGCTCCACTCTAATCTATGATTCTCTAGTCCACTATACGACACTATACGCAACCCTTTGCATGCCTCTTCACCCCATTTTACTCCACTCTACTCTGACGCAGTACTCCCCTCTACTCTACTCCTCCACTGTACGCTACAACACTCTATACCACTGTACCACACTCTAAAACACTGTACTGTATACCACTCCATAAATATTAACTAGACTGTAAGCCACTCCCCACTACTGTAGTCTACATCACTTTCCAATACTGTATGACACCCCACTACACTCTACTGTACAACACAGTACTCCAATTTATGACACTTTACTCGATTGTATGCTGCTCCACGCCACTCTACTGTACTCCAAGACTATAGTCTATGACACGCCACTTCACTTTACTCTATACTACTCCTCTCCAGTGTACTTCACTCCATTATACAGTATAATGGAGTGAAGTACACTGGAGAGAGTAGTGAGATAAAGTCTAGTTAAGTAGAGTATAGTCTATACTCCACTTAACTAGACTTTACCCCACTGTATGCCACTGTGCTATACTGCGCTCTATGCCACTCCACTGTCCCACACTCTATTCCACTGTATGCAACTCCTCTCTACAAGACTGTACTACACTCTATGCCACTATATGACACTCTACTCCACTCTATACCCATCCACTCTATGCCACATATTACACTGTATGACACTCAATGACATGCCGCTCAACTTCTCTCTACCATACGCCACTCCGCTATATGACACCACACTCCACTCTATGAACCTCTCCTCCACTGTACTCTACGACATTCCACTTGATGATACTCCACTCTATGACACTCTATATCACCCCACCCCACTCTAAAACACTCTGCTCCACTCTATGACAGTCTACAACACCCTACTCTACTGTTCGACATGACATTCCACTGTACAACTTTCTACTCCAATCTACGATACTTGACTCCACAATAAAAGACACCATACCACTACACTATAAAACACTTTACTACATTGTACGATACACTACTACACTCTACTCCACTCCACATGATTCCAAACTACAATACTCCAGTATATGAACATAGACTTTACAACACTCTCCTCCACTGTACTGCATGACACTTCACATAGCAACTCTCCACTTACAACACATTTTTATTAAATGTTTTGAAACCCTTTAAAATTCAATAAAAAAACAAAGGTTAAAGCTTAGTTATAGTTATGAAAACTTATTTTACTTATCAAACAAAGTTTAAATTACACAAACTTTAAAAATTCTAAAGTTATAGTTATAACTTCTATTTACCATTTATTCACACAAGTTACTATGAGTAGCGGACCTCAGTGCACACTCTTTTCAGCTCACTAACCAGACAAACTAACTATAACTCACCACTATAACATGCACTGTGTTCTCACAAATAATAATACTTCAGTGTACAACAATACTGTGTGTGAGACGCTATTCCACTCTACTGGAAAACACTACACTCGACAACACTGAACTATACGACACTCTACTCCACTGAACTACACTCTATGCCACTACACTCTACAACATTCTACTACACTCTAAGCCACTCTACGACACTCTACTCAACGACACTCCATCCACGCCATGACACTCCAGTCGACGACATTTCACTCTACCACAATCAGCATTTCTCTTTGACACGCCCCTGCACTGTACATGTCGCTCCATTCTACGATACTTCAGTCCATGATACAACAAACAACACCACTCCACTGTATAACACTTTACTTCACTGTATACTACGTCACTCCACTCTATTACACTTCCGTGTTTGATACGGTGGATCATAAGACTCTGATCCACCGTTTTGTGGATAAGGCTCTTTCCCTGCTCACCTCTTTTCTCTCTGATGAGACTCAAACTTTGGCTTTAGGCAACTTTTATTCAACAACTTTTACTCTGCAATGCAGAGTCCCACAGGGATCCTCGCTGAGCTTGACTCTTTTTAATGCGTATGTGTCCAAACGGGCCCCTCTTATTAAAAGTTTTAACCTGGATCTTACCTCCTATGCTGACAACGTCCAATTGGTAGTCACAGCCTTCAACAGTGATCCGTCTGGACCCATACAATTTCAAGAATGCATTAGAGCAGTCAGTCTCTGGATGAGCAAACACTGCTTAAAAATAAATTCTGGGAAAATAGAGGTGATACTGTTTGGGAATCTCTCTTTCCCCGGTCCCCAACTTGGTGGCCAGACGTGCTTGCCCCCCCAATCCCTGTATCCAAAGCCAAAAACCTGTGCGTCAGCAGTGGTATCTTCATCCTATCATACACTCAGGATGATCAGAAAGATCTTGCCATAAATTCTGGATAATTCCAGGAATAATCCTGATCACTGCTTTATTCCTTTCAAAGTTGGACTACTATAATGGCCTCTATATGAACCTACAAGAAAAGCATGCTAGTAGACTTCAAGTTGTTCAGAACGCTGCAGCTAGAATGAACTTGGTTCTCCTGAAAGTTGCACTGGCTCCCTGTTCATAGCCGGGTAAAATTCAAAGCCCTTTGCCTGGCACACAAAGGTCTTCACCACACAGGACCAGAATTCTTAAGGCATGCATTTCAGTGGTACACCCCCATTAAGTTTTGCAGGATCCCAAAAAATCTTGTGATCCCCGAAATCAGAAAGCCAACTAGGGAGGTAGGAGTTTTGTTGTCAGTACAACCAAACTGTGGAACAGCCATCCGGCCCACATCAGAGCCATCCCATCCCTCCTAGCATTTAGGAAGGAGATCAAGACCTGGCTTTTTAACAAGTAAGTCGCACCAACTTCTGCGTGTTCATTATCGGTCAGCGCCAAGACACCCAAGGTTATTTGCGCGCTTTACAAATCATCTTAATATAACAATACTCCACTCTACAACACTAGACTTTACGACACTCTCCTTTACTGTACTGTACAACCCTCCACTGCACAACACTCCAATTAATGACACTCCACTTGATACACATTTTATTTAAAAAATAAAAAACATTACCATATTATAATAAAACAAAGGTTAAGGATCATTTATAGTTAGAAATACCTTATGTATCCTTTCTATGCAAACCAAACTTAAAATACAGGAACATTAAAAATTGTAAAGTTGTAATAATAACTTCAATTTAGATGCAGATGCAGAGAGGTGTTCCGAGGCCATGCCCCTTTTTACACCACGCTGCAAACGCGGCTTCTGGCCTACTGCTGCTCGGAGGATGAAGTCCACTTGTGTCCTGAGGTTCCTCAGGACACAAGAGGACCTCATCCCCCCACCAGCAGTGCACCAGAAGCCACGTTTGCAGAGTGGTGTAAAAAGGGGTGTGGCCTCGGACCACCTCTCTGCAACGCAGCTCTGTGGCGCTTACTGGAGGTACCTGGTGGGCTAGTTGGCCCCCAGGGACCCTCAGGATTGAAGGGGACTTAATCCCCCAAGTTACAGCGCGCCAGGGTGCGTGTTTGCACACTTGTTATATCAGGCCCCGCCTCCTCCCTGCACAACTGTGCAAATGTGCCCCCTGGTGCGTTGTAAGTTGGGGGATTAAATCCCCTTGAATCCTGAGGGTCCCTGGGGGCCAACTAGCCCACCAGGTACCTCCAGTAAGCACCACAGAGCTGCGCTGCAGAGAGGTGTAAAAAGGGGCGTGGCCTCAGACCACCTCTCTGCAACGCAGCTCTGTGGCGCAGGGAGGGGGCGGGGCCTCCGGCGAGTTGCCGGTTTCTTTTTTCTTTTTTTAATTCTTATTTTATGGGAGGGGGGCTGGGTGGCCCCCCTTCCCTGGGCCACTTTTGGCCCCGGGGACCCCATACACCGGGGCCTGAGCATTTTCTTTAAAAAAAAAAAACGGGAAGGGGGCTGCGTGGCCCTTCTTCCCTGGGCCACTATTGGCCCCGGGAACCCCATCCCCCAGGGCCTGGCCTGGTTTATTTAATTTTTTTAATATATCTGCGGGGAGGGGTGCCACGTAGCCCCCTACCCGTGGGCCATTTCTGGCCCCATGGAACCCATCCCCCGGGGCCCGGCCATTTTTAAAAAAGAAATTCACGTGGGTTGGGGCCGTGTGGCCCCCCTCCCGGGCCACACCTGGCCCCGGGGACCAAACCCCTGGGGCCGGCCCTTTGCATTGGGGACCATGGGGGGAGCCCCAATGCCCCCACGGTCCCGCTGGCTCCCCGCCTCCTGCGGGAGCCGGCATTGCTTTTGAGCAAGGGGAGCTGCAAACATGCAGCTCCCTTGCTCAAAGCAATCCTGCTGCTTCATTGAAGCGAGAGCAGGTTTTCCTGCTCTCGCTTCAATGAAGCAAAGCATGGTTTGCTATGGCAGGGCGGGAGCCGTGCTCCCACCCTGCCATAGCAAACAGCAATGTCCCTGGGTGGGCACCCCGGGACATTGCAGGAGCCGGCCCTGGGGGGTGGTGGTCCCCAGGGCCATCAAGGGCTCCTGGAGGGGGGCCGTGCGGCCCCCCTCCCTCAATTTGCATAGCCCTGGGGAGGTGGTGGTCCCCGGGGCTTGGGGGGGCCTGCGAGGCCCCCCCTAATTTACTTCGAAGCCCCAAGGAGGTGATGGTCCCTGGGGCTTGGGGGGTCCTGTGAGGCCCCCCTTATAATTATTATAAGCCCCAGGGAGGTGGCAGTCCCCGGGCAGCATGGGGGGGTTGGGACCCCCCCACGCATTTATTAACTTTATTAACAAAGCCCCGGGGAGGGGGCGGTCCCCAGGGCTGTGGGGGGGCCGCGTGCCCCCGCATATAATTTGCATAGCCCCGGGGAGGTGGCAGTCCTCCAGGGCTGCGTGGGGGGGTTGGGACCCCCCCACACATTTATTAACAAAGCCCCATGGAGGTGGCGGTCCCCGGGGCTTGGGGGGGCCAGCGAGGCCCCCATGTTTTAAATTTGAAAGCCCCGGGGAGGTGGGGGTCCCCAGGGCATCGTGGGGGCGTTGGGATCCCCCCACGCATTTATTAACAAAGCGGTCCCCGGGGCTGCGGGGGCCCCTGCGGGCCCCTGCTATTTAATTTTGGCATTGCCCCCGGGACCTGGCCCACCCAGAGGCTCATTAAAATGAAGCGCGCTTCATTTTCTTTTATTTTCTCAGCAGGATTCGCGACCCCAGCGCGAATTCTGCAGATTTTTTTTTTTTTAAAGTACTTTTTTTGGCCCTGATTAGGCCTAGGGGGTCAGGTTGTTTCTAACTTGCCCCCTTTTCTTGTTTTTCATCTTCTTTTCTCACTTCCTGGTTTGAAGTGTTGGCAGCCAATCAGAGTGAAGCTCGTGCCCGGGAGGGTTCTCGAACCGTCCTCGGTGCTCAGATATCGATAATTTTCTTTTTCAAATTTTTCAGGAACTACTGAACGGATTTACACCATTTAACAAAAAGGGGTCTTTTTGAACCAAGACCTACCTTTTTGCCAAATTTGGTGTAATTCCGTTCAGCAGTTCGGGCTGTAGTTTTGTCTAAAGTTCCTATGGAAATGAACATGGGGAAAATGCATTTTGGAACCCCCCTTTATTCTCGGACCCCGCTTGATGAATCACCCTGAACCTTTCAAGACAGGAGCTGACCGGAGCGCCCCACTAGTTTTGAAAATTTTGCGAAGATTCGTCTAACCGCGCCTAAGATATTGGCAAAAGAAAAAACGCTATTTGAATAGAAACGAGGTCCTACGTATAACTACCTACTGGCGACCGCCAGTAGGTAATATATATATATATATATATTCACTGAAAAAAACCATAGGTTTCAGGGGCGTTATAGTTAGTTGGACATTTCACTCGTACAAAACCATAGAAATTCCCCGTTATAGTTAGTTCAGCTAACTATAACTCATGCAGCCCGCAATGCACTGCTGATGACGTCACATATTACATCACTCATGACATGGTCAGTGACATCACTCATGACATCACTGATGACATCTCAAATGACATCACTGATGACATCACTGATGACATCATCCTTGTGATACAGTGGCAGACCTCCTCTCACTCTAATATAACCTTTGATACACACACTCAAAAATACAAACTAACATTTTCAAAACAATGGACATACCAATACCAGTTACAACACACCTATTCAGTAATTCCAAGATCTACACACACATCCACTCATTCACCAACAGTCCCTATACAGTCACTCATACATGTACTCACTCATCATATGTACTCATACACCTATACATCCTGTTACACACCGCCACTCATCCATAGAGTTACTCACACACATAGTCACACATGCAAACAAAGTATCAAACATCCATTTACTTTGCTTTTGACACCGTTGACCATACCTTGCTGTTAGAGAGACTGTTGGATAGTGGTATAGGAGGCTCGGCCCTGGCTTGGTTGAAATCCTATTTGGAGAATCGCACTCAGAGGGTTGCGCTTCAACCTTTTTTATCCATGCCAAAACAGCTCTGGTGTGGAGTCCCTCAGGGGTCAGCACTCAGCCCTCTTCTGTTCAATGTGTACCTGGCTCCTCTGTTTACCCTGATAGCCAATTGGGGGATAAGAGCGATCTCCTAAGCAGACGATACACAATTGGTTTTCACTTTCAAAAAGCAGACCGTGGCTGCCTTTGAGAGCTTCAAGGGTTGCCTGAGAGACATAGCGTGGTGGATGAACAACAACAAACTCAGGCTTAATGCAAGAAAGACAGAGGTGTTGTTTTTCGGGAAAGAGCCACCCCCAGCTTCGGATCTCTGGTGGCCTACTGAAATGGGTCCCCCTCCCTCACCGGCAGATTGTATAAAAAATCTAGGTGTTAAGTGGGAGTCTGACCTTTTCTTCTCGGCTCAGATACGTCAGGTGACGGCCACTTGTTTCTTTCAACTGAGGAATTTGAAGACATTTTTGTATCTGCTTCCAGAGGAGTGTCGGAAAAACATAGTACATGCTGTAGTAACTTCCAGGCTAGACTATGCAAATGGCCTCTATCTGGGTCAGCCAGAGTATCTGATTAAACACCTGCAGATAGTGCAAAATGCGGCTGCGAGACTAATTAGGCGAGTGCCGGTTCGCGAGCATGTCTCTCCGCATTTAAAAGCATTACACTGGCTTCAGTGAGGAAAAGAATCAAATTCAAGGCCTTGACTCTGGCGTTCCGTGCTATGCATGGTAACTGCCCCATTTACTTGAAACACAGACTACGTGGTTACCAACAATCCAGAACCTTGAGGTCCAATTCCCAAAATCTACTGTGTATCCCCCGTTTTAAAAAGGCACGTATGGGTGGCAGATCTTTTACGCTTGGGGCTGCAAAACTGTGGAACTCCCTGCCGAACAATCTCCGCACTATCAATACTGAGCCCCTTTTCAGGAAAATGGTGAAAACCTGGCTTTTTAAGGAAGACTGAGGGCCTATGACTTGGCCCTGAGCGGTCCAATGCTGTATTACTTTCCGCTTAGCGCCGGGACACCTCTGTTTGAGGTAGCTGTCGCGCTTTACAAGTGTCTGTATTATTATTATTATTATTATTATTATTACACACACTACCACACTTACTTCTACAGAAACTTACACATACTTACTCTCTTAAACAATCACTTATAGAAACACCTACTTATTTGTACAGGAACTCTTCCAATCTCTCACATATACTCACTTATATACACCAATACTCACATATACTAGTTTAAAACATATGTAGTTACTCATAAAGACACTATTGAGACAGTCATTCACTCATGAACACACCCATACACATACTCATCCACCTATACAGTCCTGCACACATACTGTCTTCAACACATACAAACAGTGAGTCACTCATTCATGCATCTATGCACTAAGTAATACCCCCCACCGAACCATACAGACACTCATACTGATACTGAAAAAACCAACTAATAACCCATATAGACACTCATGTAGCTACTCACCAACCCATGCAGCCACTTATACACAAAGTGAGAGACTGATACAGATATTTTCATATTTAAACATTACTCACTAACCCATGTATTCACTAAGATACACTTAGTCAGTTATACAATCAATTTTACAAAAAAATCATCCATTTAGACACTTATATACCCATTTATTCTTCCATCGACCTTGAGATATACATATATAAAACATATTTAATTTTCAGAAAAACACATATTCACTGGATGATGTCATCAGTGATGTCATCAGTGATATCATTTGAGATGTCATCAGTGATGTCATGAGTGATGTCACTGACCATGTCATGAGTGATGTAATATGTGACGTCATCAGCAGTGCATTGCGGGCGCGCATGAGTTATAGTTAGCTGAACTAACTATAACGGGGGAATTTCTATGGTTTTGTACGAGTGAAATGTCCAACTAACTATAACGCCCCTGAAACCTATGGTTTTTTCAGTGAATTTCTAAGGTTTTTAAATGCTAATTTCTAATTATAACGTGCCTGAAACCTATGGTTTTTTCAGTGAATTTCTAAGGTTTTTAAATGCTAATTTCTAACTATAACGTGCCTGAAACCTATGTTTTTTTCAGTGAATATATATATATTTATTATACTATGTGTACATGTGAAAATGTCTCGGTCCCCTGTTTGCCTCGGTGGCACGGAAAAAATGGGTGGAACTGACGTCAGCACGCCGACGAGGTCCTCTTATGGCTCCGATGACGTCATACGGTGTCGCGAGCGGAGCCGTGCTCGTTGACGTGGGAGAGCTAGGAAAGAATTTCTGTGGAATGCTGGTGCAGGGGATATTCACCTAAGTGTTCAGGCTAGTCCTTTGGGAGCAACTGTTTATGTTGCCACTCCAGAAACCGAAACCAGTGATCCGAGGGCAGAGGCCCTGCAGATGGCACACGAGGTGGGGTGCCCAGTCGTGTGCACCGGCGGGGCAGCGAAGTGACAAGCACCACAACCCACAAAAAAGGTAACGAGGGCACTGAATAACACAGGATCTTCTCTTTGTATCTGGCAGGAACAACAAAGTTAAAATGCCCTAGTACCAAAATGTAGAATTAGTGCTACAATGGTCTTCAAGAGGACCTGCAATGCCGCTTCTGCCTCCCGTACCCTGGAGGCGGCACATGGGTCACGCGGTACGGTCATACTGCGGTGGGAAGAACACTCGTTGACCTCTCATGGCACTGCTCCACACTTCAGGGAGGACGCTTTCCATTAGCTATGTTTTCTGATGACATGTTGCGCCGGCCCCGTCCAACAACAGAACTCCTTTAGATCCAAACAGACTCTTCCACTCTCTCACCGGAAGTGAAACCAGGCCACGCGGACACTTTCACAATACAACAGCCGGGAATGCACTTTTCGGTAAAAAAACAGATTCCTTCCTCCTAATTAATCAAATAAACGTCTCACTGAAGAACAGGGGCCAGCTTCGATCGGTAAACAGCCGTTACAACGACTTTTTACTTTGCGATACCATTACAACGCATGCATTACCACGCATGCGTTGTACATCACGAAGTCATAACTACGCATTTTTTTAGAACGCATGGTCATTTACCACGCATGCCTTTACAACAAATTTTGTTGTAAAGGTATGTATGGTAAATGACCATGCGTTCTAAAAAACATGTAGACGATCCATGTCGTTGTAAGGAAACAGAGGCTGTTCCGTTTCCTCACAACGACGTGCACCGCCCCTCAGAGATGATGTGAAGCAGGAACCATGAGGAGAGAGGAACCATGAGGAGTGAGAGGTAAAGGGGATTGGGCATGGGCTGGGGGTTTCTTTTCTAGGGTTTAGGGTAGTGCAGTGGTGTTTGGGTGGTGTAGGGGGTCGTGCTGGGGGTAGTGTTTTAGGGTTTAGGGTAGTGCAGTGGTGTTTGGGTAGTGTAGGAGGTTGTGCTGGGGGTAGTGTTTTAGGGTTTAGGGTAGTGCAGTAGTGTAGGGGGTCGTGCTGGCGTAGTGTTTTAGGGTTTAGGGTAGTGCAGTGGTGTATGGGTAGTGTAGGGGGTCGTGCTGGGGTAGTGTTTTAGGGTTTAGGGTAGTGCAGTGGTGTTTGAGTAGTGTAGGGGGTCATGCTGGTGGTAGTGTTTTATGGTTTAGGGTAGTGCAGTGGTGTTTGTGTAGTGTGGGGGGTCATGCTGGGGGTAGTGTTTTATGGTTTAGGGTAGTGCAGTGGTGTTTGGGTAGTGTAGGGGGTCGTGCTGGGGTAGATTTAGGGTTTAGGGTAGTGCAGTGGTGTTTGGGTAGTGTAGAGAGTCGTGCTGGGGGTAGTGTTTTAGGGTTTAGGGTAGTGCAGTGGTGTTTGTGTAGTGTAGGGGGTTGTGCTGGGGGTAGTGTTTTAGGGTTTATGTTAGTGCAGTGGTGTTTGGGTAGTGTAGGGGGTAGTGCTGGGGTAGTGTTTTAGGATTTAGGGCAGTGCAGTGGTGTTTGTGTAGTGAAGGGGTTCTTGCTGTGGGTAGTGTTTTAGGGTTTAGGGTAGTGCAGTCGTGTTTGTGTAGTGTAGGGGGTCGTGTTTTAGGGTATAGGGTAGTGCAGTGGTGTTTGGGTAGTGTAGGGGGTCATGCTGGGGTTAGTGTTTTAGGGTTTAGGGTAGTGCAGTGGTGTTTGGGTAGTGTAGGGGGTCATGCTGGGGGTAGTGTTTTAGGGTTTAGGGTAGTGCAGTGGTGCTTGTGTAGTGTGGGAGGTCATGCTGGGGGTAGTGTTTTAGGGTTTAGGGTAGTGCAGTGGTGTTTGGGTAGTGTAGGGAGTCATGCTGGTGGTAGTGTTTTAGGGTTTAGGGTAGTGCAGTTATGTTTGGGTAGTGTAGGGTGTCGTGCTGGGGGTAGTGTTTTAGGGTTTAGGGTAGTGCAGTGGTGTTTGGGTAGTGAAGGGGGTAGTGTTTTAGGGTTTAGGGTAGTGCGCCCAACCAGCCGCAATATCCGTGGACAAAGGGGATCCTGACTCTTTGGAACGCTCCGTCAATTGAATAATTTGGGTCAAGGGCCCTACCACGTCCAAGACCTATCAATTCCTTTCTTGGGATCCCTCATATACTTGGAGAAAAAGGTACATAGTTTCTCATCAATTTCAGGCGTGTGTGCCACCTTCCCCTTCAGTGAGGGCCTGGGGCATTCTCCCCTCATCCTATTCCTGACCTCCCTTTCAAGGGGTTGATGGATTTTCCCCACCACATACTCTGCCACTTTGGCGTCAGGTGTCCACTCTGCCGACCTAGGATGGTAAATTTGGGTAGGCTTGAACATGTCCGAGTGGACCCCGTCCCCAACCGGGGACTGAGAGGAGTGGGACTCTGGACGCCAGGGACGCCCTGAGTCCTTATCCTTATCGGAGGAGAAATCGTCCTCCGATACACCCTCTCCCTCTAAGGGAAACCCGCCGTCGGGGTCTACAATAGTGGTGACAGTGTCGCAATTTTCTCCGGGCCTCTCCTCCTCCCGGCAGGGTGCATGTTTTAGCGTTCGCGCACTCTTGAGGAAGGTCTCCGTAAGTTTATCAAATCCTTCCAAGTGCCCCGCGTTATGCTTAACGGCCCTTTTATTCCCCATCTGGGAGCTACTTGGACCCGCCACCACCAGATTTGGGTCACTGAGCACCCCAGGGATGCTTTTCGCCAGCTTATCAACCTGATCCCTAAGAGGAGCCAGCGCCCTAGAAATAGCCAGAGAGAGGGCTTGGTCCACTGCTGGAGGGAGAAGTTGGGGGGCCATTCCTCCTCCACTTCCTGGTAGGAGGAGTAAAAATGGTCTTCTGGAGAAGACATGATAGCAGAAGGTGTAAGCACAGAACAAATGCCCTTAAAATCCTTAAGACAGCCCCCTCGCCGGTGCTCCAACAGCTGGGCTTTCCCCAGAGCTGTTATAAGAATAGACTCAGGCGCAATACCAATTACCACCACCAGGTGGCGCTGGTCACTAACGTGGCCGTGTGGGGAAATCACCGCATAGCGGTGTCAAAATTAGGCGAGGGTTGGTCGGGAATCAAGCGGACACTAAAGGAGTGACCGGATTCCCAAACGCGCGTAAAGACCAGCGGGAGCGCTCGACGGAGCTGCCTCGCTCTGACCAGACGCGCCTGACAGGATCTCACCGCGCGCAGAGCACACAGCGGGAGAAACTGCGAGGGGGAGAACGCGCTCGGACAAGAGCCTGCTGCGCAGGGAATATGAAACAATACCAAGGCAATAATGCTAATAACGGGCACAAGAAACCGCTATACAAACAACAACAACGTCAGATTAAGCCAAGAATGTAAGGAATGCACTTAACTGACGAGCAGTGAAGAAAGAGGAAGCGGAAGGGACGTCACGATATTATATACGATGGACTGTGATATGATTGGACTATAGTTGCCTCGAGACTACCCCCCTAAAGGTTCATGGGTTGTGTAGTCTTTTGTTTAATGATTGTTGTGTTACGTTTTCTTTGAACTGCTATGCAAATAAAGTGAGGAAAGATATGCATAATCCTCGCCTCCGTCCTGCCATAGAATTCATTAAACTTTATTTGATCTGATTTAGAAACATAGATCATAAAAGTGTACATAAAAACAGTAAATCCTCTTTCCTAATACAATACAGTGAGAATTAATTAAAACCAGTAGGTAAAAACGGGTGTTACAAAGCCCAGTTCAGAGCAACTTCAGGTTAACAGAATCGTAAAGTTCAATGTTTCGCAAGATCAATCTCATGTACTTCGTGCAAAATACGCAATAAGGGGTCCAAGTAAGATGTAACGCTCCAATACCTGACCAGTTTGCACTATATAAAACTGCAGAAAAACAAAAATAAAAAGTGTTTTGCACACTTCTGTCATTGGGCTATATGTGGGCTACATCTGGGTGATATTTGTGCTACATTTGGGCTCTTTTTTCTCTGGTGGCCATCTTGGGAGACTTATTTGTTATGAAGTTTCCTAATTTCGTCATTTACTGCAGTCTCCTCAGTAGGAAATGCTTTCAGTTTTTACTTTGATTCCATCAAGAAGGCATTCAGATGTGTCACACATTTGCCATAAATTCAGAATGTTAGCACTCTAGTTGTTCATTAGATCACTGTAGTAAAGCTACTGCTCACCAGGGAGTTAACTGGAAGTCTACTGCTGGTATTGAAAGTGATTGTTTCAGTCTGCATGTCAGAATTTTCTAATGAAATAGAAGAGGATTTGAGATCTCACTTAAAACATGCCCTAAATTTTCTTTCTGCAGCACTAACCATAATTTCTATGGCAAAATGAACCCCTCATTTTGTTCCTTTTTAAATTAAATGTTTTAAGTGTTACCAGTTTATTCCAATCAAGATGGCTTCAGGTGTGCCATACTTTTGTCATAAGTAAGACTGTTAGCGCTCTAGTTGTTCTTTAGAACACTCTGGGAAGCTGCAGTAGAACACAAAGGCATCAACTGACAGGCTGCTCCTGTTGAAATATAACAGGAATATATTTGAGATCTCACTTAAAACATGTCCTAATTTTTCTTTCTACAGCACTAACCATAATTTCTATGACAAAATGAACCCCCTCATTTTGTTCCTTTTTAAATTAAATGTTTTAAGAGTTACCAGTTTATTCCAATCAAGATGGCTTCAGGTGTGCCATAATTTTGTCATAAGTAAGACTGTTAGCGCTCTAGTTGTTCTTTAGAACACTCTGGGAAGCTGCAGTAGAACACAAAGGCATCAACTGACAGGCTGCTCCTGTTGAAATATAACAGGAAGATATTTGAGGTCACACTTGAAACATGTCCTAATTTTTCTTTCTACAGCACTAACCATAATTTCTATGACAAAATGAACCCCATCATTTTGTTCCTTTTTAAATTAAATGTTTTAAGTGTTACCAGTTTATTCCAAACAAGATGGCTTCAGGTGTGCCATACTTTTGTCATAACTAAGGCTGTTAGCACTCTAGTTGTTCTTTAGAACACTCTGGGAAGCTGCAGTAGAACACAAAGGAATCAACTGACAGTCTCTGCCCTTGTTGGATGTACATGTTTTACTGAGAATGTCAGACTTCATTCTCACATGACTGAGAAAGATAATGTGAATTTACAGAAAATATGCTCTCATTTTAGCTTCTGGAGCACCTTCCAAAACTGTATGGGACAAGCATGTGAAAATAGTTTTCTCTCAAACATGATTCATGATATCCAAGCAGAAGGTTTTTCATAGGGTAAAATCACCTTAGAACACACCACAATTCCTGAAATTAGTATGGTACCATCAACAAATGAATTCTAATGTAACTAAAGTCTGTTATCACCCTTTATAGTTCTCCTTTTGGGAACACTCAAAATCTTCGATTCACTACAATGCATTTCAATGGGGTACTATCATTTATATTGGTCCCAAGATGGCTGCCAGCAATTCCAGGATGAAGTGCTGACAGCCAATCAGATCTCACGATGACATGTGTGGTTAGGCTCTGCCCAGATATATATGTGTTTTCTTTTTCTAATTTCTCAGGAACTACTGAACGGATTTACACCATTTAAGCAAAAGGCATGACTCTGAACCAAGGGCTACCTTTTTGCCAAATTTGGTGTAATTCCGTTCAGCAGTTCGGGCTGTAGCTGCGATGAAAGGTTCCTATGGAAAATTGCATGGGGAAAACACGTTTTGGGACCCCCTTTTTTCTCGGCCCCCGCTTGCCGAATCACCCCGATACTTTCAGGATAGGAGCAGACCGGAGCGGGCCATAAGTTTTGAAAATTTCGCAAAGATTCGTCAACCGGCGCCAAAGTTATTTCAAATAGAATGTTGTGGATTTCCTATGGAAAATAGGTCCTAACTATAACTATCTACTGGCGACCGCCAGTAAATAATATATATATATATATATATATATATATATATATATATATATATATATATATATATATATATATATATATATATATATAGATATATATATTATATAACTCCACGATTGCCACTAATACACTACTAGCACATTTCAGGATGGGTGCCTCCGTCATGAGAGTGATTTCATGTAAAAATACCACAATAAAGCGCCACAAGGAACAACTCCAAGCACTCAGTGGGCTCCAGATATCCAATTTATTAAACCATTCAAACGTGTTTCTGCGAGGATGCCTTTATCAATCCTGGTTACCAAGAAGAATGTTAATTACCAGTCTTTAAATGAGTCCCACTAGTGGTGCATGTTAGGTCATTATCCTTCATCATTGTAAACATTTCTTCCGACAATGGGTACAAGCCATCTGGTATACTCAATTAATTGCATGCAGGTGGCTATATGACTGCAGTCCTCCTACTCAATTTAAATCCATATGGGCTGCTGTTTTCACCTATGTAGACTTCTACTGTAACCAAGGGAGTAATGTAATTTCACAAAATACATTTTAAAATCTGCCCCATACGTGTGGCTGCAAATACCAAATATATAGGACCAGTAGTAAGTGCAAGCCGAAGTGCGTCGGGCGTATAATTTTTGATTTGTTGCACCCTTTTAATCTTGTGACCTGGCACTTGACAAAATAAAGTTTAAGAGGTCTGGGATATTGACTGAACATAAGAAATATATATACATATTACCACCAACAAAAGATTGCGTCGCACTCCAGAGATTCTGTTCCAGCAATTTTATTTAATTGTCACCATTACCAACGCGTTTCGACCTTCACGGTCTTGATCACGGTTGATTGAGTCCATATTTACTTTCAATTTATACATGACTTCCCACTTGGCCCATAATGAGGCATTATGAGATATGTAGTCCAACAAATACTGACATCTATCAAATTGACTTTTCGATGATAAAAACAAAATTGTCATTGCATTTCCACATTGATTTTAATCTTTTTGACTGTATTATTTATATAAATGGGTATTATTTGCTTTGTATTTACTCAATATGATACGCCTCCAGTTTACAACGGCATCATGCTAGATGGATGGCACATCATATTGCTGGTAGAGAGTTTCCAACTACACCATATATTTTCTTCCACCAAATTGCATACTTCAAATTATCGGGGCAGTGCCAAGTGGATGGTGTGTCTTGTTATATCCTCTGACCATTCCCACTTTTAATAAACAAGGCATTTTATGCCTCTGGTTCATTTCCAATTATTTTTATTTTTAACAGGACGTGGTGGATATCATTTCTAGTTAAGGATAAGTGCCAATATTGATGTATGTACGTCCTACCCTACTATACTATAGATTCTTAATTTAATCTATAAACCCATTATATTTTTCCCTCCATGGAGATCTTCATAACTTCAACTGCCTGTGTCTACAAATGTACATACAGTTCCTCATCCCCATTCAAACCGTGGGGTTGTTTGCTTCAGAATCTTATAATCAATCTAGACTCCAAGCGTCTTAGTTTGAGTGTTCTGTCCCAATCTGTCTCACTGGCAGGTATTGTGTTCCAGAACACATCCGAGCACTACAAAACAAAGATATGAACTATGCAATGACCAGACATATGTCAACACATCAAGGATACAATTTGCAACAGATGAGATACTGTGGAATTGTCCTTTTGTAGGTCTTTTATTGCCTCTCTTTGTGCATACTTTATGTTCAATTTAGGATTCAGTGTATTTCTTTTCATGCAAAGGTCTAATAGATCTTTATTCACATTTTCCACAAAGATGTCTATTGCATGTATAGGTGTTTGTGGACAGAACTTTGAAGATGGTTTGAATGGACTCGAAGCCCCTGTTTGTATAGTTCCCAAATTCTCAATGCTTTTAATGTTGTCCCACCTCGCCTTTCTTTGTGGGAATTCCTCGCTTCCGAGTTCTTCCAAGATAACTAGAGTGTCAAGGTCATCCGTTGTTAAAATATCCAACTCTTTCTGGTTTGTCTCTTGTGGTACTCTCTTTTGCCCAGCACCTCTCATTTTGAAATACTTGTACAACTTCAGTTTTCTTGCAAACTTGAATAAATCACGCGACCAGCCACCTGTTTGCGAGTGCAGAAGCTGTGGCAGACAACAAAGCAAAGTATAGAAGAGCGTCTGCACCACCATGAACTGCAAAGTGGAGTTTGACCTGAGTTCCCCCAGTTGAATGGAGTGTTCCGGAGGCATGAGTCAGAGAAGCAAGACTCCCACCTGTAAGAGAGTGCCTAGAGGACTTAGAATCTATACTGTCTCAGCACTTGAAAATCCTGTATTCAGCCCAATCATCCTAAGTTACTGGATGAATGGGCTCAATACACAGCGGACTCCTCGAAAGGAATGCTCGCAATATTGTTCAAATTTGCCTGGAGTGACTGAGAAAAAATGCTTAAAGAGATTTAAGCACTGTAAAAGAGCATAACCTAACCTATGAAGGAGACTGGGGGAAGCATGAAGAACTAAAATAATTAATGAAAAAAAATGTTTCATGACATATGAACAGAAGATAAAACAACGCAAACAATGAAAATTTGATCGAGATGCTAGAGACTACAAACAAGGAAGAATACTAACCTTCGCTGGGCAGTATGACGCCCTGAGGTGAGATCTGCGAATTAACAGAAATTGCACGGTGGTAGAACAGAGAGACACTTCAGAATCTGAAGTAACTGATGCAGAACAATCAGAAGAAGAGGGAGGCAACATAGGGCCCAACAGAGGAATCTCACACCCTTTTCACGAGGAATTCAGCTTAATACAACAGACTTGGCTCTGAGGAGGCAAGGAAAGACCGCCGGAACAAAGAGCCATAGAACAACGAGAAGGGGCTGGTGGAAGCAACACAAGCGACAGCTTGGCCCGCAATACTCGAAACACACGAGGCCCGAAATGCAGACAGTAACTGAAAATATAACCATCATTAATTTGACATTGAAAAAGTTAACAAAAATTGAAGAGTCGGTTCTTAAACTGGGACTAACGTTCTGCCCAACAAGTACATTTGAATACACACAAACAAGAATTGATTTATTCAAGTTTGCAAGAAAACTGAGGTTGTACAAGTATTTCAAAATTAGAAGTGCTGGGCAAAAGAGAGTACCACAAGAGACAAAACAGAAAGAGTTGGATATTTTAACAGCGGATGACCCTGACACTCTAGCTATCTTGGAAAATCTTGAAAGTGAGGAATTCCCACAAAGAAAGGTGAGGTGGGACAACATTGATAGAATTGAGAATTTGGGAATAATACAAACAGGAGCTTCGAGTTCATTCAAACCGTCTTCAAAGTTCTGTCCACAAACACCTATAGACGCAATAGACATCTTTCTGGAAAATGTTAATAAAGATCTTTTAGACCTTCGCATGAAAAGAAATACAACGAATACTAAATTGAACATAATGTATGCACAAAGACAGGCATTGAAAGACCTACAAAAGGACCAAACCATTGTGCTAAAACCCTCCGTCATAGGGGGGAATGTAGTGTTGCAAATGTGGGATTAGTTTTGTAAGGAAGCTTACAGACAATTGAACGATCTAAATAAATATGCCCTCACTACAAATATGGAATATATGAAGAGTATTAAGGTATTTGAGGAACCAATCTAGAAATGGCATAACAAAGAAATGCTTTCGATAGAGGAATATCAATTCCTGGCAACTCTGCATCCAAGGGTACCTACATTTTATCACCTACCAAAGGTGAATAAAGACAAAATTAATGCTCCTGGACGGCCAATCATTTCATCCATTGGAAGCCTTATGGAGAACGTGCCCACTTATGTGGACTACTTCCTGTTTCCCTTTGAATCCCAAATGACATCATGCACAAGAGACACAAAGATTTCCTGTGGGAGCAGGACTTCCTTATGATAGTACTGGATGTGGCAAATTTATACACAAGCATAGCCCACAAGGATGGACTTGAAGCAGTAAAGTACTTTTTAAAGGGCCATCCACTTAAATGTATGGAACATAGTGAGATGATATTGGAATTCGTGGATTTTTGTTTGCACAACAATGGGCCCGATTCACAAAAGTAATCTGAGACAAAATCCTAACTTTACGACTTTCGGTATTCACAAAGGGCATTTAGGAGTAGTAAAATTAGGATTTTGTCTCAGTTAAACTTAAGTTTTATTTAAGTTAAACTTAAGACCAAAACTTAAGTTTAACTGAGACAAAATCCTAACTTTACTACTCCTAAATGCCCTTTGTGAATACCGAAAGTCGTAAGTTAGGATTTTGTCTCAGATTACTTTGTGAATCGGGCCCAATATTTTTATCTTTCAGGACCAACTATATACGCAAATTCAGGGCACGGCTATGGGCACCTGCTTCGCCCCAGCTACGTGAACTTGTTCATGGGCTGGTGAGAGAAGCAGGTGGCCTGGTCGGATGCCTACGACAAATAGGTCGACAAAATTGTTTGTTGGAGGAGATATCTCAATGATCAATTTAATATTTGGCAAGGGACGGAAGAATCAGCAAGACACTATATCTCAAGCCTGAATGATAATAATTGAAACTTAAGGTTTATGAGTGAGATTAGTCTTTCCCAGGTCAATTCTTTTGACCTGAAAATATTTGTGAGTGACAACAAGATTAATACAGCTCTATATAGGAAACCCACAGTGGGTAACTCAGTGTTACGTGCTAAAAGCAGACATCCCCCTAATTAGATAAGTAGTATCCCATAAGGGGAATTACTAAGAATTAAAAGAAACAGCTCAAGGGACGTGGATTTCCATAAGGAAGCGCAGGAAAGCATTCAAAGATTTGGAGTGAGAGGCTACCAAAAAGGGGTTCTGAACAGATCTAGAAAAACAGGGCAGATTTGATGAAGGACAAGCTGAAAGTAAAGGACAGAGATATAAAGAATAACGTCAGGATGATAACAGGCTTTTCAAGTGCTGCAAGTCAAGTGAGGAAGATAATTCAAGGGAACTGGCGGATATTAAAATCCAACCAGGTCATAGGTCAGGATCTTCCGCCCCATCCTCTACTAACATTCAGAAAGTCCAGATCCATTAGGGTCCAACTAGCGGAAAGCTTCTTACCTCTGGTAAAACCGTCCACAAATCTGCAGCAATTGCCAGGGTTTTTCCCCTGCGGTAAATGTAAAGCCTGTGCTCATAGCAATAAAGTAGGCTCCTACAGGATCCCAGGTCTCCCCGATCCCAAAAAGATAACCAAATTCATGAACTGTAATACACCGTATACAGTGTATTGCTTAATGTGCCCCTGTGGACTAAGATACGTGGGGAGTGCCATTCATCACACAAAAATTCGTATTCTAGAACACCAGAGGGCAATTAGCAATAAAGACTCCAGTTACCAGGTCGCACAGCACTTTGAAATTCACCACCAGATTAATAGGAACCTACTAAAGTTCTATTGCGTGGATCATATACCGCGCAACATTAGAGGTGGTGAAAGGGAGCAAAAATTATGGAGATTAGAATCAAGGCATATAATAGATATGCAGACAAAATCACTGTTAGGGCTCAATGGTGGGGAAGAGTTAGGGGTACAATTATAGATAGGCTACATCAAGAATGGGCATCAGAATAAACTGGAGGATCTCCTAAGGAAAAGTAAGGACTAGACACCAGGATTTACATATAGTATAGAGGGGATGGTGAAGATGAATTTACCAGTAATTGTTATATATTGCCCATCTAGGGCACAATTATGCGGTCACGAAACATAAAAATGTAGTGACATAGATAATGTTCTAAACCAGATGCCCCTCGCATTTGATGATTATGAAATTTTCATCTGATTAACCTAGCGCATTGACCCTGAAATTTGGGAGAATGAGTTACTTAACATTATGAAATTCTATTTGATTTTCGTGATACTATTTTATGTAAGAATGGGTTGTAAAAATATGTAACTCAAAGATTATGATTAATGAAAAACATGGTAGAGATCTATGATGTTGCTGCATTACTGCTGTTGAAAAGCCTGTTTTTGATGTTAATGCAAGAATAATTGACAGAAAAGAAGTAAAAACGCGGCAGCTGCTGACATTGAGAAAGGCGCACCGCCAAAATGCGTCTGTGTGTACTAATAAATCCTAAATAGAGGATTTTACCTCTCCCAAAAGTGCTGGTCTAATTGTGTGAGCCTGAATCTATACACAAGTCTGCCCTCGCGCGACCAGGCACCCGTTTGCGATTGCAGAAGCTGTGGCAGACAACAGAGTGAAAGGAGCCCCTCCATTAGGGTCCAACAACTTTACCCCAGGAGAGGAATTGAATTTTATCAGCGAGGACCGGCGCTATACCTTGCGCCCCCGCAACCCTCTTCCGCAGCAAGGGGTACAGTCAATAAACGCAGGAGGGAGAGGCGGAGCAAACACCGGAAAAACTATCTCGAGGGGGAATGTGCGAAAGAATTGGAAACGATAAGTAATATGAACATTAACACAGTCATTAATCTTACAGATGCCATTCTGACCAAGGCTGAAAATCAGCTTCTTGCGCTTGGTTTATCGTACTGTCCGACTAATCATTTTTCATATAACTCTACTAGGATTGACATATTCAAATTTATCCGTAAGATCAAGCTTATCAAGTTCTTCAAGCTCAATAAATCCCCTATGGGTTCAGCTGATACCCCTTTGATGACGGACATCACTGAAAGCACACTCCAAGTTAAAGACATACCGAATTTACAACTCTTGCATGCCTTAGCTACTGATACCTCTAATGATGCTTCACAAGTTTCTTCTATCGCATTAGGTATTGTGTCCAATAAATCGGCTCCTAGCCCGTTCCGCCCTGTTTCTACCTTTCTTCCTATGATGCCGAAAGATGCAGTTGATGTGTTCAGTGATAGAGTGATAACTGAACTTAAAAGGTTGAACAGAGCTGTGTTATCTACCAAACAACGAGTAAATTATCGAAATATCCAATACAGTGCCTTGATCAAAAACTTCAAAATAACCATGATTTGATTATCAACAAGTCAGACAAGGGCGGAAATACAGTTTTATGGTCGAGAGTGCAATATATGGCAGAAGCTTCACGTCATTTGTCTGATGGCCTCTGTTATAGAAAATCGTCTAGATTGGAAATGAAAGCGGCACATGAATTGTTGCATAAACAATGTCATCAGTGGAAAAGGAACGGGCTGTTGACTAGAGACGAAATGAATTTTCTTATTGTGGAACACCCTGTAACTCCTATGTTATATTTTCTCCCAAAGGTACACAAATTGATTACACCTACACCTGGACGTCCAATCATCTCTGCACAAAATAGCATGAGCGAAAATTTGTCCAAATATGTAGATTTCTTTTTGCAGCCACACGTTACTTCTTTGCCTTCATATTTGAAGGATACCACAGATTTTTGACTAAGATTAATGCAGTGACTTGGCATCCTGACTACTGGCTTGTGGTTATGGATATTGAGTCACTATATACAAGTATAAATCATGTGGATGGAATAGCCGCAACTAAATATTTTTTAGATAACAGAAATATTGACTTGAAAGATCATAATTGTATGCTTTTAGCAATGATCGAATTGTGTCTGTTGAACAATTTTTTTGCATTCAATCGTGATATTTACCAGCAACTTAGGGGTGTGGCTATGGGGGCATGCTTCTCCCCCAGTTACGCATGCTTGCATGTTGGCTGGTGGGAGGGGTGTGTCCTCATGACCACACATAGGGAATGGTATAAACATATCGTACACTATTGGCGATATATAGATGACATTTTCTTGATCTGGAGTGGTTCTAAAGAGTTAGCTGTTGATTTTGTGAAAGCTATTAACATCAATAGACTTAGGGGTCGATTCCGATTCGGGCCGGAAAAAGCACCGACCGACTCGGATCCGGAAAAAATACCGACCGACACGTACCAGTGGCGCCCGACACGCCAAGTACGATGCAAGCCGCGATAAATCCGACCGACACGTCAGGAAACCAAGCCGACCGACCGAGCCGCTCGGAAAATAGCAATCCGGCCGGAAAAACACGCGAATCCAACCGACCGACACGCACCCGGAACAAATCCGACCGAATCGTACCCGCCAACTCCAACCCGCAAAGTACGATGCAAGGCGCGAAAAACACGACCGAGTCGGACGGAGGACAAGCCGTACGACCGACACGCATACAAAACCGAGCCGAAGCAACACAATACACCGCGACCGACGCGTACGCAGCATACAAAACTGCACAAACACAGCGTTAACGAAACGGAAAACACCGTACGAGACCAATGCAGGGTCCGACTCGGTCACAAGAACGTTTCCAACATACACAAACAGCACAAAGGAAAAATCAACCAAAAAAGGCCAAACAAGCAATTACCAAGCCAATAAATACTGGGGGGTGGGGACAGAGAACAAAGACACACCCACAACTCCACCTATATAAAGGACACAAATCACTACCATGAGCCTTTGCAAATGCCATTCCACTACCAGCACCCAAGAGAAAGCAACCACACACCCACAGCTCATCCCTCACACAAGCCACACACCAGCAGCACACCAACAAATACCTACCTCACATACACCCAGCACAACACACACCCACACACCCTCACCTGCACACCAACACACACATCACCCACCATCACCACCCATCACCATGCCCCCAAGAAGAATCACAAGTTCCTAGATTGTGAATTGGAAGTCCTGGTAGACGAGATCCTCAGGGTAGAGCCACAGCTGTTTGGCACATTGGTCCAACAGACCCCCATGTCGCAGAAAACCAAGATGTGGGAGAGGATCATCAACAGGGTGAACGCACAATCACCATGTCGGCGCACAAAGACCGACATCCAGAACAGGTGGTATGACGTGCGCAGGAGGGTACGGAAACTGCTGAAGCAAGATTACATCAACAGCCAACACACCGGCAGTGGCCCTCCTGCCAAGCCAATATACCTCAGGCCCTGGGAGGAGAAGGTGCGGGCCACCCTACCGCCAGTGAGCATATATGGACTATAGGACATCCCAGAGCCTGGTGAGTACACAACAAATGTACACAATATACTGCCACAAAACACACACACATCACTGTCAAGGGGAGAGTCAAACCATGCACTCATAGCAATTACACAGCAACTAGAACAGAATCATCCCAAAATGTGTATGTCAGTCAGATAAACACAACACATGCCATCAAAAAAGTCACATCCAACTGTGCCAACACATGTACAAACACAACCACAACTACAGCTAGGCAGTGGCACAAATAGAACTAACACACACATCCACACATGTAGCCACCACAACAACACCAACACACAGTGAAGACCACTCAAAGGAAGGAATTCTGTGTATGCTGGCCAAGTCAGTGTAGCCAATAGCATCATGGGAGTCGCAGTCACACATATTGCCCCCCACAACTGTCCCATCAACACCACCATGAACCATGCGCACATCACAGGGAGTGGAGAAGGACTCACAAGATGGCTGACACTGGCTACTGCTGTGAGGAGCACAAGGCCCTGCTGGCAACTGTGCACCAACAAACAGCAGGACACCACTGACTGACATCCTGAGAGACAACTTACACTCCCTGCAATGCAAGCACGTTCCATGGTGGGATATCTGGCTGGGTGGGTGGGAAGGGGACTTGCAGCACTGACCATAGTCACCAGCACCTCCCCTCACACCCCCCAACACAAACTCCACAGTACCCACCTGGTAGAATGCAATGCCCTCCATCCTAACACAAGATCCCACAAAGCACCACCACCCTGGGTTATGTTGTGTGAAGCACAGGGACACTCTTGGGACTCTTAGCCAAACAACTGCCAGGACAACACTCCCAGCCATCCTGTCAGCACAGCCAGCCCACCCCACAGGGAAGCAGAGTCAAAAGGAAGGAAGCATGGGCATGCTGGGAAGGGGGTGGAGGCAATAGCATGATGGGAGTCGTAGTCACAGACATTGCTCAGCCTCACAACTGGCCCATCAACACCACCCTGAACCATGCTCACATCACAGGGAGTGGAGAAGGACTCACAAGATGGCTGACACTGGCTACTGCTGTGGGGAGCACAAGGCCCTGCTGGCAACTGTGCACCAACAAACAGCAGGACACCACTGACTGACATCCTGAGAGACAACTTACACTCCCTGCAATGCAAGCACGTTCCATGGTGGGATATCTGGCTGGCTGGGTGGGAAGGGGGACTTGCAGCACTGACCATAGTCACCAGCACCTCCCCTCACCCCCCCAACACAAACTCCACAGTACCCACCTGGTAGAATGCAATGCCCTCCATCCTAACACAAGATCCCACAAAGCACCACCACCCTGGGTTATGTTGTGTGAAGCACAGGGACACTCTTGGGACTCTTAGCCAAACAACTGCCAGGACAACACTCCCAGCCATCCTGTCAGCACAGCCAGCCCACCCCACAGGGAAGCAGAGTCAAAAGGAAGGAAGCATGGGCATGCTGGGAAGGGGGTGGAGGCAATAGCATGATGGGAGTCGTAGTCACAGACATTGCTCAGCCTCACAACTGGCCCATCAACACCACCCTGAACCATGCTCACATCACAGGGAGTGGAGAAGGACTCACAAGATGGCTGACACTGGCTACTGCTGTGGGGAGCACAAGGCCCTGCTGCCAACTGTGCACCAACAAACAGCAGGACACCACTGACTGACATCCTGAGAGACAACTTACACTCCCTGCAATGCAAGCACGTTCCATGGTGGGATAACTGACTGGGTGGGTGGGTGGGTGGGAAGGAGGTCTGGCTGTCAACCAAACACAATCAATGCTGACCATGTTCACACCCCAGAGAATACATAGAAATGCCCAAATAATGCAGGACAATGTGCCACACCAATATCAACCCCTGACTGTGACGACTTAGGACAATACAATGTACAGGCCCGCACCCCGAGGCACAGTCACAACTGTCAGGTGTGTCAACCACTGATGCCTGCAGAAACATGACATACATTGTTTGTGTCTCCCAAAAACAGGTGATGATAGGGACACAGCAGCAGACGCTGAGGAGTCCCAGTCCCAGGCTCAAGAGGATGCCGAGCTCACTGGCGTCGTACAGCCTCTGTCCTCCTCGGACGATGAACAACCTGGCACATCCGGTGCAAGTCAACATGCTGCACCAGCAGGACCACCAGCTGCAGCACCAGCAGGTCCACCAGCTGCACCCCCTGCACCCACCCCTCCAACGACTGTCACCACGAATACCATCCCTGCCGACATGGACAGAATAAGGAACAACACCAGCGCAGTGACCCTGGACCAACCTGGGGCCATGGACACCACCACCACCACCAACCCCCAAGGTGGACCAGGGTTATCTGTGTGTGCAACTGCACACACTGCACATGTCAGCAGGGGTGGTGGGAGGGTGGGAGACAGAGGTCGCTGCTTGCAGACGTTGCTGGTGTGCATGAAGACCCACAACTGGTACGCATAGCTGATGCGTACCAGTCCAGCACCGGAGAGCTCAGCCAGATTTGGGGCTCCTCAGAGACATCAAACAGCAGCAGGCTGCCCATCATGCCTGCTTGGACTCCCACATGTCCCACGTGGAGTCACACATGTCACGTGTGGACTCCCACATGTCACGTGTGGACTCCCACATGACCCGCGTGGAGTCCAAGTGGGATGTACTACATGAGATGACGGCGGTGCACAGGGACATTTTACAATGCCTCCGCCAGATGAACAGCAACCAGTCCACACCTCCCTGTGTGCCAACAACATCTGGTACTGAACAAACTGCAACTGCCACAGGGAGGGAGGAGGACTCTGGCGGAGAGTCCCCTGCACCGCAGCAGCCTGCACTTGAGGGCCCCCCCAAGAAGAGGGGTCGTCTGAGGAGGGGAAAGTGAGAGGCTGATGGCCAAGCGCAACTCCCAGGAAGCCTGAACCTGTTCTGGATTTTCGCCTTTGTGCACAGACTGTTCACCCTGTTGATGGCAACACTACTCCCACACATTGCATGGGGAGTACAAGTTGGAACAATGTGTCAGACAACTGTGGCCCCGATACTGGGGATCCTGTCTACCTGGACTTTCTATTCATCTAGGAACTTGGGATTGCAAGATTCATGTACAGCACAATCCATCCTATGCACTATTATCACAATAAACACACTAATACACCATACTTGCCTCTGTCGTGATTCCAACGTGGGTGCTGTTATGGGGATGATGAACTGCAAAATTACACAGTGTATGCGAACTGCAACAGCAAGGACAACACAGGCATGTGAGTACAGGCAACGTGACACATATGAGGGAGACACACCACCAGGGCTACACAACACATACACACCTAGGCCATCTGACTCATTGCCTACACTGATGTTGCCAGGGAAGACGGTGCAATGCACAGACACCACACCCATTCCCAGTTGTAGTCAAGTAGCCCACAGGTGCAGTAAGCAAATGGCAGTCAAATGTGTGACCACAGACAACGCACATCACTAAGTGAAGCACAGGTTTATTACACAGTAGCAACATGCCGTAACCACTACAGATGCAAGGTAACCCCACCTGGTAGCGGGCACACAGTCAACAACTGTAGACAGAAGGAAGTCCATGGGTGTGGCGCACATCACCTGTAGGGACACAACAGCTACCAGCCTGGATGTGCAATCACGTCGTCGGTGGACACAGTTGACCAAACGAATCTGAAAGTACCCTGTGAAGGACAGAAATGACACACAGTCAAAAGCAATGCAGGACAGAACAGCAAAACTCATGCACAATACATGTTACAAGATACCCACCCAGAACCAAGTTAGCATGTCAACACTGTTGGGGAGTACAGCCCACCTGTCACCACACATCGCAACACACATCCTGTCAAGTAGCCCATGGACACACTCCAACAGCACCAGAGCACCACCCACACATCATGCCAACTCACATCATTCACATGACACCTCAGGATACTCACATTCAGCTAAAGAAGTTGGTGATGAGCTGTGTGTGGACATCACCATCACCATCATCATCATCATCGTCACTGGCATCGTGGTCCAGGCCAGGATCCTCCACAGGTGGCGGATGTTGGTCATCGTCATCCTGGATGAGAGGCAACTCCTTCCGCACTGCCAGGTTGTGGAGCATGCAGCAGACGATGATAATCTTGCACACTTTCGCAGGGGCATATGGGAGGGACCCTCCGGTCTTGTCCAGGCAGCGGAAGCAGCTCTTCAGGAGACCAAAGGTCCGCTCAATCACTCTCCTGGTCCGACCATGTGCCTCATTGTAGCGCATCTGGGCAGGTGTCACAGGGTTCCTGAGGGGTGTCAGCAACCACGGCATGTTGGGGTATCCCGAGTCACCTACGGACAGACAAGTGCACATCAGCTGACTTGGAAAAGTGGGCGGAATACTACAGATCAGATCACACACAATGGCACAAAGTCAGTACACACCGACAAGCCAGGCACGCTGGTTCTGCATCTGTGCCATCAACCTGGGGATGCGACTACTCCTCATCACAAAGGCATCGTGTGCTGAACCAGGGAAACGGGCACACACGTGTGTGATGGTCATGTCTGCAAGACACACCACCAGTGCATTGACCGAGTGGTAGTGCTTGCGGTTCCTGTAGGCCTGCTCCTGGGCCTGTGGTGGTACCAAAGCCACATGTGTCCCATCAATGGAGCCAATGACATGCGGCATCCTCCCCAGGGCATAAAAGTCACTCTTCACGTCAGTGAGTCGTCGCAGTCTAGGGAAATAGATGTACCGGTTCAGGAAGAGCAACATTGCCGCCAAAACATCGCGGAGCACACGGCTGAACATGGTCTGTGACATCCCACCAGCAGACGCCACAGTATGTTGGAAGGTACCGGTGGCAAAGAAGTGTAGGGCTGCCATCACCTTCACCTTGGGGGTCAGCGCTGTAGGATACGGCCGGCCAGGCTGCAAATGTGGGGACAACTGCACTGCAAAATCCTCAATCAGCTGCCTGGTGAAGCGGTACCGTCGGATGCTGTCCCGTTCCACCATCGTTGCCAGGTCTGGGAATGGCCGATGGACAGCAGGAGCCCTGCAGTGCAGAGGAGAAGTAAGCAAGATCGTCAGTCACCCCACATATGCGGCATTGAACACACTCAAGATCCCAACATACATCATCATGAGGCACAACTACATGAAGTGTGCAGTACCGGAACGACATTTATGGTACATACATGGCCAACATCTGTCAACACGGTCCTACAGGTGGCATCAATTTGTCCCAGGTTGGCCCATTGGATATCATGATGCTGTGTCACAGTCACCCCCAGTGACATGTGAGGACAGATGTGCCCCAGGCACCACAGCTCAACGACAGGCACATTCCCAGGGACCCTGTAATGCCACATGGACACTGGCATCACCTGGAGTATCATGTGTACACCACAACAAAACAAACATGACCCCCACAGGTAGTGGCCACACTTGCCATGGCAGGAGAGCCATGGACGTCTGTGACACACACGCACAACATCAGAGTCCATGCACACACAACGTGGATGTGGAGACTGTCTCCCATTGTGCACATGAAATCAGAGACATTGTAAACACTACATGCACAAAGACTGTGGAGGGCCATCACTATTGTGCCACTGGGACACCCTGGCTCAAACATACCGTCCCACATGGGACTCACGGGGTATGTGACATGACATACACAAACACCACTGTGAAATGTGACCATGGCACATGCACAGATATGAACAGTTGCACATCACAGTGGTCACGTACACGTAACACCCAGGATCCTGTCCCCATTAACACGTGCACAGCCTGGGGGTGGCTGCCCACAGGTGACACCCACAGGACAACATGTACACCAACATACACACAATAGGAAATGCAGCCTTACATGCCTTATGATAAGGTTTGGACAGGCTGTCGTGATGTAGGTGTGCCCTTCACTCCCTGGGAGCTATCTGTGGCTGGCATATGTCCATCTGAGACAGGCATGCTGACATATGCCAGTCACATGTACAGTGATGCGTTGTACTGCAATGGACCGATCGGTGCCTCCGGCCGGCCCATTGCATTCAATGTGTGCGGGTACGCGTTGTACCCCTGTGCGCGTTGTACTGCAATGGACCGATCGGTGCCTCCGGCCGGCCCATTGCTTTCAATGTGTGCGGGTACGCGTTGTACCCCTGTGCGCGTTGAACAGCAATGGACCGATCGGTGCCTCCGGCCGGCCCATTGCTTTCAATGTGTGCGGGTACGCGTTGTACCCCTGTGCGCGTTGTACTGCAATGGACCGATCGGTGCCTCCGGCCGGCCCATTGCTTTCAATGTGTGCGGGTACGCGTTGTACCCCTGTGCGCGTTGAACAGCAATGGACCGATCGGTGCCTCCGGCCGGCCCATTGCTTTCAATGTGTGCGGGTACGCGTTGTACCCCTGTGCGCGTTGTACTGCAATGGACCGATCGGTGCCTCCGGCCGGCCCATTGCATTCAATGTGTGCGGGTACGCGTTGTACCCCTGTGCGCGTTGTACTGCAATGGACCGATCGGTGCCTCCGGCCGGCCCATTGCTTTCAATGTGTGCGGGTACGCGTTGTACCCCTGTGCGCGTTGAACAGCAATGGACCGATCGGTGCCTCCGGCCGGCCCATTGCTTTCAATGTGTGCGGGTACGCGTTGTACCCCTGTGCGCGTTGAACAGCAATGGACCGATCGGTGCCTCCGGCCGGCCCATTGCTTTCAATGTGTGCGGGTACGCGTTGTACCCCTGTGCGCGTTGTACTGCAATGGACCGATCGGTGCCTCCGGCCGGCCCATTGCTTTCAATGTGTGCGGGTACGCGTTGTACCCCTGTGCGCGTTGTACTGCAATGGACCGATCGGTGCCTCCGGCCGGCCCATTGCATTCAATGTGTGCGGTGCACGCGTTGTACCCCTGTGCGCGTTGAACAGCAATGGACCGATCGGTGCCTCCGGCCGGCCCATTGCTTTCAATGTGTGCGGGTACGCGTTGTACCCCTGTGCGCGTTGTACTGCAATGGACCGATCGGTGCCTCCGGCCGGCCCATTGCATTCAATGTGTGCGGGTACGCGTTGTACCCCTGTGCGCGTTGAACAGCAATGGACCGATCGGTGCCTCAGGCCGGCCCATTGCTTTCAATGTGTGCGGGTACGCGTTGTACCCCTGTGCGCGTTGTACCTCAATGGACCGATCGGTGCGCACCCATTGACAATGGGCTTGCCTGGCAACGGACGCGTTTTCGAATATTCGAACGAGTCGGTTGCTGGAAAATCAGTTGGTCACCCACAACAATGTTGCAAAATCATGTATGTCATGAAGTTGAAATTTTGAAGGATGCTGTGGGCGTGTTTTGGTGCTGCTATTCCATGGATTGGCCATATTCAGAAGATGCAAACGACTTGGACCTATCACTTTGGACACAAGGGACAGTATCTGCCTCTCCAGCACATATATATTGCTGCATGTTCCCCTGAGAGCCCACTTGCCTGCACTACATGCTCCAGGACGACATCTGCCACTGCACTGCTGCTGTCTCTGCCCCTCTGGACCCTGCAATGGCACGTACTGTGGAGAGAGCCCCAGCCTTCAGCCTTGAAGAGAACCAGGCCCTGCTGGACAGCCTACTTCCACAGTACAGCAAGCTGTATGGGACACCAGGGGAGCAGGTGAGTGTTCTGTGCACTGCCTTTCTGAATGTGCATTTTGTCTGACTAGCAAGGCTGAGAGTCAGCACACCACTGGCTAGCAGGCTCACTGAGTAGTTGTCACCCCCATAGTGTGTAGTGACTTGCACTGGACAGGTATGGTGCAGTGACAGTGCTTCTGAACAGGGTTTTACTCCCCATGCTATGATACCATGTAGTGACTTCTGGAAAACTGTCCATGGGCAGCCGTGCACTGCCTGGGTACACCATGTGCCCCTGTGATTGCGACATGTATATGCAACTGTGTCATGCACGGATATGTTGCATGTGTAGTAATGTCCTTATCACTTTGTCATCCTGACAGGCTTCTGCCCATCGGAAGCATGAGATCTGGAAGGACATCATCCGGGCTGTCCGGTCCGTGGGGGTCTACAAGCGCCGGATCCGCAACTGCCAAAAGAGGTGGCAGGACCTTCGGGGCTGGACCCGGAGGATTGCACGGGTCCAGCTGAAGCTGTCGCCTCCTCGCAGGAGGGGCGGAACACGGACCCTGACCCCCACATGCTCAGGATCCTGGCGGTGGTCTTTCCAGACCTGGATGGGCAGCTGAAGGCCAGAGAGCAGCAAGGAGGGGGTGAGTCAAAGACTGCAATGTGTACTCTGTCTAACATGTTATGTGCCCTCCTCGGGCCAGGTTGAACTGCCACAGTACAGCAGTCATGTTGTCCAGGAGCCATGTCCCTCTATTGTGCACTGCCCACTCCTCATCTGATACCCAGGTGTGGCCCTTACATGCAGGGAATTCTGTCACTTAGGACTGTGTCCTTGCAGTTTGCTTGACTCAAGGTGGGAGACAGCATCTGTTTCCCTGACTCTGTGGTGGGCATCATGGGTGGGTCCATTGCTTACACAATGCCTGTATTCTGACATGTATTCAGCGTGTTACTTTGATCTGTGGTCCAATTGCTGAGCTGATCCACCACATGTGGCTGGGGTACCTGGCACACACCCATGCTGCGGGTGGGAACAATGTTTGGGCCCCAGGAGTATGTATATGACGTGTGTCACACATACTTAGCCAGCTGCCTACAGTCCAGGGCTCATCCCTCATTCATGTGGGGCTGGACAGTCATGCCTACTCCAGGCCATACAATACACTCTGTACTCCCACTCCCATGTATCAGAGGACACATTGTGCACAGTGATTTGCCCCTCAGGTGTCTGCCTCTGTGTCAGTGTGCTGTGGATTAGTCGCCAGGACTGCTGTGGAGTTTCTTGGTAGGGGCTCAGCATGCCACTGGAGATGTGACCATAGGAGACGATACTTGTGTGACACATAGGTGTCTGATCAGCTGCCCATGCAGACTGGGGCATGTAAATGTGAAGTTCAGGCAGCTGTTCCCCATGCACAGCAGAGTGTGAGGGGCTCAGGTTCAGAGGGTAGTGTCACAGGTCTCCCATATGTCCAATAGGTATGACCTGGACAGATGAGGGTTAAGAGGATGTGTTGTGGGGGGATGTACATGTGCACTTGTGCAGCTCCAGGACTTGCATTCCCCATGACCTACTATTGTGACACAGTGCAGAGTGTTGTTGTCTGGCTGCAAAGTCATACATCACTGAGACAGTGATGTATGACTTAGCAGTCATGCCTCCGCCATGGCATGTGTCTACTGATTGGTGATCCTGCAGGGGAGTGACATGTGCTACATGCACACCATAGTGGCGCTGGCTATCAGGACATGGGTGCATCATGGTGTCTGTCGCTGGTATGCATCACATGCATTTCCTATTTGACTCTGGGCATCCCTTACATCCGTAAACCTGTACTGACTCAGTGGCAAGAGCTGTGATGTGTCCACACCGTGTCCTCTGCACTGTCCAACTACTGTGTACTTGGTGCATGTGTCAACACTGGGGTGTTGCAATCCAACAGACACCAGACAGATGGGTGCAAGGCCATGTGGGATGTGAGTGCCATGCTTGGCATCAGACTGACAATTGACTTCTCCTGTTCAATTAGTGCACTTTTAGCAATGTACAACTAATGATGCCAGGGCTTGCTCTGTGATGTGCTGTGCTCACAGTGGTGTGTGCGTTATGTGCAGGTGACTGATGTCTGTCTGTTTCCCCATTGTTTGCAGATACATCCACGGCCACGGAAGGGGACAGCTCCACGGACCAGGAGGAGCCGGAGAGCCAGACTGGGTCAGCAGCCGAGGAGTGGTCGGAGGGACCCAGTGGCACGGAGGGCGAGGGAGCCACACCGAGGAGTCCTCAGCAGCATCCACCTCAGCTGAGGACCAGAGCAACTCGGAGGATGACTCCCTTGTGGAGGCGGGTGTCAGCAGCCACCACACCCCAGCTAGTGTTGCTGTCCCCGCCACCACCAGCACCACCACCGCCCTCCCATCGGCTCCCATTCCCCAGGTCCGTGGAGGCTCCCATGTCCGGGAGCGTGTCTCCTTTGGGCCAGGCACCGCACCCCCTGCCCCTGTGTCCCCTGCTGCCCTGAGTGAGGAGTCTGTGTACCTCCTTCGCCAGCTCCATGTAGGGCAGACAGCCATGCTGAGTGTCCTCCATGCGCACACCGCGCTGTTGACTCAGCTGGTGTCGTTCATGGAGGGCATCTCATCGGGCATGTCTGACCTACAGAGGGGCAATAGGTCCATGGACTCCTCCCTGACGGCAGCAGTGTCCTTCCTCAAATGGTCCCTCACCCCTCCTGCCTCTGCTCCATCCACACTCCCCAGCACCTTACCCATCCCAGGCACACACACACTGGCACACACCAGCACACACACATCCAGCACACTGACACACACGCCAATGACAAAACGCACACGCACGCACATTCAGGGGACTGAAGCCAGACTCACAGGGGATGGGGCCCTGGAACACACACACGCATCCACATGCACTGCGCAGTCCTCAGTTCCCTCTCCCTCCAAAGCACCCTCCCTTGCCTCACCTGCAACCCCAAAGTCACAGCAGCTCTTCCTCTGTGACCTCGGCCTCTTCCCCACCGATGAAGCTGCTCCAGCATCCCGGGGGAAGAGGAAGCCCACCCACACGGAGCAGAGTGCCCCTCGCCCCCGGACACCCTCCCCCAGGCACAGACGGACTGAGGCCCCCACCCGCAAGTCCCCCGGAGTGCTAAGAGCAAGACCCCGCCACCGCCCTGCAGCTCAGGCACAAGGTCTCCGTCCTCCATCCCTCAGGCCCCCACTGCACAGGTGCCCCCACCACACCCTGCCCCAGGTTCCCCCACCCACAGATATACCATCCCCAAGATGCTCCGGCCTTCTCCCCCTGCCACTTGCTCTCCCAGCACCACACCCCCGCTGCGCTTGTCTGTGCCACTGATGTGGTGAGGGTGTCCCCCCCTCTGTCCAACCCACCTTGCCTGTTCCCCATTCTCCTCCCCTGGAGGTAGGCACTGCAGTGGAGTCCACTACCGCCCTGTCTGACTTGGGCACTGCAGTGGCGGACCTGTCCACCCCATCTGCAGGGTCCACTGCAGTTGTGCCGGCACCCACGACATCTGTGTCATGCCCCCAGTTGTGCCGGCACACACCATGTCAGACACCTCCACTGCAGTTGTCAGTGGCTCTCCAGCACCCACCACCCCTTCCCTGACTCCCCCTGGTGAGCCCTGATCCTGTCCCTGCGGTGCCTGGCCTGCCCCCGGTTGCCCCTCCTAGTGGATTGTCCCTGGTATTGTGCAGGCATGCGTAGGGTGACATCTGCCAGTGTCACCCTGTTTGAACTTTGACAATGGACTGGCCATTGGCCTTTGCTCTTTTTCAGGACTTCGTTTGGCCTCAACACATATGCTGAATAAAGCAACTTTCTTTTCTCTAGTGCTCATGCTTCAGATGTACATGTTGTTGGTGCAGCTAACCATGCCCTTGCTGCAGTGATGGTGATATCTGGTCTCATGATTATGAAGTGTTACTGTGCAGGAACCCATGTGGTCCAGGGGGAATGTGTCCTATCATGTGGTGTATCCATGTCATCAATAGCAGCATCTGAGGGTGTCATGTGTTCAGTATTTGGCAATGGGTTTCCTACTTACATTGGCAATTTCATATCTGTGGCTTCCACCCCTGCACATCTGTTGTGCCTGCCATCGTTGCATTTGTCTACTTCCCTGACCGTGTTGCCATCTCCAGTGGACATGCAGGTTTGGGCATCAATGGGGAGGGACTCATCCGTGTAGTCAGTGCAACATTGCTATACAAGTGTGTTGGATCTGTGCTGATGATTCCGTTGGCACATCCATGACCAGGCTGATGTGATGGGAGCCCTCATTTGGTGCTAATTGTTGATTGTGTGACCAAGTGCTCAGCTGACATGATGGGGCCCTACTGAGGCAACATATGGCACAGCTTTCCTCACACAGGAGTGGAGTCCCCTCATGGCAGTGTGTACACGTGTGACATTGCCTGCGCCCAAGGTGTGTGTTGTATGTGCATGTCTGTGTGTTCACTTCCATTCATCTGCGCATGCTGTGATCCCTAGTGTTGTACCTGTTTGTGATGCTTGCTGACTTGAGCTATGTTCCCCAAAGTCTTCTCCCTGTGTTCTCTGTGATGTGGGTGCATGGCACATTACTGGTCATCAGGGTGTCACCCATAGGTGTGTTTGCTGTCAGGGCAGAGTTTGTGTGCTGACGCAGATGGGTCACAGTCAGGTTTCCCTTTGGCACTTGTTGTTTGCCCCTGTCATGTGATTTCCAGTTTGTGTTATCTTTCAGTGATTGTGACACGTTGTGTGTGTGACTGCTGGCACTCGTTAGGGTCCGGGCTGCAATGTTGGTTGTTGTCTATGTGTGTTCTTTGTGGGTGACCTTGGCTTCTTCATTGGTGTGTGACTGTGGCTGGGATCCCATTGGTCGGTGTGGTATTGCCGTCATGTCCATGTACAGCGTAGTGTGCAGTGTGTCAGACATTCAGGAGTCTTGTTGAGTGTCCATGTGTGATGTGTTTCTACACCTTGGTTCCCACCCACCACCCTGGAATAGTCATGGGTGCATGTGCAATGTCACCAGTGCATGTGTACTTCACTGCTGCACATTGTTGGAGGTCGAGGGGTGTGGTCTTGAGTGTGTGCAGATGAGAGTTGTTGCCCGGCTAGTCCCCTGCCTCCATGTTGGCCTTGGCTTACTGGCCATGCTGATTGATTTGTGCTTGTGTAGGTGTGATGGTAGTTAGTTGCTCAGGACACCTGACTGTGGTTCACAGTGTGAACGACATTTAGCTTTGTCATCACAGTGGTATTTTTCTTCAGCCCAGGGTCACCACATTGTGGGGGCCCTGGGGGTGGTGCTGTGGTGTGTCTGTGACTTGCTGTGTCAGTTGTTGTTCCTACGTGCCTGTGTGACATGTGTGTTTTGTGCTCCCTCTCACCTGTCAATGCCTGCTTGCCCACATAGGGGATTTGGATCCATGAGTTACCTTAGTGTGGCAGTGTATGCACATCTGTATGATTGGTATTCAGCTCTCCTCATGTGTTGTGTTGTTGCCTGGGGACACTGGCACCCCCACCCCTCACCTGCTGTGTATGATGACAGTGTTGGTCTGCCTGTTTGTGTTTGTGCATCTGCACCACTGCATTGGCATATCTTGGGTGTGCCATTGGCTGTATGTTGTTTGGTGTGTTTCCCCTGCTGTCCCTGGGACTCCTAGGTCATCGGTCAGCACAGTGATCATGGTTTGTGTGTCCCATTGCTGCCATGGTATGGTATCTGTTCACCTCACATCTGCTGTCTCCACAGGGTATCTGCATTTGTGTGCCCATTGGTGCAAATATGTGGGTCTGCATTCTGATGGTCACTTCTGTCATTGTGTCATTGATGACTGTTGACGGTCTCAGCCCCCATGGGTGTTGTTTGTCTGCACATGGCCAAAGGAATGTTTCATTTGCACTGCAGTATTTGGCTCCCCCAATTTATGTTGCAATGGGACACATACACTACTTTGCCACAGATGAGTTTTTGGTTCTGTGACCAGGAATGATCCATGCAGTTTGGCAGTTGCAGCTCTTTCTTTGTCAACAATTACCTTTTGGTCACTGTGATGATGAGGGTGTAGACCCCATTGCCACAATGGTCAAAATGTGCTTCAGCTATGGACCCCACACTTACCTTTTGGTCACTGTGATGATGGGGGTTTAGACCCCATTGCCACAATGGTCAAAATGTGCTTCAGCTATGGACCCCACACTTGCCTTTTGGTCACTGTGATGATGGGGGTTTAGACCCCATTGCCACAATGGTCAAAATGTGCTTCAGCTATGGACCCCACACTTGCCTTTTGGTCACTGTGATGATGGGGGTTTAGACCCCATTGCCACAATGGTCAAAATGTGCTTCAGCTATGGACCCCACACTTGCCTTTTGGTCACTGTGATGATGGGGGTTTAGGCCCCATTGCCACAATGGTCATGGGCTGCTTGCATTGTGGGTGCCACACACATATATGTGTGGCACATGTGCTAGGGGGTCACATTGTATGTTCAATGTCATGTTCGGTGTTGTAGGCATTTGACACAGCCTGCTCACACGCTTGTCATGGTGGTGGGGGATGTCTTAATCTTGCATTCCCTAGGTTGTGGTGTGCTTGTTGTGTCATGCATTGTCCATCCTATGAGTGGGGGTGGTAGTAGTGGTAGGCATCCAGCCCCCTGGCTAAGGGTGGTAGTAGTGGTGGGCATCCTGCCCCCTGGGTGAGGGTGGTAGTAGTGGTGGGCATCCTGCCCCCTGGCTAAGGGTGGTAGTAGTGGTGGGCATCCTGCCCCCTGGGTGAGGGTGGTAGTAGTGGTGGGCATCCTGCCCCCTGGGTGAGGGTGGTAGTAGTGGTGGGCATCCTGCCCCCTGGCTAAGGGTGGTAGTAGTGGTGGGCATCCTGCCCCCCTGGGTGAGGGTGGTAGTAGTGGTGGGCATCCTGCCCCCCTGGGTGAGGGTGGTAGTAGTGGTGGGCATCCTGCCCCCTGGCTAAGGGTGGTAGTAGTGGTAGGCATCCTGCCCCCTGGCTAAGGGTGGTAGTAGTGGTAGGCATCCAGCCCCCTGGCTAAGGGTGGTAGTAGTGGTAGGCATCCTGCCCCCTGGCTAAGGGTGGTAGTAGTGGTAGGCTTCCTGCCCCCTGGCTAAGGGTGGTAGTAGTGGTGGGCATCCTGCCCCCCTGGGTGAGGGTGGTAGTAGTGGTAGGCATCCTGCCCCCTGGCTAAGGGTGGTAGTAGTGGTAGGCATCCAGCCCCCTGGCTAAGGGTGGTAGTAGTGGTGGGCATCCTGCCCCCTGGGTGAGGGTGGTAGTAGTGGTGGGCATCCTGCCCCCTGGCTAAGGGTGGTAGTAGTGGTGGGCATCCTGCCCCCTGGGTGAGGGTGGTAGTAGTGGTGGGCATCCTGCCCCCTGGGTGAGGGTGGTAGTAGTGGTGGGCATCCTGCCCCCTGGCTAAGGGTGGTAGTAGTGGTAGGCATCCTGCCCCCTGGCTAAGGGTGGTAGTAGTGGTAGGCATCCAGCCCCCTGGCTAAGGGTGGTAGTAGTGGTAGGCATCCAGCCCCCTGGTTGAGGGTGGTAGTAGTGGTAGGCATCCAGCCCCCTGGCTAAGGGTGGTAGTAGTGGTAGGCATCCAGCCCCCTGGCTAAGGGTGGTAGTAGTGGTGGGCATCCTGCCCCCTGGGTGAGGGTGGTAGTAGTGGTGGGCATCCTGCCCCCTGGCTAAGGGTGGTAGTAGTGGTGGGCATCCTGCCCCCTGGGTGAGGGTGGTAGTAGTGGTGGGCATCCTGCCCCCTGGGTGAGGGTGGTAGTAGTGGTGGGCATCCTGCCCCCTGGCTAAGGGTGGTAGTAGTGGTGGGCATCCTGCCCCCTGGGTGAGGGTGGTAGTAGTGGTGGGCATCCTGCCCCCCTGGGTGAGGGTGGTAGTAGTGGTGGGCATCCTGCCCCCTGGCTAAGGGTGGTAGTAGTGGTAGGCATCCTGCCCCCTGGCTAAGGGTGGTAGTAGTGGTAGGCATCCTGCCCCCTGGCTAAGGGTGGTAGTAGTGGTAGGCATCCTGCCCCCTGGCTAAGGGTGGTAGTAGTGGTAGGCTTCCTGCCCCCTGGCTAAGGGTGGTAGTAGTGGTGGGCATCCTGCCCCCCTGGGTGAGGGTGGTAGTAGTGGTAGGCATCCTGCCCCCTGGCTAAGGGTGGTAGTAGTGGTGGGCATCCTGCCCCCTGGCTAAGGGTGGTAGTAGTGGTGGGCATCCTGCCCCCCTGGGTGAGGGTGGTAGTAGTGGTAGGCATCCTGCCACCCTGGCTAAGGGTGGTAGTAGTGGTAGGCATCCTGCCACCCTGGCTAAGGGTGGTAGTAGTGGTAGGCATCCAGCCCCCTGGCTAAGGGTGGTAGTAGTGGTGGGCATCCAGCCCCCTGGGTAAGGGTGGTAGTAGTGGTAGGCATCCAGCCCCCTGGCTAAGGGTGGTAGTAGTGGTAGGCATCCAGCCCCCTGGTTGAGGGTGGTAGTAGTGGTAGGCATCCAGCCCCCTGGCTAAGGGTGGTAGTAGTGGTAGGCATCCTGCCCCCCTGGGTGAGGGTGGTAGTAGTGGTAGGCATCCTGCCCCCTGGGTGAGGGTGGTAGTAGTGGTAGGCATCCTGCCCCCTGGGTGAGGGTGGTAGTAGTGGTAGGCATCCAGCCCCCCTGGCTAAGGGTGGTGGTAGGCATCCAGCCCGCCCTGGGTGAGGGTGGTAGTAGTGGTAGGCATCCAGCCCCCCTGGCTAAGGGTGGTAGTGGTGGTGGGCATCTGGCACCCCCTGGCTAAGGGTGGTTGTGGTGGTTGGCATCCAGCCCCCTGGGTTGGGGTGGTGGCGCGCATTCAGGCCCCTGTGTGCATATGTGGCATTGGTGATGGGCATCCCGCCCCTATGGTGCTGCTGTTGCAAGTATATTCAGATTCCCAGTGTATGTGTGTGATGTGTCGTGTACGTGTTGTATGTGTTTTGTGGTTGGTGTCTGACTTACCTTCTGCGCCGTACACGTCCGTGCCTGTTCCGGTAGTAGATGTAGAATATTGGTATGATCGGGACGAAGGGATTCATGGTTGGTTCGTGTCGTTCGTCCTTCTCGTTGCTTCGCGTCGTCCTCGTCGCTTGGCTTCGTCCTCGTCGCTTCGCTTCGTCCTCGTCGCTTCGCGTCGTCCTCGTCTGTGCTGTGTTCGTCTCGTAGCCGTGGATCGTGTTGTGGCGCGATTCGGAGCTTATGTGCGCCTCTCCCGGATGCTTTGACGTGACGTGCGTAGCGACGGGTTCGGCGCGTACGGAAAGCGCATCGTACTTGTCCGGCCGGACGGGGCTGCATTTTCCCTTCCGTGCGACTCGATTCGGCGTTTCCGGATTCGCCTCGGTCGGAGAACAGGACCTGGTTTGGGTGAGTACGGCTCGGCCGGGATTTTTGCTGTTGTGCGCATCGTACTTGCTCGTTCGGTGTGCTGTACGGATCGGTCGGGAAACTGGCTTTCGCATGGCTTTTTTCCCGACCGAATAGTATTGGGTGCGCCTCCGACCGAGATCGGAATCGGCCCCTTAATCTTAAATTTACTGCTACCATTGATAACTCCAGTGTTGAGTTTCTAGATGTTTTAGTCTATATTAGTGAGGATTTGTTACATACTAGGCTTCATCGCAAGTCAACTGCAGGTAACTCAATTTTACATGCTGCGAGCTCCCACCCACATCATTTAATTAAAAGCATACCTTATGGAGAATTTCTGCGTATTCGCAGAATCTGTAGTGTTGATGCGGTTTCCAAACAATGTCAGCAGGAAGCATTCTGTCGGTTTGTAGATCGAGGATATAAAAAACCCACTTGAACCAAGCTTTGACAAAAGCTAATAATCAATCTAGAGAAGTTTTATTGCAGCCTAAGCAGACTAGAATCACTGGTACAGATGAGGTTTCTGATGTTTACAAACCTATTATTCGTTTGATTACAACTTTTAGCCAACAAGAACAAAAAATTCGTAAGATTATTTATTCGGAATGGCCCATTATACTAACAGACATTACTTTAGGTTCGATTCTTCCAGCATTACCATCTATTACCTTTAGAAGGGCACCTTCGATGAGAGATGCATTAGTTAGGCCGATGCCCGAAGTGCAAGTGAGGAGCACTTGGCTCAACAAATTGTTTTTTTTTAAATGTAATTCTTGTCGTGCCTGCACGTTTGCTATGAATGCAACCCATTATAGGACAGCCTTCAGTGATAGAGATATGGAAATTAAGGAACATCTTACATGTCGCACAGATTTTGCCATCTATAAACTTAGGTGTACTTGTGGGCTTGGATATATAGGGAGCACTAAGCTCCCTGTACACAAACGTATTTTACAGCATATACGAGCAATTGTTAACTCAGATCCCAATTATCCAGTCGCTAGGCACTTTAAATTAGTCCATCAAAATCAACTGAAAGATCTCCAATACACTGTATTAGGGGCTGTTCCCATCCCCGGACGGGGAGGGAACCGTGAGAAAATGCTAAGACAACGAGAATCTCATTTTATACTAGCCCTCGATACCCGTATGCCGAATGGCCTTAATATGAGTGAAGATCTTCATAATTTCCTTTAATTATTTGCCATATTATGGTTTGTCATCAAGTGCTTCATTCTAGTCTCTAGCTTTATTAGTATTAGTATTTTTATTCCTGCTTCTAATGGTATTGTTACCCATCTTTATAGTAGTTGTCATTTTTATCATGTATTTTATTGTATTTTCTTATATTGGTATTGTGTATTGGAGGTATTTTTTAAGGTTCTGTGAATTTTATAACTTTATTGGCACTTGCACTTTATTATCATTGAGGCTTCAATGATTTTTTAAGCTGCTATTGCTATTACAGTTTGCACAGCACTCTTTTGCACTTCTTTGTTGCACTTTGCACTTTACATTGTTATTTAAGAGTACAGACGTTGTTCACATACTGTACAATGATATAGACGTATGGCTAGGTTGTAATTGCTCAACAATGGGAGTGTACTCTGACAGCTACTATCATTTATTGCTATAAGGAGATTAGTAGACTGATCTTGCATTAGCATTGTACCCTCTATGGATTAATAGGTGTCTACTTCTCCTGTGTTTGAATTTATGCATCTGTATTATCAGCTATTGATAGCTTTTTGTGTTGAACACCAAGGATTATTTACATGATGCACTATTTATTCTATTCTATTTTATTATTCTATTTGTTAGTAGGTTTGTCAGTCCTTAATACACCATTTGACCTTGCCTATTTTTGTCTATTTTTATATTCTGAATTGGAATATTATTTGTTGCAGTATGTTAAGTGATTTGAACATCTGTGATTGACATATTACCAATTTTTTGTCTATTTAATTGATGTATTTTAACGCTATGTAGGATAAATCAAGCTTAGTATTTTTCATGTATTTTTAACATTGTAGCACTGTCCTTTGTTATTATTGATGCATTGAAATTAATTAATGTCTAGGCTTTTTTCTTTACATTTATGACTAAATATTGGTTTATATGTATTCCTTATCACTTTGCTCCCATTTTATGAACATTAGTCTGTCGTTTGTATTCACATACTTGGTGTGGCCATGTTTTTAGCCAATCGTGCACGCTTTTGTTAGGTCTGTCTCTTTTAAAAAAGGTTTCCCGGAAATGAAGCGCGTCATGTGATCAAGCTCGCTGTGTCGAGTGAAACGCGTCATGGCAGGCATTATGCCTGTGTATCTCTATGGACTAATTTGGAAATAAACTGCACTGTTTCTCCACGACATCGAGTCCTAATAACTTTCTTCCGAGTTTGGCTGAGGTCCGTGCCTGTTGGTTCTGCCGGGGATAGGCAGACAGGATCCTGGTGTGTGAATATATATATATATATATATATATATATGAAAATTGCAGTCCTGGCCCACCTTGTTGCCGATGCGTTCACCCAGGTACGGACCACAACTCGCAGAGACAAAAAATGATTTTCAATAAAGTGCTTTAATCGTGCTAATAGTACACCATCTGTATCAGGCTAGTGCCTGCCATGATGCGTTTCGGCCGTCTGGATGCGGTCTTGATCACATGACACACCGCTAACATGACAACATTTAAATAGTGCACAACCCCAACCCGTGATCGAAAATGTCATGCACATTTGAGAGACATAGAAAAAAGACATCTTACAAATGTATAAATGATATGTGCTACATTGATGGCCACTCAAACAACTGCCGATTGTCTTTTTCTGTCAAAGTGCATTTTGTCCATCAACGTTAATGATTGTTATTTGAAAGGTAAAAACTGACAATAGGCTATTGATTCACTATTATATCTAAAATAGACAATATTGTTACCTTCAATAAAGTGCTAGTGCTATTTAAATCACTTGATGACAAATCACTGAATAGAGAATAATTGGTGCAAATACTTAAACTCTATTAAAAACTCAAGACGGCATCTATATTCAATCAATCAATATAAGCTTTATTTCGACAAAATGTCATAAAAGCTACGATTGCAATAAAAACACATTGCTGTTCTCGGGAGAGCAAAATACAGATTTACAGCGTCATTCGTTTTGCATAGATGTTACTACAACAAAAAATTATCAATTAAGCTCGTGAAGCAATGATACGAATGTCATATTCAAAAGGTTAAAAGATTAAAACAGAAAAACCAATTAATATATACACGATTTAGTTCGAATTATTTAGTACATATCAACATTAAAACTAGGATAAAATCATGTGATATTTCATTTTTGCGATGAAGTATTAAGAAAATTCAAAAAGACATTCGGTTTTCCTTAACTAATAACAGAATTTTTGACGAATAAAGTGCTTGTGCAAAGTGGATCCAGCAACTTATATAATAGGACTTTGAGGTCCCCACTAATCTGCTTTCGATTGAGGCTATGTCTTTCTTGCAAGCACCTTACACCTTATAAGCCATGCTTGTCCTAGAAACTTTGCTACACAGCATGCGTAAAACGGCCTAGGATCGGATCAAAGAATACGTATTGCTGTATAGTAGTCTCGTGTGCCCAATTGTCGACAGAGCGGTTTCAGCCATTTTGCCCGCGATGATTTGTACGCCGGGCAAGCAAATATTAAATGGGCAGTACTTTCAATCGGGGCCTTGCAACATGGGCAATTTTTCTCCTTACTTGGGCTCCACTTTGCTGTTGCCTCACGGACAGGGAGAGTTCCGAGCCTAAAGTGGATATAGAGTGTTCTATCTCTTGGTACTTTGATTGTGTCGAGAAAGGGCTCAAAATATCTAGTCTGCTTGTGGGAATAGAATTCTAATGTTAGTTTGCCCACGTTGGAATTACGGTTCTCTCGTAGGTCCACCCATTCCCAATATAGGCGTTTGAGTTCCTCTCTCCTCGGTGGTACCCTGCTGGCCCAACAGCCCTGGAGACCCATAGCTGACAATATTCTTTTAATATTAGTAATCCAGCCTATTTTCCCGCCAGTGTCTAGGCTAATAATCTCAGTCATGGCCTCTGCGTAGGAAGAGAGTTCAGGGGTCCGCCTAATGCGGGCCCAAAAAAGTAGGGGGCGCAATCTAGCTATGTCACCCAATGACCGCCTACCCATATCTAACAAAAGGGGAGCAAGGGGGACGTATTTGGGTACCATGACCAGGCCTCTCAGAAATGTATGGTCTGACCTGCGAAGCTCATCAAGTTTGTCGAACCCCCAGACTTCTGCTCCATAAAGGGCAGAGCTGACTGCTTTTAGGTCGTAGATTTGGAGTGCTGGGGCTACAGGCCTAGTATGTGAAAGGCGATGTTCTTTCCCACTTACTCCAGTTATTCTTTTATGTCCCAGCAACATCTTTGCTATGTGGCGTTTCCAGGACATCTTGTCAGAAAATCTTACACCCAGATAATCAAAGGTGTCCACCTTTTCGAGGGGGACACCACCTAGCAAAGGGCCGCTTGTATATGACCTATGGCAATTAAAAGCCATAAATTTAGTTTTGGAGCTGTTTATGACCGATCCCATATTGTCGCAGAAAAGTTGAAATCTATTAATAAGACGCTGTAACCCTGCTCGGGTCTTAGATATCAGCAGGGTATCGTCTGCGAATAACAGGGTTGGTATCTTGTTGCCTCCCAAAATAGGCATGTCAGCAGGCTCCTTCAGGAGGCAGTCAACTACCCCGTTCACATATAGGGAGAACAGGGTTGGGGCCAAGACGCATCCCTGTCGAACCCCTCTATTAACAGGGATGCGCTCTGTTGTTTGACCCTGCTCCCCCCACCTGACCTGGGCAACATTCCCCTCGTGAAGTCGAATTAGTAGTTTAAGGATGAGCGAGGGGATACCCATCCCACCAAGCGTTGTCCACAATCTACATCTAGGGACTAGGTCAAAGGCAGTCTTCAGATCAATAAATGCGAGGTAAAGACTGCCCTTGCCCAGCACAACTACCTTCCAATAAATAAGGAGAAGTCGAAATACTTGATCCATTGTCCCAGTCTTTGATCTAAATCCAGCCTGGTACTGGGAAAGGATGTTCTCGTCCTCTATCCATGTCTGTATTCTGTGAATGAGTGAAAACTGTCTTAATTGTTACCGTGCAAGTACCCATGAAAATGGTATTATAAGATAAATAAAGTGCTCTCAAACAGTGCTATGTGCTTATTAACTATAATTACTATTGTCTAAAACAACGGGGCTGCCCAGAAACGCCTTTCTGTACCTGAATAATATTTATAAAGTGCAAGTGCGGAACCAATAATGGCTGGTCAAACAACCTATTTATTTCTCAATAAAACAATATAAAGATGCGCAGTGGTGCCATATCAGATCACTAAGAACAACGTGCTTTGTTTGAATGATCCAGAAGTTTCTTACAGATAACCACATAGTTTGATATGGATGGACATGTACTCAGAATAAGATGTTGATATACACATACATTATAAAAAATGACAAAAAATTGTGCAAGTCCTCACTTGTGTTCAAACCATTTGGCATTTTTGTATCAAGTGCCAATATAAAGTGAGACTCTAACTGTCGTAAACGTCTCTCTCTGTTGCCACCACGTCTAGATATCGGGACAGCACCTATCACAAAGTACTTAAGCTCGTTTAAGTTATTGCGATGTACTAGTTGAAAATGTCAGGCTACTAGATAGTTGGAATCTGAATTAACCACAGCCCGTAGATGTTGTAAAATTCTGTTAAATACCGGGAGTTTGGTGCTGCCTACGTACTTGAGCCCGCATGTATATTCCAATCTCGTACACTGCGTGGTCAGTTCGACAAGTGAGATAGCCTTTAATTTATATGGGTTTTGTGCTGAATGCTGTTACATATTCAGTAGTATTGATGCCGAATTTACAAGCACGGCATGAACTACACTTGTAAAAACCCGTTTTAGCCAACCACGTTTGTGTTGGAATGAATTCTGGGCTACTCTTTACTAGCGTGTCCCTCATCGAAGATGCTCTTCTGAACGTGATGGACGGTAGTGCTGGTCAAATTTGGTTCAACGTTATATCGGTGAGGACAATTGGCCAATGCGTGTAGATGATGTGTCTGATTTTGTTTTCTTGTTTACTGAATGTTGTAATTAGTCGTGTGGCCTGCACTGTCTCCTCAGCAGGAATGCTGAGGGTGGGGGTGGTGGAAATAACAACTCTCTCGGCTTTTGGTAATAGACAAACCTCTCTCGCGAGTGAATTCGCCTTTAACAGAGCCTTCTGCACTTCAGAATTTTTGTAACCACGGGCGATGAAACGCTGTACAGCCTCTTGTTGACACTGAACCAAATCTGTGTTGGAACTACAGATACGACATATACGTAAAAATTTGCCGTACGGAATACTGTTTATGAGGTGTCGGGGGTGAGAGCTGCTGGCATGGAGGATGGAATTTCCAGCCGTGCTTTTACATATATATGTTTTAACAATTCCACTACTCAAAAATTCCTTACGAATCAGTAGTAGTCAAAACGGCACCGCAGGGTTAGAGTATCCAGATCTTTTATTGTGATTTTCACCAACAGTGCATATTACACAGGGACAGTCAACGCACTTCGGCACTTGTTTTCCACAGGACCATAGAGTCCTGCCATCTAGATTGTCTTTTTAGAGTGACCTTAACCTTAATCTGTCATTATTTTTTACATTTGGAAAAACAAGTAGAACGCACATTTTTTTGTATCTTTTTTGTCAAGTAGCATCCGGCATTTTCACATATGTAATCCATGTAAAGTCCAAAATTTTCAGTTTTATACTTGATTCAATTTTGCAAACTATGCAAAATGTTGTTTTTGGCAACTACTATGTTATTTGTTCTTATTTCAATTGATATCTGATTTTTGTTCTAAATCCCAATCACAGTAAAGTACGTTTGATTATCATTTTTCCTGGAAAAATGCAACTCCAAGAGTTCACACCTTATTAATATTTAACAGTAAATAATAAAGTACTCTAAAACCTGAGCCAAAAGAGAGAGAGAGCAAATGAGGGAAAAGAGAGGGACAGCAAACAGAGAGGAGGAGAAGAATATTCATTAAATTACATATTAACAATTCTATGTTTTTTATATATAAAAAAACTCTCAATGTTTTTTAAGTTTTCTTTAGCAATCAACCTGTGCAAGACCAAATTAAAGTATAAAATGCATTAGTGCAACAGGACCAATTAATGAATATAATTGAAAAGCAGCATGATATTATGTAAAGTGCTAGTGGATGAGCAAATTTTTGCGCAGCATTTTTCCAATAAAGCAGCACATTACAGTGTAAAGTACAAGTACATGAGCAGCTATTTTGTGCTAATTTTTGCTTTTTTGAGAGAGAATGTATATTGCAAAAGCAGTTTGCAAAATATGCTTAAGATTATTTCTCATATTCATTCTCAAGACTTCAGAGATCATAAAGTGCATTTGCAGTTGCTCTGTGCATATTTTGCCAATGACGCATCATATTGCAATATAAAGTGCAAGTGCATAAGCAGCTATTTTGTGCTAAATTCTACTTTTTTGGAGAATGTGTGTTACAAAAGCAAATTTCTATGCAAATATGCTTACGATTATTTCTCATAATTATTCTGAAAATTTCAAAGATCATATCATAAAGTGCGCCTGCATTATAATAATTTACATAATTTAAAAAATGCCAAAATCATCCTCTTGTTCTATAAAACCTCCCTCTCTTTTTTTGTGTTTTTGTTGTTATTTTTTTAAATATCCCATTGTCCAGTACTCATCAACAATCATCTTTGAGGCAAAGGATATATATAAGAGAGAGTTTCTTCTTAAAAATATCCAGACAGTATCTTCTATTGTTTGAAATCATTTTCAACGAGCTTCAGCAGTCTGACAGTTGCAACTGGGAACAGTGTTATAGGTGCACATGTAATTCGGCATCCAAGTTATGTCCCAATAGGTGTTTTTATTCCCATCCTGATAATAAGCCTCAACTCCATTTTTCTCGACAGTAACTGTCTATTTCCTCCTCTTTTTATTTATATGCTTGATCCCAAAGTATTGAAGTTCTTTTATTTTGCCTTGATGTGCTTCCCAAAAATGTTTTGCAATTGGATATGAGTAATCTCTATTTTTTACTGCTTGAAGATGTTGCAGGATTCTCAATCATACTTTCTTTATTGTGCCTCCCACATAGTATTTATAGCAGGTTAAAGTTAGCTCACTAACTATAACGGCTGAATTTCACTGGTTTTGTACAAGTGAACCCTGAGTCTAACTATAACTTCCCTGTAACCTTTAGTTTTATATATATAAATATATATGTATATATTACCTACTGGCGGTCACCAGTAGGTAGTTATAGTTAGAGCAGTTAGGACCTTGTTTCTATTCAAAAAGCGTTTTTTCTTTTGCTAATATCTTTGGGGCCGTTTGACGAATCTTCAAGAAATTTTCAAAACTGATGGACAGCTGAGGTCAGCTCCTGTCTTGAAAGTTTTGGGGTGAATCGTCAAGTGGGGGCCGAGAAAAAAGGGGGGTCCCAAAACACGTCTTCTCAATGTTAATTTCCATAGGACACTTTTGTTGCAGCTACAGCCCGAACTGCTGAACAGAATTACAACAAATTTGGCAGAAAAGTAGCTCTTGGTGCAGTGTGCACTCTTTGCTTTAAATGGTGTAAATCCGTACAGTAGTTCCTGAGAAATTCATATTTTTAGAAATATTGATATCTGGTGACCGCGGTGGATCCGCGAACCCCCCAATCACAAACTTGACTCTGATTGGCTGCCAACACTTCAAATCAGGAAGTGTTGGCAGCCATCTTGTAACTATGAGTCACAAGAAAAAAGGTGAAAAAATTTGAAAAGCTGGCAGGGTAGAAATACCCTGAGCCCCTAGGCCTGTTCAGAGGGTCCCACAGGGACCCCAAGGGCCCAAAAAACCATTTGTTTTTTAATATTTTTGGCTGGATTTGCGTAGGGTCCGCAAATCCTGCCGAATAAAAAAAAAAATGAAGCGTGGTCTCCCGTGCTTTGTTTAATTAAGCCCCCAGGTGGTCCAGGTCCCGGTGGCAATGTGAACATATGGTGTGGGGGCTCCCACAGCCTTGGGGACCACCACCTCCCCAGGGCTGATTTTAAAATTATAGTGGGGGCACAAGCCCCCCACAGTGCCCCAGGGACCACCACCTCCCAGGGGCACTCATTATGTTAATGCAGGGGTCCGTTGCGGACCCCGGGCCCTGGAGACCACCACCTTCCCAGGGCTTCAAACTCATTGAAGGGGGGCCACACTGACCCCCTCGTGGAGCCCTCCATGGCCCTGGGGACCGCCACCCCCCAGGGACAGCTCAAGCAATGTCCTGGGGTGCCCACCCCTGGGACATTGCAGTTTGCTATGGCATGGCAGGAGCAGTGCTCCCGCCATGCCATAGCAAACTCTGCTTCGCTTCATGGAAGCGAGAGCAGGAAAACTGCTCTCGCTTCCATGCAGCGAAGCAGATTTGCTTTTGGGCAAAGGGAGCTGCATGTTTGCAGCTCCCTTTGTCGAAAAGCAATGCCGGCTCCTGCAGGAGACTGGGAGCAGACAGGGACCACGGGGGCATTGGGGCTCCCCCGCAGTCCCCAACAGTGAGGCCATGCCCCGGGGGATGGGGTCCCGGGGCCGAAAATGGCCCGGGAGGGGGACCACTCCGCTCGCCTCCCGTATGAAATATTAAAAAATATAAATAAAGGATTGGCCAAGTCCAGGGGGATGGGGTCCCCAGGGCCAAAAATGGCCCGGGGGGGCAAGCTGCCCCTCTCCCTTTTTTTATTCATAAAAAATGGCCGGGCTCCGGAGAGATGGGGTCCCCGGGGCCAATATCGGGTAATGGATATGAAAGGCATTCATTATTTTTTTTTCTCTTGTGATAGGAATCGCGACCCCATTGCGGCTCTCAGCACGGCCCCCGTTTATCGTCGCAGTGGATTCGGGAATCCACCCCAAATAAATAATTGAATAGTATATAATTCAGAAGGCAGTGTTGCATTTGTGAACTTTTTTTATAGAGTTAGTGAGATTGAAGTTAATAATCAGATTACATTTGATCGAGTTAGTAACAATATAAAAAAATTTAAATTAAAAGTTAAACTTGTTGTAGTACATTGAATTCGTGCTTTTGTTTTGCGGATTTGCAACTGGTTTGCGAATCCAGAAAATATTTTAAAAGAGTATGTATGTTAAAAAATAAATAAGATTCACTGTTGGGTTAGAAGGTGGCTCTAAAAAGTGCCCTTGTTTTCATTATGACTTTGTTGAAGCCAAATGTTAGTGTGGATGCACAGCTTAATGTTGTTGAGAAACACTCTGTTCCCTTCATCTGTGAAGTGAACTCCATCACTTCTGTAGATGTCATGCATATGAAAACGTAGCCCATCCTATGGTCTCTGAGCTAAGCAGAAACAGCTTTATTGATATTCTTCCTAGCTTTCTCAGTCTGTGGACAGAATTGATTTGACCACTTCCATTTCTGTCTTTGGCATATATAAGTGTATACAAAGACAGTTTGAGGCAAAAGCAACATCAATTGTGCAAAGGTATCCTTCATTAGCATTTTCAGCCCTACCCCAGTCAATGTGCCTAGGTCATTACCACCACAGTGCACAATAATGAGGTCAGGGGGTTGGAGATGCAAAAAGGTTGTAACTAAAGGCATCAATTGGTGCCACTTTAATCCTCTCTGTGCAATCCATTTAATATCCACATTTTGCAAACCTAGATCTTTGTCAATACCTCTGTGTTCAGCATACCTTTTGCCCCAGAAAACATAGCTATTCCCTTCAATACATACTATAAGCATCTTGAAGGGATGTCTGGAAGGAATGAAAGATGTCTGTAGCTGAGGTTGTCAGTTGGTAGAATGAGAGGTATCTAAAATGGTGGAGAACACGCTGCTTTAGAAAAAGCTGATAAGTGATTCCCTGTTTATCAACATTGTGCACTCAAAAATAGGATGCATGTTACTTTGTGAAGAAGCATGTTTCTGATTGGTTATTTAAAAATGTTTGAAAGGTACAGTAGATAGGATAAGGTAATATTTTGAAAAAGTCAACCACACCTGCTGTTTGCATTTGTAAGCTTGTGTGCTGAATTCTAAAATGTGGCGAACTTGTCACCTTTTGGTACAGTTGAATGTTGCAGAAAGTGTCACTATGGAAACTAGTATTAAACAGAATGGGGAAGGGTTGAAACATAACTGTGGTTTTAAAATGTGAAATGGTAACCTATATATAAGTGATATGTTACTAAATTAAGTTTTTCTAAGTCAGTAGTATGTGTAGAAGTAGTGTGTTGTTAAAAAATAATACTATTATTATGAGAAATAGCGTTTTCAACACCCGTAAGGGTTAGCGGCTCCATCGCGACACTACACTGCGGCACCGCGATGGAGTCGCGACTCCTGTAAATTACAGAAACAGTTTGGGTACTATTAGAAGAAAGTTAGAAAGGGTTAATATGTTTAACCAATAGAAATATGTTTTACAATTTGAAATAATGTAGGAAGCAATTTGATTTGTTACTTACATTTATTTGTGTGCAGAAAGAGAGGGAAAGTTTGCCATTACTGGTTTTACGTTGTTGAGAGTGGTGCATTACCTTTATTGTGTGCAAAAGAAAATCTTTCAGGAGTTTCTGATATTTCGTATTCTGCAATACTATTTGAAAGGTGAGTTACAAATTTGTAAGGTGTGTTATGTATTATGTTGTAGTGCTTCACTCTTTGTAGTGATATTTTTAGATTTCACAGCAAAAACTATCTATAGGAACGCAGTCAAAGTATACCATAAATTGGTCCTGAAGACCAAGGCAATGTTCTATGCTAACATGATCACGACGAGCAGCAATCCTACTAAAACCATTTTTGCACTTATGAAAGAAATGGTAAAACCCCCGCCTGCTGCTAATAGCACTATATCCTCCAACCTACAATGCGAGACACTGGCTAAATATTTTATCAGCAAGGTGGAACGTATTTATAGCACATTTTGTCTGGAGAAGGATGCCTTCGAACTTCGGGAGAATCCTACTCTGGTCGCTTCACCTCACTCCCTACAGGACCTTTTGCCCATGTCCCGTAAAGACATGGAGGCTCTGTTGGCCAAGGTAAAATCAGGTTCCCCTGACAATCCTTTAAAACCCGATCTTTTCAGGAAATTCCACGACTGCCTCCTGTCGGAGGGCCTGGAGCTGATAAACAGGTCACTGTCAGCGGCGGTGATACCTAGGTCCTGGAAACATGCCAAAGTTATCCCCCTACTAAAAAAAACAACGCTGGACGCATCTCTGCCAGAGAACTTCCATCCAATATCATTGCTCCCATACCTAGCTAAAATCATGGAGTCCTATGTCAACACCGCTTTGACTAAATATTTGGAAGCAAATGCGATTTTGGATAGGTCACAAAATGGCTTTCGGCCTAGACATAGCATTGAATCTGCACTACTTGCAGTTACAGATCAGCTACGGTCCACCTTGGATGAGGGCAGAACCTCGGCATTGATCCTGTTGGACCTCAGTGAGGCCTTTGACACGGTCTCCCATAGGATCCTGTTACATCGGTTAGAGGAGATCGGGGTCAAGGGCAAGGCCCTGGCCTTGTTTGCGTCCTTTCTGACCGATCGATCCATTCAGGTCTCTGCTCCTCCTTTTACCTCCAGCGTCCATCCTCTCAGTTGTGGTGTTCCACAGGGATCTGCCCTGAGCCCCACTTTATTTAATATTTACGTCCGCCCCCTGGTCCTTCTGGCCAAAGTCCGGAACATTGACATGGTATCATACGCCGATGATACCCAATTGGTGTTCACTTTCTCCAACAACTCTAAACAAGACCAAGCGAAATTTCAAGACGATCTTATGGCCATCTCTGACTGGATGGCTGATAACTACTTGCAATTAAACTCCACCAAGTCAGAGGTGCTTTTGGTGGGCCTAGATGCCCATCTATGGGGCAATCAATGGTGGCCTGTGACCCTGGTTACCCCTCCCCAACCGAAAACTGTGGTTAAGAAGCTAGGAGTTCTGATGGACAGTGCCCTCTTGTTTGAGGGTCAAGCCAAGACAGTGGCGGGCACCTGCTTCGGTCTTCTACACGGCTTGAAACCCATTCTGGGATTCTTTGACACACCCACCCGTCAGACGATTGTCCAATCCACCGTTCAGTCTCGATTAGATTACTGTAATGGGCTATTACTCGGCGTGAATAAAGCCATGACCAAAAGACTCCAACGGGCGCAGAACGCGGCTGCCCGTATCCTTTTTGCACTACCTAAGCATTGCCATGCCTCAGACCTTCTTCACCGGCTCCACTAGCTGCTGATAGAACAGAGTCCACTTTAAGACTCTCTGTATTACACACAAGATCTTGCATGGCCGAGGTCTGCAAATTTTGAAAGAGCTGTGCTCGCTGTATGTTCCGGCTCAAGCCCTGCTCTTCTCCGCAGACCTGCATCTGGCCTGTGTCCTGCGGGTGTGCAGGTTAAGCGCAGGGGGGCGCTCTTTCAGGGCTATGGCACCCGCCCTGTGGAATTCTATTCCTCTTGCTGCCCGGGGCACGCAAGACCATTGGGCTTTCAGAAAAATGATCAAAACATGGCTTTTCTCCAACCTCTAGTGCAACTCTCTCCACTGTATGCTCCTGTTAGCTTTAGCTCTGGGACGCCCCGTTGCGGGGGCAGCCATGCGCTTTATAAGAAAATATAACATAACATTTGAAAAGCATTATTTTGAAAGTTTTGAAATTATTAGAGCAGTGTGATTGAAATAGTTCGTGCATACTAATATGTCTACATTGGTAGATGGATTAGTGATTATGGTGGTTTGTATGAGTCTGTGGAAAGGTACAGTTGAAGTATGCCGCATAATTTTAGGTGTCTCTTTAAAATGGGAAGTGCAGTCTGTCAAGTTTTAAGGTCTGCATGGTCTTGTGACTGAGGTATGTCTCTACTTGCACATATATTTATCATACGTGTTATGAATCTGCAGATAGATTTATAAAACACAGGTATACATCTATTTGTATGTTTCTTTTAAATATAATAACACTAGCAAAAGGTACAGACACATGCATGCATGCTTTCAGGAATATGGTGAGACTTACAACAGAGACATGCAAAGAGTTGCTTGTTTATATTTGCCAAGAACCAAGACTCTGAGTAGTCGCAGAATAGTGAAGCTGCAAGAGAAAAGTGAGGTTTTAGACATGTTAGCAGAGGTATTACTGATTAGCGTATTTTGTATGCGACTGTGGAAAGGTACAGTTGAAGTACGCCGCATAATTTTAGGTGTCTCTTTGAAATGGGAAGTGCAGTCTGTCAAGTTTTAAGGTCTGCATGCTCTCCTGACTGAGGTATGTTTCTAATTGCATATGTATTCTCACATGTGTTATGCATCTGAAGATGCTAGCTGTGTGAAACACAAGTATACATCTATTTGTATGTTTCTTTTATATATGATGCCACTAGCAAAAGGTACAGACACATGCATGCATGCTTTCAGGAATATGGTGAGACTTAGAACAGTGACATGTGAAGGGTTGCTGGTTTATATTTGGTTAGGCCCAAAACTCTCAGTAGTTTCTGAATAGTGAATCTGCAGCACAAAAATGTTTTTTAAGACGTGTTGGCAGATGGAATAGTGATAAGTATACTTCATATGAGTCTGTGAAAAGGTACACTTGAAGTATGCCACATAAATGAAGGTGTCTCCTTGAATTGGGAAGTGCAGTTTGTCAACTTTAAAGGAGTTCATGGTCTTGTGATTGAGGTATGTTTCTACTTGTACATGTATTCTCACACGTGTTATGCATCTAAAGACGTTAGATATACAAAACCCAGGTATACATCTATTTGTATGTTTCTTTTACACATGATGCCACTAGCAAAATGTATAGAATCATCAATGCATGCTTTTAGGACTATGGTGAGAGTTATAACAGACACATGTGGAGGGTTGCTGCTTTATATTTGGCTAGGCCTAAGAGTCTCAGTAGTTGCTGAATAGTGAAGCTGCAGTACAAAAGTGAGGTTTAAAAGATGTTGGCAGAGGGAATAGTGATTAGGCTACCTTGTATCAGTCTGTGGAAAGGTACACTTGAAGTATGCCACATAAATTTAGCTGTCTCCTTGAAATGGGAAGTGCAGTTTGTCAAATTTAAGGGAGTTGATGGTCTTGTGACTGAGGTATGTCTCTACTTGTACATATATTTTTTCACACATGTTATGCATCTGAAGATGTTAGATGTATAAAACACAGGTATACATCTATGTGTATGTTTCTTTTATATATGATGCCACTAGAAAAGGGACAGACACATGCATGCATGCTTTTAGGAATATGGTGACACTTACAACAGACACATTGAAAGGGTTGCTGCTTTGTATTTGGCTGGGCCCAACACTCTCAGTAGTTGCTGAATAGTGAAGCTGCAGCACAAAAGTGAGGTTTAAGACATGTTGGAAGAGGGATTAGTGATTAGGTTACCTCATAGCAGTCTATGGAAAGGTACACTTGAAGTAAGCCACATAAATTTAGGTGTATCTTTGAAATGGGAAGGGCAGTCTGACAAGTCTATAGGACTTTATGGTCTTGTGACTGACGTATGTCTCTACTTGCACATGTATTCCCACACGTGTTATGCATCTGAAGATGGTACATGTGTGTTACACAGGTATACATCTATTTGTATGTTTCTTTTATATATGATGCCACTAGCAAAAGGTATAGAATCATGGATGCATGCTTTTAGGAATATGGTGAGAGTTATAACAGACACATGCGAAGGGTTGCTGTTTTATATTCGGCTAGGCCTAACAGTGTCAGTAGTTGCTGAATAGTGAAGCTGCAGTACAAAAGTGAGGTTTAAAAGATGTTGTCAGAGGGATTAGTGATTAGGCTAGCACTTATTAGTCAGTGGAAAGGTACACTTTAAGTACGCCCCATAAATTGAAGTGTTCAACTTGAAATGGAAAGTGCAGTCTGTCAAGTTTAAGGGACTTTATGGTCTTGTGACTGAGGTAAAGGTACACTTGAAGTACGCCACATAAATTTAGCTGTCTCCTTGAAATGGAAAGTGCAGTCTGTCAAGTTTAAGGGACTTTATGGTCTTGTGACTGAGGTATGTCTCTACTTGCACATGTATTCTCATGCATATTATGCCTATGAAGATGGTAGACATATAAAACACAGGTATACATCTATTTGTATTTTTCTTTTATATATGTTGGCAGTAGCAAAAGGTACAGACACATGCATGCATGCTTTTAAGAATATGCTGCTTTATATTTGGCTAGGTCCAACACTCTGAGTAGTTGCAGAATAGTGAAGCTGCAGCACAAAAGTGAGGTTTAAGACATGTTGGCAGATGGAATAGTGATTAGGGTACTTTGTATGAGTGTGTGAAAAGGTACACTTGAAATACGCTGCATAAATCTAGGTGTCTCTTTGAAATGGGAAGTGCAGTCTGACAAGTTTAAAGGACTTTATGGTCTTCTGACTGAGGTATGTCTCTACTTGCACATGTATTCTCATACGCGGTATGCATCTGAAGATGGTACATGTGTGTAACACAGAAATACAAGTATGTGTATGTTTCTATTATGTGTGATGACACCAGCAAAAAGGTAGAGATGCATGTATGCATGTTTTCTAGAACATGGTGAGACTTACAACAGTAACATTGCAAAGATTGCTGTTTTGAATTTCTGGAGTTCTCTTGCTTCTTTCTGGACTTCTCTTGACTGTTTCTGCACCTCTTTTGCTTCTTTCTGCATTTATCTTGCCTCTCTGCACCCGTGTTATCTCTTTCTGCACCTCTGTTGATTCTTTCTGCACTTCTCTTGTTTCTTTCAGCACCTCTTTTGCTTCTTTGTGTAACCCCCTAACGTCTATCTGCACCGGTCTTTTCTCTTTCTGCACCTCTCTTATCTGTTTGTGCACCTCTCTTGTCTCTAGCCTGTTTGTGCATCTGTCTTTCATGTTTGTGCACTTCTGTTTTTTCTTTGTGGAACCCTATTGTCTCTTTCTGCACCTCTTTTGCCTCTTTGTGCATTTCTCATATTTTTCACTAGCTGTGTTCTTGTTTGTATATTTCTTTTTGCTGTTTTTAAACCTTTATTTTTTTTCTGTGCCTTTCTTTCTCTGTCAGCACCTTTTTTTCTCTTTTTGCGGTTGTTTTGCTTGTTTCTACACTTTTCTTTTTTTATTTGTTATAAATACAATAGCAATGTAATTGTAATTAATTGCTTACTAGTTATTATCAATATTGAGATGTCATTAATTTAAAATTGTTAATTGATGTAACAAACTATTCAAACTATTGTTTGTTTTTTAGAAAATTATTTTGTTTGGATTATAAATTGAAGATGGCAAGAAAACATGAAAAGAGAGAACAACAAAGAAAACAGAACTACTTAAACAAAACTAAAAATAAAAGTGCACTAGAAAAAGATCAAAATGTTTCTCAGGAAAAAGTCTGTTCATGATAAGAGTACTAAATAATTTCGTAAAACGGTTGCAGAGAGATTAAAGAAAGACAATAGTAATGAAAGGAAAAGGAAAATCTTTACAACAAAGCACAAGGAAAAGAAGAATTTTAAAGGTAAGAAACATTCATTTTTGGAAAAACAACACATGTCACAAAAAGACAAAAACAATTTAAAGAGATACGTGTACGAATGTTTCAAAGTAGAGTGATTCAAAATTCATTAAAAGATTGTAAAAAGTATAAAAGAAGATCAGCAGTGTATAAGAAGAAGCAACACATTGAAAGTGTAGTACATTCTGCATTTGAATTGAAACAAAAATTATTTATATTAGTATTGAAAAGAATGAAAACATTGAATAATACAATGCTGTTTATGAAGGAGAAAAGCAAAGGAAAAAGACTGGTTAATAGAAGTAACTTTTGTAAACCTTTTACTGGTGAATGAAAGCACACTTCTAGTACTGAGCCTTTCTTTAATGAAGAAAGCTATTTTCAACAGAACACATTAGTACATGCAGTTGATACTAGTAGACAATGCTATGGAGATGAAAGATGGTGGGCCCATTCTAAAAGAAAAAATGGTTGTTAGGAGTGTGGAAGAAGTAATGGCTGAAGAATTTCAAGGGAAGCGTAAACAAGCTCCTGTATATAAGTGGGATTGTAGCAGTATTTGTAGTATTCAACAGGAATCTATTAACATGTTGCAAATATTTTTTACAAGGATATGCCCAAAAAATTCTTAAACAGAAGATTAAGATGTTACAAGGACTATATCCATGTAAAGTAAGAAAATATACTAACTTTCTCTGGCTTGTCTTTCAAGAAAAGTGTGTCAAAGTACTTTTCATCATTTAAGAATGTTAACAGTACACCACTCAGAAATGCTGAAGTTAGTAAGGGGACTCTACTATGTAAAAAGTCCTGCATTATGTTTAAGTGAAATGAACACAGCTCTTCTGCACGGTTCACTATCGGATGTACAAAAAGTTGGTGATGATATACAGTTTTGCTTTTTTGGTTCAAAAGAGGAGTGTAGAGAAATTGAGAGCTTGATAAGTGTAGTTGTTAAAGAACAGGTAAAAGAGATTAGTACTGATGAGTTTGCAAAAGAAATTACAAAGTTTAAGACAGTTTCATCTGAGAAACCAAACTATGGGGCCAATTACGATGGCGGGCGGACAAAGTCCGCCCGCCACTGTAACGGTGAATGGGACCGTCCGCCATAGGAGCGGCGGTCCCGCCATGATTATTAGGATGCCACCGCCACGGTGGCGGTGGCATCCCCTATTCCCAACATTGTGGTGGGCGGTGTTCACAGCACCGCCCACCACAATGCTGGGAATGCACGTTGGGCATTCACATGAACAAGGTGACAGGCACCGTGCGGCGCCTGCCACCTTGTGCATGCCAATGCAGGGGGGTACCATAGGTACCCCCCATGTGCACCCCCCACCCCCCCAACATCCTGGGGGCCAGCTACGGGCCCCCAACAGCGAAGACCGTATGCCTTTCCATGGCGGCAACGCTGCCATGGAAAGGCTGCTCTCCGCCATCATCATAATATGGACGGCGGTGTCTTGCAGACACCGCCGCCATATAATGTATGTTTTCCGCCCGGTCGACGAGTCGACCGGCGGAAAAGCGGCGGACGGTCTTTCCGTCTGCCGCGGACCCCCCAGCCATCATAATATGGCGGGGGAAAATGTTAGGCGGGCGGAGTGAGAGAGCGGGCGGATCGCCACCACCATACGGGCGGTGGCGATCCGCCCGCTATCATAATGACCCCTTAGTTTGCATTTGTTGTCGACATACTCACTATAGGAGTCAAACTAGGAATGTTGATTTATATTTAAAAAGTGAAAAGGAAAAAAATGATAAGGGGCAGCAATTTTGTGCTTATTTGGTGGAAGAAGGTGGGTTTGAGTTGGCTACTGATCAATTTATTTATAAATATTGTTACAACAAATTATAAGACAACAAAATTCCAGCTAGAGCAGTACATAACAACTTAGAGTTGGTAGCTATTCCTCAGGAACTGGCAGATTTGAATGCATATGAGTCGATTCTTATTCAATCTGTGCAACCATTTCAGGCTATAGTTCATATGGAGCCTAAAACAGGTAAGCTGCCTCCAACAGATTTACGAGGAGGACTGCAAGGAAGAGTTGTGTACTTACCTTTAGATTTTAAGAAAAATATTGAAACTGTTGGCAGGGAGGAAAATGAGCCAGTAGTTATTCTAGTAAATGGTGTACCAACAAAGAGTCGAAAAATATGGCAAGAGTTTGTAGATGTTGATAAACTTCAAAAGGCTATATTATATCTGGTACAGAATAATATTTATTATAAGTATGTAAATGTTGATGAACAAGTAATATGCTTAGAAGATGAAACAGAAATTTCAAATGGCCAAATAGAAAAAGTGGACAAGTCCAGGAGTGAAGAGATTTATGAACATTATACTATACATCCTCTACATTCAAAAGAAGTGATAGGAAACAGTATTGAATTATTTCAAATGAAGGAAGCAAAAGGAACTCCCATGAGTGTATGGGAAAAAAGTTTAGAAACTCTTTGTTTTCCACAGCTGTTCCCCACTGGAGAAGGTGAACGATTTGATGAGAGAGCTGTACGGATTCCAGCTTCAAAATACCGCTCCACAAGATTGTACTCTGAAGATCCAAGATTTCGACAAAGTATTCTATATCTATTTCATCTTCTGTTGAAAGTGATTTGTCTGCACTTTCATATGCAGTGAACCACATATTAAAAACAGGAGTTCATCTTCGACATGTTTCTGCAAAAGAATTCATGGACAAAGTTCAACAAAGAGATGAAAATGTAGAATCAGAGTTAATTAATTTGATGGCATGTCAACGTGGTACCAATTGATATTGGTTTCATCATCACGCTGAACTTGAATGTATGTTAAGAAACTTAAGTACCCCTACATGCTGTGCTGAATATGCATGAGACGATTTACTTGAATTTCTACGAGAAGCAAATTCAAATGTAAAAAATATTGAATTGAAGATACCTGGAGAACTCTGTTCCTTGGATCCTGTAAATGTCTGCAAGTATTTTAACCATAAGTTTCAAAGTATGATGTAATTTATCTGCAATAAAAATATTCCTCCTCTTGGAGAAGTTACTGATTTCTTTTGGTGAAAAGAGTACCAAGCCAGAGGTGCTCCTCATATACACATGCTATTATGGATAAAGAATGCTCCAAAATTTGGAACTGATACTGATCAAACTGTTTTGTCTTTCATCGAACAGTATGTTACATGTGCCATTCCAAGAGAAGGAGGAGAAAAGAGCTCGAGACAACAAGTTTTACAGTTTCAAAGTCATCGATGTGGAAAATATTGTTGACAAAAATATAAATGTAAAGGGAAATTTTATACAAAATGTCGTTTTGGATTCCCACGTCCAATAATTTCTAAAGGAATAGTAAATAGTTTTTTGTCAGCAGCAAGGCATACAAAAACTAGGAAAACTCCTAAGAATACATACAACTTAAAAAGAACCGAAGATTAAAAGTATATTAATGACTACAGTCCAGTTATTTTGAAAATGTGGCATGCAAACATGGATATTCAATATGTTGCAGATAATTCAATTGCTGTTGCTTGCTATGTTACATCATATATAACCAAATCTGAAAAGACAGAGATGAAAGAAATGTCGGAAGAAATTTCACAAGATAAGAGTCTTAGCAAAAATACGTACAGCTTTAGCTTGAAAATGCTTTCCCATTGAGAGATTGGATCCTATGAATGTTCGGACCGCATGAGCTCTGCCAGTTTATATTCAAAGTCAAGAGGAACCATTTGGGTAAGTTTAGGTCTTGCTTCCACACGAAATAGAGTATTGAAATCTTTACAAGAAATCAAAAACTTAGCACAGAATGAACCAGAAAGTACAGATATTGTTAAAGCTAATATTTTGGATACATACTATCCTGAAAGGAGTCCACATCTGGAAACCCAATGTATGTATGAAATACTTCAACATTACAGCTTTAAAAGAAAGGTTACAGAAAATATAAAACATGAAAAATATGCAGTAATTGTAAGTGACGGATGTTTAGTAAAACATGCCAAAGGAAATCTAATTAATCACAGAAAACTCAGTTGCGAAAGTCCAGATAAGAGGGAATTTTTCAATTTAGCACTTCTGCAACTGTTCAAACCTTGGCGTAGTGAAACGGAATTACTTGGAGATTTCGACTGCTATGAAGATTCTTTTGCTGCAAGTAAATATAGCATTCAATGCACAATTTTCCCTACATATCTAAAAATGTTAAATGATGAGATTGAACAAGAAACTACTATTGAAGCTGAAATAGCTAGACACAGTTCTCAAGATAGTCAAAGTTCTGATCCACTGAGTCAAGATCTACTGGGACAACCAATTATCTAAAATGAAGCAGCAATAGCCATGAATGAGGTAGAAATTGCAATGCAACAAGCATATCAGGATATTTTTCAATTGGAAAAGTTAGAAGAACAACTAAATATTCAACAAAAAGAAATATATCTACAAGCGACACAAAAGATACAACATGGTTTGCTGCATGAAAAAAGAATGCCAATGTTCATCATTTAAACCTATTCTAATGTACATCAGTGGTCACACTGGAACATGAAAAATGTTCTTAATTAAAGTTTTGATCAGTTATCTACACAAAACTACAGAATCACATTTATCTTGTGTTGTAACAGCTCCAACTGGATTAGCAGCACACAACATTAAAGGGATTAATTTACATGGATTACTTATACTACCAATTGAACATGATAAGAAATTGGATTATCAGAAGCTATCTGGAGAAGCTTGTTGTGAAGTGTCAAGAGTACTGAAGAAAATGAAACTTTTAATCATTGATGAGGTGAGCATGGTCTCAAACTTAATGCTAGCCTTTGTACACTTGAGCATGCAACAGATTTTAAAAACAGATTACGATGTTCTGTTTGGAGGTAAACATGTAATTGTATTCAGAGATCTACTACAACATACTCCTGTGAAAGGACAACCTGTTTTTAAAACACTTGTCCATGATGACACAAGGAAATCTTTAGGAAGTATTGAAAATGTGAACATTTGGTTACATTTTGAATATAAAGAACTTATTAAGAATATGCAACATGCAAGTGATGAAGATTATGGAAATATTCTTTTAGACATAAGAATTGGTGTCTTCACGAAACATGGTAAACAAGCTTTAGAAAGTCGGCTACTATTGAACTTGTTTACAACTGGAAACACAGCGGCTGAAGTAATGTACAATAAGCTTTGAGAAAAGAAGTCTATAGTTTGCCTACTGCTTACACAGCAAGAGTGTTCTACATTTAATCAAGAACTTTTGAAACTGGAAAAACATCAAATAGTGGAAATTGAAGCTATTGATAAAATTAAACACCAGGGAGTGACTATTCTTCTTACAGAGAAACTATAGGCCAAATTGCATTCTTTGGAAAAGTCTGTATCTAAAACTGTAGGCTTAGAAAAGACTTTACATGTATGTATAAACTGTTGGGTAATTTTGCGGCGTGATTTGAATGTAGAAGAAGGTTTAGTAAATGGAGCATTGGGAAAAGTTGTTGATTTTGTAAAATTTTAAACAGAGATGGAATAGAATTTTTGAGTATAAAATTTGATCAGAATAAAGAGGTGAGACACATTGGGCATTGTGTTGTATGTTTTTTGCTTGTAAAAGATTTGTATGTTCGCAGAAAACAGTTTCCTCTGTCTTTAGCATATGCAGTAACTGTTCATAAATCTCAAGGTTAAAGTGTAGACAGTGCTTTTGTAAATATTGGAAGTTCAGTGTTCAAAGAGGGAATGGTATACGTTGCATTGTCTCGATTAAGCATTGTCTGGTTTGTATTTGATAGATTTCGATGAGAAAAAGGTTAGTGCTGATGCAAATTGGGTAAGAGAGTATAATCGTTTAAAAAGACTGTATACACCTGATTTAGGTAAATATCCCATATATGAGAAACGTGTATTTTGTCCAAAACTGAAATATGTCAAACATTCAACTGAGGTTCAAAAAAAGAAAACAATTGAAGAGAAACTTGAAGGTCTAAAGAAAAAGAAAATGGAAACTGTTGATGAGATTGTAGGATACCAGTTGGAAAATAGTTCAGGCATCAACTGTTATGCTAATATGATTCTCAATGTTGTGTTTTATCTACACGATCTTCATCATGAAATCATGGCAAATCGTGAAAAAATATTCTGTTCTTTACTACATCATATATTTCAACAGTTGGTAACCAACAGAAGTAAAATCCATACTGCTTCTGGCATTCGGCATCTTTTGGATATATGTACTGTTTTTTTGACATTTTCTCTTAATATACAACAAGATGCACAAGAATTTCTAATCTTTATGCTTGGAGTATTAGAACATGAAGGAATACAGATTGAAAACTTATTTGGACTAAGTTACAGATGGGATCATAAATGTGAAGCGTGTTCATTTACTTCTACCACTGAAATACAAACAGAACTATTCATCTACTTGACGATACCAGACTGCAAATCAGTACCTTTCGACAAATTGATAAAAACAGCCAATCAGGATATGAAATGCTCGCATTGTAGATCAGAGATGTTGTCTATATAACATATAGAAAGATTTGGAAAATATCTCATTTTAATGCTACAACGTTGTAGAGCAAATGGAAGAAAATTGAACACCAAAATATTTTTTTTATAAGTCAAATATCTATTTCATGAAGAACTTTTATAACAGTGGATATTATTTTCCATGATGGACCTACTACAACATCTGGACAATAATGGATGGACACATTGCAATGATGCCCACTTGGAATTCAAACCTAAATTGCCTTATGAATTACCAAATTCATATTTGCTATTTCTGCAGCCAAAGTTTTGAGTACATCATTCGGCCTATTGGGAAGATGTGAACAGAAAGTAGACTGGAGTGCAAACTATTAGTAGTTATAATTAGTGTTTGGAATATCATTTGTACTAATTGATATTGCATTTGGAAAATTGTGTTTAACAGGAAATAGTTTATATATTTGTTGTCTATGTTGTACCAGATGTATATGAGAGTCTACATTTTGGCAAATGTATTTGAGATAAATAATAGAGTTCATGTAGATGAAGGAAGTAATTAACAAAGTGTAGATAGGAAATTTCATAGCTACACATATTGATGATGATGTTCTATGCTGATAATCTGAGAACAGCAAAAAAGGGAAACTGAAAATGTTATGTAGTTCTAAATTTATGTTGTGTTCTTAAAAATATAAATTATAATTTCTGAAATATATTATCATTAAATAACAGTTTTTCTTTTTCTTCTTTATAGTAGCTTCTATTGTAGTTTGAAAAGAGTTTTAATACTGTTTAGGACAATACTACTCTAAAATACTTCTCCTGAGTAATGTATCTAAATTACTTGAAAGGTAAGAATACATAATATAGTATGCATGATAACGTAACAAAATGTTTACAGTTTAATTATTTGTTTCTAATATAAATAATGTTGATCCTTTACACTATTTGAAAACTATCATCATGTTGCTCATGCAATCAGCCAGGCAGTCATCCTTTCACATAGACACTATCCATGCATTCATCCATTCTTTCAAGCACAACTCTTGCACTAATAGGATAATCCAGGCATTACCCTTGCATTCTTCCTTTCACACAGACACTACCCATGCACTCATCCAATCACCCAGGCACTACCTCTGCACTCATGCAATCACCTACGTACTACTGATGTACTCATACAATCAATCAGGCACTACTCTTGCACTCAACTGTTCACTCAGATACTTCCCATGCACTAATCGATTCTCTCAGGTACTACCCATGCACTCATCCAATGACCCAGGGATTACTCTTGCAGTCATCCTTTTACTCAGGTACTACCCATGCACTGATCTAAGCACCCAGACATTACTCTTGCACTCATGAAATCACTTGGACACTACCCATGCACTTATCCAATCACCCAGGTAGAACCTCTGCACTTATGCAATCACCCAGGCACTGCCCATGTAGTCATGCAATCACTCAGGCACTATTCCTGCACTCAACCATCCACTCAGGCACTACCCATGCACTCATGCAATCCAGGAGGCACTACCTATACACACATCTAATCACTCAGGCATTACTCATGCACTCATGCAATCACCCAGGCACTATTCTTGCATTCAATCATTCACTCAGGCACTAACCATGCACTCATCCAATGACCCAGGCTTTACCCTTGCACCCATCCTTCCACTCAGGCACTACCCATACACTCATCCAATCACCGAGGCACTACCCATGCACTCATGCAATCACACAGGTACTACTCTTGCATTCAACCATTCACTCAGACACTACCCATACACTCATCCATTCTCTTAGGCACTACCCATGCACTCATCCAATGACCCAGGCACTACAGTTGCACTAATCCATTCATTCAGGCACTACCCATGCACTCATCCAATGACCCAGGCACTACAGTTGCACTAATCCATTCACTCAGGCACTACCCATGCACTCATGCAATCACACAGGTACTACTCTTGCATTCAACCATTCACTCAGACACTACCCATACACTCATCCATTTTCTCAGGCACTACCCATGCACTCATCCAATGACCCAGGCACTACAGTTGCACTAATCCATTCATTCAGGCACTACCCATGCACTCATCCAATGACCCAGGCACTACAGTTGCACTAATCCATTCCCTCAAGCACTACCCATGCACTCATGCAATGACCCAGGGATTACTCTTGCAGTCATCCTTTTACTCAGACACTACCCATGCACTCATACAATCACACAGGCACTGTCCCTGCATTCATGCAATCACACTGGCCCTACCCATGTACTTATGCAATCACTCAGGCACTACTCTTGCACTAAACCATTCACTCGGACACTACCCATGGACTCATCCATTCTCTCAGGCACTACCCATGCACTCATGCAATGACCCTGACATTACTCTTGCAGTCATCCTTTTACTCAGACACTACCCATGCACTGATCTAAGTACCCAGACATTACCCTTGCACTCATAAAGTTACTGAGGCACCACTCATGCACTCATCTAATCACAAAGACAGTACTTCTGCATTCATCCAGGCACTACCCATGCACTCATGCAATCACTCAGGCATTACTCTTGCACTCAAGCATTTACTCAGGCACTACCCATGCACTCATCCATTCACTCAGGCACTATCTATGCACTCATCCAATGGCCCAGGCATTACCATTGGACCCATGGTTCCACTGAAACACTACCCATACACTCATCCAATCACCCAGGCACTACCCCTGCACTCATGCAATCACCCAGGCACTACCCATGTACTCATGCAATTACTCAGGCACTACCCATGCAGTCACGCAATCACTCAGGCACTACTCTTACACTCAACCATTCACTCAGGCAGTACCCGTGCACTCAGCCATTACCTCAGGGACTATACATGCACTCATCCAATGACTCAGGCATTAGCCTTGCACTCATACTTTCACTCAGGTAGTTCCATGGACTCATACAATCACAGAGGCACTACCCCTGCACTCATGCAGTCACCCAGGCACTACCCATGTACTTATGCAATCATTCAGGCACTACCCATGCTCTTATCCATTCACTCAGGCACTACGTATGCACTCATCCAATGACCCAGGTATTACCCTTGTAGCCATCCTTCTACTCAACCACTACCCATGCACTCATCCATTCCATCAAGGACTACCCGTGTACTCATCCAATGGCCCAGGCATTAGCCTTGCACTCATACTTTCACTCAGGCACTTCACTTATGCTCATACAATCACCAGGCACTACCCCTGTACTCATTCAATCACTCAGGCACTACCCATTTACTTATGCAATCATTCAGGCACTACTCTTGCACTCAACTATTCACATAGGCACTACCCATGCACTCATCCATTCTCGTAGGCACTACCCATGCATTCATCCAATGACTGAGGCATTAGCCTAGCACTCATACTTTCACTCAGGTACTTCCCATGCCTATGCACTACCCTTGCACTGATTCAATCACCCATGCACTACCCATGTACTTATGCAGTCATTCAGGCACTACTCTTGCACTCAACCATTTACTCAACCACTACCCATGCACTCATTCATTCCATCAAGGACTACCCATGCACTCATCCAATGGCCCAGGTGTGAAATTCAATGAGAGGAGGTAGACTGTGAAGTAGCTTTTTCTTGATGATAGTTTTATTCCAAAGTTCAGTCAAGACAGGAACACAAGTAGTATTAAGTAAATCAGAAGAATAAGCTCCAAGTTAGCCCCACCGGGAGCAGCATCCCTGCTGCTCAGCCTACATACAGCAACTGACAGATACACTTAAACATACACAGGAGGAACATTCTATGACATCACAAGACTGGCTGAGCAGCAGAGTACAGAACACAGAGAAAGGACAAAGCAGAGAAGAAAGCAGGATACCACACACCTCCCTCCCTAACAGTGACAATAGCAAATAAGGAGGCGAGAGGTAAGAATGAGAGAATACAAAAGAGAAGAGAAAAGAAAAGCAAGTCAAAAGACGCAAAACAAACACACACACCCTTTCAACAGAGGGGAGAAGTGATTCATCACATTAAACATAAAGGAAATGGGTTTGAGCCCAGAAAAGTGTCCCAACACCCAGAACAACCAAAAAGTATGGCGAACAACAATAAATGCAAAGAATAAGTGAAAAAGTTCACTTAGCGTGGTTTGAGTTCACCACCAGACAAAGAACTTGGGAACATACGGTGCCCCCAAATCGAGCTTAAAAATTATGCTCACAACAAGTCACTTTAAATAAAGGTTTACCACCACAATAGTTTAGGACGCAAGCACAACGCAATCCCAGTACTAGAAAGAGTAAAAGGAATTGAGCACCTTAAAGGCCCATCACAAGAAAACATCAAATTTAAAAGAAACACTGTCAAAAATAGATAGAGCTAAATAACTTGCTCACCACACCAAAACAAAGAATTGAGCACCTTAATGGCTCAGCACCAAGAAAGTATAAACAGCATTGAGCACCTTAATGGCTCATCACAATAGTTTAGGATGTCCTGCACAAAGTAATCCTAGCACAAACAGAATTGAGCACCTTAAAGGCTCAGCACAATAGTTTAGGATGCCCAGCACAAAGCAATCCTAGCACAAACAGAATTGAGCACTTTAATGGCTCAGCACAATAGTTTAGGATGCCCAGCACAGAGCAATACTAGCATTAGAAAGAGTAAAAAGATTAGAGCACAAAGATGCCCTATCAACACGTAGAACTATTAAATGCAGTACAATACTATCAGTACAGGAGAACATCAACTGCAGTAACTGAATAAGCAACAACGAACTAGCTATGGAAAGAATGCAAATCCATCATGTCACCACAAAATACCTAAACACACAATTTAAATTCAGATTAGCAATATCGTTCACATGTGAAAATGCTATACATTCAAGACAATTTAATCTTCAAATACAGTAAAGTGTATTATTTCAATTAAAACAGGAGATCATTACACCGGTACTCGATCTAAGTACCCGGCTGTCCACCTGTTGGAAAGTAAAAGGTTATCACACAAAAGAATGTGCACAAACAAGGAGAAGAAATGAAAATGTTTCAAGATGTCAAAATGAAGCTGGGATTCAAGTTGTTCAGGACCTTTAAAAAGTCAAAGCATAGGCGGTCCTGTGCAGTAAAACCAAACAACAGAATGCAGCGGGATGTCACAGGATGGATAAGATTCGAAAAATAGTACCAGTAAGTCGGAATCAACCATGGAGATGCAGGAGACTGGTGCAGTCCCTCAATAGTTAAAGTGAAATCCTCGATCATGGCGTTTAACACAAAAGGGCAAAAGATCACCAACTTGCCATAACGTCAAAGGGCACGCCGAAGGAATGCAGATATCCGATGATTTATCTCGGTCTGCACTTGGTAGGAGAGATCCGGTTTAGGCTTCCCTGTAATGAAGTACGTCATCAGGGATACGATGTCGCGTAGACATGACGCGTCCACAGCATGCGCATGTCAGAGGAAGTTTGAGAGAAACGTCACGATACTCACAACACAGCCGGCGTGCAGCTCCATGGAACGTCACGAAGAGTCGAAGAGAAGAAACCAAGACAAGACGTCACGAAGCAAGATGGAACGTCAGAAGAAACTAATCCAGCCTCCCACCTGGCCACAAGGCACGAGGTAAGCTGCACGAGCGTGTCCGGATTCAAAAAATGCACTCACCGCTATTCCCTTGAAATACTGGGCAGATGACCACAGAACAAATTGCACGCACCATAGATAACTGCCACAGCAAAAAAAAACACAAGGAAGATAGGTCCAAAGAAAGGTTCCACACAAGATGCGCAGAATGAAGATAAATGCTAGTATAACATTTCGGATAAAATCCAAATAGATACCAGCACCCCAGTCACACGCTCCGATTTGAACAGTTTTCAGGAGCTTAATTGTTTGGCACTTGAAGACCAAACCAAATAAATCAAAAACAAATCCTTGATGCAGCGTCTTTTCCATAGGAGTACAGCCATGTTCACGTTGAAAATTGTATACATTAGAGGCAGTTGACGTGCTTCTGTCAGTCCAATAAGTAACGGTTTGATTCCACATAAACATACAAATTCGATGAAGGTTTAGTGTAGTTTTGTAATTCAAAAGTACATATCCATCAGTGCCAGTTCAACAGCGTATGTTTCAAGCATCAGTAGTGCCAAAGCCTTTAATGAATGACTCCAAAGAACTGTTACATCAAATGCCCTGGGCTGAGGCTGTCTGGTGGTAACTGACACCGGTGGGGCTCCCAGGGACATTTCATCATAATAAGGTTCAAATAAAAGCACACTTACAGTCTCTTGTTCTCAGTAAAATTCTTTTGTTCCATATGGGTCCTTTTCAGATCGTCACCAGTGTGAAATTCAATGAGAGGAGGTAGACTGTGAAGTAGTTTTATCTTGAGGATAGTTTTATTCCAAAGTTCAGTAAGGGCCACACTTTGGACCTTATTTGGACTACGTCTCCCGGTGCGCTACTAACAGATTGTAGACCATGTAGCCGGTCAGACCATTAGCTGATCAGTTTTGAGATCCCCGTGCCTAGTCGACCTAACCTCCTACCGCCAGTATGGAGAACGGTACGGAACTGGCACAAGATAGAAGACGTCAGTTGGAGGGAGGCACTACACGAGACAGTGCCCCCAGGGAAACAGTCTGGGGACCCGGATGTGGAGTATGAGAAATTCACGTGCCGGTTGAGGACAGCCATTGACATAGTGGCTCCCGCCCGGAGGGAAAAGATAATGAATAGAACGAAGGGCGCCCCGTGGTACTCGGCAGAATTAAGAGGGGAAAAACAGGCCCTTCGCCAGTGCGAAGGGCACTGGCGGAAATCATACGATCCGAAAGCCAGGGAGGAATATAAAGAAAAATTAGCTCTCTATAAAACATCTATTATCGCAACGAAATCTGCGTATTATGAGCTAAAGATCAGGGAAGCCACGGATACTCAGAAAGAGACCTTCAATGTGCTTAGGGAGTTGAGCCAAAAAAAAGAACAGAGGACGGTTGCCAACCCGGATCATTGCAATAAAATACAGGACTTTTTTTTAGCCAAAGACATCCTCATTGAGATAGGCAACACTAGTATAAGCCTGTGCCCCCTCTCAGTGGCAGATCCACCGGACTTCCAGGATGGGACGCTCGCAGGGTTTTCTGCTCTGGACTCAGATGGCTTAGCACACATCATAACCAAAGTGAAATCAAGGTCACCAGAAGACCCCTGCCCGCCGAGGGTGCTCAAAAGGGTCCTCCCTATGATAGAGCCAGAGACGCTCTCCCTGTTAAACCTCTCCTTGACATCGGGGAAGGTCCCTCTTAAATTTAAGGAAGCTACGGTGACCCCGCTGTTGAAGAAGGCTGGGGCGGACATTAACAACCTGAAGAATTTTTGACCTATTTCCAGACTTCCATTTCTGGCTAAAATACTTGAGCAACATGTACTCAGAGCACTGTCTTCTTTCTTGGAGGAACATCAGCTGCTACACGTCTGACAAGCGGGCTTCAGGGCCCACAACAGCACAGAGCTGGTGATGCTCTCAGTGCTGGATGAGTTGAGTGTAGGAGAGTAGGATCTGCCTCTTATGTTGCCCCCACTTTTTTTCTGATGTTTGCACTGGTTTCTGGCTATAGTCTGGCTGGGACCCTGCTAATCAGGGCCCCAGCCTCTCTGTTCTCTCTAAACGATTTGGAGTGCACTCTAGGTGCACTAGTGATTGGATACTGTGGTACCTTATGAGTCCCTAGTATATGGTACCTCAGGTACCAAGGGCATAGGTACTTCACAGGCCTACCAGGGGCTGCAGCATGTATTATGCCACCCCTGGGAAGCAGACTAAATCTGACACCACAGGCCTGCTACTGCAGCCTGGGTGAGGAAGTGCTAGCACCCCTCACTGAGATATAGGTCCCCTATATCTCTCCTACACACGCATATAAACCTATCAGTCACCCCTAAGGCAGGCCCCATCAATCCTGAGGGCAGGGTGCTTGGCTTCTATGTGAGGGGGTGCCTCTGCCTGAGCAGGGCTCCTCTGCAGCTCTCAGAGTCCATTCTCTGGTGCTGTTTGTGGATGTGGTTAAACCATATACTTTTAAGTGCATTATATCCTCACGGTAAAATGCTAACTTTGGAATGGCTGCATCGAAACATGTCGTGTTTGGTGTCAAACATCTTGGAATACTACCCCCTGCCAGTCCTGGCGGCGGGGGTAGCATTCCACCCTTCTAGAGGGATAGACATGTGCCTACTGTGGAAACGCAGTAGAATCCTGCAGAGCCCTGGCATCACAAAATGGATGCCACCAGTCACAGACACTGGGCTGCCCTCCTGCTGATGACCAACACTCGCAGTGGAGGAAGCCCAACAATAGATATCCTGTCCCAAGGGGTGTGACCACCTCCCAGACAGGGTTTAGTGTATTGGGGCTGGGTGGGTGCACTCTTAGAGTGCTTTGAAGTACTGCACTGGGGGAGCAGAAGGCTCCTCTGTGCATACCCCAGTTCAAACCGGCTCAGGGGCTACCTGCCCCTGCTCTGGCGTGAAACTGGACAAAGGGAAGTGGGTGTAGCCACCCACTCCCCTGACCCTCCCATAGGTAGGGTCATAGAGCTAGTCCCTCCCTTTCTTTTAGTATAAGAGGGGGAACCTGTGCATAGCACCCTAGATTTCCCTGGACGACGCTCTGAAGAAGAATCCCGGACCTTTGACGTTCCACTACCTTTGGAAGACTGAAGAATCTCCCTTGGAGTCAAGGAGTGACTCCCTGCTTGGCAGGCACCAAAAACTACAAACGACGGTCGCAAACTATGCCGCTCCCGCCGGAGTCCGAAGTCCCTGCAGCCCAAGAAGTGGATTTCCTGACTTCTCAAAGGCCATCGTGAGTCCCCAGCGAAGCTGAGGCCAGTGGACCCCAAGAGAAACGAGGAACCGTGACCCCTGGGTACCGTGCACTATTGTCAAGTGCAACCCCTTCACAACGTTCCACGAACTTTTGCTTTGGACCACATGTGGTCCTAGCCTCCCGCAGGAATCCCTCTGAAGATCAGAGGCCTACCACATCCCGAGTGACCGTGGGCCCCTGTGAGCGAATCCTCCTGAGGCGTCTTTGCAATCCCTTGCCAGCCGGCTTGTGGGTCCCCAGAAGACTTTCTAAAGAAACCAAAGGGCTCCCCTGGTTGCTCCAAGCCTGCCCTGACTTACCCTTGCTGTGTGAGTCCCACAGACCTTGCTGGTCTGCGCCATTGCCTCTTTGCACTTTCCCCGAGACTTACTGTTACCAAGGCTTGATGGCTTCAATCGAGTCGCCAACACCGCAGTAAGCTGCAGACATTGTGGGATAAGCCGAATCCAGCTCCTGGTTGTCATCGACGCCTCCTGGACCTCGTGGCTGAAGAGTCAAGGCACCTGTGAATGACCTGAATCTTGCAACAACGGTGGGCATCCATCTTCCTTGCCCCGAGTCACTGCCAAGTGACTTTGAACACTCTTCCCCTCTGCTTTCAGGTCTTCCATCTTCTGAATCCAGGCTTGGATTCCTCCGGACACTTCTCCTGTCGCCGCAAGCAGCAAGTCTTCACTGGCTCCCATTGAAAACGACGCCGCGACCCGACACCAAAGAACACCTATGCACCCGGCTCCCCTGGGTGAGGTAACTTCAGCACTACGGTGCTCCTGTGGGTGTGGGCCCTAGAACTACTTACCCTGTAAGTGACTTGCTTGTAGCTTCCCTCGAAATGTCCTAAAACTCTAATTTTCTAAGTGCGACAATTGTGCTGACTCGTACAGGGTTCGCGTCTGTGTTAGACACACCGCGTCCATCTCCTTTGTAACACTATCTAGAACTGTATCCTTCAACTCGTACTGTTCGCCTCGAACACACAAAGGGCCTGTAACACTGAGATCTCCATTGCACTGACTCGCAAAAGGTTCACGTCTGTGTTAGACACAGCGCGTCCATCTCCCTTGCAACTCTATCTGTAACCGTGTCCTTCGACTCGTACAAGGACCGATCGGTGTGTTCACCTCGAACACGCAAGGGACCTTTAACATTGAAATCTCAATCGCGTCTGAGTGCATAGACTCGCACAGGACTCGCACCGGTGTCAGGTCACCGCGTCCGTCCCCTGTGGGTCTCCTACAACTACCTGGGGTGGTTCTTGGGGGTCCCTCGGTTCTAGATGCCCTAGACCTAGGTCTAGCAAACTAAGATTGTGATATTCGATTGTGCTAAACTTATTTTGATAACATTTGACTTGTACATATGTTCCTGACCTCTAAGCTCATAAAGAGATTAGTAGAGAGTGTTTATTAATAAATACATATATATTTGATATATATACCTGTGTGGTGTCTTTTCATTTGGTGATTCAAGAGATTGTGTGGTAAAACAAGCTGCTTTACATTCCTTCAAGACTTAGCCTGAAGGCTGCTCTCCACAGCTACCACTAGGATAGCTTTCTATAAAGGTTGTCTTAAACCTATCTACCATAAGAGTCGAATTGTTCTGGTGCAAGGTGTCCACTTTAATTAGTGAACAGCATATGCCAGGCCAACTTCTCACATTGGTGGGCAGCGTGTGGGATTCCAGCTTGCTAATGTTTTACCATAAAATCTCTATTTGAATTACTAACTGAAAACCACTATAGGTACTCAAGGTACATATAAAGTCAAGCTTAGTATCAATAAGTTCTACTGAACTTAGAGCTGTGTGCCAAGGGATAGCACACCCTTTCTACAGCTCAAGCTAGTATTAGTAGGCCACAGACTAGTGTAGGTAGTACAACACTGCACATCACTAGAATGTCCTTAAAGGGTGGAACCAGTGGATCCACTCAGCCTCAGTATAAGGACATGGCTTTCTCCGACCTGAGAGCCATGTGTGTTGAAAGACACCTGAGGATAGGACAGAGTCCCTCAACCCTACACCTGATAGATCTGCTGACAGCAGATGATCTTAGATTGGCTCTAGGAGCTAATGGGTCTGAATCAGTGAGTGGGTCAATTACAGTATCTGGGTCAGATGATGAAAATCAGAATGACCAAGACTCTGTGATTGAAGGGCCAGGCCTCAAGGGGCCTGAAAAGGACAGAGGAATTCTCCCTAAGAGAGCTGACAGAGTGGAGGAGAGGCATAGGTCCCTTTCCAGGGAATCTGACCACTCTTATCACTCTGGCAGAGAATTTTTCCAACAGAGGAACTCATACTTTCCCATAAGAGAGACCTCCTCTGAAAGAATGTGCAAACTGCTGCAGTATGAGGAAGCATGAGTTGCCCTCAGAACCAAGCAGTTGGCACTGGATAGAGAAGCCCTGGAGATCCAGAGAGCTTCTAGAAGAGAGGGGTTAGAACCCCTTGGTGGCAGCAACAGTGTCCCGAAAGGCAGAGAATCTATTCCAGACCATAGGAACCTGAGCAAGGTTGTTCCTCCCTACCAGAGTGGGGATTATATCCACAAGTGGATAACTGCTATGGAGAGGGCCTGTAGAGTACATCAGGTCCCCCAAAAGCAGTGGGCAGCAATCTTGTGGCTCTCCTTTTCAGACAAAGGTAGAGACAAGCACCTCACTGTTAGAGAAGAGGATGCTGATGATTATGAAGTCCTGAAGAGTGCACTGATAGATGGGTTTGGCTTAACCACTGAGCAGTACAGGTTGAAGTTCAGAGACACCCATAAGGCACAGACTCAGGACTGGACTGACTTTGTTGATTGTGCAACCAAGGCTCTGGAGGGTTGGCTGGTTGGCAGTAGGGTTACTGATTTCAAGGGATTGTATAATCTGATGATGAGGGAACAGATCCTTAATAATTGCCAGAACCAGTTGTTGCATCAATACCTGGTGGACTCAGATCTGACCTCTCCCCAAGAATTAGGAAAGAAGGCAGACAAATGGGTCAGAACCAGGGTGAGGCAGAAACCCCAGAACCAAGGGGGTGACACCAAGAAGCAAGATCCTAAGGGCTCTGAGAAAGGTGGGGATAAGTCAAAAGACCAGAAGTCTTCACAAGGGCCCCAAAAATCTGCATCTGGTGGGGAGTCACAATCCAACAAGGGAAAAGGCCAAAAGAAGCCCTGGTGCAAATTCTGTAAACAGAAAGGGCACTGGACTTCTGACTGTAACAAGTCCAAAGACCAAACCACCACCACTCCTGCCCCTAAGGCAACTGTTCCCCCTAGCTCAGCTACTGGTGGAGGTGGTACGCAGAATAAGGGTGTAGTAGGGTTGACCCTGGGTTCTGAAGTGGACTCTGACCTAGTCAGAGTGCCCACTCAGGCAATGCTGATTTGTGAGGGAGACCTTAATATGTCCTTCCTAGTAAGCCCCAGTAATCTGGGCAAATACAAACAGCAGCCTGTAATAAATGGCAAACAGGCTTTGGCATTTAGGGACACAGGTGCTAGTGTCACCATGGTGGCAGAGGATCTTGTGGACCCTGGACAGATCATCCTGGGCGAAATGTACCAGGTAACCAATGCAAGCAATGTCAGGACCAACCATAGTCTGGCAGTTGTGAATTTCTCCTGGGGAGGGATAACTGGCCTCAAGAAGGTTGTAGTCAGTGCAGACCTCCCTGTCGAATGTCTATTGGGCAATGATCTAGAGACTTCAGCCTGGTCTGAAGTAGAGTTATGGACTCATGCTGAGATGTTGGGCATCCCTGCAGAGGTATTTGCTGTGACCAGGTCACAAGCAAGAATGCATGACACTGAACCAGCTCTGGATCCTGGAACAATGGACCAGATGCTTCCCAAGAGGAGGAGCAGTAGGGTAAAGGCAGTGCCTTCCCCTCTGTCTCAGATCACAGATTCACCCCCAGAGGGAGGTGAAGCAGATCCTGAAGAAGGAACTGCCCCAGAGGGACTTGAGCGTGATCAGGTTGAGTTCTTGGGGGCAGGGGCCCTTCTAGGGAAGATCTGAGTAAGGAGCAACAGTGCTGCCCCTCTCTTGAACCCCTCAGACAGCAGGCTGCTGCTGAGGCTGCTGGGAGTGCTAGTGGGTCCCATAAAGTTTATTGGGATGAGGGACTCCTATATTCTGAGGGTAGAGATCCAGCCCCTGGAGCCACCAGGAGGATGGTAATACCTCAGAAGTTTAGGGGTTCCTCTTGACCCTAGCACATGATATCCCTTTGGCAGGTCACTTGGGCCAAAACAAGACCTGGGACAGGCTTGTCCCACATTTTCATTGGCCACATATGTCAGAGGACACAAAGGAGTTTTGTCGCTCCTGTGTCACATGCCAAGCCAGTGGTAAGGCAGGTGGCACAACAAAGGCCCCCTGATACCACTACCTGTGGTGGGGGTACCCTTTGAAAGGGTTAGGGATTGACATTGTTGGTCCCCTTGACCCTCAAACTGCATCTGGGCACAGGTTTATCCTGGTGGTAGTGGATCATGCCACCAGGTACCCAGAAGCAATTCCCTTGAGGACCACCACAGCCCCTGTGGTGGCAAGAGCCCTCATTGGAGTCTTCTCCAGAGTGGGTTTCCCAAAGGAGGTCATTTCTGACAGAGGTGCCAACTTCATGTCAGGATATCTGAAAGCAATGTGGAAGGAGTGTGGTGTAACTTATAAGTTCACCACCCCCTATCACCCACAATGCAATGGTTTAGTTAAACGCTTCAACAAAACCTTGAAAGGAGTGATTAAAGGACTCCCAGAGAAGCTTAGGCGGAAATGGGACCTTCTTCTTCCTTGCCTATTGTTTGCATACAGAGAGGTTCCACAGAAGGGGGTTGGTTACAGCCCATTTGAGCTTCTGTTTGGGCATCATGTGAGAGGTCCATTATGTTTGGTAAAAGAGTGCTGGGAGTTACCTCTCAAGCCCCCCAAACAAGATGTGATGGACTATGTACTTGGTATCCGCTCCCGGATGGCTGAGTACATGAAAAGGGCAACCAAAACCTGGAGGCCAGCCAAGAATTACAAAAAGCTTGGCATGACCAAAGGCTGTACTGACTGTATACCAGCCAGGACAGAAGGTGTGGGTATTGGAGCCTGTGGCCCCAGCAGCCCTCCAGGACAAGTGGAGTGGCCCCCATACAATAGTTGAACAAAAGGGAGAAGTCACCTACCTGGTGAATCTTGGAACTCCCAGGAGCCCCGTGAGGGTGCTCCACGTCAACAGATTAAAGCCATATGTTGACAGGGCTGACATGGGCTTGCTCATGGCAACTGATGAGGACCAGGAGGAGGAGAGTGACCCTCTCCCTGACCTGCTCTCTCAGAACCCTGATGATGGGTCAGTAGATGGTGTTGCTTTGGCAAGCAGCCTCACTGACCATCAACAAACTGAGTGCAGACAAGTTCTGCAACAGTATAGACATATGTTTAGCCTGACCCCTAGTCAGACTTCCTGGTGCACCCATGAGGTGGACACTGGAGACAGTCTGCCTGTCAAGAATAAGATCTACAGGCAACCTGACCATGTCAGGGACTGTATGAGGACTGAAGTCCAGAAAATGTTGGAGTTAGGTGTAATTGAGCCTTCAGATAGCCCTTGGGCTAGCCGGGTAGTCCTGGTACCCAAGCCTCATACCCAGGGTGGTAAGAAAGAAATGAGGTTTTGTGTAGACTACAGAGGCCTCAATGCAGTCACTAGGACTGATGCCTATCCCATACCAAGGGCAGATGAGCTGATTGATACTTTGGCCTCAGCCAAGTATCTGAGCACGTTTGACCTGACAGCTGGCTACTGGCAGATCAGGTTAGCTGATGATGCAAAAGCCAAAACAGCATTTTCGACCCCTGGTGGGCACTACCACTTCGTGGTGATGCCCTTTGGATTGAAAAATGCACCTGCCACTTTTCAGAGGTTGGTGAATAAAGTTCTGACAGGGATGGAAACTTATTGCTCAGCTTATCTAGATGATATTGCTGTCTTTAGTTCCTCCTGGCAGGATCACCTGGTCCACCTCAGGAATGTTTTGGAGGCCCTGCAGAAAGCAGGCCTCACTATCAAGGCCACTAAGTGCCAGATAGGGCAGAGTCAGGTTGTATACCTGGGTCACCTTGTAGGTGGAGGCCAGGTTCAGCCTTTACAGAGCAAATTCCAAACCATAATGGAATGGGTTGCTCCAACCACCCAGACACAGGTGAGAGCCTTCTTAGGCCTGACTGGGTACTATAGGAGGTTTGTCAAGGGATATGGATCTATAGTGACCCCCTTGAATGATCTGACCTCAAAGAAAATGCCAAAAAAGTTCAGTGGACAGCTAGCTGTCAAAAGGCATTTGAAGACCTAAAGCAGGCCATGTGCACTGCCCCCATCTTACAGAGTCCAGACTACACCAAAAAGTTCATTGTCCAAACAGATGCTTCTGAGCTGGGTGTGGGAGCTGTACTATCTCAACTGAATGATGAAGGTCAAGACCAGCCAGTAGCTTTTATTAGCAGAAGGCTGACCCCTAGAGAGAAACGTTGGTCAGCTATAGAGAGGGAGGTCTTTGCTGTGGTGTGGGCCCTGAAGAAGCTGAGGCCATACTTGTTTGGCACTCACTTCATAATTCAGACTGACCACAAGCCCCTCCTATGGCTTAAACAGATGAAAGGTGAAAACCCAAAACTTTTGAGGTGGTCCATTTCCCTACAGGGGATGGACTATACAGTGGAACATAGACCTGGGACCCAACATGCCAATGCAGATGGACTCTCAAGGTATTTCCACTTTGAACACGAAGACTCAACTGGTCAAGGTTAGTTTAGTGTCCCTGCATTTGGGGGGTTGTGTAGGAGAGTAGGATCTGCCTCTTATGTTGCCCCCACTTTTTTCTGATGTTTGCACTGGTTTCTGGCTATAGTCTGGCTGGGACCCTGCTAATCAGGGCCCCAGCCTCTCTGTTCTCTCTAAACGATTTGGAGTGCACTCTAGGTGCACTAGTGATTGGATACTGTGGTACCTTATGAGTCTCTAGTATATGGTACCTTAGGTACCAAGGGCATAGGTACTTCACAGGCCTACCAGGGGCTGCAGCATGTATTATGCCACCCCTGGGAAGCAGACTAAATCTGACACCACAGGCCTGCTACTGCAGCCTGGGTGAGGAAGTGCTAGCACCCCTCACTGAGATATAGGTCCCATATATCTCTCCTACACACTCATATAAACCTATCAGTCACCCCTAAGGCAGGCCCCGTCAATCCTGAGGGCAGGGTGCTTGGCTTCTATGTGAGGGGGTGCCTCTGCCTGAGCAGGGCACCTCTGCAGCTCTCAGAGTTCATTCTCTGGTGCTGTTTGTGGATGCGGTTAAACCATATACTTTTAAGTGCATTATATCCTTGCGGTAAAATGCTAACTTTGGAATGGCTGCATCGAAACATGTCGTGTTTGGTGTCAAACATCTTAGAATACTACCCCCCCCGCCAGTACTGGCGGCAGGGGTAGCATTCCACCCTTCTAGAGGGATAGACATGTGCCTACTGTGGAAACGCGGTAGAATCCTGCAGAGCCCTGGCATCACAAAATGGATGCCACCAGTCACAGACACTGTGCTGCCCTCCTGCTGATGACCAACACTCTCAGTGGAGGAAGCCCAACAATAGATATCCTGTCCCAAGGGGGTGTGACCACCTCCCAGACAGGGTTTAGTGTATTGGGGCTGGGTGGGTGCACTCTTAGAGTGCTTTGAAGTCCTGCACTGGGGGAGCAGAAGGCTCCTCTGTGCATACCCCAGTTCAAACCGGCTCAGGGGCTACCTGCCCCTGCTCTGGCGCGAAACTGGACAAAGGGAAGTGATTGTAGCCACCCACTCCCCTGACCCTCCCATAGGTAGGGTCATAGAGCTAGTCCCTCCCTTTCTTTTAGAATAAGAGGGGGAACCTGTGCATAGCACCCTAGATTTCCCTGGACGACGCTCTGAAGAAGAATCCCGGACCTTCAATGTTCCACTACCTGTGGAAGACTGAAGAATCTCCCTTGGAGTCAAGGAGTGACTCCCCTGCTTGGCAGGCACCAAAAACTACAAACGATGGTCGCAAACTATGCCGCTCCCGCTGGAGTCCGAAGTCCCTGCATCCCAAGAAGTGGATTTCCTGACTTCTCAAAGGCCATCGTGAGTCCTCAGTGAAGCTGAGGCCAATGGACCCCAAGAGTAACAAGGAACCGCGACCCCTGGGTACCGTGCACTATTGTCAAGTGCAACCCCTTCACAATGTTTCACGAACTTGTGCTTTGTACCACGTATGGTACTAGCCTCCCGTAGGAATCCCTCCGAAGATCAGAGGCCTACCATGTCCTGAGTGACCGTGGGCCCCTGTGAGCGAATCCTCCTGAGGCGTCTTCACGATCCCTTGCCAGCTGGCTTGTGGGTCCCCAGAAGACTTTCTAAAGAGACAAAAGGGCTCCCCTGGTTGCTCCAGCCCTGCCCTGACTTACCTTTGCTGGGTGAGTCCCATAGACCTTGCTGGTCTGCACCATTGCCTCTTCGCACTTTCCCCGAGACTTGCTGTTACCAAGGCTTGATGGCTCCAATTGAGTCGCGGACACCGCAGTAAGCTGCAGACATTGTGGTATACGCCGAATCCAGCTCCTGGTTGTCGTCGACACCTCCTGGACCTCGTGGCTGAAGAGTCAAGGCACCCGTGAATGACCTGAATCTTGCGACGACGGTGGGCATCCATCTTCCTTGCCCTGAGTCACTGCCAAGTGACTTTGAACACTGTCCCCTCTGCTTTCAGGTCTTCCATCTCCTGAATCCAGGCTTGGATTCCTCCGGACACTTCTCCTGTCGCCGCAAGCAGCAAGTCTTCACTGGCTCCCATTGAAAACGACGCCGCGACCCGACACCAAAGAACACCTTTGCACCCGGCTCCTCTGGGTGAGGTAACTTCAGCACTACGGTGCTCCTGTGGGTGTGGGCCCTAGAACTTCTTACCCTGTAAGTGACTTGCTTGTAGCTTCCCTCGAAGTGTCCTAAAACTCTAATTTTCTAAGTGCGACAATTGCACTGACTCGTACAGGGTTCGCATCTGTGTTAGACACACCGCGTCCATCTCCTTTGTAACACTATCTAGAACTGTATCCTTCGACTCGTACTGAGTCCGATCGGTGTTCGCCTCGAACACACAAAGGGCCTGTAACACTGAGATCTCCATTGCACTGACTCGCACAAGGTTCGCGTCTGTGTTAGACACAGCGCGTCCATCTCCCTTGCAACTCTATCTGTAACCGCGTCCTTCGACTCGTACAAGGACCGATCGGTGTGTTCGCCTCGAACACGCAAGGGACCTTTAACATTGAAATCTCAATCGCGTCTGAGCGCATAGACTCGCACAGGACTCGCACCGGTGTCAGGTCACCGCGTCTGTCCCCTGTGGGTCTCCTACAACTACCTGGGGTGGTTCTTGGGGGTCCCTCGATTCTAGATGCCCTAGACCTAGGTCTAGCAAACTAAGATTGTGATATTCGATTGTGCTAAACGTATTTTGATAACATTTGACTTATACATATGTTCCTGACCTCTAATCTCATAAAGAGATTAGTAGAGAGTGTTTATTAATAAATACATATATATTTGATATATATACCTGTGTGGTGTCTTTTCATTTGGTGATTCAAGAGATTGTGTGGTAAAACAAGCTGCTTTACATTCCTTCAAGACTTAGCCTGAAGGCTGCTCTCCACAGCTACCACTAGAATAGCTTTCTATAAAGGTTGTCTTAAACCTATCTACCATAAAAGTCGAATTGTTCTGGTGAAAGGTGTCCACTTTAATTAGTGAACACCATATGCCAGGCCAACTTCTCACATTGAGGCTCGCAGCAGATAAGAAGGAATCATCAGCTTTGATCCTTCTGGATCTCTCACCGCATTCGACATGGTGAACCATACTCAGCTTTTGACCCGTGCTCGGCGGCTGGGAATCACTGGCAGAGTCTTCCAATGGATCACTTCCTTCCTGAAGGACTGGTCACAAAGGGTACAACTGGGGGAATGCTTATCCAGGAAGGGTGCCCTGCCATGTGGGGTCCCGCAGGGCTCTGTGCTATCCCCCCTGCTCTTCAACATTTACCTTCAGCCACTGGTTGAAGCACTGGCAAAAATGGACTGTCAGGTGTTCAACTACGCCAATGACACACAGTTAATCATGAGGATTGACAGCTTCTCACTGGCACAGTCCAACGTGCAAAATATTCTCCGGCTAACCATGAATTGGATGACCAATAATTCATTGAAAGTAAACCCTGATAAGACGGAGGTGCTTGCCATCACTGCAGGGGTTAACCCCCGGTCTAATGCCTTCTGGCCGCAAGAGCTAGGCACTACTCCGACACCGGTGCCAGTGGTGAAGAGCCTGGGCATTAGGTTGGAATCCAAGCTAACACTGAATAATCAGGTGACCACCGTAGTGGGGAGCTGTGTGAGCCTTATGAGGCAACTCCGGAGACTTGTACTCTTGCTGTCTTTTTCCACCTTGCGTACTGTGGTGTCGGCCTTAATTGTGTCATGCCTGGATTACGGTAACGCAGTATATTTAGGGCTACCTGACAAACTTTTGGGGAGACTTTAGGTGGTTATGAATGACGCAGCAAGACTGATTTTTAAGCTTCCGAGAAGAGCACATGCCACACCCCTGCTACAACAACTGCACTGACTCCCAATCAGGCAGAGGGTCAAGTTCAAGGGGCTGTGCGTTGCACATAAAGCCCTCCATGGAGCAGCACCCGGCTACATCAAAGACCGTCTGAAGAAATACGTGCCAGGACGATGCCTCCGATCGGCTGAGGCAAGCCTGCTGGCATGCCCACGCTTTGATAAAAATACTCTGGGGATCGTGCCTTCTCAGTTGTGATTCCTCAGCTTTGGAATAAGCTCCCGGACAGTCTGCACAGGGAAGCTACCTTACTCCCATTGGCGGACGCTCTGCGAGTGTTAGCTGCGGGATATGTCCTAGCTCTATGCCTGTTTTATTGTTACAAGTTATTGATTGTGCGAACTGAAATCTTACCTGTCGTTTGGTAAATAATGCTGCTGCCACCATCTGGTTCTAATTGCGCCGTGCGCTCAGCTAATTCTTTTTATCTACTTTTAAATTAGCAGCTTGTAGTCCTCGTTCCGCCACGGCTTGTGCCGGTTGAGCGGAGGGACGATAAGGCATACGACATCACTTCCGGTCATACGACCGGAAGTGCAATCAGCGCACTAGCTCCCGCATCCATCTTCAAGCCTACAAAAGGCGGGGCAGGGCGCGGACGTGCGCAGTGGACGCTCTGCGAGTGTTAGCTGCAGGATATGTCCTAGCTCTATGCCTGTTTTTATTGTTACAAGTTATTGATTGTGCGAACTGAAATCTTACCTGTCGTTTGGTAAATAGTGCTGCTGCCACCATTTGGTTTTAATTGCGCCGTGCGCTCAGCTAATTCTTTTTATCTACTTTTAAATTAGCAGCCTGTAGTCCTCGTTCTGCCCCGGCTTGTGCCGGTTGAGCGGAGGGACGATAAGGCATACGACATCACTTCCGGTCGTACGACCGGAAGTGCAATCAGCGCACTAGCTCCCGTATCCATCTGCAAGCCATCTTCAGGTCAAGCCCATTTAGGAAGGGTCTCAAGAGCTTCCTTTTCACTCAGGCATTTGGATAGGCTCATCCGGTGATGCGAAGCTTTGGGAAGCATGTTAGGCTCCAGGTTTAGGGTTTGTCTTAGTGCTTAGAGACCTGTTGGTGATTTGGCACTATACAAATAGAAATTAACAATAACAATAACAAGACAGGAACACAAGTAGTATTAAGTAAATCAGATGAATAAGCTCCAAGTTAGCCCCACCAGGAGCTGCATCCCTGCTGCTCAGCCTACATACAGCAACTGACAGATACACTTAAACATACACAGGAGGAACATTCTATGACATCACAAGACTGGCTGAGCAGCAGAGTACAGAACACAGAGAAAGGACAAAGCAGAGAAGAAAGCAGGATACCACACCAGGTATTAGCCTTGCACTCATACGTTTACTCAGGTACTTCCCATGTACTCAAACAATCACCAGGCACTACCCATGTACTCATTCAATCACCCAGGCACCTCCCATGTACTTATGCAATCATTCAGGCACTACTCTTGCACTCAACCTTTCATGCAGGCACTACCCATGCACTCATCTATTCTCTTAGGCACTACCCATGCACTCATCCAATGACCGAGGCATTAGCCTTGCACTCATACTTTCACTCAGGTACTTTCCATGCACTCATACAATCACCTATGCACTTCCCCTGCATGCATTCAATGACCCAGGCACTGCCCATGTACTTATGCAATCATTAAGGCAATACTTTTGCACTCAAGCATTCACACAAGCACTACCCATGCACTCCTCCATTCCCTCAAGGACTACTCATGCACTCATGCAATGATCCAGGCATCAGCCTTGCACTCATACTTTCACCCAGGTACCTCCCATACACTCATGGAATCACCCAGGCACTACCCCTACAGTCATTAAATCACTGAGGCACTACCCATGTACTTATGCAATCATTTAGGCACTACTCTTGCACTCTACGATTCACGCAGGCACTACCGATGCACTCATCCATTCACTCAGCCACTACCCATGCAGTCATCCAATGATACAGGGATTAATCTTGCAGCCATTCTTTTACTCAGGCACTCCCCATGCACTGATCTAAGCACTCAGTCATTACCCTTGCACTCGGGCACTACCCATGCACTCATCCAATCACCCAGGCAGTACCCCAGCACTTATGTAATCACCCAGGCGCTGCCCATGCACTCATGCAATCACACAGGCACTACTCTTGCACTCATCCATTCACTTAGGCAATACCCATGCAGTCATCCATTCAGTCAGCACTACCTATGCACTCATCCAATGATCCAGGCATTACCCTTGCACCCATCTGTCTGATCAGGCACTACCCATACACTCATCCAATCACCCATGCACTACTCCTGCACTCATGCATTCACCCAGGCACTACCTATGCAGTCATGCAATCACTCAGGCACTACTCTTGCACTAAGCCATTCCCTCAAGGACTACCCATGCACTCATCCCATGACCCAGGCATTACTCTTGTAGTCATCCTTTTACTCAGGCACTAGCCATGCACCGATCTAAGCAACCAGTCATTACCCTTGCACTCATAAAATCACTCAGGCACTATACATGCACTCATCCAATCACACAGGCAGTACCCCTGCCCTTATGCAATCACTCAGGCAGTGCACATGCACTCATGCAATCACTCAGGCACTACTCTTGCACTAAAGCATTTACTCAGGCACTACCCATGCACTCATCCATTCACTCAGGCACTACCTATGCACTCATACAATGACCCAGGCATTACCTTTGGACCCATGCTTCCACTGAAGCACTACTCATACACTCATCCAATCAACCAGGCACTACCCCTGCACTCATGCAATCACCCAGGCACTACCCATGCAGTCATGGAATCACTCAGGCACTACTCTTACACACTACCATTCACTCAGGCACTACCCGTGCACTCAGCCATTACCCCAAGGACTACCCATGCACTTATACATTCACCCAGGCAGTGCCCCTGCACTTATGCAATCACCCGGGCACTGCCCATGTACTCATCCAATGGCCCAGGCATTACCTTTTGACCCATGCTTCCACTGAAGCACTACTCATACACTCACCCAATCACCCAGGCACTACCCCTGCACTCATGCAATCACCCAGGCACTACCCATGCACTCATGCAATCACCCAGGCACTACCCATGCAGAAATGGAATCACTCAGGTACTACTCTTGCACTCAACCATTCACTCAGGCACTACCCATGCACTCAGCCATTACCTCAAGGACTACCCATGCACTCATCCAATGACTCAGGCATTAGCCTTGCACTCAGACTTTCACTCAGGTAGTTCTATAGACTCATACAATCACCAAGACACTGCCCCTGCACTCATGCAATCACCCCGGGACTACCTATGTGCTTATGCAATCATTAAGGCACTACTCTTGCACTCAACCATTCACTCAAGCACTACCCTTGCACTCATCCAATGACCCAGGGATTACTCTTGCAGTCTTTAGTTTACTCAGGCACTACCCACGCAGTGATCTAAACACCCAGTCATTACCTTTGCACTCATAAAGTCACTCAGGCACTACCCATGCACTCATGCAATCATCCAGTCATTACCCTTGCACTCAACCTTTCACTCAGGCATTACCCATGCATTGATCTATTCACCCATGCACTACCCCTGCTCTCATCTAATCACCCAGGCTGTACTCCTGTACTTATACAATGACTCAGGTACTACCCATGCACTCATTCAATCACTCAGGCACTACTCTTGCACTCAACCATTCACTCAGGCACTACCTATGCACTCATCCATTCCCTCAAGGACTACCCATTCATTCATCCAATGGCCCAGGCATTAGCCTTGCACAAATACTTTCACTCAGGTACTTCCCATGCACTCATAGAATCACCCAGGCACTACCCCTACAGTCATTCAATCACCGAGGCACTACCCATGTTTTTACACAATCATTCAGGCACTACTCTTTCACTCAACCATTCACTCAGGCACTACCCATGTACTTATACATTTACTCAGGCACTACCCATGCAGTCATCCAATGACCTAGGGATTACTCTTGCAGTCATTATTTTACTCAGGCACTACCCACACACTGATCTAAGCTCTCATTCATTACCCTTGCACTCAGGCTCTACCCATGCACTCATCCAATCACCCAGACAGTACCCCTGCACTTATGTAATCACCCAGGCACTGCCCATGCACTCATGCAATCACTCAGGCACTTGTCTTACACTCAACCATTGACTCAGGTACTACCCATGCACTCATCCATTCACTCAGGCACTACCTATGCACTCGTCCAATCACCCAGACATTACCCCTGCACTCATGCAATAACCCAGGCACTACCCATGCACTCATGCAATCACCCAGGCACTACCCATGCAGTCATGCAATCACTCAGGCACTGCTCTTGCACTCAACCATTCACTCAGGCAGTACCCATGCACTCATACATTCACTCAGACATTATCCATGCACTCATCCATTCACCCAGGCACTACCTATGCACTCTTCCAATCACCCAGGCAGTACTCCTGCACTTATATCATCACTCAGGCACTACCCATGCACTCATGCAATCACTCAGGCACTATCCTTGCACTCAACCATTTACTCAAACTCTACTCATTTACTCTTCCAATCACTCAGACACTACATACACACTCATGCAATCACACAGATACTATCTATTGACTCATGTATTCATACAACATATAGCTTTTCTTTTTTAAAGCAGAATAGGTGGCTCCATAAGAACCGTTTTTTTTCTTCTTTTTCAAAAACTATTTTATATTTTTTAATTTTTTAAACTATTTTGTAGTTTTGTTTGTGTTTTTACATTTTTAAATTGAAAATGTAAAGAAAAAAACTAGCACAAAACACTGTGCATAACTACAGGAACAAAAAAAAACAATGGTGGTTGTTTCTAGTGTCCAGCATTGTTTGCACAACCTGCTCCCCCACACTCAAAACAGTTACACACTTTGGACACAAGAATGCAACTTTTGCAAAATCAGGCAGAGATGGTGGAATACTCTGCAGCTTGTCACCAGGTTTTACTTTAGATGACTGCACCTCTTGCCCTTCCTCAGTAGTGTTGAGTCTTACATACATACATATATATATATACATTCATATATATTACCTACTGGCGGTCGCCAGTAGGTAGTTATAGTTAGGACCTCGTTTCTATTCAAATAGCGTTTTTTCTTTTGCCAATATCTTTGGCGCCGTTTGACGAATTTTTGTGAAATTTTCAAAATTAGTGGCCCGCTCCGGTCAGCTCCTGTCTTGAAAGTTTTGGGGTGATTTGTCAAGCGGGGGCCGAGAAAAAAGGGGGGTCCCAAAACGTGTTTACCCCATGTTAATTTCCATAGGAAACTTTAGACAAAGCTACAGCACGAACTGCTGAACGGAATTACACCAAATTTGGCAAAAAGATAGGTCTTGGTTCAGAAAGAGTCCTTCTTTTAAATGGTGTAAATCCGTTCAGTAGTTCCTGAGAAATTAGAAAAAGAAAAATATCGATATCTGAGCACCGCGACTCCTCCCGGGCACGAGCTTCACTCTGATTGGCTGCCAGCACTCTAAACCAGAACGTGTTGGCAGCCATCTTGTGACTCGGTAACCAAGTCACAAGAAAAGAGTAAAAAAAAGGTAAAAAACAAGAAAAGGGGGCAGGGTAGAAAGACCTTGACCCCCTAGGCCTGCTCAGGGCCAAAAAAAGCATTTTTTTAAAAACAAAATCAGCAGAATTCGTGCTGGGTGTGCGAATCCTGCCAAAAAAAAACAAAAACGAAGCGCGGGCTAATGCGCTTCATTACTAAAAAAGCCCCCGGGTGGGCCAGGTCCCGGGGGCAATATAAAATTAGGGTGTGGGGGCCTGCGGGGGCCCCCACAGCCCCGGGGACCGCCACCACCCCGGGGCTTATTAATTTGGATGTGGGGGGGCACGTGGCCCCCTCGCAGCCCCGGGGACCGCCACCTCCCTGGGGCTTCCTTAATAAATGCGTGAGGGGGTCCTAACCCCCCCAGCCCCGGGGACCGCCACCTCCCTGGGGCTATAAATAATAATTAGTGTGGGGGGCTCAAGCCCCCCCACACTGCCCCAGGGACCACCACCTCCCAGGGGCACTTAATATTCAAATTCAGGGGTCTGTTATGGACCCCCGGCCCCGGGGACCACCACCTCCCCGGGGCTCCTGCCCTGTCCCGCCCTGTCATAGCAAACTCTGCTTTGCTTCATTGAAGCAAGAGCAGGAAAACCTGCTCTCGCTTCAATGAAGCAAAGCAGGATTGATTTTGAGCAAAGGGAACTGCATGTCAGCAGCTCCCCTTGCTCAAAAGCAATGCCGGCTCCCGCAGGAGGTGGGGAGCCGGAGGGACCGTGGGGGCATTGGGGCTCCCCCCACGGTCCCCTACGGTAAGGCCAGGCCCCAGGGGATGGGGTCCCCGGGGCCAGAAGTGGCCTGGGATGGGGCAAAGCGGCCCCCCACCCCAATAAATTAGATATTTTTTTAATTTTTTTTAAACCAAAAGGTCGGCCCCAGGGGATGGGCCCCCGGGGCCACAATTGGCCTGAGGAGGGGGGCCACGCGGCCCCCCTTCAAAAAATAAATAAAAAATAAATAAAAAGGCTTACAGGCCCCGGGGGAAGAGGTCCTCGGGGCCACAATTGGCCTCCAAAATAAATAAATAAATAAATAAAAAGGCTGCCAGGCCCCGGGGGATGGGGTCTCCGTGGCTAATAATGGCCTCAGGAGGGGGGCCACGCAGCCCCCTCCTTTAAAAAAAGTATTAAACATGTGGCCATGCCCCGGGGGATGGGGTCCCCAGGGCCAAAATTGGCCTCAGGAGGGGGGCCATGCGGCCCCTTTCCCATTTTTTTTTTATAAAAACGGGTCAGGCCCTGGGGGATGGGGTCCCCAGGGCCCCAAATATTGTAAAAGAAGGGGGGCCACATAGCCCCGCTTCTAAAAAAATAAAATAAAAAAAAGCTGGCATCTCGCCGGAGGCCCCGCCCCCTCCCTGCAGCACTCTGCAATCGCGCCCCCTGGCGCGTTCTAAGTTGGGGTATTAAGTCCCCTTCATTCCTGAGGGTCCCTGGGGGCCAACTAGCCCACCAGGTACCTTCAGTATGCGCCACAGAGCTGCGTTGCAGAGAGGTGGTTCGAGGCCACACCCCTTTTTACACCACTCTGCAAACGCGCCTCTTGGCGCACTGGTGGTGGGGCGATGAGGTCCTCTTGTGTCCTGAGGATGTCCTTTGAGATGTCATCAGTGATGTCATCAGTGATGTCACTGACCATGTCATGAGTGATGTAATATGTGACGTCATCAGCAGTGCATTGCGGGGGCGCAAGTTATAGTTAGCTGAACTAACTATAACGGCTGAATTCCACTGGTCTTGTACGAGTGAAATGTCCAACTAACTATAACGTCCCTGAAACCTGTGTTTTTCTTTAGTGAATATATATATATACCAATGGGAGAGGTGTAGGATAATATTCAAATGAGGGTGTGGCAGCATCCGTGACTCTGAGGCATCTGAAGAAGGCGATCCCAGCTGAAATGCATTATGCCCGAGCATGTGTCCATTAAAGAGCTTCTCTTGAATTTCCCCGTGTGGCCTCTTCCTACAGTTTACTGGAGGTTTTCATTGGATATATTCGCGCCGGCCAGAGGCGCTTCAAGAGGCCCCGCTTCACAAGTGGCTGGAGAGAATACTGGCATCTGCTTCTGCAGTTTAATTTTTCGTCAAAGGATTGGCATCCTTCCGGCCTGCCTCAGCAAGTCAGGATAAGTAAGGGCTGCTGCCAGGAGCAGCTCGTCACTATACGAGGAGCTAAAATCACTGAATTTACAGCTCACAGCCCGACGGACTTTTGACTTGGGGGCTGAAGCGTTTGGGGACTCGATGAAGCTAAGGGGCACATACTTACCGGATAACTTAAATTGTAACACATCGTGATTTGCCCTACATCGACCCATCCACAGGGATCCATGCCATCCAGGTTCCCCGGTAACAGCCTCCCAGCAAGATGAACTCTGGGAGTTGCAGTTTGTACCAAGCAGCAACTGAAGGGCGTTGTCATCATCAGGGGTTAAGGTGCTCCCACCAATGGGAGAGGTGTAGGATAATATTCAAATGAGGATGTGGCAGCATCCGTGACTCTGAGGCATCTGAAGAAGGCGATCCCAGCCGAAATGCATTATGCCCGAGCATGTGTCCATTAAAGAGCTTCTCTTGAATTTCCCCATGTGGCCTCTTCCTACAGTTTACTGGAGGTTTTCATTGGATATATATATATATATATATATGTACTGGCGGTCGCCAGTAGGTAGTTATAGTTAGGACCTATTTTCCATAGGAAATTCACAACATTTTTTTTCCAATAACTTTGGCGCCGGTTGATGAATCTTCGCAAAATTTTCAAAACTCGTGGGGCACTCTGGTGTGCTCCTATCCTGAAAGTTTCGGGATGATTCGGCAAGCGGAGGCTGAGAAAAAATGGGGGTCCCAAAACATGTTTTCCCCATGCAATTTTCCATAGGAAACTTTAGACACGGCTACAGCCCGAACTGCTGAACGGAATTACACCAAATTTGGCAAAGAGGTAGTTCTTGGTTCAGAAAGAACCCTTTTTGTTAAATGGTGTAAATCCGTTCAGCAGTTCCTGAGAAATTTGAAAAAGAAAACATATCGATATCTGGGCAGAGCCTAACCACACATGTCATCGTGAGATCTGATTGGCTGTCAGCACTTCGTCCTGGAATTGCTGGCAGCCATCTTGGGACCAATATAAATGATAGTACCCCATTGAAATGCATTGTAGTGAATCGAAGATTTTGAGAGTTACCAAAAGGAGAACTATAAAGGGTGATAACATACTTTAGTTACATTAGAATTCATTTGTTGATGGTACCATACTAATTTCAGGAATTGTGGTGTGTTCTAAGGTGATTTTACCCTGTGAAAAACCTTCTGCTGGGATATCATGAATCATGTTTGAGAGAAAACTATCTTCACATGCTTGTCCCATACAGTTTTGGAAGGTGCTCCAGAAGCTAAAATGAGAGCATTTTCTGTAAATTCACATTATCTTTCTCAGTCATGTGAGAATGAAGTCTGACATTCTCAGTAAAACATGTACATCCAACAAGGGCAGAGACTGTCAGTTGATTCCTTTGTGTTCTACTGCAGCTTCCCAGAGTGTTCTAAAGAACAACTAGAGCGCTAACAGTCTTACTTAAGACAAAAGTATGGCACACCTGAAGCCATCTTGATTGGAATAAACTGGTAACACTTAAAACATTTAATTTAAAAAGGAACAAAATGAGGGGGTTCATTTTGCCATAGAAATTATGGTTAGTGCTGTAGAAAGAAAAATTAGGACATGTGTTAAGTGAGATCTCAAATATCTTCCTGTTATATTTCAACAGGAGCAGCCTGTCAGTTGATGCCTTTGTGTTCTACTGCAGCTTCCCAGAGTGTTCTAAAGAACAACTAGAGCGCTAACAGTCTTACTTATGACAAAAGTATGGCACACCTGAAGCCATCTTGATTGGAATAAACTGGTAACACTTAAAACATTTAATTTAAAAAGGAACAAAATGAGGGGTTCATTTTGCCATAGAAATTATGGTTAGTACTGCAGAAAGAAAATTTAGGGCATGTTTTAAGTGAGATCTCAAATCCTCTTCTATTTCATTAGAAAATTCTGACATGCAGACTGAAACAATCACTTTCAATACCAGCAGTAGACTTCCAGTTAACTCCTTGGTGAGCAGTAGCTTTACTACAGTGATCTAATGAACAACTAGAGTGCTAACATTCTGAATTTATGGCAAATGTGTGACACATCTGAATGCCTTCTTGATGGAATCAAAGTAAACAACTGAAAGCATTTCCTACTGAGGAGACTGTAGTAAATGACGAAATTAGGAAACTTCATAACAAATAAGTCTCCCAAGATGGCCACCAGAGAAAAAAGAGCCCAAATGTAGCACAAATATCACCCAGAGGTAGCCCACGTATAACCCAATGACAGAAGTGTGCAAAACACTTTTTATTTTTAGTTTTTTTGCAGTTTTATATAGTGCAGACTGGTCAGGTATTGGAGTGCTTTACATGAGGATTGGTTACATCACACAAGGATAAATTCATGTTGGTTGACCCCTACACTACCCAAACACCACTGCACTACCCTAAACCCTAAAACACTACCCCCAGCACGACCCCCTTCACTACCCAAACACAACTGCACTACCCTAAACTCAAAAACACTACCCCCAGCACGACCCCCTACACTACCCAAACACCACTGCACTACCCTAAACCCTAAATCTATCCCCTACACTACACAAATACCACTGCACTACCCTAAACCCTAAAACACTAGAACCCAGCACGACCCCCTACAGTACACAAACACCACTGCACTACCCTAAACCCTAAAACACTACCCCCTACACTACACAAACACCATTGCACTACCCTAAACCCTAAAACACTACCCCCAGCATGACCCCCTACACTACACAAACACCACTGCACTACCCTAAACCCTAAAACACTACCCCAGCACGACCCCCTACACTACCCAAACAGCACTGCACTACCCTAAACCCTAAAACACTACCCCCAGCACGACTCCCTACACTACCTAAACACCACTCCACTACACTAAACCCTAAATCTACCCCCAGCATGACCTCCCACACTACACAAACACCACTGCACTACCCTGAACCCTAAAACACTACCCCCAGCACGACCCCCAACACTACCCAAACACCACTGCACTACCCTAAACCCTAAAACACTAACCCCAGCATGACCCCCTACACTACCCAAACACCACTGCACTACCCTATCCCCTAAAACACGACCCCATACACTACACAACCACAACTGCACTACCCTAAACCCTAAAAAACTACCCACAGCATGACCCCCTACACTACACAAACACCACTGCACTACCCTAAACCCTAAAACACTACCCCCTACACTACACAAACACCACTGCCCTACCCTAAACCCTAAAACACAACCCCTGCATGACCCCCTACACTACACAAACACCACTGCACTACCCTAAACCCCCTACACTATACAAACACCACTGCATTACTCTAAACCCTAAAACACTACCCCCAGCACGACCCCCTCACAACACAAACACCACTGCACTACCCTAAACCCTAAATCGACCCCAGCACGACCCCCTACACTACCCAAACACCACTGCCATACCCTAAACCCTAAAACACTACCCCCAGCATGAACCCCTACACTACCCAAACACCACTGCACTACCCTAAACCTTAAAACACTACCCCCAGCACTACCCCCTACACTACACAAACACCACTGCACTACCCTAAACCCTAAAACACTACCCCAGCACTACCCCCTACACTACCCAAACACCACTGCACTAACATAAACCCTAAAACACTACCCCCAGCACAACCCCCTATGCTACACAAACACCACTGCACTACCCTAAACCCTAAAACACTACCCCCAGCACGACTCCCTACACTACCCAAACACCACTGCACTACCCTAAACCCTAAATCTACCCCCAGCACGACCCCCTACACTACCCAAACACCACTGCACTACCCTAAACCATAAAACACTACCCCCAGCATGACCCCCTACACTACACAAACACCACTGCACTACCCTAAACCCTAAAACACTACCACCAGCATGACCCCCTACACTACTCAAACACCACTGCACTACCCTAAACCCTAAAACACTAACTCAGCACGACCCCCTACACTACCCAAACACCACTGCACTACCCTAAACCCTAAATCTACCCCCAGCACCACCCCCTACACTACCCAAACACCACTGCACTACCCTAAACCCTAAAACACTACCCCCAGCACGACCCCCTACACCACCCAAACACCACTGCACTACCCTAAACCCTAGAAAAGAAACCCCCACCCCATGCCCAATCCCCCTTACCTCTCACTCCTCGTGGTTCCTCTCTCCTCGTGGTTCCTGCTTCACGTCGTCTCTGAGGGGCGGTGCACGTCGTTGTGAGGAAACGGAACAGCCTCTGTTTCCTTACAACGACATGGATCGTCTACATGTTTTTTAGAACGCATGGTCATTTACCATGCATACCTTTACAACAAAATTAGTTGTAAAGGCATGCGTGGTAAATGACCATGCGTTCTAAAAAAATGCATAGTAATGACTTCGTGATGTACAACGCATGCGTGGTAATGCATGCATTTTAATGGTATCGCAAAGTAAAAAAGTCGTTGTAACGGCTGTTTACTGATCGAAGCTGACCCCTGTTCTTCAGTGAGATGTTTATTTGATTAATTAGGAGGAAGGAATGTGTTTTTTTTACCGAAAAGTGCATTCCCGGCTGTTGTATTGTGAAAGTGTCCGCGTGGCCTGGTTTCACTTCCGGTGAGAGAGTGGAAGAGTCTGTTTGGATCTAAAGGAGTTCTGTTGTTGGACGGGCCGGCGCGACATGTCATCAGAAAACATAGCTAATAGAAAGCGTCCTCCCTGAAGTGTGGAGCAGTGCCATGAGAGGTCAACGAGTGTGCGTCCCACCGCAGTATGACCGTACCGCGTGACCCATGTGCCACCTCCAGGGTACGGGAGGCAGAAGCGGCATCGCAGGTCCTCTTGAAGACCGTTGTAGCACTAATTCTACATTTTGGTACTAGGGCATTTTAACTTTGTTGTTCCTGCCAGATACAAAGAGAAGATCCTGTGTTATTCAGTGCCCTCGTTACCTTTTTGTGGGTTGTGGTGCTTGTCACTTCGCTGCCCCGCCGGTGCACACGACTGGGCACCCCACCTCGTGTGCCATCTGCAGGGCCTCTGCCCTCGGATCACTGGTTTCGGTTTCTGGAGTGGCAACATAAACAGTTGCTCCCAAAGGACTAGCCTGAACACTTAGGTGAATATCCCCTGCACCAGCATTCCACGGAAATTCTTTCCTAGCTCTCCCACGTCAACGAGGACGTCATAATAGCATGGCTCCGCTCGCGACACCGTATGACGTCATCGGAGCCATAAGAGAACCTCGTCGGCGTGCTGACGTCAGTTCCACCCATTTTTGTCCGTGCCACCGAGGCAAACAGGGGACCGAGACATTTTCACATGTATACATAGTATAATAAATATATATATATTCACTGAAAAAACCATAGGTTTCAGGCACGTTATAGTTAGAAATTAGCATTTAAAAAACCTTAGAAATTCACTGAAAAAACCATAGGTTTCAGGCACGTTATAGTTAGAAATTAGCATTTAAAAAACCTTAGAAATTCACTGAAAAAACCATAGGTTTCAGGGGTGTTACAGTTAGTTGGACATTTCACTCGTACAAAACCATAGAAATTCCCCCGTTATAGTTAGTTCAGCTAACTATAACTCGCGCGCCCGCAATGCACTGCTGATGACGTCACATATTACATCACTCATGACATGGTCAGTGACATCACTCATGACATCACTGATGACATCTCAAATGACATCACTGATGACATCATCCAGTGAATGTGTGTTTTTCTGAAAATTAAATATGTTTTATATATGTATATCTCAAGGTCGATGGAAGAATAAATGGGTATATAAGTGTCTAAATGGATGATTTTGTTTTGTAAAATTGATTGTATAACTGACTAAGTGTATCTTAGTGAATACATGGGTTAGTGAGTAATGTTTAAATATGAAAATATCTGTATCAGTCTCTCACTTTGTGTATAGGTGGCTGCATGGGTTGGTGAGTAGCTACATGAGTGTCTATATGGGTTATTAGTTGGTTTTTTCAGTATCAGTATGAGTGTCTGAGTGTCTGTATGGTTCGGTGGGGGTATTACTTAGTGCATAGATGCATGAATGAGTGACTCACTGTTTGTATGTGTTGAAGACAGCATGTGTGCAGGACTGTATAGGTGGATGAGTATGTGTATGGGTGTGTTAGTGAGTGAATGACTGTCTCAATAGTGTCTTTATGAGTAACTACATATGTTTTAAACTAGTATATGTGAGTATTGGTGTATATAAGTGAGTATATGTGAGAGTGAGAGATTGGAAGAGTTCCTGTACAAATAAGTATGTGTTTCTATAAGTGATTGTTTAAGAGAGTAAGTATGTGTAAGTTTCTGTAGAAGTAAGTGTGGTAGTGTGTGTATAACTGTATATGCAAGTAAATGGATGTTTGGTACTTTGTTTGCATGTGTGACTATGTGTGTGAGTAACTCTATGGATGAGTAGCGGTGTGTAACAGGATGTATAGGTGTATGAGTACATATGATGAGTGAGTACATGTATGAGTGACTGTATAGGGACTGTTGGTGAATGAGTGGATGTGTGTGTAGATCTTGGAATTACTGAATAGGTGTGTTGTAACTGGTATTGGTATGTCCATTGTTTTGAAAATGTTAGTTTGTATTTTTGAGTGTGTGTATCAAAGGTTATATTAGGGTGAGAGGAGGTCTGCCACTCTATCACAAGGATGATGTCATCAGTGATGTCATCAGTGATGTCATTTGAGATGTCATCAGTGATGTCATGAGTGATGTCACTGACCATGTCATGAGTGATGTAATATGTGACGTCATCAGCAGTGCATTGCGGGCGCGCGAGTTATAGTTAGCTGAACTAACTATAACGGGGGAATTTCTATGGTTTTGTACGAGTGAAATGTCCAACTAACTATAACGCCCCTGAAACCTATGGTTTTTTCAGTGAATTATCTACTTGCGGTCGCCAGTAGATAGTTATAGTTAGGACCTATTTTCCATAGGAAATCCGCAACATTCTATTTGAAATAACTCTTGCGTCGGTTGACGAATCTTCGCGAAATTGTCAAACTTTATGGCCCGCTTTGGTCCGCTCCTACCCTGAAAGATTCGAGGTGATTCGTCAAGCGGGGGCCGAGAAAAAAGGGGGGTCCCAAAACGTGTTTTCCCCATTCATTTTCCCATAGGAAACTTTAGCCACGGCTACAGCCCGAACTGCTGAACGGAATTACACAAAATTTGGCAAAGAGGTAGTTCTTGGTTCAGAAAGAACCCTTTTTGTTAAATGGTGTAAATCCGTTCAGTAGTTGCGGAGAAATTAAAAAAATAAGAGTCAACAAATCAATTTCCCATAGGAAAATTTATGCAAGGCTACAGCCCGAACTGCTGAACGGAATTACACCAAATTTGGCAAAGAGGTAGTTCTTGGTTCAGAAAGAACCCTTTTTGTTAAATGGTGTAAATCCGTTCAGTAGTTGCTGAGAAAATCAAAAGTAAAAACACATATATATCTGGGCGGAGCCTAACCACACATGTCATCGTGAGATCTGATTGGCTGTCAGCACTTCATCCTGGAATTGCTGGCAGCCATCTTGGGACCAATATAAATGATAGTACCCCATTGAAATGCAGTGTAGTGAATCGAAGATTTTGAGGGTTACCAAAAGGAGAACTATAAAGGGTGATAACAGACTTTAGTTACATTAGAATTCATTTGTTGATGGTACCATACTAATTTCAGGAATTGTGGTGTGTTCTAAGGTGATTTTACCCTGTGAAAAACCTTCTGCTGGGATATCATGAATCATGTTTGAGAGAAAACTATTTTCACATGCTTGTCCCATACAGTTTTGGAAGGTGCTCCAGAAGCTAAAATGAGAGCATATTTTCTGTAAATTCACATTATCTTTCTCAGTCATGTGAGAATGAAGTCTGACATTCTCAGTAAAACATGTACATCCAACAATGGCAGAGACTGTCAGTTGATTCCTTTGTGTTCTACTGCAGCTTCCCAGAGTGTTCTAAAGAACAACTAGAGTGCTAACAGCCTTACTTATGACAAAAGTATGGCACACCTGAAGCCATCTTGATTAGAATAAACTGGTAACACTTAAAACATTTAATTTAAAAAGGAACAAAATGATGGGGTTCATTTTGTCATAGAAATTATGGTTAGTGCTGTAGAAAGAAAAATTAGGACATGTTTCAAGTGTGATCTCAAATATCTTCCTGTTATATTTCAACAGGAGCAGCCTGTCAGTTGATGCCTTTGTGTTCTACTGCAGCTTCCCAGAGTGTTCTAAAGAACAACTAGAGCGCTAACAGTCTTACTTATGACAAAAGTATGGCACACCTGAAGCCATCTTGATTGGAATAAACTGGTAACACTTAAAACATTTAATTTAAAAAGGAACAAAATGAGGGGGTTCATTTTGCCATAGAAATTATGGTTAGTGCTGTAGAAAGAAAAATTAGGACATGTTTTAAGTGAGATCTCAAATATCTTCCTGTTATATTTCAACAGGAGCAGCCTGTCAGTTGATGCCTTTGTGTTCTACTGCAGCTTCCCAGAGTGTTCTAAAGAACAACTAGAGTGCTAACAGCCTTACTTATGACAAAAGTATGGCACACCTGAAGCCATCTTGATTGGAATAAACTGGTAACACTTAAAACATTTAATTTAAAAAGGAACAAAATGAGGGGGTTCATTTTGCCATAGAAATTATGGTTAGTGCTGCAAAAAGAAAATTTAGGGCATGTTTTAAGTGAGATCTCAAATCCTCTTCTATTTCATTAGAAAATTCTGACATGCAGACTGAAACAATCACTTTCAATACCAGCAGTAGACTTCCAGTTAACTCCTTGGTGAGCAGTAGCTTTACTACAGTGATCTAATGAACAACTAGAGTGCTAACATTCTGAATTTATGGCAAATGTGTGACACATCTGAATGCCTTCTTGATGGAATCAAAGTAAAAAACTGAAAGCATTTCCTACTGAGGAGACTGTAGTAAATGAGGAAATTAGGAAACTTCATAACAAATAAGTCTCCCAAGATGGCCACCAGAGAAAAAAGAGCCCAAATGTAGCACAAATATCACCCAGAGGTAGCCCACGTATAGCCCAATGACAGAAGTGTGCAAAACACTTTTTATTTTTAGTTTTTTTGCAGTTTTATATAGTGCAGACTGTTCAGGTATTGGAGTGCTTTACATGAGCATTGGTTACATCACACAAGGACAAATTCATGTTGGTTGACCCCTACACTACCCAAACACCACTGCACTACCCTAAAACCTAAAACACTACCCCCAGCATGACCCCCTTCACTACCCAAACACAACTGCACTACCCTAAACTCAAAAACACTACCCCCAGCACGACCCCCTACACTACCCAAACACCACTGCACTACCCTAAACCCTAAACCCTAAATCTACCCCCTACACTACACAAATACCACTGCACTACCCTAAACCCTAAAACACTAGAACCCAGCACGACCCCCTACAGTACACAAACACCACTGCACACCGCTAAACCCTAAAACACTACCCCCAGCATGACCCCCTACACTACACAAACACCACTGCACTACCCTACACCCTAAAACACTACCCCAGCACGACCCCCTACACTACCCAAACACCACTGCACTACCCTAAACCCTAAAACACTACCCCCAGCACGACTCCCTACACTACACAAACACCACTGGACTACCCTAAACCCTAAAACACTACCCGCAGCACGACTCCCTACACCACCTAAATACCACTGCACTACACTAAACCCTAAATCTACCCCCAGCATGACCTCCCACACTACACAAACACCACTGCACTACCCTAAACCCTAAAACACTAACCCCAGCATGACCCCTACACTACCCAAACACCACTGCACTACCCTATACCCTAAAACACGACCCCGTACACTACACAAACACAACTGCACTACCCTAAACCCTAAAACACTACCCACAGCATGACCCCCTACACTACACAAACACCACTGCACTACCCTAAACCCTAAAACACTATGCCCTACACTACACAAACACCACTGCCCTACCCTAAACCCTAAAACACAACCCCCAGCATGACCCCCTACACTACACAAACACCACTGCACTACCCTAAACCCCCCTACACTATACAAACACCACTGCATTACTCTAAACCCTAAAACACTACCCCCAGCACGACCCCCTACACTACGCAAACACCACTGCCATACCCTAAACCCTAAAACACTACCCCCAGCATGAACCCCTACACTACCCAAACACCACTGCACTACCCTAAACCTTAAAACACAACCCCCAGCTCTACCCCCTACACTACACAAACACCACTGCACTACCCTAAACCCTAAAACACTACCCCAGCACTACCCCTACACTACCCAAACACCACTGCACTAACATAAACCCTAAAACACTACCCCCAGCACAACCCCCTACACTACACAAACACCACTGCACTACCCTAAACCCTAAAACACTACCCCAGCACGACTCCCTACACTACCCAAACACCACTGCACTACCCTAAACCCTAAATCTACCCCCAGCACGACCCCCTACACTACCCAAACACCACTGCACTACCCTAAACCATAAAACACTACCCCCAGCATGACCCCCTACACTACACAAACACCACTGCACTACCCTAAACCCTAAAACACTACCACCAGCATGACCCCCTACACTACTCAAACACCACTGCACTACCCTAAACCCTAAAACACTAACCCAGCACGACCCCCTACACTACCCATACACCACTGCACTACCCTAAAGCCTAAAACACTACCCCCAGCACGACCCCCTACACTACTGCACTACCCTAAACCCTAAAACACTACCCCCAGCACGACCCCCTACACTACCCAAACACCACTGCACTACCCTAAACCCTAAAACACTACCCCCAGCACGACCCCCTACACCACCCAAACACCACTGCACTACCCTAAACCCTAGAAAAGAAACCCCCACCCCATGCCCAATCCCCCTTACCTCTCACTCCTCGTGGTTCCTCTCTTCTCGTGGTTCCTGCTTCACGTCGTCTCTGAGGGGCGGTGCACATCGTTGTGAGGAAACGGAACAGCCTCTGTTTCCTTACAACGACATGGATCGTCTACATGTTTTTTAGAACGCATGGTCATTTACCATACATACCTTTACAACAAAAATCATTGTAAAGGCATGCGTGGTAAATGACCATGCGTTCTAAAAAATGCGTAGTAATGACTTTGTGATGTACAACGCATGCGTGGTAATGCATGCGTTGTAATGGTATCGCAAAGTAAAAAGTCGTTGTAACGGCTGTTTACCGATCGAAGCTGGCCCCTGTTCTTCAGTGAGACGTTTATTTGATTAATTAGGAGGAAGGAATGTGTTTTTTTTACCGAAAAGTGCATTCCCGGCTGTTGTATTGTGAAAGTGTCCGCGTGGCCTGGTTTCACTTCCGGTGAGAGAGTGGAAGAGTCTGTTTGGATCTAAAGGAGTTCTGTTGTTGGACGGGGCCGGTGCGACATGTCATCAGAAAACATAGCTAATGGAAAGCGTCCTCCCTGAAGTGTGGAGCATTGCCATGAGAGGTCAACGAGTGTGCGTCCCACCGCAGTATGACCGTACCGCGTGACCCATGTGCCACCTCCAGGGTACGGGAGGCAAAAGTGGCATCGCAGGTCCTCTTGAAGACCGTTGTAGCACTAATTCTACATTTTGTTACTAGGGCATTTTAACTTTGTTGTTCCTGCCAGATACAAAGAGAAGATCCTGTGTTATTCAGTGCCCTCGTTACCTTTTTTGTGGGTTGTGGTGCTTGTCACTTCGCTGCCCCGCCGGTGCACACGACTGGGCACCCCACCTCGTGTGCCATCTGCAGGGCCTCTGCCCTCGGATCACTGGTTTCGGTTTCTGGAGTGGCAACATAAACAGTTGCTCCCAAAGGACTAGCCTGAACACTTAGGTGAATATCCCCTGCACCAGCATTCCACGGAAATTCTTTCCTAGCTCTCCCACGTCAACGAGGACGTCATAATAGCACGGCTCCGCTCGCGACACCGTATGACGTCATCGGAGCCATAAGAGAACCTCGTCGGCGTGCTGACGTCAGTTCCACCCATTTTTTCCGTGCCACCGAGGCAAACAGGGGACAGAGACATTTTCACATGTATACATAGTATAATAAATATATATATATTCACTGAAAAAACCATAGGTTTCAGGCACGTTATAATTTTGAAATTAGCATTTAAAAAACCTTAGAAATTCACGGAAAAAACCATAGGTTTCAGGCACGTTATAGTTAGAAATTAGCATTTAAAAAACCTTAGAAATTCACTGAAAAAACCATAGGTTTCAGGGGCGTTATAGTTAGTTGGACATTTCACTCGTGCAAAACCATAGAAATTCCCCGTTATAGATAGTTCAGCTAACTATAACTCGCGCGCCCGCAATGCACTGCTGATGACGTCACATATTACATCACTCATGACATGGTCAGTGACATCACTCATGACATCACTGATGACATCTCAAATGACATCACTGATGACATCACTGATGACATCATCCAGTGAATGTGTGTTTTTCTGAAAATTAAATATGTTTTATATATGTATATCTCAAGGTCGATGGAAGCATAAATGGGTATATAAGTGTCTAAATGGATGATTTTGTTTTGTAAAATTGATTGTATAACTGACTAAGTGTATCTTAGTGAATACATGGGTTAGTGAGTAATGTTTAAATATGAAAATATCTGTATCAGTCTCTCACTTTGTGTATAAGTGGCTGCATGGGTTGGTGAGTAGCTACATGAGTGTCTATATGGGTTATTAGTTGGTTTTTTGAGTATCAGTATGAGTGTCTGAGTGTCTGTATGGTTTGGTGGGGGTATTACTTAGTGCATAGATGCATGAATGAGTGACTCACTGTTTGTATGTGTTGAAGACAGCATGTGTGCAGGACTGTATAGGTGGATGAGTATGTGTATGGGTGTGTTAGTGAGTGAATGACTGTCTCAATAGTGTCTTTATGAGTAACTACATATGTTTTAAACTAGTATATGTGAGTATTGGTGTATATAAGTGAGTATATGTGAGAGTGAGAGATTGGAAGAGTTCCTGTACAAATAAGTAGGTGTTTCTATAAGTGATTGTTTAAGAGAGTAAGTATGTGTAAGTTTTTGTAGAAGTAAGTGTGGTAGTGTGTGTATAACTGTATATGCAAGTAAATGGATGTTTGATACTTTGTTTGCATGTGTGACTATGTGTGTGAGTAACTCTATGGATGAGTGGCGGTGTGTAACAGGATGTATAGGTGTATGAGTACATATGATGAGTGAGTACATGTATGAGTGACTGTATAGGGACTGTTGGTGAATAAGTGGATGTGTGTGTAGATCTTGGAATTACTGAATAGGTGTGTTATAACTGGTATTGGTATGTCCATTGTTTTGAAAATGTTAGTTTGTATTTTTGAGTGTGTGTATCAAAGGTTATATTAGGGTGAGAGGAGGTCTGCCACTCTATCACAAGGATGATGTCATCAGTGATGTCATCAGTGCTGTCATTTGAGATGTCATCAGTGATGTCATCAGTGATGTCATGAGTGATGTCACTGACCATGTCATGAGTGATGTAATATGTGACGTCATCAGCAGTGCATTGCGGGCGCGCGAGTTATAGTTAGCTGAACTAACTATAACAGGGGAATTTCTATGTTTTTGTACGAGTGAAATGTCCAACTAACTATAACGCCCCTGAAACCTATGGTTTTTTCAGTGAATTTCTAAGGTTTTTTAAATGCTAATTTCTAACTATAACGTGCCTGAAACCTATGGTTTTTTCAGTGAATATATATATATACATATATATATATATATATACATATATATATATATATATATGTATATATATATTACTGCTCCATGGTTGTCCACCTGTAAGTAGCACTCGAGCAACAGCTTGATTCATGTGTAGGTAAGGACGGGAACCGCCCGTAGGAGCCGCTCCATAGTGGTATTGCCTGACGCTGTTCGAATCACCATATGATTCTCTTCAGAGGCTTTAATGGAACGGTGTGCGCAACCGCTGACCCACCTCCGACACACCCCTCAATGGGAGGTTCGAATGAAACTGTACCTTCTGGGAAGTGTAGTGCGGGTAGCACATAATCAAGTCCTGTATGGACCTCACAGGTGGGCCCGTCCACGATCCTATGTACAGCTGCTGTTCCACTTCGTGCCCCCAATCTTACGGGGTGGTGCACACTCCGCGGCTGGACTGCTGCGTTAAATTACTGCTCCATGGTTGTCCACCTGTAGTAGCACTCGAGCAACAGCTTGATTCATGTGTAGGTAAGGACGGGGAACCGCCCGTAGGAGCCGCTCCATAGTGGTATTGCCTGACGCGTTCGAATCACCATATGATTCTCTTCAGAGGCTTTAATGGAACGGTGTGCGCAACCGCTGACCCACCTCCGACACACCCTCAATGGGAGGTTCAATGAAACTGTGCCTTCTGGGAAGTGTAGTGCGGGTAGAACATAATCAAGTCCTATATGGACCCCACAGGTGGGCCCGTCCACGATCCTATGTACAGCTGCTGTTCCACTTTCATGGCCCCCAATCTTACGGGGTGGTGCACACACACGGCTGGACTGCTGCGTTAAATTACTGCTCCATGGTTGTCCACTGTAAGTAGCACTCGAGCAACAGCTTGATTCATGTGTAGGTAAGGACGGGGAACCGCCCGTAGGAGCCGCTCCAGAGTGGTATTGCCTGACGTGTTTCGAATCACCATATGATTCTCTTCAGAGGCTTTAATGGAACGGTGTGCGCAACCGCTGACCCACCTCCGACACACACCCCCCAATGGGAGGTTCGAATGAAACTGTGCCTTCTGGGAAGTGTAGTGCGGGTAGCACATAATCAAGTCCATTATGGACCCCACAGGTGGGCCCGTCCACGATCCTATGTACAGCTGCTGTTCCACTTTCGTGGCCCCCAATCTTACGGGGTGGTGCACACTCCGCGGCTGGACTGCCGCGTTAAATTACTGCTCCATGGTTGTCCACCTGTAAGTAGCACTCGAGCAAAAGCTTGATTCATGTGTAGGTAAGGAAGGGGAACTGCCCGTAGGAGCCGCTCCATAGTGGTATTGCCTGACGCGTTTCGAATCACCATATGATTCTCTTCTGAGGCTTTAATGGAACGGTGTACGCAACCGCTGACCCACCTCCGACACACCCCCCCAATTGGAGGTTCGAATGATTATGTGCTACCCGCACTACACTTCCCAGAAGGCACAGTTTCATTCGAACCTCCCATTGGGGGGGTGTGTCGGAGGTGGGTCAGCGGTTGCGCACACCGTTCCATTAAAGCCTCTGAAGAGAATTCTATGGTGATTCGAAACGCGTCAGGCAATACCACTATGGAGCGGCTCCTACGGGCGGTTCCCCGTCCTTACCTACACATGAATCAAGCTGTTGCTCGAGTGCTACTTACAGGTGGACAACCATGGAGCAGTAATTTAACGCGGCAGTCCAGCCGCGGAGTGTGCACCACCCCGTAAGATTGGGGGCCACGAAAGTGGAACAGCAGCTGTACATATGATCGTGGATGGGCCCACCTGTGGGGTCCATACAGGACTTGATTATGTGCTACCCGCACTACACTTCCCAGAAGGCACAGTTTCATTCGAACCTCCCATTGGGGGGGTGTGTAGGAGGTGGGTCAGCGGTTGCGCACACCGTTCCATTAAAGCCTCTGAAGAGAATCATATGGTGATTTGAAACGCGTCAGGCAATACCACTATGGAGCGGCTCCTACGGGCGGTTCCCCATCCTTACCTACACATGAATCAAGCTGTTGCTTGAGTGCTACTTACAGGTGGACAACCATGGAGCAGTAATTTAACGCGGCAGTCCAGCCGCGGAGTGTGCACCACCCCGTAAGATTGGGGGCCACGAAAGTGGAACAGCAGCTGTACATAGGATCGTGGACGGGCCCACCTGTGGGGTCCATACAGGACTTGATTATGTGCTACCCGCACTACACTTCCCAGAAGGCACAGTTTCATTCGAACCTCCCATTGGGGGGGGGTGTCGGAGGTGGGTCGGCGGTTGCGCACACCGTTTCATTAAAGCCTCTGAAGAGAATCATATGGTGATTCGAAACGCGTCAGGCAATACCACTATGGAGCGGCTCCTACGGGCGGTTCCCCGTCCTTACCTACACATGAATCAAGCTGTTGCTCGAGTGCTACTTACAGGTGGACAACCATGGAGCAGTAATTTAACGCAGCAGTCCAGCCGCGGAGTGTGCACCACCCCGTAAGATTGGGGGCCACGAAAGTGGAACAGCAGCTGTACATAGGATCGTGGACGGGCCCACCTGTGGGGTCCATGCAGGTCTTGATTATGTGCTACCCGCACTACACTTCCCAGAAGGCACAGTTTCATTCGAACCTCCCATTGGGGGGGTGTGTCGGAGGTGGGTCAGCGGTTGCGCACACCGTTCCATTAAAGCCTCTGAAGAGAATCATATGGTGATTCGAAACGCGTCGGGCAATACCACTATGGAGCGCCTCCTACGGGCGGTTCCCCGTCCTTACCTACACATGAATCAAGCTGTTGCTCGAGTGCTACTTACAGGTGGACAACCATGGAGCAGTAATTTAACGCGGCAGTCCAGCCGCGGAGTGTGCACCACCCCGTAATATTGGGGGCCATGAAAGTGGAACAGCAGCTGTACATAGGATCGTGGACGAGCCCACCTGTGGGGTCCATACAGGACTTGATTATGTGCTACCTGCACTACACTTCCCAGAAGGCACAGTTTCATTCGAACCTCCCATTGGGGGGGTGTGTCGGAGGTGGGTCAGCGGTTGCGCACACCGTTCCATTAAAGCCTCTGAAGAGAATCATATGGTGATTCGAAACGCGTCAGGCAATACCACTATGGAGCGGCTCCTACGGGCGGTTCCCCGTCCTTACCTACACATGAATCAAGCTGTTGCTCGAGTGCTACTTACAGGTGGACAACCATGGAGCAGTAATTTAACGCGGCAGTCCAGCCGCGGAGTGTGCACCACCCCGTAAGATTCGGGGCCACGAAAGTGGAACAGCAGCTGTACATAGGATCGTGGACGGGCCCACCTGTGGGGTCCATACAGGACTTGATTATGTGCTACCCGCACTACACTTCCCAGAAGGCACAGTTTCATAAAAACCTCCCATTGGGGGGGTGTGTCGGAGGTGGGTCAGCGGTTGCGCACACCGTTCCATTAAAGCCTCTGAAGAGGATCATATGGTGATTCGAAACGCGTCAGGCAATACCACTATGGAGCGGCTCCTACGGGCGGTTCCCCTTCCTTACCTACACATGAATCAAGCTGTTGCTCGAGTGCTACTTACAGGTGGACAACCATGGAGCAGTAATGTATATATATATATATATATATATATATGGGAAGAGGTGTGGTGCCGCGGCCAGGGCGACTGATGCTGGAATCTTGGGCTCACGGTTCGATCCCCAGCACTGGCGGCAGGTCAGCCCAGCACCATGTGACTCTGGGCAATAGCTTGCTTAATCTTCCCGACGGCCCCCAGCGCCGGGATGCCTTCGGGTAGCTGTTCGCGCTTTACAAATACTGGATTTACATTTTACATTTATATATAAATACCAGTAAGTAGTTATAGTTAGGACCTAGTTTCCATAGGAAAAGCATTTTTTCACTTGCCTAAAACTTTGGTGTTGTTTGACCAATCTTCATGAAATTTTCCATAAAAAACAGTGTCAAGGTAGGTTCTGTGTGTCATGGAAGGTTTGAGGATGATGTGTGCAGTTGGGCCTGAGAAATATGGTTGCGAAATAAAGGTGCATTTGTAATGTTAATTCCCATAGGAACTTTTAGCCACATCTACAGCCCGAACTGCTAAATGGACTTACACCAAATTTGGCATGGAGGAAGACGTTGGTTTAAGGAAGTGCCTTTAGGTTATTTGGTGCATATCTGTTTAGTAGTTTTTGGGAAATTAAAGTTGAAAATTATAGTGATATCTCTGGCCGTGGATATTTCACAACGATTTCGCGAGTAATCGCGAATGCATGCGCCAACAGGAATGCTTTGATTGGCTAGACGCAACCTGAACAGAAAGTTGCTGCTGCTGCCATTTTATCTATCGGTAACAGTTCCCAGGGCTAAATTTTCTGTGAAAGATAACATAAGGGGCCTGAGTGGAGGTATTCTGACCCCATGTTTGAGAAATGGGGGTATTAGTGACACAAGTTATGTGTCCAAAATGTATATTTTTTATATATATTTGCAACAATGCTGTGACCACCAGCGTGGCCCCCCGTGTACCATCATGGGGACATTGCAATTATCGTGGAGACACCACAGATATTGGTGGAAATATATATATATATATATATATATATATATATATATATATATATTTTGTTATACAATTTTCCCGAAAGCTTCAAAGGATGCAATCACAGCAGCTGAAGCACAGGCTTTATTGTTTGGAGAAACCGGCATCTTCATTTCAGATAGCAGTTCATGCCGACACGTTTCAAGGACACAGCCTCTTCCTCATGGGCAGCTCTAGCAACACATAGATGGCTCCAATCAATGAATTTAAATACATGCTGGACAACCAGTGGGTCATGCGCAGTGCGTATGTATGGTACAATGCATGCTGGGACCTTGAGTCCCTGTTGGAGATCATTATTCCTCACAGTGAGTTCCGTGCGCTGCTAAAATTAAAGAGCATTGTTCTCCCTCCAGTGGGCTCTAAAATGACATGCTGGTTCTTAATTTTCCTCAGTTGCTGTGCTGACCGTGGCTTTAGTAAAGTTACATGCGCCACGCAGCCTCTCCATTACAGTCCTGGAAACGGTGCATTGTTTCACGGCAGGGAATTAAGAACCAGCATGTCATTTTAGAGCCCACTGGAGGGAGAACAATGTGTTAAACTTTGAATGTTATTATAGACTTCTATAATATATTTTTATTTTGCTCATAAATTCATTCAGCATGCCCACCTGGGCTTGATAGCTTAATAGTTTAGGGTGGCCATAGATAGACCTGGTTTCCAGTCATATTGAATAAATAAGACCATTAACATGTTTTGCTACACAACCCTACTTTTGGTATTTTTAGTTCATGTAACACATATGAGCAATCGGTCTTCCGTGTCTTATCTAGACCCGATTTTATTGTTTTTTTAAAGGGTACAAAGTAGGGCGTGTGCACCATGACAAAACTAGTAATCAATTGTGATTGCTATACACATAAGGATGATCTTCATTGAGAGCTATGATTATTGCAAAGTTACAATAACTTTTTTATTCACAGCTTTAATGCCATTAGTTTTTCATGTATGGTAAAAATACTGGTCGCCAGTTTGTTGCAATGAGATATATTTAATTTTCTTTAATTTTGCATTTTCCAATTGTGATATCATTAACATTGGTAAACGCTTAGCTACATATTTAGTTTATTTGTAACATATATTTCGTTTTCAATTTATTCTTTGCACTGTCATGTATATATCAGCGCTCATTAACTTTTATGTCTATGGTTGGGAGATGGTTGCTGTGACAACCAAATGTGAGTGATTTACATAAGTGGTGAAAATGGCAGAGTACCTGATGTAGTGATCAAGGTGGCTCGCCGTCAAAACGCGTCTGGGTTCTTGTTGGAAATAAAATTTCTGTGCCAAATTCTCACGGAGTCGGTGCCTGTCTAAGGATGTTGCCAGGATTAGTTCTGTGTATATATATATATATATATATATATATATATATATATATATATATATATATATATATATATATATATATACATATATATTTGTACACACTTGCCGGTCGCTGTCACAGACTAATATATCTATTCACATATCCACTCAGACACTCATACACCCATTCCCATACCCACTAAGACACTAATGCACCCACTCACAGACTCACTCAGAGACTCATGTGTGTACTCCCATATGCATTCAGAGGCTCATGCACCCACTCACAAATGCATCCAGAGGCACATGCACCCACTCACAGACCCATTCAGACACTCATGTACCCACTCACAGACCCACTGAGAGAAATGTGCTTCTACTTACCCACCCACTGATAGAGAGACCCACTCAGATACTTATGCACCCACTCATAGATGAAGGCACAGTCTCATGTACCCCTTCACATACCTACTCAGAGACTCATACGCACACTCACAGACCTAATCAGACACTCATGCACCCAGTCAAAGACCCACACAGACACTCTCGCACCCATTCACAAACCTATTCAGACACTCATGCATCGAGTCAAAGACCCACTGAGAGACTTATGGTTCCACTCACACACCCACTGAGAGATTGATGCACCCAGTGACAGACCCATTCAGACAGTCACAAACTGACTCACAGACCCACTGAGAGACTTATGCTTCCACTCACTCACTCACCCACTGATAGACAGACTCACTCAGACACCTATACCCCCACTCATAGACTCACTAAAAGACTCATGAGTCTACTCACATATCCACTCACAGACTTATATACCCAGTCACAGACCCACTTGGAGACTTATGCACCCACTCACATAACCTAGTAAATCATTATTACACATTGTTATAGAGATACAGGGCCTGATTCACAGAACTAACTTACGTCAAAAACGTAAACGTAAAGTTAGTACTTTTAGGTATTCACAGAATACACTTACTCATTTTGGTATTCACAGAATAGTACTAACTTTACGTTTACGTTTACGTTTTTGACGTAAGTTAGTTCTGTGAATCAGGCCCAGTGGGCCTGATTCACAGAACTAACTTACGTCGTAAACGTAAACATAAAGTTAGTACTATTCTGTGAATACCAAAATGAGTAAGTTCATTCTGTGAATACCAAAATGAGTAAGTGTATTCTGTGAATACCTAAAAAGTACTAACTTTACGTTTACGTTTACGTTTACGTTTACGTTTTTGACGTAAGTTAGTTCTGGGAATCAGGCCCATTGAGATACTGATAAATGTTTTTGTAGAGTTGTTTAGATAGTGATTTCTCTAGTGGGATGGTTAGAATTAATTATATAGTTATAATTTTTGAATGTGGTGGTGGCTATTGAAATTCTGCTTTTGCTTTCCACTTTCGCGACATATCAGTGGAGATCGCGAGTACCAACGTCATCGCGTTCTTCAGCATCACTGCGAAAATGCAAAGGTTTCAGAGATGGTTTTTATAGAAACTTACTAGAGAAACATGACTTTAGAGACTACTATATTAAACCCCCAGTGTGTAAAATACTGTAATATGTGTGCATAAATGTGTTTTACACTTTGTGGAAAAGGCGCGATTGTCGCGTCTCCCCGAATAACTGTGAAAACAGAAAACAGGACTTAAAGATGGATTTCAAAAAAACTTAGTACAAAAACATGAGTTTAATTATGTTTTTAAAGAAGTATATATATAGTAATATGTGCAGTGCCATGTTTAGAATGGATTTTTTGTTTGTGATTATTTTTGGATGTGCTGGTGGCCGTTGAATGTCTGCTTTTGTTTTTCAATTTCCTGACGTCTTCTCGATCGTCCCGATGTCATCACAAAGATTCAAAAAAACTGAAAAAAAAGAATCTATACAAAGAAAATTAACAATATTTCGGGTACTAGGGTGACGCTGACAAGAGCCTTTGTGCTGATTGAGTGTATTTGACAGCTACACATAAGACCGGATGCAGAGTTTTAGGTTACTTAAAAACACCATGTTGCCTTCATCTGTTAAGTGCACGCCATCATTTCTATGAATTCTGTGCATGTCAAATCACAGATTGCTGTTATAGATACAGCCCATGCAATGGTCTCTGAGGAATGCAATAACAGTTTTATAAACATGTTTCCTGGCTTTGTCAATCTGTGGACAGAATTGATTTGACCACTTCCATTTCTGTCTTTGCCATATAATAGAGTACACCAAGACAGTGTGAGGGAAAAGCAACATCAGTTCTGCAAAGGTATCTTTCATTAGGCTTTCCAGCCCTACCCCAGTCAATGCACCTAGGTCATTGCCACCATGGCACAATCATGAGGTGAGGAGCTTGGTAATACACAATGGTTTTAACCTAGGCAGCAACTGATGAAACTTTAACCCTCTCTGGCCACACCAAGTAATCTCCACATTTGGCAAACCCAAGTCCCTGTCAATACCTCTCATTTTGCAGCCTCTTTAGCCCAATAGACATAGCTGTGGCGAACAATCCATGCTCTAAGCATTTTCGAGTGAAGGAGTGACAGAAGTCAGGAGAAGGCTGGAGCTGAATGAGGTATTTTTCCAAATGAAAAGCAGTTAAAAAGGAGGTGTTACATTTTTTTAAAACAAAAGGTATATTTCATTGGATGCTGTCAGCAAGTAAGTGAATACAATTAGGTAGTGTGTTGAATGCATTAGCAAAAAGTCCTATTATTGGCTGTTGTTTAAAAAAAAACATAATACAGACATGGATATGCTTTTGAATCTGTGGAGTAAACCACACCTGCTGCACCTCATTTTCAAGTAACATGGTCCTTCTAGAATGTGCTTTCAACTTGTGACCTACTGATTCCACTGGGTTGAGACACACAATCAGCTAATTGTATGGGGAAGGGTGTTAAAGAGTTAGAAAATTGTTGAAAAAGTAGAGGAGTTATGACAAAATTTAACTAATTATAGATTTTAATTTCTAATTCAGGACTATTTACTAAACTGTTCTGCAGTATTTATATTTAAAAAAACTAAAGGTAAATATAGGTTTAGACTCCTGTTTTTTCGCAATTACTCTGCGATGATCACAAAAACATAGTGAACATACATAGACAGAAATCGCTTTTTGAAAGAAAGGGAAAGGGTTAACAGAAACTAACCATTTACAAGTGGACATAGAGTAGTTTAAAATGAATGACATGATTTCATTTGTTGCCTTTTGCATGATCACAGCTTGGAAAGTTGCTTTGTATGAGAATAGAGTACCATTCTTGTGCTTAGTTTTTACGAATCATAACAGTGCCAAAACAATCTAAAAAGAGCTAAAACAATGATATAATCTACAATCTCAATTCACTGGTATGTACATAACTTTTTAGTCATTTAAAAAAATTACATTAGAAATGAAGATGTATATTGGTGTTTGATAAAAAAAGAGTATCACAGTGATATGCAAAAGAATATATGAGATGAATTGTATCTGTCAGAGGGAATGTGTTTAAGATGTTAGTACCAAATGTTTTGGGAAGTAAGAGGAAAATGAATTAGCGCCCCTTTATTCCATTGTGTAGTTTATAGTAAAATAACAGTATAGTATTGTTGAAAGTTACAATGAGCAATGTATTTAAAACTAAGAATGTTTTAAATGTGAAAGGATCATGTGCAGAATAGATACATCTAGGTTACATGCATTCTGGGAATTGTAGTACTTTTAGTCACATTATTAAACAGGGGTAGTGTAGTCACAAATAAAAGTTAAGAACATGTTCTGCACCTGTATATGAATTATAAAGTAGTAATACTTGTTAGGTATGTATTAGGAAGTGTTTATCCATGTGGTTTTAACTTATATGACTGGTTTGCATATGCTTAGATGGAGAAATATGTTTATTGTGGTTGCAGATAGTTATATGTACGGTGGGACTCTTGAGTTTATTTAAAGATGCAGAAAACTATTTATTTTTAGAAAGATGGCTTGAAGGTATATATCTATTATGAAATCACATATATGTTTACATGGTGATCTATGTCCCTGAAGGCTGCTGAAGATTTCATGTATATGGTGAGGGTGGCATATTTCTTTAAATATGCTCTGTTTAAAATTGAGGCAGGTTAATAGTGAAGAATGTCTCTTGAGAGTTCTTGTGCTAGCTTCTCTTGGTGTGCAACTTTTCTATGAGAAATGCTGAATATATGTTTTAAACACACAAGAAATATTTGAGAAATGAAGCAGGTATGCCATCGGGGAAAGGTTTTGTGCTTTGAAAAAGTGAGAATTGCTTTAAGTTTTAGAAAATTACTGATGCATGTGCATGCTGAGTAACAGAGCAATGTATGCTCCTAGAAAGGCATGTATCCAATTATACATGAAGTGAAATATCTAGACCTTTCTGAGACATAGCTTAGTGGAAAAGAATACTGACAAAAGGAGTTAAACAATGAGTCACAGATATAGTCCCAACTGTTATGTATCTAACAACAATGGAGATACCCAGGCACTACTCGGGCACTCATCCAATCACCCACCACTACTCAGGCAGTTATCAAATCACTCACGCACCATCCCCGCACTTATTACTTCACCCAGGCACTACACATGCACTCTTCCAATCATGCAGGCACTAATTATGTACTCATTGAACTATGCAGGCACTACCCATGCATTCATCCAATTACCCAGGCACTAACCATTCACATATACAATCTCCAAAGCTGTACCTATGCAGTCATTCAAACACCCAGGCACAACCTGTGCACTCATCCAAACACCCACTTATAACCCATGCACTCATACAAATACTGAGGCACAAGCCATGCACTCATCAAAAACAAAGGCACTAGTCTAGCACGCATCCAATTATGCAGGAAGTACCATTGCAGTGAGCCTTGAACCCATCCAGTACCTATGCACTCATCCAATTAATGAGGCAATACTCTTGCACTAATACAATCCCCTTAGCAGTACACTTGCTTTCATCGAATCACTCAAGCTTTAACAATGGATTCATGCATTTACTCAGACATTAGTCATGCACCCATGTAACCAGCCAGGCACTACTGATGCTCTTATTCTATTATCCAGGCACTCCCCATGTAGTTATCTAATCACCTAGGCACTACCTGTTTAATTAGCCAAAAACACATGGGCAGCAGTCATGTACTCATTCAATCACTCAAACACTACTCATGCACTCATCAAGTCTGCTAGGTGCTTTGCATGCACTTAAACAATCACATACGCATTATCCATGCACTCAATAAATCACTATATACTACACATGCACTCCTGTTATCACCCATGCACTAGCGTTGCACTCATTTAAGCATCTAACAACTATCTATGCATGTATTGAATAATTTGGGGCACTAGTTATGCAATTATCTAATCATTCAGGCACTACTCATGCACTCATCCAAACACCCAGATAGTAGCAATATACTCATGCAAATACATAGGCAGTAACTATGCAGATATAGAACCACAGATGTAGTTTCCACATACTCAGGGAATCATCCAGGCACTACCTATATTCTCATGGAATAACCTTGGCACTACCTATGCACTCATCCAAACATCCAGGGAGTATTGGTTATACTCAACCATAAACACATGTATTTGCAAGTTTTAGTGAGGAATGTGTAGTACTTTAGAACCATCTGGTGAATTATATATGTAACCTGACACACACTGTTTGCATGTACTCGAAAAATTAGCGAGCTATATGCTCTGATAGAGATTAATGTGCAAATTTTATATGCACTGTTTCCCAAAATTTAAATCTGACGTACCTAATGGGAGAGGATGTGGCCTAATGGCTAGGGCGGTCAACATTGAAGCTGGGGAACCGGGTTCAAATCTCGGCAGGGATTCTCAACATCCTTTGATTCTGGGCAAATCACTTAATATCCCTGTGCCTGACAAAAATGAATGTGTCCGTCTGTAACACAACTGGTGCTCATGTAAAGCACTCTGATACCTTCAGGTCTAGTTCATGCTATATAAAACTCCCAAAAGTAGAAAAGTATTGAAACACTAAATCTATCAGTGACTCAGTGGTAGAGAGGTACAGAAATAACTAATGTACTTTTACACTTTGGTTAATGTTTATTTTGAAATTTACTACAGAAGGGATAAAGTGGTATTTTACCATGTATAGGTGAAAACTGAGATATGATGCAGCTGTGTTGTAGGAGAGGGTGCTATAATATTAAAAGGCAACTAATAAATTAGGTTTTGTGTTTTGCTTTGGGTTTGGTATATTAAAGTAAGTGCATGTAGTTATATAGCTAGGTTCAGCTGTAGATTCAAAACTGCAACATAACATAAAAACTGTTTTTGTATTATGTGTAAGTCAGTTGCAAAGTAGTTTGTAAGTTGCCTAGAATAAAAATTAAAATATACTTATTATTTTTTTTACAGAACAATATCTACATAACTACAGACAGTTAGAATGCCTTCAAAAGCTTGGAGGAAAAAGCAATAAGAAGCAACTACAGTATATATGCAGATCTGACCCACAAATGGGGCAAAAGGCAGAACAAGTAGTGAAGATTACAAAATAATGAAAATAAAATTCAAACTATGAGAAAGAATAAAAGTGGACAAAGAGTATATAGCAAGAACAGGAAAGAATGTAACAAAGACAGACAGACACACCTTAACCAGGAGACAGAAGCACTTTAAGGAAATCAGAGCCAGGATCTTTTGTAGAGGAGTGGTTGTAAATCTACCAAGAACTATAAAGAAGTATAGAAGAAGGAGAGAGGCACTGAAACAGACAGAACGAGCTGAGAGAGTAGTTGATAAGGCCTTTGCTTTGAAGAGGAAGCTTTTCATTTTGATTATAAATAGAATGAAGACTCTTGACAAAATGGTGTTGTGCATGAGGAGACAAAACCAGAAGAAAAGATTAGTGAATAGAAGTCACTTTTGTACAGTTTTTAGTGGAGAATCAATACATACTTCTAGTACAGAGCCTTTCTTTAATAAAGAAAGCTATCTCCGTGATAACAGATTAGTTTATGCTATTGATGAAAGAGGGTGATGTTATGAAATGAAGAATGGCACTCCTGTAGCAAAAGAGGAGATGGTACCTAGAAATGTAGAGCAAATTATTGCAGAAGAGGTACAATGAAGGCGTAGTCAGGCCCCTATATACAAATGGAATTGTAGTAGTGTTTGTAGTATTCAACAGCAATCCATTGATATATTAAGAAAATTCCTACGTATCTTTCAAAGGCAAAGTTTAAAACACAAAACAAGTACTTTACAAGGATTGGATCCTTGCAAGGTTAGAAAACATACAAATTTTCAGGGACACTCACTAGCTTGTTTATCAAAGAAAGTGTGCCAAAGCACCTTTTATCATTTCAGGATGTTAGCTGTACAGCACTCAACAATGCAAACTTTAGTTAGGAGGCTGTACTATGTGAAACTCCTGCTTTATGTTTAGAAGAAATTAATAGAGCACTTTTGCATGGTAGTGTGGCAGATGAAGAGAAGGTTTGTGATGATGTGCAGTTTTGTTTCTTTGGTCCTGACCTGGACTCTAGGGAAAATGAAGAGTTGCTAACAGAAGTTGCAGAACAGGACACCTGCAACTACAGTTGATAGTTTTGAAGAAGAGATTAAAAAATGTAACACAGTGTGCTCCGAAAAACCAGAGTATGTTAGTATATGTTGTCAACGTACTCACTACAAGATTCAAACACAGACTGTTGACTTGTATTTAAAAAGTGAAAAAGAAAATAATGATACTGGAAAAAGTTAGATGTATACTTATTTGTAGAGGAACACTTTTACTTGTCCACATGGCAAGTTATATGTAAGTACTTTTACAATAAATTAGAAGATAATAAAATGCCTACTAGAGCTGTGCATAACATGTTAGAACTGGTTTCCATTCCAGAGCATTTCAAGGTTTTATATATTTATGAGTCCATTCTTATCCAAAGTATACATCCATTTCAGGCTGTAGTCCATATGGAGCCAAAGACAGGCAAGTTACCACCAACAGAGCTGCAGAAAGGTGTAACGGGTAGAGTAGTGTATTTGCCATTAGATTTAACCCCTTCGCTGCTAGGCCTTCCCCCCCTCCCTGTGCTAAGCCTTTTTTTGGCTATCTGGGGTAGTTCGCGCTTAGGCCCCTGTAACATTTTGACAACATAAGGTATCCATGCCACATTTGCGTCCTTTTCTTCCAACATCATGGGTATTTTAAAGGTACCCATGGTTTGATGATTCCCCTGGAGGAAAAATAGGAAAAAAGTGCTGCAGATGAAAGCGCCTGGTCTTTTCCCTGCAAATGGTGTCAACAAAGGGTTTCTGGTGCTGAAATCACCATCTTCCCAGCTTTCAGGGACTGACCGACTTTTGTCAGAAAACCCAAATGTTTTACACAGTTTTGGCATTTTACTGGGACATATTTTTGCTATTTTTTTGTGCGTTCAACCTCCTTCCAGTTAATGGTCCAAATGGGTATGAAAGCAATAATGGATCCTGGAAAGCTATACATTTAAGAAAAGTAGACAAAATTCTGAATTCAGCAAGGAGTAATTTGTGTAGATCCTTCAAGGTTTTTTTTATAGAATTTAACAGTTGAAAATAGGAAAAATTGAAAATTAGATGAAAAAAACAGCCTTTTGTGGCAACGTTTTCACCTGTAACCTTTTCTAAGTATGACAGATTTTTTAAAGCAATATACCGCTACATTTGCTGGACCCTTCTGGTTGTGGGGATAAATAGGACTTGTAGGTTCACCAGGAACCCGATGGACCCAGAGCCAATAACTGAGCAGCGTCTTGCAATGGTTTTTTATTAGGTACAGGGTATATAGCAATTCATTTGAGAAAATATATAAACAGTGAAAAATCGGTATGAAACACACCTATGTATTTCTCAAATGGGAACAAAATATAGAGTTTAGAAACAGTAGGTATTTGCACATCTCTGAAATTGTGGATACCCATACTGGCATGTGAATTATAGGACATTTTTCAAAGTGACTTCTTTTTCCACATTGTCTTACATTTGGAAGGCAGAACTGCATCAAAAGTCCATAGGTTATAACAGTTGTTCTACAATTCTGTATTTCCCTAAGTCTCCCAATAAAAATGGTACCTCACTTGTGTGGGTTGGCCTAGTGCCCGTGACAGGAAACGGCCCAAAACGCAACGTGGATACTCCACATTTTTACAGTGAAAATAGACCCTTTTTTTGCAAAGTGCCTAGCTGTGGATTTTGAAACCTAGCTCAGCCAGCACCTAGGGAAACCTAGAAAACCTATACATGAAGAGGAATCTAGGATGGGGTGACTTGAGTGGCTATCGCCAGGTTCTGTTACCCAGAATCCCTTGCAAACCTCAAACCTTGTAAAAAAAAACATGTCTCGGCGGCCATCTAGTAAAACCTACCAAACCCAGACATTTCTGAAAACTAGACACCCGGGGGAGTTCAGGGAGGTGTGGCTTGCATGGATCCCCAAATGTTTTCCTACCCAGAATCCCCTGCAAACCTCTAATTTAGCTAAAAAAAATCACATGTTCCTCACATTTCTGGCTGGAATCACCACGCCGGCACATATGTCCTACCACTCAGCGTTCCCCTCAGTCTCCTAAGTAAAATGATACCTCACTTGTGTGGGTGAGCTAAGTGCCTGTGACTGAGAAAGGCCAAAACCATAGGGATTGAGGGTATAGCACCGCAAACTCTAAGCGCTATATATTTTTTTCAAATACATTTTTATGTGATTCTGCATTGGACACCCACACAAGTGAGGTATCATTTTTATCGGGAGACCAAGGGGAACGCTGGGTGGTAGGACACTTTTGCCGGCGCTGTGATCCCACACAAAAATGTAAGGAAAATGTGATTTTTTATGCTAAATTTGAGCACTTTGCAAAAAAAGGGTCCGTTTTCACTGTAAAAATATGGTATGTCCACATTGCATTTTGGGACGTTTCCTGTCGCGGACACTAGGCCTACCCACACAAGTGAGGTATCATTTTTATCCGAATACTTTGGGGAATGCGGGGTGGGTGGAAGTTTGTGGACCCACGCAGACCTCCAGAACTTTCCATCATAGAAATATAGGGAAAATGTGTTTTTTGACAAAGTTTGAGGTTTGCAAGGGATTCTGGATAACAGAACCTGGTGAGAGCTCACAAGTCACCCCAACCTGGATTCCCCTGGGTGTCTAGTTTTAAAAAATGTATAGGCTTGCTAGGTTTCTCTAGGTGCCGGCAGAGCTTGGGTTCAAAATCTACAGCTAGGCACATTGCCAAAAAAGGTCAATTTTCACTAGAAAGATGTGATTTGTCTATGTTGCGTTTTGGCCGGTTTCCTGTCATGGGTAGTAGGCCTGCCCAAACAAGTGAGGTACCATTTTTATCGGGAGTCTTGGGGGAATGCTTGGTTGGTGGAAGTTTGTTGCTCCCCAGATCTTTCCGTCACAGAAATGTGAGGAAAATTTGTTTTTTTAACTAAGTTTGAGATTTGCAAGGGATTTTGGGTAACAGAACCTGCTGAAAAGCACACAAGTCACCCCATCCTGGATTCCCCTTGGTGTCTAGTTTTTAAAAATATACAGGTTTGCTATGTTTCCTTAGGTGCCGGCTGTGCTAGGGCCCAAAATCCACAGGTAGGCACATTCCAAAAAAAGTCAGTGCCTAGTGGGCTTTCTGCTGCCCTGGGGAGGGGAGAATCAGGAGCTATTGCCCCGTTATACCCCCAAGGGGTGCAGAAAGACTGTGGCTATTTATTTGGGGGGGCAGGGGCATTGGGATGCCCTTTCTGGGCAGCCCCCACCCCTATGTATAAAAAAGGCAGCATAATCGCTAGCGCCTACTGGGCTCTCTGCTCCCCCAGGGGGCAGATCAGGGGCTACTGTCCCATCTGCCTCCTGGGGGGGCAGAAAGACTGTAGCATATTTTTTTGGGAGGGGTGAGGGCATTGACATACCCAATCTGGGCAGCCCCCACCCCTGAATTAAAAAAAAAATGTATCCCTGGTTCCTAGTGGGATTTCTGCCCCCCCGAGGGGGCAGATAAGGGGCTATTGCCCCCATATGCCTCTGGGGAGGCAGAAACACTGTGGCAATTTTTTGGGGGGTTGGAACATTGGCATGCCCATTCTGGGCAGCCCCCACCCCTACATATAAAAAAAATCCCTGGTGTCTAGTGGGCTTTCTGTCCCCCGGGGTGGGGGCAGATAATGGGCTAGTGCCCCATCTGCCTCCCGGGGGGGCAGAAAGATTGAAGCATTTTTTTTTGGGGGTGAGGGCATTGGAATGCCCTTTCTGGGCTACCCATACCCCTGCATATATATAAAAAAAATCCCTGGTGCATAGTGGGCTTTCTGCCTCCCTTATCTGCCCCTGGGGGGCAGATAAGGGGCTATTGCCCCCATATGCCTCCTGGGGGGGGCAGAAAGTCTTTTGCCTTCTTTGGGAGGGTAGGGTGGGGGCATTGGCCTGCCCATTCTGGGCAGCCCCCACCCCTAGGCTTATAAAAAAAAGAATCCCTGGCATCTAGGGTGCTTTCTGCCACCACAGGGGCATATTGGGGGCTACTGCCTCCATATGCCCCCCGGGGGGCAGAAAGTCTGTCTGTGGCAAAATGTCATGGGGGGGCAAAGGCCCTTGCCCAAGGGTCCTCTCCCCCCTCCCTGGTGGCTAGTGGGTAGATCCCTGCTTGGGGAACACCCTCCTGGGGTGATCCCCAAGCAGTGACTCACTAGGGAAGGATACCATTGGAAAGGGGAGATTCTCCCCTTTCTAACGATACCTCTCCCACGTGTTTCGGTGCTCTGGGAGCTGAGATAGCCCACAAGCACCGAAACAATGAAACTGAAACTAAGTTTCAGTTTAATTTTCAATGCAATGACGTCAGCGCGCCATGCACGAGATCATCATTGCATTGGAAATGCAAAAAACACCTCAGGAGGTTGGGGAAGCTCTTCCCCACCTTCCGAGACCAACAAAAAAAAAGGAAATCCCTCTGCTGTCTGCAGCAGAGGGATTTAGTGTCCCTGTACTCATGACGGAATGGTTCCTTCATGAGCACAGGAGCACTGGTGCTCATGACGGAACCATTCTGTCATAAGCACTGAAAGGGTTAAGTAAAATATTGAAACTGTAGGGTTAGATCAAGATTTAGAAGAAGGACTTAGCAAATGTTGCCAAAGTTAAAAAAGCAACGTTATATCTGGTACAAAATAATGTTTACTATAGAAATGTAGAAAGCCTGCAAGACATCACACATATGGAGGATCAGACTTTTCCATCAGCAGGTCAGATTGAGAAGGTGGATCAGGCCAGAACAGAAGAAATTTATGAACAATATAGTATCCACCCTTTGCATTCTAAAGAGGGTATTGTTGATGCCATTGATTGGTTTCAAATAAAGGAGGTGAAAGGAGCTCCATTAAGTGTGTGGGAGAAAAGTTTAGAAGCTTGGCGTTTCCCACAACTTTTTCCTACTGGAATAGGTGGCAAGTATGATGAGCGGCATCTTCAAATACCTACAGCTGAGTATAGATCTACTAGACCCTAGATTTCATCATTTTATTCCGTATATATTTTATCTTCTATTTGAGAGTGACTTGTATGGCCTCTCATATGCTGTGAATCACATTTAGAATATATCAGCAAGAGAATTTCTGGAGAACGTTCAAGGGAAAGATGACCACTTGAAATGCAATTTAATAAACCTAATGGCATGTGAACGTGGGACTAATTAATATTGGTATCAGTGTCATGGTGAACTCAAGTGCATGTTGAGGAACATTGGAGCACCAACTTGCTTTCTGATGCTCAGTTGTGCTTAGTATGCATGGGATGATCTGCTAGAATTCTTGCAGGAGACAAATTCAAATATAAACAGTCACTCATTTGAAGATGCCAGGAGATCTCTGCTCACTAGACCCTGCAAATGTTTGCAGATATTTTAAACACAGATTTCAAGCAATGATTGCTTTCATCTTGAACAAAACAGAACCTCCTCTTGGTAAAGTGAATGATTTATTTTGGCGCAAAGAGTACCAAGCCAGAGATGTACCCCATATTCACATGCTGTTGTGGGTAAAAGATGCCCCAAAGTTTACAACAGACAGTGATGATTCTGTGTTGTCTTTTAATGAGCTGTATGTAACTTGCTCTATCCCAAAGGAGAGTAGTGACAAAATATTAAGACAACAAGTTCTTTGATTCCAGAATCATAGATGCAGAAAATTAAGCCTGGGCGTAGTTTGCGAAGTAGCGCTACGCGAAGCTACGCAAAGTGCAGTTCGCACTACGCGAGCTACGCGTAGCACTACGCGAACTGCGTAGTGCGCTGTTCGCAATGATTGCACAGTGCCGGATGCTTGTCCACACTGTGCAATCATTGAAAGCGGCATCTTGCACAGTGCGAGCTGTCTTTTACTGCCGCTCAAGTAGATTTTTACTCGAGCGGCAGCTTTCTCAACGCGGACTGGTAGTTTCTCATCGCGAGCGGTCGCGAGCATACGTGACCACTCGCAATGAGAAACCTGACCTCCCCGCGTTGAGAATCTCGCCGGGAGGTTTATTTTTCACGTTCGCGATCGGCAACTTGATGTTGGCATAGCAAAGGAAATTTGATCAACCATCGAAAGCTGAGTTGCGAAACTCCAGACAAAAGAGAGTTTTCCTATTTAGCCTTGTTACAGTTATTCAAGCCATGGCAAACTGAAAGCGAGCTACTTGGATAATTTGACTGTTATCAAGACTCAGTCAATGCTGTAAAAGACAGCATTGAGGGCTCCGTGTTTCCAGTGTATTTTCAAATGTTGAGAGATGAGGTTGACAAGAAGAAACAATTGCTGCTGGGATAGCAAGAGAGAGTTCGCAGAGCAGTCAGGGTTCAGCACGTGGAAGTCAAAATCCTTTTGGACAGCCAATCATTCAAAATGAAGCTGCAATAGCCATGAATGAGGTGGAGAATGTAATGCAGCAAATACGACATTAAACTGTGTATCTAGAACAACTAATACAGCAATTGAATACAGATCAGAAAGACCTTTTTGAAGACATAAAAGGTAAAGTAGAACATGGATTACTGCATGTGGAAAAAGAGTGTAACATATAAACAAGTTCTATTGTACATAAGTGGTCAAGCTGGAACTGGAAACAGTTTCTTGATTAAAATACTGACAAGTTATCTACAGAAGACAACAGATTCCAATTTGCTGTGTATAGTTACTGCACCAACAGACTTAGCTGCACATAGTATTAAAGGAGTTACCCTTCATTGATTATTAATTCTGCCGTTGAACATGACAACAAATTGGAATACAACAAATTATCTGGTGCTCTTGTTATGAAGTGGCAAGAGTATTTAATAAATTGAAGCTACTAATTATTGTTGAAGTCAGCATGGTGTTTACCCTAAATCAATACTAGAGCAAATGATAAAATGGAACATCAAGGAGTTACAGTACTACTAACAGAAAAACTGCAATCAAAATTGGATAGTTTTGAAAAGTCTGTGTTGAAAACTGCAGGATTAGAAAAACAGTTATGTATCTGTAAAAGCGTCGTGCAACCTTACAGCCTAATTTAAATGTTGACGAAGGCTAGTGAATGGTGCAATTGGAAAAGTTATGAAATTTATTAATTATCCAAACAGAAATGACGTGGAATACTCAGCCATAAATTTTGAAGATGTTGGTGAAGTTAAGCAGATTGGTAGATGCGTTGTACATTTCCTATTCGTGAAAGACTTATATGTCCAGCGAAAGCAGTGCCCACTGTCTTTAGCGTTTGCAGTATCTATCCACAAATCACAAGATGTAAGTGTAGATACAGCTCTTGTTAATATTGGTAGTAGTGTGTTCAAAGAAGGAATGTCATATGTAGCTTTGCCACAAATTAGAACATTGTCTGTTTTATTTCTAATTGATTTTGATGAGAAGAAAGTAAGTGCTGCCGCGAGCTGTGTAACAGAGTATAATTGGTTAAGCGGTTAATATGCTCCTCATTTAGGCCAGTATCCTGTGTTTGAAGAATCGATAATGTGTCCAAAGCGTAAAATATCAAAGCAGTCTAGCAGAGTCAACAGAAAGATGAAGAAAAAGAAAAATGACAAGGTCCTAAGAAAAGAAAGCTACAACACAATGAGGAAATGGAAGGCTATCACTTTGATAATAATTCTGGAGTGAACTGTTATGCAAATGTAGTGTTAAATGGACTGTAGTATTCGCCTCATTTTACAAATTCTATTAATGAAAAAGTATATAAAAGAATGTCTTCACAACTATGTAGTTTACTTGGAGAATTAAGAAGTGACAGAACTATTATACATTCTGCTTCTGGAATAAGAAAACTTACAGATGAGTGTGCTGGATCAGTAATGTTTTCTCAAACTCTTCAGCACGATGCTCAAGACTTTTTAATGGTAATGCTAGGACTATTAGAGAAAGAAGATGTGAATATCAATGAATTATTTGGTTTAACATATAAATGGAACCATAACTGTGAAGATTGTGAATTCAAGTCTAGCACTGAAATCAATTCGGAATGATTCCTCTACTTGACATTACCAGATCATAAAGCTGTGCCCTTTGAAAATGCAACTAAAAACGCCCATCAAGATATGACATGTCCAAACTGCAGATCAGAACTTAGGTCAACGTTGTTTCTACAAAGGTATGGAAAATATGTCATAGTCATGCTACAATGGTGCAGAGTGGATGGTACTAAATTAGGAACAGAAATTACAAACTTTGTAGCTGGACAAATTTCCATTTCAAAAAGAACTTTCACAACTACAGCAATCATATTCCATGAAGGAGTTGATATAACTTCTGAACACTACACAATATATTTAAGATGTCAAACAGGATAAACAGAGTGCAATGACATACAAATGACATTCAAATCAAGACTACCTAAAAAGTTACCAAACTCATATCTGCTATTCCTAGAACTGAAGTTCTAAGGACATTTTAGGGTAACAAAATGTGGTATTGTGTTGACATGTATATGGAGTATGTGTTTCGGAGACATTATTCAGCCTATTAGGGGCATTGTCTACAGCAAGCTGTTAGAAATGAAAGAATCTTTTTACTGCGGGAAAGGAATTTATAAAATATTACAGGAGTACATTCTGTTACTACAGATAAAAACTAAATGGAGGTACTATAATACCAGCAGCCTTATGTTGCATTTAAGAAGTCTCTTCACCACTAAAAAAGGACCCCTTTTGTTTCTGCTACAGCAGCTTCTATGTAGTACTGTGTGTTATGTTTTTCATACAAGGACCAAGAACATTTTAGACATCATTTGGTCTAACAGGGATGATGTTTACAAAAGGATATCCAAAAATGAAGACTGCTTCATTATTGTTGAACATTTTGTACCAGACATACAAATATCAGAAACTGTTTTAACATATAGTTGCTTTCATTAAGGTAGTATCCTGTCAGCAAGCTAGTATTAACAAACTTGTAATAAGTGGAATGCACAGTATAACATATTTGTAATGATAGACTGTGCACACTATCCATTGATTGTTTTTTCTCCACTGTTTGATGATGATGCTTCATACAGACCACTGTTGAAAGCGAAGAAGTATAAAAGCTTAAAACTGCAAAAAACAGTAAAAAAAATTTCTTTTTTGAATTAAAGTTTTTGAGAAAAATATTGTGTGCTGTTTTGGTTGCCTAATGTTCAAAATGAAATCCTAATACATTTTTCCCTGTTTATATTTTTTCACAGTGGTTGGAGATCGGGGTATATTATGTGTGTCAAATTACTAATCTAGTGATAGATTCATTGAGTCACTACTCATATACTCATCCCATCTCCCAGGCACTACAGTTCTACCTTCATTCAGTCATTCTGTCACTCAGGCACTACTGATGCAGCTATGGAATCACCTAGGCACTATACTTATACTCATTCATTCACCCAGGCACTGCACTTACACTCATCCATTCACCCAGGCACTACACTTGCACTTATCCATTTACCCAGACATTGTACTTGTGCTCTTCCAATCATCCAGGTACTGTACTTGCACTCTTACAACCACCCAGGAACTAGCCATGCATTCATCCATTCACTCAGGTTCTACCCATGCAGTCATGAATCACCCAGGCAGTGCACTTGCACCCATCTAAACACCCAGGCAGTGCACTTGCACTCATCCATTCACTCAGGCATCGCTTGCACTCATCCAATCACCCAGGCAGTGTACTTGCACTCATCCAATCATCCAGGCAGTGCACTTGCACTCATCCATTCACCGAGACACTACGCTTGCACGTATTTATTCACCCAGTACTACACTTGCTCTCATTAAATCCTCCAGGCAGTGCCCTTCTGCTCATGCAATAATAAGGCACTGAACTTGCTCTCATACAATCAGTCAGGCATTACCCATGCAGTCATGCAGTCACTCAGGCACTACACTTGCACTCATTCATTCACCCAGGCACTACTCTTGTACTTATTTATTCACCCAGGCACTGCATTTGTACTCATCCAATGATCCAGGCACTGCACTTGTACTCACCCATTCAACCATGCACTACATTAGAACTCATATATTCACCCAGACACTCATCCATTCATTCAGTCACTGCACTTGGACTCCTCCAATCATCCAGGCACTGCACTTGCACTCATGCAATCATCCAGATACTGCAATTGCACCCATACAATCACTCAGGCATTACCCATGCAGTCATGCAATCACCCAGGCACTACCCAGCACTCATCCAATCACCCATACATTCATCCAATCAGCTAGGCACTAACCATGCACTCATCCAAGAACCCAGGCAGCACCATGCACTCATCCAATCACCCAGGCACTATTTGTGCACTCATTCAATCACCCAGGCACTACACATGCACACATCCAATCATGCATGCACTACCCTGGCACCACACTTGCATTCATTCATTCATTCATTCATCCAGGTATGGCAGTTGCACTCATTCAATCACCCAGGCACTACACATTCACTCATCCATTCACCCAGGCACTACACTGGTACTTATCCATTCACCCAGGCACTGCATTTGCGCTCATCCAATGATCCAGACACTGCACTTTCACTCATCCATTTACCTGGGCACTACACTTACACTCATTGATTCACCCAGGCACTGCATTTGCACTCATCCAATTATCCAGGCACTGTACTTGCACTCATCCAATCATCCAGGCCGTGCACTAGCACTCATACAATCAATCAGGCATTACCCATGCAGTCATGCAGTCACCCATGCACTGCACTTGCACCCATCCATTCACCCAGGCACAACACTTGCACATATCAATTAACCCAGGCACTGCACATGCAGTCATCCCATCATCCAGGCACTGCACTTGCTCTCATACAATCATTCAGACACTACCCATGCACTCATCCATTCACTCCAGTACTACCCATGCAGTCATGCAATCACCCAGGCACTGCACTTGCACTTGCACTCATCCATTCACCCACCTCATTTGCACTAATCCATATACCCAAGCACTACACGTTTCCAGTCACCCAGGCACTGCACTTGAACTCATCCAATAATCTAGGCACTGCACTTGCACTCATACAATCACCCAAATACTGCATTTCCACTCATTCCATCTACCAGGCATTATACTTGCACTCATCCAATCACCCAGGCAATACCTAGACAGTCATCCAACCACCCAGGTACTGCACTTGCACTCATCCAATCTCCCAGACACTACTCAGGCACTCATCCATTCACCCAGGGTGTAGGCATGGAGTAGTCCATTCACTCAGGCACTATGCATGCAGTCATGCAATCACCCAGGCACTGCACTTGCACTCAATCATACAACCAGGCAGTGCACTTGCACTCATACAATCAGTCTTGCTTTACCCAGGCAGTTATGCAATCACCCAGGCACTACCCATGCACTCGCCCAATCAACCAGTCACAACCCATACATTGATCTAATTACCTAGGGACTACTCTTTCACTCATCTAAACACCCAGGCACTACTCATGAACTCATTCACACACCCAGGCACTACACTTGCAGTCATCCAATGATCAAGGCACTGCACTTGCACTCATGCAATCATCCAGCCACTGCACTTTCCCTCATACAATCACTTAGGCATTAGCCATGCAGTCATGCAATCACCCAGACACAGCACTTGCACTCATCCATTCACCCGGGTACTACACTTGCACTCATCCATTCACCTAGGCCCTGCCACTTGCACTCATTCAATCATTCAATCATCCAGGCACTGTAGTTGCACTCATACTATCACCCATGCTCTACCCATTCATTCACTCATTCACGCGATGCACTACCCATACAGTCATGCAATCAACCAGGCACTGCACTGACCCTCATTAATTCATCCAGGCATTGCACTTGCACTCATCCAATTACCCAGGCACTACACTTGCACTTATCCATTCACCCAGGCACTACATGTGCACTTATCCATTCAACAAGGCACTGCACTTGCACTCATGCAATCATTCAGCCACTGCACTTGCACTCATACAATAACTCAGGCATTACCCATGCCGTCATGAAATCAACCAAGCACTGCACTTGCACTCATCCATTCACCCAGGCACCACACTTGCAGTTATCAATTCACCCAGGCTCTGCACTTGTACTCATCCAATCATCAAGGCAGTGCACCTGCAATCATACAATCACCAGGCATTACCCATGCACTCATCCATTTTATCAGGCACTACCCATACATTCATGCAATCACCCAGGCACTGCACCTGTACTCATCCTTTCACCCGGGCACTACACTTGCACTTATCCATTTACCCAGGCACTGCACTTGTACTCATCCAATCATCCAGGCAGTGCACGTGTGCACATACAGTCATCCAGGCACTATACTTGCATGCATACAATCACTCAGGCATTACCCATTCAATCATGAAATCACCCAGGCACTGCACTTGCACTCATCAATTCACCCAGGCACTAAATTTGTACTCATCCATTCACCCAGGCACTACTTTTGTACTTATCTATTGACCCAGGCACTGCATTTGCACTTATCCAGTGATCTAGGCACTGAACTTGCATTCATGCAATCATTCAGGCACTGCACTCTTACAGTCACTCACGCAGTAACCATCCACTCATCCAATTGCCCAGGTACTACCCATGCACTCATCCAATCATATAGCCACTACCCATATATTTATCCAGTCACCTAGGCACTACTCATGCACTCATTGAGTCACCCATGCACTACACATGCACTCATCTAATCACACATGCACTGCCCATGCACTCATTGAATCACCCAGGCACTGCACATGCACTCATCCAATCACATATGCACTACCCATGCACTCATCCAATCACCCAGGCACTACACATGCACTGATCCAATCATCCAGGCACTACAAATGCACTCATATAATCACCCAGGCACTCAACATGCAGTTATCTAATCACTCAGACACTACCCATGCAGTCATCCAATCGCTCAGGCACTACCCATGAAGTCATAAATTATTTCAGCTTATCTTTTTTTTAACCATGAAAGTCGGTTCTGAAAAGATTTTATAATTTTGTTGCTGTTTTCTTTCCAAACAAATGGTAAACACAGTATAAAAAACTAAAACAAGCAGCAGAAACAATCTGCACAAAGTAAGGATTGCTTAAGAAAAATTGAAATCTGTGCTTCTTTGCTGCATTTTTCAAAGTTGGAAATGACTGCTCTCCAGCAGTAACTATAGTTGAACAGTCCATACAACATACATAGCCATCCTTCTAAATTCTGGGACCATCTCCACATGTTGGCTTTCTACTTCAGCTGGTACATTTTCTCCTGGAACAGGTGGAGCACTAGATGATGTTGATGGTGCCACAGCTTCTCTGGCTTTCTTTGCTTTTTAAAAATCATTGCTGTGGTATGTTTAAGATGGTAAAGCATAGACGTAGTACCACATGAGTATTTTTTTTGGAGCCTCAAACAATGTCATGTTGCAAAGTGAACCTTTTACATATTTTGCATCTCTCTAAGACTCCCCAGATGGGATAGTGATAATCTCCTAAGCTATACTGCTCTTCTTCAGCTGGGGCTCTTCATCTTGTTTTTCTTCTCCTTCCAACTCCTCAATATCCTGTCCTGCCTCCTGTTGGAGCTGGTTCTCCTCTGCACCTCCTGCTGATATTTTCTGTTGAAAAATGAAAAAGCTGCCAACCTCCACAATGACTTATCCACTGCACACACACCTTCTCAGAACGATTCCACAATGAATGGAACATTCAAGAAAATTATTATGGGTGGGAACTTCCTATTAATATAGTTAAAAACTGTTTTATCCAATCATATCACTTTCTTGTCAGGTCACGAGATTTTCACAACTACGTATGTAAGTGTGAATATCAGAAAATGAATATAAAACTAGGTTATGAATAACGTAAATATAAAAGCATAACTTTAAAGCTCTGGTTTTCAAGCACCTACTATCACACTTACTCTAAAATATCTGTATATACACTTTTAAAATTTTCAAAAACACGCGATCATCGCGATTATGAATAGGGTCACAATGACCAATGTCACCGCAAAATTAGAAAAATAGATTTCAAAATTAGTTTTAAGCTAAATAACTACAATAACGTATTTTTAAACAATACACAAATACAACTCTACTGTTAAAAGTACTTTAAAATGTGTCCATAATATATGTTTTGCACTTTATAAATAACACATGCTGTTCGCCAATACCGATGCCATCGTGATGCCTGGCCTCACCGAGAAAATGGACAATAGGATTTGAAGAAACGTTTTCTGGAAGCCCATTGCAAAAATATAAGTTTAAACAGTACACTAATAAAGCTCTATTGTTAAACATACTGAAGACTGTGTTTATATCTATGTTCAACACTTTGTAAAAAACACGCACTCTTTGCAACTAGCAATGCTATCGCAATGTCCGGCGTCACCGTGAATATAAAAAAAGGGCCTCATATATGAAGTTTTATCGTAGGGCAGCGCCGCAGGCCTCCATGCTGCGCTACCATATGGTAAAAGAAAAGGGCAGGAATGTGCTGTATCTATGAGGTGCGGTGCATTCCTGTCCTTTTCCCCTGCGCTGGTGTACAATGGTCTGCCGTGCGCCAACACAGGCACCTTTGCACCATGGTCCATGGTGCAAGAGTGCCTGCATTGAGGGGATGATTGTTTTTGTGCAGGAAAGAAAACCTTCCTGCACAAAAGCAATGACAAAAGGATTTTTCCTTTTTCTATGTGTGCTGCAGAAAAACGAGGAGAAATAAATATATTTCTCCTTTTTGTGCCTTCCTTACGCTCCCCTGGGGAGGCGTAAGTTTTTTGGCGCTGCCTCAGATTTACGATTTCTCGTAGATGTGGGGCAGTGTCAAAAAGCCATGGATGTTGCTGGGAACGTACCCAGCAACACCCATGGAACGCCCCTTTAACAAAGAAAACTGTGTTAAAAAGGGAACCATATTTATGAGGCAGCATTAAGCTAAAAAAAGTGGCTTAGTGCTGCCTCGTAAATATGGAGCAGGTTGATGCGCCACAGTAAGTCTCAAAAAGTGACGTTCTGGCAGTGCTAGGGGCCTCATAAATGAGGCCCAAAATTTGTAAAGGTGTTTTTCTCCAAAATTGATCACAAAAGTAAAAGTTAAACAATATTTTACTAAATATCTAGACTAAATCTTTATTAAAAAAAAAAGTCTAAGTGTATTTTTCAGTATGTGAAATACATATACTGATCACAAATTCTCCACAGTAAATGCGACAATATTGTGCCGACTCAAAAAATTATTAAAAATAAAAACAGTTATTAATGTACTTTCTTATAAACACATACAAAATAACAAAATGAGTGGCATATAATGTATTTATAATGTACACTCTCTAATTATAGAAAGAAAAATTTAGGAGGTCACAATAAATTGGACATTACAATTAAGAAATAGAATTTAAAAAACGTTAGAAATTCACTGAAAAAAACAAAGGTTACAAGAATGTTGTAGTTAGGAATTAATATTTAAAAAACCTTAGAAATTCACTGAAAAAACTAAAGGTTACAGGGATATTATAGTTAGGAAATGGATTAAAAAAACTTAGAAATTTCCCCAAAAACTAAAATTACATGGACGTTATAGTTAGGTTCAGATTACGCTCGTACAAAACCATAGAGATTCAGCAGTTATAGTTAGGTGAGCTAACAATAACTCTCTCCCCTGCAATGCACTGCTTATGACCTCACATAATACATCACTCATGACATGGTCAGTGACATTACTGATGGCGTCACTGATGACATCTCAAATGACATCACAGATGACATCATCCACAGAATCTCTGATGCACCCACTCACACCCCCATATGACCTTTCATACACCCACTCCAACTTCCACACTACCATTCTCAAACCCAGGGACACACACATACCAGTACTTACACACCCACTCACTGATTCATAAGTCTACACACACATCCATTCACTCACCCATACAGCTACTTATACACCTACTCACTCACTAATACAGCTACCAACATATCCACTCATACACCCATACAGCCACTCACACACACAATCACACAGCCACTTATTCACCTACACAGTTATACACATACCCACTCACTTACTGATACAGACACTAACACATACTCACTCACCTACACAGTCACTGACACAAGCACACAGTCACCCATACAGCCACTCTTACAATAACTCACTCACCCATACAGTCACTCATATACTCCAACACTCACCTATACTGCCTTTCACATATGCAGTTACTCACCCATATACCACTGACACATGCAATCACTCACCGACACAGCCATACACACACTCAGTCACCCATACAGCCATGCACACATGTATTCACTAACCCATACAGCCACTGACTCATCCACTCACTCATCCATGCAGGCAGTCACATATCCCCCACCCACCCACACAGACACTCATACACCCATACAGGTACTCAGACAACCAATCAATCACCCAAACAGCTACTCACATACCCACTCACCAACCCATATGGCCACATAGACAACAACTGTCAGACTGATACAGACATTCACACAACCAATCACTCACTCATACATTCACTGAAACACCTAAACATGCACATATACAGTCAGTGAATCACTGAATCATCCATGCAGGGGCCTGCCCATGTAAAGTGGGTGCCTCTAGTGCACCCACTCAACAATGGGACCGCAGGGAGCAGCGAACATGCTAACATGCAGCTCCCTGGATCTCAAAGCAATTTGTCCATTTCTCTGCTCGCTTGACAGTGGGCAGGGAAACAGACATGCTCTGCTTTGTGCAAGCGAGAGCATTTTCTGCTCTCGCTTGCTGAAAGCAGAGCTTAGTTTGCTATGGCTTGGCAGAAGCAAACTGCAATGTTCCAGGGGTGGACACCCCGGGACATTGCTGGAGGCAGCCCTTTGGGTTGGTGGTCCCCATGGCTGCCATCTAAGGCTCCAAGAGGGGAGCAGCGTGGCCCCCTCCTTCGTTAATTAAGACCCATGGAGGTGGTAGTCCCCGGGGCTGGGGGTCAGCAGCAGACCCCCTTCATTATTTTGTTTGTGCTTTGGGGATGTGGGGGTCCCCAGGGCTGCAGGAGAGGCCATAGGGTCTCTCTCGCATTTCTTTTTTAGATAATGTGTGTGCCCTGGGCAGGTGGTGGTCCCGGGGCAGCAGGGGGGCCGGGCAGGCCCTCTACATTCCTAGTAAGGGCCCCGTGGAGGTGGCAGTCACCAGGGCAGCAGGAGTGCAGGCAGGCCCCTCGCATTCCTAATAAGTGCCCTGGGGAGGTGGCAGTCCCTAAGGCTTGTCTAAGCCTAGGAGGGCGGCCACATGAGCCTCCCTCCTACTTTCCCTTCATGCCCCTCATATTTGGCCCACCCAGGGGATTAAAAAAAAGACGTGCGTCTATTTTTTTGTAAATTTTTCTGCAAATCGGCAAATTCACAGCAAAATTAAATTTCAAAAATACTTTTTTCCCCGAGGCAGGGTCCCTGTGGGACCCCCCACCATATCTGGGGGATCAGGGTATTCGTACCCTGCCCCCTTTTCATAATTTTTACTTGTTTTGAGGGACTCTGCTTAAAGCCGAGTCCCAAGATAGCTGCCAACACTTCCTGGTTGAAGTGTTGGCAGCCAATCAAATTTTAGGAGGATCCGCGAGTCCACTGCAAGGACTCGCATCCCCATATATCTATATTTTTAAAATTTTAATATCTTTGAAACAACTGAAAAGATTTACACCAAATCACAAAAAGCATGCTTTCTGGAACTACATCTAGCTTTCTGCCAAATATGGTGTAATTCCGTTCAGCGGATCAGGCTGTAGTCTTGCTCAAAAAATGAAAAATCCCAATAAACATAACATGGAGAACCCCCCTTTTTTCTTGCCCCCCGCTTGGCGGATCACCCCGAAACTTTCAACACAGCAGCTGTACCAAAAAGAGGACATTTTTTGACAATTCATGAAGATTTATCAACCGGCACCAAAGTTATTGGCAAAACAGAAAACACTTCATAAGAGACAAAGTCTAGACCAACGTGACCAACGCCAAGGAACTGTTCAACGTCATACAGCAGTTCGCAAAACCAACCTGCGAAGCCACGGACGTCACACCTTCCCAGGAACTCTGCGACAAGCTCAGCTCCTATTTCCATCTTAAGATCAAGGCCCTCTACGACAACTTCAGCGAACCAACGACGAGTACCACCCCCCTACCCACCGCTGCCGATAAGCCGACCATCACGTCCTGGGATCCCGCTACCGTCGAACTCATCACAGCGACCATGAAGAAAACCCACTCAGGAGCCCCAACGGACCCCTGCCCACCACACATCTTCCACAGTGCCGCCACCATCATCTCACCCGAACTAGGACGCGCCATCAACGCCTCCCTCAGTTCAGGCATCTGCCCCTCCTCAAGAAACCATCGGCCGACCCAACGGACCTAAAAAACTACCGGCCTATCTCTCTCCTCCCCTTTGCGGCCAAAGTCACCGAGAGACTCGTAAATGCCCAGCTGACCGCCTTCATAGAAGAGAACTCCATCCTGGACGCCTCCCAGTCTGGATTCCGCAGCAACCACAGCACCGAGACCGCCCTCCTCGCCGCCACTGACGACATCCGCATGCTACTCGACCAGGGACACACCGTGGCCCTCATCCTTCTACACCTCTCCGCAGCCTTCAATACCGTTTCTCATCGCACTCTCGCAGCCAGACTGCACAAGGTGGGAATACAATGAGCCGCCCTCGACTGGATCCAATCCTTCCTCTCCGGCAGAGCCCAGAGGATCCGACTCCCTCCCTTTCTCTCCAAACCCACGGAAATCAACTGCGGAGTACCCCAGGGATCATCACTGAGCCCCACGCTCTTCAACATCTACATGGCCCCCCTCGCCGCCATCGTCAGAGACCATGTCATGAATGATGTAATATGTGACGTCATCAGCAGTGCATTGCGGGGGCGTGAGTTATAGTTATCTCTACTAACTATAACGGTTGAATTTCTCTGGTTGTGTACGAGTGAAATGTCCAACTAACTATAACGTCCCTGAAACCTGTGTTTTTTTCAGTGAATTTCTAAGGTTTTTTAAATGCTAATTTCTAACTATAACGTCCCTGAAACCTTTGGTTTTTTCAGTGAATTTCAAAGGTTTTTTAAATGCTAATTTCTAACTATAACATAGCAGTCGCGTTTGCACTTGTGTCCTGAGGTCCTCAGGACACAAGAGGACCTCATCGCCCCACCACCAGTGCGCCAAGAGGCGCGTTTGCAGAGTGGTGTAATAAGGGGCATGGCCTTGGACAACCTCTCTGCAATGCAGCTATGTGGGGCATACTGGAGGTACCTGGTGGGCTAGTTGGCCCCCAGGGACCCTGAGTATTCAAGGGGACTTAATCCCCCAACTTACAACGCACCAGTGGGCGTGTTTGCAGAGTGCTGCAGGGAGGGGGTGGGGCCACTGGCGAGATGCCAGCTTTTTTTTTTTTTTTGTCGAAGGGTGGCTGTGTGGCCCCCCTTCTTTTCCCATTTTTTTTGCCCTGGGGACCCCCTCCCCCAGGGCCTGCCTCTTTTTATTTAAAAAAAAAAATGGGAAGGGGGCCGTGTGGCCCCCCTCTTGAGCCAATTTCGGCCCCGGGGACCCCATCCCCCGGGGCATGGACACATATTTTTTTTTTTTATTTTTTTTTTAATTTAAGGAGGGGGGCTGCGTGGCCCCCCTCCTGAGGTGTCTATTGGCCCCGGGGACCCCATCCCCCCAGGGCTGTGCCTCTATTTTTGTTTTTCATATTTTAATGACGGAGGGGGGCCGCGTGGCCCCCCTCCCGGGCCACTTCAGGCCCCGGGGACCCCATCCCTCGGGGCCGGCCCTTTCCGTTGGCTCCCCACCTCCTGCGGGAGCCGGCATTGCTTTTGAGCAAGGGGAGCTGCTGACATGCAGCTCCCTTGCTCAAAAGCAATCCTACTTTGATTCATTGAAGCGAGAGCAGGTTTCCCTGCTCTCGCTTCAATGAATCAAAGCAGGGTTTGCTATGGCATGGCGGAAGCCATGCTCCCGCCCTGCCATAGCAAACAGCAATGTACCGGGGGTGGGCACCCCGGGACATTGCAGGAGTCGCTCCTGGGGGGTGGCGGTCCCCAGGGCCATCAAGGGCTCCTGGAGGGGGGCAGCATGACCCCCCTCCCAACAATTTAAAGCCCCTGGGGAGGTGGTGGTACCCGGGGCCCGGGGGTCCGCTACTGACGCCCCCATTGGTAATAGGTTTATGCCCCGGGGAGGTGGTGGTCCCCGGGGCATGTGGGGGGGCTCTTCTCCCACCACACCTGGTTTTTTAAAGAACAGAGCCCCGGGGAGGTGGCGGTCCCCGGGGCTGCGGGGGGGCCGCATCCCCCGTAGTTTATTATCAAAGCCCCGGGGAGGTGGCAGTCCCTGGGGCAGCGTGGGGGGGATTGAGACCCCCCCACGCATTTTTTTTTACAGCCCCAGAGAGGTGGCGGTCCCCGGGGCTACGGGGGGCCGTAGTGCCCCCCGAATACAATTAAATAAGCCCCAGGGAGGTGGCGGTCCCCGGGGCTGTGGGCCCCCGCAAATTAATTGCCGATTGCCCCCGGGACCTGGCTGCCAACACTTCCTGGTTTGGAGTGTTGGCAGCCAATTAGGGTGAAGCTTGTGCCGGGAGGGTTCGCGAACCCACCTCGGTGCTGATATAGATATTTTTTCTTTTTTAAATTTCTCAGGAACTACTGAACGGATTTACACCATTTAAAAAAAAGGTCTCTTTCTGATACAAGGGCTACCTTTTGCCAAATTTGGTGTAATTCCGTTCAGCAGTTCGGGCTGTAGCCTGTTCCAATTTTTCCTATGGAAATTAACATGGGGAAAACGTGTTTTGGGATCCCCCTTTTTTCTCCGCCCCAGCTTGACGAATCACCCCGAAGCTTTCAAGACAGGAGCTGACTTGAGCGGGCCATTAGTTTTGAAAATTTCGCGAAGATTCATCAAACGGCGCCAAAGATATTGGCAAAAGAAAAAACGCTATTTGAATAGAAACGAGGTCCTAACTATAACTACCTACTGGCGACCGCCGGTAGGTAATATATATATATATATATATATATGTATATATATTAGTACACTGCTGCCTTGCTGACATCCGACCTCATCCACACATGGGAGCCGGTGCGGAGCAGTGGGAGGAAGTCACACTTTAGATGAGACGCATTTCTCTGTGTGTAATGTTCCACACAGAATGAAACTTGCACTCGAGGGGTTGTAGTCATCAGTAGAATTTAATCAAAGGCTGATGCATTTCGAACTTCGCTGTCTTTTTCACAAGCATGCTTTATTTCTATCTTACTTACGTATGCGCTGCTATTTAGCTTGCAATACTGTGGTTGCTTGGGCCACTTGGCCATTTTTTGTTACACTGAATGCAGAAGAGTTGGGTTGTTTTAGGGGGATCGTCTCGCACAACACTTGCAGAGAGTATTCTGTTACTGACTGACAAAAACGTAACCACCCCTCCTTTTTGACAAAGCCTGGATAGCTATGTTTTTCTCTTGTGGGAAAGAAATCCCCAGCATTATCAGGTTGTGTGTGGGGATAAAATTGTATTTTTATGGCATACATCACAAATGTCTGCAGGTATGAAATGCTTTATTTCTAAATGTAAATACCATGTATACTCTGACTTCTATGTTTTTCTCACTTGTGATCGAAGTTTGTTGTTTATGTTTATGGTGATGTTGAGTTTAAAATGAGAACATTTACGTTTTTCAAAATGATGGCTTGTGAAAAAACTGCGAAGGTCGAAACGCGTCAGCTTTTGAATAAATTCTGCTGATGACCACAATCCCTTGAGTGCGAGTTTCATTCTGTGCGGAACATTACAATTAGCTGCGCCACTTCTCCACGTTTCTGTTTGTATTTCAAAAAACACATTTATTATTTATGGAGAGAAAGGTAGTGAAACTCGGGAGAGCATCTCTGTTTATAGGTACAAATGGTCACAATAAGTTATAAAGGCCCACCAAATGCAAAGTTGTAACATATGGCCTGATTTTGATGGCTAGCCCATCGACTTTATTGCAAGAAGATTTAATCCTAATGTACTTGTAATAATGTGAAAGGGATATCCGTCATGCTTGGAACAAAGAACCCGTCCCCCAAACTCCAAATCATTCCCATATGGTACACCCAAAGACAAACTGACAGTCAATATTTGAAGTCCCAGCAATAAAGTACACTAACATCTCACAGGCAATCAGCAGACAGCCAGAACTGGGGTGCACCCCTACCTCAGCCTAGAATTGGTACACTCTAATCTATAATTCAACAATGAACATGGCAAGTTACTCTGTTATTCACAAATATACACCTGTCATTATTGTTCTGTTCTAGGCCTTGCAGTAAAACCTAGACAACCTGCCACTTGTTAATCACAGAGTATACTGAATGACTCCTTAAAACCTTCAAAGTCTTGATCAGCAATCATTCTTAGTCTTTGGTCGAGGTGGCCAGGATCTGTAAAGGGATTTTGTGATAGGTAGATGCTATTTAATTTTATCAGGATCTGGGCAGAGTAAAAAATACATGACATGAAACAGAAAGAGGTTGCCAAGCTCTCATTAACAATAGGATTTATCTGCTCCTTATCGGTTCAGCTAAATGTTTGATTACATTCAAATCAACAATGGGCATTTTGGCTCTTCTTTAGATCAATCATGCAGCCTAGTTAGTTTTAGGATACGTTCAATAATGATAATTTCAGATTGGAGTATATGTATCAGCTATTAACTTCATGTCAATGCCCTTCTTAGTCTGTGCTATTTCTTTTCCTAACACTTCTAATTGTTTTATCTTTCCATTTTGACCCCCCAGAGAGATATTTTGGAGAATATATTGACCAAAAGGGTCACCCATTTAGTGAGCGGCCCTACACACACAGGCTGCAACACTCTGGGCCATGAGTACCATCTCAATATCAAATCCTCAAATTTCTCCCCAAGTGCAAATGGGGTCTAGTTACATTTTAACATCTTTCCCTTTGCTAATCAAGCTATCAACAACAAAATCACCTGGATTGTATACCCATTTCAGTTAGACCCTTGCTGAAATTTAAGATTGCATTTTGATGAAGAATACACATGAAACATATCCAAAATTTCCAACTCTATCAACCCAGAACTTCTACTAGAACATATTTACCAACTCAAAAGAACTATTCTGGGTAAATTACCCTCTGCCAGCCAGACAATGTCAAAATGGCAAGTGGGGAAAAAATTATTTAGCACTGAAAAAACAAGGTAAAACCTGATACACAACATGTCTTAGTAGTAGATACAAATCCAGTAAAGCACTCTAAAATACATAGAAGGGATAATTACTGGTTCATTAGGTGAGCAGAACCCCTGCCTCAGCAAACTGATCCAAGGAATATAATATTTTCACGCATAGCTAAGATTGACTTTTGCTTTGGTTGTGAAAGCACTATTATTAGCCATTTTGTGTGCTAGACCTTTTCGTTGTGCTGTCCCATTAAATATGGAATGAGTATCACTTTCTCACTATAGAGAAAATTAGTGACTAGAGGTTTTCATACAACATATACAGATTTTGGTATCAGTGTTTCAGATTACCAGGTAAATTACTGTAGATGGTGTGGGCGTTTAAGTGTTGGGGCCATTTTGGTGACTCAATATATCTTACCTAGAGTTTGATTCTAATAGTGCCGTCATGCTGCCTATACAGTCACATATGTGAATAGGTAAAATCATCACTATTATAATTCAAAATAATTTATTTGCAGAAAATGTACGTAACCTAGGCTGAGCGCGACACAATTTGATTGTTATTTAAATTAACTTCAACTCTGTGAGAGGATCCTTCACTTTTGGTGTAGCTTTCTATGTCTAAATAAAGAAATACGTTAAATCAGAAATATAACACTGGAATCTTCTTGCTCATTTGTCTTGTTTTGGTACAAAGTATGAAATCAAAGTTTAAAGGGACAGTAGCAATCTACAAATATGCAATATACCAATGGAAATGTTATTCTTAATGATAGTTTGGTAAATTGGATTGAAACATAGGAATTGCCAGGTAAATCAAATAGCGCAATGAAAACACCTTCACCAATTTTTAACACTAGAAATCTTTAAAATGCAGCATTAGTAATGTTCAATTCAACAAGACACATAAACAAATGAAATAAAGATGGAACAATTTGAAATGTGTGGATCTAAGAATGTGATTGTTACCATAAAGTTCTCTGTGAGTAAATTGTGCATAGATCAGATCACATAAAATTGAAACAAGAAGCAATGAAGTCCTCTACATACAATTTTGATAACTATTTCAATATAGCTAAAAACTTTAAATTGTATAGTCATACTTTATCACAGTTGTGTTTTTAGTTTTGCAAATTTGTAAAAACAAGAATAAGAGGTGTAAACTTCTTAAGAATCTTATTACAACATGAATAACAGAACATGTAAGAGATTTGTTGGACTGCACCAATGAGCAGAGTATGCAGTATGGTTTGCCCTCTCATCCTATTGCAGAATGTGAAACAAAATGAGGTCAGCTGTGATGTGCATTCCTCACTTGCTCCGCAGATCAATGCAGTGGCCACAGAGTTAATTTTCAGCTCACCACACTTTACAATTTTTTCTAATTTCTTCAAGCTTTACTTGATAATTGCAGCTTCAACTTTGTATGCTTATGTATGCCTATGTCTTCCCACAACTGACTAGCAGAGTGCTGAATAAAAGTCAGACAGACATTGTGTTTTTAACATTCTGAAATAAGACCTGTGGAGCATGCACTAAAATCACTCCAGTGGCTCTAATTGATTTTATAAATCTTATAATCAAATTGAAGATCCTATGCATTATACATAGAAAATATTTAGTGTAAAGAATATTGACAGAAACTGACGTCACATTAAATGTGCGTGCAGGTGGAAGCAGTACTTGTGTACAGCAAATCACAACTGCAGAGACTGTTACCAGATAGGCAACACCCACTCTCATCCCACAGCAGCTTTGATCATTCAGCATCATGTAACTCCCATTTGAGAGTATTCTGAAAGCTGTATGGGTCACAGCAGCGGGGAACCTTTCAAGTAGCATGGTAAGTTTGCCTTAGATGCATTACATGTGCCAGGAAGCGAAACTTCCCTGCAAACTAAGGAATGTCCCACAGTACTCTCGCAGTCAGTCCCGCTAAGAAAAACCTAAGTCTCCCTATTCTGACATCGGAACTTGAACAGTAAGATTTATGACTCATGTACATTCCCCTCTCTTAGTGCTTCAAATCTGCCCAATTGATGGTGTTGTTAGCAGTAATGGAAGCAAAATGCCAAAATGGGCTGAGAAATGGTTGCAACAGTACAGTTCATCATAATTAGACATTCCCTCATACATTTAGTTATTATTAAAAACAGTTGAATGCTGCAGATCATCTAGCATTTCGTGTACTCTAGCAATGTCTCAATCATCACAGATAGAGCTAGGTGTGATGAAATCATGCAGAAAAATGTTAAATACCTATGGCACTTTAATCAGTTCAGTGGGATCAAATATATCATAGGATACCTTATCCCAAACAATTCCATCAGGAACCGGAACAGCAGAAATGTTAAAGGTCTCTTTGCACTTTGTGTGATGAAGAATGGGGCTTCAAAACTAAGTTCAACAGCAGAGGTTTTGGGAGATAGTGTCCGTTCAGAACCAAGAGGAAGACTGTCACAAAACCAATCCAAAGGAAAAGTATCAAAATTGTAATCAAAATGTATATCCAAGGAGACATAAGGTATTTCTTTTTTGGCCCAAAGTAGAATTCATGCAATCTACCTCGAGGTGGTAGTGGTGGTGGGTCAGATGAATTTTAAGAGAAGTTATCATAATCAATGAAGTAACCGAAGGCTTTTCGATCTATTTCAATCTATTTTTGGCAGCTCTGGATGCTTTGGAGAACTGGGAGTAGACTCATGTGGTGATACATTGCGGTGAACACCTTTTTGTCTATTTATCGAAACAGAAATCTGTGTTTCTGTGCCTGATGTTGGCAAAGAGTTTGCTGATGTAACAGAAAGAAGTGATACTTCAGTATGAGCTGTCCCCAGGATTGGAGAAGAGGCTTCATCATTGATTAAAGCTTCCATCGGTACTTCCTGTATGGAAGTGGGAAGGGGCAGGTAACTACCTTGTTTTTGCTACTAGCAAGGGGTGCTAGAAGTACAGTTCTCGTACTTTCAACCGCCAACACAGGTACAGGCACTCTGTAAAATGGCCCAAATTCTTTCTTGTCCACCATTTTCTCCCAGATCAATTCACCAATCTTGGGTGATTCAACCAGGAGTTGCTGGTGCTTCCTTCACTTCACCAGTGGCATAAACGTTCTGCTGGAGGTTACTCTGAGCTTCTCAAAAGTTGTTCAGATCATTTAAAAATCCAAATATTCATTGAAGTCAAATGGTGTTTCAGCCACCACTGTACTGGGACTGTCAAGATCTGGTACCCACATCTTAACCGCAAACAGGACTGCATAGGGAGTACGACAGCCAGGGATTTTATTAGCAGATTGTTTAGGTCTCTCTGAACCCCATATAGGTGATGAAACCAACTGCGACCTGAACCTAATACCCTTTCTGTTAAAGACTGCTTTAAGTTCCATTTCTTCTTCTCCACTACCACATTTCCTTCGGGATGATAGGGGGAGGAGTACCACGTGGCCACACCCAGTTTTCCCATAGTGTCTCTGTAAGCCTTTGAGGCGAATGCCGGACCCTGGTCCAAATGGTATGTGGCTACTGCGTGTGTCCCGATAAAGACTTACAGATCTTTTATAACAATTCGGTCTTTAGTGGATCGCTGTGGCCAAAACCATAGGAATCAAGATCAGAAATCCACTGCTACCAAGATTTATTTATTTATCTGTGAGTTTTATATAGCGGGATATAGACCCAAAGGTATCAGATCACTTTACAGAGTAAGCACAACAACAATAACATGAGGTACATCGAGAATAGACAAAAATATATAGTAATGGTAAAAAAGGCAAACGGTATACAATGGGATATGTAGGCAAAATAGCAGCAAGTGCCCGAGTTACATAAAGCATAAATAAAAATATATATCAACATTATATAAAAGAAGAATCCAATAAACAGAGGGATGCGAGGAAGTAAAATTCTGAGGTAGATATACTAGGGAGTTTCAAGGGTAGGGAGAGTATGCATAGTATTTCCCCAAGGTAGTGAATGAGCATGTCAACATAGCACTTAAGATCATGAAACTAGCACTTTAAAGAGTATGCAGAGCAGCAGAAACTTGAGGTACATAGAGAGCAAATAAAAATAACAGTAAAAAAGGATGAGACAAAATACAGAGGGGTATGTAAGCAAGAAGCAGCCAGAACCAGAGTTACATAAAGTGTGAGTGAGAGTGCATTACAACAATAAATCAAAGAAGAAAACAAATGATAGTGTACTATAGTTCTGAGGAAGTTGAGGAATGGCGATGTAAGGATGGGGAGAGTCAAAGCACAGTTTCCCCTGAGGTAGGTAAATAGATTTACGTGAGGAGTGCAGTGTAACATAGGTCCAGGACTCAGGCAAATTACGGAATGGCATGAGGCAGCGGATAGCTGGAGGGTGGGGTCGATACAGAGTGCGGGGTGTGCACAAGTCCTCAGTGAGAGAGGAATTTGTTAGAGAGAAAATGTTTTGCTTGTTTCCTAAAGAGGGATGTGGATGGGTTGCATCTGATCTAAGTAGTGAGAGAGTTCCAAATGTTTGGGGCCATTCCAGATAAAGATTGGTTGTAGGTCTTCTTTTTCTTGAATTTTTGTGGCTTGAGAAGAAAGGTGCTCGTACTTTTGGAGGATCTGCTTCCAGCCAAAAGGGTCAGTTTCTGGGACAGGTAGGAGGGGTAATTATGGTGCAGCACTTTATGGGTCATGCAATCAATTTTGAAATGCTTCATGGCCATGAATGGTAGTCAATTCAGAGCTTGAAGGTCAGGGGTAATGTGATCACTTTTATTGGAACCCGTGATGAGCATGGATGCTGCATTAAGTGTAGCCTTAAGGGGAGCAAGTGAATTTTCGGGAGGCCCACTAGTGCAGCGCTACGATAGTCTACTTTTGTAACCACAATTGCATAAGTCGCAAATGTGAGGTCGGCCATGGAGAAGAAAGGTTTTAGTTTCTGAGGATATGCAGCTGATGGTTAGCTCCTCTAGTTATGGTGCTGCTGTGTTTTTACATGGTGAGGTCTTTGTCTAGAGTAATGCCAAGGGATTTGTTAGAGTTGGCAAAGTGTGGGGTGCAATTTAGGGCAGAGAGTAGGGGGAGCCATTCTTTGGCATTATCGGTGGTAGTGGGCGGTGCGATCAGTAAAAATTCAGTTTTAAGGGCATTGAATTTGAGGTGATTGCAAGTCAGCCATTGTTGAGTTAGTATTAGGGTATTATTGAGAGTGTGGATGTCCTCAGATGAGGTTATTCTCATGTAGAGTTGGGTGTTGTCGGCATACACATGATTGGAGATGTGGGAGCATTTGAGAATATTGGTTAGGGGATCTATGTAGAGGTCGAACAATGTCGGGGAGAGAATAGAACCTTGGGGGACGCCCAGCAATACTGGGGCCAGCTCAAATAGAGTGTGATTAATTAGGAAGCACTGTGACGTGTTGTGTAGAAAGGAGGAGAACCATTTTAGCACAGTCCTGGAGAAGCCCATCCTGTATTCTAGGAGGTCAAGCTGGGTAGCATGGTTGATGGTGTCAATGGCTGCTGACAGATCTAGTAGAATCAAGAGGCAAGATTCATTCAGGTCAAGCGAGCACACGGCCTCATCGACAATGTGGACCATAGCAGTTTGGGTGCTGTGACCTGAACGTAAGCCAGATTGCCAATGGTCTAGAAGTTTAAATTGTTCAATGTGATTGTGGAGCTGTAAGTGCACACATTTTTCTAGGCGTTTTTCCAGAGTAGGGATGTAGGAGATGGGGCTGTAGTTGTTGGGGTCAGAATGGTCAGAGTTGGGTTTTTTTTAAGATAGGGGAAACTGGACCAATTTTGAGGCAGTCAGGAAGGGAGCTTTAGGTGAGAGTTGCATTGATTATCTTAGTCCACAGTGGAGGTGAAATGACTCATTTAAGAGTGTGGAGGGGAGGGGATCAATGAAGTGGTTAGAGTATTTCAAGGAGGTCAAAAGATTTAGAGTGCCAATCTCATCGAGGGTTATGAAGCCAGACCCGGTGCCGTCATTTGTGGGAGAAGTTAGGCGATTATACGGGCAAGCTTCATGGCCTGGTGTTTAGGGGTGTAGGAGGCGTTGAGGTGGAAGAAGATTGAGAGCTGTCTGGATGTCATTAGTGATTAACGATGTTTTCTCAGTGAAAAAGGAGGCAAAGGATTCACAGTTAGGGTGTGCTTTGTTGTTTGTGGAAGCAGTCCTGCCAAGTATCATGCATCAGGCGTTAGACTAACGCATTTCAGTGTGGTGCTCCGCATCACTGCACTGAAATGCATTGTCACGCATTATAAGCATAGTGCCACAACTGTCACTCAAGCGTTTATCCTACCTAAAACTGTTAAACTGGAGTGGCAGCTGGAAGCATGCGCTGATCCAGTATCATACTTGGGATCGCTGTGCTGGCTGAGTTAGCAGTAGCAGAAACACTGAGTTATGCTCAAAGGGAGACCGAACATCACGTCCTGCTGCAAGTTGACTTGTGGGAGGGGCTGGTCTACTTTGCCTCAAATCATCTTGGGGTGGCAGCACTTCCTACGCGCACCGCTGGCCGCCGCGTGACTCAATTTGTAGGTCTGACCTGCGGTAAATATTTGAGCCCCGGCTGCGCCACCCTCGGCAATTTAAATTGCACGGAGAGGCAGACTGGAGTGACCGTTGCAGCAGCAGTGGCCAGGACTTTCACTGGACCCGAGTCCAGGCCTGGCCCAGAGGACTCTCTGAGGAGGCACGCAGCAATCGGTAATTGCTGCGGTGGCTTGAGCTCGAATTACTGCAAGAGAAGTAAGTGAGAGAGCGGTGCTGCAATGCAGCCACCTGACTGTGTGCGTGTGTGATTAATAATTCCTTCAGTGAGCGCGCGATCAGCAGCTGCCGCAGTCAGTGGGTGCTGGTCGTGTACAAAACTCACTGTAACTCACAGAAGTTCTGTAGTGTCCTGGCATGGCTGCATGTTCCACTATTGCTAATTTATTTAGCATATATTTACCATGTTTGAAACTATTCTTTTGTCTTCCTAACTGGGATGAAGGGCGGAGTGGGCCTCTTTCGATTACAAACGTGGGAGTGAAATATGAAATGCTTTGATGTTATGGCAATGATGTTGACACACTTTACTATGTAAATAACCTAATTTTACTCTGCTCCACAGCTGAAAATGTCCCATTGTGTAATCACACCCGCCCGCTGCATTCTCCCCTGAAGACTTTCCCTAATCACTAGCATTCCCATGCCCAGGTGGAGGCTCAGTGAGCAGACATGTACCTTCCTACCCATCCCCGAGCACCCCTTCTCTGCTCCACGCCCCTGCAGTTCTGCTTTGCAGGCACAGAGCCAATCAGGCTGCACTCTGGTCCTGGGGCTGCCTGTCACAGGCCTAGAATTGCCAGCAGCTGCCCTGGAAGCCTCCCGGCCATTTGCCTTCTGTTCAAAAATATAATAACCGGAGAAGCAGAGGCTCGGGGTTCAGTCTGAGGGTGTGTGTCTGCCATGTTGTGCCAACTGGTGCCTGCACAACGCTCACCTGTCACCCTGCTACTGCCCCCTGCAGCCCCCACAGGGCTACGAAAGTTTTTTTTTTAAAGCATGCAGCATGCTTTTCGAAAGAATCAGCATTCTGTGGTCTGGTAACCTTGGATTTTTCTCTCAGAAGCTGGGAAAGAGCTCAGTTCGAGAGCAATTTCCACCCGCACGACTGCCCACTGTTTCTTTAAATGTAGAGCACAAAGCAAACATTTAAAGGATTACTTGTCATACCTGAACCATTACTGCTCACCACTCCCTGTCAGCCTCAATGTCCAGATGCATTTCATTTATCCTAGCATGCGTGTACTATTTTAGCATGCACAGTGGAACCTGTGGGGCACATAAAGACGGGGACCCTCAGCAAAGATGAAACACGTGTTGCATGAGTCACATTTGGGGGTCCATTGACACTACTTATCACTGTACTCGGAAGGTGCAGGGTGCTCTCCAGCTTCCAGGGAACAGTAAAGTAATTCACAGCAGAGCACATCAGTTTTCCATCCCATAACTGAGATCTTATCTCTAAATCAACTGAGCTGGCCAGCGCACGTCTGGCTATATTTACTTCCTGGAATAGCCATGTCAAGTGCCTCACATTTGCATTTCCCCTTCCATTTCTGCTTTTGGCCATCTCGCTCTCTCCTACAATCTCACCTACACCCCTTCTTCTTTTATCTCTTTCCCTCTCTCCTCCTTTTGTCTACCTCCTCCCCTCTCACCCCTCTCCCTACTCTCATTGTCTACCTCCTTCTCTCTCTCTCCTCTCCCTCCTTCAGTTTTTTCTCGTCTTCCTTCTCATCCCTTTACCTCCACCTTTTAGAAATGTATACATACATAGTCTGCAGTGAATGTCATGTGATGTCTTAATGAACAGCCTGTATTCTACAGCATGTTAAAATCCAGACATGTTCAAAACAGCATGTATGCAGTATGCAGTATGGTATGCACTGTCACTGTCCCTGTGACTTTAGTGCTAAAAAAATGAGAATAGCTGTGACCAAGTTTGTGTTTCTGTGCCTTCCTTTACATTTGCGGTTTATTACTTGAAACTGCTGGGGGTAATTTAAAACAGGTTTCTGACAGCCATAAGCTATCATCTATGTTGTATAGGAGATTACTGCACCGGCCTCAGTCTGTTAAGATAATGCAGAATGGTGCTCGACAGCCTGTCTGTGCGCGTGTCAGCTGAGACAGTTTGACACTTAGGCAACTGAGATGGCTCCGTGGGTAACTTGTTCAATTGGTGCCTCACACATCCTTCCTGTTGGGCCAGGTCCCATGTGGACAGAGACCATTTGCAGCACTTTTATGATGTTCTTGGAGTTTCTTGTTGCTCAAATGGGTGTAATTTCTGATATTTATATGTTTCCCTCATCTCCATTGCTTGATTTTGCTTGCGAGAAAGTGTCACTCCTAGTCGTTGAAATGTCACTCATAATTACACTGAAATTTTGAAAATGTCACACGTGGCACTCTGAAACCTTGGCAGCTATGTGGAAGCAGGATCACTTTTGAAGGTAGATTGGTTTCAAATAATTTCAAATGATTTCCTAGGTCTATTAGTAGCAGCGTGTAATTGGCTTTGAAAGAATGTTGCTTTGAAGTTCCTAATATGACTGTTGTAGGTGATGCGTCTTTGACGCAGCAAATCTGAGGTTGGCCACCGAGGGGGTGTGTCTAGGTTAGGGCGTGGTCTGAAATAGTTATGGGTTCTATTTTAGGACTGTAAATTGAATGACACAAGTTCCTAGAGGAAAGTAAGTAGTCAATACATGAATATGTAGAATGAGCGTTAGATTAAAACGTGAGGTCCTTATCAGTGGGATGATTGAGTCTCCAATGATCAACTAACTTAGTATTAGCTAAGAATGCTTTAAACAGTGCATATGACCTTGGGGCCGGAATATAATAGACAAGATTCTATATAGAAGTGGGACTGATACCATGTTAAAGTCTCCTCTTATGACAAGAGGTACATTTCCAATAAGGAAGATTTCTGAGAAAACTGATTTCCCAAAATTAGGATTATCATGTGTTGCGGCATAAATAATAAAGAAATGAATGGGATATTTGTCAATTAGTGTCTGGACATACACATATCGACCGTCAGAATCATGGTTTAAATTCACTATGGTAATTTGTAACTTTCACAAGAAATATATAGCTGCATAATTTTTGCGTCCCTGTGTAGGTGATGAAACTATGTTGTCAGCCCACAATTTTGACATATATGCAAGAGTAAGATCATCAATCTGAGTTCCTTGCAAGAAGCATGTATCTACTTTACATGTATTTAAATAGTTTTAAAACGAACTTCTCTTTATTTATTTATTTATATATTTATATAGCACACTAATACCCAGAGGCGTCTAGGCGCTGACATGCAACCTCCTGCCAGCCATGCGGAATCAGAAGAAAGAGAACTAATCACTGCTTATCTTTAGGCCTAAAAAAGCCAGGTCTTCAGACTCTTCCTGAAGGATATCAGGTCTGGTGAATTTTTCAATGAGAGTGGCAATTGATTCCACAATCTGGTGGTTATGTATAGGAAGCTTTTTCCACCCCAGTTAAGGAGACGTGCCTTGGGTACTTCCACCAGCCGATGGGAAGAAGACCGCAGCATTCTGGGAAGAGTTTACCAACGAAAGTGGTCCATCAGATAAGCAGGAGCCTGATTGTGCAGCGCCCTAAAGGCAATGCAGAGGGCCTTGAACTTAATCCTCTTTTCCACCGGGAGCCAGTGAAGGGAATTAAGGGCCGCCTTTGCAGAAGCATATTTAGGTAATTTAAATAGCAGGCGGGCGGCTGAATTCTGCAAGACTTGCATCTTGATGAGGAGGGCTTTATTAATTCCAATCAAAAGGCCATTGCAGTAGTCCAGCCTTGACAGAACTAATGCCGAGACGACTGTTTTCTGTAGGTCAGGTGGTATAAAGCAGAAGATTTTCCTCAGAATCTTTAGGGTGTAACAGATGGCTGATGTGATTGCATTCACATGATGGGAGAATGAAAGAGTGGTGTCAAAGATGACTCCCAGATTCCTAGCCTTGGAGACCGGAGTGGGGAGAAGGCCAAGTTCACTAGGCCACCAGTCTGAGGACCAATGGGAGTCATCTCTGCCAAAGAGAAGAACCTCCGTTTTGTTGAGTTCAGCTTAAGACAGTTCTCAGACATCCATTTGCTCATCTGTCCCATACAGGCATGAAAGTTGTGAATGGTGCTGCGAGAGTCCTCTGAGATGGATGCTATAATCTGAGTGTCATCGGCGTATGATACCATGGCAAATCCGAAGGATTTGGTAAGCCTCGCCAGGGGAACCACGTACAAATTAAAAAGAGTCTTTACTGGGTGATGCAAGCCGTTAACATTTAATAAGGCAATTTTTAAAGTATAATTTTTTGCCATAGAGAAAAGAAGAAAGAAGAAGAAAGAAAATGGAAGGCTGAGACTGAGTAAAAGAGCTGAACATATGATGTAGCCCATATATAATGAAAAACAAAACAAACAAGACAAACAAAACAAAGATATTCCCAAGGGGTAAAGACATACATTGAAAAGTGAGACAACGAAGGTACAATCCAAGTGGACATAGAGGGCAATGAATCCTGCTGAAGAAAGAAAATGGTTACAAAGGCGACGTGGTAGAACTCCATGTGTTAAGTACAGAAGCATGAGATTCCATCGCAACTGGAGAATGAAGATTCAAGTAAGCAACCATATCTGGAGGTGAAGCAAAAGACTTAGAAATATCATTTTTTCATATTCTCATGACTGAAGGGTCGAACAGTCCATACTTGAAACCTGATTCACGAAGCCTGAGGACGCAGATCTCAGAATTGTTTGTGTAATGCTACGGTTTATTTTACAAAGTCTTGATGTATATATATGTTATTGCCTTCAACCATTAATGATGGAATTTTCCACACACCGCTTTACGTTTCATAATGAGGTGATGACGCAACATTTTGAATATGATTTGTCGCGGTTTAGACTTGTTAGGGTATGCGGTGAGCCTTATCTGTTTTGAACTTTTCTGCAAATTTCAATTTCAAAAGGATGGCAATACATTTTCCAAGAAGGCTCTGCAGTCCTGATCTTCAATATTCTGGCAGATATAAGACACGAAAGTTATATTGGTGTTTTATTTTTCCAAATCTAAAAGCATGCCTGACATATGCAAAACAGGTGTAACTTGATGTGTCAGCTGGGCAATTGCGGCTGTAATTTCATTATCAGATACTTTCATTGACAGACCTGCTAAGTCTCTTTTACTAAGTCAGAAGTCACAGCAAATGGCATCTGTGTTGTTACAAATAGCTTGGACTTCCTGTTGAATTTTCGCTGTTGACACTTCTTGTGACTCAATCACCTTAGATGTAATGGAAGGCTGTGAAGTAGTTTGCTTACTCTTAGTGAACGTAGGTGAGGTAACTTTCATTTCCAGATTAGACATTGTTAGACCTATTACATCTGGAACTTAAATGTGGTAACACTGCCAGGAATACCTTGCCAAAAGTCAACGGAGCCACAAGCTACTGGTAAGGGCCTTTAAGAAATGTGAACATGAAAGGGAGCAGTTCAAATATTCAGCTGACTGAAAGCCATAATAAGATATAGGCTGCCTGCTAGTGTAAAATAATATAATATTCCTTTAAGAGCTTGGGACCATGAAAGGCAACACCTTTAAGAAAAAACAGGCAATTCTGAAGCCTGCCTCCTCTCCTCAGGCAAGTCCTCCTCCAAGACAGTCACCTGAAAAGAAGTTGAATCCGAGATTATGCAGTCCTAAGCCACTGAAACTGAAAAATTCCTGAAAAACAACTAAAATGTCTTAATGTCTAAATGTCTTAACCCCGCTGCCACTGAATCTTAGGGGTGTTTGAGGTCCTCCAGCGAATTTAGCTATGGCGGCAGGTCTTGCGCAACCCTATCCTATCCTTCGTTCGCTTTTGTTGCCCTCATTTTGTTGTGCCCTATGCCCCTGGTTACGTTTGAACTGCACTGCTCCTGCATTACTCGCACATTACTCGATGCTGTGATTTGCTAGCACCACTCTCTTTACTGGGACATTGCCATAAGCTTTGATGTTATTAATGCGCACTGAATTTTTCATCGTCATGTAGTTATTGATCCGGTTGTCCCTTGTTAATGGCAATCTATTCTCTTTCCCTCCTTTCTCCGTCTGTTGCATGAGTGATACCCTACCTGTATGCCTTGCTACTTGTATTCTTCACATATTACCAAATGCCGTACCTTGTGAACATCACTCCGCCTTTCCTGGGACATGGCCGTAAGCTTGGATGTAATTAATGCGCCCTGAATTTTCATTGCCATGTTGTAATTAGTCAAAGTGTACCTAGCCGCTGGCAATTCATTTTCTCCCTACCACCCTCCTTTTTTTTCTTCTCATCTGTAGCATGAGTATTATTCTGATTGTATGTTTTATTGACCAATGTGCAAAAAAAAAAAAAAAAAAAAAGTTAATAAAAATGATTTAAACAAAAAAAAAAAATGTCTTAATGGGCATATAAAATATTGTCTTTTGTGCAGTTAATATCAGAGCTCACATTGTGCCCACATCTTGGGTCATGCACGCTCCAGCATCGTCAGGAATGCTATGTTGATAGATATGGTGCATTCTTGACTTCTTCATTTGATGTAGAGCAGCACTGCAAGTTGTTTTGCTGTTGGCTACTTGTCAACAAAAGAACACCTACAAAGGCCTCCACATCGCAGGAACTGCATACCTCAACCACTGCCTCTCCTTCGACACATCCACCAGACATCTCCGCTCCACCCAACTGGCCCTGACCACCATCCCATGGATCTGCAAGACCACGGCTGGAGGAAGATCCTTCTCCTACCTCCTACTACTAACTTAGTATTAGCTAAGAATGCTTTAAACAGTGCATATGACCTTGGGGGCGGAATATAATAGACAAGATTCTATATAGAAGTGGGACTGATACCATGTTAAAGGCTCCTCTTATGACAAGAGGTACATTTCCAATAAGGAAGATTTCTGAGAAAACTGATTTCCAAAAATTAGGATTATCATGTGTTGCGGCATAAATAATAAAGAAATGAATGGGATATTTGTCAATTAGTGTCTGGACATACACATGGAACAAAGACCTGGAACTCCCTGCCTCTGCACCTCAGGCAATCACCATCGCAATTCAGGAAGTACCTTAAGACCTGGCTATTCGACTGAGCCGCAGACTCACCACCCCATCCCACCCAGCACCTTGAGACCCTCACGGGTGAGTAGTTGTGCTTTATAAGATCCTAATTGATTAATTGTGCTGCATCAAAGTTTGATAAATCTGGCCCTCGGTGTAGTCTGTTTTCTTGAAGTGAGCTAATAGTACCGTAAATTGTTTCTCTGAGAAGTGATACTTTTTTTAGGAAGAAGTCTTGAAGTCCTTATGAGTTCAACTTGGGAGGTGATGGGAGAAGGTTATTTGCTGGATTTTAATCAATGTTGACAATATGAAGCATTCTTTCAGGCTGGTGAGTGGAACCTGAATTGTGCTTTGCAGGAAAGAGCCATAAAGATGATGATGTCAAGTTTGAGTTTTTTCTTTGCAGCCTTTAGAGAGGACACATTAAACATACATTATTTTGATCTCTAGCTTACAAAGTTCATTTCTTTTCAAGGGAAGGTTCTGGCCATTGTTGTAGCTGAAGAATATTCTAAATCAATAGTGTTCCAGGGTGGTGCAATTTAAATAACAGTTTAAGTAACTTTCTGTTATACATTCTGTATACCACAAACCATGGAATACTATAAAGTAAGCACATTCTATCATAATCACATAGATATAATTGATTTTTTTTAATGTTCTCTCAAATGATTCAGAAAAAGCAGCAGTTTTCGTACACAAACAAGTGAACACCCAAAGTGATGTTGACAACTTAAAATCAAGGAGCAACCCAACAGTGTTTGAGAAACACAAAATGGTGGTAAACTCATAGGTAAGATGCAGAGGGGCATATTTACGTTCCCTGACGCATCCCTGCATATCAGCAGGGATGCGCCAGGGAAAATGCGTCACGCAAGTTTACCCTTGCGCCACGTCCAATGCGCCGCATTTACAATGAGCCGCATCGTGGCGCAAGGATAAGCAGATGCGTGACGCATCTGCCGGCGGAAGGTTGGCGCAGTGCTGAAGTTGTGTCGCAAGCGCGACGCAACTCCAGCACTGTTCCAACCTTCCCTATCCCTAACATGGTGCGTCAATCCTTACGCCTGCTTGAAGCAGGCGTAAGGATTTGACGCACCAGCGTCGGAAAAGTGACTGCGCCGTCACTTTTCCGAGGCGTTCCTGCGCCGGAACGCCCCCCCCCCCTGCGCCGGTACGCCCACATGAAACCTGACGCAGGTTTCATGTGGCGCAGGGGTTTACTACGTGACGCATCTCCCTAGATGCATCACGTTGTAAATATAGCGCAACGCGCCGCATGGTTTGCGTCGCCGCTGCGTCACATGCGTGACGCAACGGCGGCCCAAAAGTGGCGCAAGGGGCTTGTAAATATGCCCCAGAGTGCTTAAAGATATAAGGGGTATATTAATGCGCTGATTGCTCCACCATAGAGTTAAGTTTTGTGATGCAACTGCGGCACAAACCACCAAATCATATTTATGAGACCATGCTAAGCCACTTTGTGTGGCTTTGAATGGCGTCATGGATATGGAGTATGGCAAGGCAGTACAAATCGCTGGGTTGCCCTACTCTGCACATGGGTGGCGTTCTATGGGCGTTGCGGTGGGTGTTCCCACGCATCTCCAATAGTTTTTGATGCATTCCCAGATTTGCAAGGACGTGTAAACCTGAGACTGTATCAAAATCTTATGCCTCCTGAGGTGAGGTGTAACGAGGAAAAATATCTTTATTTCTCCATTTTTTCCTTTCTATGTGTGCTGCCTTCTGCAGCACACATAGAAAGTGTAAAATGTCTATATGGATTGTTTTTGTGTAGAAAGGTACCGCTTCCTGCACAGAAACCATCCTGCTGACAACACAGGCTCTCTTGCACCATGGTGCATGGGTGCACATGTTGGCGCTAGGCTGCCAAAATGGCGCAGCGCAGGAGGAAAGGACAGGAATGCACCATATTGGATAAATACGGTGCAATCCTGCCCTGCCCTACCAATCCCATAAATATGCCCCTAAATGTATAATGCAAAGGCACATTCAAACTTCATCTTTAAAATCTGTGTGCATCAGTGGCATTTCATCCTACTTTCAGGTTGTGTAGACTTTGGCCATTTACAAAGGGGGACTCAGTGGTGGCTTGATGAAGAAGATGGTGGTTTTATTCTTGTTTACCGGTGTGGAGCAAAGGAAATAGTGAGTTAAAGAACAACTGAATACTGTATTGAACATATAGAATGGAATCTAAGAAAGGTTTTTACTTTATATTAGGCTATTATTAAAGTGCTCTCTGTGGAGCAAAGCAACATTTTGCACAAAGCATGTTTATAGCACCAGGAGCATCTCGGACATATGCTGATAACCATAAAACACAGTGGGGTGAAATGTGGTTGAAACCACTTAAAATAGGTTTGATGGTGAGGTATATGTTGACAATCAAATTGTGAATGCACATTTAACTTTTGATTCACAAGGTAAAAGTTCGGATTAGAACTACATTTCTGTGTTCTTGTGTTATTTCGAGTGAATACCCCTGAATATATTACAGCAATATTGTTCAAAAACTCACATATATGAAATGAAAAACATCTCTGGACTTTAAGATCGTAAATCATCATCTAGACTAAGCCTGGGCGTAGTTCGCGAAGTAGCGCTACGCGAAGCTACGTAAAGTGCAGTTCGCACTACGCGAGCTACACATAGCACTACGCGAACTGCGTAGTGCGCTGTTCGCAATGATTGCACAGTGCCGGATGCTTGTCCGCACTGTGCAATCATTGAAAACGGCATCTTGCACAGTGAGAGCTGTCTTTTACTGCCGCTCGAGTAGATTTTTACTCGAGCGGCAGCTTTCTCAACGCGGACTGGTAGTTTCTCATCGCGAGCGGTCACGAGCATACGCGACCACTCGCAGTGAGAAACCTGACCTCCCCGCGTTGAGAATCTCGCCGGGAGGTTTATTTTCCACGCTCGCGATCGGCAACTTGATGTTGCTGATCGCGAACGAGGAAAAAGTCTCGCCGGGATGTCATTTAGCTTGCTCGCGGTCGCCAACTTGACGTTGAGGACCGCGAGCAAGCAAAAATGACCGCTGCACTACGCTACGCTGCGCTACGCGTGTTTGCACTGTGCTACGTGCAATTCGCGTTGTGCGAAGTAGCGCAAACTTCGCAAACTACGCGAGCGTAGCGTAGTACTTCACCCAGGGTTAATCTAGACCACATCTCCTTCAGAGTAAAACCATAGTGAAACTGTTGTAAAAGTTATTCATGACAGCGTCAGTTAGAAATATACATTTTAAAATAAGGGCCAAGATATGGATCATATTGGTGAACTGAGCTTTGGTTTACAAGATGACTCTTCTGTGTTTGTCTAAGTTCTTCCTTGCAATTTAAAGAAGAGTCACTATGAGAAAACCTTACAACTGGCAAAACAGAGGGTATTGCTAAACTTGAGAGGCATGTCTCTCAGTGGCATGCATAGAGATGTGCCTTTGGCACTAGTTTTGTTTTAAGAACGCTACATTTTTAAGCATATTCTTTTGCAAATTGTAGTCTTTTAGTTGACCCCAAATATCTTCACTTCGCACAATCCAAATTTTCATTCCTTCACTAATGTCAATTTTTAGAAACCTCTGTTTGCCTTTTATAATTTCTGTGGGATTTGTGTAAAATCCACCATCTTGTCTTTCAAAGACTTCTGAAACCGGGGAGAGGGGGGCATATTTACAATAACTGTAGCATCGGCAGTGATGCGTCAATTTTCTTGTGCCTGCGTCAGATACCCTTATGATGCCATGGATGTGCTGCATTTACAATACAGGGCTCCATGGTGTAAGGATCCACAGATGCGTCCGAAATACGGACGCATCTGTGGGCCCAAAAGTGGTTCATTGCTGTAGTTGGTCATAAGACTGCAATGCATCAAAAAACAGAGGCAATTCCCAGTAGCCTGGGACAGGAATTTTGATGCATTCAAGGCTTAAAGTGATGCATTGTAATCTTGTAAATTTCACTGCATAAGTTCTAAGTGGCTTTTTATGAGGGAATGCCTACTCTGCATACATTATACACAGCGCAGGTATAATGTGATGCAGGCCTACTCAAATTGACGCATTGGGCCCAATACGTCAGTTTAAAAATATGGGGCAATATGGAGCACTTAATACGCCATAGCTGCGCAAAAAAAAAAATGACACAGCACCGGCGCAAGCTCCTTGTAAATATGCCCCAGAGTATGTACTACGACTTGCTTTCTCTCTCCCATCCCTAAAACAAAATACAGCCACTGTTGGGTAAGCTTGATTTGATGGATATTATTGTCCCACCATACGGAGAACCAGTTCCTTCGATCATTAAGTAGCCAGGTTACTTTAATAGTTCATCTGATTTTCACTTTTCTCATTATAATATCTTAATTTTCTTAGAAAGTGTGAACAGTTTACAGCCATAAGATTAGAGCCTAATTTGAACTGGTGGTTGCAGATAGGCCCCACTGCACTCATTTTGGGATCAGGCACTATTTGTTTCCTCATCGACTCTCACCAACAGCAAGAAAGAGAAAAACACACAAGGGGGAAGAAGAGAAAAACTAAAAAACAATCTTAACGGGAGCGAGCAGGGATGAAAAGGAACCTGAAAGAGTGAGATACAGAGGCAGGGAGTGCCTGGTGGGGGATTAAAAAGATATGAGGTGGAATCAAGACTATGCAACCTTGGTATTCACCACAGACCCTCTCCCCGATATCCGGGCTTCTGAGCAAAACTTTAGGCACAGGCACTTGTTATTGTATAAATTAAGCAGTGCATAAAATAACAAGCCCGGTGTTAATTACAGGACAGCAAAACTAGTTTGTAATTTTGAAATATGCATGCCTGTCCTCAAATTGCCTTGTTTTACAACGTGATGGCGATTTTAAAGGATAAACTTCCCAGCCCATCTCTTAATTGACATCTGAATGAATATTGCCCGATAGATGGATAAAACAGAATTTGTTGTAAAAAATTTAAATGTTTAGCCTTCTCACTAATAATCTGAATCAGAAACTCTAACCTTGTTAGCATCTGGACTTATTTCCATAATAACAACCCCTTCAGAACCTACAAAGTGATGAATAATTGACAACAAATGAAATGTTTTGATAGTTGTCTGCACAAAGCATGTTTAATGTTTTGTGTTGCTTCCTAGCTAATTATGTAGATGCCACATTTGTCAGACCTTGACTGCCATTAGAAACGTGTTTCCAGAGGGGAGAAAAACAGGCTATTCATAGAGTAATTAACTAGAATGCTCAATGACCTGTGAGAGATTCAAATGGCTGCCAGTTCAGGCATTGTTTTGCTACAGAAGCAGAGGGGTAATTAAAATTCTGAATTACAGTGCTATGATGAAGCATTTGTTTGTTGACAGTGTACTCTTAGTTTAGTTTGTTAATTCTTTTTTCAAATTACTTCTAATCCATTTTTATAGCTTTAGGAGGTTTGCGTTCGAATTTCCTGACAAGTAATATTATGTCTAATTGTTCTGCAATGGAGACTGACATGGCTGGCAGTTTCACAGACACGCAAGGTGAGTGGGATGGAACATTTGCTGCAGCCTGACAACTATGAGTTCACATTTCACCCCTGCTAACTCGCCTTGTCTTGTAAAACAATATGCTCATAATTCAGTGTGAGAAAGTTAATGCATGTCAAGGTTTTTGATCAAAACAGCCGCTGTACCGGGAACACTAGTGGGAGCGACAATTAATTCACTAGAGTATACTACAAAACGTAAATAAATGCAAATTAATACATTTTAATTTGGCTTTTCAGGGTGTCATTTTTTTAAAATCAACTATTTGATCTAGAAAATATCAAGATGTGTCTGTGCCCATATTTAAAATAAATATATCCAAAATAAATTAACATGAAAAGAACGTTGGTGTGCTAGTTTTGATAGCGGCGCTTGTGTTTTGTGTGAGCATTATTGTATTTTACAAAACCAGAGCAAATCCTTCGGTAGCATTCACGTGCATTGCCAAAGTGGGGTGTCCTTTGTATTAAATAATGACAGGGCTGACATAGTTCTCCATTCAGGTTAGAGGACGGCGGCATGGACTGAGCTCTGGTCGCCCTGGAGGCACTGTCGACCGGGATTGATTTCCATGTTCTCCATTTATAACAGCTCCTGTAACACAGCTGACCCTAAACACGTTACCTTGTCTTTTCTCGGCATGGCTAAAGAAGAGACGAGCTGAAAATAACCGGCTCTGACCTTGAACCTGCAGAAAACGCGGGAAGGGGCACGGGCTTTTAATGGGAGCAGATGAATTGGCTGCCCAGTTCCTAGAAAAATCACAAGAGGGCAGGCCAGCACCACACAACACAGGGAGGCAAAAGAAATGCTGTAAGAAAAACAGTTGGAAATAAATTACAGCGTAGCAGCATTTTTCGAACTGTTGTCTTTGAAGCCCTGCCACTTGTGTCTATGTTTTTAGATTGTAATAGAGTTTATCATACATATGGCATACTATACTAAACCCAATACCAATAAAAATAGGATAGTTCAAATAAAATGTCACAAATTCATATAGTTAGTACAATATGACCAAAACGCGTGCTCGCATATTTGTTGTAGACTGTGTAATAGCAAGCAGATTAAACCAACGGAAGCTATTTTGTGCGATTATGCTACATTATTTCGACATTTCTCTGCAATACTTTAGAATTATTCATGCTCCAAAGCGGAGCATTTGTGTTAAAGAACTTACAGCTGAATGTAATATATGGATGGGACTAAGATAATTCACCGCAATGGTGGGCTGTATTCAGGTCACAAGTCGGGGGTACATGCGCGTGGACCACGTCCGCCCACTATTTTCACAGGGTGGACCTCTCTCTCTTCTGCCTGGAAGCTGGGGCCCGATCAAATATGCTGAACTTGTTCTGGTTTGAATTTCCAACACCGTGACACATTCAGCAACACCTGCATGTTGTCTACTTTCCGTTCAGAGCGACTTGAACCCTTCCTACAAACACAAAACCCAAGTACATTACTGCATTCATGTCAACTCTCCCACATCTTGCAGAGTTCGAAACAGAGGCAGTTTCACAACACAAGGCAAGATTATGCCAGACAGATTTCTGATGTTTTTGAGTGAAAATTAAACTCCACCATTGTGGGAACCAGGCCCTGAGAATAAAGCGGGGTATTTCAAAAGGGGCCAGCACTCATACAAATACCAGGCATGGTGCAACTCAGTTGAGGGTGTAAATGTGCACTGTCCACGAGCGGCGCTGTCACCTTTTTATTATCTACCTCAGGTGTGCCCAGCTATTAGCGTGCGTACGAGAGAGAGAGAGAGAGAGAGAGAGAGAGATATATACCATACAGAAATTGACATGATAGTCCATTCTCATCTGCTCCATTTTCGTGGCAACAAGTACCTGCTTGTTTCTGAGAAGTGCCGGTACTCTCCAATTAAAGGTATTGCATTTCTCTTGAGAAGTGCCAGTACTCTCCTCCTCAAAATAAAAAAGTGCCGGTACTCCGTACCGGAGAGTACCGGCCCATTTAAAGCACTGGCCTTCAATCGGGATGTCGTGGGGATCTCTGACTTTTCAGCAAATAAAGTCTCAAAGCTGCTTACTCGGCTGGGAATTGGACCTCAAAACAAATGGGCACCCACGGACTCCGACTTCTCCTGATGGTGGGACCACACTGTTCCCAGTTTGAGACACCTCTCTGGCTGGGCTGTAGCCACTCCTACCACTTCCTTCAGGCTCCATGGGGGCGGTGTTGACGGGTCCTTGGTTGGTTACACTGGCATTCAGGTCGCACCACGAGCTGTTTTCACCACTGTCCCATATCAGCTCAGGGTGAACTTTTAAGAACCACAATATATTTCTCTGCACTTCAGTGTTGCCTCACCTGGAAGTTATCATAGTCCCTTTTATCTTCACAATCTCCCAAAGGTCTCTCTCAAAGGGGGTACAAAAGTTCCACCTTGGGTGGTGATCTTTGATGACTGCATGATCTCCAACCTTTAAGTTTGTTTCCACCACTTTCAAGTCTTGGCTAGCTTTGTCATTGTTGTTTTTTCTCCTTCCCTGTGCTGCTTGCTCATCGAGGACAGCCGACTCCCAGGAAGACCCAGCTGGGAATACGTCTTGAAGTGACCTTCTCATTATCAAGCCACTTACAACACACCCTGTGGTGCTGTGAGGCTTCTGCCTAAAGGCCCTTAGAAACTGTTGTAGACAACATTCAGTGTCTTCTCCATGATCAACACCAATACAGAGGAGTTTATAGTGTCCACATTAACCTTTCCACATCCCCATTAGCTTGAGGCCATAGGGTTGTGATGCGGCAATGCCTAATGTTCCACTGGCATAGGTATCCCTGGCCATGAAAGGGATGGCCGTTGTTTGTCTTGATCTCTTCCGGTAGCCCAAGCATTGCAAACACCTTTTCTAGCACAGGTTTCACACACTCAAATGCTGTAGATCAAACCAGTTCAACCGTAGGGAATGTGGTGTAGCTGTCCATTGTGACCATCATCTGCCGGATATCAGGAAAGCTGCCAAAATCCATGCTCACTGATGACCACAGTTGAGAACATGCAGTTTCAGTGATGACAGGAGCCACTGGCAGTTCAGAATCTGTGATGATGCACACTCTACAGTTCTTCACTCGATCTTACACTAGACGATCCATGCCTGGAAATCACACCTTACCTTTTAACCTTTTCACTGCTAGGCCTCCCCCATTTTCACCTGTAACTTATTCTAACTATGGCAGATTTTTTAAATCAGTATACTGTTACATCCACTGGACCCTTACAGTTGAGGGGATATATAGGGCTTTTAGGTTCACCAAGAACCCAAGGTACCCAGAGCCAATAACCGAGCTGCACCTTACAAAGGTTTTTCATTGTGTACCTGGTATACAGCAATTCATTTGGTAAAATATAAATAGTGAAAATAGTTATCAAGGAAACCTATGTATTTCCAAAATGGAAACAAGATATGGAGTTTAGAAGCAGTGGTTAGTTGCGCATCTCTGAATTTGTGGGTACCCATGCTAGTAAGAGAATTAGAGGGAATTTTTCAAAACGTCTTCTGTTTTACAGACTTTCTTACATTGCACCGCTGCCTTGGACGTAACCATTATGTCCAGGGCATGGAAGGGGTTGAGCGGGCCTTTGGTTTGTCAATGCCGTGATGTCCTCAGTGTGCAAGCTTGACTGTACGAGTCCACAGTACTCGGGCAGGACTCTTTGGTTACCTCTCAGGACAAGTCCTTTCTCTCTATCGCTGAGTTCATCCCGGCACCGCCACATCTGTGTTCTTGCTTTTTGCTCTTCCATAGTTAGTTTGCCAGCTCCAACCAGGAAATTTCCCCACCGATGTTCCTTCAGCGCCTCGGTCACACGTGTCAGACAGGTATCCCCTTTGGTAGCTTCCAAAATATCTGCAAGGGACAGAGCACACAGACAGGCTATTTCAGTGATCATCTTGAGGAATCCTTCTGTCCCAGGATCATCATCTTAGTCCGTGCTGGGATCTTCCATCAGGGGTTGCCAAGACAAGTAATCTGCTGGATTGTTTACCCCGTGCTGGCAAATCACCTCAAAGGAGTAATGCTGGAACTGGACAGCCCATCTCTCAATTCTTGGCAGTCCATTGTGAGCAGTACTGGTGAACAGCGGTACCAATGGCTTGTGATCGGTTACCACTCAAAAGCAGTGCCCACACAGGTATAGGTGGAAATGCTCACATGCCCATCAAATGGCCAAAGCCTCTCTTTCGATCTGTGCATAGCGGATCTCCACCGCTATCAGTGCTTGGCTGGCATACAGGATGGGGACCCACTCTCCCTCAATTTTGGCTTGCAAAAGCACAGGGCCAAGCCTCACGGGGCTGTCATCCACAATGAGTTCGGTTTTGCATAACTGATCAAAATACGCCATAGTGGCACCCTGCAGGAGTGTTTTCTTGATGTCCTTGAATGCCAGTGCTGCGTTGCTGTACGATTCCCAGTTAACATTCTTCAGAGTGATCGCCCTCAAAGGCTTTGCTAATGTGGGTAGATTTGGAAAAAATTGGCTGGAGTAGCTGGCCATTCCCATAAAGCTGTGAAGGATTGCAAGCAACTTCTGCTACCTTAATGGCTTCAATCTTCTTCAGGTCAACTTGCAAACCCTCACTGGAGAATCTGTACCCAAAGAAATCGATATTGTTGAGGTAAAATAGGCATTTCTACTGGTGAAGTGTCAGTCTGAACTCGACCAATCACTGTACAGTGACCCTCAACCTCACATGATGTTCTTCGAAGGTGAACAAGAAAATGAGTATGTCATTGTAGTAAAGGAAGATGCAGAGTCCAGCTGTATAAGTAGAGTACTTCTTTATTGTAGCTTGGTTCCAGAGTAGGAGAAGATAAAAGGTACAGATGCAGCCCCACCAGGAGCAGGCTCCTAGCCGCTCAGCCTGGGTTGACCAACTGACACTCTAACCACAGAGAGGCACTAAGGCATTCTATGATGTCATGGTACATTCCAAAAGAGCAGTACAGTGGGGAATAGTAGAGAAGTAGTTTACTACACATCCTCCTTCCTTGGGGAACGACAACAGAAATAAAGAGAGAGACAAGTACGATACCTCAGAAATACCATTAGCATGAAAGAGATGCAAATATCTAATGGTGTAGTACATGAGGTATCAGAAATGACACTGGCATGAAAAGAAATGCATTAAGATACAAAACATCATTGAAAACGTTAAAGTTGCACATATCATTACTACACGCCCCATCCCCTCCCTTAGGGAGAAAAAAACCAATGCAAGGCTTGGGTGACAAACATAAGTAATAGCGAAGTATGGTCACCCCCACAACCTCCCCAAAAACAGGTACACCACAGGGTAGGCACCCTGGCAAACAAAGGTGGGAGTTAACCGCCCTTACAACCTCCCCAAGAAGAGTACACCAGAGGGTAAACGCTCTGGAAAAGAACAGAAGTTCCCTGATTAGGATAGAAGGCATGCTAACACCGAAATTTAGAATAAGGGTCCGTTAAGGGTAACGGAAGAGGTCTAAAAGCTAGAGAGAAGTTTCTCACGAGTTCCATGCAGGTGGACTTCGACCGGAGCATAGTGTATCCGTTGTGTGTGTTGTGCGATCCTTGCTGCTCACGGCCAACAATACAACACGAACAAAGGCCCTGCTAGGCCAGAACCAGGAACCCGACGACAGCCTCAGAGCCACCCACAAGGTTGGACTGGCCCCACCTGCCGCAGGCCACAATGCTCCCGACAATGTCCGCCACGACTTGTCCATCCTGGTAGGGCACAACTCTCCCGGAGCCACACGGAGCCACATGGAACAAGCAAGGAACGAGCCCCTCATCGGTGACGACAGTAGTAACCCTTGGAGCTGACGAAACAACTTCCCCCAAAAGTAGGGAACAACACAGGTCACTCACCCTGGGAAATTACACAACCTCCCCTAAATAGGGTACACCACAGGATAACTATCTTACAAAACTACACAACCGCCCCTAAGTAAGGTACACTACAGAATAATTACATTAGAAAACTACACAACCTCCCTTAAGTAGGGTACACCACAGGGTACTAACCGTGGAAAACTACACCAGCTCCCCTAAGTAGGGTACACCACAGGGTACTAACTGTGGAAACTACACAACCTCCCCTAAATAGGGTACACCACAGGATAACTATCTTAGAAAACTACACAACCTCCCCTAAGTACGGTACACTACAGAATAATTACATTAGAAAACTACACAACCTCCCTTAAGTAGGGTACACCACAGAATACTAACCGTGGAAAACTACAGCACCTCCCCTAAGTACGGTACACTACAGAATAATTACATTAGAAAACTACACAACCTCCCTTAAGTAGGGTACACCACAGAACACTAACCGTGGAAAACTACACAACCTCCCCTAAATAGGGTACACCACAGGATACACACCCTGAAAAACTACAACCTCCCCTAAATCGGATACACCAGAGGGTTCTCACCCTGGAAAACTAAAAACTACAACCTCCCCTAAGTAGGGTACACCGAAGAGTACTAGCCCCTTAAAACAACACCATGACTGCATTGGGGCACTAAACACCCCCACAACATCCCCCAAATAAAAGGGTACACTCTATGTCTAGTCACACAACACACCTTTCCATGAAAACTGAGTAGGAGCACTAGGGCACTAACCGCCCGCTCTAGACACATGTTATAAAGTGAATTGAAGAACTAAGTGCCCAAAAGAGGAAATGCAATATGAGTATAGGCATAATAATAAAGGAGAAATTATTGGGCTCCGGTGAGCGGTCTCTCACCCGAGGTCACCACACCAGGCTTCACTAGAAAGGTACACCGCAGGGTACTTACCCTGGAAACTGATATGGGGCATTGACTACCCACAAACAACACACAACCTCCCCCAAGTAGGGTAAACCTAGAAGAGTACACCGCAGGGTGCTCACCCTGGGAACTGATATGGGCGTTAACTATCCACAAACAATAGAACCTCCCCTAAGTAGGGTACACCACAGGATACTCACCCAGGAAAACTAAAACTACAACCTCCCCTAAGTAGGGTTCGCGCTCTAGAAAACTGAAAACTACAACCTCCCCTAAATAGGGTACACCGAAGAGTACTAGCAGGGTACACCACAGAACACTAACCGTGGAAAACTACACAACCTCCCCTAAATAGGGTACACCACAGGGTACACACCATGGAAAACTACAACCTCCCCTAAATAGGATACACCAGAGGGTTCTCACCCTGGAAAACTAAAAACTACAACCTCCCCTACATAGGGTACACCGAAGAGTACTAGCCCCTTAAAACAACACCATGACTGCATTGGGGCACTAAACACCCCCACACCCTCCCCCAAGGAAAAGGATACACTCTATACTTAGTTTCACAGCACACTTTTCATGAAAACTGAGTTGGAGCACTGGGACACTAACCGCTAGTTCAAGACACTGTGTTATAAAGTGAATTGATGTCCTGAGTGCCCCCACCCCTTACACACCAATAAAGGAAAATGCAATCTGAGTATAGGCATTATAATGAAGAAGAAATTGTTTTTGGCTCCGGTGAGTGGTCTCTCACCCGAGGTACCCACACCAGGTTTCCCGCAGCTACTAACAAACGATGCGGAGTTGTGGAGGTACAACACATGAGTCCCTTCGGTGAACCTCCGCTGAACGCCGTCGTGGTGCTGTTACATTCGTCTTAGTTCTACTGGAAGCCTCTTTGTGACGATTCTTCGTCGTGGTTCTGGGACATTTGTTCTGGTTCTTCTGGGAACCTCTCTGTCATGATCCCTTGTGGTGGCGCGCTGGGACCTTCATCTTCTCCTAGGTCCTCTGATCTGCTTCTGGGCACGCTGTCCCGGTCCAGAGCTCTCTGTTCCAGTTTTGGAGTCACTAGACTCTCTGCCACTGTTCTATACTTTTGAAGTTCTGGACTCTCTGTCCTGGTTCTGGACTCTCTGTCGTGCATCTCTGTGCCAGTACTGGGAGTCGTTCTTAACTGTTCTTGTGGGTGACGCGCAAACGAAAGGATTTTATTTGCTTCCAGAACTTTACCATATTATAATTTTAAGGATGCACCTTTTATTTCTTCGATGTCCAGGAGATTTTAGGTGTCTCTTATTTAACATTGACATTCACATTCTTTCAGCACCCTCTTGTTGAATTGACTCGTTTTTTTTTAAACATCTTCCTTGCAGCACTAACCAATTCAACGGATTTTTCCCATTAGCGAATAGATATGTCATCTGTGCTGATCTTTGCTCAACAGAGGATGGTGACTGAAGAAGAAGAACAAATTCGAAAAACTAAGGTCCAACTGATACAGAGACGTCCGGTCTCCAACACTGTTTATGATGCAGCTGTCTTGGTCATATTTTGTTGTCTTAATGTAACCAGTCTCTAAAGCTGGATGCAGACTAGGTACCAAATGTACGCTTTTCGGCCTCGACACTCAAGTTTATTATGTACATATTCAGTAGGTTTTATGTTGAGTAAAGTTGGCCACATAACATACTCTAAAACACCACAAGATGGCACTATTGTCCAAGATTTCACACTGTCACTGCCTTTAGGCACGCTTACTCGTGAAGTGTAACCCACATCCAGTCAAATGTGAATCCTCTCACACAAAACTATTTCATTAATTGAAGATCCGGTAAGTTCGCAGGTTATTTCCCATGTTCACAGTTTATTTTCCTTTGATGGGAAAACCATGTGCGCAGGATGCCTAGGATAATGAACTTGAAAGTAAACTGTCTTAAGGCTGTAGAGATAGCGCACCACAAACTTGACAAAATGGACTTTGTTTACTCTTTCTTCAAAACTCTACTATGCGCAGACAGCATCCTCACCGGGATAAGCACACGTCTGTTTAATGCATGTGCTCGCTTACCTTAACATCAGAGTCGTGCACATACCCCTTTCTGTCAGGCTCTCCGGGGTTGCGATCTCATGCTAACATCTTCTTTGACGGTTTCCTTTTATGACTCGGCGGTAATGCGGAAAAACTTCACAAATATGGCCGCTTTGCATCTTGCGCAATGACGTACTGAAAGTTCTTCTCCGGCCAGACGTGGTTGGCAGTCACGAATTCCATCGCAGGATACCAAGTAACACTACGCCCCTTATGTGCTACTACCAATCACAAGATGGTGGCACGTTGTCACGGCCGTGCAGGATGGCTTGCGGTATATGCGTGCAGCCCAACGTTATGCAGCAGCTGGCTGTGACGCGAAGAGAGTATCGTCACAGAGACCTCGTGGAGAAATAGCAGGACGCAGGTAAGCCGGCGTGCACCCGCTCGCGCTGCGGGACAAGAGCCATTGAATTTAAAAAGTGCGCACGCTCCCACTGGCTAAACCCCTGGGAAGGCCCAATTCAAATATGAAATCCCAAAATAAGGGGCCAAAAACACCTCACCAGAGGCACCAGGACACCTCCCATGTTCCTGTGGGCTCCTTCAGATTGTCCTCATAAAATCTTCTCTGTCAGACTTTCTGTGCTCCAAAATTTCTTGTAGTCTCCACACAAACTCCAGGGACAGCTCTCAGAAACGCTGACGACTCTCACCAGAAGTGTGGGTTTTCCTCAGCACACCCAAAAACGGCTCTGTCAGTTTTCCCACAACAGTTAGCTGTCGCCAATTTTCACAAACAACGCCTCCAAGGCAGTAGGAAGGCAGCAATCTCCTCAGGAGCTGCACGAATAGCGGCAGTAGAAGGTCAAACGCCCTGGGCTGCAGGCTGTCCAGATGATGAGGGACACTGGTGGGGCTGACTAGGGCGTTTCAGTTACGTTTCCTTTTCTTTTAGGGTTTCTGCAGTTCCAATGTTTCTTTAGTTCCAGTAATTTCTTTAACTCCTTTAGACACAGACTCTTTCCTTGATGCTGTAGGTTCTTGAAATCGTCGCCAAAATGTAGTAAAGGAAGATGCAGAGTCCAGCTGTATAAGTAGAGTACTTCTTTATTGTAGCTTGGTTCCAGAGTAGGAGAAGATAAAAGGTACAGATGCAGCCCCACCAGGAGCAGGCTCCTAGCCGCTCAGCCTGGGTTGACCAACTGACACTCTAACCACAGAGAGGCACTAAGGCATTCTATGATGTCATGGTACATTCCAAAAGAGCAGTACAGTGGGGAATAGTAGAGAAGTAGTTTACTACAGTCATCACTCACGTTGAGTATCTCAACTAGGCCAAAGAGTGCTTGTCGTATTCCGCTGTGGACGACACCCCAAAACTGAGTCTTTTGAAGCACCGTTACCCAACATGAGTAGAGAATGTTGTGATGTATCTGCTGGATTCCTTCAAAGCTAGTCAGTGATAACAAGAGTTCAAGTCCAACTTGGAGAACCATTTCGCTCTGTTCACATCCACCACTATCTCATCGATAGTTGATATGATGGGCCTCTTGCGGCAAATAGCCTTGTTTGGCAATCTCATGTTGACACACAATCTTATTGCGCCGGGCTGTCTTTATTTCGGAGCAATAGCCAATGCCAAAACCCATGGCATTAGACCTTTCACTTTCTCTATCACTCCAGCTAGCTCTAGGCTGCTCCAGCTCTCGTTCCACTTGTGGGCAAAGGTGAAATGGCACCCTCCTGTGCCATAATCCCATCTGTGTCATCAATGTGAAGCTTAACTTGAAATCCTCTAAGACACTCCAAGTCCTAGAATAGTTCTGGGAATTCACTCAGTATGTCTTCGGCATGTGAATGATGAGCCTTCTTAGCAAAGAAGACTAATCTTAAATCTTTAGCAGTGTGGCATCCCAACAAGGTTCCGGTATTGGCCTTGGTCACATAAACCTTTGCTCAAGTTTTGTCACCTTCACCTCCATGATCCCTTGCAGGGGAATAGGGACAGTGCCACCATATGTATATATCTTAGCTTTTGCCAGAGTGAGCTTTGGTCGGGGTCTCAGTTTCAGAAACTGCTCTGAGTCAAGGGCATTCACCAAAGTCCCTGTGTCAATAAGGATTGAAATCATCACCCCTCACACTTAGACTGGCACATCGACAGTAACATAACATGAGTATTTGTAACGCACACGTTCACCGTAGGCATCTTTGTGTTGAATAACAGATGTTTATTGTTACCCAACTCAATGGTACTCGTTTTATCGACCTCAGATAGATGAAAGGCTGAGTGGACCTGTTGGGATTTGATCCTGTGGCCATGAGGTCAAACACGGGTCCCTGTAGTAGAAACATTCATCCACTGACCCATCAGACCCTGCAGTGGCCTCCTCGTCTGCTTGGCCCTTCCTGTGAATGCTATGGTGAAGACTTCTTCGTCTTTGTTATCCTCTGGTTGCTATCCTGCAGCCTCAGGTGTCCGTGTTTTTTTTTGTTCTCCTTCTTCGAGGGATAATTGTTGAATGTTCGTTTTATTTTCTCTTGCGACATATCTGGTTACAGCGGTTGCACTGCAGCACACTGTTTTCCTTGCACTGGACACCCTCAGGACGGGTGTCGGGCCATCCCACAGTTCCTGTAGGCCTTCTCGGAGCTCCTGATAGGGGCAGACAGCTTTGGTCTTGCTGGGCGAAGTTGTATGTTGTCTACCTTCTCTTCTTTGATCTTCACCCCGCTCACCACCGGAGCAGCCGTCGCGCTGCATGCAACGGCTGATTACAGTACTTTTTACGATCTTTGTGATCGAAATAAAGTTATATATGATGAATGATGATAAAAGCTAGCATTAGGTTAGATACCATGCTGACTTCATCAATAATTACTAGCCTTAATCTCTTTCATACTTTTGACACTTCATGACAAGCAACACCAGATAATTTGTTGTATTCTAATTTATTGTCATGTTCAACAGGCAGAATTAATAATCGATGAAGGGTAACTCCTTTAATATTATGTGCAGCTAAGCATGTTGGTGCAGTAACTGCACAGGACAAATTAGAAACTGTTGTCTTCTGTTGATAACTTGTCAGTACTTTAATCAAGAAACTTTTTCCAGCTCAAGCTTGACCACTTATGTACAATAGAACTGGTGTATATGTAGAACATGCGCACTCTTTTTTTTCTGCAGTAATCCATGTTCTACTTTACCTTTTAAGTCTTCAAATATTTCTTTCTGATCTGTATTCAATTGCTGTAATTAGTTGTTCTACATCCACAGTTTCCTGTCTTACTTGCTGCACTGCATTATCCACCTCATTCATAGCTATTGCACTTCACTTTGAAATATTGGCTGTCCAAGAGGTTCTTGACTTCCAGGTACTGAACTTTGACTGCTCTGAAAACTCTCTCTAGCTATCTCAGCAGCAATTGTTTCTTCTTGTTCAATGTCATCTCTCAACATTTGAAGACACACTGGAAATACAGAGCACTCAATGGTATCTTTAAAAGCATTGAATGAGTCTTCAAAACAGTCATATTCTTCAAGTAGCTCAATTTCAGTTCACCATGGCTTGAACAACTGCAACAGGGCTAATTATAAAAACTCTCTTTTGTCTGGAGTTTGGCAACTTAGCTCTTGGTGGTTGATTACATTTCCTTTGCTATGTTTGACCAAACATCCTTCACATCCATCAACAGCAAATTTTCCTTCTTCTATATTATCACTGACATTATTTCTGTATTTATAATGTTGAAGTATTTCATACAGACACATCCTTTTCTAGATAAGGACTCTTCTTGGATAGTACGTATCCACCATGTTAGTCTTCAGAATATCTGTACTGTGTGGCTCAAATTCCACAAGATATTGGATTTCAAGAAAAGAGTTCAGTACTCTATTGCGAATACTAGCAAGCCCTAAACTCACCCATAGACCTTCTCTAGATTTAGAAAACAAAGTAGCTGAGCTTAACCAGTCTGCACATTCATAAGAGCAGATCTCTCTGTGAGAATGCATTTTCAAATTAAACTGTACAATTTCTTTGTAAGAGTATTTTTGGCTGAAATCTTCTCTCACATCTCCTTCATCTTGGTTTTCTTTGACTTTGTTATATAAGAGGTGATGTACCGAACAACAGCAATTGAATTATCTGCAACAAACTGTAGATCCATATTTGCATTCCACATCTTCAAAATCACAGGATTGTAGTCATTGATGTATTTTGAGGCTTCTGTTCTTCTGAGGAAGTATGTGTTCTTTGGTGATTTCCATGTGAGATTGTGTCTGACTGCAGACAAAAAGCTGTTAACTCTTCCTTCTGAAATCACAGGTTATGGAAATCCAAAACTACATCTTATATAAACTTTTCCTTCCAATGTATGTTTTCTATGACAGTAGTTCCCACACCTATGATTTTGGAATCGTAGAACTTGTTGGCTTAACATTTTGTCATCAATCTACTTTGGGATGATGCAAGTGACATACTGTTCTATGAAAGACAACACAGACTCATCAGTATCTGTTCCAAACTTTGGGGCATCCAAACCCATAATAGCATGTGAATATGTGAAGAACCTCTGGGTTGGTATTCTTTGCGCCAAAAGAAATCCGTCACTTCACAGAGAGGAGGATTACTCTTGTTGCAGATAAAAGCCATCATGGCTTGAAATGTGTGGTTAAATATCTTCAAACGTTTGCAGGGTCTAATGAGCAGAGTTCTCCTGGTGTCTTTAGATCAATGTATTTTATTTTTTAATTCGCCTCGCGCAAGAATTGAAGCAGGTCATCCCATGCATACTCAGCTCAACTGAGTGCTAGAAAAAATGTAGGTGCTCCTAAATTTCTCAACATGCATTTTCAAAGTGACGACAATACCAATTTCATTGGTCCCATGTTGAAATGCCATGAGATTAATCAAGTTGTATTCTAGTTGTTCATCTTTTCCCGTGAATTTTCTCAACAGATTCTTTTGCAGATAGATTTAGCAGATTTAGACCTGTTTTCAAAATGTGGTCTACAAAATAAGACAATGAAGACAAATCACTTTCAATTTATAGATGAAACATAAAAGGGAAACATTGACGAAATCTAGAATCTTCTCAATAAAGTCTAGTACATCTGTACTCAGCCGCAGGGATTCGTACAGACTGATCATCAAACCTACCTCCTACTCTATTAGGAAAGAGATGAGGGAAACCGCAAGCTTGTAAACTTTTTCCCATACACTTAAGGGAGTTCCTTTTGCTTAATTTGGTTGCTTTAGATAAATAGCATCACCAACAATCTTTTGAATGTAGGGGATGGATGCTATAATGTTTATCAAGCTCTTCTACCCTGCATCGATCCACTTTTTCTATCTTACCTGTTAATGATGATGTATTGTCCTTCAGATGTGTGATATCTTGAAGAATTTCTGCATTTTTATAATATATGTTATTTTGTACCAGATTTGAAGTTGCATTTTTAACTTTGCTAACATCTACTAACTCTTGCCATGTTTTTTTACTCTTGGTCGGGACACCATTTACTAGAATTACAAGTCCCTCTTCCAAATTTCTCTGTACCCCTACAGTTTCAATATTTTCCTTAAAATATCTAATGGCAAGAATACAACTCTGAGACCTTTCTTGTTGGAGGTAATTTCCTTTCTTTGGCTCCATGCAAACTATAGCTTGAAATGGATGTCTAGACTGTATTAATAGGGATTCATAAATATTCAAATCTTTAAGTACTTCTGGAACAGGTACTATTTTTAAGTTGTTATGTACTGCTCTAGCAGTCATTTTGTTTATTTTCTTTTCCTCTAACTTATTATAGCAGTACTTACATATAAAATGTTGGGTGGACAAGTCAAATCGTCCCTTTACAAATAAATAAACAGCAAATTCTCACCACTCATTATTATTCTCCTTTTCAGTTTTAATGTACAAATCAACATTACGAATTTGATTTTTGTAGTAAGTACATCGCGAACATCTACAAACACAGTTTGGTTGCTCTGAAGAAACTGCGTTAAAATTTCTAATCTCTTTTACAAAATTAGAAACACTAATACATCTGTGCTGCTCCACCACTCCTGTTGTTACCAACTCTTCACTTTTCCTACACTCCTGTTCTGGCCCAAAAAAATGAATTTCAAAATCTTCACAAATCTTTTCTACTTCTACTACACTACCATGCAAAAGAGCTCTATTAATTTCCCCTAAACATAGAGCAGGAGTTTTTACATAATAAAGCCTTTTAACAAAAGTTCTCATTATTGAATGGTGTACACTTAACATTCTGAAATGACAAAAAACTACTTTGACACACTTTGTTGGACAGACAATCTAGTGAGCTTGTAAATTGGTATGCTTTCTTACTTTGCATGGATCTTTTTCTTGCAAAATATGTATTTTCTGCTTTACACTTCTGGAAGCAAACATACAGGACAAATTCCTTAATATATCAATTGATTGTTGATGAATACTACAAGCACTACTACAATTCCATTTGAACACAGGAGCCTGTCTATGCCTTCCTTGCATCTCTTCAGCAATCTCTTACTCAACATTTCTAGGTGCCATTACTTCCTTTGGAACAGGAATACAATTTTTCATCTCATAACATCGTCCAGATTCATCAACTGCATGCACTAATGTGTTATCTTGGAAATAGCCTTCTTCATTAAAGAAAGGCTCAGTACTTGAAGTATGTATCAATTCATCACTAAAAACTTTGAAAAGTTACTTCTATTAGCAAGTTTTTTCTTTTGGCTCTGTCTCCTCATAGACAAGAATATTTCGACCAGTGTCTTCATTCTGCTCAAAACCAAGATAAATAGTTTTTTCTTCAGAGCAAACACTTTATCAACTACACCTTCAACATATTCCTTCTGTCTGATTGCTTGTGTTCTTCTTTTATAATTTTTCATAGATGCTAACAAATTGCGAACTACTCTAGTATGGAATGTTCTACTTCTGATTTCTTTGCACTGCTTCTGCCTGCTACTTAAAATCTCTCCTTTTTTCAATGACTTCTGAATTTTTCATCAGATACTTTTTTTGCTTTAGTACTTGGCGTTATAGTTTTTTTGTTTTCTTTACTTCTTTTTGCATGTTTTCCAGTTGTGCAAAATTTTAAGAAATGTCTTGGTCTTCTTACCAGCTAGGCTTTTGCCGTTCAACCTTCTTCTGCATTTTGCCCCTTTTGTTTCTTAGTTCTAAGGAGACGCTCTTTTTGCTGTTGCTTCTTTCTTCTTGTTGGCATGGTAATTCTGTTTAGATAACTAGATATTGATGTCTGAAAACAAAAATAGAAAACTACATTCATCACTTAATTATATAGTATCACATTACATATTTCAACTATTTAAATATTTAGTTTATACGAGGATATATAGCTTAGGCAGTCTTCAGACTAGATGTATTCACTTTTAAGTACATAGCACCCATCCTATTCACTACAGACAATCTACATTATTGCTCAGTTATATGTATGAGTGAGTAAGAGGTTGCTCATACAGCTACTCACACAAACACACACTTACTCATCCATAGAGTTACTTACACATCCTCTCACTCACCCATAAATTTACTTACAAAGACATTAACTTAAAGGAGCATACCATATTTACTACCTCCAGCCTACCTCAGGGGACAGTCATATGTTGTAGAAGAGTAGCTTAAAACTTGAGAACGGCTTTGCATATTAGACTTTAATGTCTCAGTTTTTTTCACATACATGTCAATAACCGTGCGTCCCTATCAGGAGCTCATATTCCATGAGTATGTAAGTTTGTTTATAAATGGCTGTCTATCTTTGTGATATCTAAGGTCCTCTAAATGTGTCTGTAAAACATTGGGCTATTTAAGCGCGTGAAACTGCCTTTCTTAGCACAAGATACATGTATGATGTGCCTGTATGCCTGAATGAATCTTTGCATGCTTCTTTAACTACCTCACTGGGTGTTTCAGTGTCTATCTGCTTTTTTACTTAGGTATGTCAGATTTAAGTCTGGATGAAGGCTGGATGTATAATGTGCACATAAGTTTCTATGAGTGAATATAGTCTTTGAAACATCAAAGTACATCTTTTACTTTTTAAGCGAATAGCTCCCTATGCTATGGCGCAGCTACAGCCTACCTTAGGGCCCAATTCACAAAAGTAATCTGAGACAAAATCCTAACTTTACGACTTTTGGTATTCACAAAAGGCATTTAGTAGTAGTAAAGTTAGGATTCCTAATTTTACTACTACTAAACTGAGTAAAAATCCTAACTTTACGACTTTCGGTATTCACAAAAGGCATTTAGTAGTAGTAAAGTTAGGATTCCTAACTTTACTACTACTAAATGCCTTTTGTGAATATTGAAAGTCGTAAAGTTAGGATTTTGTCTCAGATTACTTTTGTGAATCGGGCCCTTAGTGTTCAATCATATCCAGCACAAGAACAGTTTACACCTTGTCTAGAAGTTTTAAGTGATAAGACAGCTCTACCAGTAAAGCTACATGCCCAACCTCAACTATACCAGGCCTGAACCATAATATAAGGGCTAATTGTCTGCATGGTAAACTTGAAAGTTTCAGTTGTTTAGTAGATATCAGAATTAGTTTTTCAGTTCCTGTCTGAGGCTGTGATTGCATATGTATGTACATCTTTTACTAAATCACTGTCTCTCTGTATGTGATATGTGGTTGTGTGAATGTGTCTGCAAGGGCCTGCATAGATTGCCTCCTGAATGTACTAGTGAATATTGGGTTATTGAAGTGTGTGAGAAACTGCTTTTATTACCAGAGGATACATATCAGTTGGCCTGTCTGTGTAAGTGAATCTTAGTGTGCGTCTCTTACTACCTTACTAGGTCTTCCAGTGTCTGTCTGGTTTTCTACGTAGGTATCTCAGATTTAAGTCTGGGTGTAGGCTGGATATATAATTAGGCACATATGTTTATATGAGTGCACATAACTCTCAGAAACATCCAAGTGTATCTTTTAGTTTTTAAGCGAATAGCTCCCTGCGCTATGGCCTACCTACAGCCTACCTCCGTGTTCATTTAAATTTGGAACAAGAACAGTTTACACATTTTCTAGCAGTTTTAAGTGGTAGCACACCTCTATCAGTAAAACTACATGCCCAAGCACAAGTATACCAGGTGTGAGACATAATGCAAGTGCTACTTGTCGGCATGGTAAACTTGAAAGTGTCATTTGTTTAGCAGATATCTGAATAAGTGTTTAATTTCCTATCTAGGGCTGTGATTCCATGTGTATGTAAATGTATTACTAAATCACTGCTTCTCTTTATGTGATATGTGATTGTTTAAAAGTGTCCGTAAGGATATCAGTTGGGTCTGTCTGTGTGATTGAATCTTTGTGTGCTTCTCTAACTACATCACTGGGTGTTTCAGTGTCTGTCTTCTTTCCTACTTAGGTATCTCTGATTTAAGTCTGGGTGTACACTGGATGTATATTTGGGCACATTGGTTTCTATGAATGCATATAGCTCACTGAAACTTCAAAGTATATCTTCTACTTTTTAAGCGGATAGCTCCATGCACTATGGCCTAGTTACAGCCTACCTTAGTATTTACTTATATCTGGTACAAGAACAGTTTACTCCTTGTGTAGCACTTTTAAGTGATAGGAGAGCTCTACCAGAAAAATTACATGCCTAAGCTCAAGTATACCAGACATAATGCAAGCACTACTTGTCTGCATGATACACTTGAAAGTGTCACTTGTTTAGCAGACATGTGAATGAGTGTTTCCGTTCCTTTCTGGTGCCTGTCTGTGTGACTGAATCTTTTAATACTTCTCAAACTATCTCACTAGGTGTTTCAGTGTCTATCCGCTTTTCTACTTACATATCTCAAATTTAAGTCAGGGTGTAGGCTGGATGTACAGGGCACATAGGTTTCTATGAGTGCATATAGCTCACTGAAACATCACACTGTATCTTTTACTTTTTAACCAAATAGCTCCCTGCGCTACGGCCTACCTACAGCCTACTTCACTGGTCAGTTATATATGGTTTAAGAAAAATGTATAAACAAAACACGGGGACCCAGTAAGATCCCTTGTCAAGCAGCACAGCCATGCCCGTTGCTCCAATGAATTAAATAAATCAAGTTTTGTTGCTATATATGCTTCAATTTCTGTACTCTTTTACCAATTCCTTTGCTTCTTGTTTCATATTAATCAATTGATTTTATCCATTCCCATATTCATTCCAAAAGTAATCACAAACAGGAGGTGTTTCCACATGTCACGACTTTATTGCAAATGCACCCAATGCATTTCGGGAAACAAATTTCCCTTCGTCAGGGGTATCTATAAAAAATCCATGAAATACAGCATCATTAATGTTTGCAATGTTGACAACTTGACATCTATACACAAACATTATAATTCTCATGATGCCTCTCAATCGCTCAATAAACTGTGTTAATCTAACAATGCACATGCACATAAAAGCTCGATATAAACTTTCATAGTGGTTCACATGATAGTTAAAACTAAAGCTTAAGTTACATTTCACCACTTGTTTCAAAGAAACACAGCATGACTCTTGTCACTCCCAAATAACTGCTATAATCAACATTGACCCCTTGTCAGTCTCAAAACTTAAATACCTGAGATTTAGTTGCGAGCGCGCTTACCGTGACATGAATAACTTTACAAACATCGATCAGAAACCCGAGTTAACTCCGTTTCTGGATTTCTCCATTGTTGTAACGAGTGACTCTGCACGTCTTAATTCACTGTGGCTATGTCAACAAATGCGATCTCCTACCACCATATATAACTCCTCCCCATACCCTCAGGTGTGCTGTCACTTGTCTAACGGCTTCAACTGCTAAAAATGTATACCATGTGTAGCAGTTTTAAGTGATAAGACAGCCCTACCAATAAACCTCCATGCACAGATCAATTCAGATTTATAATTCATATACAATTATAGTGCATAATTTCCACTTTCAAAGCTGAGTGTTGTATTCATCTTTTATAATGGAACAAATAAAACTACTACTCCCAGAATTCAAATAAAAACAATAGTTATAAGCAGAACATCATATATGCACATATAAAACTTTGACATGATATACTACAAGATTACATGTAGGTTTAACCATTAGTGTGCAGTTATTTCTCCTACCACTTCCAGAATGCAGTAAAGCAATACAAGTGCAACATTCACCTCCATGGAAACACATTCTAAACCAACTTGACAGACACTTGATCTGCACCTGAGACAAACTATGCCATATTTACCTATTAACAGATATATAAAAACACTTACAATTTGATTTATATATTATCCTTTTTTTTTTTAAATAACAATATATATTTCAAAATCGTTTATTACAATATGACATAATTATATACCTTATTAATAATTTTTGGGACTTTCGATTTTTTTAATTAACATATCAGAATATTGAGTTCATTGGTAAAGTCTCTTTCTTTTCTCTTATTAGGTAGATGCAATATTCTCAGTGTTTGTAAAAACTTAGCAAACGAATGGCACACCACTCTTGTACAAAACAACCATATATGTCAACCATCAAACTTTGGATTGCCTGATACTGCAAAAGTCAGCAAATAAAAACATTGCTTTCATATTTCAGTCTTGTTACTGCATTTCTGAATGGTTACTGTCTATTAACCCTTTCAGTCCTGTTTTGAGGTAGCCCAAAATGCATTCCTTTGTGTCAATAATCTCGACGTAATTGCGATGAACGCAATGATTTCGCAAAAAAAAAATCAGGAGTCGGAAAACCTACTTCCTTTAATACTTTTATATTTCTACCACTATACTACACTTTCTTGGAACATCCTCCCTAGGGAATCTTACCTACCTTATAAAACAATGAACCCAAACCTCTCCAATTTGTAAAGATTAATACAAGTTTCTTTAACACCCTTTCCCTAAGACACCCTCTGCAGATTCTCCATAGGAAGTTAGAAACCAAATGGAACCAGTAGGTCACAAGTTTACAACACATTCCAGAAGGACCATACTAGTTACAAAATGAACTACAGCAGGCACGGTTTACTGCACATACTGTAAAGCATATCCAACTCTCTATTACATTCCTTTCTATTTACCAGAGCCAATGAAACATCAATTTACTAATCATTTCCAAATGCAACCTACTTTTATTCACCGGCATATTCCCTTCATCCAATCAAATTTCGAGTTTTTTTCAAACCACCAGCACACATGCATTTTCACTGTCTTTCATAGTACCAACTGTGATATTCAGCTGCAGGCCAGTCCTGGGTGCTACTCCTCCTTCCTAAAAAATGCTTAGAGTGTGGACTGTGAGCCACAGCTGTGTGTATTGGGCTAAAGAGGATGCAAAAAAAAGGTATTGACAGAGACTTGGGTTAGCCAAATGTGAAATTAGTTGGTTTGGCCAGAGAGGGTTAAAGTTTCACCAGCTGCTGGCTTTGGTTAAAACCATTGTGGATTTCCAAACTCCTCACCTCATGAGTGTGCACTGTGGTGGCAATGACCTAGCCACATTGACTGGGGCAGGGCTGGAAATCCTATTGAAGGATACCTTTGCAGAACTGATGTGGCATTTCCCTCACACTATCTTGATGTACTCTAAGATATGCCAAAGACAGAAATGGAAGTTGTCAAATCAATTCTGTCCACAGATTGACAAAACCAAGAAACATGTTAATAAAACAGTTTCTGCTTTCCTCAGAGACCATAACATGGGCTCTATCTACAACAACAATCTGCGTTTTGACATGCATGGAATAAATAGAGGTGATGGAGTTCACTTTACAGACAAAGGGAACAGGGTGTTTCTAGGCAAACTGAAACTTTGCATACAGTCTTATATGTAGCTGTCTTATACACACTCTCAACACAAAGGCTCTTGTCAGAGCCACCCAGGAGCCCACAATGTTGTTCTTTTTCTTTTTAAATGTTTTTTTTTAATTTTTGAAATTTGCAGCAACATCGAGATGATCGCGATCACGTCGCAAAAACACGAAACAAATGCAAACATTCAATGACCACACCACATGAAAAAATTATAACTTGAAAAACTCATTCTAACTATTACAATACACACATTACTAACTTAAAGAACATGCGTGGACACATATATTTGTAGTAACTTTTTTGAAAACTGTGTTTAAACCCTACTTCCTGTTTTCGCAATGGGGCTGATAGTCGCAATGACTTCGGTAACCACAACGATCGCACCTTTTTTAAGAGGTGTAAAACACAGATATGCACACATTTTACAGTATTTTAGACACTAGGGGTTTATTACTGCATTGTTTAAATTCATATTTTTGCAGGGAGATTGTAAAAAATATATATATAATAATGCCGGTTGCCAGTAGGTAGTTATATATATAACAACAAAAACAAACCAAACAGCCGTACAGAAGAAACAGACGGAGATGAATATGGCTTCAGACTTTGACAACACAGTAGTTAATCTTACTAATATGGAGCTCACAACTGATGAACAGAGAATTCTTTCATTAGGACTCACGTTCTGTGCTAAAAACAATTTTGATTACGCACAGAGAAGAGTGGACTTGTTTCAGTTCGTTAGAAAATTAAAATTGCAAAAACATTTTTTTAACACCTCTAAACTCAATACAGATAATGTAAGCAATGAAGACACCAACAATGTGCTTACTGTGGGAGATATGTCTCTCCTTCAGACCCTGGTCAATATGGATGATTCAGATTATCAGGAAACACCTACTGACTTTGCAATATCTGCAGGCATTGACATCTTCGGTACAGTGCGGATGCCGTTTAAACCCAAATCAGTGTTCACCCCCATGATGCCGAAAGATGGCCTTGATATCTTTGCAGAAAATGTTATAAAAGACTTGAAAGAGCTGGCCTGCAAAAGTAGCAAAGAATTTGCCAGTACCAACCGGAATAAGATGACTACATATGATGCACTTGTGCAAAAAATAAAGCAACAACAAGACATAGTCGTTCGGTGGTCGGATAAGGGCGGCAACGTTGTCCTGTGGCCACTAGAGAAATACAACAAAGAAGCTCTAAATCAACTCCAAGACAGAGACTGCTACAGCCGTATCAGTCCAAATTGCATCATTGGAATCAAAGAGAAATATCATAAGGCACTGTACGAATGGAGAGGGGAAGGATTATTGTCCAAGCAAGAATTTGAATTTCTTAAGACCGACTACCCTGTCATACCACAGTTGTATTTAATCCCCAAAATACACAAAAACCCTCTGGAACCCCCTGGAAGACCAATCATTGCAGCTATTGGGGGACTCTTTGAAAATACCTCCAGATTCATAGACTACTTTTTGCAACCAGCTGTAATCGAACTCCCGGCATACATAAGAGACACTGGTGACTTCTTAACTAAAATCTATGATGTATCTTGGGACACTGACTATTTATTGATGACATTGGATGTGAATGCACTGTATACCAGTATTAGACACAATGATGGACTTAAGGCCCTGAGTTATTACTTAGGAAAAGATCTATCCAACTGTTTCAGCACTCTAGGATGCTATTACAAATGGCAGAAATGTGTCTGGATAATAACATCTTCATATTTGACAAACTCACCTACAAACAACTGCAAGGTACAGCCATGGGCACTTGCTTCGCCCCCAGCTATGCTAATTTGCATCTGGATTGGTGGGAGGAGCAAGTGCTCATGAAAACACATAGAGATAAAATGGTTGAGAATGTTGTCTTATATGTCAGATACATTGATGACATATTTATACTGTGGCGAGGGACTGAAGAGAGTGCTGAAACCTTCTCTCAAGAGTTAAATAACAATGCCCTTAATCTCACTTTCACATGCGAAACTAATACTAAGTGCATACATTTCTTAGATCTAGAAATATTTGTGGAAAATAACAAACTACAATCCAGAACATACAGAAAGCCCACTGCTGGTAATGCAATACTCCACGCGAATAGTTTCCATCCTACCCCACTGAAAGAAAGCATACCATATGCAGAATGTCTGCACATGAGGCGTAATTGCAGCACCTCGGAAAGTTTTGAACAATCCACTAGCGAGTTATGCAACAGATTAGAACGCAGAGGTTACAGTACAAAGACACTGTCTAAAGCCAAATCCAAGACCACTAACATAGACAGGAAAGATCTTCTATTCAGGAGAGAAGAGAGCATTGAGGCCAAAAACTGCCCCGTTATAACTGATACCCCGAGATTCATCACAGGGTTCAATGCCTACCACGCAAACATACGTAGAATTCTACACAGACATTGGAACTCAGTACGCAATGACCCAGTTATTGGCCCCACTTGCGTTAGAACACCGCAAATTACATTCAGGAGGGCCAAATCCATGCGCCAGGAGCTAGTCAGCAATGCCCCTTCAATTACCAAGGCTTGCACGTGGCTTAAGGCCCAAAAAGGTTTTCATAAATGCACAAAATGCAAAGCGTGCAGGCATGGGGTCAACACCAAAATGATGCAGATGCCGTTTAGACACTCACCTTATGAAATCAGAGGCAGTTTCACCTGTAAGTCAGACTTTGCAGTCTATGTCTTGTACTGTACATGCAGCAAATTATATGTGGGTAGCACCATCCACCCCGTGCATGTCCGCATACTACAACATCTCAGGGCCATCTCCAATAATGACCCTGCCTACCCTGTTGCCAGGCACATAAATACATCACATGGAGGTAAGGCACAGGATCTATTCTTCTATGTGATTGATACAGTTCCCAAAAATCCGAGAGGAGGGAATAGACAATTGGCCCTTAGAAGATTAGAATCTAGGTACATCATCCTCCTTAATTCAAAAATCCCCAACGGGATGAATGCGGATGGGGCACTGAATGTTCATCTGTAATTTATCTGGAGCTGTCTGTCCCGCCCCTGCCCAGTCTCCGTAACGTTAGGTCACATTCACTTTTATTTATTTTGCTTTAATTTCTCACGTTTTTACACTCACGATAGATTAGACCACACTAGACATTTTTTAAATATTTTTATTAAATTTATATATTTTTACACTTTCAATATTACATACGGCGCCCGTCTAGTTTATACATCATATCTATCTTTGTGCAATCGAGTTTCATGTTTTCGGCCCACTTGGGCAAGATAGGTTGTCTGTTTCAATCAAGTTTCTTGGCTCGGTATCATTTAGTACTGCATATATTTATAGCCAAGAGACTAGTAACACAGTTCTGATGGTTCATGTTGGTTTGTTTTAAGCAGGACCCTAATTATCATATGGACCTTACACGCTATGGCACATTAAACTCTTTTGCCCTAGTACGAACCTAACCTATTTGTTTTTCAGCCTGTTTGCACTTTTTTAATAATGCATTTGACCGTGCGCCATTACATATTTATGTAATTTATTTTTCAATTGGTACTACCTAGGTATATTAGATATTTTTTATATGTCTATGTGGGGCACAAATATAGGTTCACTGTTTTTATATATAAGGAGCACACTGACTTTCCCTATTTTATTGTTTAAACTTATTGTTGTGCGAAAGAGAAATTTTCCTTAACAATAATATTGTTTTTCTTCATTTTTCGGTATTTTACTTTGCTTTTTTCTTATGTTAAAATGTGCACAGTCATGCATACTTTAGTCATGGGTAACTTCTATGTCTATTGTTAAATTACAGGTTGCTATGGCAACCACTAGTGAGTGACCAGCATATATACTGCTAAACAGAGTGTACCTGATGTAGTGATCAAGGCGGTACGCCGCCGAAACGCGTCTAGGTCGTTGTTGGTTAAATAAACCTCTTCTTTGTCATCATTTCACAGAGTCAGTGCCTGTCTGTTCGTCGCTGCCAGGATTGGTATCAATATATATATATATATATATATATATATCTCAAAAGATAAAATGGTATATCTGAGAAGAATGGAGACAGCATAAGATATATATTGGACTACAATATGACTCAGTATAAGATTAAAAAGCGTATAAGAAAATATTAGAGAATTAAAAAAATGGATGATTATCTTAAAACAATTTTACCAGAGCAACCACAAATGTCATATAGAAAAGTTACCAATTTGGGAGACCTATTACCATTAAGTTTTATGCCAATAGTATATTGAATGCATGTAATTGCCTGAAAGACAAAGAGAATTGATTTTGGAAATACTCTAAATGTAAAACATGTGAATATGATTGTAACAAGTTAATGTTTAGATAAGATTAGCTCAATAGTAGAATATTTGTAATCATTTCATATCAAACAGTAAAAAAGTAATATTTATATGAAGCTATTATGTCCTGTGCATATGATAAAAAGCAAATGTAAAATTTAAAAAGAGAACTTAAAATAGCATTTAAGACTGCATTAGGTGGAATAATTGAGAGTCTTTTTCATTAGAACATTGTAGAAACCAACAACAGTACCATTGAAATATTTAATTTTGCGCTATGGGGAACTTTACCTAAAATTCTATTTTATTAATGCTATAATCACTGAAATTACAAGATTAGTTCATTTAGTTTGCAATGTTTGATGTTAGAAATTGGGTTGTTGGTTGACTAGGGTATGAGCCCAAGTCAGGCAGCAACCCTAATCCTAGTCAGGGTAAGACACCAGCATTCCTCAAATTAACTTGTGCTCACCCTCTAGTAGCTTGGCACAGAGAAGTCAGGCTTAACTTGAAGGCAATGAGTAAAGTATTTGTGCAACACTTCAAACAGTAAAAACTGTGAAAACACCAATAAAACAATCCCACACCAGTTTAGAAAAATAGACAATATTTTAATAAATAAAACAAGAGAAAAATGACAAAAATCCAATGAGTGGAACTTGAGACATGAATTTTAAAAAATGTAGTGGAATGTCAACCATGATGGATCGTGGGCCGTCTACAGGAACCAGATTAGGCCCACATAGCAAAAGTACCTTAGTCTGGACTGTATTGTTTTGTTAATATGTATAGCGGGACCTTTATGGTACCTGACGGACTCCGTAGAAAAGATGTAATCGTTTGGGTGTGGTTAATAAAGTTGATGAAGCATGCAGATAGTTAACGGTTGCACTCTGAAAAATAAAGACTTGCACTACAGAGCTCTGTGTGTGGCGTAGTAATTTCCATGCCAACAAGCTGGGGAGGACGCTACAATTGGCGACAAGTTAGGGGATCAGCAAACCTGAAGTAACAAGAGTGCTCACCCTGTGAGTTTGATGAGATCCAGCAAATTTCTAGTGGGTGACAGGCATGCCTCAGTCGCAGAGAAGCAGTCGACAGTTGGAACATGTGGAGTCAAAGCCCCACTCCAGCCAGCACAAGGCTTTTGAGGAAGGTGAAGGCCCTACGGAAAGTTCAGTCACAGTCAGCCTGAAACCTGCTGGTAAGGTCAAAATAAGAGGTACTGTGCCGCTGCATAACACAGAGCCAGTATACATACAGTACAATAGAGCTAAAGGCAGCGACCACTGGAAGCACAGAAGGCCATGATAGCCAGATTCAGAATGTAGCAAAAGCAGAATCATCCAGGCGCCACTAAACTTTAAAGGTAGTGAAAATCAGGTATGATTCAGAAGGTTGAGAACAGAAGTGAACCTGTGCAATATACAAAGTTGTCACTCACCAACAAAGGTGAAAAAGGGGCCATACGACATCATGGCAGTCAGGATGACACTGATGGAAGCCCATGTCTTGGGATTAGAGATGGTATGAATTGAGCAGGTCCAAGTGGGCAGCCGACAGTGCCAGAGCAAGCCCAGTTCTTAACAGTAGGAAGTCCCACAGCAGGTTATGATGCTACCATGTTTCTGAAACCACCGCTTCCATTCAATACCTCCAAAAAAGAGAACATTGGCACCAGACGGACTGCCTGATTCGAGAAATTTGACTATTTTCATTGATGCATTAGAAGAAACAAATGACAAAAAGATCATTAAATACTTAAAGAACCTTGAAGATGAAGTTGTGAAAGAAGTGATAAAGAAAATACCACAAGCTGAGGAAATATCTTACTGTCAGATGAAAGCGGCCTGAGGAATCAAGTTCAATCCAATGCTGAATGTCGACTATGAAAGGTACATCTTCAACCAAGTGAAACAGTAAGCTGAAGAAATGATGGATGAGTTTGCTGAGAGACTTGAGACCATCATCAAAAACTGCAAGTTCAATGAATTCAACAATGAAGAAGCCATCTGTGTCAGAGTCATGGATGCTTGCCTTTCCTACTTGTTCAGATGACATATGCTGCACAAGACATTCAGTCTGAAGAGAGTGCTCAAGGCTGCGAGAGCAGAAGAACGTGCAGACCAACAAGCTGCTGATATGGAAGCTGGAGTCTCCGTGAGTGAATCAGCATTGAAAACGCAAAGTAAGCAGAGACACGTGGTCGAGGGCCATGAAGCGATGTCTCTGAGGAAAAGGAAATTGTGTTTCCGATGTGGATTCTCCTTTCCCTATAAAAATAAATGTCTTGCCATTGGACAAACATGCAAGGGTTGCTGGAAAGAAAATCATTTTGTAATGGTTTGCAAAGCAAAAGAGAAAATGACTGTATCACATCGATAAGAGAAAATGGATGCCTGAAAGTTCCAGAAATCCTCTAGCTATCCCCACAAGACTAAGCCCCAACACCAATTGAGGCAAGTGGAAATCAAACAAAGTCAATCGTCATCAAATTCATCCATCAAAGGTTCTTCAACGTCACTGTCGAGCAACAGTGAAGAAGATGGCTGTGGAATGATGGTGCTGACTGGTAAAAGTCAGGAGCACGTGGGTTTGGCTTCATGCAGAGAAGAGTCCAAGTCCAAGAGAGCTCACAACGTGTAACAACAACGTTCCATTGGACATTATCCCAAGATCACATTAAAGGTGAATGGTTCTTCCATACATTTTATCATTGATGGTGGTGCATCGATAATCATCATTTCAACATAGAAGTACAATGAACTGTCACAGGTGCCCCGTCTCACACCTTCGAAAACAAAGTTATACACTTGGGCTGCCTCCACGCCATTGCAAAGTCAAGGATCATTTGTAGCAACCTTGCAACACAAGAAGACGAAGGTACAAGCAGAGATTCATGTTCTTAAAGTTACTTTGTCAAGTGCATGTTTACTCAGTTTCCTTACTGCTGCAGATACGGGTCTGGTTTCCATCAACTATTACATAAATACACATGTAGACATTGTAAGTCAGTTCCCATCATTGTTTCATCGACTAGGAAAGCTTAAGACCATGAAAATGCAATTTTACATTTATGAGGGCCTTTAACCTGTGGCTCAACAACATTGTCGAATTTCTTTTCACTTTCAGGAAGCTGTTGAGAAAGAACTGGAAATGTTGTTAAAACATGATTTCACTGAACAATCCACTAGCCCGACACCATGGGTTTCACCCATAGTGGTATTCCAAAAAAGGACAGTGGAAGTGCATGCGCATCTGTGTTGACATGTGCCAAGATAACAAGGCATTTGAGCGAGAACGTCATCCTGGTCCGCACATTGCAGATATGATCACACAGCTGAATGGTGCCAAAGTCTTTTCTCGTCTTAATCTGAATAAGGGGTATCATCAACTCGAACTGGAGGAAAACTGCAGATACATTATCACCTTTTCAAACCATATTGGTTTGTTCAGATATAAGACTAAGTTTTGGGGTGTTGTCAGCTGCAGAACTCTTTCAAAATGTTATTTGATGCATAATACAGCCTGTCACATCTTCTTTTAATTACTGTGATGATATACAAGTATTTGAGGCCACTCGAAAAGAACATGGCAAAGCACTTACACAAGTGTCGCTTGTTCGCTGATGCTGGTCTCACTCTGAGAGAGAAAAAATTGGTACAATTTATGTTAAGTAGCTGGCAGAAGGAAACCTGGTTCCCATATTTGGATAGATTACCCAATTGTTGGCTCAGATGTGGAATACTAAGATTAAGAATTGGTATCAATCCCTGGATAATAAATGAGAGAATAAAAATGGTAGCGATGCAACCTGATGGGAAATGTACGTATAAGCTGGGAACAAAATGTGATATCATGCACACACTAGTGGGTTGCTTAAATGTTTTACCATTGCGGAAATTGTTTTTACGTCTCATCTTTTTTAAAATACGGAACCATGTGGCGCACCCAAGCCATAGAACTTCTTGTTGATATGTGTAACCTTGATATTGCAATAGCAATTGAAAGGTATATGGCTGCTGTAAAAAAGTTTTACATGGAGAAATGAGATGAATAATGAAACCATGGGGAAATAAGGAATAATGTGAAGGGGTAGGACCTCAGCCCGACTCTGGTAGAAGAATTTTAAATAGGATATTATTTTATAGGGATTTTAGTTATTTATCCTTTTATTAAATATGTGTAAAGATGTGGTGTGAATATAACCTACATATAATATGGGGTATGTGCAATGAAGTGTCATGAAAATGTACTTGATCTATTCTTAAGTATGGTTGTTTTAATTGTACAGGTTGATGAAAATATTTATGATATTAGAGTGTTTATAAATTGATTGTTTTTGCGCTGTTTAAAGACTGATGGTCTAAATAAACATTATCTTGATTGACTGATGGTCTCACTTTGAATGCAGAAAAGTGGGAGTTTCACCAAACAAAACTAAACTTTTTGGGCATACTTTCTCTGAAAAGGGGTTGGCACAAGATCCGGCTACAGTACAAGCCTTGTTGTCCACTACTTCACCACAAGACGTGACAATGCTGAGATCCTTCTTTGGCATGGCCAGTTACTGGTCCAGGTAGATCCGTGATTTTGCCTCCATTAGTGCCCCGTTGAGAGACTTGACAATAAAGAACGTCTGTGTTCAAGTGGTCACCTAAATGCGACCGAAGCTTTAAGAAAATCAAACATGCAATGAAGAACGCTACTGAAATGACCTATTTTGATCCAAACTTCACACTGACATTGTAGTAGATGGCAGCCCAGTGGGTTTGGGTGCAATACTTGCCCAGCACAGGCCATGATACCGTTCAAGGCAGAGTGTGGCGTATATGAGTTGTAGTCTGTTGCCGAATGAACGTGCTTATTTTCAACCTGAGAAAGAAAGTCTAGCTGTGGTGTCGGCTTGTGAACTCTTCCATAGGTTTCTAAATGGAAAACACAACACTTGTCACTATCCACCAAGCTTTGTTTACCATTTTTGGGAATACGAAAGCCAAGATGCCACCTCGCATTGATAGTTGGGGATTGCGATTGCAAGAGTATGATTACACTATTGTGCACAGGCCATGGAAAGATAAAAATCCCTCTGACTACTTTTCACACCTGCCAGTACAGTGTCACAGTACCACGTTTAAAGTGGCTGAGGCCTATGTCAACTACTTAGTCAAGTCAATCATACCTGCAGCTCTTTCAGTGGTGCAAATTCTTGCTGCTACAAATACAGATAGATATTTGCGTGTTCTTGAAAGCATTATTACTCAGCAGTCCTGGAAGAAACACATTTGAAATCTTACGGCTGACTTTGATTACCAAAAGTTTAAAAATGTGAGCAAGGATCTCTCTGCCACATAAGAAGGCCTTATAGTAAGAGGTACTTGAGTAGTCATTCCGGAGAGCGTGCAACAACATATCATGGAACAAGCCCATGAAGGACATCATGGCATTGTCACCACCAAGTGAGCTCCTCAAGATCATGTATGGTTTCCTCACCAGAACAAAAGAGTTGAAAGGGAATTAAAGGCCTGTCATTTGTGCAACTGCTTGTCTCTCAAAACAATGCAGCATCCATTAGTTATGTTTGAACTCCTGAAACAAGTGTGGGAGAGGATTGCAGTGGATTTCTTTGGACATTTTAACAATGGACATCATCTAATGGTAATTGTTGATGAGACTCATGATTTCCCCTGGTGGAAGACCTGTATTAACCACACAAGACAATGTAGTTGGGACCTTAAAGGACATTTTTGCAACATGGGTTGTCCCCTCCATTCTCAAGTCCAACAGTGACCCACTGTTCAACAGCCAAGAGTTTACAGAGTTTCTCACTAACATGAATGTCAAACATCAGAAAAGCACTCTTTCTGGATACAGGCAATTGGTGTTGTTGAATGCTTCATGGGAACCCTAAAGACAGTAGTCCAACGTGCTACGCTAGAAGGATGTGATCTCCAGTCTGCCCTATCTTCAGCCCTTCGTGCCTACAGATCAACTCCCCATTCCACTACATGTGAAAGCCCTGCAACCATGATGTTTCAGAGAGCCATTGAAACCAAATTGCCGCAAATGACCACTCATAGGTCAACAGATGCGGACGAGGTTCATAAAATGGATTCTTTGCACAAGTCCAGAATAAAAACCTATGCTGATAAATGCTGGAGTGCTAAGACAGAGTACTGGTCAAGCAGAAATGGAAGCATACGTTTGATGCTCTGTTTGATAGTAGTGACGAACAAAGGATATATAGTGACTGCTCAACATCCCGGAAAGTCCATAACAAGAGGTTTGTCACATTTCAAGCACCTACCTTGATGTTCATCAGCTCCAGATGTCAGAAGTGAGACATGGACATCTGAAAGTACAGAGTGCCTACCTCCTGCACCTACCACTGCATCCCTGGTGCCTGAAGCAGACCCTGCTCCTCTGCATCGTCAACCTCACACAAATAGGTCTGGAAGACTGGTTCAAGCACCTCGATGACTCACGGAGGAACTATGATGTATATGTGTAATATCTGTATTTTTCATTTAACAGAGGAAGAGATGTCTTGTAAATATGTGTAGTGGAACCCTTCTGGTTCCTGATGGACTCTGTAGAAATGAAAAATTGTTTGTGTGCATCTGGGTGTGGTTAATAAAGTTGATGATGCAATGCATACAGTTAGTTCATGGTTGCACTCTGAAGAATAATGACGTGCATTAAAGAGCTCCGTGTGTGGTGTGGGCCTTTGGCTGGGAAGGATGCTACATGGACTGTGTCAACATCAAAGATCCTATCGACGGAGAGGCTGGTGAGTGCAAAAGGGGCGATGCGCCGATGTCGATCCACATGTTGGCCGTGATATGTTGGTACCGGTCATTCAACAGCGGTGATGCGTTGGCTCCGATGCTATGCGTCGACGGCAATGCAAGCACTTTAATTGAAGAGCATCAAGTAATGGTGGTTCCGAAGGCAAAGCGGAGTCTTAAAGCCACTCATATGCAGCGATACAGCAGTTTTGGTCCTCACAACGGGGGCAATGTGCCGGTTCCGATCTATGCAGTGTCGAAGGATGGTGCTGACCACGTAGTAGAGGCAATACGCCGGTTCTATCTCCGAAGTGGCGCTGAAGTGCTGAGCAAGCACCTTAGGTCCACTTCCAAGGGTCCAGGACTTGGGTGGAACGACTTGGCAGGGTAGACTCACAGGACTCACTAGATGCAGAAGCAGTATAGTTGAAAGTCAGTTATGGCCCTGAGACTTCAGATCAGAAGGCTAGCCAACTAGCCCTCGGAGTCACTCTGGGGGTCAAGTGATGCAGGTCCAGCCCTTCTCACTGATACCAGAAGGGCAGCAGGCAGCAGATCAACACAGCAAGAGAACAATTCTTCCAGAGCAACAGTCCAGGAAAGTGGCAGTCCTTCAGCAGCACAGCAGTCCTTCTTCCTGGCAGAGTATCCACAGGTCAAGAGGTGTACTGAAGTGGTGGGTCCTGAGGTCCAGTTCCTTTACCCAGTGGTGCCTTTGAAGTGGGGGGGACTTCTTAGAACGGGTCACTGAGGTCCCCCATTCCTGCCCAGGCTCCAGGCTCACTACAGGGGGATATGCAGCCCTTTATGTGGAGACAAGACACAGCCTATTCAGGTGTAAGTGTGAGGCTGTGCCTAGCTGCTCCTTCCCATCCACCCATAAAGTCACATGTGAGCTCTAATTCTGTGTGGCAGCCTAGGAGGAATACACAATGCCCAGCTGTCACTCTCTCCAGATGTGTATCAGAGACAGCCTGTAAGCACACAGGGCTAAGAGCAGAAAAATTGCATCTTTCAGAAAGTGGCATTTTTAAAATTGTAGTGATAAATTTGACTTTGCCATTAAAGAGGATTGACTGTTATAATTCCATAGGTACTAAACATGACAGATCAACTTCCTTCCAATTGGGAATTACAGCATATTAGATGTAATAAGGAATTCCCAATGTTATGAGGGGCAGGCCTCACAATAGTGAAAAATTAATTTCGGAGATTTTCACTTTCAGGACATGTAAAACTTAAATATACATATCCTACCATTTAATTACACAGCACCCTGCCCTATGGGCTACTGAGGGCCTACCTTAGGTGGGACTTATATGCAATAAACGGGAATTTTAAGGCTTGGCAAGGAGTTTAAAATGCCAAGTCGACATGGCAGTGTAACTGCACACAGGCTTTACAGTGTCAGGCCTGTGACAAATTTAAAGGGATACAGAAGTGGATGGCACAATAAGTGTTGCAGGTCCACTAGTAGAATTTAATTTACAGGATCTGGACACATGTCTTGCACTTTACTAGGGACTTATAGGTATATTAAATATGCCAATTGTGGATAAGCCAAACAAACCATGTTTAGGGGAATGATCACAAGCACTTTAGCACTGGTTGGCAGTGGTAAAGTGCAGAGTCCTAAGGCAAACAAAAACGAATTCAACAAACATTTGATGAATATGATGCATTGTCACTTTTCGTTTTTTCTTGACATTTATTACTTGTGACATACAAAGGGATGAGTAATATACTTGTAATCATAAAACAGCAAGTCTGAACTTTTTGTAATATGGTAATACCAAATCGATAGTGGAGGATATGTAATGTGCAGTATAGTCTTTCTCCTATGTGCACATGGTTCAATTAAAGAGACACTCTGTACTTGTGGACTCTATGGTCCTGTCGAAGGCTGTTGCTGAAATATGTCGGCCATAACCTGCACTTCTTGAAAATAAAAAGGAGCAACTCACAAAAAAACATAACATGCACTTCTTGAAAATAAAAAGGGACAACTCACTGTTTGCTTTTGATTGCTGTGCCACCTTCTTTCTGCCTGCTTGAAGGAAAGTTCTGTGTTCATTTGAATAGAGATTTTATGATTATATATATATGTATGTATATATATGTATGTATGCACATATATGTATGTATACTTATGCAAGGATACCGAGGGGTATGCACTGCACTGCAGCACATACCCCATGGTGCCCTTACATAAGTATGTAAGGGCAATGTGTGGTTTGCACTCCAGTGCATACAGCTCATGCCCTTATTTACTTATGTAAGGGCACCGAGGGGTATGCACTGCATTGCAGTGGGTTAAACAGGGCTGAAAGAAGGAGCAGTCTCTCTATGTATAAAGAAGAGTTGGGTGGTAAACTCTGCTCTGCCAGCAGAGTTCCCAGAGTTTGCCCACTCTGCTTGGAGCACGGAGTTTGGCAAAAACTCAACCACCTGCCACTTGACAGAGTTTATTGCCCAACCCTATCAAATATACTTGCCAGAAATGTTGTCATATTTTCGGGCCAACTTGCCCGTTGTGAAAAGCAAGCTTTATTTTCACCTGGATTTTTTGAATTATTCTTCAAAATGAGTACGGAAAGCAGCAGAAGACCTCAGAGAAAATTTGAAACGCATTTTGGAATACACCTCTAAACTTGTATTTAGCGGAGGTGTTCTGATGGAAGTTTTACTTTTAACCCCTGTAACATACATCTGCATCTACACATGGGGGTTGGTACACCCTCAAACTGAGGTCTTCCTTGCTCTTTGACACACGATTTGCGTCTGTTCAAGCTCACACTAGGACCAGTGGACTTTGTTCACGCAAGTACACAGAAGAACCTGTTTCTGGTCACTCACAACTCCTGACTTCTGTACTCTAGGACCTGGGAGGCACACATTGCTGCTGAGGCTTTGCTCTTTCCTGGACACTGCACCCACACTGGGCACGAGCCAGGTATTAACAGCCACCGGGCCTTGCTTCTTTCTGGATGCTGAACTGATCCCTAGAGACACACAAGAACCTGAGCGGCGGCACCAGTGCCTCGAGGCCCATTCTCCTGGTTACAGCACTTGCCTCTTTGCCCAGGGCCTGGTGGGTAGCAGTGCCCCGCAGCCTCTCTCCCTCCTAAACATGCAGAACCAAAGAGGTGTTGCTTGCTCCTGGGAATGGATCTGGTCAGGCACAGATCCAGGGCAGAAGAGGAATGAAAGGCACGCTGTAAGTGTACACTCAACACTAAGGACTTAGAACAGTAAATAGAGATGCCTGTGCTGACAGAGTGACCATTTGGCTTGCTTTGGAGTGAGGAATATTTGGTCACAAAAACAGAGCATGTCACCTTCCTAAATATAGAGAATTGGCTTTTACGCATTATATTTCGGGAACACTGCCTTGGTTTACTATGCACAATTATGGTGTTCTCCCGTCTGTCTGTCCAGTTTGCCTATTACTAAACTCCCAATATTGCAACAGGTTGGTTCTTACATCCCTCTACCACCTCTTTACTTTGCAGAGAATTATGTGATGCCCACCCTGGCATTTATTAGTACACAACATTCCATTTTCTTTCAGTGATATAGTAGTTTTCAGTTTGCATTAACATCAAAGTGGATTCAAAATGTATAGCCTGTCGAGCAGTGCTTAGGCATGATATTGTTTGCTTTTATGAGTGAATATGTGTAGAATTCTGCAATCTGGGTCTAACATCTAGCAGAAATGCTTTCCCAACAGGCAGCATAAGTTGCGGAAGCGGCTGAGTACTGCTGACACACCTGCTCTGTTTTACACAACAGCTGAACACCCAACTATCATTCTGTGGATCCTCACTGACTTTGCACTGACACTGGCTCAGGTGATGCAGTTTTTGCAAGTAAATACAAGCAATGCTAAGACTCTTAAAAGAAATGTGTGAGAACGTAGGACAACTCCCATGCAGTGGTTTTTGTGGAAGGAGACAAGCACCGAGAGGTTTGGAGTTTGTATAGCCAAGGCACACACACCGCACTGGGTGCAAGGAAACCCAAGCATTATCAACATTTTGAGTTTGTAGAGACCCACACTGAGCTGCATGTGCACAAGAAAAACATGCATTGTCAAGGGGTGGGTGGAACTCTGCTGAATCTCGTGGAGTTTTTATGTAACTCTGTAGAATTTTGCTGATACCTAGTATAAATCACTGCAGATTAAAGTTTAATATGCTGTGGTTTTTAAACATAGGGGCACTGCTTCCTCTTCAAGTAAAGTTTAAAAACCATTTACATTGCTGATTAATTCCACCGGCTGAGGGGCTGAATTTATTAGTGATCCCATGTTACATGAGTAACATGAGTTACTGAATTCCTCCAATTCCACTAACGGGATTAAACATTTCAACTACCCCTGAAAATAACTTGAATCTTGCATTTACATATCAAATGAGTGAACAATACATTGAATACATGGACATAGCTGTACATGGAGAAAACAACAAAATATCGGCATCATTACATAGAAAAGAGATAGCTATCAATAGTGTCTTACATGGCAACAGTTACCATCCCATAACACATAGGGCCTGATTACAAGTTTGGCAGTGGGGAGCGTACCGCCATGCTGGCAGCCCGCTCCCGCATTGCAAAACCCATGGTTGCACTGCCCACCAGATTATGAGTTTCCTTGTGTTAGGCTGGCTATTTTTTGCAGTCCCATGGCGGTGCCTCTGAAAATGGGCGCCGCAATGGAAATGCCAAAAACAGTTCCTGCACGGCATGGACTATAAAGTCCATGCCGTGCAGGATCTGAGGTGTATGCACACAGGGGGGTACATGTTGTGCCCCGCTGCATGCATCCCCATGCACATGGACAACAGGGGGCCCTGTAGGGCCCCCTTTGTTTCAGGAACTCCAGCCTTTTCATGGGGGAAATCCTCCATGACACCGCTGGTGGCCTTGAAACTCGTAATATGCATGGCTGTACTGCAGTGGCCCCACCAGCATATTACTTAGCCCCTTTCCACTTCACCACCACCAGGGAACGGTGGCTTTCTGGTGGCTGCGACGGTGCCATGGCAGTCCGACTGCCAAAATCGTAATTGGGTGGTCAGACCACTGGTGCGGCAGTGGCTGGACCGCCACCACTGTGTGCCACGAGTCTAGTGGTACACAGACCACCAGACTCATAATTTGGCCCTTGAATGGAGCATCCTCTATGGGGAGCTCCTTGGAGCATGTTGCAATTGTAGTGCACAGAAGGGATTCTTAAAAAAGCAACTAAAATCATACATCTTTTTGACAATTTGTTAAACATTCCTAAAGTCCTATCACAAGTCACAAGCTAAATTAAATACCAGAATGTTAAACAAAAGGATGTACTCTTAGGTGATAACAAACTAGAGAAAAAGAAAAAAAAGTCGCCAGATTCATGGCTGATTCCATTATAGGTACCGAGGTAGGCAAATACCCTTCAATTAATTTTGGAAAGCCACACTACAATAAAGATATGCTGGTGCAGAGTAATTTGGTGAATCAAAAGGCATCTAAATGGCTTAGTGCACAGAAAGGGTTGTTCAAGTGTGGATCCTGTAAAGTCTGCAAATACAGCATCAATCAGTATGACTATATGTTGCCCACTGGACCTTATTGTTTAGGTCTTCAAGCTCTTCTGGGGTGAAGTTTGAGGCCCTATCTCCAGTATTGTCTGCCATTGTAGCTCGCAGAGTTCATGGAGCAGCAATGTTGGAGGAGGTCTGCATTGTCCCAAGAATAAAAGGCAAGCGAGTAATTGTTAGAGATATGTGTGTATGCTACAGTGATGTACACATATGTCAACAGAAGCCTACACCAATAAATGGTTTTGCTCTTCTCAATAACACCATGTTAACCTATGGTTGTGTATGTCGCGTACAGATGGAAAATGAAGTAGGCCTCAGTCTCCACCAGTCATGATGGACAAGTCAGGGAACCACCATTCTAGGTGAGCCACGTATAGCTTGCTAGAAGGTTCCCCAGAGCTACCTAAAATGGCGGTTTATGTATACGAAAACAATGTTTTTCAAAGACATCCATCACATTATTTTCCGGTAATTTTAGACAAAATCTCTAGCCATCAGAGATGTCCCCTGGCAGAGTGAAAGGACGCCAGCCAAGAGTCTTCCATTCATTTCCAGACCTTGCCACAATACAGGAAAGGGTGGTTATTAAGAAATATAGACTGGACCGCCAACTGTTTTGTATTTAGCTTTTCAGCTGGAGTCTCAACTTTTGTCATGTAATCAAAATCCCACGCCTACTACACAACTTGTCTATGTTAGTCGTACATTGTGCAGCCCCTGGATCCTTTCAGTACACCATTGGAGATTGTAAGGGATGTCACAAACAACTTTCTGCTATGTGCTACAGCAGTTTATTAATGTGATGATGAGAAACAGGAACACGTATATTCAATTTCCCCCCAAGATAAGGAAAATCTCAATAATATAAAGGCAGAGTTTTATGCAGTGGAAGGCATACCACATGTGTTTGGTATCATTGATGGCACACATATTGCTTTAGTTCCACCGCCCAACAGAGAACAAATGCACTACAAAAGGAAACATTTCCATTCAATAAATGTGCAAGTGGTGTGCATTCCGGGTCTTTACATAAAAAGTGTTTGCTCACGATTTCCAGTATCCAGCCATGGTTCCTTTGTGCTATGCAATAGCAGTATGCAACAAAAAATGGCACAACTTGGAAATGTAAGAGCTTTGCTTGTTGGTAAAAATATGTGAAATCCATAAAAATAAATACATATTTATTGACTAAAATATATTTTGTAAATAGGAAATCTTACATCATTTTTATTTTTTTAAAAGACGCTCCACTTATCCCAATCGACCATGGTTGTTACCACCTCCGAGAAGTCTAATGACATCAAGGGAAGTCCGCTTCCATGAGGCACATGGTAGAACTGGGAGGCCTGTTGAGCAGGCCTTTGGGTTCCTGAAAACAAGATTTTGTTGTCTAGATAAGTCTGGTGGAGCCCTCTTCTACTCACCTGATATTGTGTGTCAAATAACAATTATATGTTCTATGCTGCACAACACTGCCATGTTAACTAATATTCCTTACATCCAAGATGAAGCTACCACAAGGATGCCCAGGGTGATGTTGAAGATTTGTAAAATAAAAATGACAGTGGTGAGGAAGAAGGGAATAACCTAAGACAAGATGTAATAGATAACCTTTTTTTCTTAAGGGTAAGTATTACTCACTGTGCATACATAAATATTACTTTCATAAATCATACAGTCAATTTTAGTATGTCATGTAGGTGGCTATCTTCTAATATATGCCTGTACATTAAGATGTGTTTTTGTATATAAACCTTTGCTACATAAAACAGTGGCATACCTTATATATCCAAGACACAACTCACATAAGTATTAGATGAGAAGGTAAACATAGTTACTAGGAAAGGTGATGTCCTGCAATAGGATGAGTTCATTTGTAAGTGTGTAACATAATATATTGAAATGGATCATACACATTATGTTATAGGGTATATCACACTCTCATCTTCTGTAGCGCTATAGAATCATTGGTGAATCTTGGATTTGGTAAGTGACATAACTTGTGATGTACAGATGTTGAATGTAAACTACTCACGTCATGTTGTGGTACTTTGTATTTTGTTTCTATAAGACATTTACAGAGTGGTGGAAGCATTGAAATGTGTGTTTTCATTAATGGCTACTACTAATGTCTGTGTAAGTAATTCTGTAAGATTATGAGCATGGTGTGTACCTAAATTATGAGTTACCAATCATATGTTCTGTCATATAATGACCAAAAGATCATTAACATTTTATTTAAAATAGATGTAGATTTCAATTTAATAACATGAATGCTTTTGTGTTATTTAGTGTGGGAAAAAGACACAGTTCTTTGGAGTCCATGTCCACAATAGATATTTTCCTCCCAATGCAAAGGTGTCGAAACAATTATCCAAAGAGTGAATGATAGTGCCTCACATAAGGAAATTAGGTCTTGCCTGTCTTGGCGAAATCCTCTCCCACTGGTCCAGCCAAACAACATCTCCTTAGGGGTACTGATATCTCCATAGTTGCAGAGTCTGAGGTGATGACAGGTGTCTCCAGGGGTTGCAGTGCCTTCATCTCTGTGGAGAAGCCTGGTGGAGTCAGAATGTTGACTGATGTGGAAGGTCCACAGAAAGGGGTAGATGAATCTTTAATAGCCCTACTTATGTTGTTGAATCCATCCTGCACCACCTCAGAAAGAGAACACAAGATAGATATTGCCTCTCCATAAGGACATTGTACTTCCTCTGCAATTGGTTTTTCTCCCACAAGAATTGATTGGTTTTTTTGAGGAGCCCTCTGACCTGGCCTATTTGGTCTTTGTGTCTGGAGGCGGCTCCAAGGATATTGTGGCCTATAGTTTCACGAAAACTATGGGCATCAGTGGTCTCACTCAGCTGTCCCAATGCTGGCCTACCCCTGCCCATACTCCCCTGTGGCCTTTGAATGAAGTGCACCATAATAGTGGTTCCTGGCTCAACTGCTGATGTTGCATATGTCTAGCAATACAGGAGCCAGGACTGGGGTGCACACTACAGAAGTAGTGATAGATATTTGACCACAGGGAGCAGAGCTAACTATAGATTTTTGAGGAGAGTCAGACACTACATTACTTGCTGTAGGAGTTATAGGCTGAGTGAAGTTCATCCTAGCAGCCTGACCAGACACACCTGATGGACCAGGCTGCTCCTTGTCACGATCAAGACCAGCAGGTATTATGTCTCCATTGAAGGCTTCTGCAGGACTTGGAGTGGTGGTTGGGATTGGGACATTTTGAGCAGGTTCCTGGACTTCAATTATGGTTGATGATACTACAATGTAAAATACATTAGTAATTACTATCACATTTGTATATTAAGTGACTTTAGAAAAATTATCTCCCAGGTCCTCTGTTTCGAATGCTTTCTCCAAAGGTTCACCTCCTGTTCTTGGCGATATTGCTAAAATCCTTTATGTGTTTCTAAGGGAGAGATAAGACTAAGTTATGTTTTGCCCTATTATAAACACCTATTTAGTGTGACTGAGATGAGGCCCTCATATACAAGCATTAAATGTATACCATCAAATAAGATGCCAAACATTGATAATTCATGACATTTGTCAGTCTTTACACAGAATGTGCTGAATTTGTCAATGAGAGTGCCTTAGCTTCATTATGTTACATATGTCTCTTCAGTAATGTCCAACAGAAAGTCATACGGTTTATAATGTGAGTAACCTATTATGCCTTTATTTCTAACAATATATTATACACCTATGTATTAGCTATTTTGTTAAGATGGCAGATATATGTGAAGTGACCATACTACACAAACCTCTTTGCTTTGCAATATTGATCATAAGTAGTAGATCTAACGTGTACAAATACCTGATGTTAATTACTATTTGCTTACAATGTGAATGTAAGTAAGTAAGGGTGATAACATCCTTGGTCTAGGATCATTGAAGAAGTTACCTATATTTGAACAACAGTGCAGTGTTTCAGCCTGGTAAGAGTAATTTGACATCCACCGTTGTCCTTACCATATTGGTATACAACAGTATATCATATTTTCTTAACATCTGTATGGCATAAACCATCATTTAGAAAGACTAGATAAAATCTTAATAATGCAGCAGTAAGTGTATTAACCTATAGACATCATGGAGCACATATTAATTTTAAATACAATTGAGAGTGTGATGCAACAGCCTAAAATAAAACATATTTTACTATGAACTGTTTGGAAGTTTTCATTTTATAGGTAAGTGTCACACATGACTAGGGCTGTTATCAGTGCTACATATAGTATGATGGAAAGTTAATATAGCATACATGAACATTATTTACAATGAGGCATTATGGGCGATGTAGTCATTGACCAATAGCTTGGTTAAAGTAGTTGTGGACTGTAAGTAAAAAGCACTAATGATATGAAAGGAGCTGTCTTTGATTATACATTACATATTAGACTCTGTAAGGACAAAAATAAAGCTCTAGGTCTTTTTGTAACAGAAACATATAAACAAACACACATCATGAAGTAGTTTAACAATAATGAAGATGCTGGGAAGATATACAAACCTTTAAGTGTACTTGTCAGATTAGAGAACACGTCCTTGGTGGCCTAAACATATGGTTTGATGTTATGTCCCAGTTAGTTAAAAAATGAAATAGATGCTCTTTGTAACCTTTAGGAAATGTGCATATTATAGAAATTGTAAGTTTGTTTTTTACATCTTTATCTAATGTTCTTTTGCTTCTATAAATCATAAGGATCTATTGTGCATGTTATTACTGCAGGAAAGGCTCTCATTGAAAGTACGTAAGTAAACTTAATTTGGTAGCAATTATTTAGTCACCCACTCCTGACCAAGAACCTGATTTAAAGTTTGGCAACCGACTTGCTATCTATCAGGGTGGCAGAGGATATTAAGTCTGCCACCCTGACGGACATAGTCTGCCATATTTAGAGATCACCACCAGCCCAGCTGTGATCTCTTTGCCTGAATAGGAAACACAATCACAGAGGTTCATCTGAAGGCACTGCACGTTTGGTACGTTCATGCAGTTGCACACCATACTTTTATATTTTTCAAAAAACAAACTCCCAAAATAGGAGTTTGTTTTTGAAATACAAAAAAGACTAATGATCCCCACACAAAGGCATTTTTTATTCCAGGGTCTGGCTGTCATTTTTCTTTGTTTTTATGCCTGGTACCACCAGGTTTTTCCTGGAGGTTTTGTCAAGAAAAAAAGTGTTAGAAAGAGCCATTTTTGCATTGGTTACCCCACCCCCCCTTTTGCTCTATATGCTGTTTTTTTAGGTTTGGAAGTCTAACCTGGTTAGACTTTTTCCTTAAACTGTGATTGTGAATTGGTACACACAATTGGAAAGCACATATCAATCCTTGTAAGACCATAGTAAATGGCACCAGTGGTACCAAGGGCAAGGGTAATAAGATGGGTCCCCAGGGCTGCAGCACTATATTGTGCCACCCTGAGGGACCCGAGGAACAATGTGTCTGCAGGTCTGCCATTGCAGCCCTACACGAGCAGCCTGTCTGCTCGAGAAGGGCTCTGCACACCCCAGGTGCTGAAGCGCCACCACACTGCTTTAATGTAAGTAAGTCACTCTTAAGGTTGTCCTCCTTAGCCCTTGAGGTAGAGTGCATTATGTTAAAGGTGAGGGTGAATATGTTCCTACTTATATATCCTTACAGTAACCCTGTAAAGTACGGTTTTGCTGTAAGTGACCGGCATCCCATAGAGTAACATGGACTGGCTACCAGACAAACTCGAGATAGCCAGCTCCATTATGGAACGATCGAATTGTGTTGTGTTTGGTATCAAACACTGTGCTTTTTCACCCACAACACAATTCTTGTGTCAAGGGTGAGCTGGCATGCACAGGGATGCCAAATGAGTCGGTGCCTCCTAAGATACAAAAATCCAGTGCCTTGGCGAACTTACCCCAGACATTTGCCACCAAGAAAAGAGTCTACCCTTCTGGTGGGATGTGCTAGCACTTCCCTAGGACAGAGACAAACGTCTTGTCAGGAAGAAGGTCATACCTCCACCCTACCAGGATGGTTAGTGATTACAGCTATCAAGCAATCAGCCTCAAAGGCTTTCGCCACCCTTGATGTGCAGATTAAGCCTGGGCAAAGTTCTTGGAGTTCTGCTATGCGGAACTTCGCGAAGTGCAAAAAAACTTATGTCATGCTATGCGAAGCTCCGCAAGCAGCGGAATGCATTAGATAAATGCCGTTCATGGTGATTTTCAGTGCTGGGTGTTTGTCCACACTGTGCAATCATCGTGAACGGCACTATGCACAGCGCAAGTGGGCACAAGTGGTTGCTGCTTCCTTTCTGCTGCTCGAGTAGATTTTTTACTCGAGCAGCAGCTTTCTCAACGCGAACAGACAGTTTCTCAACTTGAGCGGTTGCGAGCTTACGCAACCACTTGCAATGAAAAATCCGACCGCCCACGTTGAGAAATGTCGCCAGGAGGTTGATTTTCCAAGCTCGCGCTCGCCAACTTGGCGTTGACGATCACTACAGCGGAAAAATCTTGCCGGGAGGTGGATTTTCCTCGCTTGCGCTCACCAACTGACAAGCACGAGCGAGGAAAAAGCTCCGCTTTGCGGAGCAGAGTTTTTCAGAACTCTGCGTAACGCAGAGTGTGGAAAGCTCCACAAACTTCGCGAGTGGAGTTCATTGCCCAGGCTTAGTGCAGATACCTTGTCCTCCACTCGAGGACAAAGCCCTTCTCGCACTGTCGCTCTAGCGGGCAGGAAAATTAGCTATGCAGGAGGTGTACAGTCCCCAAGAACTAGCCACACCTTTAGGGTGGGAGAGGGGGTCTGTGCAGCAGAGGAAGTGTTCTGCCATTTTGACAAACTCTGAAATAGAGTATTCTGGGTAGCAAAGTGATGTACACCCACAGGGTGTTGTCACTATAGTGGCCGTTTAGCTGCAGGGACTGCAGCCCATTGGCCACTGTCCCTCACACCCTCAACGCCCCCTAAACTAGGATTTAAGGCACCCCCTGGCACCAGAACCTCAGTTCTACATTGGAATCTGAAAAGAGACATGAAGAAGATGCTGTCACCTAAGTCAGGATGTTGGACTCTCTTGCAGCACAAAGAGAGGACACTTAAGTGCCTTGAAGAGACCATATACTGAACCCGAGTGTCAATGTGTGCCCATGGGGAAAACCTATTGCTCCCAGCAAGAGGGATCTCAGTGGACACCAGAAATCGAAAGCAGACTCCCCTGACTGGTGGCATCAGTCAACTGCAACCTGCAGAAGAATCAACATGCTGCGTCGCAAGCATTGCAACTGGTTGGGCCTGTCAAGAGTGAGCCCAAAGAGAAGTGCTGTCTTGCAAGTCGGTAGTGGTTTCTAAGCTCAAGCCAAGAATCGAGCCGCTACTCCCCTCCTGTCGGCCTCCAGCTGCCAAAGCGTCAGAGGACTACATTTACTGCAGCCAAGGCTTGGTGATCGCTAGTCGAGTGATAAACCTCTCCATCGACATCTATAGCTCAAGTACACTTCACAGCGACCAATGCCAACAACGACCCCGCTGCAGTGTATCCTGAAGAAGGTGTCATCGAGTGTGTGGTAAAGCATCTGTAGCACAACCTGCCCTGGTGATTGACAGCTGCCAGCTACCTCTGCACCTGGAGCCACCAAGCAAGGTAGAAGAGATGCAGCTGTTGAATCCAAATCCAGGGTCCCCAAAGGCCTCTACTTTACGAGGGTAGAGTGTATCTTCACAGTGTGGTTTTGCTAAGTGCTGCATATTTTTAACAGCTACCACGGATCCTACCAGCACTAAGGATAGGCAAGTAACCTCTGCACCCGGACACCCTGGGCAAGGTAATGAAAGATTGACTGTTGAGGCTTGGTCTAGGGGCCCGCAAAACCTTAACTATGAGAGAGCTCCATTGAACTCACCCTGCAAGTATTATATTGCTAAGTGTGTTTTCTCCCATTGACTTTAATGGTGAACGTTTGACAGCTTAAACTGTAATAATTTTCCACTTTTTTAAAATGTGATAACTCTTGTTAACTGCTAAGTATCATGTTCATTTTGGTGTCAATATTTTTATAAAAATACATTCTATTTTTATAAATTGGTGTCAAGGTTTCTTTCGAGTCATGTCACTTACTTATTATCAATGTTAGTACTTTGAAATGCTTAACACATGTTCCTCTGAGTATGCCTGACTGCTTCATCCACACTACCAGGACTGGGCTAAGGCTGTTGAGGGTGAATATGAGATCCACTTTTGTGTATTGTGTTAGTATTACATAATAAGGCATCCCAGCCACATCACTTAATACTTCCATCTCGCAACAAAAAGCAACAGACCAGCAGCTCTAAATAGTGGGGAAAATGTCATGCCCTGTTTCCAATGGGCCCTTTGCTGTTGGCCCATTGTAGTAAGCTTTCTAAAAGTGGTGCCAGTGGATGCACCACCAATAGAAAAATGATGGTCCGTCTGAACCTAAATAGAGTGGGCAGGATGAGGGCTTGTGTTAGACCTGGCATCTTTGGGTGTGATTTCCCCTATCTTTTTGCTTCTGACCTTCTGTTTTTGACTACGTGCTTAATTTCGTTTTTGCTGGTTTTGGGTCTCTGGGCACTTTACCACTGCTGACCAGTGCTAAAGTGCAAGGTCTTCCTGTGTAAAATGTATTGGTGAATGGTTTATCCGTGATTGGCTTATTTGATTTACTAGTAAGTCCCTAGTAAAGTGCACCAGGTGTGTCCATGGCCTGTAATTGAAAAATACATCTTTTTGTGAAGTTGTTTATTAATTGTAAGTTTGAAAATGCCACTTTTAGAAAGTGGGCATTTTCTTGCTTAATCATTCTGTGCCTCTGCCTGTCTGTAGAATACACGTCCGGGTTGGCTGACTGTTGGGCTCTTGTGCATTCACTCAAAGGGGGCTCAGGTATGTCCTGCATAGCCTAATAGCCCTTCACCAGGCTGATAAGCCTTCCTGAGCTAGAGTGGTGGGAGGAGTTGTCACTGACACCTGAATAGGTCTGTGTCTGTCCTCACAGAAAGCAATGCATCACCTCCTCTGCCTAGCAGTAAGGAACTGACGCATCATCTCCCCTGCCAGTAAGGAAGCGACACATCACCTCCCCTGCATAGTAAGGAACCGATACATCGCTTTGCTTTCCGGCGCCTCACCCCCCTGTGCCTTGCACCGTCTTTGATTTTTGCTGCATCTAAGGTACGTTGTGCAAAAACAAATGCATACATTGATTTCTATGAACTAAACTTGCTTAATCTTTTAAAAGTGATATCTTGACTTATGTGTGTTAGATTTTTTGTCGTTTTGGTCTTGTTTTATTCAGCTAAATATTAGCTATTTTTCTAAACTGGTGTGGACACTTTTTGCAGTGTTTTCACTGTGTTGCTGTGTGTTTGTGTACAAATACTTTACAGATTGCCTCTGAGATAAACCTGACCACTCGTGCCAAGCTACCAAGGGGGTGAGCAGGGGTTATCTTAGCTGTGTGACTCCCTTCCCCTTACTAGAGTTAGGGTTCCTACTTAGACAGGGTGCAAACCAGTGCCAACTATAGACCCCATTTCTAACAACTTGGCAGACAGTTAACAGCCATGTTTTAAACTCTGTACACCAAACTCGAAATATGGCACAAAGGGCCAATGTTTCTCACTGATACTGTAGACAGAGTGAGCAAATGCCTCAATGTGATTCAGACAGATTGCAAGTAGAAGAAATGCTTCTAATTGAAGTACTGCAGCTTAGTTTACTGTTGGTTTGCATGCTTTTTTCTTAATACTTGCCTAGGCTATATCTCTGTGCTCTCGATTCACCACCCTCTTGTCTTGCGTAATTTATTAACGAAGCAGAAGACATTTCAGTGTGATGGCATGCCTCAGAGTTGCTTGCCTAGGGGGACACATGATAGGGACTGATTGCAGGTCAAAAATGCTTTACGTTGAATAGCCTCTATGCCTGCATCTTTATTTACTGTTGGCTTGCATTCTCCATACTTGTGTTTTTGTACTTGTCCTATAATTGTGTTGTTGATTGATACTCATGCCACAGCATATTTAATTGTCCTGCATGTGTGCCATATGTACCTGCTTAGCATGACTGATTACCTTATGCGCCTTTCTTTATAGCACATTTTCAACAAAGCCTAATACATGAAGATGGTTCATACTTCAATACTGATGAGATTGGAGGCATCAAAAGGTCAAAACAAAAATTAAGCACACTCACCAACACCATCTACAGCACACCATGAATGTCTTGGCCAGTTTTAACAAGCCTATGTGAAATAACAGCAAAGTTCTAAACATCTCTGGATAATACACATACAGAGTATTCATGAAAGATCTCTCTAACATGCAGATTTCTATCATGCCAAAATTGAAATTGCTTTAGTAGTACGGATCGATGTCATTAAATCATTAAATTATCATTTAGTATCATTCTCCCAAGTAAAGAAAATGTTGATCCAGAAAATCTGCCACATTTCATCGGGTGTTTAAATGTATATTTCCTTGCAAATTAATAGGAAAATTACACCTCCCAATAGAGTGATCCAAAAAAGAAGCACTGTAGAGCAGGGTGGAATGGTAGGCTTGATTGCAGTTGATCTGCTTATGGAGCGTAGTAAAATAAAATATATTTCCTTCTACATCACGCTCAAAACACTATGCATGTTACAGAAAATAATTCCAAATTTAAACCAGGACGTCACCCCTGGAAGAAAAAGGCTGTGTCTAAAGACTTCGAATCTTTCTCAAGAATAAATAGCAATAGATCTAACACCATTTTAACTATATGACATTTAAGGAAGAGTCACTTTTCATCCATGAAGTACAGGTAGTACAGGCATATGCTTGGTAAACAGAAGGGAGGTAATAAGTAAGCATTAGTAAAGCCAAAATGTCTTGGCTCTAAAAGACAGACCTATTGGCTCTGCCAATGCTTTTTTGATTGGCATGCACATGCATGTGCAGGCATGGGCAGTTGTCTTGTAATGGTGTACCATTAAAGGCAACCCATTCCAAGATTTCACCAGTGTGAATGTATGCGTAATGGTGCATGTGGTTCATGATGAATGGCTAGCAATGCGATGTGGCTTTCGCAGCCATTTTTTATTTACCATTCTAACATGGCAGACAACTAAGATAGAATAGTAAATTAAAAGTAAAATTAGCTAAAAGAAACAGTGTACACCAAGGAAAAGAGCACCATTAGCACTTTGCAGCCAAACCATTGAGGACAAACGTTTCGAAAGACAAGCAAATATAGGGAAGCTTACATTTACTATTCTTAATTCCACACCTACATATGTTGAACATATACATATCATCAAGGCACATAGAAGTGGATTTAGGTATAGAAAATATATACATACTAGTTTGTCAATATGTTTGTCCTTGACGACATTATGGTTAGGATATAAGGGTATAACTATATTCCCTACCCTATATTTACTGAAGTCTTTGTCACTCTGTATCTCAACCTCTCATCCATGTCAGTAAAGCTTTTTCCTTTTCTCTCTAACTTCTATCTTGTCCTGTGCCTCATCTCGTTGGATTTTTGGACTTTGAAGTTCACATTTCTTCTTGCAGTCATGTGTTCTCCTCTTGATATATCACTGATAAAAACGTATTTCTTTGAAAATAGTGTTTGTTACCACTTTGATTAAAGCGTCTTCATAGCATCTCCCTCTGCCTTTCTTTTTAGCTTAAAATGGATATATTGATACTGTGCTACTTTGTATTTTGTTGCTTTGTTTAACTTGCTTGTTTTCACTGACATTAAATTGCTCCTATAAAGAGCTGGTGGGAACCTAGGGTTGTTGTATTGTCTAGAGAGGGGTCTTTAGAATCTGTTTTGATTATTAACTTTGTTATGTCATTCATATTATTTTTACCTATACCAAAATTGCGAGCTGAATCGACTTTGGAGACAGGAGGAGTGGGCACATGTTTTCAAATGAATTAGAATTCTTATCTACAACAGGAGGGTTGTGCCATAATATTTATGTTCTTTGCATAGTGTATTGATTTTCAAGGCCTTAATCAGTTTTCCCTCACAAGCCTTTTGCCACTTGGCTATTATGTAAACTGATTCTGCAATTTGTCGATGTAAGCAACCATTTACATATTGGATGCTATTACTTTTGCAAAAAATGCTTTTGCTGTATTGATTTGATATTTATTATCATTTTTTAGAATTGTAGTACATTAATGAATTTATGATACAAAATCATGATCTTTCCTCTCTCACGAAAGAGAACTGGTAAAAGTATGTTTTCTATGTTTCACAAACTTGCTAAATTATTTTATGGGCATTTGGGCAGAATGCAGAAATGAGGCTGTGACGAAGACCTGTTTAGGTTGAAACGCATTGTCAAATAAATGACATCCTTATGTGAAGCGCTGGTTGCGGACTTTCCTTGCCTCTCTGATGTGGGAAGTGGAGACAAATATTGATGATTAACAGGACTTTCACCCGTTGTTCCGCACCAGCCTCGTGTGGTGGAAGTGGCTGGGTTTTTGGGAGTCACACGTGAAAAGATATCTATACATATATATATATATGTGTATATATATATATATATAGATTTCACCAGACGCTGCGTTTCGCGGTTCCCTGCCTCCGGCGTCGGTGCCAGCCAGCGGCAGCAGCAGCCTCTTAAATTTTATAGGATTTCCTGAGAATCGCCCCAATCGACGATAAAGCAAGAAGCGGCACACCAGAAGACAGCACAATGATTTATTGTGCATCAAATTAAGGACGACGCGTTTCGGCGTTAGCCTTTGTCAAGTGTTTTTCTTTACATCAATCTCCTTTAGAAATAGGTTCAATTGTGAATAGACATAGAAGAGTTTCCGCAATCTCTGGTTCTACATGTATTCCGAAGAAGATTAACGTGTTCCTTCATACAATTAAGACTATGATTACACATCAATATTTACATACTTTGATTTCTTACATTTTTAAATCATGTCCATATGATTTTAGAAGGATCCCAACTTGCATCAATAAAGTTTTAAGTTGAACTTCTCATTTCGGAGACAAACACAACAGCTAGATACTGATCGCTGCATTTGGCCGGTTTCGTGTTTAGCCTGTCAGTACGGCTGAAGACAGAGAAGCATGATAACATTTGTTGCTCACGTGAACCTGAGAACTGAGAGTCCGCGAATGCCGTGTATATATTTCTTGCCGAAAATTCATAAGAACGCCACTTCTCCACCAGGGCGTCCAATAGTCTCCTCAAATGGAGGACTATTGGAAAACACCTCGATTTTTCTTGACTTATTTCTTTCTAAGTATGTCCTAAATCTGAGATCATATTGTAAGGACAGCTCTGACTTCCTGCATAGGATACATGATGTCTGATGGGGGGACGGTTATCATATGATAGCGTTAGACGTATGTTCCCTTTATACGTGCATAGAACAAACAATGGGGGTAGCTGCCTGCATGTATTTTCTTAAAAGCAGACATATCAGTCATTGGCAGCATAACAAAATGTTGGAAGAAATGATGCTTTTCTGTTTACAGCAAAATATCTTTCTCTTTGAAAAATCTGTCTATCGACAGCCGTCTGGGACCGCGATGGGCACTTGTTTTGCCCCCAGCCTAGCGAATTTATTCCTAGGCTGGTGGGAGGAACAAATTGTCTGGACCGAAGAATTTGAACGATATACTGATCACATACTTATATGGATCAGATATATCGACGATTTATTTTTGATATGGGACGGCCCAGAACCCCTTGCCAAGGAATTTATTGAGAAGTTGGGGGATAATAATTTAAATCTTAAATTTACTCACTCAATGAGTTCCAGCTATTGTGAATTCCTGGATATAGCAGTTGAAATCAAACAGGGAAAGATTACAACCCATCTGTTCCGCAAGAAAACAGCCGGCAATACTGTGCTCCACGCGGCAAGCCATCATCCAATTTCCCTAGTTCAGAGTATTCCTTATGGGGAGATGCTGCGGGCTCGCCGTAACTGCAGTACTAATGAGGATTTTCAGGCTGAACAACATACCATCACGTCTCGCTTCAAAAACAGAGGTTATAAAGACAGGGTTCTGTCAGATGCGAAGGAGAAAGTGGAGGGTAAAACGCAAAATGAGTTATTGTTTAGTTCATCCATTAGAAAACCCCAGAACCAGTCACATGAGGGCAGGGAAATACCCAGAATGATAACTAACTTCAGCAGGGGAGCACGGGCATTGAAAAAAGCAATGAGAGCACATTGGAATCTTCTTGTAGCAGATCCCATAATAGGGAAATACATAGGAAGCAGTCCGCAAGTAACATATAAACGAGCCAAATCATTTAAAGATCGTCTAGTGCATAGTTATAATCAGGGCGATACAAGATCTCAGTGGCTGAAAGCACTAAACGGCTTCACCCCATGTGGAACATGCAAAGCCTGCTGTAATGGAAGGAACTGCAAAGAATATCTTGCAGGTGCGGAAGAACTAAGAAGGATAAAACATCCCATTAACTGTAATAGTGATTTTGCTGTCTATGTACTGCAGTGCCCTTGTGGCCTCCGATACGTAGGCAGCACTAAACTCCCACTTAAAATGAGAATATTGCAGCATCTCCGGGCCATAACTAACCGTGACTACAACTATCCGGTGGCCCGACATTTTGCAGATAAGCACAGGAGCAACAATAGTTGTCTCCAATTTCATGGAATTGATCTGATTCCGAGACACATAAGAGGAGGAGACAGAGAGAAGAATCTCAGGAGCCTCGAATCCAAATATATCATCGAGTTGGATTGTAAAACACCGAAAGGTCTGAATGGGGGCGAGGAACTTGCCACGCATATAGGTCATTGAAATCTATTTGTCCACTGCTTTCCCACAACTGGAAAAGTCAAACTGTTTTATCTTTTTACTTTGTTTAAATTATAATTTGTGTCCTTATTCAGTGTCACTGCACAATTTTAATGTGGATATGAAGTTTGGGATAGTACTGGTTTAGTTATAGACTCCTATTTGGGCATCCTAAGTATTAAAGAGCCGCAATTGCGAGCAAACTACATAGATACCACATAACAAATGTTGGTATCACATTACCAGCACAAACATTCCAAACAAATTTCCACTTGTATTAATCACTGGTAGGGGCGTTCGCTTACCACAGTCCCATTTGTTCTTTTGCACCACACAAAGGCCCTTTCTTACATCGATTGGAATGATACAACAATGAGCCCTGTTGATAAGATGGAATTGATGTTAATACAGATAGACATAGGGGCATTTGCCACGTGTAAAAAGCTGGTTTTGGTCGGTATAGTGTCGGTAATATTTGACATCACTCACTGTACCTTTGGCAATCAGAGGAGTTCCACATATGATTATCTAAAGAAGAGTGGAATATTGTATTAATTGACAGCAATGTGCTTGTTTGCCATTTTTATTAATGTTCCCAGAAATTGCATGGAGTAATGATCTAGTTGTTAACGACAACTTGCATAGACAAAAGGTACTTTATATGTTGAAATGACAGGAATAGGTAATGTGATTCGCCAATGAATTATTGCAAGATATTAAGGTAATAATTTTTGTCTGATTATCATGCATAAATAATGGATAAGGGCGCATCGGTAATTATGTGGTTGTGCTTTCTTAAATTGATGAAATTCATGTATGATAATTTATGCGAAAGTGCTACATACGACAATTCACGTGAGCAACAAATGTTATCATGCTTCTCTGTCTGCAGCCGTACTGGCTAAACACGAAACCGGCCAAATGCAGCGATCAGTATCTAGCTGTTGTGTTTGTCTCCGAAATGAGAAGTTCAACTTAAAACTTTATTGATGCAAGTTGGGATCCTTCTAAAATCATATGGACATGATTTAAAAATTTAAGAAATCAAAGTATGTAAATATTGATATGTAATCATAGTCTTAATTGTATGAAGGAACACGTTAATCTTCTTCGGAATACATGTACAACCAGAGATTGCGGAAACTCTTCTATGTCTATGCACAATTGAACCTATTTCTAAAGGAGATTGATGTAAAGAAAAACACTTGACAAAAGCTAACGCCAAAACGCGTCGTCCTTAATTTGATGCACAATAAATCATTGTGCTGTCTTCTGGTGTGCCGCTTCTTGCTTTATTGTCGATTGGGGCGATTCTCAGGAAATCCTATAAAAAAAAAAATATATATATATATATATATATATATATATATATATATATCTATTACCTACTGGCGGTCACCAGTAGGTAGTTATAGTTAGGACCACGTTTCCATAGGAAAAGCATTTTTTCATGTGCTTATAACTTTGGCGTCGTTTGATCGAATCTTTACGAAATTTTCCAAAAGTTTCTCTTTTAGATCAATTCCTATCTTCAAAGTTTGGGGGTGATTGGTCAAGGGGGCTGAGGAAAAGGGGGTCCCAAAACGTGTTTTCTCCATGCAATTACACGTTAATCTTCTTCGGAATACATGTACAACCAAAGATTGCGGAAACTCTTCTATGTCTATGCACAATTGAACCTATTTCTAAAGGAGATTGATGTAAAGAAAAACACTTGACAAAAGCTAACGCCAAAATGCGTCGTCCTTAATTTGATGCACAATAAATCATTGTGCTGTCTTCTGGTGTGCCGCTTCTTGCTTTATCGTCGATTGGGGCGATTCTCAGGAAATCCTATAAAAAAAAAAATATATATATATATATATATATATATATATATATATATATATATCTATTACCTACTGGCGGTCACCAGTAGGTAGTTATAGTTAGGACCACGTTTCCATAGGAAAAGCATTTTTTCATGTGCTTATAACTTTGGCGTCGTTTGACGAATCTTTACGAAATTTTCCAAAAAGTTTCTCTTTTTAGATCAATTCCTATCTTCAAAGTTTGGGGGTGATTGGTCAAGGGGGGGCTGAGGAAAAAGGGGGGTCCCAAAACGTGTTTTCTCCATGCAATTTCCATAGGAAACTTTAGACAAGGCTACAGGTCAAACTGCTGAACGGAATTATGCCAAATTTGGCAGGGAGAAAGGTCTTGGTCCAGAAAGCACACTTTTGTTTAAATGGGGTAAATCCGTTCAGTGGTATTTGAGAAATATAAAATTTTACAGATATCGATATTTGAGAATTCTGACATCTGATTGGCTGAGGGGTTATGAGCACGAGCTTGCGGCTCATTGGCTGTGAACGGTTGAAACTAGGAAGTGTTGGCAGCCATTTTGTGACTCAGTTGAAAGGAGTAGGGGGAAAAAAAGAGAAAAATTGTATAAGAGGGTATAGTAGGAACACTGTGGAGTTACTTTAAGCAGTCTGTACGGTGCAGAGGCAGGGAGTTTTAATGTTACGTTGGCCATGAAAATCACGTCCGCAGAACAACGGTGCGCGGTATTGCGGCAAGGTTGCGTAGGCTCTGGAAAGCCCATCAGGAAAACAATGCGCCGTATTGCGACAAGCAGTGTGTAGGGTGCACACACAGGTAGTGTGAATGTTGCGTAGGCCGTGGAAATCACGTCCGCAAAACAACGATGCGCGGTATTGCGGCAATGTTCAGAAGGCTGTGGAAATCATATCGGGAAAACAACAATGCGCCCTATTGCGGCCTTCCTTTAATATAATGCAGAGTAATGTTTAGTTATAGTGTGGTGTTCACTTTTATCACGGATAGTGTCACTTTGTTAGAGAAAATGTAATATTATGTGGGAGGGCGTGTTCTCTCCCTGTGTGCGGAACAAAATTAACGTTTAATTGGCTGAGGTGTTGCAACGAGCTTAATGTTCATTGGCTGCGAAACATTGAAAGTCGAAGTGTTTCCAGCCATTCCCTTCCCCTCCGCGGAGTAGCAAGGACATCTGATTGGCTCACATGTTCCAAGGAGGACCTTCCAGAGCTTAATGTTCATTGGCTGCGAACCATTGAAAGTAGAAGTGTTGCCAGCCATTCCCTTCCCCTTCACGGAGTAGGAGGGACATCTGATTGGCTGACGTGTTCCAAGGAGGACCTTCCCAAGCTTAATGTTGATTGGCTGTAAACCATTGAAAGTAGAAGTGTTGCCAGCCATTCCCTTCCTCTCCGCAGAGTATCAGGGACATCTGATTGGTTGTGTCTCAAGGAGGACCTTCCCAAGCTTAATGTTCATTGGCTGTGAAGCATTAAAAGTAGAAGTGATGGCAGCCATTCCCTCCCCTTCTGCGGAACACCATGGACATTTTATTGACTAAAGTGTTCCGAGTACAAGTTTGCTCCTTATTGGGTGGGAACGGTTCACTGTTGTCAGCCATTTTGTGACGCACTTCAAAGGAGTACGGGAAAACAAAGTAGTAGAGGGGAGAGTAGGAACACTATTAACTCTGTACAGTGGTCCCAAGGTGGTGGACAGGGACTGTGAAGGTAAAAATTGTTTTTATATATTTTAAGGGACATTTATATAATTTGCGTGGGGCCTACAAATCACGTCGGGAAAATAACAGTGTGTTGCGGTCTTCTTTTTATTAAGTCAGCGGGTGGGATACTTCACTGGAGCAGTATTTACTTATAATGTGGTGTTTACTTTTCTGACGGGGAGTGCTACATCTTTGGAGCAAATATTATAATATGGAGGAGGGGGTTGAAAAAGAAAGCGGCTGTTGCGGTCTTTATTTAAATAAGGTTCTGAGTAAGCTACTTCTCGGGAGCAATGTTTACTTATAATGTACAGTTATAGTGCGGTGCTTACTTCTGTCGCGGGTAGTGCTATTTCCTTGCAGCAAAATAGTAGGTGTGGTTGCGCTGCAAAAAATTAAGTCTAGGTTTGAAACAGTTTTTATTAAGCATTCACAAATATACTTTCTTAGGAAAGTATAGCTGTATATATCAGAGGGGTGACAAATAAAAACGCAATTCATAAAATATCCCTTAAGCGTGGCCACACCCTCCTTTTTTTGTCGCCTATAGTTTGTAAAAGTGTTGCCCCATATTCTTGTTAATATAAGAGGGCATCAGTTACTTTTAGATAAAGTAGAAAAGAAGTGCTACAAAAAACACTCCCGCACTACATCATCTCAGGTCACAACAACAATAACAAGTAAAAAAACAGTTAAACACAAATGACGTTATATTACCTAGAAATGTACGCTTCATCAAAACATTAAATAAAGCACTATGTATACAATTTTTTTTTTAGGGACTACTATTTTATAAAATATTAGCAGTGTTACAAACTGTGAGGTAGTAAGTTATCAATGGAAATAACTGTAGTAAATGTTGTTAATTTCTCGCAGAGATAGATCTCCAACCCCTCTGAAGAACTATAAGTTCACAGTATTAAAATGTACAGGGTGAGTTTATAGAATTCCACAGGAGAAGAAGAATAAGGAGCACAACAAAAAAACCAAAATTTTTACAATCTCTATTCTGTAGAAGTTGGGAAAGTTTTGTCGTAGTGCTTAGAGGTCGCTCACTGCTCTGCTAACAGATCACGTACTCCTTTAAGAATATATAGGAAAGTAGTAATATATACAATACTATTCCTATATATTCTATAGGGAGAACGAGAATAGGAACCACAACAAAGAAAAAGAGAAATATGAAAATATCAATTAAGAAATGTAGGGTTTATCAAAGGCATTCAGTAAAAAAGTATCTATGTAAACAATATTTTTTTAAACTGCAATTTCGAAAAATATTCTCACTGTAAAAATATCTGATCAAGTAAGTTATAAAGGTCAGTAAGCTGTATTTCAGATGGTTTACTCCTGGCAGCCACAAATCTCCAATTCGTCTTGGGTGAAAATATGACACTCTACTACAATATAGAGAGTTTCACTGATGCCATACAAAAAAGGAAAAGGAAAATAAAGTCATAAAGACAAAACAAAATCAATAACGAAATATTTTTCAGCGGTGAATATGTTCAAAGCTTTTTTTTCCGGAACTTTGAAATCTTTCGTCTTCACGCCGACGGCTCATAAACTCCTCTCAGATCATAATGACTGTGAATCTTATAATATACATATTCACAGTATATGATCAAAGGGGGGAAACAGAGTAAGAAGGAGAAGCTGTTCACGTTACATATGAATCTTTAGTCTTCGCGTAAACGGGTCACCAACACCTCTGAAGTTTGCTATACTCTGATTATTACAATGTACATAGTCACAGTATATAACCTCATAGGAGCCAGAAAAGGAACAGTGTTTCCTCTATTCTGGGTGTTTCTCAATACAAGCTGCTGACGTTACATATAAATGGCAAAAACAACCAATAACACTTTTTTCGTAATACAAATCTTTAAATATTCACAAATAGCTACGTATTATAAATATCTACTATGCCATAATAAAACAACTTACAACTCCGTAATATGTTTTGTTGTCACAAAAGAAGAATCCGACGCTAGAAAAGGGAACCTGCATCACAGAATGGACACGCGTAAATAACTCGCAAAAACGAAACTAATCGAACAACGGGTGTGGTTTATATACTTTTTGGTTATTGAGTAGTCTATGGAAGGAAGATGCGGCTCCGCCCATTTAGATGTCACGTTTTACAGTTGACACGTGCTCCCGTTTTCACTGTTTCACTTGTGCACGTGTTGGGAAAAGTTACAAAATTTGAATAGCTAAAGGTTTCGCTTTCGATCCTCATAAGTATAAGTTGCTTAATATGTACATACGTTGGAGAGCTTAAAAACTGTTACCCGGCAAACCGTGTAATTGCCTTTCTCGTGACTAAAAACATCTATTAATTGCCGTAATTCTAAATAGAAGTTATAAAAAAAATATCGTTCAGAATACAAAAAAAAAGAACGTGCTAATATTTCTCTTCACTATGGTTATAAATTAAAAAAATACCAGCATTTGTAAAGCGTACAGGTACCCCCGGAAAGGTGTGCCGGCGCTCGGGGGCATCGGGAAGATTAAGCAAGGTGTTGCCCACAGTGACATAGTGGTGGGCTAGCGTGCCGCTGGAGCCGGGAATCGAACTGTGAACGCTGTTGTTCGAAGTCAGGTATCATAGCTGCTGCGTCACACTTTTTCCACACTTATATGTTAATTACTGCTAATTAAGTTTTAAACATTGTTAAATTATAACTTATAACAGACTACTGTTACAGTTAGTTTTTCACTACAAAAAGTATGCACGTCTTTTAAAATTTACTTAAAAACAATATAGGTTTCAGGGACATTGTAGTTAGAAATTAGCGTTTATAAAACATTTAAAATTCACTGAAAAACATAGGTTTTACAGACGTTATAGTTAGAAATTAGCATTTAAAAAACCTTAGAAATTCACTGAAAAAACCATAGGTTTCAGGGACGTTATAGTTAGCTGTACATTTCACTCGTACAAAACCATAGAAATTCCACCGTTATAGTTAGTTCAGCTAACTATAACTCGCGCCTCGCAATGCACTGCTCATGACGTCACATATTACATCATTCATGGCATGGTCAGTGACATCACTGATGACATCACTGATGACATCTCAAATGACATCACTGATGACATCACTGATGACATCATCCAGTGACTGTGTGTTTCTGTAAAGTTTAAGTGTGTTTTATATATATGCCAAGATGTATTGAAGAATGAGTGGGTGTATAAGTGTCTGGATGGAGGATTTAGGAGGTGTGTGACTGATTGTATAAGTGACTGATTAAACGTGTCTTACTGAATGCATGGGTTAGTGACTAAACTGTGTGAATGTCTCTATCAGTCTGTCTGTTGTTGTGTAAGCTGGTACATGGGTTGGTCAGTAGCTACATGAGTGTCTATATGGGTTATTGATTGTTTGCCTGAGTATTTGTATGGGTGCCTGAGTGTGTGTGTGGGTGGGTTGGAGGTGTGTGACTCTGTGCATAGATGTGTGAGTAGTTGATTCACTGGGTGTATGGGTTCAAGAGTGCATGTGGAAACAGCTCTATGAGTGGGTGAGTGTGTGTATGGCTGTGTTGGTGAGTGAATGGATGTCTCAGTGGTATATGTGAGTAACTACATATGTAAAAGGCAGTATATGTGAGTGATGGTGTATATAAATAACTATATGTGAGAGTGAGTGATTGTGAGAGTGGCTGTATGGATGAGTGTGTACTTGTATCAGTGATTATATAAGAGAGTAAGTATGTGTTACTCTCTGTATGAATTAGTGAGGTGGTGTGTGTATAACTGTATAGGTGAGTAAATGGGAGTGTGACTGATTCTTTACATGACTGACTAGGTGTGTGAGTAACTCCATGGATGAGTGGCGGTGTGTGAGTGTCTGAATAGGTGTATGACTGCATATGATAGTGCTGTATTGATGAGTGACTGCATGTATAAGTGATTGTATGGGTGAATGAGTGGATGTGTGTGTAGACCTAGGAATCAGTGAGTGCATATGTAGTAACTGTATTGGTGTCTTGATGGTTTCGAAAATGGTAGTCTGTATTTTACAGTGGGTGTATCAAAGGTTATATTAGACTGTGAGGAGGTGCATCAGATTTTCATGTGGATGATGTCATCAGTGATGTCATTTGAGATGTCATCAGTGATGTCACTGACCATGCCATGAATGATGTAATATGTGACGTCATGAGCAGTGCATTGCGGGGGCGCGAGTTATAGTTAGCTGAACTAACTATAACGGTGGAATTTCTATGGTTTTGTACGAGTGAAATGTACAGCTAACTATAACGTCCCCGAAACCTATGGTTTTTTCAGTGAATTTCTAAGGCTTTTTAAATGCTAATTTCTAACTATAACGTCTGTAAAACCTATGTTTTTGTTCAGTGATATATATATATATATATATATTCACTGAAAAAACCATAGGTTTCAGACACGTTATAGTTAGAAATTAGCATTTAAAAACCTTTGAAATTCACTGAAAAACCATAGGTTTTAGGGACAGTTATAGTTAGTTGGACATTTCACTCGTACAAAACCATAGAAATTCCCCCGTTATAGTTAGTTCAGCTAACTATAACTCGCGCCCCGCAATGCACTGCTGATGACGTCACATATTACATCACTCATGACATGGTCAGTGACATCACTGATGACATCACTGATGACATCTCAAATGACATCTCTGATGACATCACTGATGACATCATCCAGTGACTGTGTGTTTCTGTAAAGTTTAAATATGTTTAATATATATAGGGAAAGGCGTATTGAAGAATGAGTGGGTGTATAAGTGTCTGAATGGATGATTTAGTACGTGAGTGACTGACTCTACAAGTGAGTGATTAAACGTATCTTACTGAATGCATGGGTTAGTGACTAAACGGTGTGAATGTCTGTATCCGTCTGTTTGTTGGTGTGTAAGTGGATGCATGGATTTGCGAATAGCTACATGAGTGTCTATATGGGTTATTGATTGGTTCTCTGAGTATCTGTATGGCTGCCTGAGTGTTTGTGTGGGTGGGGTGTGTGTGACTCTGTACATAGATGTGTGAGTGGGTGATTCACTGGGTGCATAATTTCAAGAGTGCATCTGTGATGGACTGCTTGGGTGGGTGAGTGTGTGTATGGGTGTGTTAGTGAGTGAATGTATATCTCAGTGGTACATGTGCGAGTAACTACATATGTAAAAGGCAGTATATATGTGTGTTAGAGTATTTAAATGGCTATAAGTGAGAGTGTGTGATAGTGAGAGTGGCTGTATGGATGCGTGTGTGCTTGTATCAGTTATTGTATAAGAGCGTAAGAATGTGCTAGTATTTGTATGAGCAAGTGAGCTGGTGTGTGTATAACTGTATAGGTGAGTAAATGGGTGTGTGATTAATTTTTTGCATGACTGACTAGGTGTGTGAGTACCTCTATGGATGAGTGGCAGTGTGTGAGTGTTTATATAGGTGTATGAGTGCATATGATAGTCCTGTACTGAGTGACTGTAAGTATGAGTGACTGTACGGGTGAGTGAGTGGATGTGTGTGTAGACCTAAGAATCAGTGAGTGGGTATGTAGTTTTTGGTGTTGGAGTGTCTATGGTTTTGAGAATGGCCGTCTGTAATTTAGAGTGGGTGTATCAAAAGTTATATTAGGGTGTGAGAAGATGCATGAAATTATCACATGGATGATGTCATCAGTGATGTCATTTGAGATGTCATCAGTCATGTCACTGACCATGTCATGAGTGATGTAATATGTGACGTCATCAGCAGTGCATTGCGGGCGCGAGTTATAGTTAGCTGAACTAACTATAACGGGGGAATTTCTATGGTTTTGTACGAGTGAAATGTCCAACTAACTATAACTGTCCCTAAAACCTATGGATTTTTCAGTGAATTTCAAAGGTTTTTTAAATGCTAATTTCTAACTATAACGTGTCTGAAACCTATGGTTTTTCAGTGAATTTCAAAGGTTTTTTAAATGCTAATTTCTAACTATAACGTGCCTGAAACCTATGATTTTTAAGTGAATTTCAAAGGTTTTTAAATGCTAGTTTCTAACTATGCCTACAGAGGTAGGACATGTGAAGAAAGAAGAAAAAACGCACAGAAAGAAGCAAAAGAAATGCAGAAAGAAGCAACAGAAGTCCACAAAGACGAAGAAAAGTGCAGGAAGAAGCAAGACATGTGCAGAAAGAACCAACAGAGGAGCAGAAAGAGGCCTTGTTGCAAAATCATCCTGTGCCCACAACTTTTTCAGATGGGTACTGGTGGTAACTGACTCTGACTAACCAGAGCCAGTGCTATGCTAAAAGACACTTAGAATACAGTGAAAACACCTACATACACTAGGGAACACTATGCGTTGGGGTACCCCTGTGATTAGCATGACCTCCTCTGCAAGTCCCTAGTACATAATAGGGCAGGGGGATTAAAACTACCTCGTAAAACGCGCTACAGGGCGCGTTTGCACAGTGGTGAAGGGAGGGGGCCTTAGGTGACATGTGTGCAAACGCGCCCCGTGGCGCGTTATAGGTTGCGGGATTAAGTCCCTTGAATCCTGAGGGTCCCTGGGGCCCAACTAGCCCCCAGGTACCTACAGTTAGGACCACAGAGCTGAGTTGCAGAGAGGCGTTCCGAGGCCATGCACCTTTTTTCACCTCTCTGCAACGCAACTCTGTTGTGCTTACTGAAGGTACCTGGTGGGCTAGTTGGCCCCCAGGGTCCCTCAGGATTCAAAGGGAATTAATTCCCCAACTTAAAATGCACCACAGGGCGTGTTTGCGCACATGTCACCTGAGGCCCCGCCCCCTCCCTTCACCACTGTGCAAACGCGCCCCGTGGAGTAGGGGGATTAGGTCACCTTGAATCCTGAGGGTCCCTGGGGCCCAACTAGCCCACCAGGTACTTCCAGTAAGCACACCAGGCCAGCGTTTCAACGCCTGTAACAAATTGTGCAGTTGTGTTTAGGTAGTGAAGAGGGTCGTGCTGGGGGTAGTGTTTTAGGGTTTAGGGTAGTGCAGTGGTGTTTGTGTAGTGTAGGGGGTCATGCTGGGGGTAGATTTAAGGTTTAGGGTAGTGCAGTGGTGTTTGTGTAGAATAGGGAGTCGTGCTGGGGGAGTGTTTTAGGGTTTAGGGTAGTGCAGTGGTGCTTGGGTAGTGTAGGGGGTCGTGCTGGTGGTAGTGTTTTAGGGTTTAGGGTAGCGCAGTGGTGTTTGGGTAGTGTAGGGGGTCGTGCTGGGGGTAGTGATTTAGGGTAGTGCAGTGGTGTTTGGGTAGTGTAGGGGGTACTGCTGGGGGTAGTGTTTTAGGGTTTAGGGTAGTGCAATGGTGTTTGGGTAGTGTAGGGGTACTGCTGGGGGTAGTGTTTTAGGGTTTAGGGTAGTGCAGTGGTGTTTGGGTAGTGTAGGGGTACTGCTGGGGGTAGTGTTTTAGGGTTTAGGGCAGTGGTGTTTGGGTAGTTTAGGGGTTCGTGCTGGGGGTAGTTTTTTAGGGTTTAGGGTAGTGCAGTGGTGTTCGGGTAGTGTAGGGGGTCGTGCTGGGGGTAGTGTTCTAGGGTTTAGGGCAGTGCAGTGGTGTTCGGGCAGTGTAGGCGGTCGTGCTGGGGGGTGTTTCAGGGTTTAGGGCAGTGCAGTGGTGTTCGGGCAGTGTAGGGGGTCGTGCAGGGGGTGGTGTTTAAGGGTTTAGGGCAGCACAGTGGTGTTCAGGCAGTGTAGGGGGTCGTGCAGGGGTGGTGTTTCAGGGTTTAGGGCAGTGGTGTTCGGGCGGTATAGGGGGTCGTGCTGGGGGTGGTGTTTCAGGGTTTGGGGCAGTGCAGTGGTGTTCGAGCAGTAAAGGAGGTCGTGCTGGGGGTGGTGTTTCAGGGTTTAGGGCAGTGCAGTGGTGTTCGGGCAGTGTAGGGGGCGGTGCAGGGGGTGGTGTTTCAGGGTTTAGGGCAGTGCAGTGGTGTTCGGGCAGTGTAGGGGGTGGTGCAGAGGGTGGTGTTTCAGGGGTTAGGGCAGTGCAGTGGTGTTCGGGCATTGTAGGGGGTCGTGCAGGGGGTGGTGTTTCAGGGTTTAGGGCAGTGCAGTGGTGTTCGGGCAGTGTTGGGGGTCATGCTGGGGCTCGTGTTTCAGGGTTTAGGGCAGTACAGTGGTGTTCGGGCAGTGTAGTGGGTCGTGCTGGGGCTGGTGTTTCAGGGTTTAGGGCAGTGCAGTGGTGTTCGGGCAGTGTAGGGGGTTGTGCTGGGGCTGGTGTTTCAGGGTTTAGGGCAGTGCAGTGGTGTTCGGGCAGTGTAGGTGGTGGTGCTGGGGCTGGTGTTTCAGGGTTTAGGACAGTGCAGTGGTGTTCGGGCAATGTAGGGGGTCATCCTGGGGCTGGTGTTTCAGGGTTTAGGGCAGTGCAGTGGTGTTCGGGCAGTGTAGGGGGTCTTGCTGGGGCTGGTGTTTCAGAGTCTAGGGCAGTGCAATGGTGTTCGGGCAGTGTAGGGGGTCTTGCTGGGGCTGGTGTTTCAGGGTTTAGGGCAGTGCAGTGGTGTTCGGGCAGTGTAGGGGGTCGTGCTGGGGCTAGTGTTTCAGGGTTTAGGGCAGAGCAATGGTGTTCAGGCAGTGTAGGGGGTTGTGCTGGAGGTGGTGTTTCAGGGTTTAGGGCAGTGCAGTAGTGTTCGGGCAGTGTAGCGGGTCTTGCTGGGGGTGGTGTTTCAGGGTTTAGGGCAGTGGTGTTCAGGCAGTGTAGGGGGTCTTGCTGGGGGTGATGTTTCAGGGTTTAGGGCAGTGCAGTGGTGTTCGGGCAGTGTAGGGGGTCGTGCTGGGGGTGGTGTTTCAGGGTTTAGGGCAGTGCAGTGGTGTTCCGGCAGTGTAGGGGCTCGTGCAGGGGGTGGTGTTTCAGGGTTTAGGGCAGTGCAGTGGTGTTTGGGCAGTGTAGGGGGTCATGCTGGGGGTGGTGTTTCAGGGTTTAGGGCAGTGCAGTGGTGTTCGGGCAGTGTAGGGGGTCGTGCTGAGGGGTGGTGTTTCAGGGTTTAGGGCAGTGCAGTGGTGTTTGGGCAGTGTAGGGGGTTGTGCAGGGGGTGGTGTTTCAGGGTTTAGGGCAGTGCAGTGGTGTTCAGCCAGTGTAGGTGGTCTTGCTGGGGGTGGTGTTTCAGGGTTTAGTGCAGTGGTGTTCAGGCAGTGTATGGGGTGGTGTTTCAGGGTTTAGGGAAGAGCAGTGGTGTTCCGGCAGTGTAGGGGGTCGTGCAGGGGGTGGCGTTTCAGGGTTTAGGGCAGTGCAGTGGTGTTTGGGCAGTGTAGGGGGTCGTGCTGGGGGTAGCGTTTCAGGGTTTAGGGCAGTGCAGTGGTGTTCGGGCAGTGTAGGGGGTCGTGCAGGGGGAGGTGTTTCAGGGTTTAGGGCAGTGCAGTGGTGTTTGGGCAGTGGAGGGGGTCGTGCAGGGGGTGGTGTTTCAGGGTTTAGTGCAGTGCAGTGGTGTTCGGCCAGTGTAGGTGGTCTTGCTGGGGGTGGTGTTTCAGGGGTTAGTGCAGTGGTGTTTGAGCAGTGTAGGGGGTCTTGCTGGGGGTGGTGTTTCAGGGTTTAGGGTAGTGCAGTGGTGTTCGGGCAGTGTAGGGGGTCATGCTGGGGCTGGTGTTTGCGGGTTTAGGGCAGTGCAGTGGTGTTCGGGCAGTGTAGGGGGTTGTGCTGGGGCTGGTGTTTCAGGGTTTAGGGCAGTGCAGTGGGTTTCGGGCAGTGTAGGCGGTCGTGCTGGGGCTGGTGTTTCAGGGTTTAGGGCAGTGCAGTGGTGTTCGGGCAGTGTACAGGTTTGTGCTGGGGCTGGTGTTTCAGGGTTTAGGGCAGTGCAGTGGTGTTCGGGCAGTGTAAGGGGTATTGCTGTGGTGGTGTTTCAGGGTTTAGGGCAGTGCAGTGGTGTCCGGGCAGTGTAGGGGGTCGTGCTGGGGCTGGTGTTTCAGGGTTTAGGGCAGTGCAGTGGTGTTCGGGCAGAGTAGGGGGTCGTGCTGGGGCTGGCGTTTCAGGGTTTTGGGCAGAGCAGTGGTGTTCGGGCAGTGTAGGGGGTCATGCTGGGGGTGGTGTTTCAGGGTTTATGGCAGTACAGTGGTGTTCGGGCAGTGTAGGGGGTCTTGCTGGGGGTGGTGTTTCAGGGTTTAGGGCAGTGGTGTTCGGGCAGTGTAGGGGGTCTTGCTGGGGGTGATGTTTCAGGGTTTAGGGCAGTGCAGTGGTGTTTTGGCAGTGTAGGGGGCTTGCTGGGGGTAGTGTTTCAGGGTTTAGGGCAGTGAAGTGGTGTTCGTGCAGTGTAGGGGGTCGTGCTGGGGGTGGTGTTTCAGGGTTTAGGGCAGTGCAGTAGTGTTCGGGCAGTGTAGGGGATCATGCAGGGGGTGGTGTTTCAGGGTTTAGGGCAGTGCAGTGGTGTTCGGGCAGTGTAGGGGGTCGTGCTGGGGGTGGTGTTTCAGGGTTTAGGGCAGTGCAGTGGCTTTCGGGCAGTGTAGGGGGTCGTGCAGGGGTGGTGTTTCAGGGTTTAGGGCAGTGCAGTGGTGTTCGGGCAGTGTAGGGGGTCATGCTGGGGCTGGTGTTTCAGGGTTCAGGGAAGTGCAGTGGTGTTCGGGCTGTGTAGGGGGTCTTGCTGGGGGTGGTGTTTCAGGGTTTAGGGCAGTGGTGTTCGGGCAGTGTAGGGGGTCTTGCTCGGGGTGATGTTTCAGGGTTTAGGGCAGAGCAGTGGTGTTCGGGGAGTGTAGGGTGTCTTGCTGGGGGTAGTGTTTCAGGGTTTAGGGCAGTGCACTGGTGTTCGTGCAGTGTAGGGGGTCGTGCTGGGGATGGTGTTTCAGGGTTTAGGGCAGTGCAGTGGTGTTCGGGCAGTGTAGGGGGTCGTGCAGGGGGTGGTGTTTCAGGGTTTAGGTAAGGGCAGTGGTGTTCGGGCAGTGTAGGGGGTCGTGCTGGGGGTGGTGTTTCAGGGTTTAGGGCAGTGCAGTGGTGTTCGGGCAGTGTAGGGGGTCGTGCTGAGGCTGGTGTTTCACGGTTTAGGGCAGTGCAGTGGTGTTCGGGCAGTGTAGGGGGTCGTGCTGGGGCTGGTGTTTCAGGGTTTAGGGCAGTGCAGTGGTGTTCGGGCAGTGTAGGTGGTCGTGCTGGGGCTGGTGTTTCAGGGTTTAGGGCAGTGCAGTGGTGTTCGGGCAGTGTAGGGGGTCTTGCTGGGGCTGGTGTTTCAGGGTTTAGGGCAGTGCAGTGGTGTTCGGGCAGTGTAGGGGGTCGTGCTGGGGCTAGTGTTTCAGGGTTTAGGGCAGAGCAATGGTGTTCAGGCAGTGTAGGGGGTTGTGCTGGAGGTGGTGTTTCAGGGTTTAGGGCAGTGCAGTGGTGTTCGGGCAGTGTAGCGGGTCTTGCTGGGGGTGGTGTTTCAGGGTTTAGGGCAGTGGTGTTCAGGCAGTGTAGGGGTCTTGCTGGGGGTGATGTTTCAGGGTTTAGGGCAGTGCAGTGGTGTTCGGGCAGTGTAGGGGGTCGTTCTGGGGGTGGTGTTTCAGGGTTTAGGGCAGTGCAGTGGTGTTCCGGCAGTGTAGGGGGTCATGCAGGGGGTGGTGTTTCAGGGTTTAGGGCAGTGCAGTGGTGTTTGGGCAGTGTAGGGGGTTGTGCTGGGGGTGGTGTTTCAGGGTTTAGGGCAGTGCAGTGGTGTTCGGGCAGTGTAGGGGGTCGTGCAGGGGGTGGTGTTTCAGGGTTTAGGGCAGTGCAGTGGTGTTTGGGCAGTGTAGGGGGTTGTGCAGGGGGTGGTGTTTCAGGGTTTAGGGCAGTGCAGTGGTCTTCAGCCAGTGTAGGTGGTCTTGCTGGGGGTGGTGTTTCAGGGTTTAGTGCAGTGGTGTTCAGGCAGTGTATGGGGGTCTTGCTGGGTGTGGTGTTTCAGGGTTTAGGGCAGTGCAGTGGTGTTCCGGCAGTGTAGGGGGTCATGCAGGGGGTGGTGTTTCAGGGTTTAGGGCAGTGCAGTGGTGTTTGGGCAGTGTAGGGGGTCTTGCTGGGTGTGGTGTTTCAGGGTTTAGGGCAGTGCAGTGGTGTTCGGGCAGTGTAGGGGGTCGTGCAGGGGAGGTGTTTCAGGGTTTAGGGCAGTGCAGTGGTGTTTGGGCAGTGTAGGGGGTCGTGCAGGGGGTGGTGTTTCAGGGTTTAGGGCAGTGCAGTGGTGTTCGGCCAGTGTAGGTGGTCTTGCTGGGGGTGGTGTTTCAGGGTTTAGTGCAGTGGTGTTTGGGCAGTGTAGGGGTCTTGCTGGGGGTGGTGTTTCAGGGTTTAGGGTAGTGCAGTGGTGTTCGGGCAGTGTAGGGGGTCGTGCTGGGGCTGGTGTTTGAGGGTTTAGGGCAGTGCAGTGGTGTTCAGGCAGTGTAGGGGGTTGTGCTGGGGCTGGTGTTTTTAGGGTTTAGGGCAGTGCAGTGGTTTTCGGGCAGTGTAGGCGGTCGTGCTGGGGCTGGTGTTTCAGGGTTTAGGGCAGTGCAGTGGTGTTTGGGCAGTGTACGGGGTTGTGCTGGGGCTGGTGTTTCAGGGTTTAGGGCAGTGCAGTGTTGTTCGGGCAGTGTAGGGGGTCGTGCTGGGGTGGTATTTCAGGGTTTAGGGCAGTGCAGTGGTGTTCGGGCAGTGTAGGGGGTCGTGCTGGGGCTGGTGTTTCAGGGTTTAGGGCAGTGCAGTGGTGTTCGGGCAGTGTAGGGGGTCGTGCTGGGGCTGGCGTTTCAGGGTTTTGGGCAGAGCAGTGGTGTTCGGGCAGTGTAGGGGGTCGTGCTGGGGGTGGTGTTTCAGGGTTTATGGCAGTACAGTGGTGTTCGGGCAGTGTAGGGGGTCTTGCTGGGGGTGGTGTTTCAGGGTTTAGGGCAGTGGTGTTCGGGCAGTGTAGGGGGTCTTGCTGGGGGTGATGTTTCAGGGTTTATGGCAGTGCAGTGGTGTTTGGGCAGTGTAGGGGGCTTGCTGGGGGTAGTGTTTCAGGGTTTAGGGCAGTGCAGTGGTGTTCGGGCAGTGTAGGGGGTCATGCTGGGGCTGGTGTTTCAGGGTTCAGGGCAGTGCAGTGGTGTTTGGGCAGTGTAGGGGGTCTTGCTGGGGGTGGTGTTTCAGGGTTTAGGGCAGTGGTGTTCGGGCAGTGTAGGGGGTCTTGCTGGGGGTGATGTTTCAGGGTTTAGGGCAGTGCAGTGGTGTTCGGGCAGTGTAGGGGCTCTTGCTGGCGGTAGTGTTTCAGGGTTTAGGGCAGTGCACTGGTGTTCGTGCAGTGTAGGGGGTCGTGCTGGGGATGGTGTTTCAGGGTTTAGGGCAGTGCAGTGGTGTTCGGGCAGTGTAGGGGGTCGTGCAGGGGGGTGGTGTTTCAGGGTTTAGGGCAGTGCAGTGGTGTTCGGGCAGTGTAGGGGGTCATGCTGGTGGTGGTGTTTCAGGGTTTAGGGCAGTGCAGTGGTGTTCGGGCAGTGTAGGGGGTCGTGCTGAGGCTGGTGTTTCACGGTTTAGGGCAGTGCAGTGGTGTTCGGGCAGTGTAGGGGGTCGTGCTGGGGCTGGTGTTTCAGGGTTTAGGGCAGTGCAGTGGTGTTCGGGCAGTGTAGGTGGTCGTGCTGGGGATGGTGTTTCAGGGTTTATGGCAGTGCAGTGGTACTCGGGCAGTGTAGGGGGTCGTGCTGGGGTGGTGTTTCAGGGTTTAGGGTAGTGCAGTGGTGTTCGGGCAGTGTAGGGGGTCGTGCTGGGGCTGGTGTTTCAAGGTTTAGGGCAGTGCAGTGGTGTTCGGGCAGTGTAGGGGGTCGTGCTGGTGCTGGTGTTTCAGGGTTTTGAGCAGAGCAGTGGTGTTCAGGCAGTGTAGGGGGTCGTGCTGGGGGTGGTGTTTCAGGGTTTAGGGCAGTGCAGTGGTGTTCGGGCAGTGTAGGGGGTCGTGCTGGGGGTGGTGTTTCAGGGTTTAGGGCAGTGGTGTTCGGGCAGTGTAGGGGGTCTTGCTGGGGGTGATGTTTCAGGGTTTAGGGCAGTGCAGTGGTGTTCGGGCAGTGTAGGGGTCTTGCTGGGGGTAGTGTTTCAGGGTTTAGGGCAGTGCATTGGTGTTCGGGCAGTGTAGGGGGTCGTGCTGGGGGTGGTGTTTCAGGGTTTAGGGCAGTGCAGTGGTGTTCGGGCAGTGTAGGGGGTCGTGAAGGGGTGGTGTTTCAGGGTTTAGGGCAGTGCAGTGGTGTTTGGGCAGTGTAGGGGGTCATGCTAGGGGTGGTGTTTCAGGGTTTAGGGCAGTGCTGTTCGGGCAGTGTAGGGGGTCGTGCAGGGGCTGGTGTTTCAGGGTTTAGGACAGTGCAGTGGTGTTCGGGCAGTGTAGGGGGTCGTGCTGGGGGTAGTGTTTTAGGGTTTAGGGTAGTGCAGTGGTGCTTGTGTAGTGTAGGGGGTAGTGTTTTAGGGTTTAGGGTAGTGCAGTGGTGTTTGTGTAGTGTACGGGGTCATGTTTTAGGGTAGTACAGTGGTGTTTGGGTAGTGTAGGGGGTCGTGCTGGGGGTAGTGTTTTAGGATTTAGGTTAGTGCAGTGGTGTTTGGGTAGTGTAGGGGGTCGTACTGGGGGTAGTGTTTTAGGGTTTAGGGTAGTGCAGTGGTGTTTGTGTAGTGTAGGGGTCATGCTGGGGGTAGTGTTTTAGGGTTTAGGGTAGTGCAGTGGTGCTTGTGTAGTGTAGGGGTCGTGCTGGGGGTAGTGTTTTAGGGTTTAGGGTAGTGCAGTGGTGTTTGTGTAGTGTAGGGGGTCATGTTTTAGGGTAGTGCAGTGGTGTTTGGGTAGTGTAGGGGGTCGTGCTGGGGGTAGTGTTTTAGGATTTAGGTTAGTGCAGTGGTGTTTGGGTAGTGTAGGGGGTCATGCTGGCGGTAGTGTTTTAGGGTTTAGGGTAGTGCAGTGGTGTTTGTGTAGTGTAGGGGGTCATGCTGGGAGTAGTGTTTTAGGGTTTAGGATAGTGCAGTGGTGCTTGTGTAGTGTAGGGGGTCATGCTGGGGGTAGTGTTTTAGGGTTTAGGGTAGTGCAGTGGTGTTTTTGTAGTGTAGGGTGGTCATGTTTTAAGATGCAACGCTCCAATACCTGACCAGTCTGCACTACATAAAACTGCAAAAAAACTAAAAATAAAAAGTGTTTTGCACACTTTTGTCATTGGGCTATATGTGGGCTACATCTGGGTAATATTTGTGCTACATTTGGGCTCTTTTTTCACTGGTGGCCATCTTGGAAGACTTCTTTGTTATGAAGTTTCCTAATTTCCTCATTTACTGCAGTCTCCTCAGTAGGAAATGCTTTCAGTTTTTACTTTGATTCCATCAAGAAGGCATTCAGATGTGTCTCACATTTGCCATAAATTCAGAATGTTAGCACTCTAGTTGCTCATTAGATCACTGTAGTAAAGCTACTGCTCACCAGGGAGTTAACTGGAAGTCTGCTGCTGGTATTGAAAGTGATTGTTTCAGTCTGCATGTCAGAATTTTCTAATGAAATAGAAGAGGATTTGAGATCTCACTTAAAACATGCCCTCATTTTTCTTTCTGCAGCACTTACCATAATTTCTATTTCAAAAGAACCCCCTCATTTTGTTCCTTTTTAAATTAAATGTTTTAAGTGTTACCGGTTTATTCCAATCAAGATGGCTTCAGGTGTGCCATACTTTTGTCATAAGTAAGGGTGTTAGCGCTCTAGTTGTTCTTTAGAACACTCTGGGAAGCTGCAGTAGAACACAAAGGCATCAACTGGCAGGCTGCTCCTGTTGAAATATAACAGGAAGATATTTGAGATCACACTTGAAACATGTCCTAATTTTTCTTTCTACTGCACTAACCATAACTTCTATGACAAAATGAGCCCCATCATTTTGTTCCTTTTTAAATTAAATGTTTTAAGTGTTACTAGTTTATTCCAATCAAGATGGCTTCAGGTGTGCCAAACTTTTGTCATAAGTAAGGCTGTTAGCACTCTAGTTGTTCTTTAGAACACTCTGGGAAGCTGCAGTAGAACACAAAGGAATCAACTGACAGTCTCTGTCCTTGTTGGATGTACATGTTTTACTGAGAATGTCAGACTTCATTCTCACATGACTGAGAAAGATAATGTGAATTTACAGAAAATATGCTCTCATTTTAGCTTCTGGAGCACCTTCCAAAACTCTATGGGACAAGCAGGTGAAAATAGTTTTCTCTCAAACATGATTCATGATATCCCAGCAGAAGGTTTTTCACATGGTAAAATCACCTTAGAACACACCACAATTCATGAAATTAGTATGGTACCATCAACAAATGAATTTTAATGTAACTAAAGTCTGTTATCACCCTTTATAGTTCTCCTTTTGGTAACCCTCAAAATCTTTGATTCACTACAATGCATTTCAATGGGGTACTATCATTTATATTGGTCCCAAGATGGCTGCCAGCAATTCCAGGATGAAGTGCTGACAGCCAATCAGATCTCACGATGACATGTGTGGTTAGGCTGCGCCCAGATATATATGTGATTTTACTTTTGATTTTCTCAGGAACTACTGAACGGATTTACACCATTTAAGCAAAAGGCACGACACTGAACCAAGGGCTACCTCTTTGCCAAATTTGGTGTAATTCCGTTCAGCAGTTCAGGCTGTAGCTGCGACTAAAGGTTCCTATGGAAAAATGAATGGGGAAAACACGTTTTGGGACCCCCCCTTTTTTCTCGGCCCCCGCTTGATGAATCACCCCGAGACTTTCAGGACAGGAGCGGACCGGAGCGCCCCAACAAGTTGGAAACTTTCGCGAAGATTCGTCAACCGGCGCCAAAGTTATTTCAAATAGAATGTTGTGGATTTCCTATGGAAAATAGGTCCTAACTATAACTATCTACTGGCGACCTATTTTCCATAGGAAATCCGCGACATTCTATTTGAAATAACTCTTGCATCGGTTAACGAATCTTCGCGAAATTTCTAACTTTATGGCCCGCTCCGGTCCGCTCCTACCCTGAAAGTTTCGGGTGATTCGTCAGCGAGGGCCGAGAAAAGGGGGTCCCAAAACGTGTTTTCCCCATTCATTTTCCCATAGGAAACTTTAGCCCGAACTGCTGAACGGAATTACACCAAATTTGGCAAAGAGGTAGTTCGTGGTTCAGAAAGAACCCTTTTTGTTAAATGGTGTAAATCCGTTCAGTAGTTCCTGTGAAAATCAAAAGGAAAATCACATATATATCTATGGCCGCGTCGGATTCGCGCACCCTCCCGATCACGAGCTGCATGCTAATTGGCTGTCAACACTCCAAATCAGGAAGTGTTGGCAGACATTTGTCCCTCGGTAGAACCGAGGGACAGAAACAAGTGCGCAAAGCGCAAAGAGGGGCAGGGTAGAAACACCCTGACCCCTAGGTCTGCTCAGGGGTCCCAGAAGGACCCCATGGGCAGAAAAGATTTTTTTTTTCAAATCGGCGGGATGCGCTTAGGGTGCGCGAATCCCGCCGAGAAAAAAAAAAGAAACAAGTGCGCAAAACGCACAAAGGGGGCAGGGTAGAAACACCCTGACCCCCTAGGACTGCTCAGGGGGTCCCACAAGGACCCCCTGGGCAGAAAAAAAGCATTTTTTTTTTTTTTAAATCGGCAGGATGCGCTCAGGGTGTGCGGATCCTGCCGAAAAAAAAAAAAACTGAAGCGCGGTCTCCCGCGCTTCGATGCAAATTTGCCCCCGGGTGGCCCAAGTCCCGGGGGCATGCGGGAGGTGGGTTTATTGTTTATGGGGGCCTCTAAGGCCCCCAAGCCCGAGGACCGCCACCCCCGGGGCTTTATAAACAAAATGATGGCGGGAGGGCTGTGCGCCCTCCCGCTGCCCCGGGGACCGCCCCCCCCCCCGGGCTGTTTTTTTTATTTAAAAATCCTGTGTGGGGGGCTCCAGCCCCACACTCGCCCCGGGGACCGCCACCTCCCCGGGGCACTAAAGATTTAAATATGGGGGTCCGTTACGGACCCCCAGAGCCCCGGGGACCACCACCTCCCTGAGACTTTGAACAAGTTGGGAGGGGGGCCGCGTGGCCCCCCTCCTGGAGCCAGTGATGGACCTGGGTACCACCACCCCCCAGGGCCGGCTCCTGCAGTGTCCCGGGGTGCCTACCCCCGGGACACTGTAGTTTGCTATGACAGGACGGGAGCATCGCGGCTCCCGTCCTGTCATAGCTAAACTTAGTTTGCATTTTGAAAGTGAGAGCAGGAAACCTGCTCTCTCTTTCAAAATGCAAACCAATTGCTTTCCACACGGGGAGCAGCATGTTAGCTGCTCCCCATGTGGAAAAGCAATGCCGGCTCCCGCAGGAGGCGGGGAGCCGGCTGGGACTGTGGGGGATTGGGGACCCCCACAGTCTCCAACAAGAGGCCAGGCCCCGGGGGATGGGGTCCCCGGGGCCATAAGTGGCCCGGGTGGGGGGCCACGCAGCCCCCCTCCCCAATTAAAAAAAATAAAATAAATAAAGGGCAAGGCCGGCCCCGGGGGATGGGGTCCCCGGGGCCTTAAATGGCCTGAGGAGGGGGGCCACGCAGCCCCCCTCCAAATATATTTTTTTTAAAAGAGGGCATGCCCCAGGGGATGGGGTCCCTGGGGCCAATAGAGGCCCAGGGTAAGGGGGCCACGTGGCCCCCTTCCCGTTTAAAAAAAAAAAATGCTCAGGCCCCGGGGGATGGGGTCCCCGGGGCCAAAAGTGGCCAAGGGAAGGGGGGCCACGCAGCCCCCATCCCATAAAAAAAACGGGAAAAAAAAAACTGTATCATGCCGGAGGCCCCGCCCCCCTCCCTGCAGCAGTGTGCAAACGCGCCCCCTGGCGCGTTTTAAGAAGGGGAAGTAATTCCCCTTGAATACTGGGGGTCCCTGGGGGCCAACTAGCCCACCAGGAACCTCCAGTATGCGCCAGGGGGCTGTGTTGCAGAGAGATGTACAGAGGCCACACCCCTTTATACACCTCTCTGCAACGCAGCACTGTGGCGCTTTTTGGAGGTACATGGTGGGCTAGTTCGACTCCAGGGACCCTCAGGATTCAAGGGGACTTAATCCCCCAACTTAAAACGCGCCACGGGGCACGTTTGCACAGTGGTGAAGGGAGGGGGCGGGGCTTCAGGTGACATGTGTGCAAACAGGCCCCGTGGCGCATTTTAAGATGGGGAATGAAATCCCCTTCAATCCGGAGGGTCCCTGGGGGCCAACTAGCCCACCAGGTATGTCCAGAAAGCGCCACAGAGCTGCGTTGCAGAGAGGTGCAAAAGGGGCGTGACCTCTGAACACCTCTCTGCAACGCAGCTCCTAGCGCATACTGGAGGTACAGGGTGGGCTAGTTGGACCCCAGGGACCCTCATGATTCAAGGGGACTTAATCCCCCAACTTAAAACGCGCCACGGGCGCGTTTGCACAGATGTCACCTCAGGCCCCGCCCCCACCCATCACCAATGTGCAAATATTCCTCTAAAATCAGCCGAACTACGAATTCCGATTTACTCACCTGTTATCAGGAGAGACCTCAGTGCTGCATCTTTGAGCCCAGTACTGATCCTGAAAAGTAATTTTAACCGTACTTACCAGTAACTTGAATTTCCTTCCATAGGCTAACATTGACTGGTTTCACTTGGAAATTCTTCTAAGTGTGGAGTTTTGGAACTTTATAATATTCCTCTAAAATCAGCCGAAATACGAATTACGATTTACTCACCTGTTATCAGGAGAGACCTCAGTGCTGCATCTTTCAGCCCAGTACTGATCCTGAAAAGTAATTTTAACCGTACTTACCAGTAACTTGAATTTCCTTCCATAGGATATCATTGCCTGCTTTTTGCTGAAAAAGTTTCTAAGTGTCGATTTTTGTAACATACAAATATTCCTCTAAAATCAGCCGAACTACGAATTCCGATTTACTCACCTGTTATCAGGAGAGACCTCAGTGCTGCATCTTTGAGCCCAATACTGATCCTGAAAAGTAATTTTAACCGCACTTACCAGTAATTTGAATTTCCTTCCATAGGCTAACATTGACTGGTTTCACTTGGAAATTCTTCTAAGTGTGAAGTTTTGGAACTTTATAATATTCCTCTAAAATCAGCAGAACTACGAATTCCGATTTACTCACCTGTTATCAGGAGAGACCTCAGTGCTGCATCTTTCAGCCCAATACTGATCCTGAAAAGTAATTTTAACCGCACTTACCAGTAATTTGAATTTCCTTCCATAGGCTAACATTGACTGGTTTCACTTGGAAATTCTTCTAAGTGTGAAGTTTTGGAACTTTATAATATTCCTCTAAAATCAGCAGAACTACGAATTCCGATTTACTCACCTGTTATCAGGAGAGACCTCAGTGCTGCATCTTTCAGCCCAGTACTGATCCTGAAAAGTAATTTTAACCGTACTTACCAGTAACTTGTATTTCCTTCCATAGGAATCCATTGTCTGGTTTTCAGCAGAAAAGTTTCAAAGTGTCGATTTTCACAAACTACAAATATTCCTTAAAAATCGCCTGTATGACTTAAACGCATTCTTTCAACTGTTTACAGGAGATGCACCAGTGCTGGATCCAAGATCCACCACTGAGTAAGAAAAAGTAACGATAACACTACTTACCTGCTAAGTGAATTTTCTCCCATAGGATAGCATTGGTGATTCTATGTGAAAAAGTTTCTGTTAACATTTAAAATACAATAATATTCCTTAAAAATCACTACTGTAACCAAAACGCTTTTACTCAACTGTTTACAGGAGATGTCCCAGGACTGAATCTAGGATCCAGTCCTGTGGTTAGAAAAGTAATCCATAAAGTAACTAATTGCATTTAACTTGAAATTCACATTGAGCTCAATGTTGCATTGTGTTTGAAATTGTGTTGCCCATTGCAACAACTGTAACTACTGTACTTAAAAGTCTATTGCCTATTTGCAAAGTATTTAAACTAAAGTAATTCATTCTGAGAAAGTATATTTTGTAATGTAATGTATAATGTAATTACAATGTATTTTAAAAATAAAATATCTAAAAATAAATAGTTTAAAAAATGTAGTAAATCAGTATCAAAAAAATAAATATAACAATTAATACATTTAAAAATTGTCATTTACAAAAAATTTAAATTCACTGAAAAAAACCAGAGGTTTTAGACATGTTATAGTTAGGAATTAGCATTTAAAAAACCTTTGAAATTCACTGAAAAAACCATAGGTTTCAGGCACGTTATAGTTAGAAATTAGCATTTAAAAAACCTTACAAATTCACTGAAAAAACCATAGGTTTTAGGGACAGTTATAGTTAGTTGGACATTGCACTCGTACAAAACCCGTGAAATTCCCCCGTTATAGTTAGTTCAGGTAACTATAACTCGCGCTCCCGCAATGCACTGCTGATGACATCACATATTACATCACTCATGACATGGTCAGTGACATCACTCATGACATCACTGATGACATCTCAAATGACATCACTGATGACATCACTGATGACATCATCCATGTAATATATTGATGCATCTTCTCACACCCTAATATAACTTTTGATACACCCACTGTAAATGACAGACTGCCATTGTCAAAACCATAGACACTCCAACACCAATTACTATATACACACTCACTGATTCTTAGGTCTACACACACACATCTACTCACTCACCCGTACAGTCACTCATACTTATAGTCACTCAGTACAGGACTATTATATGCACTCATACACCTATATAAACACTCACACACCGCCACTCATCCATAGAGGTACTCACACACCTAGTCAGTCATGCAAAAATTAAGCACACACCCATTTACTCACCTATACAGTTATACACACACCAGCTCACTTACTCATACAAATACTAGCACATTCTTTCGCTCTTATACAATCTCTGATACAAGCACACACTCATCCATACAGTCACTATCACAATCACACACTCTCGCTTATAGGTATTTATATACTCCAACACACATATATACTGCCTTTCACATACGTAGTTACTCACACATGTACCACTGGGACATACATTCACTCACTAACACACTCTTACACACACTCACCCACCCAAGCAGTCCATCACAGATGCACTCTTGAAATCATGCACCCAGTGAATCACCCACTCACACATCTATGTACAGAGTCACACACACCCCACCCACACAAACACTCAGGCAGCCATACAGATACTCAGAGAACCAATCAATAACCCATATAGACACTCATGTAGCTATTCGCAAATCCATGCATCCACTTACACACCAACAAACAAACGGATACAGACATTCACACAGTTTAGTCACTAACCCATGCATTCAGTAAGATACGTTTAATCACTCACTTGTAGAGTCAGTCACTCACGTACTAAATCATCCATTCAGGCACTTATACACCCACTCATTCTTCAATACGCCTTTCCCTATATATATTAAACATATTTAAACTTTACAGAAACACACAGTCACTGGATGATGTCATCAGTGATGTCATTTGAGATGTCATCAGTGATGTCATCAGTGATGTCACTGACCATGTCATGAGTGATGTAATATGTGACGTCATCAGCAGTGCATTGCGGGGCGCGAGTTATAGTTACCTGAACTAACTATAACGGGGAATTTCACGGGTTTTGTATGAGTGCAATGTCCAACTAACTATAACTGTCCCTAAAACCTATGGTTTTTCAGTTAATTTGTAAGGTTTTTAAATGCTAATTTCTAACTATAACGTGCCTGAAACCTATGGTTTTTTCAGTGAATATATATATATATATATACCCACTGCTGATAGCCAGTAGATTGTTATAGTTAGGAGAATGTTTCCATAGGAAAAGCATTTTTTGACTTGCCTATAACTTTGGCGTTGTTTGACCAATCTTCACGATATCTTCCCGAAAAAGTGTCAAGGTAGGTTCTGGTTGTCATGGAAAGTTTGGGGTTGATGCATGCAGTGGGGACCGAGAATTTGGGGCGTGAAATAAGGGTGCATTTGTAATGTTAATTCACATAGGAACCTTTAGCCACACCTACAGCCCGAACCGCTGAACCAACTTACACCAAATTTGGCAGGGAGGGAGATGTTGGTTCAAGGAAGTGGTATTTGCCTATTTGTTGTAAATCTGTTCAGTAGTTTTTGAGAAATTTAAGCTGAAAATTATAGTGATATCTCGTGCCGCAGATATTTCACGACGGTTTCGCGATTACTCTCGCCAACGGGAATGCTCTGATTGGCTGGACGCAAGCTCAACAGAAAGTTGGGGCCTACATTTTATCTCTCGAGAATGGTTCCTGGGGCTGAAAACTTGTGTGAAAGCCCACATAAGGGGTCAGTGTGGAGATACTCTTACCCTATGTTTGAGTATGGGGGTGTTACTGACACAAGTTATTTGTCCAAAACTGATTTACTCGCACAATATACGTGAGGACGACATGACCGCCAGCACGGCCCCCTCGTGTATCATCACGGGGACATCGCGACTATCAATTTCGTTGTGAATATTTGTGGAAATATAAAAAAATATCAGCTAATCATTAATACGCATTATTATAGAGATATTGAGATTCTGCGAATGGTTTTATAGAGTTATTTATATAGTTAGTTATCTACTGTGATGGTTAGCATTAATTATATAGTTTTAATTTTTGAATGTGGTCGTGACTATAGAATTCCTACTTTTGTTTTCCGTTTTGGAGACGTGTCCATGGGGATAGCGATTACCAACGTCATCCCCGATCTCCAGCGTCACACCGTAAACAGAAAATAGGTATTAGAGATGGTTTAAATGGAAACTCTCTAGAAAAACATCACTTTAGAAAATACTGTAAGTAACCCCTAGTGTGTAATATACTGTAACATGTGTGGATATATGTGTTTTAGACTATATGGAAAAGGCTCGATCGTTGCGGTTAATGATGTCATTGTAACTTCCGCTGTCTTGGCGAAAACAGAAAATAGTGTTTGAAGACGATTTTTCTGGAAACGCACTACAAAAATATGAGTTTGAAAAGTACACTAATAAAGCTCTGCTGTTAAATATACTGGAGAATGTCTATATATATGTTTTACACTGTGCACAAACCACGCGCTCTTCGTGACTACTGATGTCACCACGCTGATGTCAGTAGTCACGAATATAATTTTTTTTGTAAAGTTGGTTTTCTCCTAAATTGGTCACAGAAAGAAAAGTTAAAACAATATTTTACTAAATGTTTAGACTTAAACTTTATTTAAAAAATTTCTTTAAGCATATTTTTCAGTATGTGAAATACATTTACTGATCACAGATTCTCCACAGTAAATGCGATGATGTTGTGCTGACTCACAAAATTGTTAAAAATAAAACCAGTTAATAATGTACTTTCTGATAAACACATACGAAATCAAAAAATGAGTGGTATATCATATACATATAATACACAATATCCAATTATAGAAAGAAGATACAAAAATCTCAGAGGTTCACTTAAATAAAAATGGAAGTTACAATTAAGAAATAAAATTAAAAAAACCCTATAAACTAAAAAAAACAAAAGGTTACAGGGATGTTATAGTTATGAATTAGCTTTTACAAAAATGTAGAAATTCACTGAAAAAAACCAAAGGTTACAGGGACATTATAGTTAGGAAGTATAGTTTAAAAAATCCTTCGAAATTCACTGAAAAAAACAAAGGTTACAGGGACGTTTTAGTTAGCCTGATATTTCACTCGTATAAAACCAGAGAAACTCAGCAGTTATAGTTAGCTGGGCTAACTATAACTTGCGCCCCCGTAATGCACTGCTTATGACCTCACATATTACATCACTCATGACATGGTCAGTGACATGATATATACATATATATACATATATATATATATATATATATATATATATATATATATATATATATATATATATATATATATATATGTTCAAACAAATGCCCTGGAGCTTCGGGAGGGCACTCGGCAGCAATCCAGCCATCCGGCTTTCATTCTTAACTCTCCTGTGCAAAACAAAAAAGAAAATTTGTAGCCTGACGCGTTTCGATGCAGAAAGCATCTTCCTCATAGGCTTGCAAAAATTACCACAGGAAAGGCTCTCTTTTATGTTTATTTCCGCATGTCTCATCATTTGTTTTCCTTAATAGGCTTTGCATAGTGCAGTTTAGTGGCATGCTGGGACAAGTAGTTCCATGACGAGCAAAAGTCTCCCCTAAGTGGGCTCCTGTTGGTAATTAATATTAAAATGCATGTCTTTTCCTTAGTAGGACTTTGAATGCAGAGAAAAGTTTCCTTTACTTGAGATGGTGCACCTCCGCACGACCGGACCGCCGTGTGGATAATTTTGTTCAAACAAATGCATTCAATGTTGTAATTGGAACTCTTGTGCCGCATTTTAGAAACTGCCTATGAGGAAGAGGATGAGACCTCGAAACGCGTCAGGCTAAAGAACGCTTACCTTGGAATGCAAATGCAGATTTTCAAGTGAATAAAACCGGAAGGTTAACATCCATTGTCGAGTGCGTCCTTGAGCTTTCGGGCAATTTGTTTTACTATATATATATATATATATATATATATATATATATATATATATATATATATATATATATATATATATGAAAAAACCATAGGTTTCAGGCACGTTATAGTTAGAAATTAGCATTTAAAAAACCTTTGAAATTCACTGAAAAAACCATAGGTTTCAGACACGTTATAGTTAGAAATTAGCATTTAAAAAACCTTTGAAATTCACTGAAAAAACCATAGGTTTTAGGGACAGTTATAGTTAGTTGGACATTGCACTCGTACAAAACCCGTGAAATTCCCCTGTTATAGTTAGTTCAGCTAACTATAACTCGCGCCCCGCAATGCACTGCTGATGACGTCACATATTACATCACTCATGACATGGTCAGTGACATCACTGATGACATCACTGATGACATCTCAAATGACATCACTGATGACATCACTGATGACATCATCCAGTGACTGTGTGTTTCTGTAAAGTTTAAATATGTTTAATATATATAGGGAAAGGCGTATTGAAGAATGAGTGGGTGTATAAGTGTCTGAATGGATGATTTAGTACGTGAGTGACTGACTCTACAAGTGAGTGATTAAACGTATCTTACTGAATGCATGGGTTAGTGACTAAACTGTGTGAATGTCTGTATCCGTCTGTTTGTTGGTGTGTAAGTGGATGCATGGATTTGCGAATAGCTACATGAGTGTCTATATGGGTTATTGATTGGTTCTCTGAGTATCTGTATGGCTGCCTGAGTGTTTGTGTGGGTGGGGTGTGTGTGACTCGATACATAGATGTGTGAGTGGGTGATTCACTGGGTGCATGATTTCAAGAGTGCATCTGTGATGGACTGCTTGGGTGGGTGAGTGTGTGTATGGGTGTGTTAGTGAGTGAATGTATATCTCAGTGGTACATGTGTGAGTAACTACATATGTAAAAGGCAGTATATATGTGTGTTAGAATATTTAAATGGCTATAAGTGAGAGTGTGTTATTGTGAGAGTGGCTGTATGGATGCGTGTGCTTGTATCAGTTATTGTATAAGAGCGTAAGAATGTGCTAGTATTTGTATGAGTAAGTGAGCTGGTGTGTGTATAACTGTATAGGTGAGTAAATGGGTGTGTGATTAATTTTTTGCATGACTGACTAGGTGTGTGAGTACCTCTATGGATGAGTGGCGGTGTGTGAGTGTTTATATAGGTGTATGAGTGCATATGATAGTCCTGTACTGAGTGACTGTAAGTATGAGTGACTGTACAGGTGAGTGAGTGGATGTGTGTGTAGACCTAAGAATCAGTGAGTGGGTATGTAGTTTTTGGTGTTGGAGTGTCTATGGTTTTGAGAATGGCAGTCTGTAATTTAGAGTGGGTGTATCAAAAGTTATATTAGGGTGTGAGAAGATGCATGAAATGATCACATGGATGATGTCATCAGTGATGTCATTTGAGATGTCATCAGTGATGTCATCAGTGATGTCACTGACCATGTCATGAGTGATGTAATATGTGACGTCATCAGCAGTGCATTGCGGGGCGCGAGTTATAGTTAGCTGAACTAACTATAACAGGGGAATGTCACGGGTTTTGTACGAGTGCAATGTCCAACTAACTATAACTGTCCCTAAAACCTATGGTTTTTTCAGTGAATTTCAAAGGTTTTTTAAATGCTAATTTCTCACTATAACGTGCCTGAACCCTATGGTTTTTTCAGTGAATTTCAAAGGTTTTTTAAATGCTAATTTCTAACCATAACGTGCCTGAAACCTATGATTTTTTTAAGTGAATTTCAAAGGTTTTTTAAATGCTAGTTTCTAACTATGCCAACAGAGGTAGGACATGTGAAGAAAGAAGAAAAAACGCACAGAAAGAAGCAAAAGATGTGCAGAAAGAACCAACAGAGGAGCAGAAAGAGGCCTTGTTGCAAAATCATCCTGTGCCCACAACTTTTTCAGACGGGTACTGGTGGTAACTGACTCTGACTAACCAGAGCCAGTGCGCGTTTGCACAGTGGTGAAGGGAGGGGGGGCCTGAGGTGACATGTGTGCAAACGCGCCCCGTGGCGCGTTTTAAGTTGCAGGATTAAGTCCCCTTGAATCCTGAGGGTCCCTGAGGCCCAACTAGCCCCCAGGTACCTACAGTTAGGACCACAGAGCTGAGTTGCAGAGAGGCGTTCCGAGGCCACGCACTTTTTCACCTCTCTGCAACGCAACTCTGTTGTGCTTACTGAAGGTACCTGGTGGGCTAGTTGGCCCCCAGGATTCAAAGGGAATTAACTCCCCAACTTAAAACGCACCACAGGGCGTGTTTGCGCACATGTCACCTGAGGCCCCGCCCTCCCTTCACCACTGTGCAAACGCGCCCCGTGGCGCGTTTTAAGTTGGGGGATTAGGTCACCTTGAATCCTGAGAGTCCCTGGGGCCCAACTAGCCCACCAGGTACTTCCAGTAAGCACCACAGGCCTGCGTTGCAACGCCTGTAACAAATTGTGCAGTTGTGTTTAGGTAGTGAAGAGGGTCGTGCAGGGGTAGTGTTTTAGGGTTTAGGGTAGTGCAGTGGTGTTTGTGTAGTGTAGGGGGTCATGCTGGGGGTAGATTTAGGGTTTAGGGTAGTGCAGTGGTGTTTGGGTAGTGTAGGGAGTCGTGCTGGGGGAGTGTTTTAGGGTTTAGGGTAGTACAGTGGTGTTTGGGTAGTGTAGGGGGTCGTGCTGGGGTTAGTGTTTTAGGGTTTTAGGGTTTAGGGTAGTGCAGTGGTGTTTGGGTAGTGTAGGGGATACTGCTGGGGGTAGTGTTTTAGGGTTTAGGGTAGTGCAATGGTGTTTGGGTAGTGTAGGGGTACTGCTGGGGGTAGTGTTTTAGGGTTTAGGGTAGTGCAGTGGTGTTTGGGTAGCGTAGGGGTACTGCTGGGGGTAGTGTTTTATGGTTTAGGGTAGTGCAGTGGTGTTTGGGTAGTGTAGGGGTTCGTGCAAGGGGGTAGTTTTTTAGGGTTTAGGGTAGAGCAGTGGTGTTTGTGTAGTGTAGGAGGTCGTGTTTTAGGGTTTAGGGTAGTGCAGTGGTCTTTGGGTAGTGTAGGGAGTCGTGCGGGGGGTATTGTTTTAGAGTTTAGGGTAGCGCAGTGGTCTTTGGGTAGTGTAGGGGGTTGTGCGGGGGTAGTGTTTTAGGGATTAGGGTAGTGCATTGGTATTTGGGTAGTGTAGGGGGTCATGCGGGGGTAGTGTTTTAGGGTTTAGGGCAGTGCAGTGGTGTTTAGGTAGTGTAGGGGGTCGTGCTGGGGGAGTGTTTTAGGGTTTAGGGCAGTGCAGTGGTGTTCGGGTAGTGTAGGGGGTCGTGCTGGGGGAGTGTTTTAGGGTTTAGGGCAGTGCAGTGGTGTTCGGGTAGTGTAGGGGGTCGTGCTGGGGGAGTATTTTAGGATTTAGGGTAGTGCAGTGGTGTTCGGGTAGTGTAGGGGGTCATGCTGGGGGTAGTGTTCTAGGGTTTAGGGCAGTGCAGTGGTGTTCGGGCAGTGTAGGGGTCGTGCTGGGGGTGGTGTTTTAGGGTTTAGGGCAGTGCAGTGGTGTTCGGGCAGTGTAGGGGGTCGTGCTAGGGGTGGTGTTTCAGGGTTTAGGGCAGTGCAGTGGTGTTTGGGCAGTGTAGGGGGTCATGCTGGGGTTGGTGTTTCAGGGTTTGGGGCAGTGCAGTGGTGTTCGAGCAGTAAAGGGGGTCATGCTGGGGGTGGTGTTTCAGGATTTAGGGCAGTGCAGTGGTGTTCGGGCAGTGTAGGGGGCGGTGCAGGGGGTGGTGTTTCAGGGTTTAGGGCAGTGCAGTGGTGTTCGGGCAGTGTAGGGGGTGGTGCAGGGGGTGGTGTTTCAGGGTTTAGGGCAGTGCAGTGGTGTTCGGGCAGTGTAGGGGGTCATGCAGGGGGTGGTGTTTCAGGGTTTAGGGCAGTGTAGGCGGCGGTGCAGGGGGTGGTATTTCAGGGTTTAGGGCAGTACAGTGGTGTTCGGGCATTGTAGGGGGTGGTGCTGGGGCTGGTGTTTCAGGGTTTAGGGCAGTGCAGTGGTGTTCGGGCAGTGTAGGGGGTCGTGCTGGGGCTGGTGTTTCAGGGTTTGGGCAGTGCAGTGGTGTTTGGGCAGTGTAGGGGGTCGTGCTGGGGCTGGTGTTTCAGGGTTTAGGGCAGTGCAGTGGTGTTCGGGCAGTGTAGGGTGCTGTGCTGGGGCTGGTGTTTCAGGGTTCAGGGCAGTGCAGTGGTGTTCAGGCAGTGTAGGGGGTCGTGCTGAGGCTGGTGTTTCACGGTTTAGGGCAGTGCAGTGGTGTTCGGGCAGTGTAGGGGGTCGTGCTGGGGCTGGTGTTTCAGGGTTTAGGGCAGTGCAGTGGTGTTCGGGCACTGTAGGCGGTCGTGCTGGGGCTGGTGTTTCAGGGTTTAGGGCAGTGCAGTGGTGTTCGGGCAGTGTAGGGGGTCGTGCTGGGGCTGGTGTTTCAGGGTTTAGGGCAGTGCAGTGGTGCTCGGGCAGTGTAGGGGGTCGTGCTGGGGGTGATGTTTCAGGGTTTAGGGTAGTGCAGTGGTGTTCGGGCAGTGTAGGGGGTCGTGCAGGGGCTGGTGTTTTAAGGTTTAGGGCAGTGCAGTGGTGTTCGGGCAGTGTAGGGGGTCGTGCTGGGGCTCGTGTTTCAGGGTTTTGGGCAGAGCAGTGGTGTTCGGGCAGTGTAGGGGGTCATGCTGGGGGTAGTGTTTCAGGGTTTAGGGCAGTGCATTGGTGTTCGGGCAGTGTAGGGGGTCGTGCTGGGGGTAGTGTTTCAGGGTTTAGGGCAGTGCAGTGGTGTTCGGGCAGTGTAGGGGGTCGTGCTGGGGGTGGTGTTTCAGGGTTTAGGTCAGTGGTGTTCGGGCAGTGTAGGGGGTCTTGCTGGGGGTGATGTTTCAGGGTTTAGGGCAGTGCAGTGGTGTTCGGGCAGTGTAGGGGGTTTTGCTGGGGGTAGTGTTTCAGGGTTTAGGGCAGTGCAGTGGTATTCGGGCAGTGTAGGGGGTCATGCTGGGGGTGGTGTTCAGGGTTTAGGGCAGTGCAGTGGTGTTCGGGCAGTGTAGGGGGTCGTGAAGGGGTGGTGTTTCAGGGTTTAGGGCAGTGCAGTGGTGTTCGGGCAGTGTAGGGGGTCGTGCTAGGGGTGGTGTTTCAGGGTTTAGGGCAGTGCAGTGGTGTTCGGGCAGTGTAGGGTGTCGTGCTAGGGGTGGTGTTTCAGGGTTTAGGGCAGTGCAGTGGTGTTCGGGCAGTGTAGGGGGTCATGCAGGGGCTGGTGTTTCAGGGTTTAGGGCAGTGCAGTGGTGTTCGGGCAGTGTAGGGGGTCGTGCTGGGGGTAATGTTTTAGGGTTTAGGGTAGTGCAGTGGTGCTTGTGTAGTGTAGGGGGTCGTGCCGGGGGTAGTGTTTTAGGGTTTAGGGTAGTGCAGTGGTGTTTGTGTAGTGTAGGGGTCATGTTTTAGGGTAGTGCAGTAGTGTTTGGGTAGTGTAGGGGGTCGTGCTGGGGGTAGTGTTTTAGGATTTAGGTTAGTGCAGTGGTGTTTGGGTAGTGTAGGGGGTCGTGCTGGGGGTAGTGTTTTAGGGTTTAGGGTAGTGCAGTGATGCTTGTGTAGTGTAGGGGGTCGTGCTGGGGGTAGTGTTTTAGGGTTTAGGGTAGTGCAGTGGTGTTTGTGTAGTGTAGGGGGGTCATGTTTTAAGATGCAATGCTCCAATACCTGACCAGTCTGCACTACATAAAACTGCAAAAAAACTAAAAATAAAAAGTGTTTTGCACACTTTTGTCATTGGGCTATATGTGGGCTACCTCTGGGTAATATTTGTGCTACATTTGGGCTCTTTTTTCACTGGTGGCCATCTTGGAAGACTTCTTTGTTATGAAGTTTCCTAATTTCTTCATTTACTGCAGTCTCCTCAGTAGGAAATGCTTTCAGTTTTTACTTTGATTCCATCAAGAAGGCATTCAGATGTGTCTCACATCTGCCATAAATTCAGAATGTTATTACTCTAGTTGCTCATTAGATCACTGGAGTAAAGCTACTGCTCACCAGGGAGTTAACTGGTACTCTGCTGCTGGTATTGAAAGTGATTGTTTCAGTTTGCATGTCAGAATTTTCTAATGAAATAGAAAAGGATTTGAGATCTCACTTAAAACATGCCCTAATTTTTCTTTCTGCAGCACTAACCATAATTTCTATTTCAAAAAGAACCCCTCATTTTGTTCCTTTTTAAATTAAATGTTTTAAGTGTTACCGGTTTATTCCAATCAAGATGGCTTCAGGTGTGCCATACTTTTGTCATAAGTAAGGCTGTTAGCGCTCTAGTTGTTCTTTAGAACACTCTGGGAAGCTGCAGTAGAACACAAAGGCATCAACTGGCAGGCTGCTCCTGTTGAAATATAACAGGAAGATATTTGAGATCACACTTGAAATATGTCCTAATTTTTCTTTCTACAGCACTAACCATAATTTCTATGACAAAATGAACCCCATCATTTTATTCCTTTTTAAATTAAATGTTTTAAGTGTTACCAGTTTATTCCAATCAAGATGGCTTCAGGTGTGCCATACTTTTGTCATAAGTAAGGCTGTTAGCACTCTAGTTGTTCTTTAGAACACTCTGGGAAGCTGCAGTAGAACACAAAGGCATCAACTGGCAGGCTGCTCCTGTTGAAATATAACAGGAAGATATTTGAGATCACACTTGAAACATGTCCTAATTTTTCTTTCTACAGCACTAACCATAATTTCTATGACAAAATGAACCCCATCATTTTGTTCCTTTTTAAATTAAATTGTTTAAGTGTTACCAGTTTATTCCAATCAAGATGGCTTCAGGTGTGCCATACTTTTGTCATAAGTAAGGCTGTTAGCACTCTAGTTGTTCTTTAGAACACTCTGGGAAGCTGCAGTAGAACACAAAGGAATCAACTGACAGTCTCTGCCCTTGTTGGATGTACATGTTTTACTGAGAATGTCAGACTTTATTCTCACATGACTGAGAAAGATAATGTGAATTTACAGAAAATATGCTCTCATTTTAGCTTCTGGAGCACCTTCCAAACCTCCATGGGACAAGCATGAGAAAATAGTGTTCTCTCAAACATGATTCATGATATCCCAGCAGAAGGTTTTTCACATGGTAAAATCACCTTAGAATACACCACAATTCCTAAAATTAGTATGGTACCATCAACAAATAAATTCTAATGTAACTAAAGCCTGTTATCACCCTTTATAGTTCTCCTTTTGGTGACCCTCAAAATCTTCTATTCACTACAATGCATTTCAATGAGGTACTATCATTTATATTGGTCCCAAGATGGCTGCCAGCAATTCCAGGATGAAGTGCTGACAGCCAATCAGATCTCACAATGACATGTGTGGTTAGGCTCCGCCCAGATATATATGTGACTTTACTTTTGATTTTCTCAGGAACTACTGAACGGATTTACACCTTTTAAGCAAAAGGCACAACACTGAACCAAGGGCTACCTCTTTGCCAAATTTGGTGTAATTCCGTTCAGCAGTTCGGGCTGTAGCTGCGACTAAAGGTTCCTATGGAAAAATGAATGGGGAAAACGCGTTTTGGGACCCCCCTTTTTTCTCGGCCCCCGCTTGACATATCACCCGAGACTTTCAGGATAGGAGCGGACCGGAGCGCCCCAACAAGTTGGAAACTTTCGCGAAGATTCGTCAACCGGCGCCAACGTTATTTCAAATAGAATGTCGCGGATTTCCTATGGATAATAGGTTTTAACTATAACTATCTACTGGCGACCGCCAGTAGATAATATATATGTATATATATATATATATATATATATATATATATAATATATATACAAATAATGAACTAAATACATAAGAGCTGTGGGAAGGGAGCGAGAAGGGAGTATGTGTGAGAGTTCAGGAGAGGGAGGTAAAAAGAATGTGTGTTTGGGCTCAGTATCTCTAAGTGGCTGCTAGGTCCTTACAACAAATTTAAATAAATAAAACAAATTAAAATGGGCTGAGTGACCGTAAATGGAATGAGGAGCAAAAATAGATTAGTACATTGGGGGGAAGAGAAGAAACACTTACACTCTAAGGGAATGCTGATAAAGGGAAAAAGAGACCCTCAAGGCCAGGGCCGGTTTTAGAGCTGTTGGTGCTCCCCCCTCATTACCACCTCATCGGATTCCCTCATGACCATGGACGGCCAGGCAAAAGTGCCCCTCATCTCACATACATTTAATTTGTTTTAAGCACTGGTGAAGGCTAATAAGAAGGTATATTTAACCAAACAACATTAGGAATAGATAATGAAAGACTGGGGAGGAAAAAGAGAACATCCTTAGTCCTAATCTATTTTATGCAGTTTGCATGCAGCTCTTTGATGACAGTTCGTAACAGTCACTGTTTTATATTAGGGTTGTATCTTATGAACTGCGGCAACAAAAGGCTCTATGTGACTAAAGCAATAATCCACTCAGCTATCCACATAAAATACAGAACTGTGATCTGCACGCTACGCATTCTTTGCAGCAGGGACATTAACCCTCTGCGCTGCTTTATGGGGAGTCAAAACTGGCACCAGCCAAAACTCGGGTCTCTCTCTCTAGCAGGAACATTAGTCATAAGAGTTTTCATGACATTTTTTATTTTCTGCCTGAAATCTGAACACACAAGGAGCTCTGCTGCAGGTGTTTTTAAATCTTAAGTTATTGCTAAATACAGTGCCCCCTCCCTGAGTTCAATGACCCCTTCCCAGATCAGCGCCCAGTGTGGCCGCAACAGTCGCATTGCCCTAAAGCCAGTCCTGCTCAAGGCAGCAAAGGAAAAATGAAACTCATCCACTCAGAATGTATGAGCATGAGGTAGAACTGTTCATTGGTGGGGTAAACACAACAGTACAGAGGAAAGTCATTGAAAACTATTGAATCAAGAACAGACAAAAGGGCAGTGGTGGCTCACACAGGTAAGAGCAGTGGGTGGTGGTGTAAATCGACAGCTGACGGAATAAATAATACTAAATACATGAATAAATAAAACCACTTACTTTGCGCTAGCCGCATCGCCGACTTCCACCACCCCCCACCCAGGCCCACCCCCGCCCGCCCAACTGCCCCACCGCTCTTACCTGTGCGAACCGCTACAGCAAAAGGGAGAGACAACAAAGAAATCCAATGTAGGTGTCCACCTTATTCGCATGCTAAACATTTGGACACTGCTGCTCCAGTTTTGTGCATATTCATCTACAGTATAGAAGTTATGTCTCGCCTCAGTCTGATTTTATCTGGTATTCTCGGGAGGTGGGTGATAACATTATCTGTTCCTGTTCCACTCAAGTCTGAAGCTTGTCCCGAAAAGAGATCGCCTTCTACGCTGTAAGATGAGCAGACGTACCCACCAAAAGAAGACACAAGCAAAGAGACAACAATTTGAGAATTCCCTAAATATTTTTTTCCAACAGTGACATCGCACTGTCACTCCAAACAGACTCACAGATGTGCCCTGAACCGTGGAAAAGAAGCTCTCTTTAGCAGTGGCGGCTCGCATAGGGCGTGCTGCGGGGCGGGGAGGGTCAGGGTGGGGTGGTAGTAAACTCAGACATACGACGGAACGGAGGAAAGTAATTATTACATTCCTCAGTTCCGTTGTATGTCTGAGTTTACTACCCCCCACCCTGCTTCTCCCCCACCCAACCCCACCGCCCGCAGCACAACCTATGCGAGCCGCCACTGCTCTTTAGGATGGCTGGCTTTGTCACCACAATCTGCCTGTGGCACTGGATCGTTTTACAGTGTCCATCTTCTTCCATGAGTTCTTAGGCGAACCATCATTCATTGCACATTGTCCCAATTAATTTTGTATGCATGTTCTGTAAATTATCTACAGTTCGAAGGTGTACCGGTAACTGAACACATTTTCAGACCTTTTGTGAATCTTGAATAATAAAAAATAATAAAAATGGAGGCTTTCTAACCTTCACTACATGAGAACACACTTGTTAAAATACGCACTTTTAATTTGCTGCCAAAACTGTTGCAATCTATCACTGTCATTTAACATTACCTGTCAGTTGATATCACAACACTGCAGGAAATGATATCATATGATCATTTGCAACTAAGACAGCACATGAAGTATCATCACTGAAGTTAAATGTAAAGAATGCAAGATTAAAAGCATAAAATGTAACATTTAACTATTCCCCATGCATTAACTAATAAGCAGATCTGACATGCCAGGAAACAAACAGTCAAGCACCAATAACCATTCATGTTATTATCACAATTTTCATGTTGAGATGGAGGCCTCAAATTCTCAAATATTGCCAGGACTACTCAACCTTAACCGTCCTATGCTAAAGTACACATGTTACAGTCTTGCTTAGCACTTATATGAATGAGGTATGATTGAATGGAATGCCATAAAGGGCTAGCAGAAGATCTCATCCAGGTCATGAGTCCTGAATTATGCTCACTTCCATTACTGGCACTATACAACAGAAGGGAGGAACCACACAATTAAATATTAGACACCTATAATTCTCTGTATCCAATTGTGACTACTAGAATGAGTTATATGGCATTTTACCAATGCTGGCTTCATTCTTGCTCCCAAAGAAATTTAAGTCAGTGGATAAAATATTTCTTTACAAAACGTGGTGCATCATGGTCTCTAATCTTTTGGCTGCCAGAGCCACAGCATTATGAGAAGGATAGTCCAATTAGACTGAATTGCCATTAGACAAACATATTTTGTCATATGGCAGAGTTGGCACCCTGGCTCTGACAAATATGATTCCGTGTGTATTTTAAAAAATCCTAAAACATTTAGCTGAGATTATAGTCCCTTCATTCTGAATTAGATACGTTTGGGCCTATTAATCATTTTGTCAGCTGCGTTGGATTACATCTGTCACCAGAAATAAAAAAAAACCTGTTGGGTTAGTGGCCATTTTATACAGACTATTGATACCATGCCGATTGCAAAATATCTAAAACAGAACTTTCACTAAATAAACATTGCTGATTTGCTGATTTGCTAGATTTCAAATTAGAAAGGAGAAGCTATATGAGTTTCATTTGATGGAAGGAACTGGAAAGATAACAGCTTGTTAGCTAGAGAACCCATAATGTGTGGGTTCTGGAATTTAGTTGTAGCAAGGCTATAGAAATCCAGCCCTAATATATGTAGTAATATGGGAGTAGACATGGCTCACACACTTTCAAGCCTTTTATGATTCATCTAGGTCTTTAGATATTGGCCTTGTAAATAACTTGCCTGTTTTGAAAGAACTCAAGCATTGCAGGACATTAGGATCAGGTGTCCTTCTGTGTCTAAGGTCAACACTAAGGAATGATTTCACAGAACCATGACCAGAATTGGAAAAAACTTGCAGGAAGTGGCCTGGTAAAATCTGGTCCCACCTCTTACTTCTCATCTGGCCCTGTTATTTTCGGCCTCCTGCCGCATGCTACTCTTAGCAGGGTCCATAGATGCAGATTCTATATTTCCAAAGAAGTAATACAGATTTCATTAAAGTGATCATTATGCTGAGTTTATGTTGGGCCTTCTCCCTCTTGAAGGACTGGAGTAGAACTGTTTTTTCTTTAAAGCTCTGTTTCTGGCTTTTGCGTGTGCAGTAAGATTCCTCACTAGAAGCTATGGTATATTCTTTTTACTATTTTGTCTGTTACACAGGAATGTAAAAAAAGTCTTAGGTAGAGCCTCTGGTTAGATCAACATGGTACTACATGGTATCAAATTGTGCTACTGTACTGAGAGTCTCCCCGGAACACAGGCCACAGCACGTTTTATAAACTGTGGGGCTTATTTACAAGCTCATTGCACCGCTGGTGTATCACTGTTTTTGACACACCTGCGGCGCAGTGTATCTGCCCATATTTACAAGGCCTCGTAAAGCCACCCTGCATGGCCTTTCATGGCCTTGTAAATATGGCCCTCTTTCACGCATTACTCTGTGTGAAAGGGGTGTTGCATGGGTGTTGCTGTGGCTGTTCCCACACATCATCCATGGAACCTTACACATTCCCGGATTTACAAAGTTTTGTAATCCTGGAAATACGTCAGATTCCTATGCCTCCCCAGAGGAGGAGTAAGGGAGGCACAACGAAGAGAGATACCTTTATTTCTCCTCGTTTTTCCTTTTTCTAAGTGTGCTGCCTTATGCAGCACACATAGAAAGAGGAAAACACCTCTTGTGATTGCTTTTGTGCAGGAAGGTGCCCTTTCCTGCACAAAAACTATTACCCCTACAACGCAGACACTCTTGCAACATGGTGCAAAGGTGTCTGCATTGGTGCATGGCAGTCCATTGTGCGCGAGCGCAGGGGGAAAAAGACAGGAGTGCACAGTATCTTGTAAATACGGTGCATTCCTGGTCTTTCCTTTTGACACAGGGCAGCGTAGCAGGAAGGTTTCTTGCGCTGCCATGCGCCAAAATATTGTAAATGAGGCCCTGTGTTCGCTCTATTAGCTCAAAGTCTGCACAGGCAGAGCTGCCTTAAGTAGACTGCAGTTTGTACTAAGCCTGAAAGCTTAAATTCAACAACTTCAAGCAACTTTCTCGGTATTTACGCATGGGCATGTTATAACTGAATGTTTATCCATAGACCTTTTACATATTTATAGTATGCACTTTTATCTTTATTGCACTGTGAGCTAATGTATTGTTAAATTTTTCAACAGTTGTACTTAAGTTTTCTTTTGATTTATAGGGATTTTGTATCAAACCAAAAAATAAAGTTAAAACTGAATAAATGAAAACTATTTGTGTCCCACTTGCCTTTGATACCAACCCTTTATCTGCAGCCATTCATCTCGAAATGTTTGCAAAACAACAATAATGTTAAAGAATGAGGAAAGTAAGCACCTAGCAGGTTTAGCACAAAAAATGACAACAGCATGAAGTATCAGGTATCAAGGCACAGAACCAAGGGGGATATGTACAAGGAAGTGGAGGAGAGAGGCGTTAGCCTTCCTGGCTTAACGCCTCTCTCCTCCACTTCTGAAACGCAAGGCTGCACCATATTTACAAGAATGTGGTGCAGCCTTGCGTTTACCCCTGCGATGGCGCTAAATTTAGCAACTTAGCGCCAACGCAGGCACCCTTGCACCAGAGTGCAAGGGTGTCTGCGTGCAGGGGATGATTGTTATGTGTAGGAAGGTGTCCCTTCCTGCACATAAACAATCCTAGAAATGCCATTCTGTCACTTTCATGTATGCTACTTCATGCAGCACACATGAAAGTGACAAATCTGCATTTTTTTTAAAGTTTGTTTATGTACAGGAAGGGACACCTTCCTGTACATAAACAAACCATGGCATTGGCAATAGCCATTGGAGATGGGCATGAGGATACAAAAAGAAAACTTAACAGCTGTCTCACTGAAATGGCTAGCTGGATGTCGGACCATTGTCTAAAGCTCAATGCAGACAAATCAGAAATTCTACTCCTCGGTGGAGCTAACCACATCTGGGATGCATCCTGGTGGCCCCACTCACTTGGAGAAGCCCCAGCACCCAAGCAATCCGCAAAAAACCTGGGTGTCGTAATCGACAACAAATTATCCATGCAAGACCATGTACGAACATTATGCGGAAATTTTTTCGCCACTCTGAAGCTTCTAAAAAGGCTCTTTCCCTGGATCCCCCTAGAATGTAGAAGGACAGTCACACAAGCCCTGCTGGTTAGCAGACTGGACTATGGAAATGCTCTCTTTATGGGCATGCCAGATTACCACTTCAAACGCCTTCAGGTGGTGCAGAACGCTGCAGCCAAATTGGTGTGCAACAAGGGCAAATACAGCTCAGCAACGGAATGCCTAAAACAACTCCACTGGCTGCCCATGCGCCAAAGAGCACGATTCAAGCTCTTAGGACATACCCACAAGGCACTACACCGCACGGGCCCTAAGATTCTGCAGAATAAAATACAATTCTACATCCCTCCCAGATGCCTGAGGTCACATCATCTAGCACTTGCCGAAACAAAAAGGATCAAAAAATCCAGGGCAGGAGGTCGTACCTTTTCGTATCTCGCAGCACTACACTGGAATGAGCTTCCAGTCGAACTTAGGCTGACTGAAGAATACGCCACTTTCAGGAGGAAACTCAAAACACACCTATTCCCTAAAGACTGAAATCATACCCAATAACTGCACCGATCCTACGCACCACTATGCCGCTACTTCAGCGCTGTGATATCTCAATGGGATGAATGTTGCGCTATACAAGTAAATAAATAAATAAATAAATACATTTTGCTTTTTCCATATGTGCTGCACAAGGTAGCACACATGTAAGAAGCAAAAACGAGGAAAAATAATGCAATTCTCCTCGTTTCACCAACTTAAGACCAGTTTTTACCTGGTCTTAATTTTGACGCTGCCTCCTATGTACGCCACCCTTGTACATAGGGGGCAGCGTCAAAATAAACGGGTGTTGCAGCAGAACACCCACCACAACCCCGACTGCCCACCCCTTTCACGCTAACAATAGCATGAAAGGGGGCCTTATGTACAAGGCAGCGTTAAGCCACGATAAGTGGCTTAACGCTGCCTTGCACATAAGGCGCAGCCCCTATCGCCACCACAACGTCAATATAGGTGACGTTGTGGTGGCGATAGGGGCTTGTACATATGCCCACAAGTGCTGTGTCAAGGCCCATCTACAGTCAGTAATAAAGCTATAAACGATGGTTAAATGTTGAAAGTTAAAGCTAGAGAGAGACACACTTATTGGTGTTGCATGACTTACCCATGGACAGTTGCCTGCATGTAGACATTTTTGCTGGAAGTTATGCCTCAAGCCCAAATTACTCTCAAGACACCACGTGGTCGCCTTTGCAGTGCAGTACCGTGTTTTAGCGATGCTCTAAGACAACATTGTTAGAGAGGCGGGAGACATCATTGTTCAATACTCTTAATAAATATGGCGCTGCGCGATCTGCTTCCGCTTGTGCATCCCAGCGCTGTGTATTTTCAGGGAAAGCTACCCTCCCCTATTTGTAGTAAATCTGGGCCTAATAATCGAGGCTTTTCACCCTGCTGACTGGAATGCTGAGCAGTATACTCTCATTTCACACTCTTTTGCGTTCAATATACATACTCCTGCCTTTCGGGGCAGATTTGCCGACCAAAACAACTTTTCATTTCGTTTTGTGATTAGTTTATTTAGTTGCTTAAATAAAACGCATTAGTGTCAGACTCAGGTATAGCCGCAGACTTTTCAAGCGTCCGTGCATTTAGAAGGTCACCATAAAATCCTATTTGTTTCTGACTTTCTTTCGCTAAACGCCGTAGATTGAGAGAACCGGTGATCATCTGTCTGGCTACAGTCCATTCCCTTGATTGGGTAAGCAGGATGCTGGCATCAGAAAGGCACGTGTGTCAAATAGAAGGGCTGAAGCACACAGACATGTACACTCATGTGCCATTGAAAGGCCTTGGCATGAGAGCACATGCTCTAGGCTAGATGTTCATGCCTCCTGACTCGCATCAGCTGAGGGCTCACGTGGTTGCACTTAGACGCACATGGCTAGTTGTGGTGCTCTAAGCTGTTGGTGGTGACTGAGGTATTAAAGATACAGTTACATCTCACTCGCCAGTCAAACACATTTTACTTTTGGGACCTCCTGGATGTGACACTGCTCCTGAGGCACAAGCTGTTTTAAAGGTGCTTGGCTGCTGTTGCCCTATAAAACCCTTCCTAAAAGGTATTTTCCTCCCTGGTGTCAGGAAATCGTGTTTACTGTGACCATCTGTTTAATTGCCCTCTCAGGTCTGTGCTGAGATTGAAGCATATTAAGCAGCCTTTAAATCTGTTTTCTTTAACAGGGAGGCAGGCAGGATGTATTGCAGATTTTGAAGGCTCGCAGCATGAAGCAAAAGTGAAAATACAATTATTTGAAAACAGTAATGTAACTTCGGGTTTAGAAAGGGGATATGGGAGAAACTGCGTGAACGGCCAGATGTGCTAAGCACTTGCAGATGTGCACACCTTAAATTAATTAGTTGGAACCGTCGTAATTACAATTTGCAAAATAACATTCAAGTTACAGAATTTCTGTAAATGCAAATAGTCCCAAATTAGTTGTCAAGTGCGTTGCCATTAGAAAATTCATTCTGTAGGGATACATTTTCCAATCCCTGTTTTAAGAAGCGTTTGACTGGCACTTCTGCTAACCGACCTCGAGTGATATTAATAATATCCTGGTTTTTATATAGCTTTTCATATCCCTATTAAGCATATCAGCGGGATTGAATTCAATACCCTTGGACGAGGGAAGGCTGAGTCAACCACGCTTGATTTTAAACTCATAATAGCTAGATCACTCCATATCGCAGCACTTAGCTCACTGAGCCATCCTGTTGTCCAATGTCACATATGGGCACCAAGCCCTCTCTAACCCTAGCTCACTAAGATACCCACATTCAAATAGAGACAGAGTCAAACGACTTTCATAAGGCGCTGTCTATTGCAAAGAGATCAGCAGTATGTGTTTTTTATTCACCAAACTGACAGCAGCACAGACAACGGGGCCACAAAAAATGGTGGTTACTTCGAGATGCAACAGAAATAATCTGTGAATACCTCTTTTTGCATGTGTTAGAACAGTGGTTCTTAACCTTTTGACTTCTGTGACCCCCACTTAATCACTACTGAAACTCGGGTCCCCCAGTGAACCATTATTGGAATCCAGGACCCCCATGAGTCATTACTGGAATCTGAGGACCCCGACATTTTTGGTCATTTTAACCACAAAAAATACACAAAAATACAGAAATAAGCCCTCTCCAAGTATTTATTATTTAATTCACAAACACATATTAAAAAATCAAAATCCAAATTTTAATGGGAAGGTTGGAACTTTTTTAAATTCAATTCATCATCATACTGTATCTTGTCTGGTGCACTTGCACTGCTCAAACGAATCAATCTGAGGATGCTAACTTAATTTTTAGTCTTCGGTTTCACATTTTGCTTCTCTATTATATACACTTTATTAATCTGTTAATTTTTATTAATTTTTTTAAGTGGTTGTGGAACCCCTGAGTAGGCTTCGCCGGCCCCCAGGGGTACTCAGACCACAGGTTAGGAACCACTGGGTTAAAACATTGAAGACACATTAGCTGGCTTCGTTAAACCTTGGATCTTACACTAAATCAAAGGCAAACACTCCTTGAGGAAGCAGGCTGACAGCAGAATACAAAGCATAAACCTTCTATATGCAGGCTCTGAACCCAAGGATTAGTCAGTGTAGTTGAGATATTGCTTCAAATGATCTGCAGCAACATCTTATATTTATAGAACTAAAAAAAAACCTACTCCTGCCATCTGAATATGCTCTCAATGTAACCTAAGCTAAAATTACTATCATAAACAACCTCTTAAGGAAGAACTACTCAGTAAGTTTTGTTAGGACTTAACCCTGATGCTTAGATCACAGTACATTTCACATGCAACTGTTTAACTGGCTGACTGATCACTCATCCAGGCAAAACAAAAAGTGGTGAAAGAGAACATTGCTGATTGGTGTTAATGGAACTGTCTTTTTCAAGACTATCCACGTTATTATGATGATAAACAGACAATCTTTTTATCTTTGTGTGGATGAGCATTTGGCAATGTGTATGGAACTCTACCTCCAGTGGTGGCTGACACAGCACGAATGTGGAGGGGCGGAGGATAGAAGGACGGGCGGGCGTGGGGGAGGGACAGGAGAATAAAAAGTTTTAACAAGCGTACCTTTCGCTACTGCCTCCGACACCGACAGACGCCTCAGTGCTCTCCCAGCAGTCTCTGGGAAGGCAGACCTTTACGGGAATTTATCTATTTCACAAACCATTCCCATGCTACATGAAGTGGGATACACGTATAATTGACAGAGAGAACACTACTTCCACCTTCTACTTTTGCTATCGACTATTTGATTGGCCGGTGACTGAAGCAAAATAGATGGTCCCCCATTTTCAATTACGCTAATAACGGGATTTCTTTCGTATATCGGACAATCCGAAATTATTCGGAGCAACTACTTCAGACATATAAGCCTTGAAAAAGTGACATTCGTAACGAAACACGTGCGGCTGTTTCCATCATTTACAACAGGGAGGCTGTATGAACAGGACCTCCGTGGGACAATTAGCGAAAATAACACTTCTGAAAAAACGATATATGTCTTTGTTTTTGGATTGCACCTTTAATATTGGGTTTTCATAATTGGAATACATCATTGTCAGCTGCTATTAAATAGAACTTTGCAAAAATTTATCTGTTGGATTGTTTTCCTGTGAGCAGCCATACTGTTGATGAATTGTAAATTGTTTACAATATTTAAAATAGTGACATATAAATTTTGAGAGTGCCGAGGTACAGCTGTTTTGTTAAGATTAGCACAGGAGTCCTTTGGTACTTCTGTGTGGTGACATCCGTGGTAGTGGGGTGTCTTGTGTTTTGTTACCTCGAGTGGCACCAATACTGATATTAGGTTACAGACAAGGTCGGATAACAAATTGCTTAAAATTGATGTACTACTCTGTATACCACCACTACCCCCTTTTGTGTATCCTGAAGAAGTTAAGTCGAGTGAGGATTATGCAAGCCAAAAGCTCTGCAATCACAACACAGAACAAAAGAAGTAAAACCTGATGTTCTGATAGGGCTCGCTGATTCTCTCTACAATGCTTTTAAAAAGACTCAAAGTTTGAATGGATGAACCAACAGGACTCAATAATAGACTCAGACAAGATTTATATTAATTTGGTTATTGTATAAAAGAATCATAATTCATTAAAATAAGTGATTTCTTAGCCCCTTCCCTGCGGGGGTAATTCCCCCACGGGTGCGGGGGGTGGGGGGTGAGCGCGGCGCCGCGGTGCTCGTGACGAGACCAGCTCGTCATGAGTCACAGTGGAGCTGTGCTCATGACGAGCTGGTCTCGTCACAACCCCGCCCACTCATTAATTCTCCCGCACAGGCGGGGAATTAATCCCGCGTGGGAGGCGTGCAGCCGTTATGACGAGACCAGCTCGTCATGAGCACAGCTCCACTGTGACTCATGATGAGCTGGTCTCGTCATGAGCAGCGAAGCGGTTAAGGACTTCGTTCAAGAATATCACAGCTTGTATTAAAGCACGGAACATTTAGGCAAATCTTTTATTGAATGGTCATTAATAGGATTCAGTTTGCAAAGAAACAAAGTCCCAGTCCCCTTTGAGGCAAAAGGATGATTCAAATTTCTAACAGCTCAGGTCCTACAAAAGGGGAAAGTTCAGATGTAAAGTCCATTAGGGGTGAGTCTATTAGCTCAGAGCTAAAGATATAATGGAAATTTAAAAATAGAAACAGTTCAGCAAAGAAGGTCTAAGTCCATCACCTACCGATTTTAGCATCAACAAACAGACCAAAGTAAAAGATCGATCAGCATAGCATCTGTGTCTCAAGTAGGACATTTCAGGATGGTGGTTATTGGCCCTCCTTTGGGGTTTCTTCTTTTATAGAGTTTTTTAGCAATGTCCAGTGGCATGGCATCACAATACCATCGAAAGACTACCACATGTCCGTGTACACATCATGTCACATGAGATTATTGAAACATCAGGCTAGTTTCCCATGCTAGTCTTGAGAAACAAGAAATTGTGAGTCCTCAGAGGCCTAACTTTGGTAGAAAAGAAATACAAATTTGCAGCTTATAGCCATAGCTGAAATTCTATTTCCACAGGAATACTTCACTGTAAATGTCGAAGGGGGAACATGTATGGGACAAATAGGCAGCATTTTACTTGTAAAGAATGATCCATTGAATTTAATCAGGTGAAAGGTCAACACTAGAGAAAAAGCATTTCATGAAAGCCATTTAAGTTAGCATCACACATTTAAATGAAATAAACTCTAACTTTACTTCAAGTATAATAAAACTACATTAATTCAAATGATGACTATGAATATATTCACAAAATATTATTACATGAAAATGGTTAAAGTTAGAAATGCCCATCTACCATAATTTTTCAAAACCTTCATATAAATGCACGTTTTTCTAATTTCTTCCTACAAAAATTTGTTTTTAATATTTCATAAACTATAGAGTCTCTAGTATCATATTACAAAATCTTAAGCTTGTACTTCATTGCTACACAGTTTTGCACCAACTTTTTTAAATGGGCATTCTCAGCAAAGAACATGAAAAACATAGGCTACTTCACTTGGCTTCAAAATTTTCATCAATATTCGTTAATAGGCAAAATATGCATTAAAGTTGATTATCGCAACTCATTTATATGTATTAGTGTTGTCTTATAAATGTGTTTTCTTTATCTCACGTTTTAAAGCATGCTTTTACTATACTTCTACTAAACTTGTCTCTGTGTCATGTGGCACTGTGTCTTAACGTGTGCAACATGTACTTTCAACCTTTCGCGTCTTCCTTGTATAAACATGTTGTATAATATGATTTTTAAAATCATTCTGCATCCTCTGCATTCATTCATATACTTCGGGTATTGTATTATTTTTCTGAGTCAACCCTTAATGGGATTAGGGCTTTGACCTACCCTGCTGGGTACAGTTATTAACCTTGCTAGCTAGCAGATACACTGAAGCCTTCCCCAGACAGTAGTGCCATTTGGAGTGCTGTTACCTGGTGGTAATCAGTAAGCTAGTGCATCATACTTCACTCTGAGAGTGCAGGGGGAGGGCTGGAGGTCTGAAAAAATTGCTTTGTGGCTCTGGCCACTCCCCTTGCCATTATCTAGGGACGAGGTGAGCACACAGTGCATCTCCCTTGAGAACAGTGGAAGAGCTCAAAGACTAGCCAGCTTCTGTGTGGGCAGCAATGTGTGCTGGGGATGCAAAGCCAGCTTGGCTGCACTGATATGGGCAGAAGGGCAAAATTGGGCACTTTTGGAGTAGGAAAGGAAACATTTTGGGATACTGCCAGACTTCTCCAAATGTGCATTTCTGGCTTGAGATGCCACAAAAGGACAGAAGCACAGTAGGAGACTTGCCGCTCTGGAGGTCCCGAGTTAATTTTGATTGTATCACCCTGAGACTCACAAGGCACCGCAAGAGACCAAGGGATAGTGTTTTTCCATTGGGACAGCATTCCTGCAGTTGGGATATTTGTTTGAAGGCTCTTTGGTGTATTGACTTTCAATACTAGGCCCTGTGGTTGCTTTGGAGCCAGGTTAGATGTAGAGAATAGTATATTACATTAAATTATTTTGACCCTTGTAATCTTTATTGATATATAGATTGCTGACAGTGAACCAGTACATATACTGTGTCAAGTCATTGATGGTACTATTCTAAAGTGGTTTAGCATTGACTGCATTCTATTAAACACCTTTATTTTGCCTTTACTTATTATGGTTACACCCTGGTATAGGGAATATTGTATTTTTATATGTTAGGGCTTGCTAACACGCAGACCGTTAAATGTGGCTCTAGCACAGGAGGTCCTTGGTTAGATTTATGGTTTTAACTGACTTGTCACATATAACTGGGCCCCTGGACTCCAGTTGTGAAAGACCACAGTTGTAACAATTGGAGCCCAGTACCCCCTGCTTAGGACATGCAACCTGGATTCCTTATATACACAACCTCACATACCCTCCCTGTTGGATATTGAGGGTTTTTATTACACTTTGGCTGATGCAAACCTCTTGTCCACCATATTATAAGTGTGTTATATTGTATGGTACTTCTAATACGGTGATGGAATATCCATCACATTTGTGATGAAGAATCTCATCCAGAAAACTCTAAATCAGGCTTTAAAGTTGTAAAAAGGAAGGGAGGCCTGTAAACAGTCACAAAACGTCAGATGGAACTCTCCTTTTGCAAGAGTATGTAGGACACTTTCCTGCACATGCACAAAAAAACAAGGTGCACCTACCGAACGGGCTAATTAATCTTGCTGTTGATTTAATCTGCCGCCTATCTAATGTGAGGTGCAAGTTGCTTAGGGAGAGTCCATCACTCACCATAGAGTAACAGAGCTAACCATCGGGTTTTACAGCACAATGCAGCATATTCTCAAGGACTTATCGCCGATATATCGGCACTTCAGCGCCGCAAAAGTGGTGATAGATTTAATGCCCAATTCTCAAGCTGGTGCAAACTGCCTATATCGCCAGTTTTCCAGCGATAGCTTCCGCAAAAAACATCGCCACGGATGAGAGCGACAACTAACACTAATGATATGCAGAGTAGGAGTTCCCATGCAAAAACACACGGAAACACCACTTCGCGATATTCTCAACGACCAGCCAGTTCTGCGATGCGATCCAAAAACAAGCGATAAGGTGCGTTAGCAGCAGGGATTTAACACCTGCCTTTTACTGGTATAAAGCAGGATGACAACCTGCAGTATGAAAGGGAGCCCAGCCCAGAGTCACTTCTGAAGACCAACACATGTCATGGAGCTACTGATCATGCAGCTCGGAGACCCAAGAGGTCCACAACACACACCGCCACCACCCCCAGACCCCCCTGGCCCCTCCCCCCAGACTACCACCGAGGCAGTGCAGAACAAGACAGCTGACCTTCTGAAAACGGCATGGCCCCTCAGCCACACAATTGCAGAATGTGGGGAGAGGTGGTAACCAAGTATGTGTGAAGGAGGCAAGTCACCCATGAATAAGAATGTACACAATGCCAATTGTGGCGGTGATGTGCTGGACAGACTTCAGTATGCAGAGCACAGACATGTCCATGTGGACATATACTGCTGGTGTTTGTAGTGTTGTGGACAGTGGACGCAACCTAGTTACCTCAGGCAGTGGGGAAGACCTCGGTCATGTAGCTGTGTCGTCCCCCCCTGTAAGCGGAGTGGGCTTGTCCGGTGTACGCCAGTCCAGCGTAGGAGTGTGAATAAATAGGCCGGGGCTCTAGGCGTGGTTCACTTCCAGGATGGCCAACACGTCTGCCAGGGCGGCGCCCCTCACCCTGCCACGAGTCCGCCACTGTGTCCTCCAGCCTCCTCAGCCGATCGCTGGCCTCCGCGACACAGGCCCCCAGCGCACCCAGCGGCACAGCACCACGGAGTTATGTGTGTGCTGACTACTGCCTTCGTCCTACACTGCGGTCAGCAGGTCCCCAAATTCAAATTGAGTCTTGATTTATTTATGGCGCAGTCCAGTAGGCATCATCGCAGGCTGAGCGCTTCAGGTGCCACTAACTCAGTGCACCACAAGTCATCGCCACATGGCTGTGGGCCCTTGCTGACCGCTGACTCCAGCCTACACTGCGGTCAGCAGGGCTCACACATATCAAATCGAATCCTGACCTGCAAGGACACGCATCATCGCTGGCTGTGTGCTTCAGGTGCCACTAACTCTGTGCAGCTCAAGTCAACGCCACGTGGCTGTGGGCCCTTGCTGACCACTGCCTCCGGCCTACACTGCGGTCAGCAGGGCTCACACATATCAAATCCAATCCTGACCTGCAAGGACACGCCATCATCGCTGGCTGCACACCCGCTGAACGCTTCAGGTGCCACTAACTCTGTGCAGCTCAAGTCAATGCTACGTGGCTGTGGGCCCTTGCTGACCGCTGCCTCCGGCCTACACTGCGGTCAGCAGGGCTCACACATATCAAATCCAATCCTGACCTGCAAGGACACGCCATAATCGCTGGCTGCACACCCGCCACCACCGCCAGGACCACCTCCAACCAACAACTGCCAGAGTCGGAGGAGTCTTACAGCCAGCCTATCAAAGTTGCTCACACCTGTTTTGGATGCCATCATCAGCTTGATACCCTGCTCAGCTCTTCAGGTGCCACTAACTCAGTGCACCACAAGTCATGGACCCTTTATGATTGAGTCATGTGTGTGATGTCAGAGCAGGTGCCCCTACCTCAGTGACCACAAGCCATGGACCCTTCATGATTGAGTCTTGTGTGTGTGATCCGATGATCACTGTTCTAGTTGTTGCCAGCACCAACCACTCCCTGAGGACTGGTTTACACTCACCCCACACCCATCCAGCACAGGCGTCACTGGACATGTGACCCTGGTAATAAAAAGGGGCCGGGCGCACATGCCCATAGCCAGTTCCACTATCTATCTAAGTGTGTCCATGTGGTCATTATGTATGCATGATGGCCCCGGGCCCTACCCCATTACATTGTGCTGTGGACAGCGGACGCAACCATGTCACCTCAGGCTGTGGGTAAGACCTTGGACACGTAGCTTTGTCGTTCCCCCTGTAAGCGTAAGCGGAGTGGGCTGGGCCGGCGTACGCCAGTCCAGCGAAGGGGTGTGAAGAATTTGCCCGGGGCTCTGGGCATGGTTCAGTGCTGGCCTGGACAAGGAAGTGACTAATGCGTGTGTCTCTGTTGTAGTGTCGGCGCCACCCGGCCCGCAATCGACAATGTTGCAATGTAGCACGCACCCGGAGGGCGGGCTCACACGAACGGAGAAATGAAGGAGCGCAAGACTGCTCGGGGTCTTGGCTCATACATGCCAAGTGTTGTGTGTATCTGTATTGCCGCAGCATGAGCCAAATGCCTAGCCTTAATCGCAGCGCGAGTTCAGCCAGGCATGAACTCTACATCTGTGTCCGCCCTATCCTTACCATAGGCCTACACTCACGTGGCCGCCCACCTTCAACGGCCAACATCACAGTGTCGTTGTCAGGCTTGTGGACATGCGCAGACAAGCATGACAATGGTGTGCCGTAGGAGTGCAAGTGATGCAACCGTGCAGCGCACACAAGTAAATAGGCTTGGGGGAGGGAGGAGCAGCTGTGAGGCAACGTAACACAAAGTGATGCCGCTCATTTGCCACATGCAAGACATGTCAAACATGAATCCCAAAGTCGCACACATCCCACCCCACCCCCAACAAGCCACATCACATTTCCTGAATGCAAGCAGATGACAAACTAACATTAGGGATGAAAGCTCCTTTGTCTGAACTATCAGGCGGAAGCACATCTGCACCTCCGACCTCGGAATTGCATGTGCCCAGCACCCCCTGACAGATACTATAGCAGCTGATGATGACTCCCACACTACGCACAGCCTGACGAAAGACCAACGTATACACACCCCACACACAGAAGTCCTTGCTGGAAGTTATCTTGCATGGAATGGCCTTCACACTTACTCCCACACCATCCCTGGCGTACAACTGTTGCACACTAAAACAACTCATTGATCCGAGCTGTGGCATTTCATCCACAGAACTGGCGCAGGTCAGAACAGTGCCGCTTCAACCAGAGCCACTAACGCAATGGCAGAACATCCCGGACACATGCACAACCCCTGTCACGTGGAACTGTACCGTGCACGTATGCTGCCTTTACTGGGGGCACTGCCATTGGCAGTGCTGCGGATCAGTTACCGGCTAAGCTTCCACCTTGCCAACGTCACCTGCGTTCAGCCTGTGTTGCATTGTCGATCGTGCATATTCGAGTGGTCCATGGATGTCTGCCTATCCAACAGGACGGTAGCTGAACTGGATTTTGACATGTGTGTGCACCCCCTGTTGGCCCACGACCAGGAGTGTCACCGTGATACCTGTTTATGGGATGCCTTGATACTTGGCATACATGCTGGCAGCTGGACCTGGGAGATTGCACAGCTCCTCATGTGCAGTGACCACATTGAACCGCTCCCCTATTGGGCTGTAGTGCTAATTGGTGAAAGGGGGTGGACGCAGCACATCTGTCCGGACCTGCTAATGGATTGCCTCGCTGTCCTGTTTGATGAAGTCGACAACGACCTCTTGTTGGAAATGATTGTCTACGAAGCTGCAATCGCTTTCACGGACGAGTAACTACGTACCTGCAGCCACAACAGATTGGAACCCATTGCACATGTCCCAACACCTTGTTGCATCTTGGAGATCTGGTCACATGTCCCACGACAACAGTGGACATGGCTGCATTCGCCTGGACTCTGAATACATGAGCGGACAACAACGCGGGTTAACACACACCTGTGAAAGGTGAGGCACTCCCCCGGAGTGGACAGCGGCGCTTGGCAACGCTCCTCATCCTGACATACTGCTGCATTGGTCTGCATGTTGTGGCACTTATCTTGCCCGTACTGACACGCATATGCTAATAAAGTCTACGCACCTTCACTTGTATTCAACTGTGATGAGTGTTGATTTGAATGACAATGTGTGTCTCACTGCCTATCTGGGTCACGGCCATACAGGCGCATTGATAGCATTACCCAGGGAGTACCTTTTTGTGGAATCACTGTCCCTACATTCATCCATACTTTCATACTTGATTGCTCATAGCTATGACACATCTGTGTGAATTTGAATGTTTTATTCGCATTCAGTGGAGGGTTGAAGCTGGACCAGTACAGGACCATGCAAACCCCACTTTACATTGTTGCCCCGTGGAGGGCCAGCCAGAGTCCTTTAGGGATTGACAAGTTCATCGGAAGAGGAAGACTTCAGTCCGCAGTGTGATTGCTGTGTCATTGGTAACCAAACAAAATATGGCAGTCCATGTCGAGGTCCAAGGTGAGTGTCGCTGAGTGTATCGGGGGACAGTGGAAGGTGTTATTCCAGGGTATGATGCAGAGGGCAGAACCAAGCTGAAACAGGCCATATGGCGGAGATGAATGCTACCACTTCATTCTTACCACAAAGCCAGATTCATCATCATCTTCGTCCTCTGATGTGTCAGGTGCCTCACATGTGGGTGGTGGTGTTTAGTCTGCATCACTGTGTGGCACTGACACATCAGGGGCCGGAGGTGGAATGTCTGCCGCACTGTGTGGCACTGACACTTCAGGGGGCGGAGATGTGGATGGAGTAGTAGCAGCAGCATTCATCCACGCCAGGCCTTGTGGCGGCAATGCCATGACAAGGATCTGCAGGACATGGAAGATCCCAGCTACATCTCGCTGGTGTGCAGCCATGGCAAACATTCTTTCCGCCTGCATCCGCTCCATGTTCTCCATGATCCTCTGCATGTGTCCCAACTCCCGGCTGACATCGCTGGAGCCACTCTGACTAGACAGTTGTTCTTGGCTCAGAGTCATGACACCAGCGATGTCAGCCATGGATTGTTGGAGAGCATGTAGCGGAGAGTGGGTGTCCCTTAGGGACTGTAAGTCATCCCTGATGGGACTTAGACACCCACGTATGGCATCTAGTTTGGCTGCCATGAGGTCGAACCCCACCTGGAGCTGATCAGCCATCTTCTCCTGGCACCCTAACACATGGTGTTGGAATGCCAGGTGTTGGTCGTGGGGGTCCTGGGAGACAGCCGTGGTGGTGGGTGCTTCTTGCTGTGTGGTCTGTGCAGGGTGTGGGGTCTCCTCGATGCAGCTGGGCTGCCCTGCTCCTAGAGGTGGGGTGCCGAAGCTGTCCATGGGCTGTTGGAGGGAGTCGGTGTCTATGTTGGGGAGGTCCTCTTCATCATCAGTGCTGAGTTGTTGGGTCTGCTCTGCAGGAGGTGTTGATTCTCCCTCTGCAATGTGAAGGGGAGATGCAGATTGACATTGTGTTCACATGTATGTTCACGCATTGTACAAGTTTACTAACAGACTGCATGACAATGTACATTGTGACTGTTTGTGAGGAGATGCCTATTTGATGCGGGACAGTTGACATTTCTACACCATCAAGGATGTGAGGTTGTACTTGTACATTGTCATCTCACAGTTTCCTGCTATGCCAAATGCGAATGGACATTTTCTACACACAAGCGGCAGCAGTTGTGTCCTCTGTTCTGTTGTGAAAGTGTTGCAGTCTGTACCACATTGTTGTCAATGTTGAGGTGCTCTGATTCTTAGGTGTGTGTGCTGCATTGTGGGTGTGTTGCCCCTTCAGCTCTGATTTGGCTGGCCCTTATCCCTTTCAGGCGGTGTGCCTTTCACTTCTGTGCTTATACAGTGCTGAGATGTTGCAGACTTGGGTAAATTGGGCTCTTGGTCGGAGTTTTGACTCTTGGGCATGGTTTGTCCGTAGCTGTGCTATACTTAATTGTGCATGTGTGCCATTGTGCCCATCTCCCCCCGTCCCCCCAGTTCCTGGTCGTTACTCACCCTGTTGCTGTTGGCTCTGGTCATGTTGTGCAGTGTCCGGTCCCCCAACTCCTGCCACCGTCTCCCCAATGATGACTCGGGTCACCATTTCCTCCATCTCATCCAGCTCCTGGTGTGTCGCTGGACTCCCACCTCCAGTCTTCATTGCTGCTTTCAGGTTGGCTGCGAGTTTCAGCTTGGTTTTGTGCTTCACATCGGTCCAGCGCTTCTTGCAGTCGTCCACTTCCCTTCTCTTCACTCCGACTGCATTCACCTTGGCCAAGATGGACTGCCATATTGTATTTTTAGTTGCCAATGACACAGTGGAGGTGATGAACAGTTGGTGGTGTTGTTCTATCACCTCCGTAATGAGGATCTGGTTTTCCTGCGTACTGAAACGCAGGTTCCTCTTCTTCTTCTTGCCCTTCCCTGACCCCAGGGTCCCAGGCTGGTCCTCCGTGGGGCTTGTGGGGTTCTGGTTGTCCTCTGTACTTGCTCCGGCTACCTCCATGGTGCTTCGCAGTTGTTTGTGTTTTTTGTTGCCGCTTTTATATAGCTTATCGCTGTATTTTTTATCGCAGTTGGGCCCATCGCAACTTTTTTCATGTTAGACTTTAGATTTTTATCTCCGTTCCGGTAATTTTATCGCGGACATTTGACGTGTTATCGGGAAACTATCGCATGTTACCGCCATGTTGAGAATTAGACGTTAACACAGAGTTATTTTCCCGCGATAGACGGCGATATGAAAAATTGCTTTAACCTATTTTGGCGATGATTATCGCACTTTCTTGAGAATATCCCCCTATGTTTTCAGGCGCTGTCCTGTTTGTAAGCAGTTCAAAAAACAAAACGCATATTGTACAGTAAAACATAAATTGTTTTAACATTGACAAAAATGCAGCTTTTACTTTTGTATTTGCCCTAGGAGAAACGAATTGTGGCTTAAATGATTTTTTATATTCTGCCCCACCAACAATGTCTGGCGGCCCATTTAAAATATAGTAAATACATTTTGCTGAGTAAAAATGGTACATAATGCCTTTTCTGAATTTACTCTTGCTAAATTTCCATGTTTGCTCTTGGTGTTTCTGCCAGAACCAGACAAATAACTTGGCATTAGATGGGCATGTATGTCGACATCTCGCTGGTATTGCATTCTTCGCTCTGGCACTAACTATTGCCAGGAGACATAAAACTAAAACTCTGGTTCACATCACCTGAGCTGCAGGAAAAATAGCAACGTGTACTGACGTGCTGTATGATGTTAAATATGGTCTGCATTGCAGTGCAGTCTCTCTAAATATTTTCATGTTACCTATTATTGTATTTAACGTGTTATGCCACAAATAGTCCTGCAACACTGCTTGAGTGAACCCCCCCACACAAGCCCTCTCTTTCAGTGAAAATAGTTGATGCCCAGTAACATATTATTTATAGCAGCTGTACTAATAAATACACATTCACACATTAATTAATACAGTGCAAAAATGGAATTGCAGTTTATTACGAGTATAGCACAACTGACATTAGAAAAATACTGCTCACTACCTCACAGATTGCTTGTAAGAACTACTTCACACGTGGATAGAAACCTTTTCAACTTTACACAGAGAAACAACTCATAATAATCAGAGGATTCGTCTATGTTGTTTTACCTTACTGCACAAATGTGATGCCTTTCATCTTGGCTTTCTTTAAATAACGTTTTTTTAGAACAAATACACATGAAAGAATGCCATGGCATAATTATATATGCAGTTGAGTAGTCAAAAGAGGGCTGGCTCTCACAAATAGCCTTCAGCTGTGGGTTTCAAGTGAAACAAGACTCAGTAGCGCTCCAAGTGCATTCTGATCAATGTGGTCCATCCTTTGCAAAGTTGCAGTTCTTTCAGGGAAGCAAAGCTTGACAACTGTCAGTTTATTCCAGTCTTTCATTTTCTTAGCACCAGACAAGCCTTCCTCTCTTAATACGCTTTTGTGAAGCACAGCAGGTACTGAATGCCAAACTTGTTGGCAGCATAATATTCAGAGACCAGTACAATGCATAAAATATTTCCCAAGGCCAATGACTTGCATCTGACTGGGATCACCCATGCAGTAACATGTTTTTTGTAGGATGGATTTTGATGGAATTGTACTGGTCTGTGGAGTTTTGGATAGGGAGGTCAGGCAGTGGGTTGATGCAATTCTTGCTGCTTTGAAGAGCATTCTGCTTCTCGTTGCACCCCACTGATGATGTTGGTAGTTGGATTTGCTTTGGCTTCTGGGAAAAAGCTTTAGATTGGTGCTGGAGAATGATCTGAATGACTTATGGTCTTTTTTGGTTTGACCTCTGTTTGTGGTTGGATGATGAGCAGAGAGAGGGGGATGTTGATAATGAGGATTTGGACTTTGGAGTGCATTGGTTGGTTGACATGCTGTACCATATTAATTATGTCCATGAGGTTGAATACGAACATTTCTCTAGCTTGCATAGTCCGGAAGGTTAAAATGACCCCAGAGGGTGTTGTGAGTGGTGAGGATGGAAGAGTTAGTGAGGAGATCCAATAATTTATTCATGAAGTCCTTTTTTTGTCCGAGAGGCCTATAGATGAGATGAAAGGAGATGTACTGATTTGCTTTTGGAAATGGCATGAGAGGCTCCATGGAGTTGAGTCTCACTTGCCTATGGTACATGACAAGGAGAACATATGGATGACAACGTGACTTGCTCTCTCTGCTTTTAAGGACAGGTTTTGCATAATAGATGCTGTAACCTGTGAGAACAAGATTGTCTACGATGTGCAATGATAGGGTAGTGAAACATGTTTCTGTGATGAAGAGCATGTGAAGATTGTGATATGTGAAGAGGTTTGGGATGTCTGGAGTTTGAAGTACTGCAGAGCCTGTCTTTTTTTTTAAGGACAGGCAACAATACATGGTGCTTCCTCCTTTTCGCTCTGACCCTAGAAACTTGAGATATAGGGTATGGTAGGGTTTCATTTTGTCCCCTCTGTAATTTTATATCTACATGAAAAAGTGTATATCAATGGCTATTCTACACATAGGGGCCGATTCCGATCTCGGCCGGTAGTGCTCCGAATCGGATTCGGATTCACCGGATCGGATTCGGAGCCCTGTTTCCCGACCGAATCGTACGCGGGTCCGGCCGAGCGAGTACGATGCAAGCACCCGCGAAATCGCCGACCGACTCGAACGCGGCATCAACACGCTCCGACCGACTCGAATGGACACGACTCGCACCGCGCTATGGAGACGTTTCCCGGCCGGGTAAGTACGATGCGCGCCGCGAGCAGTCCGACCGACTCGCGCCGTCTGGCTCGAAAAAGCTGTCGGAGCCGGACTTTGGGGGTCCGCGTCGGACCCCCCTGTACGCGTAGGCGTGCGAGTCGCACACAGGGGGGACCCATGGGTCCCCCCTACCTGTGCAAGTATGCCGCTATGCGCATGGACGCGTACACGCTGTAGGGGGCGCCCTTGTCCGCCTCGCACCCATTGAGTCAATGGGAGCCCGCGTACGCATTGTACGACCGGCTCGAGTCCGATAGCATGCGAATGCATCGTACTCGTCCGGTCGGACTGCTAGGGTCCGATTCGGTCGGAATTCTCTCCGAATCCGGCTCGGTCGGAGAGATTTCCGTCCGGAATCGGAATCGGCCCCAAAGTGTTGAAGCAACTGCTATAAAGAAAGCAGGCAGAGCTAGTGGGAATCTAGCTATTTTCATAAAGAATAATATTGCTTGCACTTACAAACAGCTATCAATCGATTCCCTTGACCTAATGGGTAATCAGCTTACTTTCTCTACAGGATTAATTATGACTGTTTTTAATGTTTATGCTAGGTCTGTTTCCTCGGGTATTAATTCTCTGGTGCTGACTATGCTAGATGACTTGATAGGTATCTGCCAGCATTAGACTAAAATCATGGTAGCAGGGGATTTAAATTTCTCTTTTGAACCATCCCCTCTAATAAATAATTTGATTGAGGAGGAAGATGAGCTTTGGGGCATTCCAAATCTGTCATGCAAAGATCAGTGTCATCAGTACACTAATGCTGCCCTTTAGCTTGCTTCTCTGGTGGCTGGGAGGAGTTTATGGGCATGCAATGGTAGGACTTGTTCTGACATAGATAGACAGCTCACGTTTAATAGGGGCCCCAGCCACAGTATTATTGATTACATCCTGGGAGATGTTAATATTTGGTCTCTAATGAAAAATGTGGTAGTTATTCCCTAGTCTGATAGCAACCATATCCCTCTGTTTCTAACTTTGGGGGGGTGGGGGTGATCTTCTCAACAGAGGTTTGCCAAGACATAATTTCACAACACAGGAGCACATTTTATCAAATAATTTCAGAAGAATTTCTTGGCCCGGATCCTTGATGACAGTGAACTGCACTCAAAGATATATGCTCTATTTGTAGATTTCCTTTCTGATTTCGAAAATGATTCTCTAATCCCCGGGTTTTTGTTATCCACCCACAGGGAATTTTATGAGGCACTGCAAGCTGTATTTCTTTAAAAAAGTGACCGAAAAGAAACCTATTGTTGGGAGGAGCCACAAGTGGTTCAGCAAAGAGTGTAAATTGGCAAAAGAGTAAATTTAGGAGGGCCACTAGAGAATGCAGTTGCATAGATGTAGGTGCTGCTTGGTTCAGGCACAAGGCCATGCTTGCTAGAGTCAAAAGGGATTGGACAGATAAGAACTAGCAGGACTTATTAGCAGCTTCTAGGTGCAAGGATAATAGCTCTTTTTGCCACATCATCTCAAATGGGAGCCTAGAAAGTACCACTTCCCCTTGCTATTATATATAGCCCAAGAAGTGGGAAGACCACTTCTCTAGGCTATATGCCAGAAGAGGAGATGTTAGCACTGTGGATGTCTTTGGAGACAAAACTAATTGTCCAATTTCTGCTACATTCTCTGATAATAGCAATATCAAAATTGCTTTTAGCTTAGATGATACTCTTACGGCCATCAATAGACTAAAAGCAATCAAGGCCCCTGGAACCGATCAGATACCCGGCAATCTGTAAAAGTCCGAGCCATCAGTGTGGCCCCGTATATAAATTTATTGTCAAATGCAATAGCTGCTGGGGGTGAAATCATGAAGAAGTGGAGGGGGTAGATATCATTGCTATTTACAAGAAAAAAAACATTCTCGCTCCTTCCAAATACAGGCCAATTAGTTTAATTGATACCCTGCAGAAAATCTTTGTGATGCAAGTCCGAGACAAATTGCAAGCCTGGATGGATGACAATGAGATCTTGTCCACCTATCAGGCGGGATTTTGTGCCAGAACAAGCACATGCGATCAAGTGTTCAGGTTCATACTACTCACCTGGAAATACTGCTATTAAAAAACAAAAATTGTACAAAGCATTTGTTGACCTTAGAGTAGCGTTCAACCTCGTTCCTCGTGAGACCCTCTGGAAAGTCCTACTAGGCATGGGAGCCCCCGTCAACCTGGTAAATTTGATAGCAAGATTCCACAAGGATACTTACGCTCAGGTTTGGTGGGGGAGACAAGGCGAACTAACTAGCAAGATTCCCATCCATCGCGGGGTGCGTCAGAGGTGTGTTCTCGCTCCTACTTTATTTTCTTTGTACATTAATGAGATGGCCAACAAACGTATGGACTGCAGTAACAACTCTACTGCTCTAAATGGAAATAAAATTCTGATTTTGCAGTTAGCAGATGTAAATTCGTACTTGTAAAGCGCACTGCCACCCAACTGGGGCATCCTGGCGCTATACGCATACCGCTGTGGAACCCTTCCTGGCTATTCCCTGTGAAATGTCCACTCCTGGGCACCCCCAAGGTGAAGCCAGGCATCCCAGCGCTGGTGGGGCCGTTGTGGAGATTAAGCAAGCTATTGCCCAGAGTTGCAGAGTGGGACCCATGATTAGAATAGGCACCGAGGCGAGAATTATCAGGTCCGAGGAAATTGAGTCCAAGACCCACCGAGGCGGGAATTGAACCCTGGTCCCGGGCCAGATCTCTGCATCCGGGTCTGCCGCTCTAACCATTGAGCTACACTTCTCCACGGAGATGACTCCCTACTTATCCCAATAGGCCTTCATAACTTACTAGACGAATTCCTGGCTTTTTGAGCAGCCAGGGGCCTGGAACTTAACATAAATAAGACAAAATTCATAGTCTTTTGGAAGGTCAGATCACGGGCAGTTCAAATTGCAGACAAACTGCTTGAGAGGGTAAAGAGCTTTGACTACTTGGGGGTCAGGTTGACTGATTCATTAGGTTGGGAACTGCAGCTTGATAAAAGTTATCTTACTTTATGTCATAAATCTAAGTCTATATTAAGATACCACAAGCAGACCCAGATGCGGTCAATAACCCCTGCAATAGAACAGCAGTGGCTTGTGCAGATAAGAGCCGTGGGTCGGTGGGGACAGATGGGGGGATTTCGACAGACGACGACAAGGGAAAATTAATTATTTATTTAATTTTCCCTCGTGGTCTCCTGTTGAATCCCCCCCAACCCGGCCCACCGCCCCACCGCTCTTACCTGCACGGGCTGCTGCTACAATAGAAGTTTACCATGCCAAAGCCTGAAATGATTCGCTCTATAGATCCTAGATCTGGGGTCATGCTGACACCCATAGACTAGCGGTGTGTTGAGAATATTTATGTAATATCTCTTGTGTCTGTCCTGACCAGTACTCCATTGGTCCCCTTGTTTTTTGATCTTGGGATTAAAATAATTGAGCATGTTGCTTCATTAAAACCACTCATGTATTGGCTGCGACTGTGGACCACGCCCGAGTTAATGGACTACTGTTAGTCAAAGAGGGACCTGTTTACGATTCGCAGTGTTTAACAAATCAAGTGGTTCCACACGTTGCAACTTGGTGTAGGTTGCTGGGAATGACCAGTTAGTGGGACAGCCCAGAGATGGCTAGCAAAGAAGAATTGACAAGCATAAAGGCGAAGTACAGGATGTATGTGTGAGATCGGTACACTATGTGCTCGACCTAGACATAGTTATATGTCCTGCATGTGGCTTGGCCCCGGAAACAGAGGAACACATTCTATTTTTCTGTACCAAATACTACTTTTCCCAAAGGAAATGGATACGACATATATGTCTGATTATGGCAGTCAGACAGCACCAAGTCGCCTATAGGATTCTGAAGTCAGACACTTCGAATCTAACTGTTTTTGCTGTAAGCTGTTTTTATTGAATGTTTGGTACAGGCGTCAGAAATTTGTGCCACAAGCACTTAAGGGGGCAAATACGTCTGGTACGCTAGTACGTGATGTAACTTGTGTTTAGTGTTTATATGTGCATTGCTGAGATTATAGGATTGTATGGACTGTACAACTGTCTTTATGGAGTTTTATTCATTCTTAACCATGTTTTATCTTATTTTTACCACTGCGCTGTTAATTCCATCACAGAACTTTGTGATCAAAAGTAACTGAATTTAGTATAAGATCATTGTAATATGTGTTTTATATTTGACTCCTGACCACTTTGGTGGTTTTATGAAAGCCGAATAAAGTTCTTTGATGATGAATATATACATGCATTCCCTGGCCACTTGGCCTCATCTGGCAGGGCACACTCTTACATGCATGCCTACAATGCACAGCTTGGCTTTGGCTAACTAGGGAGAATCATCATTTTAAGCTGTCTTGCTCATCCGTGAGAGAATGCTCATCAAATACTAGATGGTAGATGGCAAAAAGTTTCCATCTAAAATGGAACTCCTCCTGACATCTGATGAGTATTCATTTTGTGCACCTTTGGAATGGCCATCAGTTATGAGCCAGTGCCTGGTGCCAAAAAATCTGTTACGAATCTCATTGTGAACATCAACAAGAAACAATCCCCATAAGCCCCAGCAACAAAAGGAGCTAAGCTTAGGGAGACAAGCATTCAATGTTGGCTCTTGTAGATTAAGTTTGGTGCATGGAAATCTTATGCACAATGTTGCACTAGATATCACTAGGTATCACTTAAAATCAAGGTTTAGTGCTATATTGACTCACAAATAAGGTTGGGGCTGTTCTGAACAGATAAGAAAAGGAGCATTTTGGAATGTTTTAAATAGTGATAATTAATTATGCTAGCAGATATTTTGGAATGAGTCACAACCTCGAGCTGTGTCATTACATTTATGGTCTAGAATTTTCACAAACATTGAACCCTATGGACAACTTTACCATAATAGAAAGTATCTGTAAAATATCAACTAACTTTGGTGCCTGCTGAATTTATTCTAGCATTTGTAAAAAATAAAAGGTTTCCGTCAACAGAATGAAAGTGCCAGGTGCAGAAATGCAATTTAGCAATGTTGCTATGAAATGTGTGACCTTCTGTTTCAAGGATTTAGGATTTTGGCTCCTACTAGACTACTTAACAGACTCAAACCCCAACTACTATGTTTCTTCTTTACAATTGTTGAAAATGTAATTAATTCAAAGTTCTGCAACCCACAACAACAAGAACTCCACTGAGTTCAAAGCAAAATTATGATTATAGATTCTAGTTAGCTTTTGTGGATACTGCAACATATGTCCACTTGGGATAAAAATCTTACTCTATCAAGGGGCCATATACCCTCTGGGCCCGATTCACAGAACTAACTTAAGACAAAATCCTAAACTTACTACCATTTTGGTATTCACAAAAGGCACTTACTCATTTTGGTGTTCACAGAAGGCACTTACTCATTTTGGTATTCACAGAAGGCACTTACTCATTGATGAGTAAGTACCTTCTGTGAATACCAAAATGAGTAAGTGCCTTCTGTGAATACCAAAATGAGAAAGTGCCTTCTGTGAATACCAAAATGGTAGTAAGTTTAGGATTTTGTCTTAAGTTAGTTCTGTGAATCGGGCCCCCTTTTTTAAATGGGGTAGGGGCAGATGTAGAAGTAAGTGAGCACTCAGAATGCCATATTATATAGTGCCAACTAGAGATGCATTTACAAAAAAACTAATCACAGTCAGAAATGTTCTGTGACAGTAGTTCTAAAATGACCAGGGGACCTGGGGAAATATGGACACTTAACCAAATTAATCACTAATTCAGTCAGGGAATTAGACTTGATGCCAATTGCAACTTTAATCAGTGATTTCTTCGGAACAGTAGAGGCTAGAATAAGGGTTCCATTAATGTAACATTACAGAGGAATAGATGCAGCTAAATGACCTCCATTGGCCACCAATTGCCAAGGTGTGAAAAAAATACCCCTGTTTCTATACGCCTGAATTCCTGATTACTCTTAACTCACACTTCAAATTGTATAGTGTGACCTCCAGCCCCCCTCTCTGACTGACATACTGAGACATAATTTCCAACAAATTGATAAAGTTTTAATCATTTCAAGTTCCTGAAAGAATTATCTTCTTTGCCATAAAACCTTATATCTTTCAACTCTCGATTTCTTCAACTGTCTTTGTCGTTATACCGAAGGAACAGTCTGAGTGTTCTTTCCATATGGAGTACCTATTGCAGAGGATTATATCATCCCTAAGGCCCTTTGTCAGTCTCAGGTGGCAATCAAATGTTCCTCTGACCCTGAAAGCCTTAGGATCAGGTGTTTCTCACCTTTTGTTGTGATATTTATGACTTCTATGGTGCAGTTCTGCTCTCTCATGGTGCTGGCACACTTTGAGCTGCAAGTACCATTGCAGGCATCCTTGTGCCATGGCACAAGGGTGCCTACATTGTGGTCAGGTTAGATTTTATACAGAACCTCCATCACGCAGGGCACCCCCATCATCCACAGATCCATGCATCTCCACTGAAACAGCTCTGCTTGGGTCAACAGCTATCAAAAATGTAACGTGCATCAGCAGACATACTACAAATCAACACAGAGAGCAACATTAAGATTGCAACCAGAAACACACAACACACTCTAAGTGCGGCACAGCAAGTCATGGGGGCATGGATCAACTTCACACAATCTTGATATTCCACCTTGAAATAGGACTGATAACACCCTAAAAGATTAAGGACTATGTGCCTTTAGGTTGTGGAGCTCATTGGCCCTCAGGGGAGCACAGGAAGCTGGATGGGCATCCCACACTGCAACAAACAGAGACCTGTAGGTGTTGACGAGGCACCCAATGAAAGGACATGAACAGCAAACAATCCACGCTTCATATGGAGGGGGCAAAGCCAAAACAGCTCCAAAAGAGCCTTCAGGGACATCACATGGGTGCAAATGACACAAAGACACACACACCCACACACACAAGAGAACACTGAACTCTAGTCAACACCACACCTGCTGCCCAGGTCCCTTAGCAAAAAGACAATCCCTTTAGTCATCAGGGAAAACAAATCACGACGGTTTGCTGAGAGGCATTCCATGCTCCTGACAGTGACCACCGGAATCAACAGAACAACCTGTGGAAAAATGCACACAGTCTCCACCAGGATATAGCTCTGCACTATCCAGAGGTGCTCGTCCAGCATGAATGCTGCTCTCATCCCACACAATGAGACAAATATGTGCTTCAACAGCATGTGCTCTACTACCTATCTCAAAAGAACACCCAATCCACAGAGCTGAGAGCGGTGAAGGACTGAGATGGCCCTGTCAGCATTCAGTCTGGTGAACCACAGCTCCCTACACTGCCTATTACACCTTCTGAGCTACCAAACAACAAAGGAGAGAGAAAGGGTTTTCTTGAAGGGAATACTCCTGGTCCCCTTGTAATATAGTAATCAAACAGTTGAAGGAGTACACCCTGGAGACACCTCGATGTCTCCGAGGTATAGGGGGAGGTGCACAAAAAGGAGAATTTCTCCTTTTTAAGAAGACCCCTCACTCACCAACCTAGTTGGTGACATGCTTCATCATAGGGGTCCCACCCGAATAGCCGAATGCTATCGGGTGTGCTTCAACACCTGATTACAGTGGAGCAGGTTTTTTTTTCTCTGGTGTAAGTGGGTGAAAAAAAGGTGAATTAAAAATTGGCCAGATTTCACTCCCTCAAATTTTTTTAATCTGGAGCAACTGGACAATGTTAAAAATTTGTGGAGATGCCGTACTTGGTTAAATTGACCTCCGGTATCTTGAAAGTGATAAATAGTGAATAAAAATGGTCTACATGTTTCAACCTGATGGCGATAATACCAGGTTTTCATCAGGACCCGGTGGCGTGACCAGGGCGGTCTACACACGCTAAGGTGTACCCTACCCTTGGTCACTGCAAAGCCAAACCATGTACTCACAGTCAGGCGCCCTCTCTTCAATTGTTGAAAGGGAAAATATTAGAGACGCAAATTGGCGTGCCTCATGGAAGCCGGGGTTGCAGAGTCGGATTTGGGCAAAAAATATGCCTGGGCACCAAATATAAATGGTCTGCATAAGCAAGTAGGATAGCTAAAAAAGTGGCCCACATTTGCAAATTGAACTAATTTTTGAATATTAAAGACACACTATATAGGTGTTTTGCAAGGTATGGGGTACTGCATACATATGTGTGTCCTGTAGGCAATGTTTGTACTAATAGCATTGAAATCAACAGTAAAAACTGGCCCACAAGACAATAAAACAGGCCCAAAAACTGACCTTTCACCACTGCCTGATTGCCCTATAGGCCAGTGCGACCCTGCTTTGGTATTTAGCCTTTTTTTTAAGGATGTCAGATTGGTGTCTTGCTTTAGTCTTGGGAGAAGTGCATAACACACTTTGTAAGTGAAGACATGAAATCCTCTGCCATATCAGCAAGTACTTGTACTTGTACCAATGTGCACTGCAGCTAAAATGCAAATGCACACAACGTAATCACTTATTACATATTTTTATATTTGAACTTTGTTATATGTTCAAATCATAAACCAGTATTTACTCTATACAATATAACATAACAAATGTGTCAAATAACAATTTTTTGATCTGTTTATAATCGCAGATTATATGGTAACACATCAAACAGTGTGGTATTCGTTATTCCATCAGCAATTCCAATGCATTTCGGGACCTTGGTCCCTTCGTCAGGGGTCAATCTGCAAAAATAAACAAAATGTGGAGGTAAAATTCAGAATGCTCTCTAAGAAAAACCTACCTATTATATACAATGTGCAATCATATACTTAGACAATAATTGTGAGGGAGTGAGGAACTCTGCTGAAAAGTGTATGTATATTCCATGTCAAACAAAAGTAAATAACCACCACATTGGTGTCTAAACAAATATTCAACTAATGTCTTCTAAGAAAAAATGAGAACACCAAAGCAAGCGCACCACCACGCGTGACTTGTCAGTACCAATACCTTAAACCATACTCACAGCCAATGAAACAATAACTCTGGAATGAATATCCTAAAGACGACTCGACGACGCTGAACATGACAAAAACTATATACTCAATAACCAGTTCAATTGTAAAACATATGGACACGTGTTTAAATGCAAAAGCTACAAACTCTACTGACCTCGTATAATGGACCCGGTCTGTGCGAGTTTCCTTTCTACCGTCTCTCCTCCCGATTTCTAAATAGTCTAAAAGACAGAAACACAACATCAAGAGTTGACCCCATCTTCCTCTTACAGGCCATCAAACGGTGCTACACGCCCCACATAGCTCACCTTTACGCCACTAGATATCCTGCAGAGTCTTGAAAAGCTACTCCAAACGGCTGTAATCTCTCGTTGCCCGCGTTCTCTCTATTTCGGCACATCCCCTACACCAAAACTGACAACGGACTCCTTGCCGATCACAAACACTAGTGTAAGAGTGACCACCATGCTTCAACATACAACTTCGTGCTTGAAAAAGGAGTCTTCTTGGTAAAAACAAAACCAGTCGCTTCAGCCAGCTAGATATTGATTTAAAAGGACATACAGAAATCAGACAGAACTTCACCAAACATGATAGGCACACATTTAAATCACTTGCCAACAATCCTCAGATTTACATTGAAAAAGCTGATAAGGGAGGGGCCATTGTTGTTATAGACACTTCATTTTACCATCAGAAAGTTGAACAACATGTTGGAGAGACATTAACATATCTAGCATTAGACCAAGATCCTACGATAAAACTGACAGGGACCTTGAATGAAATTTTGAACCATGCATTGGAGATGGGTTGGATAAATAACACCACCAAATCCTTTCTAACAGTGTCCAATCCCAGAAGACCACGACTCTATATGTTGCTAAAGATCCATAAGAGTGTTCAAGATGCTCCACTAAGACCAATTGTTGCAGGATGTGGTACCCTTTTTGAACTGTTGGGGCAATATCTGGATTATTTTTTACTACCGTTTGTGCAAGGTTGGACATCATAAATAAAAGATACCACAGATTTTTTATTGAAACGCCAGCAAATTGCCAATTCATCGACCAACAACTTTATACTGTGTACTATAGATGTGAAGTCGCTTTACAACTCTATTCCTAACGCTGAAGGAATGGAAGCAGTGGAGTGGGCATTGTTGCAACAGCCAAAGATAAAAGCAGACAAGGTATTCATACTAGAGTTGTTGCACTTTTGCCTTCATCATAGTTACTTTCAATGGGAAGATCGATTATTTTTACAGCTAACAGGGACATCGATGGGCTTTTCTGGAGCCCCGGCCTATGCGAACACCTTTATGGCCAAATTTGAGGAGGACCATGTGTTTACAGATCAAGCCTGGACTGAGCATCTACAATTGTACTGCCGATTTATAGATGACATATTTCTCATCTGGACAGAATCACAGGAGAAACTAGAGCACAAAATTCAGGAATTGAACACCTATGAACATCGGATTCAGTTCACACACACGATCAGTGATACGCGAATTGCTTTCCTGGATGTACTAATACACAGAATAGATCGGGGTTTGAGTACGGAGGTATATAGAAAAGAAACGGATATAAACAACGCACTTGCATACACAAGTTTTCATCCCAATAACTTGCTACGGAACTACCATACTTGTAGTTCCTAAGAATGAAAAGGATTTGTTCTGATAATGACATCTTACCGGATCACATATTGACACAGAAACAGAAATATATTGACAGAGGGTACCCTCAGGAAGTTATAGAAGAAGCCATACAAAAAAATGGACCGGGCAGATAGAAACGATCTACTGAAGAAGCACACGAAAACCATATCCCAGAGACAAGTCTTTGTCTCGAAATACTCCACGAGTTCAGTTAAGCTAAAGAGAATCATCAACAAGAGGTGGGACTTATTACAGCGTGAATCGGATTTCAGAGATATTTTTAAGGACAGACCATTATACGCATACAGGAGATCAAAGAATCTTAAGGACTTATTAACACCAAAGCATCAGAAACAGGATACAACATTTCGTGGCACTAGGCAGTGCCAAAATTGCATTCATTGCAACAATGTCATAACCCAGCATCAACTGACACATCCAAGAACAGGAGAGATCATTGAATTGAAGCATACCACGGATTGTAATTCCATGAATCTAATTTATAGCAGCAAGTGCCCTTGCGGGCTACTATACATTGGCAAAACAGAGAGGAAAATAAAAACACGGATTTCAGAACACAAAAGTACTATACGGACATCTAATCAAACATCGAGTTTAGCAGTGCATTGGTCTACTGAGAAACGTTCTATTTCTCAATTACGTTTTCAGATGATATAAACCCTAATACCTAGTCCAGGGAAAGATACCAACAGGGCACTCTTACAAAGAGAGATTTATTGGATTAGAAGATTAGACACGCAGCAGCCCAAAGGGCTGAATGAAAAAGTTTACATGAGTTGCTTTCTTTAATGAATGTACTGGGAATATGATCTTGCATCCAAGTAGAGTTGTTAATGTTAGCTAGTTCTGGTACTACTGTAAATAGGACAAGAAAACATGATTTGACATGATGGTTATTACAGGGAATGTGTTTAATGTACTTGTTTTTGATTATCATTTAACATGCCAGCACATTGAATACTACAACTGTAGTTTCATTTCACCAGTGAAGATTTTTGTTCAAGGGCACATTAGGTGACAGTTATTTACATTATTACTATTCAAGGCACATTATTGTGAGTTACTTCACCCGATTTTTGAGGTGTAAAGTCAGTACATCTGTTGCGGTGGTGGGCACACGTTTGTAGTGATTTGCGACATTTTTTACCCTTTCAAGATGGCGGCGCCAATTTTTTTCGGGTTTTGTTTTAGAGTGATTTGAGGTTCCGTTTTTTTAACATATGAAACCTACAATTTCTACATATGGGGATATCAGGGCCACTGTTTTCTAGTGAGCTGGCTGAAGCGACTGGTTTTGTTTTTACCAAAAAGACTCCTTTTTCAAGCACAAAGTTGTATGTTGAAGCATGGCGGTCACTCTTACACTAGTGTTTGTGATCGGCAAGGAGTCCGTTGTCAGTTTTGGTGACGGGGATGTGCGGATATAGAGAGAACGTGGGCAACAAGAGATTACAGCCGTTTGGAGCAGCTTTTCAAGACTCGGCGTGATATCTAGTGGCGTAAAGGTGAGCTATGGGGGGCGTGTAGCACCGTTTGATGGCCTGTAAGAGGAGGATGGGGGCAACTCTTGATGTTGTGTTTCTGTCTTTTAGACTATTTAGAAATCGGGAGGAGAGAAGGTAGAGAGGAAACTCGCACAGACGCGCTCCATTATACTATGTCAGCAGAGTTTGTGGCTTTTGCATTTAAACATGGGTCCATATGTTTTACCATTGAACTGGTTATTGAGTATATAGTTTGTGTTGTTTTCAGCATCGTCGAGTCGTCTTTAGAATATTCATTCCACAGTTATTGTTTCATTGGCTGTGAGTATGGTTTCAGGTATTGGTATTGACACGTCACGGGTGGTGGTGCGCTTGCTTTGGTGTTCTCATTTTTTCTTAGAAGACATTAGTTGGATATTTTTTTAGACATCAATGAGGTGGTTGTTTACTTTTGTATGACATGGAATATACATACACTTTTCAGCAGAGTACATCACTCCCTCACAATCATTGTCAAAGTATATGATTGCACATTGTAAATAATAGGTAGGTTTTTCTTAGAGAGCATTCTGAATGTTTACCCTGCACATTGTGTTTATTTTTGCAGATTTACCCCTGACAAAGGGACCAAGGTCCCGAAATAAATTGGGATTGCTAATGGAATAATGAATATCACACTGTTTGATGTGTTACATTGTAATCTGCGATTATAAACAGATCAAAAAATTGTTATTTGACACATTTGTTATGTTATATTGTATAGAGTAATTACTGGTATATGATTTGAACATATAACAAAGTTCAAATATAAAAATATGTAATAAGTGATTACGTTGTGGGCATTTGCATTTTAGCTACAGTGCACATTGGTACAAGTACAAGTACTTGCTGATATGATTTAGGTGTTGAATAGGCATGCTGGACAACATGCCGTCCAATGTAGCACGCTGAGTTTAGAAGATTATTATTTCATAAGGGTGCTAATCCGAGTGCTTCACTGATTGATATAACGTATAAATTCCTCTGCCCCATATCGAGAGATTTTAAAGCAGGAGATTCAGAGCATCAATGTCTCTTTGAAACACAGTGACATCCCAGTCAAGGCGTTTCCTTAGATATTCTAGTGATATTCCAAACAGTTTTTGTGTAAAGAACAAGACGTTTTTAGAAACCCGTGACCACTCCCGAGCATAGTTCTGATTAGTTTTAAATTTTCCATAGTCTATTCTGGAATGTGATGTCCTTGCAACATGAGATAAGGGAGACCAGCTCTTAACCCCTTAGGGTCAGGCAGAGACAATTGTTAACACCTACCCCTTCACATTTGGAGTGCTGAATCTGTCTTAAAGTCAATATTTTGCCTTACTTCCAGAGATAAACAACAAATAGCCAGCACCACAAGCAGTATATAGCACTGTAAAGGTCCTGTCTTCCACCACCTACCAATATCTTTTATTTCTGCTTTTAACTTCTGCTGGTTTTCCCCATAAACTCGAACTTTCGGTAGGCTGTCTTAGAGCACATTCGAGGATAATTCATTAGTCTTAAGGTGAAAAACCTGTGTGCCATTAGTAACTAAAGGCCCAGAGAGCAGATGAGGGTACCCGGAGGGGCTGCGCAGTCATCGAAGAGGTGAAAGTGAAGCGGCCTGAGGGACCGTGGAAGACAAATGAAGCAAGGAGACCCACTGAGTATGGTCTGATAAAAAGGAGCTGAACGAGGAAATTAATATACCACCAATATCAATTTCAGCCATGGGAAATAATGCCAGAAGACACTGATATATTTCAAAGAATCAGGGTTACCACAAAGTTCTGCTCTTCCTTCATAGGTTAAGGGAACAACATGTTTAGCCTCTTACTCTTCAGAAAAAAAGTGACTGGCACAGAACATCAGGGCTTATTCTGAGACCATGGTTGGAGGTAGGGCACACCGGCACTCTTTTTTAAGGAAGCGGACTTTCACCCAATAGTAGCAAAAGAAAGGCATCAGAGGAGAAAGAAGAGAGAAAATACAGAAAACAGTGAAAAAGGAGGAAGTGCAAGTGAAAAAGGCTTGCTAGAATAAGATAAGGAGGGAGGGAGTGTATAGTGGTGGACGATGAGGCATAAGCAGGCCTGGACTGGCACTGCAAGACACAAGGCATTGTATTGGTGTGCTGGAAGGGTGGGAGCAGTTTGACTGGTGGTCACGACCGGACTGGGAAGAGCAACCAACCTGGCAATCTGCCCTACCGGCCCTGGTAGTGGGGGGGGGGGGTGCTAGTGAGGAGCATTGCTCCTTCTTTTGTTACAGGGGGCAAATATTGCAGCACTGTTGCAAAACTGGCCCCCAGTAACAGAAATGGCCCCCACTGGTCCAAAACTGGCCCCCACCCTTCCAGCCCACCGGGAAAACCCCCGGTGCCCACTATGGCCAGTCTGGCCCTGCTGGTGGTGAGGGCCAGTTTTGCTGCAGGAAACAGGCTGATTGTATTTCCTGCCAGCAGCGTGTATGGAGCTCATAAATAAACAATGCAAAACAAATGGTTTTTGAGTGTGCTTTAAACCCGTTTATTTTTGCTTTTGGGTATCTTCTGTCTCCTGCATGAATGCCCCAGCAGTGCTAACCTCTAAGGATGAAAGGGGGAGGGATCTGCTGTTGCTTGGCTCGGAGAGTCTAGTACTCACATGATAAAAACTCCTCAAAATTCAGAACAGTGTATATCTTTGTTATGTGATCCTTGAAGCCCATTTAAGTTTAGTATATTAAGTGGCACCATCCCATTAAGGTGCATTTTTTAGAAGTAACAGATTCTAATCATGAGCTTAGAAACATTCATTCCTCCACCACCACACAGACGATAATGTTATTAGGGAACCAAGAGGAAAGCTGTATTTTGTCCCTTTTACATGGTCTAGGATTGTCCTATATATGGACTAACATTAAAGTCTTTTGATTTTGTGCAGCCCACACCCTCAACTGATGTATTTGAAAATGCTTTCATGTGATGATGAAGGAAAAGGAGGCCCTGTGAAAAGGTAATTGCCTAGGATCCAACAATGTGGTCACCAGCATTGATGCACGTTTTTTGTGCAATTCAGCCACAACATGGTTATCTCATTCTCACTCCTGTATTAGATCAGACCTTAATGCTTTGAGGCTCTGAATCAGTGCAATGTGCTGAATACATCCGGTCTATGCATGTTCCATATGGATTGGTGGTTGTAGTGTTTGGGGAGCATGATGTTTTCATCTAGAAGCTAAAATGAAACCCAGGGCACCCAACCTTGGTCAGCTAAAAGTCTTTATTCATGGTCAGCCATTCTTGAATTAATTCACCAGCCCACTCCTCACCATCCAACGGTTCATTCATTAAGCCATCCAGCCCTGTCTCCAATCTCCATCCCTCCATTAAATAATTGGACAAGGTTGGATAATGAAAAATATGTAGTAAAACACTTCATATATGCTATTTTTTATTTTTTTAAATCTTGAGGCAGAACCTCCCCAAAACCCCTTGCAATGGCTGGAATTGCTCACTGCACTCACTCGTTACATACAGTATATGGACTGGTCTGACAAAAGTTGCAGGTCTGCTTTCGGTTACCAGTCTGGCCTCTGGACATACGGTGCAATAAAGAGTATACTGCTTTGGTATTGACCAACCCCGACATTCAGCACTGGCACCAGCGAGCTTCTGAGAAAAACCTGGGCACCAGCACTTATTCTTTTACAAATTAAGCACCACAGAGCATTACAGACACAGCAAGAGAACAAACTCAGCCAACTTTTCCAATTTGCATCAGAAGAAAATGGCAGACTTTGGCGAGAAGCATTTAAGATTTGTGCATGAATAGACACAGAGACATAAACTCGTAATTAGTCACAAAACGTATGAAATGAGCGACTTCGAGATGCATTTGAAGGGATTCAGAAGTGTGCTAGTCTGAATATTATGAATATTTGCTTCTTTAACCTCATTCACAATAGAATGCATTGCTTAGCATAGCATGGCATCCCAATAAAACACAACAGTCTGTCATTAACTTAGCTGAAACACTTTTAGTCTGAAAACAATTACCAAGATATAATTGTTATGAAAAATAGTATTATATGAATCTGTGTTAACATTTGCTAACGAGAATAATGTTCAACTGTTCATGCTCTGCTTGGGAATGTATGCCACGCAGGGCCAGCACATCTCTGATTTTAATTTACTGTATAAATAGGACACATAATGAGCATCTGTGAGGCATGGAATTATTCCAGTAGAAAAGCAGTTACCATTCTGCTGGCGTTGTTTTTTTTTGTTTTTTTTAATTTTGTTAGCGATTTTTTCTGTAACGTTTTAGATATGTTTCTGTCCCTTTGCCTGTCTGGGTCTGTTGATTTCAGAATTTTGAGCTATGTAGCGTTGTAGCTTGTTACACATTCTGTGTCAGAGAATTTGTCATTTTGCAGTGGTTATTATCCACATCCATAAATTGACCGAGTCATTAAAGTGGTGCCTTCCTATGTCAAGCGAATAGCACTTCAGACAACTGGCTGTGTTATGGATTGTGCTACAGAAAATGTTCCTCCTGAAGGGGCATTTCTGTGGTACTCCTTAAAACGGGCTAAGTTGGCTAAGATAATGCAAATACATGTGCGCGCGCACACGCAGCCTTGTAAAGGATATACAAAAAAAGCCACGTTACTCAAGTGGCTGCATTCATACAGACATGCTCTTTTTAACACCTTTATAATACAACGCGATATAAAAATTTCATAATTGCATGAATGTACTACATAAATTGCAGGATAAGTGCATCTTTGCATTATCCAGTAAAGCATAGATTTGTTAGAATTTGTTGTGGTCAAACGCATCTTACTTGTCACAGTTTCTTGATTTATATGAAAAGGGCACGAACAACAATCCTTAAATACAACTTTCATTTCTATTGTTGCAGACTGATACAAAGGTTGCTGCTAACAGTTTCAACAGTTAAAAAAATTATTGATTAGGCATTTGCTTTGGTTCGTAGACCATAAGCAGTCTTCACATACCCCCCCCCCCACACTTTAAATGGTGTGCAAGAAGTGAGGACAGGGAGTTACCCCATCGCCATGAGTCTTGAATTAATCTTTTGTGGATGTAAGAAATCGGGTTATTGGATGAAGGAGTGGAAGCTCCCTCTGGCAACAACCACCAGTGGTGGCTGGTGAAATTTGAAAGTGGTGAGGCGTAGGAGTAACAAAGCAATTATATTTAGCAGGCGAGGGGGGGTTTCCCCGCCATCATTTGTTTTGTTTAAAGTCTTTTGGTGCAATTTTCAGCACTATTTCTGGGATAAATGGGCCAAAAATGCAGTTCGCTTTTATAGGAATTTATAAAGGAAAAACAAGTGACACTTTCTTGCTGGTGAACCCAAGCAATGAAGTCCAGGTAAAGGGATAAACATCCGAAATTACCCCCACTTGAGATGGGAGGATCTCTAAAAAGGTCTTGAAACTGCTGCAAAACCACTTAATTGGAAGGTCTTTCACCTACTGAGATTAATCTATTACCTCTCACCATGCAGTGCTAAATCCTCCCCACGGCCACCCCTCCCAACAGTGTTGGATGCACTCAACCTGTCTGCGCAAAGTCACCACCTACTGCTGATCAGTCCTCCACCCAGCCTAACTGTAATTCTCTTGGTACAGGGCAGGCTAGCCTGAGAGACAGATGATTCTGCACCCCCAGGGCTCTCCTGCACTACCCTGACAGTCAGCTCATGCCCCTGAGATCTTCATTTGCAGTTGCAAAACATCTAAAATTTCCCACTGTTGGACTCCCTTGACTATGGCAAAAAGTGCCCTCTGACAGGGCAATCAGTCCTTCTCAGCGTCAGCCTCACTGCACTTGACTGCCTGCTCTCTTCACATCTCACCTCGATACATAAAAGTCAACTAGCAAGGGACTGTCTCAGGCGGGGCTGGTACTGACTGTCAAACTTCTGTCCTCTGAGTCCAGCCTGATCTAGTCACCAGTTCTGTACCTTTGGGCTGCTAACTATTAAAATGCTGGCAGAAGTTTCGTTTTGGTAGCAAGCAAAGCCATTAATAATTACTTTTTCAGGTTAGACGCCTTCCAAGAATGGCCTCGGATATTGCACCTTATTAGTGCAGCTGCTCATTGCTGCACGGAGAGACAGCATGCCTCTGTGCTTGCTGCTGGGCATTGGATGTGACCAAGTGCTGAAGCTGGCATAGACCTTTTATACTGCACAGCAGCCCTGTCTGGACTAGAAGTGATCATTTCCCAGCAACCAGAACTAAGGATTGAAAACATTCTGCACTAGGCCTAGGCGTGAAACTCTGCTCTGCTCATGGTGTTTGTAGAATTCAGCAACTCCATGTTCCACAGAGATTGCTGAGCTATCGATAAACTCCGTAACAGAGCAGACTTTTTTTCCGTTGGCACCCTAGTCATGTCATTTTGTGCATGCAGGGAGTGAGATAAGATTTGCTAGCCACCCACGAGTGCCCGCAAGATTTTGTGGCCTCTACCGAGCGTTAGGCCATGCCAGCGACTTCCTGCACTTCTTTTGTGACATAGGCAACCACGAGCGACCGCAGCTGCAACCTGGAGAAGATTCTCTCCTCAAAAGAAAATTTGGAGTTGAAAAACTTCTCAAATGGACCGTTTTTGAGCGAGCAGCTCATTTTTTTTTTTTTCTCAAAAAGGAGGAAGTGTCTCAGAGACTCCCACTTCCTATTCCTGTCCAGCAAGCTATTCCCAGTGCTTTCTCCACCTCCTGGTCACTTTTCATCTGGAATTGGAAGGATTACTCTCTTTGTCTGCTGCATATATACCATTGGATTTGAAGACTTTGTTTTTGTGATATTAAGTTCACAAATTGTTGTGTAAGGTTGTTGCTTATTTGATAGAAGGCATGCAGCAGGATTTAGTTGTACTTTTATTTGATTTTCAAAATTTATTGTGGTGGGTGGCCTACAGTTTCAGCAGGGGTCTGGTTATTTTTTTGCATGTCATTTTTTTCCTTTTATATTGAAAAATGTTGCACAGTTCATTACATTTTTACCATATTTTGTCATAAATTTGCAATATTCGTATAATTCGCTATGTGGCCCACTCTGCTAATGAACCATCCTGTCAGTAGGCCCAGTACTAGTCATGGGTGCATGAAACAACTGTTTATGCGGTGTCTGTTGAATTGAAACATCATTTAAGGCATGGATGGAATTGGATTAATTTACAAAATGTTTTTTTTTTGAGTATTCACTTTTTCTTTTGCAAACAGTTAATTTTTGTTTTGGGCATTGCGGAATTAATGATGTTTTCTCCTGTGTTACCATGCCTCCTTTGTCTGGCCAGTGTGTGTGTGTTTGCCATAAGCCACCATTTGTCTTTTTCCCAGTGCCATGTGGCCGGGGGCCATTTTGTATAGTCAGACTCCATGGACCTGCATGTGTTCTTTGTTTTGCATGCCTCCTGCTTGTTGTTTGTCCATGTGGCTGGCGGCCTTTTTGTTTTGGAAGCCAGTGTGTTTTTTTGCCATAGGCCTGCATGTGTTCTTTGCTGGAGCCATGCCTCCTTGCTGGTTGTTGTTGTTTGGCCATGTGGCTGGCGGCCATTTTGCTTAGGGAGCCATTGTGTTTTTGCCATAGGCCTGCATGTGTTCTTTGTTGTGGCCATGCCTCCTTGCTGGTTGTTGTTGTTTGACCAAGTGGCTGGTGGGCATTTTGTTGAGACAGCCAGTGTGCTTTTGCCATAGGCCTGCATGTGTTCTTTGTTTTGGCCATGCCTCCTTGCTGGTTGCTGTTGTTATTTGACCATGTGACTGGCTACCATTTTGTGTAGAGAGCTAGTGTGCTTTTGCCAAAGGCCTGCATGTGCTCTTTGTTGTGGCCATCCCTCCTTGCTGGTTGTTGTTGTGTTTGACCATGTGGCTGGCTACCATTTTGTGTAGGCAGGCAGTGTGCTTTTGCCATAGGCCTGCATGTTTTCTTTGTTGTGGCCATGCCTCCTTGCTGGTTGTTGTTGCTTGACCATGTGGCCACTGGCCATTTTGTTAGCCAGCCAGTAGGCTTTTTGCCGTAGGCCTACATTTGTTTTTAATGCCTCCTTCGTTGTTGTGTGGCCATGTGGCTATTTTGTGCACCAATCCTTTTTTCGTTTTTCAAAGCCATTTTGTATGTAGAGGCCTAAGCCTTATTTTTTTTAACTTTTCTCTGAGTCAGTTTAATAATTTGCTTGAGGCCTAGTAGCTCAATGCTCATATTAAATATACTGTATGAACAGATTTTTATATTATTATATATTTTTTATGCATGTTTCACCTGCACCACTCCTTGCCTCCCAAATCCCAATGGGTTTCTCATGGCAGTCCCCTAGTACAGCAGCACTTATTTTTTTTTATTTTTATCTTTTTGATAAATTTTTCGCATGCATTTTTTAATTTCATTTCATTCATGTCATGTTTTTTATTATTCTGTTTTTTTTTTTTACATTAATTACAAAAAAATGCCTTGGTAATTTTCTTTTTCACATTTTCCCAAAATCCATCAACTCAATGTCTGCCATAGGCACACAGCCGCACGGCAGCATTAATTTTTTAAGGATTATTTCATTGTCACCTGCACCTCTCTGAGTGCCACATCCCAACTGGATGCACATGAAGCAAACATGTATGTATGTTGTCGATTTTTCTTATCCTTCCTGATTGTGAATGAAACTTTATGTTTGTATGGTTTTATTTTAAATAGATACACTGTATTGTTGTCAATTATTTCTAACTTAAGTAACCACACTAAATGATATTGTCAGTACTGCTAATTCAAATTGCAACAATGCCACATTTCTCTGATGTTCTTCTTACTTGTTTGCTTTTAGGTGCGCAAGAGAAGAGACATCATCCACAGTACTGCCAGATAGAAGGCTTGTGCACATGATGTGTGACCACACAACATGGGCATCTCTTCAGCTTGTGAAGCTAAGTGCCACTGCCAACTGACAGCTTCAAGATGGCCCCAAAGAAAGGTGCTACCAAGAAGTGGCCAGTGATAAGAAAAAGCTTACCACCACTGGTATGTCGATCCAGACCTTTTTCGGGCAGTGTCTTGTGCCTGCCACACCGGTCTCTAGGGAGCAAGTTGGGAGCAGTACTCAAGCATCAACGGTCCAAACTAGGCCCAAGTCCATGTCTGTTGCAGAGGCAGCCCCTGTAATCACGGCAAAGCCAACAAGTAGTGATGTTAAATTGGAGTTATCTCTTTCGCAAAGTAGTACCCAATCGTTACTCAAATTCAGCTAAGAGGACAACAACAGCCCCAGCCAGCAATAGTAGTTCCTCCTGAAGGAGGACCACTTCAGGAAATTAAGCTTCATGCTGTGGAAGTAGAAGAAGCCCCTCTTTCGGAAGACCCATTGTCTTCCAAATCTTCAGCAAGAAATGGAAGGGCACTCCACCATCTTCTTCAAGCCCCCCCTTCTGATGATCAAGACTCCAATCGGATCCCGCCTTAGTCTGAGACATGCCAGGAGAGGCTAGGGAAAAGGAAGGTTCCTGAAAGCCTTAGAGTTATGGATGAAGAAGAGAAGGATGATGATCACAACAGTCATCATGGATGTTAGCCCAGCCCCAGAGGAGACTGATGTAACCACATCTCAACCTGCTCTGAGGGATGTTGCGGATATACCATCATTGCCAGCTTCCATATTTGCATGGCCTCTGCGACTTCCATCCACAGTCCCCTCAGTGGAAGTAGTCACTGCAGAGAGGCTAATGTCAAAACACCCTCATACCGCCACTTTTTCGGACATTGGCAGTGGCACCAGTTTCAGAAAGTGAAATTCCCCAGTTTGGGACTTCTTTACAGTTAGCAAGCAGGAGGCGAATATTGCCATATGCTCCATTTGCAATGCAAGTGTTAGTCAGGGTAAGCTAGTTACAAGCTATTTTACCAGAGGCCAAACAACAAATTTGAGAAACACCATGCAATCCGCTGGGAGACGCACCTTAGCAAAAATACTGCAAGTGCTCCGATCACAGTGGAAGGTGAAGGTGAAGAAGATGGTGGCATTTTCGTTGCACAAATGAGCTCTTTCCCCACCAATGGCACAAGACTCAGAGTCAGTTTGAGACACCAAGGCAAGAGCATACAGTGACTTCCCCACTGAGATGCACATTGAGTCTACCACCTTCTTCTCTCAAGAAGGCACCTGCGTCACTGGCACCAGAAAAGAAAAAAATCCAGGCTACTATTCCTGGCATGTTTAGGCAGGAGAGGCAGTACGATCGCAACCACCCATTGGCACGTTTGTACAACAGGAAGCAGGTTAAAATGTTTGCCCTGGAGCTCCTCCCTCTCTCTTTTGTGAAAGGAGTGAGTTTTCTAAAGTTTGTGGCAGCCATCTGCCCAAAATGGAAGGTTCCCAGCCTGATCTATTTTGCCAGACTTGCTGTTCTAGTGCCACATCATGATGTGCTGCAATTGGTTGGACATGCTTTGCAGCAGAGTGGTGATCACACTATCCACCTGACAACAGACATGTGGACCAGTTGCCAGGCCACTTATTACATGTGCATCACTGCACACTGGATCTCTTTTGTGGGGGTTAGAGAATTGATATCTGCAGGTGTTGACACTGCTGAAATTTATTGTAGTGCTCGGAAGCATGCAACAGTGACCATGTTTGCCATGTAGAAATCCCATACAAACATCTTGGCTGACTTTAACAACAATGTCTCTGAATGGCTGTGACCCAGAGGGCTTAACATCGGATTTGTTGCCACGGACAATGGCAGTAATATAGTTACGGCCATGTCAGATGGTGGCTATTTCACGGTCCTGTATTTGGTGCACTGCATTAACATCATTGTACAGAACTTTCTCAAAAAAGAATACAAAGTCAGAAACTTACTGTCCACCCGCAGAAGAATCTGCACTCATTTCAGCCTTTCTTTTAGAGCCCAGAAGCAGTTGAGGATCATTTAGCGTGATATTAGAATGCCAGATAAAGCACTCGTACAGGAGGTGCCAACACATTGGAACTTGACTCATCACATGTTGCAACGTCTGATTGAGCAGTACAGACCAACCAATGAATATGTCATGCAAAGTGGGGATGCAACTGTGAAAGGCATGATCATTGAGATGGACCAATGGGGCCTAGTCAAATGCCTGACAGAGATGCTGCATCCTTTTGAGTCTTTCACATGGGAAGTCAGCAAGGAGGACAGTACCAAGGACCAAGCTGTAACGTTGCTGCACATGCTACAGGGACAGCTAAATGAGATGTCTGAAATGTTCGCAGGAATGGATGAAAATAAGATGCTCATGAGTTGGTGGAGAGCTTAATCCTTCTCTTGGCTGTTAATACAAGGCTGCAAAGAAACAGTGTATCATTCAAACATTGCCACAATTTTTGATCCACAGTAAAATAAATTACTGGCCACGTCCTTTTTCTGACGAAGATGTTTCAAACTACAAGCTGTGGATTACTGAGGAAGCCAGCTACCTAGAAAAAGAACATCTGGGAATTAGAGGCCCACTCCTAGGCAGAAGTTCTGGTGTGCAGCCTTCAGCTTCCATAAAGCCTGAGGGCAGTGGTGTTGCTTCACAGCAGCCAAAACCAATAACAAGAACACCAGCAACAACAACAACAACAGTAACAGGAGCATTAACACCATAATCTGTATTTGATTGGTTTCTAAAGGCAGGGCTTAAGTTCGGTACAGAGGTAAAGGCAAAAGAGGTCGAGCAAGTTGTAGTACTAATGACTATTGAGAGGATGGTCCAGGCCTATCTGGATGACCCAACAGAGGTCTTTCTGGATCAAAACCCATTGGTGTGTTGGTGTGGGAAGAGGCGCCAATGGTCAGTGCTCAGCAGGCTGGCAATAAAGTGTGTGTCTTCTCCGGTAGCCAGGGTGTTTGCTAAGTGTGTGCTCAGTGCAGCTGGTACAGTTGTCACAGTGAAAAGGACTATTGTCTCACCCCAAAACATGAAGAGATTAGTAATGATCAAAAGGAATCAGCACTTTTTAACACTGAATTACACCATACTTGAAGTACGACAGGAGGAGGATGAAGGTGATTGGTCAGACTCAGGTAGTATGTAAGCTGGCCAATATCTGGGTGAACCATCTGAGTTTGTGGACAAACTATACTTTCATAACTTCTGAGTAGGCCTGGACCCCCATAGAACTTTCTATTGCCTAACTGCTTTGGCAAAAAAAGGATATAGCTTAGTAAACATTACATTATTGTGTTTGTATGTGTCCGACTAACTAATGCAGCCCCATCATTTTAGACAAATGTATGGTCAGAATGGAGTTGGACCAGTGTGCAGTGAAGAAGCCTCCCCCATTCCCTTCAAGTACATTGGAGATACAATGCATGTCTCCATCCGGTGCCTATTATTTGTTTCATTCCCTAGCAGGACTGCCTCAGAATATTTGATTTACAAGACTGGCCAATGTGTGTTGTGTGAATCAAAGAGGCTCAGCAATGTACCACTGTGCTTGAAATGGAACAGGTAAGTAATGCACCAATGAGCGATATATGAGTGAGTGTTTGTAAGTGTTGAGATGATCCATGTGGTGACAGACAGTGGGGGTGGGTGTTCAACTATAATTTGTAAGCTTGATTGTTTTTGTGATGGTTAACAATGTTTGTGGCCTAATGGGTGATCATTTTTTTCCTGAAGGTGATTTTTCCTTCCCCTTTGAGATTTGTTTGCTGGGTCCACACTGCTTTGTTTTCTGGTTCACACTCCTCAAAGACCCGATCAGTCAGTTTAGCTAACAAACACAAATCTAGTCTCCACAAAAAAATTACCCAATGTTTTGCTTGTTGTTCATCAACAACATTGCACTACAGGTCGATCTCTCTCATTTGGGTTGTGAGTCGGAAAGGAGTTGGACATATTCGTTACTCAGAGTTAGAAGGATGATGGAAGGACTCAGGGTGTGACTACCTCAACAACTGCCAGAAGAAGGAAGATATAAACTTCACAGAAACCAACGTGGGGATGACTCTAAGAGGCCTACTCAACTGTGTGGACTGGTGAGAGGAGCATTGATTACTTGATTTGGGAAATGTAATGCTGCTGGCTGGCTGGCTCAAATTTGAAACTATATGGTTGGGTCGGGGCCTCTTTTTGTAAGAAACTGGACACAGACATATGCACGCGCTAGGCTAAATGTTATAATGATGATCATGACAGTTGCAAGTTTGATCAGCCCGATACATGCAGCCACTTGTCTGTGATTGTTGGTTGTTGTAATTGCTCCCACTTCATTTATCACACAAGAGTCATAAAATGATTGTATGAGCTATGGTCTTGCTCTGCCTCTGAGTCTTCTTGGTACACTCCCCACGAAGCTCACCTTCTGTCCTTCTGCTTGACTCTTCAATATCATTATGTTTTTCCAATCCACAGACCTTCTCTTCACCTGCACAAAAGGAAAAAGCACCATAACACTACCTTACCGGACCGCTTCGGACAGGCAACCAGGATTGACCGACAATCCAAGAAGAATGCAGATGCACCGCCCAATTCGGCAATACAGTTTCATTTTTCTTTTAAGAATCATTATTTAGAACTGTTTGGGTTTGCTTCACTCCTCCATATTTTTTATTTACTATTTTTCAAACCTAGGAGGCAGAACATTTAGGTATGTTATAATATATTAACTTGGGTCTCTGCTCTGAAGTACGGACTGTTTTCAAGGGATTTAACTTAACTGTGGGATACTCATTCCTTCATTTCCTTCCACAACAGATTGATGATGGTTGGGTGTTCATCACCCACATGAATATTGTCTTTGTGTAGTGTTTGTTACCTTTACCCAAATCCCTTTTCCCCTCCATCCATCAAACCCCTAACCCTCTTACACCAGGCTTTGTGATTTAATGAGGGGTGACTTAGTTTACAGCCCACACTGGCCCCATTTACCCACCCACGCATAAAAAGTTATCAATATTTTAGATATAGAAGAGCATCATTAGTCAGCATCATCAATCAGGCATTGTGTTTCATAAACGCTTTACCTTGTCCGCTCCAGACTTAGAGTCCACTTCATGATTTCAGTATTTAATAACTTTAGTTTTAATTAAAATACTAGCTCACCATTGCTCTGAAGAATTCACTATTGCTATTTGTTGTTATATTTTCACTATCAGATATTCTTTGTTGTGTAGTAGTCTAGTGTCAATTGTTTGTAAAGCTATGATATATTAATATATACCCCACTAACATAGTGCTTTTATTTCAATTTAGTTGCCTGCGATGAATAATCCTGCCGATTAATGCTACAGTTGGAGTTCATCGAGTTGGGAATGGGACCTTGCTTCGGCTTCCTTCACTATTAGTGCTCAAACTTGCTAATAGTACCACCACTCCAAGATGGCACCATGAGATACCATTCAGCCCTCCCTTCATCTATTCAGGTAAGAGAACTTTGGAGCGTTGTTGTAGGCAACATAAGCAATGGCAACTTCACCCCCTTAGTCGTCAATATAGTTGCAGACTGCAGAGACTAAGAGAGTAGTAGGACAAGGGTCCCGCATTACTAATTGTTATACACCATAAGCAGATTTTAAAACATGCTGCACTATAAGGCGGCAGTGCAAAGTAAAATACCCCAAAAAAGATTTGAGGCATAAATAAAGTAAAATAAATATTTATTACCCTCTTTAACAATATGAAAAAACCTACCCCTTCCACCCACAACTCGCCCACCCCTCTCCCCAAATAAATGTTTCTGTTCCCAACCAATTTCCAAAATGTCCAACAAAAAAAAACTAAATCCCAAACTTTCCCGGTTCCAACTCCCATCATTCCCACCCTCTCCACCCACAACAAGTCCCACCCACCAAAACAAATGTTACAAAAGAGGGTAAAGATGAGGGCACTAGACACAACAGGCCAGAAGCGTTCTGAGGTGCCCCATAATCTTTACCTGCCTGGCTTCAATGCACGTCAGCCTCAGATGGACGTGGCTTTGGAAGGTGCGGTCTTAAATTGAGGGGGGCAACAGTGATGGAACAACGGTGGGTGGCTGCCAGTGGACTGCGGTGCTGGTGTTGTTGCTAAGAGGTTGGAGGCAATGGCGGCTTGCTGGGGCCCTGGGCATTTTCCTCCTCCTCTTCCTGAGCCACCAGTCACTGGTACTCTGACTGTATGGCCTCCAGCTTTTGCTGCCGCAGCTGGGCTGCTACAGCCTGCTGAGATGGATGACCAGCATGAGTAGCTATATCAAGAAAGAAAAAAAGACAAATTGTAAACAATGCTCTGTGCAAAACACTTGTTTAAAATTATGCAGTGCCACAGTAGCAGTATATTGCTGGTGCCCTAGGGCCATTCGATTTGGTGTGATTAGAGTCGCAGCTATTACCCACACATGTCTCACATAAACCTAAAGGTAATGGCAAATGCACTAACTGTCTGAAAGGAATTAAGACAGAATAAACAGCACACCAGTTTAAAAGACGGTTATTTCTTTTTTTTGAAGGATTTCCTAGTAGAAAATAAACAGTCACTTTGAGTGAAAAAATGGAAATAACTTACCTCTCATTAATAAGTAAGGCATTATGCACTATGGATTCAAGTATTCTCTCTCTTGGTGTGTCATATTAATGGAGGCATGCTAGCTGGCACCCTAAACGTACTCGTTAGTAGTACTTTGCTACTCTCTGCAGTCTGCTGCTGGGGCAGCTGTAAAAGAGAATTATCTTATTCCAATGGCCCTGCTCTTCTCCAAAATGCCTTTCCATTTTACCCTGATTACAAGGCAGCTGAATAATAGTGAATGATACACGTCACATAGAAAATCATGTGGACATCCTGTCTGCCGTAAGTAGACGGTGAGAAAAGCGATGCACTGCAGTACAGGGAAAAGCTTAAGGAATGGGATATAGATTGTATTTGGCATATTCATCACAGACTATCACATCTGCAAAGGTCAAGGCACTTACTTAGTTCCACTTTACTCCCTGGCCTCACCCTCCACCACTCTTTATTATTATTTTTTCCAACACATGCATTTGTTTGGCAGTAAGGAAAGGAACCTTAACTTACTCCACTGCAGGGTAAGTTAGAGGGATTAGGCTGGGTAAATAGACGTTTTTCTACAGATTAGTGGGATGTCACTGATCATCATCATGTGCCTAAGCTTTTGGGTAGGGAGTCAATGTGGTTGACAAATGTTGAAAGGGAAAAATTTGAACAGGCGTAAATCCGTTATGGAAGCCACGATGAAATATGTCACTTGGCCCACAAAATGTGGCACGTGCCAAGAATAGGTTTTTCAAATTTTTGGGAAGGCTGGGACAGAACTTAGGAAAGAATAAAGGAGAGAAGTACTACGAAGTGACTGAGTGGGCACTGGGAGGGAAGGGAAATACACATTGTTTTCACTTTGCCATGTATTGACAACTTTGTAAATGCCACATTAACTGAAGCAGACGCACATTGCACAGCCAACACTGCAGTGCCAAATTGAACCATGCAACAGTTAGGTCATTATGGGTAGTACTGGTGAAATGCCATGGCTAGAGAGGGAGGTGATGATTGATGATGGTTGGGATACATAATATCTGCCTTGCTTCAAAAATACTGTGAATCAACTGAGTAGACAGAAATACCACCCCAACCCTTTGAATCAAAGCTTGGTAAAACCATTCCAAACAAGTGAAGTAGGTGAGCATGCCCCTGTCCAGAAGCACTCCCTTGTTTCTTCATCCAAGTTAATATCCAGTCATCATTTAATTGTTCTAGTATTCTTCACCCTTGGCTTTGGTAGACACCATTTTAGCTTTACATTCTCTCAACCAGTCTTTCTCCATTGAAAACCACCCATTCATATATATGCATCCATCCAAACATGGCTCTCAACAAACCTTTCATCAACATCCATTTACTCACCCATGCATCCTTTCACCCATTCATCCATCCTGCTTTAACCCACCCGAGCATTTCTTTCACTCACCCAGGCAGGCATCCTTTCACTGATACCCTTTCACCCACCCAGGCAGGCATCGTTTCACCCATATACCCTTTCATCCATCTTTCACCCACCCATGCAACCTATCACCCACCTATATGCATCCTGTCACCCACATATCTTTTCACTCATATTACATTTCACCCAACTTTTCTCCTTGCATCCTTTTTTCCCTTTTCCATCAACCCATCGCTGTTAAAGTTCATTATGAACTTTTGTCTGCTCAGTTGCAGATATAAGAGGCCATTAACTACTCAACTACCGCTGTATCTGCTAAAGTGGGGTGTTCACGAGGCAATGCCCTTGCAGTGAGTATATTACTAATTGTCAATAAGCAAGCAATGTGACTTACCACCGCCCGCCCCCAACGCCGCTCGTACATCCACTCCACTGGTGCTCTCGCTGCCGGCCGGGCGGTCTGTGTGGTTAAATTATTTTTTACACATTTCAGATGCCAAATATGCCTCCCCAATGAACTTCTTTTTTAGCAAAATACAACCACAATACATCACTACAGTTTGGTTACAGTATCTTCTATCAAAATATCACATTGGGCATTTTGTTGGTTGGCAATGTTTGAAAAGCCATGTAGTCAAGCCACCGAAAAAAAAATTGTAATGGAGGGGCAGAGCTATGATGAATCTGAGTCATTGAAGTGCAATGAAGGAGTGGAATAATTGGTAAATGAAGGACATTTGGTCTTGGTTGGCAAATACAACGGGGCTGTCCTCATACTTCCAGCCATGCTGCACTGTCATCAACTGCTAGTATACACAACATTGGTGGGTCCACCATGACCATGGCCACTCTCTCGTATTACTGTTTGAGCATGAGCAAGAAAAAGAAACATTTGTAGAATACCTTACTTGGGCATGTAATCTTTACAGTAGATTACCTGACCTAAAATGGGTTCTCTGAGATTTACAGTACCAGTTCACAAGACATATAAGGGTAGAGGGAAAGCTTACTGACAAAGCAGAAGAAAGGAAGCTACAGACAGGCTAGTACAGACAGTTTGAAGTCAAGTACGGAAACTTGAAATATAGAAAATAAGTAAAAAGGATAATGCTGGGATTTAGGAAACAGACAGAATGAAGAGGAGTTGGAAAAAAATTAGGAGACAGGCACAGTGAAAAAAAATAAAAAAAAATCTGAATTTGGTGCAGTAAAAGTTAGGGAAATAATAATATTAATAGGAGGACTTACTGGGCCAGCAGGGGCATCTACCTTGGCATTTGTGGAGGCACCTGTGGCTCCCTCACCCACCTGTGTGGCTCCAGGCCCAGCCCTCTTCTTGCCCCTGGATGCTGATGTAAGAAATAAAGAAAAGAAAAGAAAAAAAGATTAGTGGTACAGTCAATAATCTCCCCAAAAATATTATGACAGGGAAAGGCAAACGCAATAACATTAAACTTTTCTAAATCAGATCGCCTATAGTACTAATATTGTAGATCTATTCGTAATTTCCTAAACCTAACCCTATTCACAAATTTACTAAACTACATTTTGGAACTACTAATACATTGCAACAAATGATCTTTGCTTCTCAACGCATTCTAAACCTCTCAATCCCCTTTGACAGGCCAACTCAGTCTACATTTTTTTCAATGCATAGATGCATGCATACTACACATCACTGGGATAGTGCTTGGGACTGTACGAGATGTGAGAGAATACTAACTCACTAATACAAATAACTTCCACTATCTTAGTGACAGGACCGAGGAGTCTCTGCATGACTTCTTAAATAATCAGCCCAAACCAGCAAACAGAGACAGGCTTACATCTTGAGATACAATATACATGATTTGCCATTGGTGGGATCGGATGTCTATCAAGGCCCTGGCATATTGCGCTTGGTTACATTGCCCCATTTGTTTTGCAGTTAGGTTTTGGTGATAGGGCCATTAAGTTGTCCTTTTGTTAGATGGCAGATGGAACGAGTAACCTGAGACCCTATATTTATTCTTTAATATATTTACATTGCTGACAACATTTTATTTGCTCTTTTAAGACTTTTTTGTTTAAGAAGTGCACAGTGCTGTTTGCTAATCGCCATCGCTTGTTCATTTGTTCCATTTTGCAGTCGCGATCCTAAGATGGTTTCGCTTTTTTGGTTCACAAATTAAAGATGTCTATTCATACAGGCATTCTTAAAGTTACAAGACAAATGCTGTCTCTTTGTCAAACGTAGCTACTATCCAGTGTTTTGCTCTGTATGCCTTGTAAGTTCACTACTTATGAAGCAAGCTTCATCCTCTGAGGGCTTTAGCAGGGAGACAGAAGATATAGACTGTGCAGGGGGTAAGGCAGCCCTGCAGAGGATGGAGCAGGGGATGGGATGCCAGTGAGAGGGGAGGGTGCAGGGGAGAGGATGCAGAGTGGAGAGGAAAAGAGAGAGAGAGGGCAGGGGGCGAGGCAGCGTAGGATGTAGGGGAAGAGGCAGCAGGGAAAGGATGTTGATGGGGAGGACACAAGGAAAAGAAGGAGGTGAAGAGGATTTAAGGGTGGTGTGGCGGTGAGAAGATGTAGAGGCTAGAGGTAGAAGGGACGCAGGGGGAGAGGTAAGAGTGGAGAGGCAGCGAGGAGAGGGGCAGAGTTGGATAGGATGAATTGAGAGTGGGAGCAGTGGGGAGACAGGGCATGGGAAGAGGTAGCCGGGAGAGGATGCAAAGAGAGAGAGGTGGAAAGAAAGTATGGGAAGAGGCAGCAGGGGAGCTGCAGGGGTGGGAAGGATACAGGGAGAGAGGCAGAGATGGACAGGTGCAGCTCACGGGATGGCTGTGACTGACCAAATACAGCAAATTATAGAGTCTTGTGTATTTTATAACTTTAAGAAACAATGTACATTTATATACCATTCTTACTGTTTAGGTCCCTCTACCTCAACTCTCTGACTCATCCCAAACCTCATTGTACTACTGTGATTTCCAAATTAACCATCCTACTACTATGATCTCCAAAATAACCCTTTCTAGACTCTTCCCTCCTATATCCCTCCTTGATACACCCCAAACCTCATTTTACTAACAGGATCTCCCAAACAACCCTTTCTAAATTCTTCCCTCATGTATCCATCCTTCGACTCATCTGGGACCTTGTTTTACTACTGGGACCGCCCTAATTAATCATTTCTAGAGACTCTTCCCTCCTCCATCTCTCCTTTACTCATCCCAAACCTATACCAACTACTATAATCTCCCAATAAGCACTTTCTAGACTCTTCCTCTTGTATCCCTCCATTACCCTTTTCAATCCAACCAATAGACTTGCATGTCTGCCACCACTCAAATTAACTCATATTTCCTTATACTAATTCTCCACTAATACTTTTTGGCTTTGGAGTAGTGTGCTACTTGCCGAAAAGCTCTTTGATGCCTCACCAGGGTTAGTGAGCTCTATATAAATGCAATTACAATTACAATACAAACGAGCACCAACGAGTGGGATTAGGTAGTGCCGAGCAACTGGCTAGATGATGGTCACATAATATTTGTAACATAAACTTAACTTACCTCCGAGTGTGAGCAGCATCGTTGCTATTTGGGAAAAAAATAGTAGAATAGAACACAACAAATATATAATTATTACTTACCAAGCCCAGCAACCTCAATGCCCAGCAGGTCGAGCAGGTCCTGTTCTTGGTCCAGAATGTCAGCCCACCGGTGTGTCCGCTGTTGTTGGGTATACCGGACCCCAGAGCTGTGGTGCACACCCCGGTGCACCCTCTCCTAGTGCTGCTGATGCTCCCAGAGGCCATACCCACTGCCAAGGTTGCTACCAGGGTGGAGGGCAGGAGTTCCTGTACATAAAAAAACTAGCACCGTCACCTCCACCTCTGAAAAATTGGAACAGGGCTGCACCTCTTCATGGCACCGCTGATTGCAAGGTAGGAGGCTGGTGGTGCGGCTCCCCCGCTCTGCCATGGTGCTGGATGAGGGGATAGAAACAGGAAAAGAAGGAAGGAAAAAAATGAGGAAGTAAATTGAAAAATGAAAAAAGTGCAAAAGTCACGAAACACCCCCAAAAATTACAAAAAAGTAAAATACACACACACAAAAACACACACTAATATAATAAATAAAAATGAGGGTTAGATAGGGGGAGTATTAAAGAGATTAAAGAAAGATTGAAAAAATAGGCCCAGCACCATACACAGAGCAAAAAAAAAGATGGTCGCACCCATGCAAACCGGGTGGTGCCATTTGCGCATGATTCTCGGTCCGTGAGCACTCTTTGCATTGAAGAAAGCGTAGTACACCACGCAAAAGTGTGTGGTGAGTAGCTCCCTCTGCTCGTGGAACTCTGTGTAGGCTGGCGGACCTTTTGGGACACTTTGAGGAGTTCCGCGTAGTGCAACTCTGCAAACTCCACCAAGGCCTATTCTGCACCAATCTCACTGCCCTCTCAAAGCAACCAATAGTCTGGCACCTTGATCTACATGGGGCACTATCTACCAGCCGAGTCCGGAATTATTTTTGTTTATGACCATGCACTGACAGAAGAAAGTGTTTTATACTCAAGACAGCAGCCAGTTCGGCAAGAGGTGTATGACTATATTTTTAAATGCAACACCTAAATTTGACTGTGACAAGCAGAGTCTGATTGAGAAGGCGGGCATTCGTGCATTGGGCGATGGGCCGGTGCCTCAGAGCCACTTTATAGCTTGTTTTTAGGGCCTGTGTAAACTGGCCCAAAATACTTTTTTCTTCCCCATTTTCCGCCAGGCCACTTTGATGTGGCACCATGTATCTTGGTCACTCCCCTGCCATGTTATTAGTTGAGGCTGGGGGCCAGGTGTTGCTCTGGCCTTTAGGACATTCTCACCTCTGCACCCTGCCTCCTGTGGTCTGCCCAGTCAGAAGCAGTGCCCATCACTTTTAGGCCAAGGTGGGTTTGGGGAGAGTGGGCGTATGCAGGGGCCTCACAGAGGGGCAGGTGATTTTGTGCCATTGGGTCATTCTTATCTAAGCCCCCCCTGGATCACCAACGGTGTGTTTTTTTCATTCCTCCCCTGCCAGGTCATTGCCCTGAGGCTATAGTGGGCTGGGGAGGGGGGTGAGTAAGAGAAGTAGCCTCCTATCGGCCAGTTGTTGTCACCTCAGCCCCAGTGTCTTTTAGGCCTTGTTTCGGGGGTGGGGAGAAGAGGGTTGTATAAAATTGTATGAAGCACTATGGTCAGAGCTGGAGATGTTGCAACTAGGTTCGAGTCCCTGTGTTGGTTCAGAGTCCTGTGATTCTGGGCAAATCCCTTAATCTCCATACCAAAAATAAAAATGAATTTGATCAACTGAAATGTAACTGGTGCTCATCTACATTTGGCCCAAGTTCACACTAGATAAAACTACAAAAGAAAACAGCCAGATTCCAATGAAACTAACCAGATGGTGATACATGAAAGGGACAATCAGGGAAATGTGGCCACTTTTTTGAGAGTGCTGGGTGTAATTGTGTAATTGTGATGCCAATCTGATCTTTGTGACAAGTGGCAAGTAAATAAGTGGGACAAGCTGCACACTCTCCACAGTGAACTTACTGTTAGCACACTTGCTGCATAAATGCAGCTCCTCATACAGTGCATTCTCTGGTCAGGGCCAAAGGGTCCTGCATGGATAATGTGTTTAAAAACTGAAAGAAAAGAAAGTTAGGTAAAATAAAATATATATAGATTTAAACTTACCTTACCAGGTTTTCCTGCAAGTTGGTGAGATGAGGCCAAGGTTGGTGTGCTGTCTGTCATTGCAAAGGGGTGTCAGAAGATGATTCCCAGGCAGAGTTCACAGAGGAGCCGAAAGTGAAAGCTCTACTCTGCGAATCCAGCTGAAATGCTACAAAAGAGAATACACTGACAGAAGCATGTGCAGTGTATTCTGTTTAGAGCATGCTGCCTGCGACACAATGTCACCGGGTCATGAGTTGAGTCTGATTCTGTGACGACACATCATAGTAGTTAAAACGCATTTGTGTTTTTTACAAAATGCAGTATTACTACAGTAATCACAGCACAATATAATGTAGAAAGTCGCTTAGGTTGTAAAAAAAAAAATTAATAAATAACCCCTCCTTTTCCCACATCATCACCGAGATGGGTGGGTCAATTATGCTTGATGACTCCACCCCATCCTGTGACTCAGGAAAGGGCAGATCGTCATGATTTCAGATTAAGTTTTAAGCAGCCTTGGGAGGCACAGAGCTAATGCTGTACCCACCCAGGACTGCTTTAGAACATGACACTGACTTGTGTCATTAGTGGGAGGTCTCCAAGAACCCTCCAAGCATTGTATTGCAGGGCTGACACCATGCCCACCCATATTTTGTTTAGCCTATTTAGCAATTATGTGACACATACGTGCTAGCGCATGTGTCACAAGAAACCTGCCTCCCTTTCTGCCCTCTCTGATGCCCTTGTCTGAGTGCCATCTATCACTATCCGGCAGGCATCAGAGAAGGAGTCGGATCGCTTCCGCATTTCTTTTAGAATGCTAAATAACATTGCCACTGGTGTTACTTAGCATTCTAAAAGAAGTGTGGATGCCGGTAATTGCAATTTGCAATTACCATCATGGTAATTGCAAATATCAATTACAACTTGATCCAAGCTTTGCATGCAAATTGGGGGGGGTGGGGCTCCAGCATCCTAGCAAAGATACCGCTGCTGACAACCACTATTCTTGTCACGGTGAACCACAAAAGTCACTAATTTAACCTATGCTTATCCCTCTAGTAGCTTGGCTCAGAAGCAGTCAGGCTAAACTTAACGACAATGTGAAAAATATTTTTGCAGTACTCAAATAGCAATAAAATGAAAACACAACTCAAGAAAAAAATTCTAAGCCACTTATTTTCACAGCACACAAACAGCAACAAAATGAAAACCCAACATGACACCAAAACCAAATAAATCCAATCAGTAAAAGGGAGTTATGCCATTGTTAAAGTTTTTAGTACAGAATTGTGCCTAAAAGATCAAAGCGCCAATCGTGGGCATTTGGTTGCATGGGACTGGGGCAAAATCAAAAGTTACGGCAGAGCACTATGGAACAGAGGAAGGATACCAGAGGTGTATTGGGCCTGGTCTCAGCTCACCTTCAGACTTGGAAGAAATTTGGAAAAAAAGTTTGTGAGAAGGCTTCAGCGGGGCAAGTCAGCAGACGGTGCCCGAGGAGGAGGCGTTAGGACAGAGTCGCGGTGAAGATTTTTACCTTTAGAATATGTTACTATTTTGAAGTCAGGTAGATCGGTGCTGCACCTTTGGCGGATGGGCTAGCAGGTTGGTCCCAGTATTCTGTAGGTTCTCAGGGCATGTTTTGGTGAAAGATTTTCATATTCTCAACTTTTTAGGGTTAGGCAGGAGAAGAACCTCTAACATCAATTCCAAGGGTCCAGGACCTGGGGGCACCACTTGGGGGGTTAGGACTCACTTCAGCAGAGGCCAGGTGCAGGGTTCAAGGTTTCTGAAGCTTGTTCCTTTAGCTCACACAGGAGGCCAGCCCTTGGAGTCACTTCTCTTGGTCCTGGGTTCAAGAAGATGGTCCAGTTCTCCTTCAAGCAGCAAGGCAGGCCTTCAAGCAGAATGGCAGTCCTCTGGTAGCAGAAGGGCATTCCTCTGGGAGTCCAGCAAGCCTATCGGAAGCTCTTCATAGGTCGTTACTGTATACTGAAGTGGTGTTCTGAGGGTCCAGTATTTACACCTGGCACCAGCCTTTGAAGTTTGGGTGACATCCTAGGCTACTCCCACATCTGGTTTTGAAAAATTCTTCCATCTCCTGTCAAGGATCCGAGAATTCTGGGATGACAACAGAGTAGTGTCAGGTTCCTTTCTGTGAGCAAATTACAATTCAATTGAGTCCAAACATGAACTTTCTACATGCTCCCAATCGAAGTAAGTACATATTAAATGTAATAAGGTAACACAATGTTATCCAAGGGGAAAGACAGGCCATGCAGGAGTTGTTCACTACCAGGGCATGTGAAATTAAACCCACATTTCCTACCGTCTAAATACAATGCTCGCTGCCCCAGGGGCCTTAAGGGCCTACCCTAGCGGTGACTTATATGTGTTAAAAAGGAATGTTGAGGCCTCATAAAATGTTTATATTGCCTGGTCAAATTGGCAGTTTAAAACTGTACCACAGGCTACAATAGCAGGCCTGAGGTATGTTTTAAAGTGCTACTTCAGCAGGTGACACAATGAGAGCTGCAGGCCCACTAGTAGCATTTAATTTACCAGCCATGTGTAATTGCAGTACCACTTTACAAGGGTGTTAAAATTATTTAAATGTGCCAATCAGGTGTAGTCCAATTTTACTATGTTTAAGGGACTGTACACAAGCACTTTAGCATTGGTTAGCAGTGGTGAAGTGCACAGAGTCCTAATGCCAACAAAAATAAATCTAGAAAAAAGGAGGTGTGAAAGGAAAAAGTTTGGGGAAAAACCACACCAAGGATGTCAGATCTAACAGTTTTGTATATTTACTAACATTTCACGCAATAAAGCACAACAAGTGAAGTTGCTGTGTTGTGTTGCACGGAAGAGAGAGAGTAGAGCAGCACCATATTTTTGAAGATATGGTGAATTCCTGCTTTCTCCCAGTGTCTGTGCACTTGTGTCTGCCTAATGCCAACTCAGGCACCCTTTCATCAAGGCACAAGAATGCCTACATTCTGGCAGCACAGTGCAGTAAGGGATGCCTTCCTGAAAATAAACCACCCTTTGAGACTATTTCCTCTTTGTATGTGTGCTGTGCAATGCAGCACACATGCAAAGAAAAAATAATGAAGATATATTTCTCCTCATTACACCAGCCTCAGATTTACAAGTCTTTGTAAAAAAGTGTTTGTGTTAAAATACATGGGTGGATGCATGGGCACGCCCATTCACCACCCATGTAATGCCTGCCTAATGCAAGGTAATGCAAGTCAATGCTATGCACTGCATTGCTATTTTTATAAAGCCGTGCAAATCAGGATTTACGTGACTTTGTAAAACCCACAATAGACTTTGCTTCGGGGTTGTGCTAAATAAATGACACAACCAAGACACAAAATATTAATACAGCTGAGCCTGTATTTGCAAGCAACACATTGCATCTATGGCATGTTTCATGTTCTACATTTTTCATTCCTAGATACTGCATCACTAATGAAAATTGAGCATACTCACATTCATTTCAGTTTCACTTTGAAGGGATAGTAAAAAACAAAATCATTCCTTGAAATATGCCTATGTGTTACACAATTACAACTTTACAGATACTTAAACCTAGCTTTAGAACTTGACTTGTGAATTTTTATTTCTTTAGGCTTGTGGAATTATTATGCTTACCAATGCAGCTATAAAGAATCTGGCATACCTATTGATCCAGCAGGGTAACAATGGTTTCTCCACCAAAGCAGCAAGATCCGTGTTGGGAGAAGCCAATTTAGGAAGAAAACCTATGATCAAAAATCCACAAATGGCCATTTTGGATTACATATGGTCACCACAAATTGATGGTTCTTTGTAAGTACCCGCATCTATGTTTTCCAAAGCATGCTGGTGTTCTTTCCCCCTGCTACTGTGCCACTGTGTAGTTATAGCAAGGACCTAGTTACCGTAGGAAATTGATTTTTTGTTTTGCTAATAATAATCTTCACAGAACTTTAAAAGAAAAAGTCCATCCACCTCATTTACTTCCTGGAAAGTTTTGAGGAGATCTGCCAAGTGAGAGCCGAAAAAAAAGGAGGGGTCTCAAAACACAATTTCCCCATGTAATGTCCATCCATATGCATTTTTGAACAGAGCTACAGCCAAAACAGCAAAACGGAATTACACCAATATATGGCAGAAAGCTAGATCTTTACCCAGAAAGTGGTTTTTTTCTGATTTGGAGTAAATTCACTAGTAGTTTTTGAGAAATGAAGATTCAACATTTATAGCTATCTGGATGGTTGAGTACACCGGAGTCCCACAGGAGACCTTAAATTCAAATAATATAGCAATCTGATTGGCCAAGGAGGTTTTCTTTCTGGTCACCCACTTTGCGCTTGCAGGAGCGAGAAGTTACTTCCAGTCCTGCGGGATCTTGCACTGTGATTGGCTGCTGCACCAGGAAGAGAAATGTTGTGGGCGCCATTACATGACATGGAGACTTGGTCCCTGTGTACTGAAAGTGAAAAAAGAAAGGGAGCAGGGTAGAGGTTACTCTGGCTAACTGGACATGGTGAGGGGGGTCACAAAGACCCCTGGGCAAAATATGAAAAAAAATGGGTTGCTGCGATTCTGCAGGACTCTTTTGGGAGCCAGTGTGAACCCCCTTCCCTCCCACTAGAGCATTGTGGGATTTATAGAAAAAAGTGGGGTGAGTGTCCCTTGAGGCCCTATGGTCAAGACCATGTCATGTACAGTGGAGGGTAGGCCACCTGTGGGATGTCGTCTGCATTACAGGGTGTGAACATGCTAATTACATGTTACTTCACTCTAAAAAATCTCTAGAAATTCACTGAAAACAAACAAAGGTTAAAGTGAAACTGTAGTTCGGTAAACATGTCTTAACACAATCTTAATTCGACCATGCATGGCAGGAAGTTTTCCTCACGTGAGGGATTGGATAGATTCCCTCATAAATTCACAGAAAAAATAACAAAGGTTAAAGTGATGTTATAGTTAGGTGAAAATGTAGGTTAAACGTAACATTTTAAACAAAAAAAAACACTGAAATTCTCCTGTGATAGTTAAATGAAGTATCTATAACTGGCACATATGCCATGCACTGCCTATGACCTCATATATTGCCTCACATTTTACATCTCTCATGAAATATTCTATGCTATCATTGATAGCAACACTGATGACATGAAAAATGACATCACTCTGCATAGCGAGTGCACAAATTATAATTACTTCATTTAACAAAAACTACGTATTAACTTACATTTTCACCTAACTATAACATCACTTTAACCTTTGTTTTTTTCAGTGTGATATATATATATATATATATATATATATATATATATATATATATATATTTCCAAAGCAACCCTTACTCCTCACAAGAAGAAAGCACGCATTCGAAGACTGCAGGATTAAGGCTTCTTTATTTAATAGGGCCTCCTTCGACCCAGCGCCTGAAGAGACGCGTTTCGGTTGACCCAGCAGCCTTTCTCAATCTGGCCTGTGCCAGTAAAATTCAAATTTTTATAACACTCCCCAATTATAGAAATAGAAGAAATTCATGGACATGGAAAATCAAAAGCAGTAGCTAGTGGGAGTTGTAGTCACTTACAAATATGAACACACATAGTGCATGATATTGAACATATTAAATGTATAATACATCAGTGACCCACTATGCTAAATGTGAATTAATCACAACTAAATTAATGTACATGAATAAAGTCCACCCAGTTCTGTCAGGGACATGTGATATTAAAAATAACACATTAATTCAAAACAATGTTATGCGCAAACCCACTTCAGGTAATTTTAACATAATCAAACATGCTGCATGAATCAAATGAATCATTTTTGGGAGAGACACCAATAACCTGAAATATTACCCTGTGGCATGATATGGCATCTAGTTAGAGTCCGTGAACCTTACTTATGTTCTTAATTGGGAACCAAAGCTCGTCTAACCGATTGGAAAAGTGCGCCCGGGTCGTGTTCAACATAATGGGGCAAAATAACATTGAAATAAGAAACAAACTGAGAGGCTAAAGACACAAAGTGTGTACTCTTAATTTAAATGTCAAACCCAGAGTTGTAACGGATATCAAATAGGGACTGCAAGTCCCATACTGCCCCATAATCATCCGACACAGAATGTGGCCAAACCCCGAAAGTCCATGGGTGTTAATTTTGCATATAAAATACATTATATCCAGTAAAGGATTAATTCATGAGTCCATATTAACGCTGGAAGCAGTCCCATCAAAAACAAAACTGCATATCACGCCCCACGAAGAAAACATGATTTTGCCTCGACGTTCCCAATACCGGCTTCAAGTGATAGCCATGTGCGACATTGCTAGAATTTCAGCCAACACAGATTAATGTCACAAAGTCTCCACATGAAATGCAGCACATAGTTTGAAAGTCTTAGCGCGGGGTCGGAGGAGACCAGATAATAAAAACTGTTAAGCCAAATCATTCCTCACCGCTTCCGCGTACGCATCCATGGTGCCCAGTCACCAAAGGTACGCCGGCCTGCAGAGTGAGGCATTTCTAGTCAGACCGCCACGCTCCAAGATCACTGCCTCCCAATACTGCTGTCATCCTGTAATCCTCATTCCAGCAAATTCTCTGGGGGCTCATCAAGGTAGCACTTACCATGCTGCTCCAAACGGGTTGCGGTTGAAAGTGAAAAGCCCAAAAAACGACTGGTGATGCGAGAGCAGCGTCCACCACCGACGCTGAATGACATCCAAAGCAACCCTTACTCCTCACAAGAAGAAGGCACGCACTCGAAGACTGCAGGATTAAGGCTCCTTTATTTAATAGGGCCTCCTTCGACCCAGCGACTGAAGAGACGCGTTTTGGCTGACCCAGCAGCCTTTCTCAATCTGGCCTGCGCCAGTAAAATTCAAATATTTATAACACTCCCCAATTATGGAAATAGAAGAAAATCATGGACATGGAAAATCGAAAGCAGTAGCTAGTGGGAGTTGTAGTCACTTACAAATATGAACACACATAGTGCATGATATTGAACATATTAAATGTATAATACATATATACACACATATATTCACTGAAAAAAAACACAGGTTTCGGGGACGTTATAGTTAGGCTGACATTTCATTCATACAAAACCAAAGAAATTCAGCTGTTATAGTTAGCTGAGCTAACTATAACTCGCCCCCGCAATGCACTGCTGATGACGTCACATATTACATCACTCATGACATTGTCATTGACATCACTCATGACATCACTAATGACATCATCCACATAATCTCTGATGCACCTACTCACACCCCAATATAACTAACCATACACACACTCCAAATTTCAGACTACCATTTTTGAAACCATTGACACACCAATACCAGTAAGAAAATAACCACTCACTGATTGATAGGTCTACATACACATACACTCACTCACTCATACAGTCACTCATCAATACAGCCACTGACATATCCACTCATACACCCATACAGCCACTCATATACCATCAGTCACCCACAGAGCTACTCACACACCTACTCACTCACCCAAACACTCAATCACACAGCCACTTACTCACACATACAGAAACACACACACTCACTACTCATACAGATACTAACAAATACTTACTCTCTTTTCAGTCACTGAGACAAGCATGCACTCACCGATACAGCCACTTTCACAATCACTCACTCACACATACACACACTTATATACTCCAACACTCATATATACTGCCTTTCAGATATGTAGTTAGTCACCCATATACCACTGAGACATCCATTCACTCTTCAACACAGCCATATGCACACTCACTCACCCACACTGTCCCTCACAGATGCACTCATGAACCTATACACCCAGAGATTCACCCACTCATACATCCATGCAGGGATTCACACACCCTTTCACCCACCCACACAGACACTCAGACACCCATACAGGTGCTCAGATAACTAATCAATAACCCATATAGACACTTGTGTATCTACTCACCAACCCATGCAGCCACTTACACACCAACTGACAAACTGATACACACATTCACACATATTAGTCACTCACCCATACATTCACTAAGACACATTTAATCACTCACTTATACAATCAGTAACATACATACTAAATCATCCATAAAAACACTCATATACCCACTCATTCTTCAATACACCTTGGCGTATATATATAACATTCTTAAACTTTCTAGAAACACTCAGTCTCTGGATGATGTCATCAGTGATGTCATCATTGATGTCATTTGAGATGTCATCAGTGATGTCACTAACCATGCCATGAGTGATGTAATATGTGACATCATCAGCAGTGCATTGCGGGGGCACGAGTTATAGTTCGCTCAGTTAACTATAACGGCTGAATTTCTTTGGTTTTGTATGAGTGAAATGTCAGCCTAACTATAACGCCCCTGAAACCTGTGTTTTTTTCAGTGAATTTCTAAGGTTTTTTAAATACTAATTCCTAACTATAACGTTCCTGAAACCTGTGGTTTTTTCAGTGAATTGCTAAGGTTTTTTGAATGCTAATTCCAAACTATAACATCCCTGAAACCTGTGGTTTTTGTAGTGAATTTCTAAGGTTTTTTTAAACAATTTTATTTATGAAAAGATGTTTGTAGCTATTTTTTTCTATGAATTTCTATGTATTTTTATAAACTTTTAAAATAATTATAATCACTTTTTTAAAATATATATAACATGACTGATTAAACATTTATAGTGTTATTTCTTTGAATCATTTTAATTTGGACAACATTTTAATATTGTTCTATTGTTTCCAATTGTGTAGTGTGATTTTATATAACCGAATTTTGAATAGAAAAAGAAAATTTGTATCTCATTTTTTAGCATTTTAATTTACTGTTTTCTGCTAAATTAAATTTTACATGATTGTTTTTAATAATATGAAAGATGTTTTGTTCTCTTATTATGATAAATATCTTCTTTATATATATATATATATATATATGGTTTTTTTAATTACAAAAAGGGTTGCGCAAAGTACCCGACCCGATGCGGCCTGTGCATGAATCCATTATATGAATATCAGTCTAAAATACATATTTAGAACGAATTAATATATTTTTTTCACAAAGATGTTTATTACTGAGTACATAAAAATTGTAATATAGATGTTATAGATTTGTTTTAAAATGTTTTTAACAGACTTCTTTGGACGTGATGGGTGCGTGAATTTGTTACACGAATGTAAGTCTAAAATACATACTTACACTGAAATAATATATTTTTTAAACAAAGAGATTTATTATTGAATCCCAAAATTTTGTATTAGTCTTCTTGTGAAATATTTTTAAGATGTTTAAAACACATTTTTATGTACGTGGCACCATCACGCACCGGACGCGTAGGGGTCGCGAACCTTGCCGGGCACGTATTTCCAGGATCCCGTAGGGGTTGCAACTTCTGCGTAATTGTTAAAAGTATGAAATATCAATATTTCATGTTTAAATATCTGTTTTGCATAAAGACTTTCCATTGAAATAGTTTGAAACACAATATCCTAATAGCAATTTACACTTTTATATTACATTTATTACATTTTACGGGTGCACAACGTATACGCGATGGGTGCACGACCCCTACGCGACTCCATGTGACATGGAAAGAATGCTTTTTATTGGTTAAAAAGCTTTTCATTCTCTTAGAGGGTGGATCCAACACCTGTTCTAGTCCTTTCATTTTGGGTGTGTCTGCATCTGTGGACTGGTTTTTTGTAGGCTCTTAAAATTCTTTATTTTTTTGGGTGTTGTGAGCATTTTTGACTGAAATGGCTTCAGCATTTCCAGAAGAGGAGCAGCAGGAGGAGATGGAAGAGGTGAAGGAGCCAGTAAAGAAGCGGAAAGAGAGTGTCATGTGTGCTTTTTTTACTGTGCTGGAGGGAGAAAAAAAAGTGAATGCGTGCAAGGTGACCTGCAGCATCTGCCACAAAGTCCTCTCCAGAGGATTGGAGAAGAAGTACTCATGTGGCACTTCTTCGATGAAGAAGCACCTTGAGACTATCCATCCCACTTGTCTGGCACGAGAGATAATGGAGCGCCAGAAGAGGGAGCAAGCTGCCAGTGATGATGGTAGTCAACCATCTACTTCTGCAGGGGTTGTATTGACCACTCCACAACCTCTGATTGTTCCTGAATTGGCGGATGCAGGCATTCATTGTCGGAAGTGTTTGACCACTCTTTGTGTTGGAGAGCTCTCCATTGAAGCCATCGTAAATCTACTCAAAGCACATAAGCGCTATTTTTTTTTCTTTTTTAGTTTTCCTCTTTGTGTTTTTTCATTCTAATGAAACACCACAGTTGGACTGTTTAACTTTTATTTGTTCCTTCAAAAAATTGAAAAACACCCCAAAAATGTTTATAAAATCAGAAAATACAAAAAAATACAAAATTGTTTAAAAAAAACCCAGTTCTCATGGAACCACCTATACTGGTTAAAATTAGAAAAATTGTACGTAGTGAAAGTGATTGCTTGTATAAATGTGTGTGTGATGAATGTTAGAGTTGTGCATAAGTAGTGTCTCAGTGAATAGATTAGCGCATGCATAATACATAAGTGACTGAATGAGTGAAAGAATAGTGCTTGGATGATTTGATATGTGCATGAGTAGTGGCAGAGTGAATGGATGACTGTATGCATAATGCCTGAGTGAATGGTTGAGTGTAAGAGTACTGTTTGAAAGATTGCATGAGTGAATGGGTAGTACCTGGGTGATTGTATGAGTGCAAGTGTAGTGTCTCGGTGATTGCATGAATGCATGGGTACTGCCTGAGTGAATGGATGAGTGCAAGAGTACTGCCTGAGTGTTTCTATGAGTGCAGGTGTAGTGCCTGGGTAATTGGATGAGTGCACACGTAGTTCCTGCGTGAAAGGATGAATGCAAAGGTAATGCCTGGGTCACTGGATGAGTCCATGGGTAGTGCCTAAGTGAAAAAAGAGTACATGGGTAGTACCTGAGTGAATGGTTGAGTGCGAGATTATTTCCTGAGTGATTGCATGAATGGATGGGTAATGCCTACATACTTAGATGAGTGCATGGGTAGTGTCTGAGAGAATGGATGAGTGCATGGGTAGTGCCTGACTTAATGATTGAGTAGAACAATAATGCATGAGTCATTGAATGAGTACTGAGGTACTGACTGGATGATTGGATGAGTGTATGGATAGTGCTTGACTGAAAAGATAAGTGCAAGGGTAATGCCTGGGTTATTGCATTAGTGCATGAGTTGTGCCTGAGAGAATATATGAGTGCATGGGTATTGCCTGTGAGAATGGTTGAGTACAAGAATAGTGCCTGAGTGATTGCATGAGTGCAGAGCTACTGCCTGGGTGATTGGTGATTGGATGAGTGCATAGGTAGTGCCTGTGTGAAAGGAAGAATGGAAGGGTAATGCCTGGGATATCCTATTAGTGCATGAGTTGTGCCTGAGAGAATTGATCAGTGCATGGGTAGTGCCTGCGTGAAAGGATGAGTGCAAGGGTAATGGCTGGGTCATTGGATGAGTTCATGGGTAGTTCCTAAGAGAAAACATGAGTGCATGGGTAGTGCCTGAGTGAATGGTTGAGTGCAAGAGTAGTGCTTCAGTGATTGCATGAGTGCATGGGTAGTGCCTGGGTGATTGCATGAGTGCAGCAGTACTGCCTAGGTGATTGGATGACTGCATGTGTAGTACCTGAGTGACTTTATGAGTACAAGTGTAATGCCTGGGTACTTAGATGAGTGCATGGGTACTGCATGAGTGAATGGATGAGTGAAAAGGAAGTGCCTGGGTCATTGGATGAGTACATCAGTAGTTCCTGAGAGAATAGATGAGTGCATGGGTAATGCCTGTGAGAATGGTTGAGTACAAGAATAGTGCCTGAGTGATTGCATGAGTGCAGAGCTACTGCCTGGGTGATTGGTGATTGGATGAGTGCATAGGTAGTGCCTGTGTGAAAGGAAGAATGGAAGGGTAATGCCTGGGATATCCTATTAGTGCATGAGTTGTGCCTGAGAGAATTGATCAGTGCATGGGTAGTGCCTGTGTGAAAGGATGAGTACATGGGCAGTGCATGAGTAAATGGATGAGTGGATGGCTAGTGGCTAGATGAATAGCTGAGTGCAACAACACTGTCTGGCTGATTCTATGAGTGCATAGATTGTAATGAATGAGTGTACGAGTAGTCCCTGTGTGATTGCATCAGTGCATTTTTACTATCTGTTTCATTCAATGAGTGGATGGGTAGTCGCTGGATAATTATATTAGTGCATATCTTTTCTATATATATATCTGAGAAGTCATTGGATAGGGAGTTCAATACACACCTGTCCTGTATAATGAGGAGTAAATAACTTGCAATTAAAGCACTTGTATTGCTCTATGCAGTTCTGTAAAACGTATGTGTAATACTGCTCCTCAGAAATATGATGATAGCTTTCAAATAGTGTAAAGGATCAACATTATTTATATTAGAAACAAATAACATCTAATTAAAGTTTAAACATTTTTCCCTGGTTATTATACATATTATATTATGTATTCTTACCTTTCAAGTCATTTAGATATATTACTCAGCAGAAATATGGTATTGTCCTAAACAGCATTAAAACTGTTTTCAAACTTCAACAGTAGCTACTATAAAAAAGAAGAAGAAAAACTGTTATTTAATAATAATATATTACATATAATTTAATATTATATTTTTAACAACACAACATAAATTTAGAATTACATAACATTTTCAGTTTCCTTTTTTTGCTGTTCTCAGATTCCACTTAACTTCACATTCACAGTGATTTCAATGTAGTATCATCATTGAACAGCGGGGGGGAAAAAACAACCAAATGGATTGTTAAAAAAAAAAAAAATCAGCATAGAACAGCATTATCAATATGTGTAGCTATGCGTTTTTCTATCTACACTTTGTTAATTACTTTCTTCATCTACATTAACTGTATTATTTAGCTCAAATACATTTGCCAGAATATAGACTCTAATTTATATCTGGTACATTATAAACAACAAATATATAAACTATTTGCTTTTAAACTGAATTTTCCAAATGTAATATCAACTAGCGCAAATAATAATCCAAACACTAATTATAAATACTAATAGTTTGCAGTGCTGTCTACTTTCTGTTCACATCTTCCCAATAGGCCGAATGATGTACTCAAAACCGTGGCTGCAAAAATAACAGATATGAATTTGGTCATTCATAAGGCAATCTAAGTTTGAATTCCAAGTGGGCATCATTGCAATGCGTCAAACCTTTATAACACTTTAAATACACAGTATAGTATCCAGAGGTTACAAAATGTGGATATTAAATGGTTTGCACAGAAAGGATTAAAGTGCACCAATTGATGCCTTTGGTTAAATCCTTTTTGCATCTCCAACCCCCTACCTCATGATTGTGCAATGTGGTGGCAATGACCTAGGCACAATGAGTGGGGTAGGGCTGGAAATCCTAATGAAGGATACATTTGCACAATTGATGTTGCTTTTCCCTCAAACTGTTTGTATACTCTAATATATGCCAAAGACAGAAATGGAAGTGGTCAAATCAGTTCTGTCCACAGATTGAGAAGGCTAGGAAGAATGTCAATAAAGCTGTTTCTGCTTACCTCAGAGACCATAGAAGGGGATCCATCTATAACAACAATATATGCTTTGACATCCACAGCATCTACAGAAGTGATGGAGTTCACTTCACACATGAAGGGAACAGAGTCTTTCTTAACTACCTTAAGCTGTGCATCCGCACTTACATGTAGCTGCAACAAAGTCATTATAAACACAACGGCTCTTCTTAGAGCCCCCTATAACCCAACACTGAAAGTTATATATTTTTTAACATATATATTATTTTTTATTTTTTTCGGATTCGGGAACCCATCGCGAATTCGCAAAACAAAATCACGAATTCAATGTACTACAACATAATACACTTTTCAAGTTTAACTTTTAATTTTTATTTTTTATATTATTTTAAAAAATGTATTGTGATTGTTAACTTGACCGGTACCCGCGCGGCCGCGCAGCGGACGTGCGCAGCGGGCGCGCCGCTGGCGCCGAAGACGCGCCTAAGGCAAGCCCGTCTGCGCCCGTCCGTGCCGTGACCGCGCCCAGCGCCAGACCCCCTGGTCCGGGCATCCCCCGCGCCCGCCACATCAACAGACGCCGATACGACGCCATCACCCTCCACGCACTCAACCCCGGAAAAGATCATGCCTGCTACCAGGCCACCCCGAAGCGCACCCAAGGGCCCTTCACCTGCCGGAACTGCAGCTTCGCCAGCACCCGCCCCGCCAAACCACCGCCCAGGAAAGAACCCAACTACCTCAGATGCATCCTCCTCAACACCCGCTCCGCCCGCAAACACGCCATCGAACTCTGGGACCTTCTTGACTCAACCTCCCCAGACGTCGCATTCCTGACGGAGACCTGGCTGAATCCCGCTTCAGCCCCCGACATCGCCATTGCCATCCCGGACGGATACAAGATCACCCGCAGGGACCGCACCAACGGAGTCGGAGGAGGCATCGCCATCGTCCACAGGAACACCCTCAGAGTCTCAACCAACACCGACGACACCCTCAGCACCGCCGAACACATGCACTTCCAGATCCACACCGATCCCAACACCACCCTCAGAGGAACCCTCATCTACAGACCCCCGGACCCCGACCACAGTTCAGCGATTCCATCGCTGACTTCATCAGCACACACGCCATCGCCTCCACGGACTACATCCTCCTCGGGGACCTGAACTTCCACCTCGAGAACAACAAGGACACCAACTCCACCACCCTGATCGACAACCTCGCCACCCTCGGACTCAGACAGCTCGTGACTACACCCACCCACGCTGCCGGCCACACGCTAGACTCCATCTTTTCCGCAAGCCCACACGTCTCCTTCAACCACACCTCCGAACCCCACTGGACTGACCACCACTGCATCCACTTCACCTACAGGAAGCCCACCACGCACCACCGCACTGAACAAATGCCTCGCCGCTGCTGGAGCAGAGTCACGGAAGACCAGCTAACCACAACCCTCGCCCTGAGCCCACCCGCCGAACCCTCCGACCCCGACACCGCCGCCCGCAACCTCAGACAGTGGATCGACGACTGCGCCAACACCCTCGCCCCGCTCAAGAATCCGCCCAACAGCCACACCAGCAAGAAAGCCACCTGGTTCACCGAAGACCTCCAGGCCTCCAAACGAACATGCCGAAAACTGGAGAAGATCTGGCTCCACGAACGGACAGCGGACAGCTACGCCGCCCACAAGAGCGCCACCCGCAGTCACCATCACCTCATCAGATCCGCCAAAAGGGCCTCACTCAAAGACCGCCTAGACAACAACGCACACAACAGCAAAGAGCTCTTCAACATCGTGAAGGAACTCTCCAACCCCAGCTCCAACACCAACGACATCCAGCCGTCTCGAGACCTGTGCGACTCACTGGCCACCTTCTTCCACCGCAAAATCGCCGACATCCACGACAGCTTCAACACCACGACCGCCCCGGCAACCACCGAGACCACTGCCCCCACAACCACCAACCGCCTGCTCTCCTGGACCAACATCAACGACAAGGACACCAGCGAGATCATGAACACCATCCACTCCGGTTCACCGCTAGACCCGTGCCCTCACCACATCTTCAACAAAGCCAGTACAGCCATCGCGCCCCATCTCCGGAAAATAATCAACATCTCCTTCGAGACAGCAACCTTCCCGGAAAGCTGGAAGCACGCCGAGATCACCGCCTTACTCAAGAAACCCAAGGCAGACCCCAGGGACCTCAAGAACTTCCGACCCATCTCTCTGCTCCCGTTCCCCGTGAAGGTCACCGAGAAAATCGTCAACAAACAACTGACCCGCTACCTCGAGGAGAACAACATCCTGGACCCTTCCCAGTCCGGCTTCCGCAGCAACCACAGCACCGAAACTGCCCTCATCGCCGCCACCGATGACATCAGGACCCTGCTAGACAACGGAGAAACAGCAGCCCTCATCCTCCTGGACCTATCAGCCGCCTTCGACACGGTCTGCCACCACACACTACGAACACGCCTTCACGACACCGGGATCCAAGAGAAGGCCCTGGACTGGACCACATCCTTCCTTTCCGGCAGAACACAAAGCGTCCGCCTCGCCCCCTTCCGATCCAAGGCCACCAAGATCATCTGCGGCGTACCCCAAGGCTCCTCCCTCAGCCCAACGCTGTTCAACATCTACATGGCACCCCTCGCCCACGTCGCCCGACAGCACAACCTCAACATCATCTCCTACGCCGACGACACCCAGCTGATCCTCTCCCTCACCAAAGACCCTCACACCGCCAAAGCCCACCTCCACGAAGGAATGAAGGCCGTCGCCGAATGGATGAGGACCAGCCGCCTGAAGCTGAACTCGGACAGGACGGAGGTCCTCATCCTTGGTTCCAACCCTTCAGCCTGGGACGACTCCTGGTGGCCAACATCACTGGGAACAGCCCCGCCACCCACCGACCACGTACGCAACCTAGGGGTCATCCTCGACCCCACCCTCTCCATGACTAAGCAGGTCAACGCCGTTTCCTCATCGTGCTTCAACATCCTCCGAATGCTCCGCAGGATCTTCAAGTGGATCCCCACCGAAACAAGAAAAACAGTCACCCAGGCCCTCGTCACCAGCAGGCTGGACTACGGAAATGCCCTCTATGCAGGAACGACGGCTAAGCTTCTGAGACGGCTGCAACGCATCCAGAACGCCTCTGCACGTCTTATCCTCGACATCCCCCGACGCAGCCACATCACACCCCACCTGAGAGACCTGCACTGGCTCCCTGTCAACAAGAGGATAACCTTCAAGCTCCTCACCCACGCACACAAAGCACTCCACAACTCCGGACCAGCCTACCTCAACAGACGACTCAGCTTCTACACCCCCACCCGCCAGCTCCGCTCGACCAGCCTCGCCCTCGCCACAGTCCCCTGCATCCGGAAAACGACCGCCGGCGGCAGATCCTTCTCCCACCTCGCCGCCAAGACCTGGAACACCCTCCCCACCAACCTCCGACAGACCCAAGACCTACTGGCCTTCAGAAGACTCCTCAAGACCTGGCTCTTCGATCAGTAGCAGCACCACCCCCCTCTTCCCCCAGCGCCTTGAGACCCTCGCGGGTATGTAGTGCGCTTTATAAGTGACATGATTGATTGATTGAATCTCACTAGCTCTATAAAAAATGTTCACAAATGCAACACTACCTTCTGAATTATATACTATAAACTTATTTATTAAAGATGGATCAGCGAATCCACCGTGACGTTACATTGGGGGGCTGCGCTGAGAGCCATGATAAGGTCGTGACTCCAATGACGAGAAATAAAAAATAAGTATTGCCTCCCAGTTCCATTGCCCGATATCGACCCCGGGGACCCCATAACCCGGGGGCCAGCAAATAAAAAAAGAAAAAACAATTACAAAGGGAGAGAGGGGCACTTGCCCCCCAATCTGGGCCATTTTTGGCCCCAGGATCCCCATCCCCTGGGGCTTGGCCAATCCTTTATTTTTATTTCTGTTTTTTTTTAAATGGGAAGGGGGGCCTGCACGGCTCCCCTCCTGGGCCACCCCTGGACATTACTGGAGCCGGCCCTGGGGGGTGGTGATCCCCAGGGCCATGGAGGGCTCCTGGAGGGGAGCCACGCGCCCCCTCCAGTCTTATGAGGGGAGGTGGTGGTCTCTGGGGCCGGGGGTCGGCAATGGACCCCCGCATTTAATAATGTATGCCCGGGGAGGTGGTGGTTTCCAGGGCAGTGTGGAGGGAGCAGGAGGCCCCACACCTTTTATTTTTAAAAATGCCCTGGGAAGGTGGTGTTCCCCGGGGCTGTGTGGGGCCGCATACCCCCGCATTTTAATTAATGAATGCCCCAGGGAGGTGGTGGTACCTGAGGCAGTGTGGGGGGGCAAGAGCCCCCCACACTTCATTAAATAAATTAAAGCCCTGGGGAGGTGGTGCTCCCTGGGGCTTGGGGGGCCTGCGAGGCCCCCCATCCATAATTAATTAAAGGCCAGGGGAGGTGGTAGTTCCCAGGGCTGCATGGGGACAGGAGCCCCACACACATTTTTAAAAAAAAGAGCCCCGGGAGGTGCCGGTCCCTGGGGCTGCGGGGGGCGCATGCACCGCCCATATCATTAACTTTGCCCTGGGTTGGTGGCGGTCCCCGGGGCTGGCCCCTGCATCATAATTAAATATTGCCCCCTGGGACCTGGCCCACCCGGGGGCTTCAAGAAAACGAAGCCCGCGATTTGTTTAAAAAAAAACCAAATTGGCAGGATTTGCAGACCCTACGCGAATCCCGCTGATTTTTTTTTTTTTATTGCTTTTATTGGCCTTCAAGGTCCCTGTGGGATGCCCTGAGCATGCCTAGGGGGTCAGGGTGTTTCTACCCTGCCCTCTTTTCTAGCTTTTTCACCTTTTTCCTTGTGACTCGGTTCAACCGAGTCACAAGATGGCTACCAACACTTCCTGGTTGGAACTGGTGGCAGCCAATCAGAGTCAGGCTCAAGATCGGGAGGGTTCACGGATCCACCGCGGCCTCCAGATACTTATATTTCTAAATATATGAATTTCTCAGGAACTACTGAACGGATTTACACCATTTAACAAAAAGAGTCCACTCTGGACCAAAAGCTACCTTTCTGCCTAATTTGGTGTAATTCTGTTCAGCTGTTCGGGCTGTAGCTGCGTCAACAGTTTCATATGGAAATTAACATGGAGAAAACGCGTTTTTGGACCCCCCTTTTTTCTCATCCCCACTTGATGAATCGCCCCGAAACTCTCAAGAGAGGAGCTGACCTGAGCGGGCCATTAGTTTGAAAATTTCGTCAAACGGCGCCAAAGATATTGGCAAAGGTAAAAACGCTTTTTGAATAGAAACAAGGTCCTAACTATAACTACCTACTGGCGAAACGCGTCGGCAACATGATGAAAGTTGAGGCAGTTGACGAGCGAGCTGCAGCGAGGTTTATACTTACCTGGTGGTACAAGGACGCTGTCGAGTGCTCTTTCGATGCTGGGGCATTTTGTTGTACATGAATCTACGCGGCGGCCCGCCGAGGAAAGAAGCACCATTTCCTGCAAGGAGAAAGGCTGTGGGGAGGGAATTCTTCCTCTCTGTAAGCACGGCGTCCTCTGCAGATTAAAGCCCGCACTGACTCTGCCTACCTACTAAGGTTGAAATATGCTTTTAAATTCAGGACTGACATTGAGCCTACTAAGGAACTTAATTTCACTTCCATGGAACCACGAGTCCCACAATGCCGTGATTACTATATTCACATCAAGCCTAGCCCATTGAGGGCGTGTTTGTTAATTAAATCTGCTTATGGGAGTGATGTTTCAATGCCGGTTTCCTTTCAGAGCCCATGAAGAAGAGGCGTTCCAGCCTCGACAACGCGTCGGCAACATGATGAAAGTTGAGGCAGTTGACGAGCGAGCTGCAGCGAGGTTTATACTTACCTGGTGGTACAAGGACGCTGTTGAGTGCTCTTTCGATGCTGGGGCATTTTGTTGTACATGAATCTACGCGGCGGCCCGCCGCGGAAAGAAACACCATTTCCTGCAAGGAGAAAGGCTGTGGGGAGGAATTCTTCCTCTCTGTAAGCACGGCGTCCTCTGCAGATTAAAGCCCGCACTGACTCTGCCTACCTACTAAGGTTGAAATATGCTTTTAAATTCAGGACTGACATTGAGCCTACTAAGGAACTTAATTTCACTTCCATGGAACCACGAGTCCCCCAATGCCGTGATTACTATATTCACATCAAGCCTAGCCCAGTGAGGGCGTGTTTGTTAATTAAATCTGCTTATGGGAGTGATGTTTCAATGCCGGTTTCCTTTCAGAGCCCATGAAGAAGAGGCGTTCCAGCCTCGAAACGCGTCGGCAACATGAGAAAGTTGAGGCAGTTGACGAGCGAGCTGCAGCGAGGTTTATACTTACCTGGTGGTACAAGCACGCTGTCGAGTGCTCTTTCGATGCTGGGGCATTTTGTTGTACATATATATATATATCATCCAAAGTTTGCCCTGCAAATGAGCCCGCACTCCACGCAGATAAGTTGGAACTCCAACATTTATTTAAAGTAAAGCAAGCATTTTAGTCCGAGGCTTTTTTCCAGTTCACTGCTTGTCTCTTGCCTGACGCGTTTCAGAGAACATTTCTCCTTTTTCAAAGGCATGTGAGATTTCAATATAAAAAGCACCACAGTCACCGCTTCCTGCTCTGTTCACTTAATGAGCCTCTGGTGTGCTCCAGCCTCCGGTGTGCTCTTTTTCCCAAGGCATTGCGGTATTTGTAGTGTTTGCATAGTTCTTGCCCTCCAATGGGTTTCTATATTAAGCATGAGTTTTAAACAGGGAAACACAGACTGAAAGTCCTGCTTTCACTTTGCTTTTTAAATACCTGCTTGTCGTTTATTTCCTGGCATAATTCCAAGACACGATCCCTTTCTCTTTATCAGGGTGGTGCGTCGACTCCACGGCTGGACCTGCCGTGTATAAATCATCCAAAGTTTGCCCTGCAAATGAGCCCGCACTCCACGCAGATAAGTTGGAACTCCAACATTTATTTAAAGTAAAGCAAGCATTTTAGTCCGAGGCTTTTTTCCAGTTCACTGCTTGTCTCTTGCCTGACGCGTTTCAGAGAACATTTCTCCTTTTTCAAAGGCATGTGAGATTTCAATATAAAAGCACCACAGTCACCGCTTCCTGCTCTGTTCACTTAATGAGCCTCTGGTGTGCTCCAGCCTCCGGTGTGCTCTTTTTCCCAAGGCATTGCGGTATTTGTAGTGTTTGCATAGTTCTTGCCCTCCAATGGGTTTCTATATTAAGCATGAGTTTTAAACAGGGAAACACAGACTGAAAGTCCTGCTTTCACTTTGCTTTTTAAATACCTGCTTGTCGTTTATTTCCTGGCATAATTCCAAGACACGATCCCTTTCTCTTTATCAGGGTGGTGCGTCGACTCCACGGCTGGACCTGCCGTGTATAAATCATCCAAAGTTTGCCCTGCAAATGAGCCCGCACTCCACGCAGATAAGTTGGAACTCCAACATTTATTTAAAGTAAAGCAAGCATTTTAGTCCGAGGCTTTTTTCCAGTTCACTGCTTGTCTCTTGCCTGACGCGTTTCAGAGAACATTTCTCCTTTTTCAAAGGCATGTGAGATTTCAATATAAAAGCACCACAGTCACCGCTTCCTGCTCTGTTCACTTAATGAGCCTCTGGTGTGCTCCAGCCTCCGGTGTGCTCTTTTTCCCAAGGCATTGCGGTATTTGTAGTGTTTGCATAGTTCTTGCCCTCCAATGGGTTTCTATATTAAGCATGAGTTTTAAACAGGGAAACACAGACTGAAAGTCCTGCTTTCACTTTGCTTTTTAAATACCTGCTTGTCGTTTATTTCCTGGCATAATTCCAAGACACGATCCCTTTCTCTTTATCAGGGTGGTGCGTCGACTCCACGGCTGGACCTGCCGTGTATAAATCATCCAAAGTTTGCCCTGCAAATGAGCCCGCACTCCACGCAGATAAGTTGGAACTCCAACATTTATTTAAAGTAAAGCAAGCATTTTAGTCCGAGGCTTTTTTCCAGTTCACTGCTTGTCTCTTGCCTGACGCGTTTCAGAGAACATTTCTCCTTTTTCAAAGGCATGTGAGATTTCAATATAAAAAGCACCACAGTCACCGCTTCCTGCTCTGTTCACTTAATGAGCCTCTGGTGTGCTCCAGCCTCCGGTGTGCTCTTTTTCCCAAGGCATTGCGGTATTTGTAGTGTTTGCATAGTTCTTGCCCTCCAATGGGTTTCTATATTAAGCATGAGTTTTAAACAGGGAAACACAGACTGAAAGTCCTGCTTTCACTTTGCTTTTTAAATACCTGCTTGTCGTTTATTTCCTGGCATAATTCCAAGACACGATCCCTTTCTCTTTATCAGGGTGGTGCGTCGACTCCACGGCTGGACCTGCCGTGTATAAATCATCCAAAGTTTGCCCTGCAAATGAGCCCGCACTCCACGCAGATAAGTTGGAACTCCAACATTTATTTAAAGTAAAGCAAGCATTTTAGTCCGAGGCTTTTTTCCAGTTCACTGCTTGTCTCTTGCCTGACGCGTTTCAGAGAACATTTCTCCTTTTTCGAAGGCATGTGAGATTTCAATATAAAAAGCACCACAGTCACCGCTTCCTGCTCTGTTCACTTAATGAGCCTCTGGTGTGCTCCAGCCTCCGGTGTGCTCTTTTTCCCAAGGCATTGCGGTATTTGTAGTGTTTGCATAGTTCTTGCCCTCCAATGGGTTTCTATATTAAGCATGAGTTTTAAACAGGGAAACACAGACTGAAAGTCCTGCTTTCACTTTGCTTTTTAAATACCTGCTTGTCGTTTATTTCCTGGCATAATTCCAAGACACGATCCCTTTCTCTTTATCAGGGTGGTGCGTCGACTCCACGGCTGGACCTGCCGTGTATAAATCATCCAAAGTTTGCCCTGCAAATGAGCCCGCACTCCACGCAGATAAGTTGGAACTCCAACATTTATTTAAAGTAAAGCAAGCATTTTAGTCCGAGGCTTTTTTCCAGTTCACTGCTTGTCTCTTGCCTGACGCGTTTCAGAGAACATTTCTCCTTTTTCGAAGGCATGTGAGATTTCAATATAAAAAGCACCACAGTCACCGCTTCCTGCTCTGTTCACTTAATGAGCCTCTGGTGTGCTCCAGCCTCCGGTGTGCTCTTTTTCCCAAGGCATTGCGGTATTTGTAGTGTTTGCATAGTTCTTGCCCTCCAATGGGTTTCTATATTAAGCATGAGTTTTAAACAGGGAAACACAGACTGAAAGTCCTGCTTTCACTTTGCTTTTTAAATACCTGCTTGTCGTTTATTTCCTGGCATAATTCCAAGACACGATCCCTTTCTCTTTATCAGGGTGGTGCGTCGACTCCACGGCTGGACCTGCCGTGTATAAATCATCCAAAGTTTGCCCTGCAAATGAGCCCGCACTCCACGCAGATAAGTTGGAACTCCAACATTTATTTAAAGTAAAGCAAGCATTTTAGTCCGAGGCTTTTTTCCAGTTCACTGCTTGTCTCTTGCCTGACGCGTTTCAGAGAACATTTCTCCTTTTTCGAAGGCATGTGAGATTTCAATATAAAAAGCACCACAGTCACCGCTTCCTGCTCTGTTCACTTAATGAGCCTCTGGTGTGCTCCAGCCTCCGGTGTGCTCTTTTTCCCAAGGCATTGCGGTATTTGTAGTGTTTGCATAGTTCTTGCCCTCCAATGGGTTTCTATATTAAGCATGAGTTTTAAACAGGGAAACACAGACTGAAAGTCCTGCTTTCACTTTGCTTTTTAAATACCTGCTTGTCGTTTATTTCCTGGCATAATTCCAAGACACGATCCCTTTCTCTTTATCAGGGTGGTGCGTCGACTCCACGGCTGGACCTGCCGTGTATAAATCATCCAAAGTTTGCCCTGCAAATGAGCCCGCACTCCACGCAGATAAGTTGGAACTCCAACATTTATTTAAAGTAAAGCAAGCATTTTAGTCCGAGGCTTTTTTCCAGTTCACTGCTTGTCTCTTGCCTGACGCGTTTCAGAGAACATTTCTCCTTTTTCAAAGGCATGTGAGATTTCAATATAAAAAGCACCACAGTCACCGCTTCCTGCTCTGTTCACTTAATGAGCCTCTGGTGTGCTCCAGCCTCCGGTGTGCTCTTTTTCCCAAGGCATTGCGGTATTTGTAGTGTTTGCATAGTTCTTGCCCTCCAATGGGTTTCTATATTAAGCATGAGTTTTAAACAGGGAAACACAGACTGAAAGTCCTGCTTTCACTTTGCTTTTTAAATACCTGCTTGTCGTTTATTTCCTGGCATAATTCCAAGACACGATCCCTTTCTCTTTATCAGGGTGGTGCGTCGACTCCACGGCTGGACCTGCCGTGTATAAATCATCCAAAGTTTGCCCTGCAAATGAGCCCGCACTCCACGCAGATAAGTTGGAACTCCAACATTTATTTAAAGTAAAGCAAGCATTTTAGTCCGAGGCTTTTTTCCAGTTCACTGCTTGTCTCTTGCCTGACGCGTTTCAGAGAACATTTCTCCTTTTTCAAAGGCATGTGAGATTTCAATATAAAAAGCACCACAGTCACCGCTTCCTGCTCTGTTCACTTAATGAGCCTCTGGTGTGCTCCAGCCTCCGGTGTGCTCTTTTTCCCAAGGCATTGCGGTATTTGTAGTGTTTGCATAGTTCTTGCCCTCCAATGGGTTTCTATATTAAGCATGAGTTTTAAACAGGGAAACACAGACTGAAAGTCCTGCTTTCACTTTGCTTTTTAAATACCTGCTTGTCGTTTATTTCCTGGCATAATTCCAAGACACGATCCCTTTCTCTTTATCAGGGTGGTGCGTCGACTCCACGGCTGGACCTGCCGTGTATAAATCATCCAAAGTTTGCCCTGCAAATGAGCCCGCACTCCACGCAGATAAGTTGGAACTCCAACATTTATTTAAAGTAAAGCAAGCATTTTAGTCCGAGGCTTTTTTCCAGTTCACTGCTTGTCTCTTGCCTGACGCGTTTCAGAGAACATTTCTCCTTTTTCAAAGGCATGTGAGATTTCAATATAAAAAGCACCACAGTCACCGCTTCCTGCTCTGTTCACTTAATGAGCCTCTGGTGTGCTCCAGCCTCCGGTGTGCTCTTTTTCCCAAGGCATTGCGGTATTTGTAGTGTTTGCATAGTTCTTGCCCTCCAATGGGTTTCTATATTAAGCATGAGTTTTAAACAGGGAAACACAGACTGAAAGTCCTGCTTTCACTTTGCTTTTTAAATACCTGCTTGTCGTTTATTTCCTGGCATAATTCCAAGACACGATCCCTTTCTCTTTATCAGGGTGGTGCGTCGACTCCACGGCTGGACCTGCCGTGTATAAATCATCCAAAGTTTGCCCTGCAAATGAGCCCGCACTCCACGCAGATAAGTTGGAACTCCAACATTTATTTAAAGTAAAGCAAGCATTTTAGTCCGAGGCTTTTTTCCAGTTCACTGCTTGTCTCTTGCCTGACGCGTTTCAGAGAACATTTCTCCTTTTTCAAAGGCATGTGAGATTTCAATATAAAAAGCACCACAGTCACCGCTTCCTGCTCTGTTCACTTAATGAGCCTCTGGTGTGCTCCAGCCTCCGGTGTGCTCTTTTTCCCAAGGCATTGCGGTATTTGTAGTGTTTGCATAGTTCTTGCCCTCCAATGGGTTTCTATATTAAGCATGAGTTTTAAACAGGGAAACACAGACTGAAAGTCCTGCTTTCACTTTGCTTTTTAAATACCTGCTTGTCGTTTATTTCCTGGCATAATTCCAAGACACGATCCCTTTCTCTTTATCAGGGTGGTGCGTCGACTCCACGGCTGGACCTGCCGTGTATAAATCATCCAAAGTTTGCCCTGCAAATGAGCCCGCACTCCACGCAGATAAGTTGGAACTCCAACATTTATTTAAAGTAAAGCAAGCATTTTAGTCCGAGGCTTTTTTCCAGTTCACTGCTTGTCTCTTGCCTGACGCGTTTCAGAGAACATTTCTCCTTTTTCAAAGGCATGTGAGATTTCAATATAAAAAGCACCACAGTCACCGCTTCCTGCTCTGTTCACTTAATGAGCCTCTGTATTGGATTTCAAATGCACACAACCACTGGAGGTTTGAAAATGGGCATGACATTGAACTACATGTTCCGGCGTGCATTGCAATCGAATCTATTAAGAATGGCACACCGGAGGCCTTTTAAATTGATTGAAGCGCGCAGGGAACTGTGGGAGCCTGGAAATGGTGCTATTGAAACTGCCTCTGATGAAAGAGCGTGAACGCTCTGAAACGCGTTAGGCTATGGACTTTCAAAGCGGAGCTGAAACCCTGTTCTTGTGAAATAAAAGACTGTGTCTACCAGCTGGAGGAGTGCGTCTCTGTTGCAGGGCAATCTTGGGTGAATACAGTACACGGCAGGTCCAGCCGTGAGAGTTCGCACCGCCCTTGAACATCATAAGGGATCGTTTGCCTGAATTCTTCAGGTTAAGTGCGGCGCAGCTGGTTTCGAAAATATTAGAGCAGGATGGCAGCTCTGGGGCCCACTGGAGGGCTGGTTATTTTGTCCATGTATTGGATTTCAAATGCACACAACCACTGGAGGTTTGAAAATGGGCATGACATTGAACTACATGTTCCGGCGTGCATTGCAATCGAATCTATTAAGAATGGCACACCGGAGGCCTTTTAAATTGATTGAAGCGCGCAGGGAACTGTGGGAGCCTGGAAATGGTGCTATTGAAACTGCCTCTGATGAAAGAGCGTGAACGCTCTGAAACGCGTTAGGCTATGGACTTTCAAAGCGGAGCTGAAACCCTGTTCTTGTGAAATAAAAGACTGTGTCTACCAGCTGGAGGAGTGCGTCTCTGTTGCAGGGCAATCTTGGGTGAATACAGTACACGGCAGGTCCAGCCGTGAGAGTTCGCACCGCCCTTGAACATCATAAGGGATCGTTTGCCTGAATTCTTCAGGTTAAGTGCGGCGCAGCTGGTTTCGAAAATATTAGAGCAGGATGGCAGCTCTGGGGCCCACTGGAGGGCTGGTTATTTTGTCCATGTATTGGATTTCAAATGCACACAACCACTGGAGGTTTGAAAATGGGCATGACATTGAACTACATGTTCCGGCGTGCATTGCAATCGAATCTATTAAGAATGGCACACCGGAGGCCTTTTAAATTGATTGAAGCGCGCAGGGAACTGTGGGAGCCTGGAAATGGTGCTATTGAAACTGCCTCTGATGAAAGAGCGTGAACGCTCTGAAACGCGTTAGGCTATGGACTTTCAAAGCGGAGCTGAAACCCTGTTCTTGTGAAATAAAAGACTGTGTCTACCAGCTGGAGGAGTGCGTCTCTGTTGCAGGGCAATCTTGGGTGAATACAGTACACGGCAGGTCCAGCCGTGAGAGTTCGCACCGCCCTTGAACATCATAAGGGATCGTTTGCCTGAATTCTTCAGGTTAAGTGCGGCGCAGCTGGTTTCGAAAATATTAGAGCAGGATGGCAGCTCTGGGGCCCACTGGAGGGCTGGTTATTTTGTCCATGTATTGGATTTCAAATGCACACAACCACTGGAGGTTTGAAAATGGGCATGACATTGAACTACATGTTCCGGCGTGCATTGCAATCGAATCTATTAAGAATGGCACACCGGAGGCCTTTTAAATTGATTGAAGCGCGCAGGGAACTGTGGGAGCCTGGAAATGGTGCTATTGAAACTGCCTCTGATGAAAGAGCGTGAACGCTCTGAAACGCGTTAGGCTATGGACTTTCAAAGCGGAGCTGAAACCCTGTTCTTGTGAAATAAAAGACTGTGTCTACCAGCTGGAGGAGTGCGTCTCTGTTGCAGGGCAATCTTGGGTGAATACAGTACACGGCAGGTCCAGCCGTGAGAGTTCGCACCGCCCTTGAACATCATAAGGGATCGTTTGCCTGAATTCTTCAGGTTAAGTGCGGCGCAGCTGGTTTCGAAAATATTAGAGCAGGATGGCAGCTCTGGGGCCCACTGGAGGGCTGGTTATTTTGTCCATGTATTGGATTTCAAATGCACACAACCACTGGAGGTTTGAAAATGGGCATGACATTGAACTACATGTTCCGGCGTGCATTGCAATCGAATCTATTAAGAATGGCACACCGGAGGCCTTTTAAATTGATTGAAGCGCGCAGGGAACTGTGGGAGCCTGGAAATGGTGCTATTGAAACTGCCTCTGATGAAAGAGCGTGAACGCTCTGAAACGCGTTAGGCTATGGACTTTCAAAGCGGAGCTGAAACCCTGTTCTTGTGAAATAAAAGACTGTGTCTACCAGCTGGAGGAGTGCGTCTCTGTTGCAGGGCAATCTTGGGTGAATACAGTACACGGCAGGTCCAGCCGTGAGAGTTCGCACCGCCCTTGAACATCATAAGGGATCGTTTGCCTGAATTCTTCAGGTTAAGTGCGGCGCAGCTGGTTTCGAAAATATTAGAGCAGGATGGCAGCTCTGGGGCCCACTGGAGGGCTGGTTATTTTGTCCATGTATTGGATTTCAAATGCACACAACCACTGGAGGTTTGAAAATGGGCATGACATTGAACTACATGTTCCGGCGTGCATTGCAATCGAATCTATTAAGAATGGCACACCGGAGGCCTTTTAAATTGATTGAAGCGCGCAGGGAACTGTGGGAGCCTGGAAATGGTGCTATTGAAACTGCCTCTGATGAAAGAGCGTGAACGCTCTGAAACGCGTTAGGCTATGGACTTTCAAAGCGGAGCTGAAACCCTGTTCTTGTGAAATAAAAGACTGTGTCTACCAGCTGGAGGAGTGCGTCTCTGTTGCAGGGCAATCTTGGGTGAATACAGTACACGGCAGGTCCAGCCGTGAGAGTTCGCACCGCCCTTGAACATCATAAGGGATCGTTTGCCTGAATTCTTCAGGTTAAGTGCGGCGCAGCTGGTTTCGAAAATATTAGAGCAGGATGGCAGCTCTGGGGCCCACTGGAGGGCTGGTTATTTTGTCCATGTATTGGATTTCAAATGCACACAACCACTGGAGGTTTGAAAATGGGCATGACATTGAACTACATGTTCCGGCGTGCATTGCAATCGAATCTATTAAGAATGGCACACCGGAGGCCTTTTAAATTGATTGAAGCGCGCAGGGAACTGTGGGAGCCTGGAAATGGTGCTATTGAAACTGCCTCTGATGAAAGAGCGTGAACGCTCTGAAACGCGTTAGGCTATGGACTTTCAAAGCGGAGCTGAAACCCTGTTCTTGTGAAATAAAAGACTGTGTCTACCAGCTGGAGGAGTGCGTCTCTGTTGCAGGGCAATCTTGGGTGAATATATATATATATATATATATATATATATATATATATATATATATATATATATATATATATATATATATAGTATTTTGATGACTTTTTACAAAACTTTAAAAAAACAAAAGTTCATCCACCTCAGTGCCTCCCTGGAAAGTTTTAGGATGATCCATCAACCAGGCAAAGATGAAACCGGTGGCCCAAAACGCATTTTTCCCATGTAATTTTCTTTAGAAATTTATGGAAGTGATACCGAAAAAGCAGCTGAACAGAATTACACCAAAAATGGCAGAAATCTAGACCTATGCTCAGAAAGCATTCATTTTGTGATTGAGTGTTAATCTGTTTAGCCGTTTTTGAGAAAATAAGCTTATATAGTGATCTCTGGGTGGAGCAATCTGGTTGGCTAAGGCAGCTTTTTTCCTTTCAGCCATCAACAGAAATGTTGCGGCTGCCATTGTAGGACTTGGTAACTCGGTCAAGAATTTAAAAAAAAAGGTACAAGTGGGCAGGATAAGGGTACTCTGACCCCCTTGCTTGAGGGAGGGTCCCAGAGGGACCACCTGGGTAAAAAGAAAAAAAAACATGTGTGTTGTGCCTTGCAGTACTCTCACAAGACCTGGTGAGGCCTCCTGTAAGAACCCACAGGGGTATCACGAGTCTCAGCTCAGGCCCAATTCCTGGCCCTGAGCCCAACCCCACAGTGCGCATGGCCAAAGACATCAAGAATGTCATCAATTATGTAATTTAACATGTCAGAAGTGCTGTAATATGTGCCGTAATAATCTGTGCATGGCAGGGGCACAAGATATAGCTAGTTCCGTGAACTATAACCAGTGAGTTTCAGTGTTTATTTTATTTTAAAATAATAGTTTTTATAATATTCTGCTAGCTAACTATACCGTCACTGTGACCTTTGGTGTTTTCATGCAATTTCTAGGGCTTTTTTTAAGCATATGCTTAAATGTTAGTACCTGAACTATAACGTCCCTTTAACCTTTCGAAGGTCAGAAATTCAAAGGTGGCAACTACTTTTGGTAAGGATAATTGCTGCCATTCAGTCAGCTGTAACTCCGTTATAAGATTCTGTTTCAGATTTTATGTTTATTTTTTTAAGTTAATGATAAACCTAAAGCAGAGACAGCTACTGAACTGGGCCTTCACACATATGAGATCTCTGTTTAAGTGATGGCTTTATATTACTATTCTTTATTAAATATGCAACTTGTGTCACCCTATTGACATTTTTATATATTTCCCCAACAGAGGGCTATTACACAAAAAGCACTCTCTTGCTACACTGCAGTGTCTCGCCATGTTCTACCCCTTATGTACTTAAACAATGATTAGAATTGTGATCAATTACATAATCACTCTGTGTGAAAGCATTGGGGAGGATCTAAAAGTGAGGAAGGCATGAGGGGGATGCCCTAAGTAGTCCTCAAACTAATGATGAGTGGAGATATTGCTATCCCCAAACTAGGGGGGTTTCAATGGGAAGCCCTGACTATTGCACCTTAAATTCCCACACAAAGTATACCATACACCTTAAAGTCTGTTTCACTGATGACTCCAGGATGCCTCTTGCTCCCCTCAATGTAGCTATGGCTGTGACATTCTGAGAATATTTTGTAAATTTACTGCAATTGCATTATTGCTAGAAAAAAGGTGCCCGGCCCTTGGCTAGCCATTGCGCCTGACCGGATAATCAATAGGTGGAAATGTAGCTTAAGACATTGCAACAGCATTACTGACCTAAGCTCCTTCCTAATGCCACACATCCCTAGACCCAAAACTATTTGGACCCCTCAATAATTATACTTGAGAAGCCACAGGGCACCTACACAACCAGAGGAGTAATTTATTTCTACATGGGTAAATTATTAGGATAGGATAGAATTTGTAAAGCGCACTATACCCGAAGGTGTCAAGGCGCTGGGCAGACACAAGTAAGGGGAAAGAAAGCGCAACAGCAGATTAAGAGGGGAATAGCCATGTTTTCAGGAGTTTCCTGAAAGCAGAAAGAGAGCTTGCGTTGGCAATAGCGGAGGGGAGTGAGTTCCAGACTTTGGCAGCGGCAACCGAAAAGGAGCGGCCGCCCCATCTGGATCTGCGAAATCTGGGTGAGACCAGTTTGTTCTGTGTGGATGATCTCAAAGTCCTCCCTGGAGTATACCATTGAAACAAGGATTTGAGTTAGGGCGAGCCTTTGCTATGCATGTTCTTATATACTGTGTTTAAGACCTTGAATGAGATACGCTCCCTGATGGGGAGCCAGTGTAAGGTACGGATCCCTTCTCTGGCAGACTGATGTTTGGGAATATTTAGAATCAGTCTTGCTGCTGCGTTCTGTACCACCTGGAGCTTATTCAGTGATGCAGAGGTGATATTGAGGTAAAGGGCGTTACAGTAATCAAGACGAGAGGTAATCAGTGCGATGATAGTGGGCCAATGTAGTTCCGAGGGAATGAGTGGAAGTGCCTTTCTGAGGGTTCTTAAAATATAGAGACATGTACCAACTGTACGGTTGACTTGGGCATCGAAAGTCAGACCCTCATCAAAGATTACCCCCAGATTTTGTGCTGTTTTTACCGGGGCTGGAAGAGGCCCGCATTCTGTAGGCCACCAGGCATTCGACAAGATGGAGTTCTGTGGTCCAAAAAATAGTACCTCGGTCTTGTCTGTGTTGATCTTTTGACAATTGCCCTTCATCCAACGCATGATGTTTGACATACATATGTTAAACTTCTCTGCGACTAAATGCAGGTCGTTGGTGATGGAAACAATAATTTGGGTGTCGTCCGCGTAGGAGAGCACCTGAAATCCGTAGGATCTCACCAGTTCGGCCAGAGGGTCACATATAGATTAAAAAGAGAAGGGCTAAGCGAAGAGCCCTGAGGGACCCCGCATGGGAGAGCAAAAGCTTTTGTTCTGAAGCCTCTGCAACTAACTGTGTTCATTATATCTGTTAAAATGGAATGGAGAAGCTGCAGGGCTTTCCCCGTGAACACCACTTCCAGCAGACGTTGGACTATGCGCACTGGGGAGACGGTGTCGAATGATGCCGATAAATCAAGCAGAATCAACACCGCTGAGCCCCCTTGGTCAACCTGCAACCAAAATCAGTGGCTGCAATAAGGGCAGATTTGGTGCTGTGACTGGCGCGGAAACCATTCTGGGAATGATCTAAGATTTCCTGTGAGTCAATGTACTTCATCAATTCAGTATTAATGAATTTCTCTGCTCTGGCTGCATTTTCTTTATATTCTTTTATGGGTTAGATCACTGAGCAAATTATTATGATGACCTGGTTTTCTCTTGCTACTCAATATAAACTATATTTACAGTTCACATTCCTTCTACCAAGCCCCATCAACCGTTTAGGGCTTTATATCTGAATATCAAGCTGATACTGAATTGTCTTTGTTGATGCAACATACTGTTGAGTTATTTGATCAAAATAATAATAAATGCATTTCAAAACATTTATGACCCTTCCTCGCAAGCCATTGTGAAAAAACGATTTGGGTTTTCTAAGAAAATTAAGGGAATTCCTCAATAATGTTAATGCCTAAAGTAAATGATATAATGCCCACCAATATATTTTTAACCCTAACAGTGACAATTGCTGATTCTTACAAAGTTATTGCAGAGGAGGACCTTGAGCAGAATGTATGACCGATTGTATACCAGGCAGTCATGTCTTTTGTGAAGACAATGTGAATGAAGTGGGACAAAAGACCTCTACAAAGGGAATGTTTTTAGATGTTGAACCCTCGAAGGAACCTTAATATTTCAAGCAATATTGCTGTTGCTGCCCAATTTGCAGAACATTTGGGAACTCTTCTGCATGCCAATGATGGGAACCAATAGGGCCGGATTATCGAAGTGCCCCAGGGGCGCAATGTGTGTGTGCACCAGCTTTGCGTGCCCCAGGACACTTTGGTATTGCAGAAGGTGCTGCAGACACTTGTGCGATCCCTTCTGTAGTACCGATAGCACTGGTGCACACAAAAAGCGCCAGCGGTATCTTCAGAGGCCAATCCCTCATTTGCCTGGGGCTTCCCTTTGCCTTTGCGCCCGTGCCATATTATAGACATGGGCGCAGAGGCAAAGAAGCTGTCAGGTGACGCACTGACAGTGAGACACATTTTAGGTGGTGCACTGTCAGTGCCCCCCTCAGATATCCCCATGTAGGCGGGTGCAGTCACTCACAACACTTGCCTGCAAGGGGCTCTCTAATCCACTTCAAAAGTGCAGGCGGGCTGACGCCTGCACAGTGAAACACACCTATATGGGCAGCACGAGTTTCCAGCTGCCTAGGGGGCAGCGCATTCTATGTTAGAGGGTGCACTTTTCCTGTTTGCGCCCTGCCACCTGTTTTATTGTGTGCTGGGTGCAAAAAGGGCAAGTGCACCCCTTGCATAATAGGGCCCATGGTGATCTAATATGCTTTTTCAACTAATTAAAATGATTGGCTTAGCACACAATGTGCAAACAGAGATGTTTAGCACTACATGGAAAGTTTTATACTATGCATCAAATTCAACAAAAATAGGTAGAGCAGTGGAAATGACGATTCTGAACCTATATCAAGATATCCCAGCTCATTAAAAACTCTCAACTTAGAGGGTATAGAGAAATTCATATTTTCATACACTTTATTTGCCTTGTAGAAACGAAGGCTAAACACTGAAAGCCTAAGCGTTCTACATCAGCCGCACATCGGCATAGTGAGCTTAGAATGAAGGTGAAAAATTGTGTATCTTAAGCAATATCTGCTTACTTTTCTCCAGCTACTGAGATGTCTTGCTCACCTCTAGGTCCAGAAATGTCAATCCTAGTGAAAATTTGGTTATACTAAAATCCTTATCTGTGGTGCGGTGGTACACATAGAGGAGCTGTGGGCAACTGAGCCATGAGACAACTTCATTCTCGAGCTCGCCTACAGCATAGACAATAAAATGAAAGATCCACTATACGGACAGTTGGGCACTCTCATCCTAGTCCAAGCACTAGTCCTTTAGTTATGGTATACACAAAGAATAAGCCTCTAGCTCCCATGTGCGCACATTAATAGAAGCATCATCATCATCAAATAGCTTTATTCGACGTTTTCAGTCATAAAAGCACACAGTTATACACAAAACATTAAAAACAATAAAACACCATTGGATAATGCATAAAATACCATAAAACGTTAATTACAATTATAATTCATGACATTTCTTCAATATATATCGAAAAGAAACACACGCTGGACATACCATAAATTTCGAGACCCAAAACGTTTTCCTGTCTAAAGGCTGCAATTAATAAAATATTTACCAAAATACATAGCTTTAGTGACAACCGACTTTAAATTCATAGTAATCTTGTTGACCCCCACAATAAAACTATACGATACACCCATCCTGCCTATCAATTCAGTATCTTTTTCTAAGCCTTCTAAAATCACACATCAATTTTTCGTTGCGAACAAGCCCTGATTATCCAAGCCCACCCCAGGAATTTAGCCATTGCTATGGCTATTGCTTCCTTTGTGTCACTTCTTAATATTCTGACTGCTTGATTCGCACCTCTTAATCCCAACAACTTACATATAGGGCGCAACCAGGCCCGGCGTGGGGCATGGTAACCTGCACATTCAAACAAAAAATGGCCCATTGTTTCCTTTTTAATCATACAAACTGGGCACAACTCAATATGTGCATTAGACCACTTGTTTGTGAAAACTCTTATAGGCAGAGTACCTATCCTGAACTGAAAATACAGTTTCCGCTCTAGGGGTTTAAGAATGCAGTCCCAATAATATTCCAGCTTCGGCATAGATTTATGCTCTAAAAAAAATCCCGTTAGGGATGAGGGCTCAAACCTGGCTTCCGTACAGTTAAGGACCTTTTCCCAATATTTAGCCTTTAAAATCTTTTTGGATGGGAAAACATTATTTTTCGGGTCCTCCCATAATTGGCTCATGCCGAGTTCCACCAGAGATCGTTTTAACTCCCTGAGCCATTTTATCTGGTGCTGCGTGTCTGCCTTAATTACGTCTAAAAATCCAGCTGCATAATCTGCTAGTTCTGGGGTGGACCACAGCCTGCGCCAATACAAAAGAGGGCGAATTTTTACTAGATGTACTATAGGCTTCCTCCCCAAATCATACAACAGTGGATATATAGGTGTACTTTGCGGCAGACGAGTAATGTGCCTAAAAACTTGTTTTCGGAGATTGAGAGTTTAGATAAATCCTCATATCCCCAAAGCTCAGCACCATACAATGCAGAGCCCATCACCTTCATATTATATATTTCTAGCACTGGACTTATTGGCTTGTGGAAAGAGGAATTAAATTCTCTTTGGAGTGCTCCTGTTAATTGCCGATGTTTTAGGGTTGAGATGTCAAGTTGGTGCGCCCATTTTAGCCCTTCTTGAATGATCACTCCCAAATAGGTAAATTCCTTGACTTGCTCTAGTAGGAGATTACTCATATATATACCACCCCTAAAAACCCTGTGCGGATTAAAAGCCATCATCTTTGTCTTTGACACATTGACCTCCAAGCCACGCCTTGAGCAGAACTCCTCAAAGATGGTAAGTGCTCTTTTGAGTCCGCTTGGTGTCTTGGAAATGATCAATGTGTCATCCGCAAACATTAGTATCGGCACTTTAACTCCTGCTAGAGTGGGGGCATCAGTTGGAGTTGACAGCATGAAATCCACTATCCCGTCAATATATAGACTGAATAGTGTTGGGGCCATCACACAACCCTGCCGCACCCCCTTCTCAACTGGGAAGGGTTCTGTGAGCTCTCCCTGTTTGCCCCACCTGATCTTGGCAGTATTAGCCTCATGTAACCGGGCCACTAAGGTCAATAGGTCTAGGGGTAGGCCCATCTCCTGCAACACCTGCCAAAGATTTCCACGCGGTACGAGGTCAAATGCCGACCGAAGGTCGACAAAGACCGCATACAGGCTTCCTTTACCCAGCACAACTGTCTTCCAAAAAAGTAAGGTGAATCTAAATACCTGATTAATTGTGCTGGTGGAGGATCTAAATCCAGCTTGAAAGGAGGATAAAATACTAAATTCATCAATCCAACACTGTAATTTATTTAAGACCAACCTACCCATAATTTTTTGAGCAGCATCTATCAAACTTATTGGTCTGTAATTACCTGGACGCGCTCTATCCCCTTTCTTAAAAACGGGAATAATTTCAGCTTCGGCCCAGGAATTTGGAATCAATAGAAGCAATACTGATACTAATAACTACTCTTCATGGTATACATGCACCAGATAGTGAAAGTATTGCATTTATAAAGAGAAATTAGCAGTACTTGTGTACTCGTAGTGAACTGGTTAGCAAAAAGGATATTTAATGAGAGATGGCCTTACTCTGGGGTGACTAAAAACAAGTACCCTCACCCTTTTCTGCTTTCCCACCAAAACTGTCTTTAAAAGAAGAAGCCAAGCAAAAGGAATTAATATCACTGATTTTCCCATTATGCATCTGCACAGGAATTGACATCACTGGATTTCCAATCATCCATCTGCCCAGGAAGAGATGTCCCTTTTTCCCACCAAAACTGTATTCACTTAATGGCGGCCACGGTACAGAAGCACAATGGACACACTTACTAGGCTCTCCACTGGCGCACTGCTGGCACGCCATTGCCAAGCCGTCTAGGCCTGGCCTCTCCCAACCCATGCCTGGTACCAGGACCCATGGTCCTCCCCCTCACCTCCCCTCCATTGCTGCTCCACCACAACCCTTTGCACCTTCAACCCCTGTCGCATCGTCCAGTGTTGCTGACACACCTTCCTGCCCAACATTGATGGTGCATATCTCCTGCACCACCTGTTATTTCACACTCATCCTCTCAAACCAACCTCACTCCCTGCACAACTCACACACCCATCACACTCAACACACACACCCATCACTCTCTACACCAGACCACTTTATGTCCTGAATACTCCTCAAAGCTTACTCCTTCACTAAACATGCCACTGAAATTTGGGATCTACTACACTACCGATTATCTGACCTGCTCTTCCTCACAGAAACCTGGATAAATCCCTTGTTCGCCCACATAATTGCTATGGCAATCTCCACCGGATTCAAGATTGCAGGACGGTAGGGGACAACATGACCCGGAGGCAGAATCCCTATCATCTTCAAAGAATCCATTCAATGCTCCAACACCTCAGAAAATTCCACCAGCAACATGGAATTCTTGAACTTTAAACTCCACAACACTGACAACTACAGCCTAAGTGGCACCATGGTCTAATGCCCCCCGTCAGACCATGTGCCAACTTTGGCAGCACCTGTGTAGACTTCATCGACCCGATCCTTGACTCAAGCTCTTTAATTGATTCAGTGGTTCAACTACCACACTGAGGACCTCACCAATTCCAACACGACCAACCTCCTTGAAGACCTGTCCAACGTCGGACTCACATAGTGAATGGAAGGCCCTAGAGAAAACACTTGACACCTACTGGACCTCATCTTCACCAGCTCAGCAACATCAATGTAGAGAAGCCCAAAAGACCACTGGGTCCGACCACACTCTTGTCAACTTCAGTATACCCATCCCACACCACCCTCAGAAACGCCTTCACCAAGCCTTCACAAGGAGACTGGAACAAGATCTCAGATGTATCCTGGTCTTCCCAACTCCTACACCACCGGTCTAATCCCAACCACAACCTGCTTGAATCCATCTCCAATTTCAACATCTGAATAACTGCCTGTGCAGACAACCTGGTTCCTCTCAAAGTCAACACATCCAATAAAGAAAACAGCATGCAAGCTAGTATATGGAAGAGCTCAGGCTCACCAAATGATACTGCAAGCAACTTGAGCGCAGATGGAAACAAAGCCAGAATGATACCAACAGGCCTCTTACAAATCCACCCTCAGAAGCTACTTCAGCAAATCAGTCATCAATTGCTCTGCCCTCCCCAACCATATTGATTGCAGTACCCACAGCGCCAAGGAAATCTTCACCATAGTGAAAGACTTCATCTCTCCGGCAATAAGCTCCTCCAGCGTAACCCCCTCTCAGGATCGCTGCACCCAGCTGCCCCTATTCTTCAACAATAAGATCACCATCATCTATGACAACTTGGAGCCCCAACTGGACCCTTCCACCCTCGCAGTCCTCCTGCCCATCTCATTCAGCACCAAGAGCACTGCCCTGACCACCTGGCCCACCATCACTACTCAAGAAACTGCAACGACCATGCTAAATGCTATCCCTACTCTCTGGAACACCCTCAGACTACAGCTCCTCTCACACAATGACTTAATCATCACATTCACCTACCCAGACTCCTGGAAATATACCCTAATATTCCCACTCCTCAAGAAACCCTCAGCAGACCCGAAGATGCTGGCCAACTACAGGCCTAAGTCCCTCTTATCCTACCAAGCAAAAATCATGAAAAATTCCTAGCCATCCACCTCAACAATAACCACCTCCTCTACAGCACTCAATCCAGATTCAGGCCCAGGCACTGTACAGAGACTGCCGTCATCATCACCACGTCGACATCTGGATGACCATGGACAGAGGTGACATCACAGCCCTCATCCTACAGGACCTATATGCAGCCTTCAAGGCTTTCTTCCACCCGATCCTTGTCCAATGACTGCATGAAGCTGCCATTCAAGGACCCACATTTTGCTAGATTTTCTAATTCCTGAGAGGCCGCATCCAGTGTGCCAGTGTGGCCCCTTCACCACAGATGCCATCAACCTCATCTATGAAGTTCCACAAGAATCCCCAGTCTCCCCACCCTGTTCAAGGCCTACATGCCCACCCTGGGCAGCTTCAACAATCATGAATCAATAACATTTCCTTTGCTAACACCTAGCTCTTTCTCCACCTCTCTGAGAAGATGCCAAAAACCCAAATCCATTTTTCCTCCTGCATGAATGAAGTTGCCAATTGGATGAAAACCAACTGTCTCAGGATCAACACAGACAAGATGGAAGTAGTAATCTTCTGCAAAGATGCCTTGTTTCTGGATCTACTAGGTGGCCTCCCAAACTCAGTCTCATACCCCTCCCAACATCCCATGCAAAGAACCTAGGAATAGTAACCGACAAACAACTCACCATGACTGCAATCTCGATCTCATGTTTCCACCCATTCAAGATGCTCAAGAAGATCTTCAAATGGCTCCCCACCATCACTCACAGAACCATCACCCAAGCCCTCATCACCAGCAAGTTAAACTACAGCATAACACTCTATATGGACCAGAAGAGTCCAGACCATACAATACTCAGTGGCCAGGCCCACCCTTAGCCTCCCACCCCACACTCACATGGCCTGCTCCTCAAAGAGCTTTACTAGCTACCAATCCACAAACGAGTACTTTTCAAACTCCTCACACACTCATACAGAGCATTAGTCCCATGTTCTTCAACAACAGCATAAACTTCCACAAACCTACCAGACACTTCCACTCAGCTGGACTCATACTCACACACACACACACACCTGCATAAGCAGAACCAGATCCGGCTGTCCTGCCTCTATACTTCACTCCTAAAGCCTGGAACGTTCTATCCCTGCACATCAGAGCCACCTCCACAGTACTGGAAATTCCACAAGGTACTGAAGACATGGCTCTTCACCTAGCCCTGGCCCAACCCATAAAGCACCCTCTTCAGTGCCAAGGTACCCTACCAGGTGAGTTTGTGCTATACAAATACACTTAACATAATGTGACCTAACATGCCCTAACATAACATAATGTAACACTACACAACACAACACAATGTTTTTTAAAACAAACCTTAGAAATTCATTGAAAAAACTAAGGTTAAAGTGACATTATACTTAGGTGAAAACTTAATTGCCAATTTAACATTTCAAACTAAAAATAACACAGACCTTTACCAGTTATAGTTATCAGATCTATATCTTGTACCCCCACCATGCATTGCTTATGACCTCACATATTACATCACTCATGGCCAGTTCTATGACATCATGTATGACATCACTGATGACATCTCAAATGACATCACTGATGATGTCAATGATGATGTCTCAAATGGCATCACTGATGACAACTCAAATGATGTCCATGACGATGTCACGGATGACGTCTCAAATGACTTCACTGATGGCGTCTCAAATGACGTCACAGATGGTGTCACTGATGACGTCTCAAATGACGTCACTGATGACATCACTGATGACTAGTCCCAGGCTGAGCTTGTGAAGCTTCAGTCCATGGAATTCCATGGAAAAACTCTACAAAATTCAACGTGAGCAGGCGGAGTATTGCTCTGCCCCTTGGCTGCTGAGGTCATTGGGGGCAAAGAACCCCTATTGTTGCCACAAGTAAGTCCCCCACAGTGGGATTGCTGAGACATCATCGGAGGCCTCACCCCTTTTCTAAACCACTCTGCAAAGGGGCCTCCTGGTGCACTACTGGTTGGGGGATGAAGTAACCTTCACTGCTGCGGGTCGTTGGGGGCCAAAAACCTCTATTTTTGCCAAAAATAAGTCCCCCACAGCGGAATTGCTGAGATGTTGTTGGAGGCCCGCCCCCTTTCTCAGTCACTCTGCAAAGGGGCCTCCGGGTACACTTCTGGTTGGGGGATGAAGTCCCCTTGGCTGCTGAGGGTCGTTGGGGGCAAAGAACCCCTATTGTTGCCACAAGTAAGTCCCCCACAGTGGGATTGCTGAGACATCATCGGAGGCCTCACCCTTTTCTAAACCACTCTGCAAAGGGGCCTCCTGGTGCACTACTGGTTGGGGGATGAAGTAACCTTCACTGCTGCGGGTCGTTGGGGGCCAAAAACCTCTATTTTTGCCAAAAATAAGTCCCCCACAGCGGGATTGCTGAGATGTTGTTGGAGACCCGCCCCCTTTCTCAGTCACTCTGCAAAGGGGCCTCCGGGTACACTTCTGGTTGGGGGATGAAGTCCCCTTGGCTGCTGAGGGTCGTTGGGGACCAAGAACTCCTATTGTTGCCACAATTAAATCCCGCAGAGAGGGTTGCTGAGACGTCACCGGAGGCCCCGCCTCCTTCCTCAACCACTCTGCAAACAGACCTCCTGGTGCACTACTGTGTGTGGGATGAAATCCCCTTGGCAGCTGAGGGTCATTGGGGGCCAAGAACTCCTATTGTTGCCATAAGTAAGTTCCCCACAGCAGGATTGCTGAGACATCATCGGAGGCCGTGCCCCCATTCTCAACCACTCTGCAAAGATGCCTCCTGGTGCACTACTCGTTGGGGGATGAAGAGACTAGGGGTGAGTGAGCCAGTAAACTCAGCTCTGCCGGTGGGTTGGTGGAGTTTTTGCTGAACTCTGCATTCCAAGTGGAGAGCGGAGTGGCAAAACTTCACAAATTCCACCTGCAGAGCAGAGTTTTCCACCCACCCCTACTGATGACATCATCCAATGAGTGTTTTAGTTTGCTTTATACTTTGCATAGTGGGTATCATCTTAGTTCTCTATTTAATTTTGTACAATTTCTTTGTTGCTAATGGTTGCAAGTGTTTCCAATATGTTTACGCTCCTAATGAGTCATAGGAGTGTTAAGGTATTGAGCACATTTTGAATGTTTGCGTACAGGACTAAAATTGTGTGCAGGTTTCAGTCCGTGACTTGCAACAAGTTTTTGGTTTTGTAAAAAGGTTTATAACAGTACCATGATTGTATGTAGTAAATATTAAGTGCTGTAAGTACATTTGAGCATTTTAAGGGAATTGTCTCAGCATGATAATTTCTTTATAGGACAGATGACTGTCGGTGTCAGGTACTTATCCATGTACATGTGGTTGATAAGCCACTGAAGCTGGTCTCTCTATAACATTTCCAGCAGAGTATACAGGGGTTGGGTAGCATGACCTCTAGCAACTTCAGGCCTTGGGTGTTTACAATGAGTAGTCTCTCTTAGGAGAGGTGTTGCATTGAGTGGACATTGTTCTTAGTAAACACTATTTAATAATATGTGGTACATTCCTTATGAGGGTTTGGCTGTCTGCAAACAGTGTGGTACAGAGGAAAATCTCTGCATAGGGTACACACTGTTTATAGTACCCACTTTTCTACTCAGGTCCGTTTCACTTCTCACAAGGGTTTCACTAACTATGAAGGGTTTGAGACAGGCTAAAGGATGTCAGCAGTAGGGCATTACTTATGTAAAAGGGCTTGAGTGTCTGAAGGAAGTTGGTTTTCTCTGTACAGTTGTATACAGATTGAATACCATGTTCAGTAGGGGTTACTCTTCTATGTGTGGTTGATTGTCACCATGAGTTTGATTACCCACAAAGTGTATGGTATATGCTCAATGTTGCACATAACAGAAGCTTGATTCATCTAAGTAGGTTGTATGTGTGATGGCATTAATGATGCTTTATATTATTCATACATGTGATGCAATACTCCTTTGTAGAGTAATGTTCGCAAAAGTAGTGTAAAAGTAGCTTGAATGATGAAATCAGTAATGCCACCAGTGATGTCATCAATTATGTCATTTGAGATTTTATAAGTGATGTCATAAATTCTGTCATAGAACATGTCATGAGTGATGTAATATGTGAGGTCCTAAGCAGTGCATGGTGGGGGTGCAAGTTATAGTTAGCACTGCTAACTATAACTGATGAATTTCTGTGCTATTTTACTTTAAAACATTAAGTTGCCACTGAAATTTTCACCTAACTATAACGTTACTTTACTCTTTAACCTTTAACCGTTATCCTTTTTGCTTATTCAGTGAATTTCTAAGGTTTTTTTAACAAAATCAGATTTTTTTAATTACACCTAAAGTCATTTTAACCTTTGTTTTCTTCAGGGAATTTCTAGTTTTTTAATGTAAAGTAATATTATATACGTAAAGCCAACCCCCAAAGACCGTGCACTGCAAGGGTTGGCCACAGGGCCTACAGCTAGCCCCTCAAAGGAAAGCAAGCCCACACTGCACATGGCCTTTGGCCATGCATTGCGTGCAATTGGCACAGGGCCTGGCTCACAGTCAGGCCCTGCACACAACACACCACGAGCAGAAAACCCCAGCCATGCACGGCATTCAGCCTTGCACTGCATTCGATTGGCCGTAGGCCCTGGCCTGTGGTCAAGACCTGCAAACAACCCTCTATGGGCAGCCAACCACAGTTATGCATGGCCTCAGGCCATGCGGCATGCAGTTGGTCCCAGGCAGCCAACTCTCTCCTAGGAGAGGAGGTCATGTTGCCCCCCCGGTCCAAAAGCCGTAATGGCCCTGGGGACCTTATCCTCAGTACCAAAAGCATTTATATTAGGGGAGGGGACATACTACCCCTCACCCCAAGCCCAAATGGGCATGTAGGATCCCATCCCTCAATTCCATAAAGTAATTATAGGGGAGGGGGTGTGTGGCCCCCTCCCATCCCCTGGGGCAAAGCATATTTAAATTAGGGAAGGGAGCATGTGGCCCCCATCCCGGGGCACAAATATGTCCCTGTGACCCCATCGTCTTGGACCAAAAATTACCCGAGTCGTGAGTTACATCTTGCCTTTAATTTCTGGTCCCTTGCACAAAAGCCCACGAATTGGGGATGGAGGGATGCTTGCAAAATAGTCTAAACCAATGTTGTTGCCAGTCTGACGACTTGGCAGGTATATCACATTCCTGCGGAGGCCTTGAAAGCCAAAACGTTTCTAGACCTTATGAAAAATTTGACTCTGGACACAGATCCCGGACCTTGGGGACAGCAGCCTACCCAAGGGTCCAGGGTAGGTTAATTGGGAACTGATCAGCTGGGCAGTTGCAAGCCTCTTGTAGCTTGTTATGTACTTGTAGCTTGAAGAGGAGGTCAACCTTATGACCCTTGGAGTCCACGTTGTTGTCCTGGGTGCAAGAGGGAGAGCTGATCCAGTCTTTAGGGCTCGTCTCAGGTCATAGACAGCAGGTCCAGTTCTCTTCATTTTTCTACATGTGCAGAAATTGTTCTGAGGAGGGTACTTAGCGTGCCATATTTGTGCCTGGCACCAGCCTGTGGGTAGGGGTGACTCCTGCCCACTCTCTTACCAACAGGGTAAGAGTTCCCAGGGGTAAACCTACCTGTTTTTGCAGCTTTTTCTTGTGCCCACTGCAAACAATCCAACAGGGCCCCTCTTTACCTGACATCAACATGGTAGAACCTTTCTTACAATGTGCAGAGCCCCTGTGCCCAACCTAGAGATATTGCCACGGAAATGCAAAACCCCTTTTCTTAGAACTGGTTCTAGGGGCAGCTCCTCTCCCACTGGAATCAGTACCTGGTTGACTAGAGGGACAAAGGAGGGGAAATGCCCAGGTCATGCTACTGAAACAGGGGTCTCCAGCCAGTAGCTCATAAGCTACTGTAGCTCTCCAGCTACCTCTGAGTAGCTCATCTGTGTGCAGCACAGCTTATGAAATTAGAAAGTTTTTGCTTGGTTGAATTAATATACATAATAACAAAATTGAGATTATACAACACTAATAATATTAGCAGCTCTCAATGTGTTTCATTGAACATAAGTAGCTCCCAGTACAAAAATGGTTGAAGACCCCTGTGCAGGAGGAACAGAAAATCTCCCCCACAACCAAGGCATTTGCGTCAGCTATTTGGGTGAAGTTCACACCTCAGCAAGGGAGCTATTCACTTCTGATTGACAGTTCTCATGAAAATAGGCCTTTAGTGGCTTTAGGTAGGGAATAGGTAACTTTCTAAGAGTAGTTTTTCCAAAATACTTATTACAAATCCGACTTCACCAGTACATTGGGACTCTAATAAACATTTCAATAAGATCGAAATGAACTTTGTAGCTGTTTCCTATCCAGATATATCAATACAAAATTTGATATTGTATCCTAAAGCTTTCTTATGGAGCAGCCATCCCTGCTACACTGAAAATAGCTTTTAGGGCCTATTCACTCTAAGGACACGCTTGACATTAAAATGTACATGTCATACTTTTGAATACAGGACACCCTGCCTTATGGGCAGTAAGGCCTACTTAGGGGTGACTTGCTGACATTAAAAAGGTAGGTTTAGGCTTGCCGAAAGGGGTTATTTTGACAGGTCAAATTTGCAGTTTAAACTTGCACAATCAGGCAACACATGGCAAGCCTGCAGTCAGGTTTACACTGTCACAGTAGTATATAGCACAATGGGTACTGCACTCCTTTTGTGACATTTAACTTAACAAGCGCTGGGTACAATTTTGTACCATATACTAGAGACTTTTCGATAAGTTAAATAGGCCAATTAGGGAGATGCAAATTACATCATATTTAACTGGTGAGCACCAGCACTTTACCACTGGTTAGCAGGACTAAAGTGCTCAGATTTCTACAGTCAGCAAAAACTGTCAGTGCAGAAATCCGTGGGGGTGGGGGGGCGACATGCCAAATAATTTTTATTTCCAACACTATTAGGCAGGGAATGAGTGCAGTAACAAAGATCTGAGCTCTGATGCTTGATGATTGTTTTTACTCTATAAACCTCCATTTAAACCTCCATTTACTCTGTTACAGTTACCAAAACATGAAAAGGCCAACAAGGATGAGAGTGAACTGATGGACATTTGTCAGTAAAGGAGGAATGACATAGAAAGGATAGAAGTGAAAGAAAACATTAATGTCAAATTGCTGACTTGTTTGGTGAATAGTTGGCAAGGCTTCAAGATTTCTTACAGAGTTTGAAGGGTGTTACAGGTTTAGACCTGGAATGTGGCCAGTCAAAAGGGCCCCTCAGGGTTACCAGATATTGTAGTGTACTTGTGCTCATGTGCACTGCTTACCGGTGTGCAAATGCTCAAAATATGCCAGCATTGATTCAGGATGAAGTTTCCAGAGGGGGCATTTAAAGAAAGAATCCAGAGCCACACAGGATGACACTACCAGGAACCCCCACTTCCCATTGAGGGTGGTGCATATGTGACCCCATGAGAATAAGGTAGGTTGTCAATCTGTTTTACAGATCAAAAGTTCAAACTGACCTCCAGCGAGTAGCTCATTGTGTTCCTCACACTATTCCTTGTACCTGGATCAAGAAATGAATAGACTAGTAATGAAAGCTCTTCCTGCCGTGAAACTGCATTTACCTAAACCCTCATTAAAAGAGGGAGCTCATGACTGAGTACCTCAAAATGAAGACCAAGGACTGAGTCTAACCACTGAATATGTGATAGAATATGTTGCTGAACTGATTTAATTGTTTTCTATGTTTAAGTTTCAGAGTGGGATTACAAAACTTCCTTCTATAAATGAATGGACAGTTGCTGTTGATTATGAGGCAGGTGAAAGTGGACCACTGCAAACCATGCTTTTATTGGTGGTGTTTTTTTCCCTACTGAGAAATGTTCTCTCTTCTTCAAAAATAGTTGAAGACTGAGAAAATGCTGTGAGTAGTGTCTGCTCACAAAGCCAACATATTGAATGATGCATTGGTGGTTCTCATTCCATTCCATCAATGTGGGGGAAAGACCTGTCTCCAAACTAAATAAGAAAGATTAAAGCAATTTCTACAGACCAAGTGGTAGAATCAACAGATGATGTACAAATCTTTTGGAAATAGTGATAACAATGGAACAGTTCACTGTTTGCATTTTTTAACAATTTTATTATTCAACATGCTTTTAATTTCTTGTTTTAAATCAATTTGCATCTGGGTTTATTTTAATGATAAGGCTGCTTGTCAGATCTGTTCATACTGGTAAACTAAATTTTCAGAAATGCAGGATATGAAATGCTTCATTTTCAGTATTGGTCACATAGGCCTAATCTCAAGTGAAGCTATTCCGGATATCTCCAAGGTTACAAGCATTGGTGTACAAATACTTTTTTTCTATTTTGCCTGCAAAGTTTCTAGTTCGATTTTTGCCTGTGTAAACATTACTCCCTTACTTTCTTATTTCCCCCTAACTGAACCCAGACAAGTTAAAAAATGTAAGCAGAATTTATCATCTGTCAAATTAGATTTGTGAAGCATTCTATGATCAATGGAATTTTGTGGGAGAAGAAAACATTTCTCTGTGAATTCTACCTTACAAAGAAACCTGCTCTTATTAAATAAGGGTAAATGTGATGTACATTTGATGAATTTTCAGTTTCTAGTTCCCAACAACAAAATTCTGCTTGACCTACAAGCAAAATGTTTCCTTTGTTGAAATTGGAGCTGGCTACAAAAACAACAAGTGTCATATGTAGGACCAGTTTAGGAGAAAATGTATAAGTGCACAATGTAGTATGCTTCTTAAATCACGTAAATGAGATGAGTAACTGCATTCACCACTAGTGATATGTTGATCCAATGAGCACACATGGGGAACATTTAGGTGCTGCATGGTGAACATTTAGGTGCTACAAATAAGGTCAGAAGTACTTCATAAGTGGGGGAAAATAACTTCTTTTGAATGGGCATAAAGCACATGGGAGAATGCAATTTATTCCTCAATTTACACTAAAAAACTCTTTAATTTCCTAAAGGGATTATTCATTGACTAGTTGTCTATGTCTCTGTTTCATCTCACACCTCCATAATCATTAAATAAAGTAACCTTCTTTCTCCATTCAGGAAAACAATCACCAGTGCTCCATTTATACTCAAACAATTAGTTTCCTAATAATTTGCAAGGTCTTCCATACTAGTTATGTTTGAAGTAAATCATTACCTGTTATAATCTCTACCTCATGTTCATCACAATAAGTTCCTACAAGTATCTTCTTCTGCGATTTGTCTTCCATAATACACATCACTTTCCCAAGAACCCACTAAGAAAGCGCTTCCAACTTCATCAATGGAGAGTTGTTCTTCAGGCATTTTCACCTCTTGGGGATCCATTTTTATATTAAAGTATTTATGTTATATTACAATGAGAGAATAATTGGTATCAACTACCACAATCAGACACAGTTCTACTCTTTGTTTCTTTTTTTTACTGCAGCTATGTTGCATTTACCTCGGTGTCCATCTGTCACTACTAAACCAGGATTAGCACTCGGTCTAGTTACTGTATTAAAATTACAGTTTGTTTACTTACTAAACTACAGATGTGCTAACATGCATTGCTATGCCAGACACACCAGTATTAATGTTATGTATTTCTAACAAGTGTCTCCCTACTCAGTTGTATAGCCATCTATTAAAGACTGTATGGGCTTTAGCTGTAATGTTTCCAGAAAGCTGCTTCAAAGCCCACACTACCTCTGAACAGCAGCAGTGTTATGCAGAGAGCCCACCTGTTCCATGAGAGGTGGTTTATTCATTGATAGAATCACACAGAGTCTCGACAATTCAGAGTCTATTGACATGATATAGTGTAAGGATAACATATTATGTTTTCTTTGCAGTGCAAAATCTGAATGTCTGAATAGGAGATCTCATAGCTCAAGGAGTCCACATCCGTGTGATTCAAAAACCTGATATAAGACAGGAGTTATCTTACAAAAGGGTGTAGTTATAGCCACATGGCTTGGAAGGGTAAAGATCTATAAAAGCCAAAGGCCTCACATAATAATTAACTTTCGACTGCCTGAAATTCGCCTGGTGACATAATCTTTCATTCAGATATTGGCTATCAAATAGAAGATCCACAGCACTTTATTCACAGTAGGAATTGATTTACCACACTTTGGCTTCTAGGCAACCTGTCCTTGTGACATTTGGAACATGATTCTAATACTACTATTAGCGTCGAGAAAATATGTTATTGTTGAAGACATGAACATGTGTGGTTCAATGAACACAAGGATATGCTGTCCATAGATTAAGCAAGCAGCATATGCAAGCTCCATCTCACAAAGCGAGCTCACTCTGCATTAGATCTTCTTCATGAATGTAGCAACCATGCATTAGAACACAACATTTTAATCCTGTTAGAAATTAAATGGTTCTTACTATCAAACTTTGGTCATACTCTTCATACCATACCTTAATCCTCTCTGTAAAGGAGTTATAATTAAACTCCTTTCAATGTATATTTCACAGTGTGCTGGGAAGGTTTATCACCATCCATCAGGCATCAGAGCTATACTCATCATTAACTGTGGTTCAAGATAGTTCCACACTCCTATAACCAAAATATTTAGCCATGCCTCACAGTCTAAGTAAATTAAAAGTAAATACACTTAAAAAGGTACCACACAAATGTCTTTATGAGAATCCAGAAGAGCTGGAAAAATAGGACAGATTAGGTAAAGAAGGTGGAAAAACACATCAAGACAAAGAACAACTTTTTTGATAATACACAGTATGAGTTACCATAACATAATAAGACACCAGAAAAAATCTATTAGAGACACATGCACTAAAGAAGCCACACAAGACTGGAAGTATTCGAAATACCCCAAAAATACCTCTGACCCCTATCAGTTAAACAACCTGATGAACCAGTCTAAAAAATGAATTAAAAAATCTTATGACCTGGTAAACTTATCCAGCAATAAGACTGAAAATTCTACAACTACCATTGATGGACAATTAATGACAACCACATCCATCACTATCCCAATCCTTGAGCTCTAAACAATGATTCTAATAATTGTAAAAATGATCAAAGTATTTCTAACAAGAATTAGTCAGCATAATGCGTCTGCATGCTCATTCATTCTCAGCCTTCCTGATCATAGAGCATATGGAAACAATACCCAAAAGCTTCCCATATTTAAAAAACACAAATCATCCTAAGTAAGCAATGACCACAACACTGCTAATGAAAGAGGCCAATGAGGTATCAAACATCTTTCTCATTTCACATTTCGTATCCAGATCAAAGTCCTTGATGTGGAGGGCATCAAATTGTTAGAACACCACAAGGAAGAAAATACTCTTCTGAGCTTCAATCGTTGGATGAATACCAAAAAACAGATTTGTTGGATTTCTTTGCTGCCTATTATTTTGTAAATGTTGGCATAGTTCGCCTGTGCTACAAAGACAAAAGGGCAAGGACAAAGAAGTCTCAACCCTAGCATACATTGAATTTGTTCTTAGGACTGGACACAAAAAGAAAATTATATTGGTAAATCAAATTCAATTATGTCCACAATTCCACAAGGTCATGCACATATTTGTTGGGTCTTCAATTGATACACATATCTGCTGGCCGAAATCATCCAGTAGTACAAATTATGGGGATTATCAGGTTATCCTTCATTTTGCAAAAAGCCCTAAAAGCAATTCAAATATTTTATATTGCAGGACATATCAACCACTACTGTAGTCAGAGCAATCTAGATACACAGCTTGGAACAGAGCAGTCAGGCTTATCTAAAGGGGCAATGTGTAAAGTTTTTGTGCAACATACAGACACACACACAGTAACACAATGAAAAACAAGACAAAAATACTCCATACAGGGTTATAAAAATAGACTATATTTTTATGAGTAAAACAAGACCAAAACAACAAACATCCAATAAGCAGAACCGGACATATGAATTTTGAAAGAATAAATCAAAAAGTTGTGCTTAGAAGCAAATAGTGCTTAGGGGTTATTTGAGATCACGCTGGATAGGGGTGAATCCAAAGTTCAGGACGACCGTGATGGAGTGCAGGCCAGCTATGGACTCACACAGGTCCCACTGAAATTCCTTGGATGGCGCAAGCATTGATTCAGATCTGTGCAGGCAATGAATGCTTCATCAACAAACCCCTTTACGATGCAGACACTGCTTTATCATTAAGTCATGCTGTCCATTGTCGTTAACCTACGCAGTCCTTGGAAGCGAAGGTTCTGTGCAGCAGAGTCATCTTTCAGGGGCCCAGGACTGGATTGACACCACTTGGCAGGGCAGAACTCACAGATGGCTGAGTCAAGGTGCTGTTGCAGGGTTGAAGGAAGTCTTTGATGGCCTGAGATTTCAGAGGCGTAGTACTTATACCCAGTCGGTCCTTTGAAGTGGAGGTGTCATCACAGAAGGGTCTCTGAAGTACACACAACTCCTTTATTCCCAGCCCTAGCTCCAGACTATCAGTAGGGGTAATTAGCCCTTCGTGTGGGAAACATAATATAGCCTATTCGGGTGTAAGTGTCAGCTCCCCTCTCTCTTCCTGCCCAGGAAGAGCTATCAGAATTCAGATGAATGAGTTCTCTGCCACGCCCACCCTTCCTATGTTCTTGGCAGTCTAGAGGGAATGCAGAAAGTGTAGATGTCACCCACCCCAGATGTGTAGGAGACAGGCTGCAAGGCACACAGAGCAGTAAGAGCAGATAAATGTCCACTTTATAAAAATGGAATTACTAAAACAGTAATGTTAATTCCAACTTTACCAGTAAAGAGGATTTATCACTACCATTCCAAAGACATGAAACATGATGCAGTTACTCCTTTCTGACCATGAATTACAGCTTAAACGTGCTTTAAGGAATTCCCAATGCAAACCTATGAGAGGAGTAGGACTAACAATAGTTAAAAACTAATATAGCTGTTTGTTACTACTAGGACATGCAAAATGTAACAGTTCATGTCCTGTCTTTTACTTACACAGCACCCTGTCCTATGGGCTACCTAGGGCCTACCGTAGGGGTGACTTATGTGTAATGAATGGGGGGGTTTAAGGCTTGGGAAGTGATTTTAAATACCAAGTCAAAGTTGCGGTCAACTGCACACACAGGCCCTGCAATGGCATGCCTGAGACAGGTTTGAAAGGCTACTTGTGTGAGTGGCACAATCAGGTGCTACAAGCCTACTAGTAGTATATAGATTACAGGACCCTGGTATATGTTATACTGCTTTACAAGGGACTTATAAGTAAACTAAAAATGCCAATTGGTTGTACAACAATGCCACCATGTTTAGGGGATAAGCACATGCACTTTAGCACTGGTTAGCAGTGGTAAAGTGCTCAGAGTCCTAAGGCCAACACAAAGATACAGCAAAAAGAGGAGGTAAGCAGGCAAGAAATTTTGGGGAAGACCACCCTAAGGAGATAGGTCTAACACTGCTGTTCACAAAAACCACCCTTAATCTACTGCTCAACTGATTGTCATTAATGACAAATTAAACTGACACCAGCCAGCAAACAGCCAATCTTTCTATAGAATCTATTAGTGAACAATATGACTAACTCTCCCTTCTAGCTCCACATGCTCATAAACACTGTAATGATACCATTTCCTGTATATGGTGGTCTGCTGTGTCTCTGCCGGTCTAAATGAAACTGCATGAATTCATTCAAGAAACTACATATGATACAGAAAAGGGCAATCAACTTGCCATCCTGCTGAAATGATCCTTCACACAAGATGATACTACAGTTAGTGATGACATATACACAGCAGTGTTACATTTAAAATGCAGTGTACAGTACACAAGGATTTAGGGCCTGAGGAGTACATATCTAAATATGCTGTCCTGCTTCTACAAATACACGTGTAACCTGAGATCCATAGGTGAAAAATGGAGTATTCAACCACAAATGAGATGGAGACAGTCCCCTGACATCACTCAGACCAGAAGTATGTAAAATATCCCCCTGATGCTGAGACAACAACATTTCAACAAACTTCAAAAGGAGTTAAAGCCAAGATATCTGATAAACATTCCTGTATTAAAAACTGGAACTTGAACATTTCAAGAACCATTGTCATTATTTGACTGAGACACTTATCCTCCCCTTCACCCCTTCTTACCAATTGAGCTCCTGGCACATTGTAGTTGAATGTGTGGGCCATGTAGTGGATATGACAAAAATAGACATTAATAGGTCACTCCCTTCTTCTTTATCAATATAATTTTCAGGAAAAGTTCTGTTGTCTGACCTGGGTCTGAACATTTCAGACGTGTCTCTTTTGGCATCTGATTTACATTGAATTTTGGGTTTCTCATGTTCTGTGGGATCATTTGAGCCTGTGGGACCTGTATCATAAGGACTTTTTTTGCATTGACACCTGCATCTGCTGTACTGACATATTTTGCATCTGAACTCCTCTTTGCATTGACACATTCCGTTTGCATTATCAGAATTATATCCACACTCCTCTTCCAATTCCCGACCTTGTGACAGAAATGTTAATGCTGAAACCTCCATTCCTGAACCTGGATCAATAGGTACTCCTTTACCTCTACCCTGTGAAATACCAAAACCTCCGGAATTTCCCTGGCAACCAGCCTGAGGAACAACATCACCTTGCATACCTCTGGGATTTCCTGCAAAAAAGGAATTCTGTAACTTTTTCTGAGCTAATTTCGTCTGTGCAAACATACATTTCTCTTTAATCCTTCCCTGCTTCATTTCCAATTTGTCACTGCAATATTTTGCATATTGCAGGATCTCATCAAGTGACTTTTTCAGTCAACAGATTACGCTTTGCGTTATATGGGAACTGATCTCTGATCTTAATTAGGGGTGGGCAGTGAACTCTGCTCCGCCGGGGAAGTTTGCAGACTTTTGCCCAGTCTGCGCTCCGCAAAGACCACAGAGTTCCGAAAAACTCTGAAGCGGCACGGAGGGCAGTTTTTCCTCTTGCATGGCTCGCCACCATTAAGATGGCCAGCACAAGAAAGGAAAATCATATGCTAGACCACCTCCAGGTGAGATTTCTCAATGCGAGTGGTCGCGCCAGGTCGCTACCGCTCGCGTTGAGAGACCTGCCACTCGCATTGAGGAAGCTGAGTAGAACATCTACATAAGTGGCTGAAGAAGCAGCACCCACTTGCGCTGTTCATGGTGCCATTCATGCTGATTTTACAGCGTGGGAGAAACTCTGGACGGTAAAAATCAGCACGAGCAGCGCAACTTACCGCACTCTGACGCTTGCAGAGCTCCACGGAGTGCAGCAGAGGTTTTTTGGCACTCCACCCTGGCCGTCTCAATCCTAACACATACTGAGATACAAGAATCCCCATGTCCTTCTCTTCCGGGTATTGTCTTCCACTGTGCTGCTGAAGCACCTGCAACAAACGTTCATAATACTCATAAACTGATTCCTTTGCTTTCTGTGTGGTTCCATTAATTTTCAACCAATCTAAATCTTTAGGAGGCACTCTACCTTTCAGGAAAGTAATTACTGCTTCATATTTCTCCAAAACTATGGGAGATGGTGCATTTGTGCATTTATTCTCGGTGGTTCATCACGTGGCCATTGTACTGTAGTCTTACACTCAGCCCACAAATTACTTGCCACCGCAATATCAAATAAGGTATCCAAATCAGTCCACCTTCAAGTTTTCACAAATCGTTCAAATTGTATGTACCACTGCACAGGTATGTCACAGGTTTGTCTCTCAGTTTTGGGAAATTGTTCGTAAGTGCTGTATGATACCTCTGCTCTGAGGCACTTGAACATACACTCCTCCCACTTTTTCTATAAGTGGAAAAGCTGAAGCTCCCTCTTCGTCATGCTGGTTCTTTTTCTTTTCATGTTTCTTTGCCATTTGCTTTCTAATTTTTCGAAATAACTCCATTTATTAATAGAGTTTATTAATTCGGTATTGTCCAACCGCAATCCTGTAGGACGCATGTTTTCAATTGCAGCATCATACGATTGTACCCTATAACTCTTCTGATAAGTAGAGCTTTTGGAATCTCCACATCATATTTCTGAGTCAACTCGGTCAGTTTCTCATGAGCAATTGCTACTCGTCTTGTAATTTTCTTACATAGGTAAATCATTTTTTTCTTGGTATATAATCAAAAATTCTAAATCCAAGCATTCCCTAATAATTTCTCTAGTTCAATTTTTAATCTTAGGACATTTGTAAGCCTCTCCTTCTCAGGTTCTGGGATAGCCATTTGCATTGAGCCTTATGTCTTTTTAATATCTACTACGTCCTCAAACCATGGTGGAAAGATTCCATCTTTGAACAGGTTAGTTTCCTCTTTGGTTATTGGTTTCGTAAAGACAATTCTTCTCCCATCTCTTAGTGCTTGCACTGTCTGAGGTATTCTCCACATAACAATCTGTGAATTTAGTGAAGTCAGGACAAATCATGTCGCAGATAAACCTCCTACAGCTCTTTGCATCTCTGGAATCAAATTCATATTCACTGGAGCATTTGCAACTGGTCTAGGCACTGTCTGTACACTATCTGCCTGTGGTGCTTGCACCGGTACATGTATAACAGATGGATTTACCACAGGTGGAGGAACAATCTGTCTCTGAGCAACTTGTTGTGGGGCAATTTGCCACACTTGAAGTGATCTCTCAACTTGTACCACTCTAGTTTCTATAGGAACAGTCGTTATTGTACTGCTTGCCATGGTACTACTTCCAGGACTATCAGCTGTAGTTGCATAAGGCAGGGGATGTGAAGCTAACATCTCATCTAATATATCATCATCTGAATCTCTGTCTGTCTCATTATCATCCTCTTTTTGCTCCTTATCTTTTCCTTTAGCATTTTCTTCTTCCCCTTCTCCGACATTTCAGTAGAAATTGCTGGTATAATCTAGTGCCTTTGACTATGGCTTTCCTCCATCTATGCTGTTCCTCATCCCATCGAGCATCTGCATGATTACACATTGCTGTTTTCGTCCTTTTCTGATATCTTTCTCTTTCTTTGGCTCTTGCAGTCTTTTCCCTTATGCTTTAAGCTTCAAATTGCACAAGTCTAGGAGGTGGTTTCATCTCACAATATTTCGCCCTTAATTGGTCAATTATTCTTATTTACAAACTCTCATATTTTGGAAACCTCATTGGACCCTCTTTCTCAGTAATCTTGCACCAGTGGCAAAACCATAAGCAGCTATCTAATCCCACTTCAGTCAACATAAAAAGTACAGGCGTAGCCTCAGTTGATGCCTCTTCACCTTTCCATATCAGAACTGTAGCATCTCCTCTCACAAAACTCTTAAATCCTTTAAAGAATTCCATCTTTGACAAGATTTGTAAAGTAAACATTTCATAGTTCAATGTTATGATTCTGTTCCGTACATGTCAAATTTTACTTCCAATCCTGTCTCAGTTGTTATGTATCAAAATCCTGTTAACAAATCCAAATGCGGCAGTCACACAATCACTGACTCATCACAGAGCGGCACGTTGACGTCTCAACCAATCACAGCGTGAAAGCACACCAACCGACCAAACTAGGCGCAAACTACTATGATGTATAATCTCACTCCCTACAGCAACTCATCCTCCTTTACAATTTCTCTTGTACCAACACAAACCACAGAAAAAAATTCTAACAAACAAAGCATATATTAATTCTTGTTCGCTTTTCTGAAGAGGAAAACAATAGCAGTTCAACAACCAGAATTTTGAGGGTTTTACACCTTCCGACTTCTATCATTCAACCAGGAATCCTCATTTGCAAGCGCGATCTCGACCAGCATGAAATCACCCTAATCAATGCAGCTTTCACTGTTTATGCAATTAGGCTCTCCTAAGATCAATCAATATTAGACAGCCATAACAGATTATATGTATTTCTATCGTAAATGTGTAAGTGATGGTACCTCACACTTTGCCTTTCTTAAACAAGAGGAACCAGGAGCTGTATTTAAGCAGGTCCTGCACACATGCTCCAAGGCAACAGTGCGAATCACGAGAGTGTGCAGTTCCTAAGGGAAGAGAAAGAAGGTCTTTTCTAAAAAGTGCCCTCACACACCCAGAAGGATGTCATGCTTCATCATTGGGCCTGCTCCTTGTCGGGCCGGCGCTGCAATGCCCGACGGGCACCAGCGAAGGGGCTCTTTGGCGGAGATATTTTGATGATGAAGCCATAGGGTGAGTGCGGGTGTGTGGGCTAAATAGTGCAGCGAGTGTGAAGGATAAAATAGGTCTAGGGCACCCTTAACTATTGTATTTATTCTCAAGGGGCACTAGCCTAACTAAAAAGGAGGGCCCTAATTGGATATAATGATCCTATAAGCCTTTTTAGTTAGGCTGGTGCCCCTTGAGAATAAATACAATAGTTAAGGGTGCCCTAGACCTATTTTATCCTTCACACTTGTAGGAAGGTGGAATCTGACTATATGGTTGCCCCCACTTTTTTTTATGGTGTTTTGCTGGTTTATGACTTAGTTGGACTGGGACCCTGCTATTCAGGGCCCCAGTCTATCTGCTTTCTCTGTAAAAGGTTTCCATGTGCCTTAGGCACATCTCTGATTGGAATCTGGAGTGCCCTTATAAGTCCCTAGTATATGGTATACTATGTACCAAGGGCATAGGTACCTCAGAGGCCTGCCAGGGGCTGCAGCATGTATTATGCCACCCCTGGAAGGCCATCCAAACTGACACCACAGGTCTGCTACTGCAGCCTGGGTAAGGTGGTGCATGCACCCCTTACTGTGATATAGGTTACCTATATCACTAAATACATACACACATATAAACCTATAAGTCACTCCTAAGGCAGGCCTTATCAATCCTAAAGGCAGAGTGCATGGTTCCTATGTGAGAGGGTGCCCCTGCATGAGCAGGGCCCCTCTGCAGCGTTCGGAGACCATCTCTGATGCTGTTTGTAGTGCAGCCTGACCATATACTCTTAAGCGCATTATATCCTCGCGGTAAAATGCTAACTTTGGAATGGCTGCACCTAAACATGTCGTGTTTGGTGTCAAACATCTTGGAATACTACCCCCCGCCAATCCTGGCGGCGGGGGTAGCATTCCACCCTTCTAGAGGGAAAGACATGTTAACTCTGGCTTACCCGGTAACTTCTTTCTGAAGCCCTGGCATCACAAAATGGATGCTGCTGCCACAGACACAAGTCTGGCCTCCTGCTGCTGGACGAAACTCCGGCAGGGGAGGCCTGGACAATAGGTTTCCTGTTGCAGGGAGGTGTGACCACCTCCCCAGACAGGATAATGTGTATTGGAGCTGGGTGGGTGCACTCTTAGAGTGCTTTGAAGTCCTGCACTGGGGAGCAAAAGGCTCCTCTGTGCATATGCCAGTTCAAACCAGCTCAGGGGCTACCTGCCCCTGCTCTGGCGTGAAACTGGACAAAGGGAAGTGGGTGTAGCCACCCCCTCCCTTGACCCTCCCTTAGGTGGGGTCATAGAGTTAGTCCCTCCCTGTTTTACTAGTTAAAATGGGGAACCCTTGCCACAGCAAGATTATACCTGGACGAAACTCTGAAACAGAATCCTGGACCTTCGACGCTCTACTCACGATTAGAGGACTGAAGAATCTCCCTTGGGGTCAAGGAGTGACTCCCCTGCTTGGCAGGCACCAAAGAAGCATCTGTCCGGTTCGCATCACTGAAGCTCCCGTCGGACGCCGAAGTCATCGCATCACCAGAGGTGGATTCTCAGACTTCCCCGAGGCTACCCTGAGTCCCCAGCAAAGCTGAGGCCCGTGGCTATCGTGGGTGACTTGAGACCGTGACCCCTGGACACCGAGCACATTTGCAAGTGCACCATCTTCTGGGTCTCCCAAGAAGTCGTGCTTTGGGCACCGAGTAGCCCTAGCCTCCAGCACCACCTGCACCGAAGATCACTGGCCCCCACTCCACGAGTGTCCTGTAAGCCAGCTCCACGTGCGGCGTCACGAGGCTCCTTCGCGGTTGCTAGCCCGTTGGCTAGTAGCCCTTAACGAAGGCCAATCTTTTCTTTACTTGGCAGTCTGGTTGCTCCAGGCCTGCCCTCACTTACCCTCGCTGGGTGAGTTCCCCAAACCTTGCTGGTCTGCATCATCGACGATCTACATCTTACTCAAGACTTGCCGTTGCCAAGGCTTGTTGGGTCCAATCTGGTCGCCGACACCTCTGCACTCGACAGACATCAAGCAACAGCCCGAATCCTGCTCCTGGTCACTGACAACGCCTCCCGGACCTCGTGGCTGAAGAGTCAAGACGACCGTCATCGAATCTGAAGCACTCGACATCGGTGGGCATCTGTCCATCGCCTCCCTGGTCACTGGCTAGTGACCCAGACTCTGTCCCCTCTGCTTTCAGGTTCTTCAGAACTCCGATCCACTCTTGGATCCACCCGGACACTTTTCTCCTGGTCGCCAGCAGCACGTTGCAGCAGATCGCCATAAGAACCGACGACGAAACCCGACCCCGAAAGGCACCTATGCACCCGGCTTCCCTGGGTGAGGTAACACGAGTACTCCAGTGCTCCCGTGGGTAGAGACTCTTCAAAGTCCTAGATCTCAAAGGGTTTTGTCCTAGTCCTATTTTAAGTGTCCCTTTCCTCTATTTTCCCGATCCCGACTTTCTCCATAGAAGTTAACGGCGTATCGCGGTTGTGTATTTACACTGCACGCGTCTCCCGTGGGTCCCCTGTGTCACTACCTTGGGTGGTTCCTTGTGGTCCAAGCACTTCTAGAGGCTCTAGGCCTAGTGTCTAGTTCAGTCGTGGTTCGCATACCACTTTATTGGTATATGGTTTGAGTACGCCCCTAGGGCCCAAACGTGTATTTGTGCTATTACTGTGAATTAAGATCTTATAACCTATGTACTTCGAACTCTAGCCTCATAAAGAGACTAGAGGGGTGTGTTTAGTAATAAATACATATATTTTGAATATATACCTGGTGTGGTGCTCTTTCATTTGGTCACTCAAGAGATTATAGACTGGTAAAACAAGCTGCTTTACATTCCTTCAAGACTTAGCCTGAAGGCTGCTCTCCACAGCTACCACTAGGATAGCTTTCAATAAGGTTGTCTTTAACCTACCTACCATAAGAGTCGATTTGGACTGGTGCAAGGTGCCCACTATAATTAGTGGACAGCATATGCCAGGCCAACTTCTCACATTGGTGTGCAGCGTGTGGGATTCCAGCTTGCTATTGTTTTACCAGATAATCTCAATTGAATTGATCAACTGAAAACCACTAAAGGTACCTAAGGTACATATAATTTAAGCTTAGAATATCAGTAAGTTCTACTGAACTTAGAGTTGTGTGTTAAGGGATAGCACAACCCTTTCTACAACTCAAGAGAGTTTAGTAGGCCACACTAGAGTAGGTAGTGCATACACCACACCACACTAGTAATGTCTTTAAAAGCAGGATCTAGAGATGCCCTGCAGGAAGCCATTGAGCTTCCCCCTCCAAGTATGACACACTCCCATTCTTGGAACTGAGAGCTTTGTGTAACGTGAGGAAATTAAGGACAGGCCAAAGTCCCACCACCCAACACCTCCAGGAGTTGTTGGTGGCTTATGATCTTAGTAAGTCTTCAGAGACTGAAGGGGTAGGAGCAGAGGGTGGGCCAGCAGATGAGGAAGGGGCCAGGGGTACTACTACCCCCAGCCCCCCTCTGAAACTGACCAGGAGGGTGACAATGACCCTGACCTGGAAAACCCAATCCCTTCTGGGGAAGATGAAGATGAGGATCTTGAGAACCACACCTTTGTCCCCCCAGGAAGGATTATGAGTGTGCTCAGAAAGTCTAGGTCTCCTTCTCAGGAGTCTAACCACTCTGGCACCTCAATAGGGAGCTCTGTTTCTTCTCACAGGAGGGAATCCTCTCATGAGAGAAGAAAGAGACTGGTCCAGTATGAGGAAACTCAACTGGAGATCAGGAAGAAGCAATTGGCTTTAGATAGAGAATCCCTAGATCTCCTTAAAGAGAGAAGAAAGTTGGGACTAGAGTCCCATGGTGGCAGCCATGTCCCTAGAGATAGGGAAAGGTCCTATGACCATAGAAACCTAAACAAGATTGTCCCTCCCTACCAGAGTGGGGATGACATCCACAAATGGATAACTGCACTGGAGAGGGCCTGTAAAGTTCAGAAGGTCCCCCAGAGGCAGTGGGCAGCAATCTTGTGGCTCTCCTTTGCAGACAAAGGTAGAGACAAGCTCCTCACTGTAAGAGAAGAGGATGCTGACAATTACACAGTCTTGAAGAGTGCTCTGATAGATGGGTTTGGCCTAACCACTGAACAGTATAGGTTGAAGTTCAGAGACACCCAAAAAGCTCAGACTCAAGACTGGGTTGATTTTGTAGATTGTGCTACAAAGGCTCTGGAAGGTTGGATACATGGCAACAAAGTGCATGACTTTTTAGGATTGTACAATTTGATTATGAGGGAGCAGATCCTTAATAATTGTCAAAACCAGCTTTTGCACCAGTATCTGGTGGACTCTGATCTGACCTCTCCCCAAGAATTGGGAAAGAAGGCAGACAAATGGGTCAGAACCAGAGTAAAAACTAGAAATCAGGGTGGTGACCAGAAGAAAGATTCTACTAAGTCCCAAGAGAAAGGTGGGGATAAATCTAAGGATAAGTCCCCTACAGGGCCCCAAAATTCCTCTTCTGGGGGTGGGTCCCAAACTCCTTCCTCTCCTGAAAAGAAACCATATTGCCATGTCTGTAAAAAGCCTGGGCACTGGAAAACTGATCCCAGTTGCCCCAGGATTGGCAATAAAGAAAATGTTCCTCCCACAACTACTACCACCCCTCCTGGTACTACCAGTAGTAATCCTCCAGTTGGGAGTAGTGCACCCAAAAAGTTGGGTGCTTTTGCAAGAGGAACAGAGGTGGGCCCTAGTTTAGACAGGGACCCCTCAACAGACTCCTCTGACTCTGATGGTGGTATAGGATTTGCCACCTTTACCATGGGTCCCATAGCATTGGGCAGGTACAGATTGGAGCCAATAATTAATGGTCAGAAAGCTGTGGCATTTAGGGACACAGGGGCTAGTGTCACCATGGTGGCAGGGAAACTAGTCCCCCTCACCAGCTTTTACCTGAGTTTAAATACCAGGTGACCAACATTGATGGTGTCAGAACAGATCACCCCATGGCCATAGTCAATCTCAGCTGGGAGGGGGTCACAGGCCCAAAGAGAGTGGCAGTGTCCCCCACCTTACCTGTAGATTGCCTGATGGGCAATGATTTGGAAATTTCAGCCTGGGCTGAAGTTGAACACCAAACCCATCTTAGGATGTTGGGCGTCCCTGTAAAGGTTAGTGGGGCTGTGATGGCCACAGCCCCAGCCCAAGAATTTGGAGAGATGGAGCCTGAAAGAATGGCCCACTCTCCCCCAAAAGAGAGCACAAGGGTTGAAGAAAAGTCTTCTTCCCTCCAGACAGTAGGTAAGGGTCAGCCTCCTCAGGGAACTGACCCTACCCCTAGTGAAGGAACTGCCCCAGAGGTAGTCAGGCCTGGCCTGGCCACACCCCTGATGGCAGAGGACCCTTCCAAGGCGGTACCCAGTCTGGAGCAGGTAACCTGCCCCTCTCTACCCTGCCTCAGCCAGCCCAGGGCGGCAGAGGTCAGGGAGGTCAGTGGACCCCCCGGGCCCCCTGTCCAGAGGAAGCCCCCATCAGCAGATTAGGGGCACCCAGTCTAGTAGCCCTAGCCAGGTGAAAATTCCTCTACACACTGAGGGATCCCCCATACCTTTATGTAGGGACCTCCCCCAGAAGGATTCTGGTAGGCAAGGGCAAACCTGGGACCAGAAGGTTCCAAACCTGCCATGTCCCTCCAGTGTTCCATCCAAAGGGACCCAACCCCCAGCTGTAGGCAGCCAAAGGTTGACCCTTAGAGCAAAGTGCAACTCAGTCATGGAAAGACAGGCATACATGGTGACCAGTGATCTGAGGAAGCTGAGGCCAACATTCCTAGGGCCTCACTTCCCTACTCAGACACCTCACCAGCCTTGTACTTTACCTAAGCACACCAGAGGTAGTGATTCCCCATGGTGGAGACCCTCTCATACCCTTAGGGTGAGGGATTGCTTAGTGGACCATAACATAGGGGGCAACCATGCTAGTGCAGGTGCTTCCTTATATGGCCACTTAGTCAATATAGGCTCAACTGGCCAAGGTTAGCCTTATCTCCTTTCGTTTGGGGGGGTTATGTAGGAAGGTGGAATCTGACTATATGGTTGCCCCCACTTTTTTTATGGTGTTTTGCTGGTTTATGACTTAGTTGGACTGGGACCCTGCTATTCAGGGCCCCAGTCTATCTGCTTTCTCTGTAAAAGGTTTCCATGTGCCTTAGGCACATCTCTGATTGGAATCTGGAGTGCCCTTATAAGTCCCTAGTATATGGTATACTATGTACCAAGGGCATAGGTACCTCAGAGGCCTGCCAGGGGCTGCAGCATGTATTATGCCACCCCTGGAAGGCCATCCAAACTGACACCACAGGTCTGCTACTGCAGCCTGGGTAAGGTGGTGCATGCACCCCTTACTGTGATATAGGTTACCTATATCACTAAATACATACACACATATAAACCTATAAGTCACTCCTAAGGCAGGCCTTATCAATCCTAAAGGCAGAGTGCATGGTTCCTATGTGAGAGGGTGCCCCTGCATGAGCAGGGCCCCTCTGCAGCGTTCGGAGACCATCTCTGATGCTGTTTGTAGTGCAGCCTGACCATATACTCTTAAGCGCATTATATCCTCGCGGTAAAATGCTAACTTTGGAATGGCTGCACCTAAACATGTCGTGTTTGGTGTCAAACATCTTGGAATACTACCCCCCGCCAATCCTGGCGGCGGGGGTAGCATTCCACCCTTCTAGAGGGAAAGACATGTTAACTCTGGCTTACCCGGTAACTTCTTTCTGAAGCCCTGGCATCACAAAATGGATGCTGCTGCCACAGACACAAGTCTGGCCTCCTGCTGCTGGACGAAACTCCGGCAGGGGAGGCCTGGACAATAGGTTTCCTGTTGCAGGGAGGTGTGACCACCTCCCCAGACAGGATAATGTGTATTGGGGCTGGGTGGGTGCACTCTTAGAGTGCTTTGAAGTCCTGCACTGGGGGAGCAAAAGGCTCCTCTGTGCATATGCCAGTTCAAACCAGCTCAGGGGCTACCTGCCCCTGCTCTGGCGCGAAACTGGAGAAAGGGAAGTGGGTGTAGCCACCCCTCCCTTGACCCTCCCATAGGTGGGGTCATAGAGTTAGTCCCTCCCTGTTTTACTAGTTAAAATGGGGAACCCTTGCCACAGCAAGATTATACCTGGACGAAACTCTGAAACAGAATCCTGGACCTTCGACGCTCTACTCACGATTAGAGGACTGAAGAATCTCCCTTGGGGTCAAGGAGTGACTCCCCTGCTTGGCAGGCACCAAAGAAGCATCTGTCCGGTTCGCATCACTGAAGCTCCCGTCGGACGCCGAAGTCATCGCATCACCAGAGGTGGATTCTCAGACTTCCCCGAGGCTACCCTGAGTCCCCAGCAAAGCTGAGGCCCGTGGCTATCGTGGGTGACTTGAGACCGTGACCCCTGGACACCGAGCACATTTGCAAGTGCACCATCTTCTGGGTCTCCCAAGAAGTCGTGCTTTGGGCTCCGAGTAGCCCTAGCCTCCAGCACCACCTGCACCAAAGATCACTGGCTCCCACTCCACGAGTGTCCTGTAAGCCAGCTCCACGTGCGGCGTCACGAGGCTCCTTTGCGGTCGCTAGCCTGTTGGCTAGTAGCCCTTAACGAAGGCCAATCTTTTCTTTACTTGGCAGTCTGGTTGCTCCAGGCCTGCCCCCACTTACCCTCGCTGGGTGAGTTCCCCAGACCTTGCTGGTCTGCATCATCGACGATCTACATCTTACTCGAGACTTGCCGTTGCCAAGGCTTGTTGGGTCCAATCTGGTCGCCAACACCTCTGCACTCGACAAACATCGAGCAACAGCCCGAATCCTGCTCCTGGTTGCCGACAACGCCTCCCAGACCTCGTGGCTGAAGAGTCAAGACGACCGTCATCGAATCTGAAGCACTCGACATCGGTGGGCATCTGTCCATCGCCTCCCTGGTCACTGGCTAGTGACCCAGACTCTGTCCCCTCTGCTTTCAGGTTCTTCAGAACTCCGATCCACTCTTGGATCCACCCGGACACTTTTCTCCTGGTCGCCAGCAGCACGTTGCAGCAGATCGCCATAAGAACCGACGACGAAACCCGACCCCGAAAGGCACCTATGCACCCGGCTTCCCTGGGTGAGGTAACACGAGTACTCCGGTGCTCCCGTGGGTAGAGACTCTTCAAAGTCCTAGATCTCAAAGGGTTTTGTCCTAGTCCTCTTCTAAGTGTCCCTTTCCTCTATTTTCCCGATCCCGACTTTCTCCATAGAAGTTAACGGCGTATCGCGGTTGTGTATTTACACTGCACGCGTCTCCCGTGGGTCCCCTGTGTCACTACCTTGGGTGGTTCCTTGTGGTCCAAGCACTTCTAGAGGCTCTAGGCCTAGTGTCTAGTTCAGTCGTGGTTCGCATACCACTTTATTGGTATATGGTTTGGTACGCCCCTAGGGCCCAAACGTGTATTTGTGCTATTACTGTGAATTAAGATCTTATAACCTATGTACTTCGAACTCTAGCCTCATAAAGAGACTAGAGGGGTGTGTTTAGTAATAAATACATATATTTTGAATATATACCTGGTGTGGTGCTCTTTCATTTGGTCACTCAAGAGATTATAGACTGGTAAAACAAGCTGCTTTACATTCCTTCAAGACTTAGCCTGAAGGCTGCTCTCCACAGCTACCACTAGGATAGCTTTCAATAAGGTTGTCTTTAACCTACCTACCATAAGAGTCGATTTGGACTGGTGCAAGGTGCCCACTATAATTAGTGGACAGCATATGCCAGGCCAACTTCTCACAACACTCACTGCACTACTTAGCCCACACACCCGCACTCACCCTACGGCTTCATCATCAAGAGATCTCCACCAAAGAGCCCCTTCGCGGGTACCCGTCGGGCATTGCAGCGCCGCCCGACAAGGAGCAGGCCCAATGATGAAGCATGACATCCTTCGGGGTGTGTGAGGGCACTTTTTAGAAAAGACCTTCTTTCCCTTCCCTTCAGAACTGCACACCCTCGTGATTCGCACCTCACACTTTACACCACAAAATCTCTGCAAACAAGAATTACCATTCAATGATGGCTTATTCAAGTGTCTTCTACACTTATCTCAACATTTTTATTATCCTAGGATTGTAGACTACGCCAAGTCTAAATTCTTTAATCTCTTCAAATAAAACAATAATTATCTGCACTAATCAAAACAATTTACTCCAACCCACTAACACAATTAAATACTTGCAATCACGATAGACGTCACATCACCCTATTAATACTCACACCTCCAAACCAGAAATCGCCTTTGAAAACCGCACTGTGTCAGCTCCTTAAGCTATGTGCATTGGATCAGGATTTGAGTATTTTATTCTAACGTGGGTAATTATTTATAGCTCCTTGCTCCAAACATTAACCACTACTCTGCTACCAGAAAACTGATAGCGCAGACTGGGCCCTAAAATTTCTTAACATCCAAACTAATTTACCATCTTGTAGGGCTAAGCTCTGTTTTCTGCACTAAATCCTTCTTCTTCTTCTCAGTGATGGACCTTGGAATATTGTATTAGGAGTCAAGGAGCAAAACAGACATCCCAATCTTAAATTTTATTAACAGTTAAGTTCAGTCAATGATGAGAGTTATATTTTATTTTCAAAGCTTTATTTCTCATTAAGAGATTAGTAAAGTTATTTTCTTTATTTTGTCTTTATTTCAGTTAGTCCATAAATCAAATACGTTTACAGAAATCTCATCAGAGGAAAATAGTAAGAATAAAACATCAAAATATAAATTGCATAAAAAGTGTCCCATAAAGGAATAAGTTCCCTGTTCCATAGATCAGAATCAGAACTTTAACTTTCTAGAACCCATGATGAGTTAAAATTCAAGCAAAAGAGTGAAATCAAAAAAGAAGCATAAAGCTGCGAAGTCAAATTAATATAACAGAACCTCCCATAAAGCGTAGTTCATACGACTCAGCCGATTTTCAATAAATCCAATTAGATCAGCATACAGTTCCTGCACTTCCTGCCGGTCCCAATAAGGATTATAGGGGTTTAGGCCTTGGATATGCCCATGCTGGACTATGCCAGTGCCTTATACACATGCCTGCTACAATATCTTGTTAGGAAACTTTAATCAGTACAGCGTATGGCCACCAGGCTCGCTCTTAATCTTCCTAGAAGGGAGCATATTTCTCCACATTTGCGTAATTAGCACTGGCTTCCTGTGCACAAGCAGCGCACAGGAAGCCAATGCAAATTAAGCCAGTAGTTAAGACGTCTCTTCTTTTGCACAGAGCACTACATCACGCGGGGCCCAACTATCTTTCCTCAAGGATTTCCTACTACAAACCTGCGAGAAAGCTGCCATCTTCGAATAATCACTTGGCCACGATTTCAAGAGTCTGCTTTGTTAATGCCGGCAGACGATCTTTTTCGCTCTTGGGGCCTTTGTATCTCAGGCTTATAGAGGAAGGACGCTTCAGGAAAATGCTTCAAACCCTGCCTTTTTATGCAGTAACCCTTTGTTTTGCTAATACTTTCGCCCTTACTGTCGTGCCTACCGCCAGGACACTCCTTTTAGTAGCAATGCACTTAATTAATCCCTATTAACATAACATAAGATAAGATAACATAACATAACATAACATACAGTTGCAGTAGCAATCTGTCAAGTCAAATAGCAAAGTGAGGCAGCGAAAACAGCAGTAGCCACAGCCATCAAGGGTATGGTGCAATCCTCCAAACAATCACACACTGCTACCTAGGAACACACAGTAATATAAAAGTTAAGAAACCATGTTAAAAACATTGTAAGAAGCTCCTTTATTCATGGACCAATAGGGTAGCAGGGTTCTTCGGTAAGCGGTTAAGCTCCTCTGTTCCTCACGCAAATACATATGTCTTATACTTTTTATCACAAGGTTAGCTACAGACAGTCTTGTGTAGTTAGATCCTGAAAACATCAGGCTTAGTTCCCATAGGCCTTAAACACCAATCGACCTACAACTCAACTTGTTTCACTGTGAGAAGAATGAACTACTAACTAAAAGGCGAAATCACTGTTTGGTAATGAATTCTTTCTAATACGAATCAAACATTATTGTTTAAAAATGCACTAGTTATTCTCTTCAAACCTTATATGAAACATAAACAAATAGGAAGTTCATGACATTCAAAAGTAAAATATTGCGTATAAAGTAAACATTTGGCAAACTGGAGTAATTTGCAGTTATGACAACATTTCTAAGCAAATCATTTTTAAGACCAAACTCTTAAGTTAGGTTGTGCTCATTTCAGCAGTATTAAATTCACATCTAGTGACTGAAAACTTGCTTCATAGCCTTTCTAAGGCCTATATGGACAACTATACCTGCCTATTGAGAATAAGTACATTTCAAATGTGTGTCAGTTTAACGTTAAGTTTTCACACTTTTCATTGTACATTTATCTTTCGAAGTTAATTAATTTTTATTGTCATAAAATGTAATACTGTTAGATTGACCTTGAGAGAATTGTCCTTTTCTTCACCACAGACTAGTGGTCCCTGAACCCCTGCATTGTTATGTCCATGGTACCAGCTAAGGCTGTTATCAGTACGGATGGTAAAACGGTGATATTAATTTCTAAAGTGTCTTTTCCCTTAAATGTCTAATCGTAGTGGTGCCTTAGGCACTGACTCAGGTTGTATATATATTATTTCTTATGGTGGCTTTCACGTGGTTTCATGTCCTGGTCTAAGATTTTACCAGGCAAATGCAGGTTGGCTTTTTATTTTAACCAGCAGCTCTCAATCGTCTTTATCCTTACATTTTACATCGATGACTAACTGTAACACCCCTGGTGTCCTGGTTCTAATTTCTTTAGTGCAGCTGTTTAATTCTCGACACAGGGAATTGCCTTTCATTTCATATCTGCCCATCGTTTAATGGGGCTTTAACCCGTATTGCAGCAACAGTTGGGATACTAGACTTACTTTGTTCATATGGAAATGAGTTGTTAGGCCCTCATTACAAGTGCCCTACTAAAGGGACCAGTATTTATTACAGCAACCAGTATTACAGATAGTGGGTGCATCAGAGATACTGGGTACCGCTATTACCGGAGCATCACAACTGGAATTCTTACTGAATGCTTTGCAAATGGGAATAACATGCACTATTGGATGCTCCCATACCAGTTTGTGAATGTAAACAGGTGATCTGGTCGCATTTGTTGAAGACAAAGGGGCATTTTTACAAGGGGATATTGCCACTAGAAAGTCATTTTTAGCAACGTTCTGGTGGCGATACGCCCTTCTCCATATTTACAAAGCAGCGTTAAGCCACTTCTTGTGGCCTGAAGCCGCCTTGTAAATAAGGCCCCTTTCCACGCATCACTTAGCATGAAAGGGGCATGCAATGGGTGTTGCTGTTGGCGTTCCACTGCAACACCCATTGCTTTTGACAGTACCCCAGATTTACAGGAGGTGCAAATCTGAGACAGTGCCAAGAACTAACAACACGCAAGAACAGGCGTTAGAATGACGAAACAAGGAGAAATCCTTTTACTTCTCCTCGTTTTTGCTTTTTCTATGTGTGCTGATTCTGCAGCATACATAGAAAGAGCAACATGCCATTAATGATTGTTTATGTGTAGTAAGGTGTCCCCTCCTGCACATAACCAATCATTATATAATGACGCTTTGCTACTTCAATGTGTGCTGCATTCTGCAGCACACATAGAAGTAACAAATCACAATTAGTAATTTGTTTATGTGTAGGACACAAACAATAAATTCCTGCAATGTAGGCACCCTTGCACTATGTTGCAAGGGTGCCTGCGTTGGCGCTAGGCAGATTAATTTAGCGCCCGCGATAGGGAAAACACAGGGGTGAATACGGCACATCCCTGATTTTGAAAATGTCAGAGCGTGGCTCTGCCAAATTTGGGGCAGCGCTCCGACATTTTCTCGTAAATATGCCCAGAAGTCCTCTAGTAATGACCTGAGTGATTTGTCCATATTAAAACGTGCAGTGTTAACATGAACACGGATTGCGGGTGTTGTATCACCGCACCACTTAAAAATCCTGATGGTGCCAGTAACTCCTATCACCATCCCTAACGGGAACTAGAGACCTCTTGTAGTGAGGCCTTAAACTCCTTTGCTTGGTTTTCTGTACCTTCAAGCATGGACCCCTTTGAGTAATCAACATGCTCGTTGAGAGCTACATTTCTGAGCAGCATCCACGTAGTAGAAGACTGCACACTGAAAAAAAATGTAACTCATTGCACTCTAGAAAATGTTTCTGAAATAAAGATACTTTTCTTATTGTTTCATGCACATGGTTGTATTGTTCAGGGATGCACAGCTTGCTTTGTGTTTATTTTGTAGCTAGGATCACACAGTTTAATTAAAATGGCTGTTATGATGTTAATTATGCAGTTCAAGCACACGAGCGTTCTCACAATGACCAGCTCCATATCTCTTGTCCGGACTGTTTTGTACGCTTTTCTTGAAGAACACCAGGAGTACTTGAACAGTTGTGTGAAGAAAGCATGAACCATTTTCTATAATTTTCCATTCTGATGAGTGTGTATTTGCTGAGAATGAAGAGGTAATATTTAAAGTAGCAGCTGCAGGGCTGGCACAGGAAGAGACGTCAGCAGCTGCAGAGCTGGCAGGGGAGGTGGCAGCAGCTGTACAACTGGCATTACAGACAATGGCAACTGCATAGCTGGCGAGGCGGCCACTGTTATTCTTTCGTTTGCCCTAACTCTCCTCTCTGATGCCGGCTCTAACTAGGTAGCTCACATATGTGTTTCCACGTGGCGGAGGGGACCGATTTAGGCAGGATAATCATGCTATAATGTTTGTATTCTGCTTTCATCATGTGCAGTGTTTTTCAAAAAGTGTGGAAACAGTACTTTTTCATAGATTAGTACTTTCAGGTAATACTGTATGACACTGCAGGCTTTCTTTAATGCCAAATGCAAACACATTTCATCATTTGGAATTGCTCTAGGTTCCCCAGATTCTTCGTGTCAATCCCAGTTTTTATGCTGCCAATAATTGTGGCAGTAGAGACGGGTGAGTTATTACATGGCTTCAGAGGTATGTCTGCTTCGAAACTTTCCTAAAAGTTTTGGAATCGCATAACAAATTAGAAACTTTATGGTTCCCCAAATGCAGGCCGTGAGTCATGGGTTTTTGTCTTTATGAGGTTCTTTTAGAGATTGCTGTTTTTGGTAATTGTAATAAGCAAAATATAGCTATTCTACTATGGATGCATTATAGCTTTACGTGCCTCTCTTCTCTGAATAAATGTTTCGAAAAAAACTTCTTCGAAGACATTTTGCTAGTGCATCTGTAAAAGTACATATTTTAAATTTTTATTATTCATTGTTAATATCTCATTGCAAGTAACATGAAGAAAAAGGTGAAAAAAGTAAAACTACAAAAATCAAATTTTCTTTAAATTACAAACAAAATGTATCAAAAAATCGAATAATCCAGGTACATACTAGAAAACCTTTCTCATGCCACATAGTACTTCGAGCTATAGCCAATAGGCTAAGCCGCTCCCATTTCCTGAAATTGATATATGATGAATTATTCCACCAACCATAATTTGGAAGTTTTAAGGCCTCTGTCGAACAATTGTCTATTCATGTTAAGCCCGACCACCAAAGCACAGGTTATTACAGCATGTGAAAGGTGCATTCAACAAAGGCATTAATCTCTGTGCCATAGTTTGTTCAAACCATTTAAAAAAGGCAAACCAATATTAGTAAATCTGGGCTGCTGTGTCTACTGTATTCCCTCACACCTAGGACATCAAGAATAATTTGAATGCGAAAAATTGATAACGCATTTTGAATTCTTAGTTGTAGTGGCACACTGTTTTGTATTATTGCAAACAAGCTGGGCAGACACACATCATATTAATAACTGAACTGGCTTGAAATCTCTGTCCTGGTGCCCCACCGTCCTCACCCTTCTGTACCATATGCTCAATATTTAAGGGGACCTAGTATAACAAATGTATATGGAGAGCAAAAAGTTGTCACTTGATGAGTCAAGATCTTGCATTGGTGACCACTTAACCCGGTACTAGCTTATAAAATCCGGTATCTGCAGAAACCTGAGGACACTCATGTTCCTCAATGCACTGGCATATTTTGAAGGAAGACAGATCTCTGGGGGGGACGATTAATAATAGACCTGACATTACATACAGAAGGGGCGTCAGCCTCAAGAATTTGTTGAGTCCTAGCTATTCAGGGACCAAAGTTGCTACCAATTGGTTGGCACCACATATGATCGGATTTTATGGATGTGGACATTGTATTGCGTGCAAGTGGGCAAGCAATAAGAAAACACACTTTAGTGGTCCAGGAGACAAAAGATACAAGATCATGTCGAATATCAATAGCAGCACCAGATATGTTGTGTATGTTATTGAATGTAGATGCAGCAAAAAATATGTAGGGAGCACGATCAGAACTTTACGGGAGCGAATTGGGGAACACATGAGAGCTGTCAAGCAGGCGGACATCGTGGACCCCATTGCAGCACACATTGCACAGTGCATCTCCCAGAATAGGAACAAAGACTTTGTATACTATGGGATTGATCAGACCCTGAGACACCCAAGGAGTGGGAATAGAGAACTTATACTGCGTAGAAGTGAGGCTTCCTGGATTCTGAAGTTACGGACCACAGAAATGGGCCTAAATTTAGATCAGGAACTGCACTACTTTTTGGGTAAATAATACCCTAATATATCGATAAGAAATGTAGAGATTCCATAATGCATAGAATTACAGTATGTATGGATTTTCCCTTCTATCTCTGATTAACAATTGGATTTGTTTACACAGACTTGTGTAATTATCTATCAAACAGAAGCTGATGTTATCACAGGTATAGTCACTGACTGAGAAGTTATGACCTCTATTGAGGATGGTTTATGGCATTACACATATTCTTTCACCCTTACTGAGTATTCTGATTATAGATTCGATTATCATCAATGTGTCTAGCGCAAAACATATTTGGTTAGATCCCTTACTTGCTAATTTCTCAAGTACTGACCGAAGGTCTCGTCATATCAAAGAGTGAATACTCTTCACGTGGCCTACGTGGAACTCGGGAATGATCCCCCTCTTGTTTGCGTAGATATACAGTGATTGCGTAGATCTGAATATGGGCATATTTCTGAAGTGGGGTTAGTCTGGGCGCCCTTGTATATAATGGTTGCGGGCAAGTGGGTTATGACCACTGCACCAGTATGGTACTGACAGAATAATTAAATACATTCCGAGATGGCGCCTACATATTTGGTATCTCGGGTATTCTGCTTTATTGTCTATATTATTTAATTGTTAAGGATGCGTCATGCCAAGATCCCGGGAGTGGATCCTTTTTGAAATGGATAGATTGGTTATATAAAAACTGAGTCATGGACAGGTTTCTCGAGTTAAACAAGATTGAGCGTCTTTCTTTTGAAATGAATTAGGATGAGTGTGGCATGTCATATGCACCATCACATTTCAGATAGAACTATGGAACACATTCAAAGAGGGCCCACGAATGCGGGGGTTCGGTTAGTCCGTCGGCAGTCACTATTGACACGTGACCGATAGCGGAAGAATTTTAATGCCGGAGAAGAAAGGTTCTGCCTCGTACTCGAGGTACCGGCACAGGACGTACGTGAGATCGGAAAAGAACAAACACGGTAAGGGGTGTCGAGGGTGGAGGAGGAGCAGTTACTTTGCGGTTGCCTATAATGGGGCTAGTGGCTGTGATGGAACAGCTGGTTACGTATTTAGTTTAACCCCTTCGATGCTCATGACGGAATGGTTCCGTCATGAGCATCGGTGCCCCTGTGCTCATGACGGAACCATTCCGTCATGAGGCCAGGGGCACAAAATCCCTCTGCTGCAGACAGCAGAGGGATTTCTCTTTCACTCCTGTGACCTTGGCAGCTGGGGAATTGCTTCCCCAGCTCCCGAGGCCCCTCCCTGGTTTCTGTGCCATGAGGATCAGCACGCACATCGCGCTGTCCTCATTGCACAGAAAACGAAACTGAAATGAGCCTTTAGGCTCATTTCAGTTTCACTTTGTATGTGCTCAGGGGGCTATCTCAGCCCCCCCGGGCACGTAGAAAGACGGGAGAGGTCTCATTGGAAAGGGGAGAATCTCCCTTTCCAATGGTACCCCTCCCCAGTGGATCCCTGCTTGGGGATCGCCCCAGGAGGGCGATCCCCAAGCAGGGATCCACCCACTAGACACCAGGGAGGGGGGAGCGGCCCCTTGGGCAAGGGCTTTTGCTCCCCCCAATTTGTTTTTGGTGCGATTTAGACAGATGGGGGCAGTAGCCCCCAATCTGCCCCACCGGGGGGGCAAAAAGCTCACTAGACCCCAGGGATATTTTTCTTTGCCCAATTAATTTATTAGGGTGGGGGCTGCCCATAAAGGGCATGTCCATGCCCCCACCCCGCAAAATTTATAGCCTTTCTGCCCCCCCGGGGGGCAGTTGGGGGCAGTATCCCCCAATCTGCCCCCCCGGGGGGGCAAAAAGCCCACTATAAGCCAGGGATTTTTTTTTAATTATAATTTGTGGTGGGGGCTGCCCAATATGGGCATGACCATGCCCCCACCCACCCCGCAAAAATGACAGCCTTTCTGCCCCCCCTGGGGGGCAGCTGGGGGCATTAGCCCCAAATCTGCCCCCCGGGGGGGCAAAAAGCCCAGTAGACATCAGGGATTTTATGGGCAAATTTTAATTAGGTTGGGGGCATTGGCATGCCCATTTTGGGCAGCCCCCACCCTAATTAAAATTTGCCCAAAAAACTCCCTGGCGTCTAGTGGGCTTTCTGCCCCCCCTGGGGGGCAGATTGGGTGCATTAGCCCCCAATCTGCCCCGCCATGGGGGGCAAAAAGCCCCCTAGACGCCAGGGATTTTTTTTGGGCAAATTTGTATTAGGGTGGGGGCTGCCCAAAGTGGGCATGCCCATGCCCCCACCCCCTCCCTGCAAAAATTACAGCCTTCCTGCCCCCCATGGGGGGCAGATGGGGCAGTAGCCCCCAATCTGGCCCCCCCGGGGGGCAAAAAGCCCACTAGACGCCAGGGATTTTCTTGGGCAAATTTTAATTAGGGTGGGGGCATTGGCATGCCCGTTTTGGGCAGCCCCCACCCTAATTAAAATTTGCCCAAAAAACTCCCTGGCATCTAGTGGGCTTTTTGCCCCCCCTGGGGGTCAGATGGGGCATTAGCCCCCAATCTGCCCCACTGGGGGGGGCAAAAAGCCCACTAGACGCAGGGAGTTTTTTGGGGCAAATTTGAATTAGGGTGGGGGCTCCAAAAACGGGCATGCCCATGCCCCCACCACCTCCCCCACAAAAATAACAGCCTTCCTGCCTCCCCTGGGGGGCAGAGGGGACAGTAGCCCCCAATCTGCCCCCCCGGGGGGGCAAAAAGCCCACTAGATGCCAGGGATTTTTTTGGGCACATTTTAACTAGGGTGGGGGCATTGGCATGCCCGTTTTGGGCAGCCCCCACCCTAATTAAAATTTGCCCAAAAAACTCCCTGGCGTCTAGTGGGCTTTTTGGCCCCCTGGGGGGCAGATGGGGGCATTAGCCCCCAATCTGCCCCGCCGGGGGTGGCAAAAAGGCCACTAGATGCCAGGGAGTTTTTGGGGGCAAATTTGAATTAGGGCGGGGGCTCCCAAAACGGGCATGCCCCCACCCCTCCCCCACAAAAATAACAGCCTTCCTGCCCCCTCTGGGGGGCAGATGGGGCAGTAGCCCCCAATCTGCCCCCGCGGGGGGCCAAAAAGCCCACTAGATGCCAGGGATTTTTTGGGGAAAATTTTAATTAGGGTGGGGGCATTGCCATGCCCGTTTTGGGCAGCCCCCACCCTAATTAAAATTTGCCCAAAAAACTCCCTGGTGTCTAGTGGGCTTTTTGCCCCCCCTGGGTGGCAGATGGGGGCATTAGTCCCCAATCTGCCTTGCCGGGGGGGGGGGGGCAAAAAGCCCTCTAGACGCCAGGGAGTTTTTGGGAGCAAATTTGAATTAGGGTGGGGGCATTGGCATGCCCATTTTGGGCAGCCCCCACCCTAATTAAAATTTGCCCAAAAAACTCCCTGACGTCTAGTGGGATTTTTGCCCCCCCTGGGGGGCAGATGGGGGCATTAGCCAAACAGGCATGCCCATGCCCCCACCCCCTCCCCCGCAAAAATAACAGCCTTCCTGCTCCCCCTGGGGGTCAGATGGGGCAGTAGCCCCCAATCTGCCCCCCCGGGGGGGCAAGAAGCCCCCTAGACGCCAGGGATTTTTTTGGGCAAATTTTAATTAGGGTGTGGGCATTGGCATGCCCGTTTTGGTCAGCCCCCACTCTAATTAAAATTTGCCCAAAAAACTCCCTGGCACCTAGTGGGCTTTTTGCCCCCCCCTGGGGGGCAGATGGGGCATTAGCTCCCATCTGCCCCGCCGGGTGGGGGCAAAAATCCCACTAGACGCCAGTGAGTTTTTTGGGGCAAATTTGAATTAGGGTGTGGGCTGCCCAAAATAGGCATGTCCATGCCCCCACCCCCTCCCTGCAAAAATTACAGCCTTCCTGCCCCCCCTGGGGGCAGATGGGGCAGAAGCCCTCAATCTGCCCCCCGGGGGGGCAAAAAGCCCACTAGACACCAGGGATTTTTTGGGGCAAATTTTTATTAGGGTGGGGGCTGCCCAAAACAGGCATGTCAATGCCCCCAACCCCACCCGCAACAATTACAGCCTTTCTGCCCCCCCCAGGGGGGCAAAAAGCCCACTAGACGCCAACGATTACACTGGCTTTTTTATCTGTGGGGGTGGGGGCTGCTCAGAATGGGCATACCAATGCCCCTACCCCCCAAAATATAGCCACAGAGTTTCTGCCCCCCTTGGGGGCATATTGGGGCAACCCCACCCCCGATATCTCCCCCAGGGCGGCAGAAAGCCGACTAGGAACAGATTTGTTTTTAGCAATATGCCTACCTGTGGATTTTGGGCCCTAGCGCAGCCGGCACATAGGGAAACCTAGCAAACCTGTACATTTTTGAAAATTAGACACCCAGGGGAATCCAGGATGGGGTGACTTGACTGGCTTTCACCAGGTTCTGTTACCCAGAATTCCTTGCAAACCTCAAAATGTGTATAAAAAAACAAATGTTCCTCACATTTCTGTGGTGGAAAGTTCTGGAATCTGTGTGGATCCACAAAATTCCACGCACCCCGCATTCCCCAAAGTCTTCCGAGAAAAATGGTACCTCACTTGTGTGGGTGGGTCAAGTACCCGCGACAGGCAAGGGCCCAAAACCTAGTGAGGCGACATCAAAATTACCTATCACAAACCAACCTGGTTTTGTACGGGGGGTTACCTGGGTTTTGGCCCCGGGGTCGGCGGCCACCTAGGGAAACCTACAAAACCCACACATTTCTGAAAACTAGACACCCGGGGATTCCAGGGAGGTATGGCTTGTGTGGATCCCCCAACGTTTTCTTACCCAGAATCCCCTGCAAACCTCAAATTTAGCTGAAAAAAATCACTTTTTTCACACATTTGTGTGTGGGAAAGTTGTGGCATCACTGGGCTGACACAAATTTCCTACCAGCCAGCGTTCCCCTTGGTCTCCCGATAAAAATGGTGCCTCACTCGGGTGGGAGGCCCAAGTACCCACGACAGGCAAGGGCCCAAAACGTATTGAGGCGACATCAAAATTGCCTATCACAAAACCACCTGGTTTTGCAAGGGGGGTCCCATGACTTTTTGGCCCGGGGCTCGGCGGCCACCTAGAGAAACCTACCAAACCCACACATTTCTGAAAACTAGACACCCGGGGATTCCAGGGAGGTATGACTTGCGTGGATCCCCCAAAGTTTTCTTACCCAGAATCCCCTGCAAACCTCAAATTTTGCCGAAAAATGCACTTTTTCTCACATTTCTGTGGTGGAAAGTTCTGGAATCTGCGTGGATCCACAAATTTCCTCCCACCCAGCGTTCCCCAGATCTCCCGATAAAAATGGTACCTCACTTGTGTGGGTGGGTCAAGGACCCGCGACAGGCAAGGGCCCAAAAGTTATTGAGGCGACATCAAAATTACCTATCACAAACCAACCTGGTTTTGCATGGGGGTCCCATGAGTTTTTGGCCCGGGGCTCGGAAGCCATCTAGGGAAACCTACCTAACCCCCACATTTCTGGAAACTAGACACCCGGGGGAGTCCAGCGAGGTATGACTTGCGTGGGTCCCCCATCATTATCCTACCCAGAATCCCCTGCAAACCTCAAATTTTGCTGAAAAATTCACTTTTTTCTCACATTTCTGTGGTGGAAAGTTCTGGAATCTGCGTGGATCCACAAATTTCCTCCCACCCAGCGTTCCCCCAGGTCTCCCGATAAAAATGGTACCTCACTTGTGTGGGTAGGCACAGTGGCTGCAACAGGAAATGGCCCAAATCGTACTCTGGAGACTTCAAAATTACCTATAGCAAAACTACCTGGTTTTGGGGGGGGGCACCTGAGATTTTGGCCCCGGGCTCGACGGCCATCTTTGGAAAGTACCAAACCTAAACATTTCTGAAAACTAGACACCCGGGGGAGTCCAATGAGGTATGGCTTGCGTTGATCCCCCAACGTTTTCCTACCCAGAATGCCATGCAAACCTCAAATTTAGCTGAAAAACCACATTTTCCACATATTTTTGTGTGGAATCACCGTGCCGGCACAAATGTCCTACCACCCAGCGTTCCCCTTGTTCTCCTGAGTAAAATGATACCTCACTTGTGTGGGTGGGCCAAAGGCCTGTGGCTAGGAAGAGCCCAAAACATAGGGATTTATAGTATAGCACCGAGAATTCGAAGCGCTACATTTTTTTAAAAATACGTTTTTAGCCAATTCTGCTTTGGACACCCACACAAGTGAGGTATCATTTTACTCGGGAGAACAAGGGGAACGCTGGGTGGTAGGACATTTGTGCCGGCACGGTGATTCCATACAAAAATATGTGGAAAATGTGTTTTTTTCAGCTAAATTTAAGGTTTGCATTGCATTCTGGGTAGGAAAACGTTGGGGGATCCAGGCAAGCTATACCTCATTGGACTCCCGCGGGTGTCTAGTTTTCAGAAATGTTTGGATTTGGTACTTTCCCAAGATGGCCACCGAGCCCGGGGCCAAAATCTCAGGTGCCCCCCCAAAACCAGGTAGTTTTGCTATAGGTAATTTTGAAGTCTCCAGAGTACGATTTGGGCCATTTCCTGCTGCAGCCACTGTGCCTACCCACACAAGTGAGGTACCATTTTTATCGGGAGACCTGGGGGAACGCTGAGTGGGAGGAAATTTGTGGATCCAAGCAGATTTCAGAACTTTCCATCACAGAAATGTGAGAAAAAGTGAATTTTTCGGCGAAATTCGAGGTTTGCAGGGATTCTGGGTAGGAGAATGATGGGGGACCCACACAAGCCATACCTTGCTGGACTCCCCGGGTGTCTAGTTTCCAGAAATGTGTGGGTTAGGTAGGTTTCCTAGATGGCTGCCGAGCCCCGGGCCAAAACTCATGGGACCCCATGCAAAACCAGGTTGGTTTGTGATAGGTAATTTTGATGTCGCCTCAATAGCTTTTGGGCCCCTGCCTGTCACGGATCCTTGACCCACCCACGCAAGTGAGGTACCATTTTTATCAGGAGACCTGGTTGAATGCTGGGTGGGAGGAAATTTGTGGATCCACGCAGATTGTAGAACTGTCCACCACAGAAATGTGGGGAAAATGTGTTTTTTGACAATTTTTAGGTTTGCAAGGGATTCTGGGTAACAGAACCTGGTGGGAGGCAGTCAAGTCAGCCCATCCTGGATTCCCTGGGTGTCTAGTTTTCAAAAATGTATATGTTTGCTAGGTTTCCCTAGGTGCCGGCAGAGCTATGGTTCAAAAACTACAGCTAGGCACTATGCCAAAAAAGGGTAATTTTTCACTGCGAAATTGAGGTGTGTCCACGTTGCGTTTTGCGCCACTTCCTGTCGCGGGCACTAGGCCAACCCACACAAGTGAGGTACCATTTTTCTCGGAAGACTTTGGGGAACGCGGGGTGGGTGGAAATTTGTGGATCCACGCAGATTCCAGAACTTTCCACCACAGAAATGTGGGGAAAATGTGGTTTCTTTTACAATTGTTTAGGTTTGCAAGGGATTCTGGGTAACAGAACCTGGTGGGAGGCAGTCAAGTCCCCCCATCCTGGATTCCCCTGGGTGTCTAGTTTTCAAAAATGTATAGGTTTGCAAGGTTTCCCTAGGTGCCGGCAGAGCTATGGTTCAAAAACTACAGCTAGGCACTTTGCCAAAAAAGGGTCATTTTTCACTGCGAAATTGAGGTGTGTCCATGTTGTGTTTTGCGCCGTTTCCTGTTGCGGGCACTAGGCCGACCCACACAAGTGAGGTACCATTTTTCTCGAAAGACTTTGGGGAACGTGGGGTGGGTGGAAATTTGTGGATCCACGCCGATTCCAGAACTTTCCACCACAGAAATGTGGGGAAAATGTTGTTTATTTGACAATTTTTTAGGTTTGCAAGGGATTCTGGGTAACAGAACCTGGTGGGAGGCAGTCAAGTCACCCCATCCTGGATTCCCCTGCGTGTCTAGTTTTCAAAAATGTATAGGTTTGCTAGGTTTCCCTAGGTGTCGGCAGAGCTATGGTTCAAAAACTACAGCTAGGCACTATGCCAAAAAAGGGTAATTTTTCACTGCGAAATTGAGGAGTGTCCACGTTGCGTTTTGCGCCATTTCCTGTCGCGGGCACTAGGCCGACCCACACAAGTGAGGTACCATTTTTCTCGGAAGACTTTGGGGAACGCGGGGTGGGTGGAAATTTGTGGATCCACTCAGATTCCAGAACTTTCCACCACAGAAATGTGGGGGAAATGTGTTTTTTTTGACAATTTTTTAGGTTTGTAAAGGACTCTGGGTAACAGAACCTGGTGGGAGGCAGTCAAGTCACCCCTTTCTGGTTTCCCCTCGGTGTTTAGTTTTCAAAAATGTATAGGTTTGCTAAGTTTCCCTAGGTGCCGGCAGAGCTATGGTTCAAAAACTACAGCTAGGCACTTTGCCAAAAAAAGGTCATTTTTCACTGCAAAATTGAGGTGTGTCCATGTTGCGTTTTGCGCCGTTTCCTGTTGCGGGCACTAGGCCGACCCACACAAGTGAGGTACCATTTTTCTCGGAAGACTTTGGGGAACGTGGGGTGGGTGGAAATTTGTGGATCCACGCAGATTCCAGAACTTTCCACCACAGAAATGTGGGGAAAATGTGGTTTTTTTGACAATTGTTTAGGTTTGCAAGGGATTCTGGGTAACAGAACCTGGTGGGAGGCAGTCAAGTCACCCCATCCTGGATTCCCCTGGGTGTCTAGTTTTCAAAAATGTATAGGTTTGCAAGGTTTCCCTAGGTGCCGGCAGAGCTATGGTTCAGAAACTACAGCTAGGCACTCTGCCAAAAAAGGGTCATTTTTCACTGCGAAATTGAGGTGTGTCCATGTTGTGTTTTGCGCCGTTTCCTGTTGCGGGCACTAAGCCGACCCACACAAGTGAGGTACCATTTTTCTCGAAAGACTTTGGGGAACGTGGGGTGGGTGGAAATTTGTGGATCCACTCAGATTCCAGAACTTTGCACCACAGAAATGTGGGGAAAATTTGGTTTTTTTGACAATTGTTTAGGTTTGCAAGGGATTCTGGGTAACAGAACCTGGTGGGAGGCAGTCAAGTCACCCCATCATGGATTCCCCTGAGTGTCTAGTTTTAAAAAATGTATAGGTTTGCTAGGTTTCCGTGGGTGCCTGCAGAGCTATGGTTCAAAAACTACAACTAGGCACTTTGCCAAAAAAGGGTCATTTTTCACTGCGAAATTGAGGTGTGTCCACGTTGCGTTTTGCGCCGTTTCCTGTCGCGGGCACTAGGCCAACCCACACAAGTGAGGTATCATTTTTCTCAGAAGACTTTGGGGAACACGGGGTGGGTGGAAATTTGTGGATCCACGCAGATTCCAGAACTTTCCACCACAGAAATGTGAGGAAAATGTGTTTTTTTTGACAATTTGTTAGGTTTGCAAGGGATTCTGGGTAACAGAACCTATTGGGAGCCAGTCAAGTCACCCCATCCTGGATTCCCCTGGGTGTCTAGTTTTCAAAAATGTATAGGTTTGCTAGGTTTCCATAGGTGCTGGCAGAGCTAGGGTTCAAAGACTACAGCTAGGCACTTTGTCAAAAAAGGGTCATTTTTCACTGCGAAATTGAGGTGTGTCCACGTTGCGTTTTGCGCCGTTTCCTGTCGCGGGCACTAGGCCGACCCACACAAGTGAGGTATCATTTTTATCGGAAGACTTTGGGGAACGCGGGGTGCGTGGAAATTTGTGGATCCACGCAGATTCCAGAACTTTCCACCACAGAAATGTGAGGAAAATGTGTATTTTTTGACAATTTGTTAGGTTTGCAAGGGATTCTGGGTAACAGAACCTGGAGGGAGCCAGTCAAGTCACCCCTTCCTGGATTCCCCTGGGTGTCTAGTTTTCAAAAATGTATAGGTTTGCTAGGTTTCCATAGGTGCTGGCAGAGCTAGGGTTCACAAACTACAGCTAGGCACTTTGTCAAAAAAGGGTCATTTTTCACTAGGAAATTGGGGTGTGTCCACGTTGCGTTTTGCGTCGTTTCCTGTCACGGGCACTAGGCCTACCCACACAAGTGAGGTACCATTTTTCTCGGAAGACTTTTGGGAACGTGGGGTGGGTGGAAATTTGTGGATCCACGCAGATTCCAGAACTTTCCACCACAGAAATGTGAGGAAAATGTGTTTTTTTTATCAATCATTTAGGTTTGCAAGGGATTCTGGGTAACAGAACCTGGTGGGAGGCAGTCAAGTCACCCCATCCTGGATTCCCCTGAGTGTCTAGTTTTCAAAAATGTATAGGTTTGCTAGGTTTCCATAGGTGCCGGCAGAGCTATGGTTCAAAAACTACAACTAGGCACTTTGCCAAAAAAGGGTCATTTTTCACTGCGAAATTGAGGTGTGTCCACGTTGCGTTTTGCGCCGTTTCCTGTCGCGGGCACTAGGCCGACCCACACAAGTGAGGTATCATTTTTCTCGGAAGACTTTGGGGAACGCGGGGTGGGTAGAAATTTGTGGATCCACGCAGATTCCAGAACTTTTCACCACAGAAATGTGAGGAAAATGTGTTTTTTGACAATTTGTTAGGTTTGCAAGGGATTCTGGGTAACAGAACCTGGTGGGAGCCAGTCAAGTCACCCCATCCTGGATTTCCCTGGGTGTCTAGTTTTCAAAAATGTATAGGTTTGCTAGGTTTCCCTAGGTGCTGGCAGAGCTAGGGTTCAAAAACTACAGCTAGGCACTTTGTCAAAAAGGGTCATTTTTCACTGTGAAATTGGGGTGTGTCCACGTTGCGTTTTGCGCCGTTTCCTGTCGCGGGCACTAGGCCTACCCACACAAGTGAGGTACCATTTTTCTCGGAAGACTTTGGGGAACGTGGGGTGGGTGGAAATTTGTGGATCCACGCATATTCCAGAACTTTCCACCACAGAAATGTGAGGAAAATGTGTTTTTTTTGACAATTTGTTAGGTTTGCAAGGGATTCTGGGTAACAGAACCTAATGGGAGCCAGTCAAGTCACCCCATCCTGGATTCCCCTCGGTGTCTAGTTTTCAAAAATGTATAGGTTTGCTAGGTTTCCCTAGGAGCCGGCAGAGCTAGGGTTCAAAAACTACAGCTAGGCCCTTTGCAAAAAAAGGGTAATTTTTCATTGTGAAAATGTGGTGTGTTCACGTTGGGTTTTGAGCCATTTCCTGTTGTGGGCACTATGCCTACCCACACAAGTGAGGTACCATTTTTATCGGGAGTCTTAGGGTAATTCAGATTTGTAAAGCAACTGTTATTACCTATTGACTTTCGATGCATTCTGCCTTCCAAATGAAAGACATTGTGTAAAAAAGAAGTAATTTAAAAAAATGACCGATAATTCTCATGCTAGTATGAGAATTCCCAATTTCGGAAATGTGCATATATCTACTGTTTCTAAACTCTATATTTTGTTCCCATTTCAGAAATACATAGGTGTCTTTCATACCGATTTTTCCATGTATACATTTTCCCACAATAATTGCTATATACCCGGTACATAATAAAAAACCATTGCAAGACGCTGCTCAGTTGTTGGCTCTGGGTTCGTCGGGTTCTTGGTGAACCTACAAGTCCTATATATCCCCACAACCAGTAAGGTCCAGCAGATGTAACAGTATATTGCTTTCAAAGAGCTGTCATAATTAGAAGAAGTTACAGGTGAAAACGTTGACACAAAAGGCTGTTTTTTTCAACTGATTTTCAATTTTTCCTATATTTAACTGTTAGTTTCTATAAAGAAACCTTGATGGATCTACACAAATGACCCCTTGCTGAATTCAGAATTTTGTCTACTTTTCTAAAATGTATAGCTGTCTAGGATCCATTATTGCTTTCATACCCATTTCTACCATTAACTGGAAGGAGGTTGAAAACACAAAAAATAGCAAAAATAGGCTATGTCCCAGAAAAATGCCAAAACTGTGTAAAAATGTTGGTTTTCTGACAAAAGTCTGTCATTCCCTAAAAGCTGTGAAAATGGTGATTTCAGACCCACAAACCCTTTTTGATACCATTTGCAGGAAAAACCCAGACGCTTTCATTTGCAGCCCTTTTTCGTATTTTTCCCAAAAACCCCAAAATGTAGCTGTATTTTGGCTAATTTCTGGGACCCCTCCAGGGGAATCCACAAACCCTGGGTACCTTTACAATCCCCATGATGTTGGAAAAAAAGGACGCAAATTTGGCGTGGATACCTTATGTGGTCAAAAAGTTACAGGGGCCTAAGCGCGCACTACCCCAAATAGCCAAAAAAAGGCTTAGCACAGGGGGGGAAAAGGCCTAGCAGCGAAGGGGTTAATATAATTGGCGTTTGCATTAGCGGTCAAATTGTGTGGGAATGATATTTACAGACACAGAGCTCTTAAAAAGCAGTTCATTTACGGAGACTCTAGTGAAATTAATCTATAGACCAGGATCAGACCTACCAGATATAACGGGAATATGGAAAATAATTTGGAACCAGGCACTTGCATGGTTATGAAATGTATTCTTTTTTACAGATGATACACCCTATTAAACAGTGGTAAGTGTATGAACATATTGGAAGTTACCTAAGTACCTTTGCCAATGCTGGAGGATCGTGTGGGTTGGAATTATCACCACACATGAAGTAGGTGATCTATGAGAGAATTATTCACGATGATTCTGAATCTTTATGTGGTCACTCAGGGTAGTAGCCTTTCTACTCATATATTCCATTACATATTTTCCCTTTATGTGCTATAGATGGATGAGAACAAGAGATATTAGAGGTTGGTGATCTATCGTTGTATAGCACGTATTAGTGTGATAGGTCGGGGATTACTTTTGTTCGAGCATGTTACGGTATTTGTTGTAAAGCACTCGTGCACGGTCGAGCATGTCACGGCACTGACTGGTTAAATGCCCGGGCACGGTATACTGAGTAATGGTGATATAGGTACATATATGAGCTACATACACGCACATTGCACATCCACTTGTGTTGCATCTGTTGAGTTTGTGAATATTGGAGCACCAGACCTTCTTGTGTTTACACTCGGTCATTTCTGTCTACTGGCTTGCTGTTTGTCACGAGGTGCATGATGATATGTATCATCTACTTTGTGCTCTGCACCATCAGAATGAGACACGGTGATGATTTTGAAGAATTGTGTATGTAACATTTAATGTTCAGATGCCATTACATTGGTATTTTATTCTGTATTTCTACTTAGCCTTGAAAAAGTCGCTGGTTTGTATTCCCATTGTGGCGACGAAACACGTGTTGTCTGGCTAAGATCTTGTCTGAATAAAAAAGGAACCAGAGGAAAAGAAATAAAGAAACAAGGAACCTTATTGCGATTTCTGTTGTGTATTCAAGTGGACTTACATATGCTACTGTTGTCATTGTTTATAATCATAAAACATGTGCAGGGGATTGTCGTTACGTTTATTTGTAGCCTAGGCCACAAGATTTGGGGAGGCTGGTGGTTCTCTCCACCCTTTAGCACCGTTACAGCTATATACAGACCAAGATGTTGAGTGAATTCACCCTTTGAGCGCCAGGATCCCTACATATTATACCACCGATCATTTCCCTTGAGACTTCATATGGTTGAACACCCTAACACTCCTGCATATCTCAAAGATATTCAAGGTCCATGTATTGCCCTTTCATATCGCGTCCAGAAATAATTTTAGTTAGTTTGAATAGCTATGAGCACTAATGTGTTTTTCAGGGCAGCAATGGCTCGCAAACTATTATATCTAATTTTAATGTCAAAATTATATGATAAATTTTAGTCTGATTTTCTTGAACTACTTCTGTAAAAAAATTGGGTTGCTGGTTGAGGGGGGTGAAAGCCTATTCAAGCAGAAACCACAAACCTTGTCTGGGTGAAGTCACAAGCAAACCCTAACATTAACCCGTGCTCAGCCCTCGGGTAGCTTGGCACATAGTAGTCAGGTTTAACTCAGAGGAAATGTGTAAAGTATTTGTGCAACACATCAAACAGTAACACAGTGAAAACACATCACAAAAGGATCCCACGCCAGATTTAGAAAAATAGAGTATTTTTAACAACTAAAGACCAAAATTACAAAAACCCAATCATTAGAACTGGAGATATGGAGTTATACAAATTATAGAGAAAATAGCGCCAAAAGGCACAAAGTGCCAACTGTAGATATCTGATTGTACCGGCCTGGTATAAAGTCACAAATTCAGGCCAACTGCAAAAGAGTGTGGGCTGGCTACAGGAACGGAGCCCACTGAACAAGAGTGCCATAAATCCTGGTTTGCGGAGCATTGCGAGGTCCTGCATCGAGGATGTGTTGCCCAGGTGCGACGCTGCTTTGTCCCGAGGAGCTGCGGAGCAGCAATGTAAGAAATTGCATTATCGTAGAGGCTGCCATGAACAAGGGATTTGCAATGTGAGGGCCTGTGTCAGTGGAGCTTTGCAGGGCTGTGAGGTCGATGTGGGGTCCTTGCCCTGGGAGAACCCTTGCAGCAGAGGCGATGCATCGGTTCTGCTGGGTCCACTGATAGGCTGGCAGAGCACCTTCAGGCCCACTTCCAAGTGTTCAGGATGGGGGGCAATGCTTGGCAGGGTAGGACTCACAGATGGCAGAGTCAAGGTGCTGGGTTCTAGGTTATTGGAGCCTTCCGTCCCTGAGGCTCTAGTTAGGAGGCCAGCCAACAGCCCTTGGAGTTGCTTTGGGGCCCAGGGTTCAACAGATTCAGGTTCAGTCCTTCTCACCTAGTCAAGAGGGCAGCAGGCTGCAGATTAGCACAGCAGGGCAGCAGTTCCTTCAGATCAGCAGGTCAGCAGAGTGTCAGTAATTTCAGCTGCACAGCAGTCCTTTTTCCTGGCAGAGTATCCAAAGGTCCAGAAGTGTACTGAAGAGTTGGTGTCTGAGGTCCAGTATTTATACCCAGTTCTGCCTCTGGAGTGGGGAAGCTTCCAGAGGCTTTCCTTTGAAGTGCACAGGTGTCCTCCCTTCCTTGCCCTGGCTCCAGACTAACTACAGGGGGTATGCTGCCCTTTGTGTGGAGGCAGGATAGAGCCTATTCAAGTGTATGTAGAGCTATCCCCAGCTCCTTCCTCCCATTACCGCTAGTGATGGCCCATCCAGGCACACCTAAGCGCTCTAATGTGTTTAGCTGTCTAGGAGGAATTCACAAAATCCAAATGTCAACTACACCCAGTCATTTGACCCAGAGACTGGATACAGGCACCAAATGGCTAAGACAGGAAAATGCAAACTTTCTATAAGTGGCCTTTTCAAATTGAAATTAACAATCCAAATGTTTTCATTAAAATTCCTGAAACACTAAACATAATGGTTTATCTGCCCCAATTTGGAAGTTTCAAATTATTAAATGTAATACAAAGAGAGGTAGGCCTTGCAGTAGTGAAAAGCGAATTTCAGAGTTTCCCACTACCAGGACATATAACACTTTGGGCCCAATTCCGATGTCGTTCGGAAGGCCTCCGAATCGGATATGGCTTTCCCAGATCCGATTCGTAGCCCTTGTTTACGACCGAATCGTACGCAGGTCCGGATGACCAAGTACGATGTGAAGATCACGTACGCGCCGACCGAATCGTTTCCGGGACCCGAACCTGTCTGTACGACTCGTTTGTAGGCGAATCGTGCCGCGCTATAGAGCCGAATTCCGACCGATGCACGATTTGGACAGCCGCTTCGCCTCGGTCTCAGCGAGACAAATCGGCTGTCAGAAGCATACTTCGGGGAGCCGTAGCAGGCCCCCCTTCACCTCCTAATCTGTCACGGGGGTGTGCCCATGAGTCCCCCCGATCCAGGCATGCACAGAGGTGCCCGCCACAGTGTGTACGCATTTCCCCACCCACCCCTTTTCTGCTATGGAAGCCTATGTACGTGTCTGTATACGGGCTCCCATAGAGTTCAATGGGAGTCCGAGCGAACCGAGTCCATAAGCATACAGCAGCATCGTACTCGCTCGTTCGGACTCCCAGAGCACGTCTCGCTCGTAAAGGCCTCCGGATCCGAGTCGTACGGAGGGCTTTCCTAGCGAGATCGGAATCGGGCCCTTAGTAGAATATGTACTACTTTTTTGATCACTAAACCCTGCCCTCTGGGCTGTCCAGGGCCTACCCTATGGGTAACTCATATGTATTAAAAAGGAAGGTTTGTGACTGGCAAACTGTTTATTTTGCTAGGTCAAAATGGCAGTTTAAAACTGCAATGGCAGGCCTGAGACATGTTTGAAGAGGCTACTTAAGTGGGTGGCGCAATCAGTACTGCAAGCCCCCTAGTAGCATTTAATGTACAGGCCTGGGGTAAATGTAGTACAACTTTACAAGGGACTTATAAATAAATTGAATGCACCAATTGGGTGTAAGCCAATGTTACCATATTTTAAGCAGTGAGCACATGCAAGTTAGCACTGGTTAGCAGTGGTAAAGTGCACAGAGTTCTAAAGCCTAGCAAAAATGAAATCAGCAAAAATAGTAGGGGTGAAGGCAAAACGTTTGGGAGAAGACCACCCTAGTGCTGACAAATCTAACAACTTTGAAACCGAAATTCATGTAAGAAAATTCTGATAAACATGTATGTACATGAGAACCCCTTCATCCAATCTACTAATCTGTTACCTCATTTGGAATAATGATCATATTGAAAGTCAGGTGGTGCCTTTTCTCCAACCCTGGCCACATTCTGTAGCCAACAATTAAAAACTGTGTGCTGGAAGACAAAATTGACAACCACAGTCTCTGATTTTTCAAAATATGGCTTGGATTTATAAATTGGTAGGGCATAAGTACAGACTTTTCATAGAAGGAACATTTAGAGATAAAACATATATCATCAAGGGATTTAGTAGAACAGCTACTTTGTTTAACATTTCCACTGTAGTTATATTTAATAATTTTATGAGCTTTTGCTTTTAACTGAAACCCTGGTCACCAGATCAACCATTGGTGAGGAATGACAAGGCAAAATAAACATAATAGTCTTTTACTTAATGATGGGCCTTAAAGCTGCTCTATGTTCAGCTGCCACTCTTTTATTCACAATAATTTATCTGAAAGATCTGAAAAAAATCTTCTCCATCTACAAGATGTGAAACTCGTAATTCTGTTTTAACATATTGTGAGACCTTGTGGTCTATTTCAATTTAAAACACAGCGGGTCATTGTAGAGCTTTAATAATAGCTGAGATAAGATGCACCATTACCAGCTATAACACTTCACCACAACTTCCTCCTAAGGTTAGAGTTGGTACAAAGTTGTGCTAAGCAGCTCCAATGCAGAAAAATTTACCCACATGATTAAGCTTGATCCATAGGCAAATTTCAAAGGTAATGCCCTTAAAAGGTCCAAACTGACAACTAGCAATGCTTTACCGATTTCCAACAAGGTAAGGCTTAATGGTATCCCATGCCCTTCTTGCACAAAGTATACATATAGCAACACAAAAATGCAATCCCAACCAAAAGCCCTGCAAAGCATTATGGGACGAGATTCTAGAGTGCAGTGAATATTATAGTATCCAATATCAAAACATTCCTGCAGCGGCTCTCCCGGCTCAGCTGAGAGCTAATACTATAATATTCACTGCACTCTAGAATTTCGCCCCATAATGCTTTGCTGGGCCTTTGGTTGGCATTGTATTTTTGCCCATAACTTTGCTTGGGGTGGTCCTAGGAGGATGGGACCACCACCAAATCGTTCAGCATGATATGCTCTTTGTGTTCAAGGCATCTGCTTGGTCCTCCCCCTAGGTTAGGGGGACCCCAAAATCATCACCTCTCTCATTGCCTGATATTTTTCAAAGCTCACTTTTGTGAATTGGTTATATGCTTTTTAGCATGTAAAGGTAAAGTTATTTTATCAAAGGGTGGTGGGTGCAGTAGCTAACTCCGCTACGTGGCGGTGGCAGAGTTTTTGCATGAATTCCGTGGTTTCAATGTAATGCGTAGTTAGCAAATCTCCACTAGCGGAGCGGAGTTCATTGCCCACGGTTAATTATGGGGCACACCTTAGATGTCATCTTTGGCACCCAAGACCTAGTCATATTTCAAAGGATTACTCCTGTCATATGGTCAGACCACTACCTGTTTGCCTTCCAACACTAGACACCAAAACTCATACCAGGTGATCTCATCTTATCCGAAACTGTGTTTCAATCTTGGAACAAGCTCCATTTGGATGAACTATAAAAATTGCTTACCTCTAACACAGATTTGGTCACAATAAATTCTGTACAAACGCTCTATGGATGGTTCCATGAAACGTTTGATCTCTTAACTCCACAGAAAACATCAATGAATAGTAAAAGAAAATACGCCCCTTTGATGAATGCTAAATTCAAAATGATCAAAAAACAAATTGCTAACCTTCAATGCAACTGGTCAAAACAAACTACCCTCAAGCCAATACACGCTGACACAGAAATACCAGAATATATAAGTCAACAATCAAAAAAGCTAAAATACGATTCTATTCCAGCCAAATCCACAACCCAAAATGTACCAATGAAGAATTTTATAAAATACTAACAGAATATCGTACGCCATAATGCACAGAAAGTGCCAATCCCATTTCTCAAGATTTTTGTGACAAACGAATCAATGCATAACGAAAGCAAATATGTTGGATGTTTAATTAACCAAAAAAAAACAACAGCATAAACCCATTGGCAACAAGCCCCTCCAGGGAAAGCTAACACAGCTTCTATACTCCTTCGAAGAACTATCACCAACTGAATTTCTCGATCTTGTCAAAGACAACAAGACAGCCAGCTGCCCCTCTGATGTTTGTTCTCCTCAAATCTTCAAAAACATTCTCTTAGCAACTTCAACAGCCATGCCAGTAAGAGAACTCATCAGGAGTTCCCTAGAATACTTTAAAAAGGCATACATATGCCGGTTATTAAAGAAAACTAACATGGACACACAAGATCCCAACAACTACCGGTCTATAGTAAGCAGACCTTTTCTGAGAATACTTATAGAAAGAGTAGCCTTCACCCAGATGTCTGAATTCATTGAAGAAAATTCTCTACTTTGCAAACTGGATTCCATCCAGGAAGAGGCACTGAATCAACCCTAATCTCTATTGTGGATTACCTTAAAAACACATTAGACCAGAACAGGGTTCCTCCCCTTTTCATCTTGGAGTATTCAGTGGCCTATGACACGGTTGATAATGACATACTAATCCAAAGACTCAAGGAAGCCTTGCTAGAGGACACAGCTCTCACTTGGATCACATTGTACCTACACAACAGAACAAATATCAATCATACTCCTCCATTTTCTTGTAAAACATACAGAATTAAAGCAGGAGTCATTCAAGACTTAATCATCCCTATTGCTTTATTTGTTGAACATGGAGACATTAGGTACTTTCTTTACACACCATTTCATATCTTGTTCCTGTATTGTATTGATTTCTATTGTGCCTCCTATTCCGCACTCTACACGACTGTCATTCTTTTTTATTTTTTGTCCTCATTTTGCCATATTTCTCACCGGGTTAAACTCTACACCCTCTAGGTCTTACAGAGGGGAACCAGACCGTTAACCTTAAGAGGAATAGGAAGAGTGTTGGCCCGCAAGCATACTACTGTTTCTACTTCCATCTCCTTAACAACTGAGGCGCCCGAGGATAGGAGATAACATGGCCGACAGTATAAGTGGCATAATCATAGGACTCACATTTCCTTCTCTCTCCACCTTAGCAATGGAGCCCAAATTTTTTCTCTACTTCTTGGATCGCATGCCATGTCCGATTCAGATATATAAATAACGTTTCTAAGGCATTCAGAGAAGAGTGGAGGATTTTCAGATTTCCATAACTTGCAAATCTCACGCCTTGCCAATAGAATTACATAAAACAAGAACTTTGATTGGACCGTTGTGATTTGCACATCTTGCTCCAAAATAAGTCCAAAGAAAACTACGCAAGGGCTTACTTTGATTCGAGTCCCAATAATATCTCCCACAAAGTCACATATTGAGTTCCAAAATGGTGCTATTACTGGACATGACATAAATAAATGTATATCGTCGGCAGCTACTAACGTACACCTAGGGCAAGTATAAATGTTACCAGTGATTTTGAAGAGCTTTGCTGGGGACCAATAAACTCTATGAGTAGTAAAGGGTGGTTTCGTTTAAGTGATGCCGGCTTTACTACTTGTCTTAATATGCTAAAAGAATTGCTCCACATTTGTATCAAATCCTCACCATTAAACTCTTCACCCCACAATTTTAGAATTTCAGTCTCGATCTTCACACCCATGTCCAGAAAAGCCCAATACCAAAAGGATGTTTCCTTTTTCCACTGACCAATTCTCATCACTTGATCAAATTTAGATTCCTCCTCCTCTGCCCAGTCTTGCGTTGCCCACCAGGAACTCAGTTGATAGTATTTAAACCTAGTTAACATACCATTAGTACAGTTGGATAATGCTTCCCAACTCATCAAATTTATGCCTACCTTAAGGTCTGCCCAATAGCTAATCCCCCCCGATTTCAAAGGCTGACTTAGCTGGTCCCTCAAGCACTCCGGGTTGCCTGGCGAATCCCAAATGGGTGCCCATGATGAAAAATATGGAACTCTCAGGGTTTTGCGTACATACATCCATGTATATAATGCAGACTTCAAGATCTTAAGCCTCACCTTTTTAAAAAACTTTGGGTTTCCGTATTTAAAAAGCAAGTGAGTCTGAGCTTGTGGGACATCCATTAGCATCGCCTCAAAGAGTAGGCCTATCATTGTTTTATCAGTCCTATTGGCGAGCATGCGAACATTCTTAAATTGAATAGCATAGCAGTAAACTAATATGTCCGGTAGTGCCAACCCTCCAATTTCAAGCCTCCTACACAACTTTTTCCATGAGATCCTAGGGCCTTTTGATGCCCAAATAAAACTTCCTATTTTCCCCTGAAGTTTTGCTATAGCCTTCTTCTGAAAGACCAGCGGGATGGTATTGAAAAGAAATGTCACCTTTGGAAGTATAATCATTTTTATAAGGTTTACCCTTCCATAAATATTCATAGGTAAGTTCGCCCATTTCGAAAGTAGTCCGGTTACTTCCTGACTAACTTTCCTCCAATTTACTTTTGTAATATCCTCCATTCTCTGAGTTATTAAAACTCCCAAGTACCGTATTTGAGTTTTCACCCCATGGCTTGCCATATCCTGATTCCAGGCCATAATCTCGTTTTTTCCTACGTTTACTTTATACCCAGAAATTACACCAAACCTCTCTGCCTTCCTCATCAAGTTGGGAATTGCGTCTTGCGGGTTTCTCGTACATAGCAACAGATCATCTGCATATAATGCTAATTTAACTTCTAGATCCTGTGATTTAAAAGGGAGAATATCAGTATCTATCCTAATCAGATTGGCTAGTGGCTCGATATATATATATTAAAAAGAAGTGGGGACAGGGGACATCCCTGCATTGTCCCTCTAAAAATTTCGAACCAGTCTGACAGCCCCCCATTTATCAACACCGTAGCTTTAGGACTACTATATAAATTTTGCACTGCCCTAACCATATTCCGTGGAAAACCAAAGCTTAACAAAGCCTCCCAGAGATAGGGCCAATGTACCTGATCAAAAGCTTTGGCTGCATCCACAGCCACTACAGTCAAAGGTAATTTCTGAGCCTCGGCAATATCCATAATTCCCAGCAACTGAAAAGTCAATTCATTCAACTGCCGCCCTGGTATGAAGCCTCTTTGGTTAGGATGGATAACCTCATGTATTACCTTAGCTACCCAAGATGCTATGATTCCAGAAAAGATCTTATAATCCGCATTCAATAAGGATATCGGTCTATACGAGTCCACTTTCTGTGGATCCTTATTTGGTTTCAAAATCAAGGTGACTGTAGCCTCTAACCACGAATTAGGGACTTTCTTCCCACTTATATATATCTCATTAAATAAAGATTGTAAAATAGGGGTTACTGCATCGATGATACAGAGAAAGACCTCAACTGGTAGACCAACTGGTCCTGCAGCCTTTCCCTTAACCATTTTCTTGCACTGAGCTCTTATATCCTCCTCCTTAATCTCTCCTTCTAAAACTTTCTGTTGCTCTATAGTTAACCGTGGAAGTGTCGTCAATCCCAGCCACTCCTTTATCTCTTCTTGGCCAGGTTTAATATCATCTCTATATAGATCTCTCATAAAGCTACAGGCCTCTCCACATATATCTGAGTTGACAATCAACAGCTCACCAGCTTCTCTACTGATTAACTCCCGAATTGTGTTCCTAGCCCTATCTGCCTTCGCTTTCCAGGCTAATAATGATCCACATTTTTCTCCATATGCAAAATGCTGGAGTTTACTCGCCTTCCACCTATCCAGTGATTTTTTATCCAGCTGTGCCCGGAACGCCACTTGTAACCCCTCCAGCTCCTTACTCAGACTTTGGACTCTATCTGCCTCTTCCATGGACGCCTTCTGTAGTTCTCCTTCTTTTTCCTTAATCTCTTTAATTCTATTCTCCCTTTGCTGTTTCTCCGCTCTATTTTTCCCTATCATTATGGATTTTAGGGCCCCCCTTAGATATGCTTTAAAAGCATCCCATACTATATGTCCTTCTGCCGAGCCCTTGTTAGCGCAAAAGAAATCCTCAGATTTTTCCCTCAGATCTCCAACCACATTCTCATCCAGAAGTACCGCACTGTCTAAAGTCCACCTTCTATTCTGCTCTTTTTGATGATAACTCAATGATAACATTACAGCAGAATGATTCGAGTCATTCAACACTATCGCTGGCATATGGGTCACCTCCACCACCTCCCCACATAGCTCCTGATCCAATAAGAAGTAATCTATACGGGAGTGGTGCCTGTATTTTTTACTATAGAATGTAAACTCCCTCACCTCCCTTTTTTTAATATGCCTTATATCGACTAAATTAAATTCTTTCATAATACTTATCAGTCTAGAGAATGTTTTTGGTGGGTTGGTGTATTTAACTTTTGAGGTCCTATCCAATCCTTTATTCAAAACTAAATTAAAATCACCTCCTAATATAATGGGGGCTGTCGTCTCCAATAGACAAGACTCGAGTTTTTCCAGAGCCTCTGGATTATCATTATTCGGACCATAGTATACTGCACACACCAAAGGCCTACCTTGGACTGAAAGAGTTGCCACTAGCCACCAACCCGACAGATCTGATTCAAACTTGACTACTCTTATTTCATTATTACTCTTAATAATTATAGCAACCCCCCTGGTACTCCCTCTCTGATCCGAACATAATACTTCCTGCACCCATCTAAGTTTTTCAAAACATTGCTTACATTCAGTTCTTTCCAGGTGGGTCTCTTGTAGTAATATTATTTGGACCTCACTATCTTTTAGAGTTTCAATGACCCGCAACGCTTTCTTCCTGGATCTTAACCCATTCACATTCCAGCTTAATAAATTGATCACTTTTATGTTATCCATACTCTATTTATAAACTCAAATCTTCTTATATGGACCTGAAATCCATCCCTTTGTCTTGTTGAACCCATCTGGTTCCCAAAGCAATCCAAGACTAGCTTAATGAGGACAACTTTTTTTTTTTTCTCCCACTGCAACCCACACCCAGTGCCCCTGTTCCCCCCTCACTCCCAGGAAACCCGCCCTTCGTGAACCCCCATTCCGAAAGGAAAAAGAAGAGAGAGAAAGACCAGAGAAAAGAAATAAACCAAAAGGAAGCAGCCTATCTATACCACACAGGCATCTATTCATAACTCCTTATAAAACTCCGACAGATATCAGCTCATCCATCCATTTGCGAAATGAAAGTGTCCACTTCCTCTGGATCACTGATGTTATGCCTTTTGTTCCGCCACATTATTTTCAGCATGGCTGGAACTTTTAGTTGAACCTGAGCTCCCTTACTACGTAGCTCATTCATTCTGGTGCCCAGTTCCCACTGTCTCTGGGCCGTCCTCCTACCTAAGTCTGATCTAATTTGATATGAGAAGCCCTCATATTTTAAAGAGCCCTCCTTCAGCGCCCTTCCTAGTACCAGCTCTTTCACAGTGTAGGTCAGGAAGTTTACCAAAATTTTTCTCGGAAATTTTCTGTCTGGATTCAGCCTGAAAGGATCTCTATGAGCTCTCTGGACCTCCTTCTCCCAATCAATATCCGATCTATCCGTCACAATTTCTCTCAGGAGGCCACATATAAGAGCCTTAACATCTCCCTTCTCGGCCCCCTCCGGAATTTTGAGAAACCTCAAATTATTCCGACGGGAATGTGTTTCCAATCTTTCCAGATCTTCTTACAACATTCTATTCTGTTTCTTTAGTGATTCAATGTCCTTAGAGTTTTCCGACACTGCCACTGATAATGTTTTAACTTCTTCTTCTAAAGTACAAATGCGTTGCGCGATATCATCGAGCTTCTCCTTAAGTACTTCACACTTGTCTTGAATCCCCTTCTGATTGGACTCAGATATTTTGAACTTCTCAAAAATACCTTGCCTCAAATTCAGAAGCATGGGATTTTCACCTCCGCCACCTCCAACACCCCCAAAACTCTCACCGTTATCCACCTGTTTAGAAGTCTCAGTCTCGGTCCCCCCCCATTCCACCACCACTACCTTGAATAGGTTCTGTGGTCACAGACAGAGAAAAAGACGGACTAGCACCAGGACCAGGGTCGAGGCTGCTACTAGAGCCAGGGCGTAAGGTGATACCAGGGCTAAGGCATAGACTGGAGCTAGAGCTAGTTACCGCCCCTCCATTCTCAACCTGCTGCTCATGCTCATCATCATTCAGGGGTAATCCAGCTAACAGGGTAAATCTGTTCTCCAAGGGAAGAAGGACAGTTTGCGCCTGCTTCATAGACTTTTTCCCCTTTGTTTGTAAGCTTTCAACTTGCTCCATTATTTTAAAGTATGATCTTAAAGAGGGGGAAGGTTTTACAGGAACCCGTGCTTCTTTCAAACCACAACGCCGCGGCTTACCTCCACCCTTCAATACTTTCTTTTTTGGGGAAACTGCTACTACTTCCCTTGCCGCCTGCTCTCTACCTTCTCCTCCTTTACCACCTCTACCTCTGCTTCTGACTTCCGGGAGTGATCTCAGCTGATACTGACTCCTCGCTCTTATTTCAGAATCCATTAACACTTTTTCCGCAGGGTTTTCAACCCTCTTATCAGCCCTCTCTTCTGAGCGCGAGCCCCCTAAGGATTTCACCTGGGTGGCGTTAAGTTCTTCGCCTTCACCGCCTTCACCGCCTTCGCCCCTTCACCACCACCCGCGCCTCCAGTGACACTGATTTCACTCTCACCCTCACCCCTTACGTCGTAGATAGCATTGGGGGGAGACTCATCCATCAGCCTCGGCACCTCCTGTGACCTCCTCAGTTCCTGTACCTGTACCTGTAGACCTTTCGTCTTCCCGGTCTTTGTCGCGACTATCTGCCACTCTTGCGGGTCTACTTGCGTGTTTCCGGGCATAGGCTGAGCTTCCTTACTGCCGCGAATCCCCACTGTGCTCCCAGCGTCTCTCGTCCTCGCCGACTCCCGTACTATCCTTCCAACTCCGCTGTTAACCCGGAAGCCGACCGCCACAATCCCCGCCCGAGTCTTCCGCAGGAGACCTGCCGCCCGCTGCCAAACCCCATGACGCGTCTCCACCTCCAGCCCCATATGCGCCGGAGCCCAGGTATACTAGTTTATCTCAAAATTGTATATTTTTTCCTCAAATCGGTATTCAAATCGGTATTCAATACTTAATACCCATCTGTTCATTGAAAACGCTGCGCTGCATTGCTCCTCATTGCAGACTCTCGCCTTTCTCGCCTCCTCTCCTCCTTCCGTTCAGGAGCTCTCGCGACCGGCGTCAGACCGCCGCCATGTTCCCCGAAACCGGCCTACACGACTGTCATTCTGACACCACTTGCAGGGTGGCTTACAACTGCGGCTAAAGAAAAGGCAAGTGGTGTCAGTACACGACTGTCATTCTGACACCACTTGCCTTTTCTTTAGCCGCAGTTGTAAGCCCCCCTGCTACACACATACTTGTCATTACATTGATTTCACCACACCACCCACACCCTCCTGCTCTCATTGTTGACTCCATGTTCACTTTTAAAGCAGCGGCTCCCACCTTAAGAGCAGAATGCTTCTTATCTCTCACCTATAATTGACGCTGTTGGCCCATACAAAATAGCATCTCAACCATGGCACAGGTAGCTTTGCATTATATCCCTCAAAGTCAATGGCCTGACACATTATATTAAGCAATAGAACACTTGTACTTACATTTCTTCCAAAACACCTGACATAGCCTTATTGCAGGAGAATCACCTCTCCGGCCTGGAGTTGGATAAGTTGAAGAGAGATTGGGTGGGTAGAGTCAACAACAGTAGCCTTATTAGGGACAACCTTGCAACCCTGACTTACCCGGAACCTCCTCATCCCCAAAGATGTGGGGCGTGGCCATTCTTATACACAATTATTCCCCCATACCTTACAAAAAACATGGAAAGACCCGATTAGGGGACTGTATTGTGAAATGAAAGACACTAGAATGAACTTTGGTAGTGGCATCTATATATGTTCCCAACCAGGACAGAGCCCCTTTCCTCTCCTTCTTATCGAGGGTCCTGACAGAATTCGGGAATGTCAAGGTAATAATGGGTGGGTATTGTAATCCAGTTATAGACTGATACTTAGATAGATCAGGTCCACTGGATTAGGCCATCGCTTGAGACCGGGCTCAATGTTATGCAGGATAATGGTTTGAGAAACCCTTGGCTCCTGACTCACCCAAGTGACAGGGAATACTTTCATTTCCTCGGTGGATGGCACCTGCTTGATGATCGATTACTTTCTTTTGAACAATTCCTCATTGGCCCTTTTGAGAGACTGTGGCTTGGGGAAAGTGGGATTTTGAACCATGCCATGGTGGTCCAGAGATGGATTTAGGACATATTTTGCTCACCTCCAAACACTGGAGATTGAACATGTCCTGTTACAGGAGAAAACCAGAAACTTGCAGACCATCCCCTCCAATACATGACGGATAATGAACCACCAGTTTACTCCTGATTCATCTCTCAGCTGCAGGGAAAGACACTCTAAGGGGAGACCTTATGAGGGATTCAGCCGAGGCTCGGGAGAAACTACACAGATGGAAGGGGAGGTGTGCAAGCTGACCAGACAGTATATGGGCAACCCCACAACATGCCATCTATGTCAGCTAGAGACCGCTAAATATGACCTAAACTCTTACTTAACAACACAGGCTAAATATGGTCTGATGTGCCTTAAGGGGAAGAGGCTGGGAGACTTTTAGTGGCACAACCGTGGCAGCGGGAGGCCAGTCAAGCAATTTTAGTGGTGCGGGACAGGGCTGGGAGACTGGTGACACACCTCGGAAAGGCAGGGAACACATTTGCTCAATTTCTCAGTGATTTCTACTGCTCGGGGAGCCTGACATCCTCCAATATGTCCAGTAATATAGCACCAGAATATGATGACTTTTCCATCGAATATAAAATCAACAAGCCTCAGATGATGCTTCTGCTTTAAAAAGTCTTTAAGGAGGCTGAATACATATCACATTGCACAGGAAGTTTAATAAGGCACTCATAAGCCTTATGCTGAAACCAGACAACGATCCCACCTGATGTGCAAGTTATCACCTGTTATCGCTCAGAAACGAGACTCGTCTCAAAAGTGGGGTACATGCCTCACAAGTGGGTTTTGTGCTGGGTCTCTCTTCTAGAAACCACATGCACCTTTTGAAAAATATCTTGTGGCCCATACACAATGACCTTTTGGCAATATTCTGCTGTCACTGGATGCAGAGGAGGCTTTCTATCGGGTTGAACAGGATACCTATTTTGCACAACACATAGAGTTGGAATAGGCCCTAACTTCCGGGCAAAAGATTGATAGCTCTATACTGACCCTATGACACAGATTGACAGCGGGGGACACGTATTTCATGTCTTTCCTATTCATAGAGGTATGAGGCAGGGGTGCCCATTATTCCCCTAATGTTCCTGTTGGCCTTAGAACCATTGGTGGCTGCTATACTCCAGACTGATCATAACCAGTTCATTGCGATGGCAGCAGGCTGCAATGAAATAATTCTTTGTTCTGATGATATTTTGTTGACCCTCAGTGACTCTGAAAGCTTGATACCTCACCTGTTCCATCTAATTGATGCCTTCTCTATCTTTTTGGGGTTTAAAATTAACTGGACTAAAAGTGAGGTGCTCCTTTTGACTGCTTGCCAGACGAGAACCCATGCATGATATTTTGGCTTCACCTGGCAAACTTCGGGGTTGAAATACCTCCGTATTCTGGTTAACAAAGGCAATGAGCATATGCTAGCTGATAATTTGCAATCCCTGATGGAGAAGATGGAGCATGACTTTCCACGCTGGTCTGCTCTCCAAGTCTTGTTCTGGAACAGGATACAGATGGTGAAGATGATGACAGTGCATAGGTTTGATCATAGTCTTGGAATGTTGCCACTAACGGTTCCCAAGGGTGTTCTCTGCACTCTGAACAAACACATTAGGACCTTTATCTTGGCAAACTGGAAACCCTGTCTCAAACCGACAAGGATACACACAGATATTAGAGTATGGGGGGGCTGAGGCTACTGGGAATGCATCTGTACTTGCGCACCATCTATCGCAACTGGTTTACTTTTGAGTGCGCAATGAGGAGCAACCGGTGTGGGTGAGCCTGGAATTTAATGCAGTACAAGCCATGGTGGGCTTGGGAAGACTGTATGATGCTAGTGCTGCTCGGACTGCTCTCTGCTCAACTACTCTTAAAGCGATGTTGTCCATGTGGAAAGACTCCCATAGACTACTGGGACTAGACAGCTACACTCAGAAAGACGCACCGTGCTGGTCCAATGGGGGCATCACTATCAGCCGTACAATGGGTCAGTGCCCACTGTGGGATGAAAGGGGATTCTAACTATTGATGACCTCCTTTCTGGAAAGACCATTCAGTCCCGCTGGTCACTATGAATGGATTTTGCATTGCTTCTGCTGCATCTATGAAGATATTGGCAACTACAGAACAGTCTGTGGGGTAAACCAGGAAGGGATCATATCCTTCTCTCGCAGTCACTACTGGGCTATGGGAGCAAATCAGGAAATTGGAAGGGTACTGTCGCCAATCTTTACCAGATACTCATCTACAATTTGTACCCCCATACTACATAACTGGAGATCAAAACTTATTAGCAGGGGTAGTAGGATGTTGCCTACTCAGACGGGAATTGGACAGAGCTCATGCCTTATCCTGACCATACCCTTCGGGAAGCCTGGATGCAAAACTCCTTCTTTAAGATCCTCAACAACTGGTACTGGTCCCTGTATAAATTACACAGTACTAGATTTCTACTCAATGATGCTTGGTGGAGATTTGCCGAAGACGAATGTGACCTTTACCATATACTTTGGTCTTGCTTGCATTTGGCTCGTACTGGTATGATATATGTCCACTTTGTGGACTCTGCCAAGCTCATTGTTTTGCATGATTTCTTAGACACTGGGATACTACCTTCCATTGGAGGAGATGGATGTTGACAGCCCTTATGTTGGCAAAGATCTGTACATTAAAACATTGACCTTCCCCATTGACACCTTCGTACCAAGAGTGACTAGCTGAACTTTATAGATTGTCTACTGATGAAAGGCATATATATATATGATCTAAGACCAAGTGCACCTGTTCAATAATATCTGGCACACCTTTATGGATCTCTAGGAACCTTAGAGGGGGCCTTGGGTGATGCGCTCCTGGCAAGGTCATAGTAAGGGAGGACTGTACTTCTTGGTGTTTTGGGTAGGGCTGGGAAAATTCTGGCATACATCTGGGATCTCTCTCATGCTTGCCTGAGAAGGGGTTTGGTGGGGATGGGAGAGGGGCAGAGATATTCTAACAGTAAAGGTGGAATCTGTCTTCCCTATATCTGTCATGGGTGGAGTATATGCTAATAAGTATACTTTGCTTTCTGAGGAAGAATAGAATGTGTGAATTACAGTTTAGGGCACTGTACCTCCATGTGTCTTCTGTTCTGATAATTTTTATAATGCCATCTTTAGGGTGGGTTATGACCTCACTATGTTCTGGACTGTGAATAGGATTGGAAGGACATTCAACAGTTGTTGGTGCATGAATTTATTTCAATGATTGTTATTGGTAATGCCTTTTTGCTTTTTTTCTTCTGCTCCTTTTAGCTCTAAATTAAGCCCCTATCTTTTAGATAATATTGTGTTTTTCCATGTAAATGATTGCCTGTAGTTTTTACAGTGGGATTAATTGTCTTGAACTACTGAAAAAACAATAAAGATATATGTCAATAAAAGAAAAAAAGACTCAATCATCCCACCCAGGCCTTTTTAACATCTACATGAAATCATTACTGGAACCGATCAATGATCTTCACTTCACCTACTATAACTAGGCAGATCGCACGCAGATACTTTTGAAACTGAAAGGTCCCAATGACATTGGAAAAATCCAAATTTTCAGTTGCCTTTTGGCCGTTGACCAATAGATGACATGGCGCCAGCTCAAACTGAATGCATCCACAACTGAAATACTCACCTGTTGCAACTGGAAAACGTATGACCCTCTCTGGTCCACCCAAAATATCTAAGGAGGTAAGAAATCTCAGAATTACCCTGGACACAAAGCTGTCAATAAATGCCCAAGTGGGTAAGGTAGCCAAATCAAGCTTTCTAACTTTGAAAAAGCTGTGGTGCATCTCTTCTCACACCTAAGATTCCCTCACAAGGTCCAAGCAACAATCTCTCTTCTCTTGGACTACTCCTAATTGTAAATCCACAAGCAGACATCGTCCCTACCTTGAGAGTCCTACTCTGGTTATGAGTGGCCAGAAGATCCACCTTTAAGCTGCTTTGTATCTCCCACAAAGCAATACATGCCTAAGGATCACTTGTCAGTGGGAAGTAAATGACCAAATACATACAACAAAGGAACCTATGCTCCAGAATGGCACTTTGGAATTCATTACCCACAAACATAATATCCACTGACAATCATCTAAGCTTCGGAAGATTACTCAAGTGTTGGGACTTGACCACTATTTTCACAACACAACAGTGTGCCATAACAGCATATACAAGACATTAAAATGTCTGCTGTATGTAATTATATATAAATTGTATATCTATATATGTATGTGTGTATATCTATCTATATACATACATATATCTATCTATATACACATATATATACACACACATAGACAGATATATCTATATATCTATATCTATATAGCTATATACATATATATATATATACATATATGTGTGTGTGTGCAAGTGTGCAAGTGTGCAATATGCATACTTGTGGAAACCCTTGCATGCAAATATAGATATTTATTTTTAGAAATATCATTATACGTATGTACATATAAGGAAATATATAGGGATTCTCTTCATATCGGGATGGCACTGTCATTTGTATGTGTATATAAACACAAGCATATATGTATGTATGTTTTCTATGTCTACATACATTTATGAAAGAAAAAAACTACTACTGCATATATAGCAAGACATTTTTGTTCATATATTACATCGAACGGTATCCCATTGTATATAGAAAATATATATGTAGATGTGTGTCTGCATATAGGTTTCTGCTCCTTTCTAGGATAAAAAATCTATGTTAGGGTAGAGTAGGTAAATATGATCTGAGGGAAAAGTAACTATAATAAAAGTGTATAACAATATGTTTTGATATAAAACTAAAGATAGTAACAAAAAAAGCATTATAATAAACAGTTTTTGTATAAACAATCTATGTATGTGCACAGCTCCATGGGTATGTCTGAACATATAACTATTTCTGCATTCATGTAAATAATTAATGGATGCTGATATATAAGGATTTATTTCTTGAACATCAATATAAATAATTAAAGTGCTTATTTGTTTGTATGTTGCATATATTAGTACAGACATAGTTAGATCTAGAAGTATGGGTATGTCTGTACACATGTATATACATAGTTAATTTTTAGTTATAGCAAAAAAGGAAAACAAACAAAAAATAAAAATAAAAAATAAAAAATTTAGTTACATAACATATAGGTGTAGGAGTGCGTGTATATGGATTTATGCTTCTTGCTATGAAAACACATATAACACAAAGTATGTAAATCTTATCATAGCAAAGGTATCTCTCAGAATACTAAGGGCTCGATTAAGATGCGGTAAGAATGACTCCGACCTTCGATCGGAGCCATTCTTACCGCATCGTAATCTCCTGTTTGGAATAATTTCCGACTGACCCATTTTGATTGAGTCGGTCAGAAGTTATTCCAAACAGGAGTTCCGAATGCTTACAACAGGATCGGAGAGGCCGCCCGCCATTCGGAAGGCCTTCAGCAATCCCACGGCCGGCTCTTTCCGGCCGAGGAATTAAGATGGCAGTATCCCACTGCCTTTCTGTGCTGGCCTTTCCGACACAATAAGGCATTGGGAAACTGTCTTTCTGGGCCCCCAGCAGGGCCCCCATAGGTGCAAGGCCAACCAATGGCGGCCTAGTGGGGACCTATGGTGCCCCCCTATAGATCCCTGCACCTGGTGGCAGGCACCTTGAAGTGCCTGCCACAGGGTGCAGGGATGAACTGCAACCCTGCACTTTGCTATGAGAGCATACATTCCATTCAGAACAGGGTTCGGTCGCATCCTAATAGCTGGGCTAGAACCGACGACAGGAGGTAGTTCGGTTCCATTACCAGAGCGATGTCAGACAGACTGCGGTCCGTCCAACATCGCAATCGGGCCCTAAAGATATATCAAAACAGCACTACATTTGCATTTCTCTCTTTTTATATAGATGTGGTATGTATTTGTGTGTATGTGTGTGTGTATACATGTACAGTGCATCCATACTTAGAAATGACAAAATATGCTTGAAAGAGTATGGAGATGAGGCTGTCGATATACATGCATCCTTGCATATGAAGTTATACTTCTAGGTATAAGCAGATACATTATTATATGAGGAGGAACAAACAGAAAACATCAAGCTCTCTATACTTAGACACAAGGTAAATCTCTAAGTCACACCATTTAAATATTGCTCCTTCTATGTACATATGGGTGTATATAAAAAGAGGTTTATGCCTTCTACTAAAACATATGTGTATATCTGTATGCATGCATATCACTACATATTTAGGTGTGTTTCTATAATTGTATGTGCTATTTTTAGTTATTTTTTTCTCTGAATCGCAAGTAGGAAATCAGTATTCCTATTGTATGAAACTCATTGATTTTATTTTAGGGATTGCTTGTGGGTCGCAATCAGCATACCTCATGAATATTAATGAGGTAGGTTGTGGATTGCGACCCATTAGGAATCACGACCATCACAGGGATGATAGCCTGCTGAGTTCAGTAGACCACCATGTCTGTGATTGCTTTTTAATACAGCAATATATTTTTTTAAATGCAGCCTATTTTCCCTAAATGAAAACGGGATGCGTTGGAAAAGAAAAAAAGGAAACATTGAAGTTTCATTTTATAACAATAGGCAGTGGTCTGTGGAACGACTCCCTGCCCCTAAAAAATATTTTTACTTACCTTATCAAACAGGAATGGGTTACCACAAGTTTTAAACTGGTGGTAAAGTATTACTGGTTTGTGGCCTGAATTGGGTTACAATACAGTAATACATACTGTAACAATTTGGTATTTGGAATTGAAGCCCTAAGCATGCTCCTTCCAAATACTGAATTGCAAATACAAAATGTGATTCAGTAACAAGTTGCTGAATCGCATTTTGCATTCTGTACATTTGAAAAGAACATTTTTCCGGTGGCAACAGCCCGATTCTGGAAATCGGGCTGTTTGCAACCGGAAAAATGCTTTTTCCATCTGGCCCCTAGTCCCTTAAATCATTGGCCCATCCCTCCTCTTGCTGACTTATTCCAAACCTTTTTACTACTATAAACTCCCAGGCATCTATTTCGAACACCCCTTCCTTTTTAGCTAATTCATTTAATTAACAGGCTCACATGCCCACTACTTCCAATAACAACTTACGTCTTCTATTTTCTAATCGACTCTCCTTAATCTGTCCCTGCTCAAAACACTACTAAACACACAAGAACTCAAGAGCGCAAACTTAACAAATTTATCACAACTAATCCATTAGGAAATAGGAAGCATATATTACTATTCTACTTACTAATTTTCCCTAAACTTGGTTCCAGAGTAGCGTGCTGCTCAATGAAAGTGCTTCAATGCCACGTCAGGAGTAGTAAACTCTGTGTAAATTAAATTTACAATTACAAATACAATATGCATCTGTTAGACCTGGCATCCTTGGCATGGTTCTCCTTTAACGTTTTGCCTTCAACTCTCCTGTTTTGCTGTCTTCGTTTTTGTTGGCTTTAGGACTCTGTGCACTTTACCACTGTAACCAGTGCTAAAATGCTTGTGTTCTCTCCCTAAAACATATTAAAATTGGCTGACACCCAATTGGCATATTTAATTTACTTGTAAGTCCCTAGTAAAGTGGTACTACATGTGCCCAGGGCCTGTAAATTAAATGCTAATAGTGGGCCTGCAGCACTGATTGTGCCACCCACTTAAGTAGCCAATGCTTAATTTGAGCCTGCGGTTTCTGTTGCCCAGCACCAGCACTTAATTGTCAGCACTGGCCCTTATGATAGCTGCCACATGGTGGGGCTGTTTGTGCCATTTTGAGGTAAACAGAATAACAGTTATTTATTAATTAAATATACATTAAAAACAACACATGCCTTCTGCCCAAGCTATTCTTAAAGCTTTGGGGACCTGGATCAGACTGAATTGTCACACTTGCATGTCATTGGCAATGCTGGGAGTGGCAATTGGAGGTGCAAGCTGCAATGACCTCCTGACGAGGGCCCTGGCATTTATGTTTTTACAAAATTAAGCACTGTAAGTAGCCCATTAAGCATTTCTCAGGCCTGCCTTTGCAGCCTGTGTGTAAAGTTTTCAGTTGGCGATCTGGCAAAATAAACCTCTTGCCAGCCCCAAAACCTCTTATATGTAACCCCTAGGCAAGGCTGAGAACAGCCCAGAGGGCAGGGTGCAGTGTATTTAAAAAGGTGGACATGTACTTTTACGTTTTACAAAGTTTTAGAAAGTTGGCATTTTCTTGCCTTAGCCATTTTGTGTCTGCAGCCTGATCCTGGGTCACATGACCAGGTGTAGCTGGCAGTTGGTATTTCTGTATTGCTCCAAGAACAGTGAGATAAATGAAAGATAGGTGTAGGCAGGATGGGCCACTCTGAGTTAACAAGGGGGAGGAGCTGTTACCTACCACACTTGCACATCACAAAGGCTCTGCTTGAGCACTCTCAAAGGGTTTGATTCTGGTCTTTTGTGACCTCAGACAAGATGCGGCCAGGAGAGGGAGGAAGGTGATGCCTGACACCTCAGGAGAGTGGAAACCTCTAGAAGGTTCCGACACTTCAAATTGGGCACCAGGTATAAATATTGGACATCAGATCCCAACTCTTCAGTACACTTCTGGACCTGTGGACTCTGCCAGGAAGAAAGACTGCTGTGCAGCTAAAAGGACTGTCACTCTGCTGGATTTCTTCTCTCAAGGACTGCTTCCCCGTCTGTGCTGACCTTCTGCCCTGCTGCCCTCTTGATTGGGTGAGAAGGACTGGAACTGCATCTCAGCACCCAGGAAGCCAGAGTGACTTCAAGGGCTAGTTGGCTGGCCTCCTGGTCAGAAGCCTCAGGGACATAATGACTTCCAACAACCTTGAACTCAGCACTTGGACTCTGCCATCTGTGAGTCCTGTCCTCCCAAGTGGAGCCATCCTAGTCCTGGATGCTTGGAAGTGGGCCTGAAGGTGCTCTGCCAGCCCATCTGTGGATCCAGCAGAACTAACGCATCTCCTCTGCTGTGCGATGCATCTTCTGCAGAACTGCAGATGGTTGAGCACAGGTTCATTCGGGTTTGCTTGTGAATTCACCCTGACAATAATTGAGGTTCCTGCTTGAGTAGGGTTTCACCCCCCCGCCTCAACCAGTAACCCAATTTCTTACAGCATCTTATGAAGTCACTTCTTGATAATCTGCATTAATAATAATTAGCACTGAAATGTCTGCTACCAGGAGGGGTGCATAACATTTGTAGTGAAACTGAAAGCTGAAGACAGATCCCCTGAGCAGCCTTCAAGGCCTATGTTTGTGTTCTCAGGCTGTAAACCTGATATAAAAACAATACACTTAAAAGTCAAAAATGTCGCTCATTCTCTGAGAGAGTTGAAAACACTGTTTTACACTGATTCTTAAAGATATTATGAGAATCTGTCCTCATCATTAATGATGTAATCTGAGTCAAGAAAATTGTCACCATTTTTCTCATGAAAATCTCTTTATACTAATGTTAAAACAGTACCCATCATGCGAGTATATGAACATGAATAGGCGCACTCTCAAGACCCATAAAACATATATTGATATAAAATAATAAATGTAGAAAACAGTCTGAGAAACAGCATATAAGGGCCTTAGGCCTTAAAGGAATGCTGGAGTGGTGCATGGAATCATAATCACCAGTGAAATCAATTAAAAGACTTGACAGTGTGAGATTTAGTAATATCTTCTTCCATGCTAATTTACATCAAAGGCCTATACAGAAAGGTCAGGATGACATATCAATGACAACTTCAGAAAATTCTGAAACAAAGTGTTTGGATTGACAGTATTAGGAGCCTACAGCGAGACCACAGATAATAATGAGCTTTTGATCACAACTTGCACCGTAATTCACAACAATTCTTATCTTAAATGTGTTAAGATTGTTACAGTTAGCCAAAAGGGAATTTAGAGTAACACATCGACCCCACCTTGCTCTCGATTCTCAGTAGACCTTGCTGTGGGTTTATATGTAATTACTAGGGCCCGTGACTGGGCTTGTGTGTTGTTTATATTCGTAGGCAGTTCTATGTTCTTGGGATGCTCGCAGGGGAGGTTGGGGGCAGTTGACTGCTGGGAGCTGAACTAGATGAAGTTTATTACCCTCGCTCTGTACCTGGCATAATAAAGTACTTGGATTTCACTCAGCCTGCGTTGAGTATCACTTCAGACATATTTTATCACCAATAGATATTCAATAGATATTCATTATTATGAGCAGAGTGTGTTTCCTGAAAAATTGACATTTTTTGTTTTAGGAAACAGAACACAAAACACTATGCCCTCCTGCATTTCATATATTATTCCTATGGTATTCAAATAGTTTGTTTTCAAAATGATTTTAAGCCACATAAAAAATGGCTAACAACAGTAGCATAAAAGGATTTACATGAACTCTATATTTGTAACCTGTTTCCTTCTCTCTTGTCCAGCCACCCCTTGTGCAGCCACCATCTTAAAGGCCTTGTCAAACCCTGCCCATTCCACACTAAGTGTTACAGCAAACAAATGATGGACGGAATGCTGACAATGCAAACATTCTCCCCCAGTCAAAAGATCTGGGTTAAATCCATCGTTCTTTTGCCCACTACGCCACCCCAGTTTGGACCCAGCCATATGCAAATCAGTCTTGACCCTGTGCCCCATGGGAACAGTCCAGACCGAACTGCCAGGCCAGGTCCTCCCTGGACCGGAAACAAGCATCCTGGGACCGGTTTCAGGGTATGTCACCCTTCTTCAGCCAGGCTAGCTTGAATCCAGTGGCACAGTGAGCAAGGGACCCACGTCTGGGCATACCCATCCCACTTAGGGCGAAAAGTGTTACAGCAAACAAATGATGGACGGAATGCTGACAATGCAAACATTCTCCCCCAGTCAAAAGATCTGGGTTAAATCCATCGTTCTTTTGCCCACTACGCCACCCCAGTTTGGACCCAGCCATATGCAAATCAGTCTTGACCCTGTGCCCCATGGGAACAGTCCAGACCGAACTGCCAGGCCAGGTCCTCCCTGGACCGGAAACAAGCATCCTGGGACCGGTTTCAGGGTATGTCACCCTTCTTCAGCCAGGCTAGCTTGAATCCAGTGGCACAGTGAGCAAGGGACCCACGTCTGGGCATACCCATCCCACTTAGGGCGAAAAGTGTTACAGCAAACAAATGATGGACGGAATGCTGACAATGCAAACATTCTCCCCCAGTCAAAAGATCTGGGTTAAATCCATCGTTCTTTTGCCCACTACGCCACCCCAGTTTGGACCCAGCCATATGCAAATCAGGCTTGACCCTGTGCCCCATGGGAACAGTCCAGACCGAACTGCCAGGCCAGGTCCTCCCTGGACCGGAAACAAGCATCCTGGGACCGGTTTCAGGGTATGTCACCCTTCTTCAGCCAGGCTAGCTTGAATCCAGTGGCACAGTGAGCAAGGGACCCACGTCTGGGCATACCCATCCCACTTAGGGCGAACAGTGTTACAGCAAACAAATGATGGACGGAATGCTGACAATGCAAACATTCTCCCCCAGTCAAAAGATCTGGGTTAAATCCATTGTTCTTTTGCCCACTATGCCACCCCAGTTTGGACCCAGCCATAAGCAAATCAGTCTTGACCCTGTGCCCCATGGGAACAGTCCAGACCGAACTGCCAGGCCAGGTCCTCCCTGGACCGGAAACAAGCATCCTGGGACCGGTTTCAGGGTATGTCACCCTTCTTCAGCCAGGCTAGCTTGAATCCAGTGGCACAGTGAGCAAGGGACCCACATCTGGGCATACCCATCCCACTTAGGGCGAAAAGTGTTACAGCAAACAAATGATGGACGGAATGCTGACAATGCAAACATTCTCCCCCAGTCAAAAGATCTGGGTTAAATCCATCGTTCTTTTGCCCACTACGCCACCCCAGTTTGGACCCAGCCATATGCAAATCAGTCTTGACCCTGTGCCCCATGGGAACAGTCCAGACCGAACTGCCAGGCCAGGTCCTCCCTGGACTGGAAACAAGCATCCTGGGACCGGTTTCAGGGTATGTCACCCTTCTTCAGCCAGGCTAGCTTGAATCCAGTGGCACAGTGAGCAAGGGACCCACGTCTGGGCATACCCATCCCACTTAGGGCGAAAAGTGTTACAGCAAACAAATGATGGACGGAATGCTGACAATGCAAACATTCTCCCCCAGTCAAAAGATCTGGGTTAAATCCATCGTTCTTTTGCCCACTACGCCACCCCAGTTTGGACCCAGCCATATGCAAATCAGTCTTGACCCTGTGCCCCATGGGAACAGTCCAGACCGAACTGCCAGGCCAGGTCCTCCCTGGACCGGAAACAAGCATCCTGGGACCGGTTTCAGGGTATGTCACCCTTCTGCAGCCAGGCTAGCTTGAATCCAGTGGCACAGTGAGCAAGGGACCCACGTCTGGGCATACCCATCCCACTTAGGGCTGAAAAGTGTTACAGCAAACAAATGATGGACGGAATGCTGACAATGCAAACATTCTCCCCCAGTCAAAAGATCTGGGTTAAATCCATCGTTCTTTTGCCCACTACGCCACCCCAGTTTGGACCCAGCCATATGCAAATCAGTCTTGACCCTGTGCCCCATGGGAACAGTCCAGACCGAACTGCCTGGCCAGGTCCTCCCTGGACCGGAAACAAGCATCCTGGGACCGGTTTCAGGGTATGTCACCCTTCTTCAGCCAGGCTAGCTTGAATCCAGTGGCACAGTGAGCAAGGGACCCACGTCTGGGCATACCCATCCCACAGGCACAGGGTCAGACTGATTTGCATATGGCCATGTCTGAACTGGGGTGGTGGAGTGAGCTAAAGAATGATGATGGATTAAACCCAGATCAGTTGACTGGGGGTGAGTGTTTGATTTGCTCTAACACTCCGTCCATCATCCCCTTTGGTATCGCTTTGTTCGCCCTAAGTTGGCAGGGTATGCCCAGACGTGGGTCCCTTGCTCACTTTGCCACTGGATTCAAGATAGCCTGGCTGATGAGGGTTTTGAACCCGAAACCGGTCCCAGGATGCTTGTTTCTGGTCCAGGGAAGACATGGCTTGGCAGTTCGGGCTGGACTGTTCCCATGAGGCACAGGGTCAGACTGATTTGCATATGGCCATGTCTGAACTGGGGTGGTGGAGTGAGCTAAAGAATGATGATGGATTAAACCCAGATCAGTTGACTGGGGGTGAGTGTTTGATTTGCTCTAACGCTCCGTCCATCATCCCCTTTGGTATCGCTTCATTCTACACTAAGGGCTGGGCTAATCTGGGATGCTGAGAACGATGTTTTGGTCCACATATGCAAAGCTGTTTTTCAAAAGGATGAAAAGTCCTTAACCAAGCTAAGTGGCATGCTTCATTATAGGTATTGTTCCTCTCCAGCAAGCAAGATGCTTGACAGCCTTACACTCTGAACTTTTTTATGAATGTGCATGGACATAGAAGTCCAGTATTGTTCTTTTCTCATTTAAAGTATTTTGTAGGAATTTCCATCCTTTCAATAATTAATTTGAGCACTACTCGTGCAGGATTGAAAGCAAGAGTGGTGGGGTAATTAGTTTTATAAGAAAATGTCTTCATCATATAGTAGGCAACACATTTCAGCCCCTTTTTTATTGTCCTTTTGTCAGGATTAGAATGGACTTTATTCCTTTGCTAGACCTTCTATCCTTAGTGTGACTTTTGTATCAAATGGTGACAGTTAAGAGTAAAAGTCCAACACTATGCCAGGAAAGTACATGCTCGGTTTGTGGTAGAATTAAGCTCTGAAAAGAATATTCACTATGGACATTAAGCAATTAAGTCCAAGGAGGTAACACAATTACATTAGTTAAACATTACCACCCACAAATCACTGGCCCCATAAGCGAGGCAATGCAAACTCACTTGTGGATTAAACTATTTATCTTTATCCCTAGTTCTGCCAAAAGACACACTCCACTGCCAGTCCCTGTTATGAATAATGCACTCAATGGTGGACTTGTGCCCTCACTGCAGCCATTGTGATATACTGTGGAATATCAAATTATGTAGATTGGCATCAGGTATGGCTGTAAGAAATTGGGTTCTTGGCTAAGAGGGGAGGCCTCACTCAGCAACCACCACAATCCTGTCAGGGTGAACCACAAAAGTCAGTAAATTAACCAATGCTTAACTCTTTGTTATTTTGGCACAAAAACAGTCAGGCTTAACTTAGAGGCAGTATGTATGTAGCACACAAGCAGTAATAAAGTGAAAACACAACTCAGGAAAAATCCTAAACCAACTTGGAAAAATAAAGTAACTTTTAATAAATAAAATGATACCAGAACAACGAAAGTCCAATCAGTAGAACCCGAGATATGTATTTCAAAGTTTTAGGTAGCTATAGCACCTAAAAGCACAAAGCTCCAGCTGAGGTTATCTGGTTGCACTGGACCAGGAAAAAGTCACAAGTTCAGGCTGATCGTGATGGAGCACAGTCCGGATACAGGGATCAGGTTAGTCCTGGGAAGAATTGCACCTTATGTCCTTGATGCAAGACTTTGCCTCATGCTGTGTTGGTTCCGATGAGGAGCTGCAAGGGTTGGGTTGTGAAGTTCTGCATTGAGTTCCGTCGCACTGCATCAGTTCTGATAAGGCCACCGATCAGGAGCTGAGATGCGAGGTCCTTTGTCGAATTGCTTCAGGCTGCATCGATTCTGGTGGAACCCAGAGTACCTCTAACACCACTTTCAAGGGTTCAGGACCTAGGGGGACCACTTGAGGGGTTAGGACTCATACCATCAGTGGCCAGCATCTGGAGCTTGCTGTGTCCCTATAGCTCACAAGTTCACACAGGAGGTCAGCCAAATAGCCCTTGAAGTAATTCTGGTAGTCCTGGGTTCAAGGTTCAAGCAGCAAGGCAAGCCTCTAGCCGCAGGGAAATCCTCTGGGGAGCAAGGCAGGCCTGAAACAGCAGGGCACTCCTCTACAAAGCAGCAGGGCAGTCCTTTGAAGAACAAGGCAGTCTCCAGAGGCAGTGCTTTCCTCTGAGGTCCAGGCAGTTCTTCTGAAATGTTCCACAGGTCTAAGAGTGTACTGAAGAGGTGTTCTGAGGGTCCAATATTTATACCTGATGCCAGTCTTTGAAGTGGCCAAGGCTCCAAGAAACTTGTGGTGACAAAAGACTAGTGTCAGGTTCCTTTGTGAGTACTGGAGTTAAGCCCTTTAATATGTCTGTGGTTCAGGGGATAGCACCCCGCACCCAAAACCATCCTGACAGGATGGCTCATCCTGCCAACATCTAGTCTCTCTTTGTCTCACTGGCTGTGAGGAATACCCAAAGCCTAACAGCTAAGGTATTCACAGTCATGTGACCCAGGACAGTGGCAGCAGGCATTAAATGGTTAGGGCAAGAAAATGGCAACTTGGCAGGATATGTTTCAGTCAATGTTTAAAAATATCCATTGAACACATATGATTTGTTCAATATGCTCCTTTTACTATATTACAAATTGCAGTGCATAGTACTTTCAAGTTGCAATTCACTAACAAAGCCAAGAGGTATGGTGCAAACCACATTAGCAGGTAGACCTTGGAATGTCTCAATAAAATTTATAATTTCACTCACTTTCCTGGGATCAGAGTGAGTCCATCCACCATGATGAGGTGAAAAAAGAATGTTTCCTAAGAAGTGCCAGCTAAAGGGAAGCTTTTTGTGTTTCCTTCTGACTACCTTCTGGACATGGTATAATGTAGGGCTTTGGGGGACTCTTAGAGGTGCGAACCTGAGGGGGGATAAGGGCAAGACCCTGTAGTCCCTAATGATGGAACACCAAAAAAGAAATTCAAAAGGTACGGAGATTACCAAGCAAATCACCAGACTCTGCATGCATCTAAATTATGATGGTGTAATTCAGACCTAAGACATCTTTAAAGCCGTAGGAGCAAAATGCTAGATTTCCCAAAGAAAGTAGTCTCTGTACACTCTGAGCTATACTCTGAGATGAAGTACTGGATTTCACCATACGAAATAAGGGGGTGACCCTCAATTGCAACAACTCCTAGAATTTCTTATTCTTAAAAGTGACAAATCAACCTGACGTGCTTTCCATTACGATATCTGGAAATCTGCATTTGAAAGGTTCTTTCACTTCACAACAAAACTACTTGAGTTACCCCCCTCCTACCTTTTCTTAATGGTCACAGCATCTCCATCGATTATATGCAGACCTCGAATATAGCAAGTAATGATCACTTTCAACTTCTAGACACCTACTGACGTCACTATCACTTCTGCCCAGAGGAATGAAGGGAGATCATTAGTTTCCCTCATGTTTCTAGGCGCCAAGAAGGGGATACAGGTGACGAGACAGCGCTACAATAAGCAAATAAAGCGGCAAAGCACTGCCAGCTACCAGCATATGACAACTGATTGACCCATAGTTTAATTCACACAATTCGTTTATTTTTTAAAACATTTATTGCTTGAAATGTAATAGTTAAATTGTGCCAAGAGACATCCTGGCAAGCACACAAGCTCTCACCAGGCATGCGCGTAAATAAGCTAAATAAAAAGTTAACGACTTCAAAGTTTTCTCAGCAGCATCAGCATATCATTCTCATTTACCCTTCATGCTAATAAAACAGAGATTTGACACTGCTGAAAACATGATTGCAAAATACAGAAAATGTGGTGTGACATGTTTTTCTCCCCAAAGGAGGGAATGCCACTAACTAAGGTATTTTTTTTATGAAAGCTATCTTGCTTTAGATGCAGAATGCGAAGATAGAAAAACACTTTAGGACATCTCCTTGTCACCAGCTGTTACTTGCCCTAATGTAACCGCTAAGTGATATTCTTTATAAATAAATAGGTCACGGAAACTTTTGAATTATGATGTACATTATGTGTTTGCCCTGAAATGCAATATTATACATAAAACGGATAATTATTTAGGAAAATTGATTATTGCAATCATTACTGTACACCAGAATTTACAATTAGTTTGTTGTGTAAATTAATGTTCATATTCATAACTATGCCATTTGTACCAAGGAAAGAATTAGCCCTTCATAGATTTCAATGAGCCTTTTGTTAATTAGATACACATTACTTATCTGCACAAGATGCGACAGTGAGCTAACCTCTGAGATTTATGTGGAAGGGTAAGATCTGGAATAACAGTAGTTGCACACATAATGAAAAAGGAGCAAGTATTTAGTGAATTTTAGCTTTCTTAGTTAAATTGAATTTAAGGCCTGATATAGAGTTTGATATATGGGTTACTCCCTCACAAATGTGGAGTATATCCCACGTACGTATTAGAAGTGTATTGTATAGTATGGGCTTTATTATAAGCCAGACTTGATATCCGTCACATTTATGACAGAATACCCTTCCACCAAATTCTGAATCAGAGCCTTAGGGCCAGTTTAATCAAGGGTTTGTGCATGGCGATGCAAGGACAATGCAAGCCCTTAAGTGACATTTATTATGCAACGCAGAGCCACCGTGTGTGTGTCTGCATTGCATAGAAAATCTGGAGTAACGCAAGGCAGCATGAGTCACTGCCTTGTGCTACTCTCCCCTGGGATGACATTCCATGGGTGGAGCATGGGTGTTCCCATGCATCCACCAATGGCTTTTGGAACATTCCTAAATTTACTAACACTAGTAAACTTGGGAGTGTGTCAAAATGGTATGCCTTCCCAGAGGAGGCTTAACAAGGATTAATATGTTTATTTTTCATTGTGTATTCCTTTTTCTTTGTGTGCTGCATTCTCCAACACACATAGAAAGTGGAAAAAGCCTCAGAGTATTGTTTAGTGCAGGAAGGTGTCCCTTCCTGCACGAAAACAATCCTGGTTGTAATGCAGGTACCCTTGCAGCATGGTGCTAGTGTGCCTGCATTAGTGCTTGGCAGCCACAAGTGCACCAGCGCAGCAGGAGAGCAAGAATGTGACATATCTTAGAAGATATGGCTCATTCCTACTCTCTCAGTTTGACACAGCACAGCAAGTTGTCTTGCTGCATTGCGCCAAATGTTAGTAAAACTGCCCCTTAGTATCTAGGAAATAGGAAAAGTACCATTTTCGAGTAAAAAGACCCTTGTTGAGGTGTTTGATAACACCGCATTTAGAGAAATAAGGGCTTCATTTGTGGCATTTTGGCACAGGGCAGCACAGCAAGGCACCTTGTTGCGCTGCCCTACGCTAAAGCAAAAAGGGCAGGAATGCACCATATTTTAGCAATACAGTGCATTCCTGCCCTTTCTGCCTCTGCTGGCTCCATTTTGGCAGCCTTCCGCCAATGCGGGCACCCTTGCACCCTTGCACAGTGGTACAAGGATGCCTCCATTGCATGCAGGGATTATTTTTGTGCGGGATGGGGCACCTTCCTGCACAAAAACAATCTTACGAGGCATTTTCCTCTTTCTATGTGTGCTGCAGAATAAGCAACACACACGAAAAGAGGAAAAAATGAGGAGAATTATTCATATTTCTCCTCGTTATGCCTCACCTTGGGAGGCGTACGTTTTTGACGCTTCCCCAGGTTTTCATCACTTTGTAAATCTGGGGCAGCCTCAAATTCCATGGGTGCTGCATGGGAAAACCCACTGCAACGCCCATAGAACAGCTCCCGGGTGTAGAGTGAGATGACACAGCGATTTGTGCTGCATCGCCTTACTCATTAATTATAAGGCAACTCAAAGCCACGCAAAGTGGCTTTACGTGGCTTCATAAATCCTTATGAGAGCCCTGCGTCACGCATGTACCAATTTACATGGTGCAAAAGTGATGCAGGGCTCTTATAAATAAGCCCATAAGGATAAAAAGTCAGGTACAGTGTTAGAACAATGTATCAACAACATCTGTATTATGAAAAAAAGTAATTCGCCATTCTGCTTTGGTATGATTGGCTTGCATTTTATCAGTCAGGGTCTCGTTATGAGTGGCCTAGAGGAGGGCCCGGCTTCCGCGCCGGAGCAAGATGGCGATGGACCATTGAGCTCCGTTACCTCATGGAGCTAGCGATTTTATTTTCGGCACTTCCGAGACCATGCCGAGCGCTCCCTAAGCTCATCTCATGTTTCCCCTTACTTTTGCGTGTGTGCAGGCTGGCGGGATCTTCTGAGGACTCGTCCACTTTGTATTGCAGCAAAAATCTCCTCTCATACGCAAGCGGCCGCCATTTTCTCGGCGCGCTGCTCGCATTGCTGTTCTCCGCTCTCAAGACGTCTTGCAGGACTTTGGGTGAGCTTATGGTTCTTTCCTCATGAAATTGCTTCTCCTTCCCTGGATACCTCAAGCATTCTTGGAAACTCTGAATCCCTTGTCATGTGCCTGCTACACATTATGCTTCTTCTTCCCAATGATTTCGACAGCTACACTGAAGTGTTTTGCTCCAAACCTATCCTAAGCATGTGGCCCTAATTGCAACCTATGCTCTACAGCCTCTGAATTTACTTATAGACATTGTGGATCAGACGCAACATGAAAGTTTAAGAGACTGAAGGCAAGATTCTTTGCTTTGTTTGATTTTAAATACTGTCTTCCATTGATATCCTAGCTTTGAAGTTCTTGTTTTCTTTTTCAACTGATGGCTTTGAGTTTAATATGCAGTTGCAGTGATATGATGGTGAATTGTGAGCTGTGGGGCATATTTTCAGGAGGTCTTCTGTTTCCTTGCTTCCTTGCATGTTTGCAAGCCGGTGGGAACTATCACAAATCATCGCTCCTCAACCTGTTGTGAAGATGTGTGTTAGTTATGTGTAGTTGGTTGTTCATCTCCTCAACACATCGTTTACATTTTTGTACAACTTTAACTAATTTTACTCACCAGTTATTTATTATATGGGCAGGCTCTCTACCTCTAAGAAGCTCACTCAACAATCAGTGCATATCATCAAAATGGCCAGCAACTCCCTTACTCTTGCTAAATCATCTTCATCTGGCATTGAACCTAAGAGAGCCAAAATGATTCTCCAGCTCCTATCCAGTCATCCCATAATCCGGTTCTAGATACTATTTTAGATGAGGTATGTGCTCCTAAACCCTTCATGAATGCTACCAATGACAAACTGCAACAAATTGAAGACCGTTGGATTACTATGGAAGGCAAAATGTTGGAAATGGAACAGTGTGTGGGCCACCTTCAGGACATGGCTACCAAAATACCTATGCGGGAACGAGAAATTCAAAACCTCAAATTACATACTGAAGATCTTGAAAACCGCAATAGAAGGAATAATCTTCGCCTTTATGATCTACCTGAGAACATTGAGGGCCCTAGCCTTCTATCTTTCTTGAAGAAATTTCTACCTGATCTTCTCAATCCTCAGTCCTCTGCTCCTTTGAATATCCAGCGGGCACATCGCCTGGGCCGTCGTCAGCCTCATTCTACCAGACCACGTGGCATTATAATGCTCTTTTTGGAATTCACTAATTTTGTGCGAGTTTTGAAAACCGCCAGAGAAAAGCGTTGTCTTGTTTGGTCTTGTCATAACAGACAGAGGTAAGAATTCTTAGCCCTTCGCCCTCAATTGAGATCTCTGAACATTAGCTATGGCATATTACATCCTTGTCTCTGCAAATTTACCTATGAGGGTGTCTATCGTTCTTTTGAAGACCCGATTAAATTAAAAATGTTCTTGCAAAATATCAAAAAGCAGCCTATGGATACAAATACACAATGCCCTTAAATTGTTAACTTGCTAATCCTTTATGGCATTTCTCCTTTTGCTTTTATTTCGCTCTTCAATATGGTATATATGGACTGATTATCTTTAACTATTTTTTTGTTTTCTCTCTCTGTTGGTATTCTTGCTTCTGGGTGATGACATGCCTGTTCTCATTTCTTTCTCCCTTTTACTTCAGATCTGGCTTTATGTCCTTGATCTGTTTCTTCATTCTTGTTTCTTTTTAACTCTTCTTTTTTTTTCTCTTCTTTTTTCCTCTATATTTCTTGCTTCTCCTTCCTCTTTCCTTCTCTATAATTGTATGAATGTCTATTTGTTTCTCCTCTCTATTTTTTTGCCAGTATCTTCATGTTTCGATTATTGATGTACGGTGTCTTTTTGTTTCCATCATTGTTCCTGCAGTTTGTCATCACCATTCATGCACCCTTGTCTCTTCCCGTCAACATGTTTAATGTTGTCTCATGGAACGTTCATGGGCTGGGTCATCCTGTTAAATGTCAAAAGGTACTCTCTCCTTTATCGAAATGTAATTGTCAAATTGCTCTTTTGCAAGAAACTCATTGTAATGATGTCGAATCGCTTAAACTTAAGCGCCAATGGGTGGGCCAAGTTATTTTTTCTCCTGCTATTAATTGTAAGGGTGGCATTGCTATTTGCTGTCACAAATCGTTAAAAATCCAAGTTTTATCAACTGAATATGATACAAATGGATGATGAGTATTGCTTAACGCCACCATCTTTAAAAAACACATCACTTTTTATAAATATTTATGGCCCTGTTAAATCTGATCCGGACTTTTGGCACAATGTTAAATTAAAATTATCCTCCATTACTAATCCCAAAATTATTGTTGCTGGTGACTTCAATGATTGGTTAGGCCCATTTTCTGATAGGAAATCTAAATGCAAATTTAAACCCGACAAATCACATAATGCATTTCAATCTGCTATTGCCTCTCGTCCATCCTACGATGTATGGAAAACGTATGCCCCTGATACATATGAGTTTACATTTTTTTCTAATGTTAATAATACTATGTCTCGAATTGATTATATATTGGTCTCTAAATCTTTACTCCCTTCTATCCCATCATCAGCAATTGGCTCCATTTTCATTTCTGATCATTCCCCTGTTTTGTCCTCTTTTGATTTATCTTTTAATATTACCAAACATGCTTATTATCCGATCAAATCTTTATTTTAGAAGCAACTTATTTTATTTATGATTTTATTCATTTTAATCAATCTATTGACACTTCTGCTCATAACAACTGGGATGCTTTTAAGTCTTCATTTATAGCCTTTACTATTGCTTACACTGCCAATACCTCTCTAATCTCAAACACATTAAGGGGCATATTCTCAAGGAGCTATCGCCGAGTTATCAGCACTTTATAGCAGCCAAAGTCGCGCTAAATTTACCGCCCCATTCACAAGCTGGTGCTAACAGCCCATAACACCAGTTTACCTGCGAAAGCAGTCGCAAAAAACATCGCCACAGATGACCCGGCAACTAACGCTAATGAGATGCAGAGTAGGCGTTCCCGAGCAAAATCCCGCAACAACACCACACCTCAACATTCTCAACGACCAGCCACATCGGCGATAAGACCACAAAACAGGCGATAAAGCGCGTTAGCAGCAGGAAACTAACACCTGCTCTGACCTGGTGTAAAGTCGGAAGACAAGCTGCACCATCAAAGGGAGCCCAGCCCAGAGCCACACAGGAAGAACAACAGATGCCACGGAGCCACCCACCATGCACCCCCGGAGCCCCGAGGGGCAACAACACCCACCGCCACCACCCCCAGGACCGCCACCCCCCAACGGACCCACCCCGCCCCCCAGACCACCACAGAGGCAGCGCAGACAAAGACAGCGGACATACAGGAAATGCACCAGCCCTACAGACCTAACACCAGACAATGCCAATGCCCACTACAGGCCCAAAAGGACAACCATCCTCCGCATCCTGAACATCATTGCCCACAGGCTGACGGTACCAACACAGCGGACAACCAACATCCCTCCGCAGACAAAGCTGCTGGCTGTGCTGCACCTGTTGGCCTCTGGTATCCTCCCAAACAACAACCGCCCGAGTCGGAGGAGTCTCACAGCCAGCCCCATACAAGTTCCTCACACCTGGCCTGGATGCCCTCACCCGCTAGGGACCTCAGCACCAATACGTCCCCCACAATGCGCAGGAACAGCTGGAGACCAAGCAAGGACTATATGCCATAGCTGGATCCCCGCGCGTGTCGGGGGAAATCGACTGCATACTTGTGCCCCCTGCCAACACCGCACACAATACCCCAACAGAAAGCACACGCATCCCATCAAATCAATGTGCAGGCAATAGTGGACCACAGGGGACTCCTCACCAATGTCATAGCCAACTACCCAGGCAGTGTGCATGATCCCTTCATCTCCCGACAGTCCAACATCAACCAGCACTTCCAGGATGGCACCTATGGAAATGTACTGCACGTTGGCAAGTACCAAATGAACACACCACACACCTCAACTCCACAATCATACAACTCACAACTCTGGCACTGCACACGTCACAAAATCACATACAACATGCCAAACAACATGCCCCCCCCACCAGACACGACAGCACAACTTACTGTGGCATCCTTGGTTAGCCATGTACATGAGCCATCAACGGCAGGGCACCTCAGCCACACAATACCGGAATGTGGGGAGAGGTGGGAACCAGGCATGTGTGAAGGAGGCAAGTGACCCATGAATGAGAATGTACACAATGCCAAGTGTTGCAGAGATGTGCTGGACAGACTGCAGTATGCAGACCACAGACATAGCCCTGTCTACATGCACTGCTGGTGTTTGGAGTGTAGTGGACAGTGGACGCAACTATGTCACCCCAGCCAGTGGGGAAGATCGCGGAAATGTAGTTTGTGACGTCCCCCCCTGTAAGCGTGTGCGGAGTGGGCTGGCCTGGAGGACGCCAGGCCAGCGTAGGGGTGTGAATAAAAAGCACGTAGCCCTGGGCATGGTTCTCTTCTGGAATGCCCAACGTGCCTCCCACCCCACCACGAGGCCGTCGCCGTGATCGGTGTGGCCTGCGATCCTGTGCACTTGCTGCACCCCGGGCCGCTGGTCCCCGAACCCGTCATGCCCGCCCCTGCACAGCCAGGCCTCATTGCTCACCTGCCGACACCGGCATGTGTTGAAGAGGGCCCACCACGTGCCGGCGCAAGCTCCAAGCCCGAATCCCGCGACCTTGGCAGCCTCCTCAGACCATCACGGCCTCCGCGACACAGGTCCGCATTACTCCTTTCTCGTTGACGTACGCCACCGCTGCCTCCGGCCTACACTACGGTCAAGTAGGTCACACATTTGGAACTGAGTCTTGATTACACAATGGCCGAGTACACACTTCATGGCTGAGTTTAACTCACTATACTCCCTTCGATGTGGTAACACAAAGTATGTGCTGGGCATCCCAACCACACGTGTCTGTGGGCCCTTGATGTCTATGCCTTTGGACTACACTGTGGTCCTGCAGGCCCCACACAAATCCATGCCAGTCCGTACCAGGCAGGACACGGCATCGTCGCTGGCTAAACACCCGCTCAGCTCTGTCGCTACTGCCTCGGTCAACCACGAGTCATCCCCACATGCCATTTCAATGCCGTGTGTCAGTGTTCCAGGAGAAGCTCGCTGAACAGCGGTTGGCCCGCGCTGGCCGCTGCCTCCGGACTACACATCGGTCGAGTAGGGCACACATTGGGAACTCAGTCATGATTCATTTATGGCAGACCTGATATCATTGTACTGGCCTCGTCGCAGACTGCATCCCCTTCCAGCTCCGGGGCCACTAAGTCTGTTCCCCGACAACCATGGACACTTTCTTCTTGAGATTTGTTGGCGACTGAGTCCATGGACTGGGGGTTGTCTTCATCATCATGTCGGTGATACTGACTATGTGGCCAAAACTAGGCAGTAGCATTCCACTCCTCCATTTGCCGCTTCCGGCCGGCTCCTGCCCTCTGCATCATGCCCTGGAGGACACCTTACACTGTCCCCCGCAAGCCTCCGCTACATTCACCTTTGACATCGACGAGGACCCGCCCACCTCGCATGGCCCTAGCTCACTGCACCGCAAGTCACCGTCCTGTGGCGGTGTGTCTGTGCTGGCCGCAGTGCATCCGGGGCCACTAACTCTGTGCAGCTCAAATCATGGCCCCAGTCTGGTGGCATGTTGGATGGCCTCTGGGTCTATGGCCTGGGGGTCATCAATGCCATGTGTCTGTGGCCCTGCGCTGTCCGCTGCCTCCGCCCTCAACTGCGGTCCACCTGGGCTCACACATCAAATCGAGTCCTGACCTGCCTGGACGTCACATCACCGCAGGATGCACGCGCCACCACCGCCAGGACCAACTCCAGACAACAGGTGCCAGAGTTGGAAGTGTCTTACTGCCAGACTTTCAGAGTAGCTCACACCAGTCGTGGGTGCCATCATCAGCTTGATACCCTGCTCAGCTCCTCAGGTGCCACTAACTCAGTGCACCACAAATCAAGGACCATTCTGCTTGCATGTAAGGTGAACACTGTACTCTCCCCGGCAACCACCATGATGCTTCACAGTTGTTTCTGTTATGCTGATGTTTTATGTTTCTGCTTCAATTGTGATCACTATTCAAGTTGTTGCCAGCACCAACGACTCCCTGCGGGCTGGCTTACACTCACCCCACACACATCCAGCAGATGCGTCACTGTACATGTGACCATGCCAATAAAGGTGTCGAGCGCACGTGCTCGTGGCCAGTTCAACTAACTATCTGGGTGTGTCCGTGTGCACATGATGTATGCATTAGGGCCCCGGCCCCACAACCTTACATTGTGCCGTGTGCAGAGGACGCAGCCATGTCACCGCAGGCAGATGGTGGGACATTGCACATGTAGCTTTGTCGTCCCCCACCCAATACGTAAGAGGAGTGAACTTGGCTGGCGTATGCCAGTCTGGCGTGGGGGGTGTAGGTGATTATCACGTGGCTCTGGGTGTGGTTCAGTACTGGAAATGTGCAAAGGCATGTGTCCCTCTCACAGTGTGGGTCTCCGTTGGGGTGTGTAGGTGGTCCATGATGGCACTTTGACACCCACGTATGGGATCTAGTTCATCTCCCATGAGGTAGTACCCCACCCGCACATGTTCAGCCAGCCCCTTCTGGCAGTCTGACAGCTGGCCTTGTAATGGGATGTGTGCTTAGGTGGGCTGCTGTGAGCCAGCCGGGGTGGTGGGTGCATCCAGCTGTGTTGTCCATGCAGGGGGTGGTGTGTCCTCGGTGCAGCGGGGCTGCCCTGCTCCTGGAGCTCTATTGCCTGAGATGTCCATGGACTGTTGTAGGGCGTCGGTGTCGGAAGTGTGGAGGTCCTCTTCAGCATCACTGATGGGTTGTCTGGTCTGCTCTGCTGGAGGTGTTGTTTGTCCCTCTGCAATGTGAAGGGGAGATGCTAGTTGACATTGTGTTGGCATGTATATTGACGCATTGTTCGGGTTTACATATAGACTGCATGACAATGTACATTGTGACCATTTTGGATTGGCAGACTATTGGATGCGGGATAGTGGACAATTGGACTACATGACGTAGGTGATGTTGTACACATACATTTTCATCTCACAGTTTCCTGCTATGTCAGATGTGATTGGCCATTTTCTACACACAGGCGGAGCCACTTGTGTCCTCTGTTCTGCAGTGTAAGTGTTGCACTGTGTCCCACAATGCCATCCATGTGGATGTGCTGTGATTGCAATGTGTGTGTGCTGCATTGTGTGAGAGTCGCACCGGCTGCTGTGATTTTGCTGCCCCTTATCCCTTGGAGGCGGTGTGCCTTTGGCTTTTGTGCTTTTGAGGTGCTGTGATGTTGCCGACTGGGGTCATTTGTGCTCCTGGACGGATTTTGTTCTCTTGTGCATTGTTTGTCTGCAGATGTATTGGTGACGTCAGTGGTTGTTTGAGCACATGGATGTGTCAGGGTGTGACCTGCTCCTTCCGGATGTAGTCCACACTCAGCCACCTCAGTCTCGTGGCGTGCACAGTGTCATGGTGATTGTACTCCGGCCATGCTGCTCGTCATGTGGTGTCACTTGCATTATCAGTGTGGCTCTCGCATACCCATCTTTGCTGTGTTTCCCACTGGTGCATGTGTGTGTAGTGGAATTGGTGTTGTGTGAGGTGGGACCCCTTCGGGCACATGGTGGACGGAGGCCTACTTGGTGTTTGTATGTGTGCTGCAGTATGCCACGGGGATCAGGGACATGACCCAGGGTCTTTGTGGGTGTGCGGTGTGCTACACGTCGTTGTGCATGTGTGCCATTGTGCCCGTCCCCCCAGTCCCTGTTAGTTACTCACCTTGTTGATGTTTTGTCAAGTCATGTCGAGCAGTGTCCGGACTCCCGACTCCTTGCACCATCTCCACACTCCTGACTGTGTCCACCATTTGCTCCAGCTCCTCCTTTGGCGCAGTACTCCCACCTCCATTCGCCGTTACTGCCTTCCGGGTGGCAGCGGGTTTCTGCTTGGTTTGGCTTTTGACTTCGTGCCAGCGCATCTTGGCCTCCTCAGCAGTCCGACTGCATTCAAGATGGAATGCCATTTTTCCGTCTGTGTTGCCAATGACACGGTGGTGGAGACGGACAGTTGTTGTTACTGCTCTGTCACCTCCGTGATGACAATCAGGTTGTCATGCGGACTGTTACCCAGTCATCCTCTTCCTCTTCTCCTTGGCCTTCCCCGACCCCGAGGTTCCTTGCTGGTGGTCTGTGGGGCTTGTGGGGTTCGTCTTGACCTTTGCACTCGTTCCGGGTGCGTCCATGTTGCTACGCATTTTATTTTGTTTATGGTGTGTTTTTCTTGTTCGGCTTTTATGGTGCATTTTCCCGGCAGGCGCATGGAAATTGCAGGCCTGTCGCTGGTTATCGCAGTTTTTTTTTCGAAGTTGGCCTCATTGCAACTTTATTCGCGTTGGTGTTTCGCATTATTTGGGTGTTGCATTGTTTTTTACGCCTTCATTTGGTGCGTTATTGTGGGACTATCGCATGGTGCTGCCAGGTTGAGAATGCTACGTTAACACGGCATTGTTTTTCCGCGATGGACTGCGATGTGAGAAGTTGCGTTAAGCTAAACTTGCGGTGGTTATCACACGTTCTTGAGAATATGCCCCTAAGACTCTTGAACATAGTTTCTTTACTTCTAAATCCCCCTCTCACTTACGGGATCTTATTTAAGCCAAATTCACTTTCAACAAATTGGCTACGATTGATGCATGTAACATCCTACTCAAAATGAAATCCAAATATCATGGGGGTCAAAACAAAGCTGGTAAAATGTTGGCTAATTATCTAAAAGTTAAATTGGAAAAGAAAAATAGTGGACCTATTCGAAATGACCTTACTAACACTCTCTTACACTCAGACTCTGATATTTTTAATGCTTTTCTATCCTATTATAAATCACGATATACGGAAGATACACATCCTTCTGAATACAATACCCAATCATTTTTTAAAGATCTCCCTTCTCCTCCCTCTATAAATCGGACACTCTAGTTACCCTTGAAAAAGATATAACCCTTCAAGAGATTTTGGATGCTATCAAATCTTTGAAGAGAGCCAAAGCTCCTGGCTCTGATGGTTTCTCCATTGAGCTCATTTCCACTTTTTCATCTTTTTTTGCACCTCATCTACTTGAGGCTTTCACCTTTTTTTTTATTTAATTCTAAACCTGAAGGCTCTTTTTTAGATGCTCTCATTGTTATTATTCCTAAACCTGACAAAGATCATACCCTGTGTAAAGATTTTCATCCAATTTCATTAATTAACTACGACTGTAAAATTTTTGCAAAGATTCTTGCTTCTAAACTAGAAGATGTTATCCCCTTCTTATTAAACCTGAACAGTCTGGTTTTATTAAAGACAGGCTTACCACGGATTATGCTAGGATGTTTTCCAACATTCTTATATTGGGAAAAAGGTACCCTGTCCCTCTTGCTGCGTTATCTCTTGATGCTGAAAAAGCATTTGATCGTATAAATTGGTAATTCATGTTTAAAACTCTTCATTGGGTTGGTTTTGGCCCTAAATTTATTTAATTTATCAACCTATTATATTCAGAGCAACGTGCTTGTGTTTCTGTCAATGGATTTCTGTCCCCTTATTTCAACTTACATAGAGGTACGAGACAGCGTTGTACCCTCTCTCCTCTATTATTTCTTCTTTGTCTAGAACCTTTTCTTGAACGTATTCATTGTAATCCTTCGATAACAGGCTTCAAACACAACTCCCATGAAACTAAACTTTCCGCTTATGCGGATAATATTTTGCTCTATCTTTCTAATCCCTCGACCTCCTTACCTCCCTTTTAAAAGGAAATTGATTTATACTCTAAAATATCTGGTTACAAATTAAACTTCTCTCAAACTGAGATTTTACCTCTAAAGTCCTTATGTTATCAATTTATGTTCTCTGATTCCAATTTTATGTGGTGTCCTTCCAAGATTAAATACATAGGGGCAGATTTACGTTGCACTAACGCAGCACGGCGCAGCAAGTCATTTTGCTGCGCCGCGCTGCATTAGTTTTGAAGCACAGGGATGCAACATATTTACAAGAATATGTTGCATCCTTGTGCTTCCCTGCGCTGGCGCACAAACTGCAGCCATACTCCGCGCAGGCACCCTTGCACCATGGTGCAAGGATGCTCATGCGTCGTGGGAGATTGTTTTTGTGCAGGAAGGGGAACCTTCCTGCACAAAAACAATCACTACAACCATTTTCCTCTTCCAATGCGTGCTGCAGAATGCAGCACGCATTGAAAGAGGAAAACGAGGAGAAATGAAAACATTTCTCCTCGGTGCGCTTAGCTACGCCACCTCTAGGGTGGCGTAGCTAGACGCATCTCCAGAGTTACGATTTCTCGTAATTCTGGAGATGTGTCTTGTTGCATGAGTGTTGCGTGGGAACACCCACAGCAACACCCATGGAACGTCCCTTCACCGCAAAGTGCTGCGTGTGAAGGGGTCGTATTTACAAGGAGAGGAAAAGTCACGCAGGGTGGCTTTTCCTCTCCTTGTAAATATGGAGCAGCCTCTGCGCCACCAGTACGTCACGAAAAGTGACGTACTGGTGGCGCAGGGGGCTCGTAAATCTGCCCCTTAGGTGTTTGGTACTCAACTACCATCTCCCACACTCTCACAATTTTAATGCACTGAATTCATTCTCCTTTCGGTCTCCTTTTCATTTATCCTGGTGGGGTAGATTGGACACTATTAAAATGATGATTGCACTTCTTATTCTTTGTCTGGTTTCTATGCTACCTTTTAAAATTCCCAACTATTATTTTACCCAAATCAACTCCCGTTGTACTGAATTTCTCTGAAATAATAAAAATGCACGTATTGCTTTATCTAAATTAATTAAACCTAAAAACTAAGGTGGTGTACGCTACCCTAATTTCAAATCATATCATACTGTTTTTTTAATTCGACAATTGTACGCGTTGAATAGACATAATGAAGATTCTCCTATACCCAGCTAGATTAATTTTGAACGCTCGCTATTACATACATTTTCCTTTTATGATATTATTTTTATGACTAACTGCACTTTTATTTCCAAGCACCCTATTTTAAAATATTCCCAACATCTATTACATTCACTGTTTACACTTGGCTCTAATTTTTATCAAGCTTTCCCGGCTTCCTCTATTTGGTATAATAAATTAATTAAGTTCCGTCATAAATCATTCTATTTTAAACATTGGAAAGAGAAGAGTATCATATTTGTTCATCAATTAGTTTCCCAAAATTATGTTCTCTCCTTCAAAACATTACAAGAACGTTATGGTTTATCTTCTTCTTGCCTATCCCAATATTCTCAACTATCACAAGCACTTTAATCTTTTTATTAACCAAGAGCTTTCATGCTGACTCTACTTCGTTTATTCCCTCGACATCTCTATATAGCATTGCTTTTGATTCCAACCCTAAAGCATCTTTCATATATAAACTCTTTATCCACTTCTATTTCCGGCAGACTCAAATCCTCATGTGAATTATCATGGGAACAAGACCTCTCTATGGCGGTCATTATGATGGCGGGCGGATCGGCACCGCCGTGGCTGCGGTGGCTTCCGCCGGCCTGGCGGGTGCAGTTTTGCCAACCACGGTCGCGAATCCCCGCCTGCCATATTACGATGGGCAGACCTAGGCCAAATCCCTACCGCCGTGGAGTTTTCAGTACCGCCAGCACCTTGGTTCCACGACGACGGCGGACGTAGCCAATAGCGGGAGACCGCCGTGCGGAATGACGTGTAGACCGCCGTCCGCATCACAATGCCTCAAATACGCAATCGGACCGCAACGGAGAAACCACCCATTCAAACACGGCGGAAACAATACTGCGGAGGAAAACGGCAATAACACACAACTCCACGCGTTCGCCACCGCAATGGATCCTGCTCTACAAGTCCTACCGCTGCTGTTCCTGATCCTCCATCAACAAAGACGCCGCCGCCGTTGACAACACTGCAGGTACGTCAATGCCACACCTCCTCATCGGGGCCATCCATCAACAACGTCATCACTGCAACCTCCCGGTCACGTCACTGCAGCGGTGAAGACGCGGGAAAGGTTCCGCACAATCCAGTAGGCAGGGCCAGCGGCACGCATGGGCAGTCACAGGGACGTGTAAGGATTGTGTTGGCCCTGGCCCAAATGTACATTGTGTGCCTCAGTTGGTAGCAGCTGACATTACCTGATACCATCACAGCTCCTACCATCCCACCCTGTTCAACATCAAAATGTGTGCCCATCTGACATTCAGGGATAGTGATGTACGTGAACAAGTCCATAGGTGTATTGTGGCAAAACCACACCTGCAAGCTAATGCCAAATAGGTGCCTGTGATGTGAAACCCCCTTCCTGCCACTGCCAAGATGAGTATTAGGGGGCAAACCCCACCTGCAAAGTAATGCCAAAAACCTGCCTGTGTTGTGAAACCACCTTCCTGCCACTGCCAAGATGAGTAGTAGGGGGCAAACTCCACCTGCAAAGTAATCCCAAAAAGGTGCATGAGCTGTGAAACCCCCTTCCTGACACTGCCAAGATGAGTATTAGGGGGCAAACCCCACCTGCAAAGTAATGCCAAAAAGGTGCATGTGGTGTGAAACCCCCTTACTGCCACTGCCAAGATGAGTATTAGGGGGCAAACCCCACCTGGAATATACATGTCTGTAGTTGGCATGTACAGGGCCACATACACCTCAACACCACTGACAAGGACAGGCCAAGCACACTGTGTGACCACTCAACTGCACACATCCAAATATACCCATGTGAGTACGAAGACAGGCCTTCACAAGATTACCACACACACATTGCTGTCCACACATCCAAACACATCACACAGACATCACCAACCTTGGACACCCCGCAAGTTAGACTGTGTGTAGAATTCACCTCTGTTGTGGTATAGCCCCCTAACATGACATGTGTACAATCATACTGAAATCAACAGCAAATGATGATTGCAAGAGTACATCAACACCCACAAACATCATTGCACCCCCAAACTACAGAGTAAAGCAGACCAAAAGTGTGTGTTACGTTTGCCAAACAATGACAAAGTGAATGAAGTCAATGGCAATATGGAAGTGCCATGCAGAGCATGTGGCACATTCATCCATACCCACACATCAAAATGTTTAATTAAGCAAGGGCAGTAACAAACGATACAACAGGAGTAACAGTGTTTATTGCAAAATAACCTGATAGGCACAAAATGACAAACAAATAAAAGGCCATTGGCCAGTCCACAGTCCAAACAATGCACATGTGTGCATGAAAATGTTTACAGTGAATGTGGAACACCGTACACTGCCATGTGAATGAACAAAGCACCGGGGCTATCAAAGCGCAGTCCAGGCACCGCTGTGGGAGAGATGGGTATGGGAGGGGGTCTGTGCCTCAGACTTGCCTGTCAGTTGTATGGGGAGGTGGCTGATTGTCGTCGACACTGGCAGAACTGGACCTGGGTGAGAGAGGCTCGTCAGAGTCAGAGTCAGCAGTAGCTGTGGCAGGCGGAGGGCTGCTTGGACCGGGTGGCATGGTGGCACGTGGAGGCGGAGAGATGCTGCAGTGAGACACAGAGCCAGTAGTGGCTGTGGCAGGTGTATGCCTGCTTGTACCGGGTGGCATTGTGGCACGTGGAGGCGGAGAGATGCTGCCGTGAGACACAGAGCCAGTAGTGGCTGTGGCAGGTGTAGGCCTGCTTGTACCGGGTGGCATTGTGGCAAGTGGAGGCGGAGAGATGCTGCAGTGAGACACAGAGCCAGTAGTGGCTGTGGCAGGTGTAGGCCTGCTTGGACCGGGTGGCATTGTGGCATGTGGAGGCGGAGAGATGCTGCCGTGAGACGCAGAGCCAGTAGTGGCTGTGGCAGGTGTAGGCCTGCTTGGACCGGGTGGCATTGTGGCACATGGAGGCAGAGAGATGCTGCCGTGAGACACAGAGCCAGTAGTGGCTGTGGCAGGTGTAGGCCTGCTTGTACCGGGTGGCATTGTGGCACGTGGAGGTGGAGAGATGCTGCCGTGAGACACAGAGCCAGTAGTGGCTGTGGCAGGTGTAGGGCTGCTCAGACCGGGTGGCATGGTGGCACGTGGAGGCGGAGAGACGCTGCCGTGAGACACAGTGGGTGAGGGTGAATGTTGAGGGTTGCCTCTACACTTCTTGGGTATACGATATTGCAGAAGTGTCTTGGGAGTAGTGGGAAGTGTGGCTGGCACAACAGAGTCCCTTGCCACCAGAGGTGTGACAGGTGCAGGTGGCCCTCCTTGTGGGGATTTGCAGGATGTGGACTTCACCTTGCTTTTTGCTTGCCTTTTGCCCTCCATCCCCTGTGGCCCTGGTGAACGACTCACATTGCTCTCCTGACCACGCTTCACAGGGGTGTTGGTGGGAGTAGAGGTCCTGGGTGAAGCAGTCTTAGGTTGCTTTGTGGGCTTTCCCTTTAGCGGCACCAGCACCACATCAGGCATGCCAACTGTTTGTCTGTCACTTGGAGCAGTTGTGTGGATGGGAGTCTCTTGTGATGGGTGCAATCTTGTGGACCGTGAGCTAGAGGCCTGCTTCTTTGCCTGATGCCCCTGAGTGTCATGTGAAGGGCTTTTTTCTTTGCGTCCCTGTGTGCCTGTGTCACTTTTTGGGGATGGTGTCTGTGGTCTTGCACGCTTGGAGCGCTGCTGTCGTGTGCTGGGTGTCGACGACTCGGGGCCTGAGGGCTCAGTTGTGTGGACACTCCCCTCAGGGTTGCCACTGGCAGGGTGGTTGGTAAAGGCATTGTGGCTGGACTTGGATGCTGTGATAGCTGAATGGCTGCCGTCACGGTGGAGGACAAACCCTGGACAGTCCTGTGTAGCCCACCCACGTCCGAATGAATGCCCTCCATAAATGCCAGAACCTGTCCCAACTTCTTGTCCTGATCCTGGAAAGCATTTAGGAGAGCTGTCTGACCCACACACAGCTGGCGCAAGAGTTCAATCGCCTCAACACTGAGGGCAGCAGGGGAGACAGGGGCAGGGGCAGCGGTGCCTGGGGTGAATGCGACTCTACCCTTAACACCCCTGCAGGCACAGACAGCACTAGTGGTAGTAACCGGGATGGTGGGCACTGGCCGATGTGTGGTGGAGGAAGAGGCAGCATTGTCACTCCCTGTGACCACCATTGTCGCTGACTCCCCACTGGAGTCCGATGATGTTGAGCTTGTGCTTTCTGCGCATGAGTCCTCAAGTACACTCCTGTCCCCCTCCGAGGCGCTGGTCACATCAGTGTCAGTGATCTCATGGCTATCCTGCGTGCCACATGCTTCAGCACTGGTGTCTGTATCATGGCCTTCCGTGCACTCGGTAGATGCTGCAATGGACAGAGACATAGGTTCAGTACAGTGCCATACACACAAACATCAAATGCAAGCACAGAACTAGACTAGAAAATGACAACCCCAAGTTGCACAACACCCTGTGCAGTCTGCATGTGCAACAATCATGCTGAACACAGAAGATGCATGGAAATATGCATTGTTTACATCAATGAGCCCTGTGAGGTTCACACCGGCAAATAGCAGGTCCCTGCCTCCTTGTAATGTAACCTAAACATCTCTGCAAGCATACCCACATGCCTGTATGTGAGAGAGGCATACATCTCAGCATGTTGCCTCTGTCACATATAGAGTCACTGTAAGGGGACAACACAGATACAGATTCAAATTTCTACTTAATAATGTCCATGAGCTAACTGATGTCTGACAAGGTGAGCAATTCATCTTGCAAACTGATGCACGTTGGTGTCAGATGTGTACTTCACACCATTAACAAGTCCTGTAGTGCACACATCGTTAAATACACACTGACATGATGCACACTGCTGTACACTGCCTGGTGATGTCCATGACACCCAGAATGCAGAAATGTCATAAGGCCACATCTCATCATGCAATGGCAAGGGCCATTGTATGAAACACATGATCAAGTCCATCTATGGGAAAATACATGACACCTGCACTGAACACATAGGCCACTGAGAAGTAGTTCCTAAAAATGTACACAGCAGCAAGATCAGCAATGTCTCACGGTCGCCATTCATGCAGTCACTCACACCCAAAGTCAGCCTACACAGGATACTCACCACTTACTCCCTGCTGATGGTCCCTCAAACGTTCATACAGCTCTGGCTGTGTCACAGACAAGATGCGGGACATTAGTGGAGTCATGGTTCGGCGCGCCAACGTGCCACTGCGAGGGACCAGCCCCACCGTCATCTCTGCCACGGTCCTGCTCAGACGGGAGATGTCATCCCACCTCTTGTGGCAGTATGTGTGCCGTCTGTTGGATACAGCCAGAGTCCGCACCTTCCGTGCAATGTTCTTCCATGCGGCTTTACGCTGGTGGACCTTCAGCTGCAGGCATAGGAGACAAGAAAAGGAAGTATCAGAGACCCTGTGTCATTCACACTGTGTGTCAGCACAGGAGAACATAAATGCATGGCACACAAATCGATACATCTTCATCATAGGCCATACAGCATGACACATAGTACATGTTCATTACAATACTACACAGAAATGAATGCATGTATGGCAAGGCACACAATGGCATGGTGAGCAAAAAAACGATGGATTTAGGCCCAGATCTCTGTACTGGGGTGAATGTATGACATTGTTCTGCATTCTGTCCATCAATTCTTATTTTTGCATTTGTCACCCCGAGTGGGACGGGTATGACCAGACGTGGGTCCCGTGCTCTCCATGCCACTGGAGTCAAGCTATCCTGGCTGATGAGGGCTGAAAGCCCGAAACCGGTCATAGGATGCTTGTTTCCAGTCCAGGAAGGACCTGGCCTGGCAGTTCGGGCTGGACTGTTCCCATTGGGCGCAGGGTCAAGACTGATTTGCATATGGCTGGGTCCAAACTGGAATGGCATGGTGAGCAAAAAAACGATGGTTTTAGGCACAGATCTCTGTACTGGGGTGAATGTATGACATTGTTCTGCATTCTGTCCATCAATTCTTATTTTTGTATTTGTCACCCCGAGTGGGACGGGTATGCCCAGACGTGGGTCCCGTGCTCTCCATGCCACTGGAGTCAAGCTATCCTGGCTGATGAGGGCTGAAAGCCCGAAACCGGTCCTAGGATGCTTGTTTCCAGTCCAGGGAGAACCTGGCCTGGCAGTTCGGGCTGGACTGTTCCCATTGGGCGCAGGGTCAAGACTGATTTGCATATGGCTGGGTCCAAACTGGAATGGCATGGTGAGCAAAAAAACGATGGATTTAGGCCCAGATCTCTGTACTGGGGTGAATGTATGACATTGTTCTGCATTCTGTCCATCAATTCTTATTTTTGCATTTGGCAAGGCACACAGTACATGGCCATCTCATACACATGCACAGTGGCAGCACAGACAGCCATGTGCAGAAGGCCCTCATCTGTGATGCAGTATGTGAGTGAGCATGACATGCAATACAGTAATAATGAAGTGTAGTGGCAGACTCACTGTGTCCACCACTACACACCCCACGATGCCCTTGGCCTGTGAATGGCCCAATGCATTTCCCAGGAAACATATTGGGACATAATCCGATTTATCACGCACTTCTCACATTGTTAAGTCCTCGATTGTACAATTCTCAGTACTATGATGGCTCAGTGAGTATTAGGTGTGTGGACTAAACACATGTTTGACTCAGTCCAGTTAGGCATGGCTCAGAGTAACATTGGTCAGTGTCTGTGCAGGCCAGAGGAACTCACAGTGCGGCTCAACATGGTCCCTCAGATAAATCACATGGATGTACAGCATGAGGGGGTGAAAAGTGCCAACACATGCCAGACTGAACACATGTTCAAATCAATGTAAGGATGACATCTACTACTTACATTGATGTGAAGTGTTATTGTTGCATTCCACTCATGCATTGGACTATTGTGCATGATGCTCACATCAACATAGTGCACTTAAGAAATAGTCAACACACATAAGTTAGTGCTCCATACCAATATACATTTCAACAGTCACAATGAGGTTGTGATGAGTGAGTGGACAGTCACATAACATGGCACAGTAAAAATCAGTCCCGACTTGTGCTGTTTCAGAACACCATCGTATCTGTGTGGCTGTTTAAACAATGCATGTCTCCCCTACCTACAATCAACTTATGTAGGTGTGGAAATAAGCCTACAGACACCATTGACATGAAGTTAGCATGCATGGCAGTGTCACACATTTACATCACCTAGTCTCAGACCAACATGTTCATTAAGTTTGTGCAAGAATGGCTGTAGGAGTGTCCATTTACTACACATAATCAAAGTCAAGTCCCACAGAACATGTATGGAGCATGCCATGTCAACTATTAGGAAGCCTGTACATCGACTTGCACTCACAGGCACATACTACTGCACAGCAACATCATGGTATCCTTTTGATCACTCTCACACTTGGAATCAGGGACACTTACCAGTACATCTGGTGCACCAAAAAGCCTCCCATACTGTGCAAGGACCTCGCCACCAGAAGCTCCAGCTCCTCTGTAGTGAAGGGACGGGCCCTGACATTCTCTGTTCTCGCCATCACTGGGTCCAGGATACAGCAAAATATGCAGTTGTAGAGGAATGGCAGTCTGCAGTGTCTGAATGCATGTGAAATGTGTGGCTCTCCCACAGAGATTTATAGGCCCCTGTGTTGGTATCAGTGGCAGGCAGCTGCTGCAATTGGTCCACCTGGCTGGCATCTTTCAAGCGTGGCCAATGAGCGGCACCGCGGTGGCGGTGCACGCCTACCGCCGTTTTCAAAGTTGCATTTCACTACCACGATCGCGGTTCCCATTGGCTGCAATGGCATTGGTGGTGTCACACCGCGGGGGACAGGCGGTCGCTACCACTATGCTGCATCTTTCAAGTGTGGCCAATGAGTGGCCCCGCGGTGGCGGTGCACGCCTACCGGTGTTTTCAAAGTTGCATTTCACTACCGCGATCGCGGTTCCCATTGGCTGCAATGGCATTGGTGGTGTCACACCGCGGGGGACAGGCGGTCGCTACTGCCATGCTGCATCTTTCAAGTGTGGCCAATGAGCGGCCCCGCGGTGGCGGTGCACGCCTACCGCGGGTTCCACAGTAGCATTTCACTACCGCGACCGCAGGTCCCATTGTCTGCAATGGCATTGGTGGTGTCACACCGCGGGGGACAGGCGGTCGCTACCACTATGCTGCATCTTTCAAGTGTGGCCAATGAGCGGACCTGCGGTGGCGGTGCACGCCTACCGCGGGTTCCACAGTAGCATTTCACTACCGCGGGTCCCATTGTCTGCAATGGCATTAGTGGTGTCACACCGCGGGGGACAGGCGGTCGCTAACGCTATGCTTCATCTTTCAAGTGTGGCCAATGAGCGGCCCCGCGGTGGCGGTGCACGCCTACCGCGGGTTCCACAGTAGCATGTCACTACCGCGACCGCGGGTCCCATTGTCTGCAATGGCATTGGTGGTGTCACACCGCGGGGGACAGGCGGTCGCTACCGCTATGCTGCATCTTTCAAGTGTGGCCAATGTGCAGCCCCGCGGTGGCGGTGCACGCCTACCGCGGGTTCCACAGTAGCATGTCACTACCGCGACTGCGGGTCCCATTGTCTGCAATGGCATTGGTGGTGTCACACCGCGGGGGACAGGTGGTCGCTACCGCTATGTTGCATATTTCAAGTGTGGCCAATGAGCGGCCCGCGGCGGCGGTGCACGCCTACCGCGGGTTCCACAGTAGCATGTCACTACCGCGACCGTGGGTCCCATTGTCTGCAATGGCATTGGTGGTGTCACACCGCGGTGGACAGGCGGTCGCTACCGCTATGCTGCATCTTTCAAGTGTGGCCAATGAGCGGCCCCGCGGTGGCGGTGCACGCCTACCGCGGGTTCCACAGTAGCATGTCACTACCGCGACCGCGGGTCCCATTGTCTGCAATGGCATTGGTGGTGTCACACCGCGGGGGACAGGTGGTCGCTACCGCTATGTTGCATATTTCAAGTGTGGCCAATGAGCGGCCCGCGGCGGCGGTGCACGCCTACCGCGGGTTCCACAGTAGCATGTCACTACCGCGAGTCCCATTGTCTGCAATGGCATTGGTGGTGTCACACCGCGGGGGACAGGCGGTCGCTACCGCTATGCTGCATCTGTCAAGTGTGGCCAATGAGCGACCCCGCGGTGGCGGTGCACGCCTACCGCAGTTATGGGCACATCATGCACTAGCAATGGCAATGGTCAAATTTAACAATTGAACACTATGCCTCCATAGTGTCTTTGTGCACTTGTTGTGTACAATGAATGCTGGTGTGACATTAAACTCACTGATGCCTACACATGCCATGCCATCTGTGGAAACTGTGGAAACTGTGACATGCATTCACATGCACTTACGCACGTCACCCATGATATGTGTGTGGATGTACATCTATTTGTTGTATGATGTCTGATCTATGGAATCAACTTAATGTGTGAGATGGCTAATCAAACAACAGTAATGATTGCCTGAACACATAATGGTGGTATGTTACTGTGCCCATGGCTGGTTTAAGTAGGATATGTGCTCAGCTTACACACACTGTGCACATTGTGATGATAACTAGTGGTCTGTGCAACTTAAGCAAGAAGGTGTGGCAGGTAAAGCAGCTACATATGAATCAGCAGTGTTGCTGTCTCATACCTGTGCTGTGTCACCTACTCCTAGGCCTGGGGCCACCAGATGTATTGGTGTACCATTCACAACCTCTGAATATGTTTGTCTGGTAGTCAGTATGTACAACATGACCCCTTGTAAACACACATGTGGTGAATGTCTCTCTGCATCTGAGTTGTGGATTCAGCAATTGTTGGAGTACGTTCATTGTTTCTGCTGCGTGAGTCAAGATGTGAGAAGTCGGACACATCTCATTGTGTAATTTGAATAACATTAGTCCTCTCCCATTTCATGTAGGCGACGACCAAATGTGCACCGGCCTTTCACAGTCCTGGCGGACATGGAGGATGTGGACATCATCAGGAAATTTTGTCTGGATCGCGTTACACTGCAAGAGCTGTGTGCTCAGTTGGAGCCCCATCTGAGTCCTCAACGCACATATCCAACTGCCCTATCCCCAACCGTGAAGATCATGGCAGCGCTGCATTTCTTCGCTACGGGCTCTTTCCAATACATGGTGGCCACCGCCGGTGGGATGTCGCAACCAACATTCAGCGTGGTGCTCTGGAATGTGGTGTCCGCAATGATGCTATACAAGGACCATTACATACGATTCCCGAATACAGCAGATTTGCCTGCTGTGAAGGCTGGTTTTTATGCCCTTGGCCACATTCCTCATGTAGTTGGTTCCATTGACGGCACACACATTGCCCTTGTCCCACCACAGGCATGTGAGCAGGTGTATAGGAACAGAAAGCACTATCATTCCATAAATGTGCAGGTGGTATGCCAAGCTGATATGACGTTGAGGTACATACCTTTTAAGTCCATGGTTTTCGTTGGGAATTGATACTTCAGTGCAGTGTACAGATAGTGTTAATACACGGACATGTCCTCATCTACCTAATTGCGTGACATCAATTTTCTGTTGTGCGTCTTTTCATTTAGCTGTTCATGTTATCTATTTCAACAGAGCTAGTAGGAACCATTGTCATGTTATACATAGCTTTGGAATCACATGTACTTCCTTTTTTCCATGTAGACCATGCATGTTTGGTGTTGAGATGGGCGTTCATGCTCAGACACCATGGCACTTCCACATTGCATTCTCTGCTGTGCACAATTGTGTGATGCATTTGTTTCACTTGTGACTTGGTGAGTATGAGTTCAAAATATGTGACAGTTACGTGCACTTAGATGTCTGCACACTGGATGTGGCATTGAAAACTATGCAAAGTTGGCTGACATGTTAGTGCTGAAGTTGTTATGTGGCTACATGCATTTAGATGAGGATGGCGGGGTACATGCAGTCACTACCTACCTGTAAGTTTGATGAGAACAATGAAATGGCTGCCACGTGGTTGTGGGTGTGGGGAGTGCTCCATCTTGCTCAGCTGTGGGACAAGGGGGCCTGTTGGGAGTTGTAGTGCAGACTTCACAGCCACACAGACCCCTCCCTGTTAAGATGGCTACCTACCTGAAAGTTTGATGAGAACAATGAAATGGCTGCCACATGGTTGTGGGTGTGGGGAGTGCTCCATCTTGCTCAGCTGTGGGACAAGGGTGCCTGGTGGGAGTTGTAGTGCAAGCTTCCCACACACAAACACCCCTCCCTGTTGAGATGGCTACCTACCTGTAAGTTTGATGGGAAGAATGAAATGGCTGCCACATGGTTCTGGGTGGGGGGGACATGCTCCATCCTGCTGAGCTGTGGGACAAGGGGGCCTGTTGGGAGTTGTAGTGCAGACTTCACAGCCACAAAGACCCCTCCCTGTTGAGATGGCTACCTACCTGTAAGTTTGATGAGAACAATTAGATGGCTGCCACATGGTTCTGGGTGGGGGGGACATGCTCCATCTTGCTCAGCTGTGGGACAAGGGTGGCTGGTGGGAGTTGTAGTGCAAGCTTCCCACACACAAACACCCCTCCCTGTTGAGATGGCTACCTACCTGTAAGTTTGATGGGAAGAATGAAATGACTGCCACATGGTTGTGGGTGGGGGGAGTGCTCCATCTTGCTCAGCTGTGGGACAAGGGGGCCTGTTGGGAGTTGTAGTGCAGACTTCACAGCCACAAACACCCCTCCCTGTTGAGATGGCTACCTACCTGTGAAGTTACACATTGGAGGGAAATGGCTGCCCCATGCTTGGGGGTGTGGGGGATGCTCTATCCTGCTGAGCTGTGGGACAAGGGGGCCTGTTGGGAGTTGTAGTGCTGGCTGCCTGTACATGTGCCCCCATGTAAATATTGTTATGTACCTTTGTGGTGAATGAGAGGGAGTTCTTGTGGGATCTGTGAGACCTGTTTGGGGGTAGTGTGGTGGACATGAGTACATTTGGGTCTAGGAGGTGTTGCTTTTTAGTTGTGCAAGCTACTACATAGCAGTGTTATGGCAGACTTTTGTTGGTACCTACCAGCCTCCATTCCCCCCTCAATTCCAGTGCAACTCTCTGGGTGCAGTATGCCAAGCACCTTCTCCTCCCATGCGTTGAATGTTCTTGGTGAAATGGGAGGGCCACTGCCAGTTTGGTATGCCAGCTTACGGTTCTTGCTGTTCTTCTCCTTGACCTTGCTCTTGAGGTCAGTCCACCTCTTCCTGATCTCCTTCCTGTTGCGTGGAACTTGCCCTACAGCATTGACTCTGTTTACTATCCTTTGCCACATTTGATTTTGCCTGGCTGATGGGGTCTGTTGGACCCTGCTTCCTAAAATATATGGCTCAACTCACCATCAGTGAATTTGGGCATCTTATGTGCCATGGTGTGTGATGTGCTGAGTGGTTAAGAGTGCAGGTGTGCAGGTGGTGGTGGTGGTGGTGATGTGTGTGGTGTGTGTGTGTTTGTGATGGTGTGATGTGTGCAGGGTTGCCTATCCTTTGTGTGATGTTGTTGGGCCCTTCTGTTCTGGAGTTGTGCAAAGAATTGTGGTCATGCAGGGGCTGGTTTTATGCTCTGCTATGTGGGTGGGTCCCAACTGGATATTCATATCAGGTGTGTTGTCTGTGTTGGGCTGGGATTTGTAGTTCTTATTTGCCAGGGGCATGTGTCAATGGGCTGTTTTGGCTGTTTTCATTGGCTGAGCCAGATGCACAGCCAAATTTGGTGGTTTTGTGGTGTAGTTGCTTCCGACCGCCATTACTGGTTCCGCGCGGACGCCGCGGTCGGACTGCAATGGTCATTCCTCCAGCTCTCCCATTCATCATAGCTGTCAATCGCGGCTGTCGGAAACAAGCGGTCGTACCGCTGGCACCGCGGTAAGATCATAATTGCACTCGTGGGAATTCCGCTTGTGTATCGGCGGGTTGTGAGTTTTCCGCAGTGGATCCGACCGCCGTGGAGGATATTTCGCATTTTCTGCACGTGCGCCGCCGGTGTTTCTTGGGTTCCGACCGCGGCGGTCTGATTTTTCCGGCGGTGCATCGTAATGTGATCGGCGGTGGTGCCGCAAGCCATGCGGGCGGTCTTTTCCCATTGCCACGGCGGGCGGAATGGTTTTCTGACCGCCATCGTAATCGGCCCCATAGTCCCTCTCTGTTCAACAATGGGATAAATTATGGCACAACATTTTTACTACCTCCAAAGCTGCCAATATTACTCAATCCTTATTTTTTCTATACATGACAGTCGTTCATACACCTGCTCTTATTCATAAGATCAATCCTTCTACTTCACCTTTATGTTGGTCATGTCTTTCTTCTAATGGCACACTACTTCAGTTAATATATTATTGCCCTAATGTTTTTAACTTTTGGAAATCTATTTGGTCTAAATGCCTAAAAGTGTTTCTTGGAACTATGTCTGATTATTTCCATGATTGCTCTCTGAAATTGATGCTAAACAGTCTAAATATTGAGTTTTTAATTTTGACCTACAAGAATATCGAGTTGGAAATATCGTAGGGACACAATATCGAAATCAAGACTATCGACGACCAAAATATCGACCTGAAGGTAAGAAATATTGTTTATGTTAATATCGAAGTTAGTAATATCGATAGCAAAAATATCTATGTTACTAATATCGATATTAATATTACTGTTATGTATTTTATTATGTATTTTATATGTTTGTGTTTATATTTCTTGTTAATTATTGTACTAGTTTTAGAATATATGTATTACATTTTTAGAAGTTATGAATTTTTTTTTAAAGTAAATTATGCGTTTTAGTACCATAGCGGGTTGTGGGTTCATAGGGGAATAGGGTGGGAAGTAATTTAATTGTAATGAAGTAATTACCTATTTTTATTTATTGGTATTGATAATTAATTTTATGTTAAATAATTATTAATTGGTAATTAATTTTTATTAATTGGAAATTAATTTTATTAATTGATTAATTGGTAATTATATTAAGTGTATTAAATTATTAGGAATATTTTTTTAAGTAAATTATGCGTTTTAGTACCGTAGTGGGTTGTGGGTTTTATTAATTGATTAATTGGTAGATATATTAAGTGTATTACATTATTATTAAAGTGTGTTGTGAGGTTATAGGGCAATAGGGTGGGAAGTAATTTAATTGTAATAAAGTAATTATTTATTTTATTGTTGAGTATTGATAATTAATTTATTGTTAATTAATTATTAATTGGTAATAACTTTTTAATACTTCATTATTTTTGGGGGAAATTAATTTATTGTTCGTTTATTAATAATTGGTAATTAAATTTGATTAATTATAATTTATTGGTATTTATCAATAATTTATTGTTAATTAATTATTAATTGCTAAATATTTTTTAATAATTATTGTTTTTTGGTATTGGAAAATATTTTTTTAATTTAATTATTATTTGGTAATAAATTTTAATAATTATTATTTAATTGTATTTATCATCAATTTAATTGTTAATTAATTATTAATTGGTAATAATTTTTAAGTAATTATTTATTGGTATTGTTAATTAATTTATTGTTATTTAATAATTAAATTATTATTTTTTTTTTTAAAATATTTTGATTATTAGTAAGTTATTTTAACCCCTACGCTATCCAACACTTTCCCTACTGTTGCACTCTCTGGAGTTGGAATAGTAATTTTAACCCCTACGCTATCCAACAATTTCCCTACTGTTGCACTCTCTGGAGTTGGAATAGTAATTTAAACCCTACGCTATCCAACACTTTCCCTACTGTTGTACCCTCTGGAGTTGGAATAGTAATTTTAACCCCTACGCTATCCAACACTTTCCCTACTTATCTATATGAACAACTCACGTTGTGATGTTATGTGTACTTGCCATCTACACAAAAAAAATCTGAAAGGGCATCAAATGACACAGTTTGGGTACATTCAGGGTAATCATGATAGTTTGAGTAAAGTGTGAGACAAAATAATATGGGATGCACTACAGTGTGTTCTCATGCGAGGGGTAGCAATGAAAAAAGGGCATTGTGTGATAGAGGGACCAAACAATGGATATTCAAGGAAAAATTTGGCTTGAACAGAAATTAAGTAGGGTTCTCTGTTGATCAAATACCCCCTGGTATGCCATTAGGGTGCAACCAGCCTGGTACAGCTAACAGGCTTGTAGTAAATGTAGTGAGATGCATCCTTAAGCTTTCCAGTTGTTTATCTCAGGTGCTGTTTGCCATTCCTTTCAGGTCACTTCATGACTAGACTGTTAATTAAAAATAACAGTAGTGTACAAGATTTCCTGTTAATGACTTTATTTTCATTGGGCCCTGGAAACATCTGACAGCACTAGCAAACTCAGACTCTTATTCATGCTCTTTTTAGAATTTTCTAGGCTTGAGACCAAACTACCCCTGACTCAACCTTGTTTCTATATCATAGTAGGTGTTTTTGCAAGATCGTGAATCTGTTTGTTTGATTGATTCTGCAGTTCTTCATCTTTGATTAAAGGCTTTTCTCTTTAGACTGTGTGATATTTGTCACTTTTTCTTTCTGCAACAATCAGATGAAAACTTAAGGGCATACTTGCTTAGTGCTTGTTCCATTGGTGAAGCCCTCAGTTGGTTGGTTTGTGAAGGAGTGTTTGTGCAGATTCCTTCCTTTCCAGCTAGATGATAACGTGTGTTGCTAACTTGTGGGTAATGTATTGAGCCATCAGTTGCATAATTCACCAATTGCTTTTTGGTAGTGGAGGTGGAGGACACATATGTAAGTCTTCTATCGTGACATTGCGAGGATAGACTCAGCAAAAGCATTGGATTTGCCTTATGGGTTAGACGGTCTGATTTTGTGACTTTTAGTTATCTCACTCTGTGTGCTGGTGTATGCAAGGTTGTTTCAGCACTGGTAGAAAGGACAGGAATGCGCCATATTTTGTAGGTAGGTCTCATTGCTGCCCTTTTCTTTTGACATAGGGCAGCACAGTTAGAAGGCTTATGGCGCTGCCCTATGCCAAAATATTGTAAATATGCCCCTACATTCTTAAAAATCTGTACATGGACACCCCTACTTGCAGATTTTCCTATGCATCTTTTATTCCTATGAGTAATTGTGTGCCAGTGAACATGCGGAGGGTGATTGTGGGATGAGGCGTTGTTCCATTTGGCAATAAAGATTAAAAAACTTAGGGGCATATTTACAACATTTCTTCCTCACTACTCCGGCTTTGGGAAGGCAAAAGTTTTAGGGCTGCCCCAGATTTATGCTATGTTGTAAATCTCTAACAGTGTCAAAAACCATGGGTGTTGAGTGGGAACACCCACAGTAACACCCATGGAACTCCCCTACCATGCAGAGTAAGGCATTGCTTGGTGGTCTATATTTCCACACTGTTAGAAGGTTGCATATATAAATATCAGTTGGATGATTCTTTTTATCAGATTACTGGAATTGACATTTCAAGGAGAATGTGGATAGTGTGCATGAATCTCTATAGCAATCTATTTATCATAGGAAGAAGTGCTGTGCATGATATGTTAGATAGACATTTAAGAAGACTCAATGAGAAAAATCACAATCTGTATATTATTTAGGGTGGGGATTTCAATATCCACTTATGTAAGTGCCACCCCAGGGAGGTATGTGGCTTTTGTGATAACAAGGACAAAAGTCAAACACATTTTACACATAAGGGTTATGGCATTATTATCAATCATGTCCTCGTAAAAAACCTTTTGAGGATTGCAGATGAAACAAGCAAACATGCGGCCCCTTTTGTTAACACATTTAATGCCAGAAGGGGAGGAATTAATATAGATTTCACTATAATATCAAAAATCATAAGTCAACATAATTACAATTTTAAAATCCACACCAAGGGGTCTATTACGATGGCGTGCGGACAAAGTCCGCCCGCCATCGCATCGTGAAATGGGACTGCCCGCTATGTGTGCGGTGGTCCCGCATACACAATTAGGATGCGCCCACCACACTGGCGGATGCATCCCGCATTCTTTACATTGCGGCGGGCGGTGCTGTCTGCAGCACCTGCCGCAATGCAAAAAAGGCATTTGTGCATTTGCATGCACAACGTGGCTGGCACCGCGCGGTGCCTGCCATGTTGTGCATGCAAATGCAGGGGGGTACCATAGGTACCCCCCATGTGCCCCCCCAACATCCTGGGGGCCCACAACGGGCCCCCAACTGTGAAAACCGCATGCCTTTCCGTGGCGGCAACGCCTCCACGGAAAGGCTGCTTCCCACATGCATTGTAATATGGATGGTGGTGTCTAGCAGACACCGCCACCATATCCAACCCTTTTCCGCCCGGTCGACTCGTCGACCGGGCAGAAAAGCGGCAGACGGTCTTCCCGCCCGCCGCGGTACCCCCGCCATCATAATGTGGCAGGGGGAATTGGGAGGCGGGCGGAAGATAATGTCGGGGGGATCGCCACCGCCATGCGGGCGGTGGCGATCCGCCCGACATTATAATAGACCCCCAAGTATTTTAATGACCACTATCCCCTCCAGTTTGTTAGCCAATTATGGGATGCCCACTTTAAATCACATGGGAAACTGAGAGTTATAAAGGTTATGGGCAATAACGTCCATCACATAAAATGGGAAAGTCTGAACCCAGTAGGCTTTATGGCAAATTTGATAAACGAGAATACATTATTGGTTAATACTTGCCTGGATGAGAATGCTGATTACGTAGGAATTAAAAAGGGCTTTTACTGAAATATCAGCCTACATAAAAAAGGAGCTCACTAAAAATGCTAGTGGTAGTGGTACGACAAATAAATCCAAAAGGCTGGTTTGATCACAAATGCACCAAGGCACACAAGGCACACAAGGCTGCAATAGGCAGGACAGTATGACCTCCTATCAAGATTGTGGACTGCAGAAGACTGTCCAAATGTGCATTGACAAATAAGAAAATTATTATTAAGGAAGAGGCAGAGGCAGCTGTTGAAGCTGCCACTAAAACAAAATACACCTGGGTCTTTTTGGAGGTCATTAATCAGTCTCTCTTTAGAAACAGTGGTGCTCCATCCATAGAAGTAGCAATACGAGCACGTTCGTGGGAAAGTTATTTCAGCCTCATGTACATGGTGGAGTCTGGGAATTCAGTTTTAGATGTTAATGGACACATCACCATTAATTTATATGTCCAGAATGGTGTAACATTTGAGCCCACCTTAGAGGAAACAGTCAACGCTATAAACAAATGTGCCAACTCTAAAGCCCCAGGTCCAGATGGGGTTTCTTCAGATCTGTTCAAGGCTAACATACATTTTTAGGGTCCGTTACTAACTAATGTTCTAAAAGCAACCTGCAGATCTGGGAAACTGTATACATGGTCTCAAGTCACTGATCATCCCCATTTATAAGAAGGGAGACCTAAGTGAGCCACACTGCTATTGCCCATATGTTATGTTATGTTATGTTATGTTATACCTAATTTATATAGCGCTCGTACACCGGATTGGTTTCTTGGCGCTGCTCGGGAAGGTGATGGGTAACAGTTTGTTCGGGTGATTACACAAAGATCCCTCATTGACACTTTCTTCTCACCTATACATTTCTCTCAATCTAGGATTGATCACATCTTTGTTTCTAAACCTTTGTCTTGACATATCTTACAAGCTGAAATCAGTATCATTTAAATTTCTGACCATGCACCAGTAATTTTAGATCTAGACCTTCCTCTAAATGTTAGGTTTTGGCACTTCAATACATCTCTTTTATTGGATACCGTTTTTACACAACTTTTATAACAGAATTTTTTGCTTTGAATGACTCTCACGACTTATCATTTCAGACCATTTGGGATGCTTTCAAAGTTGCTTCTAGATATTTTATCATTACTTATGTTTCCACCAAAAAGAAAGCAAATTCAAAAGAAGTGTTAGATCTTATAGAATGTATTAAATTCTTAGAACAATCTTATTTTACAATGAAATCCAAGACCTATTTAGGTACCTTGATTAAATTCATATTTGATTTCAATAAACTTTCCATGGAAGGTGCTTCCTCTTATCTTCCTAATTCTGGTTCCAGATATTATGGTGGTCAAAACTAAGCAGGTACACTCTTAGCAAACTATCTTAATATTAAAAAGGAGCAAACTAAAATAGAAACTGTGTTAAGAGATGACTTTATTCCTCTTTTCAAAGACAGTGATATCCTTAATGAATTTACTAAATTCTATCAAACTCTCTATGCACCAAATTAGATCCTATACAATCTGATATTAAATCATATCTCTCTTCTATGTGTAAAGAATTTGATTCAACTACAGATTTTTCTTCTATTGATTCTGATATAGCAACCTATTATATTCGTACTGCTGTTAGTTTCATTAATAAAGGCGAAGCTCCTGGACCTGAGGGCTTTCCTATTGAATTCTACCTTCACATCTCTAAACAATTAATTTCTGAATTACATGGACTTTTTACTTTTTTGATTCTAATTCTGCTGCCCAGACATTTTAAGAAGCCTTGATATGTTTTATTCCAAAATATAATAAGGATTAAAGCTATGCAAAAATTATAGCCCCATCTACCTGGTTAATTCCGATTTTAAAATCTTTGCCAAGATTCTGATGTTACGTCTTGACCCTCTCCTCCCCAAATTTAATTGGTAGCGAACAGTCTTGTTGTGTTAAAGGTAGTCACCTTTCTGATAATACCAGGCTTTTCTTTGACATTTTGAGTAAATCTAAAGCTTATAAACACTCTTTAGCAGCCATCTCCTTGGATGCTGAGAAAGCATTTGATCGAACACATTGGAAATATCTGTTCTCTACATGGTTTGGTTTTGGGGAAAAGTTCATCAATGTAGTTTCTCTTTTATACTCTTCCTCTACAGCTTCTATTTTTGTCAATGGACTGATCTCTTCTACTTTTCTTTTACACAGAGGTGCACGACAAGGTGCCCCATATCACCTCTTCTTTTTATCCTGGCTCTCGAACCCTTCCAATCTAAAATACGACAGAATATTACCATTCAAGGTTTCAAATATGGAGATAAACAAATTCCATAATCCCTAAGTTTCGTATTATGCAAAATGTGAAAAATGAATAAATGTTGTAGAGCATGACATTTTGTCTGTCCTGTTTTCAAATGAGACTGTTTTATGTTGGAATCTATCTTGCCCATAGAATTTCCTCCTCAAGTGAGACATTTCTCCTCAAACAAGACATTTTGTACTCCACCAGTTTCCCATCTTTATCTCAGGTGACTTTTATGTGTAAGGTGCACCATTGTAGGGACAACTTACTAGAGATATCCACAACATTTATTTTGCAAAATGTATTTTGCAAAACGTTCTGAAAATTATACATATTTTGAAAAAAATAAGTGCCAATGTCACTCACCACATTCTGAAATATCCTTTCAAGGCTGATTTGTTTATGAAGCATGAAAAATAAGAATACTCAGAAAATATAGGAGATAAAAAATAGGTAAAGGTGCAGAAAGCTATTTCGTGTGCTTTCATTGATACCCAAATTATTTACTGAGTCTACTTAAATATGCATAGTTTGCTCACCCTTCCTGGCTATTTCCCATGCCCCACATTCCTGTTCATAAAAGGTGATCAGGTAAAAATTAAGAAGCATGACCTGTGATGTATATTAAGCCTCTTCTTAAATTATTTTTCCATTTGGGAGCAACCTGTTGTTCCTTAATGAAACATTGTTCTTTGCTGCTGTTTAACCACCTGTGATCAGTATTTGTAAAATAAGTTACATAAAGAAACTTACTGACTGCAATGAACAGGAAATCTGCAAAATGCATCTTCCAGAAGCTATCCTATCAACTCCATCACTCTGAAAATAAAGTAGTTAGGGGTTTGTCATTTTGAGCTCTTGGGTCTACCTGCCCTATTTGTGGGACAGTCCAACAGAACATGAAACATTTTCTATGTATGCGTATTGGATTACTTGCTGTGAGAAAATGTTTTTGCAAGTCATTGTTTCTGTACTCAACATGCATGGCTGAGATGGCCTATCTTTTTAACTCTTCAAGGCTGTTCCAAACAGTACTGCACTAGTGTTGTAAAATTCATTGACTTATTGGTTCCTCCCTTTCAGCATTGGATTGGGGATGGTGATCAAAACAGAACCTTATAGGATATGTTTGTTGATGGATAATATTTTAACAGATGATACTGAACTTGCCCATTTTATATTTTTTTGATTTTTGTATTGTGTTAGGCATTGTGAAATGTTTACATCGAATATACATTTAAACTTAAACTTGAACTGAGAGTCAGTCAGGGAACTATCTGGTCTTTAATGTCAGCAAGTCTTTTGTACTGCTAGAATGTGGGATGAATGTGAACAGTGTGGCCCATTTTCATAGCCTGACAGCCAGGAAACCTTCCCTCTCCAAGTCCTGTACAAAGGCCAAAGGACACTGCCAAGAACTATGCAAGGGTGTGTTTTAACCCTAGTGATGCATTTAAAATGCACTATCCGCAGATTTGTACTAAGTATCCCTGAACATCATGATATATTGCTTGTGGGCAGTTAACATTTTAGCTTACTTCCTAAAATTTAAAAAATGAGAAGACTTCAGCATGGGAGCTACAACTTAGGGGCCGATTCCGATTCGGGCCGGAAAACATACCGACCGACTCGGTCCGGAAATTTAGTCCGACCGACTCGGACCGGCGCCGTACGACCCGGGTAGTACGATGAAATGCATGTGAAATCCGACAGACTCGGACGGAATACAAAACGACCGAGTGAGCCGGATGGAAACAAGCCATCCGGCCGGGAAATCACGCGAAACGAACCGACCGACACGCACTCGGATTGAACCCGAACGAAACGTACCCGCGAACTCCGACCCGCGTAGTACGATGCTGTGCGTGCAAAACACGACCGACTCGCCCGGAGCACAAGCCGTATGACCGACACGCATACAAAACCCAGCCGAAGCAACCCAATACTACGCGACCGACTCGTACGCCGCATATGAAACCTAGCTGACACACAGCGGGAACGAGTCGGACAAGATCGCACCAGCCAACTGCAGCGTCCTACTCGGACACAAGAACAACTCCTACATGCACCAAAAACACCAAGGAAAAATTAGAAAAAAAAGGGCCAAACAAGCAACCACTAAGCCAATAAATACAGGGAGGAAAAAAAATGGAACAAGGACACACCTCCAACTCCACCTACATAAAGGCCACAAATCCCTACCATGATCCTTTGCAAATTCCACTGACCTGCCAGACAGAACACCATCACACAGCAACCACAGACACACTCACAGCTCATACATCACACAAGCCACACACCATTACCTCACCTACAAATAGCACCCTCACACACACCCAGCTAAACCTACACTCACACCCCCCCACTTGCACACACACACACACATTAATCACCACCACCACCCATCACCATGCCCCCAAAGAAGAACCATAAGTTCCTAGATTGTGAATTGGAAGTCCTGGTAGACGAGATCCTCAGGGTAGAGCCACAGTTGTTTGGTACATTGGTACAACAGATCCCCATGTCGCAGAAAACCAAGATGTGGGCGAGGATTGTCGACAGGGTCAACGCACAATCACCATGTTTGCGCACAAAGGAAGACATCCAGAACAGGTGGTATGATGTGCGCAGGAGGGTCAGGGACCTACTCAAAAGGACTACCTCCTCAGCCAGCACACCGGCAGTGGCCCTCCTGCAAAACCAGTATACATCAGGCCCTGGGAGGAGAAGGTGCGGGCCATCCTACCACCAGTGAGCGTATACGGACTAACAGACATCCCAGAGCCTGGTGAGTACACAACTAATATACACAATATGGTGTGACAACACACACACATCACAGTCAAGGGGATAGGCAAACCATGCACACTTAGCAAATACACAGCAACCAAAAGATATCCATCCCAAGATGTGAATGCTAGTCAGACAAACACAATACCTGCCATCTCATAGTGATATGTAACTGTGTCATGACATCTACAAACCTAACAACAAATACAGCAAGGCAGTGGCACAAATAGAACCAACAAACACTCCCAGATATTTACCCACCACTAGAACACCACCTCACAGGGAAGCTCACTGAAAGGAAGGAATTCTGTGTATGCTGGTCAAGTCAGTGTAGCCAATAGCATGATGGGAGTGGTAGTCACAGATATTGGTCACACCCACAATTGGCCCATCAACACCACTCTGAACCATGCTCACATCACAGGTAGTGGAAAACAACTGACAAGATGGCTGACACTGGCTACTGCTGTGGGGAGCACAAGGTCCTGCTGGGAACTGGGCACCAACAAACAACAGGACCACACTGTCAGCCATCTTGCCATTGCTGTCACACTCACACACACTGAAGTCCACTCAAAAGGAAGGAAGGATGGGCATGCTGGGATGGGGGTGTAGGCAATAGCATGATGGGAGTGGTAGTCACAGATCAACATCTCACACCCACATGGCCCAGCAAGTTAGCACTGAAGCATGCACACCTCACAGGGAGTCAAAAGCCACTTCAAAGATGTCTGACACTGGCCACAGCTGTGGGGAGCACAAGGCCCTGCTGGGAACTGGGCACCAACAAACAACAGGACCACACTGTCAGCCATCTTGCCATTGCTGTCACACTCACACACACAGTGAAGTCCACTCAAAAGGAAGGAAGTATGGGCATGCTGGGAAGGGGGGTGTAGGCAGTAGCAGGATGGGAGTTGTAGGCACAGATATTGGTCACACCCACAATTGGCCCTTCAACACCACTCTGAACCATGCTCACATCACAGGGAGTGGAAAACAACTGACAAGATGGCTGACACTGGGTACTGCTGTGGGGAGCACAAGGCCCTGCTGGGAACTGTGCACCAACCAACAGCAGGACACCACTGACTGACATCCTGAAAGACAACTTGCACTCCCTGCAATGGAAGCACGTTCCATGGTGGGATATCTGGCTGGGTGGGAAGGAGGACTCACAGCACTGACCATAGTTACAAGCACCTCCCCTCACACACCCCCTCAACACTAACTCCACATAACCCACCTGGGAGAATGCAATGCCACACATCCTAACTGAAGATCCCACAAATAACCACCACCCTGGGTTATGCTGTGTGAAGCACAGGGACACTCTTGGGACTTGTAGCCAAACAACTGCCAGGACAACACTCCCAGCCATCCTGTCAGCACAGGCACCCCACCCCACAGGGAAGCAGAGTCAAAATGAAGGAAGGATGGGCATGCTGGGAAGGGGGTGGAGGCAATAGCATGATGGGAGATGTAGGCACAGATATTGCTCACCCTCACTATTGGCCCATCAACACCACTCTCAACCATGCTCACATCACAGGGAGTGGAAAAGGACTCACAAGATGGCTGACACTGGGTACTGCTGGGGGGAGCACAAGGCCCTGCTGGGAACTGTGCAACAACCAACAGCAGGACACCACTGACTGACATGCTGAAAGACAACTTGCACTCCCTGCAATGGAAGCACGCTTCATGGTGGGATAACTGGGCTGGGGGGAGAAGGAGGCCTGGATGGCAACCAAATACCACCAATGCTGGTCATGCACACACCTCAACATTCACATTGACATGCCACAGGTTGGCAGGACAATGTGCTACACCAATATCACTCTCTGACTGTCACAATTTACGAGAATGCAATGTCCTGGCCAACATCCAGAGGTACAGTCACAACTGTCAGGTGTTTGAACAAATGATGCCAGTAGAAACATAACATACAATCTGTGTCTCTCCCCAAAACAGGTGATGTTGGGGACACAGCAGCAGACGAGGAGGAGTCCCTGTCCCAGGCTCCGGGGAACGCTGAGCTCACTGGTGTGGATCAGCCTCTGCACTCCTCGGATGGCGAAGAACCAGCTGGACCCTCCGGTGTGAGTCATCATGCAGCACCAGCAGGACCAACATCTGAACCCCCTGCACCCACCCCTCCAACAACTGCCAACACACAGGCCACCCCTGCCAACACGGACAGACCAAGGACCACAGATGACAACAGCGCAGGGACCCAGGCCCAAACTGGAGCTGGTGACAACGAGCCCAGGAACAACACCCAAGTGGGCCCAAGGTCACCTGTGCGTGCCACCGCAGGTCCTGCACGTGTCGCCAGGGGTGGTGGGAGGGGTGGTAGACATAGGTCGCTCTTTGCAGAGGGGTCTGGACTGCATGATGACCCACAACTGGCACGCATCGCGGATGCATACCAGACTAGCACCGGAGAAGTCAGCCAGGTAGTGGGGTTCCTCAAGGACATACAACAGCAGCAGGCTGCCCATCATGCCCGCTTGGACTCCCACATGTCCCGTGTCGAGACACACATGTCACGTGTCGAGACACACATGTCTGGCATGGAGTCCAAGTGGGACACATTGGAACAACTGACAGCGGTGCATAGGGACATACTGACATGCCTCCGCCAGATCAGCACCAACATGGCCTCACCTCCCTGTGTGCCCACAACAACTGCTGCTGAAACAACTGCAAATGCCACAGGGAGGGAGGAGGACTCTGGCAGAGAGTCCCCTGCACCGCCGCAGACTGCACCTGAGGGTCCCCCCCAAGAAGAGGGGCCGTCCGAGGAGGCCAAACTGAGAGGCCGATGGCCATCTACATCCCCCAGGAAGCCAACACCTGTTCTGGAACTTTTCCTCTGTGTGCAAACTGCACGCCCTGTCGAAGCCAACCCAACTCTCCCACATGACATGGGGAGCTCTAGTTGGCCAAATTTATCAGATGACTGTGGACTTTACTCTGGACATTTCAGCTACCAAGACTTCCAATTCACATGGGAACTTTGGATTCCAATTTCTATGTACAGCACCCACCATCCTGTGCACCATCCTCACACCTGTATGTAAATAAACTCACCAATACACCATATCTGTCTCTGTTGTGATTCCAACGTGGTTTTTGTCATGTAGATGGTGATCTGCTAAATGACACTGTGCATGCTAACTGCTACAGCAAGTCCAACACCGTCATGTCAGTCATGGCGACGTGACACATATGAGGGAGACACACCACTAGGGCCACACAACACATACACCCCAGGGCCATCAGACTCATCACCTATACTGATGTTGCAACGAAATACAGTGGAATGCACAGACACGCCACCTATTCACAGTCACTGTCAACTAGACTACAGGTGCAGTAAGCAAATGTCAGTCAGATGTGTGACTACAGACAACGCACATCCCAAAGTGAAGCACAGGTTTATTACACATTTGCAACATGTTGTTTCCACTACAAATGCAAGCTAATCCAACCTGGCTGTGGCCACAAAGTCAAAAAGTGCAGAAGATAGAAAGTCCAGGGGTGTGTGGCACATCACCTGTAGGGAAACAACTGCTTCCACCTTGGAAGTTGAATCATGGATTCGGGGGATCCAAGTTGATCAGACAACTCCAGCAGCACCCTGTGAAGGACAGACATGACACACAGTCAAAACCACTGAAGAACAGCACAGAACGGCAATACTCATGTCTAATACATGTCACGAGATAACTACACAAAACCAAGTTAGCATGTCAACACTGTTGGGCAGTACAGACCACCTGCAAGGACACATCGAGGCACGCATCCAGTCAAGTAGCACATGGCCACACTCAAACAGCACCAGAGCACCACACACACATATCATGCAAACTCAAATCATTGACATTACAACCCTCTGGAGACTCACATTCAGCTGAAGAAGTTGGTGATGAGCTGTGTGCGGACATCACCATCATCATCATCATCATCATCTTCACTGGCATCGTGACCCAGGCCAGGATCTTCCACAGGTGGGGGACGTTGGTCATCGTCATCCAGGATGAGAGGCAACTCATTCCGCACTGCCAGGTTGTGTAGCATGCAGCAGACGATGACAATCTTGCACACCTTTGCTGGGGCATATGGGAGGGCCCCTCCTGTCTTGTCCAGGCAGCGGAAGCGGCTCTTCAGGAGACCAAAGGTCCGCTCAATCACCCTCCTCGTCTGACCATGTGCCTCATTGTAGCGCATCTAGGCTGGTGTCACAGGGCTCCTGAGGGGTGTCAGCAACCACAGCATGTTGGGGTATCCCGAGTCACCTACAGACAGACAATTGCACATTAGCCGATTTGAAAATGTGTGCGGAAAACAACATAGCAGAACACACACAATGGTACAAAGTCAGTACACACCAACAAGCCAGGCACGCTGGTTCGGCATCTGTGACATCATCCTCGGGATGCGACTACTCCTCATCACGTAGGCATCGTGTGCCAAACCGGGGAAACGGGCACACACATGTGAGATGGTCATATCTGCAAGACATACCACCAGAGCATTGATCGAATGGTAATGTTTACGGTTCCGGTATGCCTGCTCATGTGCCTGTGGTGGTATCAAAGCCACATGTGTCCCATCAATGGAGCCAATTACATGTGGCATCCTCCCCAGGGCATAGAAGTCACTCTTGACGTCAGTGAGTCGTTGACGTGTTGGGAAATAGATGTACTGGTTCAGGTATCTCAACATTGCCCCCAAAACATCGCGTAGCACACGGCTGAACATAGTCTGTGACATCCCACCAGTAGTTGCCACAGTGTGTTGAAAGGTACCGGTGGCAAAGAAGTGTAGGGCTGCCATCACCTTCACCTTGGGGGTCAGCGCTGTAGGATACGGCCGGCCAGGCTGCAAATGTGGGTCCAACTGCACTGCCAAATCCTCAATCAGCTGCCTGGTGAAGCGGTACCGTCAGATGCTGTCACGTTCCACCATCGTTGCCAGGTCTGGGAATGGTCGATGGACAGCAGGAGCCCTGCAGTGCATAGGTGAAGAAAGCAAGATTGTCAGTCACCCCACCTATGTGCCGTTCACCATACTCAATTTCACATGATACATCATTAACAAACACAAGTACTTGATGTGTGTGTCGTTCCGTTTGGACATATATGGCACCTACATGGACATCATCTAACATCTCTGTTCAACAAGTGTTGACAACAGGTTCCAGGGTGTGCTATGGGACACCATTAGGCTGTGTCACAGTACCCATTAACTGCTCTCACGTTCCACACACATACCACAGTGACATGTCTGGACAGATGCTCCACAGGCATCACAGCTCATTGACAGGTAGATTCCCAGGGACCCTGTCTTGCCACATGGACACTGGCATGACATGGCGTATCATGTACACGTCAGAAAAACAAACATGACACCCACAGGTAGTGGCCCCTGTAGCCTCTGCAGGACAGACATGGACGTCTGTGACACACACACACACACACCATCAAAGTTCATGCACAAACCACGTGGATGTGGAGACTGTCTCCCATTGTGCACATGGAGTCAGAGACATGTGATACACAACATGCACACAGACTGTGGAGGGACATCACTATTGTTGGAATGGGCCACCCTGTGACGTACATGCCTTCCCACATGTGAGCCTGGGGGTATGTGACATGTCATACACATACACAACCTGGAAATGTGACCATGACACATGCTCAGAAATGAAAAGTTGCACACCACAGTGGTCAGGTGCACAACACACAAAGGACCCTGTCCCCATGAACACGTGCACAGCCTGGGTGTGTCTGCCCCCAAGTGCCACCCCAAAATCCACATGTTCACCCCATACACAGATAAGGTTATGCTGCCACACATGCCTTATATACAGTGTGGACTGGGTGTGGTGTTGTAGGTGTGCCCCTGAGTCCCTGGAAAGTAAATGTGGCTGGCATAGGTTCACCAGTGACCAGCATGGTGACATATGCGTGTGACCTGTCCAGGGACGCGTTGTGGAGCAATGGACCGATCGGTGTGCCCGGTCGGCCCATTGCATTGTATGTGAGCGGGTACGCGTTGTATGCCTGGTACGTGTTGTACAGCAATGGACCGATCGGTGTGCCCGGCCGGCCCATTGCATTGTATGTGAGCGGGTACGCGTTGTAGAGCAATGGACCGATCGGTGTGCCCGGCCAGCCCATTGCATTATATGTGAGCGGGTACGCGTTGTATGCCTGGTTCGCGTTGTACAGCAATGGACCGATCGGTGTGCCCGGCCGGCCCATTGCATTGTATGTGAGCGGGTACGAGTTGTAGAGCAATGGACCGATCGGTGTGCCCGGCCGGCCCATTGCATTGTATGTGAGCGGGTACGCGTTGTATGCCTGGTACGCGTTGTAGAGCAATGGACCGATCGGTGTGCCCGGTCGGCCCATTGCATTGTATGTGAGCGGGTACGCGTTGTATGCCTGGTACACGTTGTACAGCAATGGACCGATCGGTGTGCCCGGCCGGCCCATTCCATTGTATGTGAGCGGGTACGCGTTATAGAGCAATGGACCGATCGGTGTGCCCGGCCGGCCCATTGCATTGTATGTGAGCGGGTACGCGTTGTATGCCTGGTACGCGTTGTAGAGCAATGGACCGATCGGTGTGCCCGGACGGCCCATTGCATTGCATGTGAGCGGGTACGCGTTGTATGCCTGGTACGCGTTGTAGAGCAATGGACCGATCGGTGTGCCCGGTCGGCCCATTGCATTGTATGTGAGCGGGTACGCTTTGTATGCCTGGTACGTGTTGTACAGCAATGGACCGATCGGTGTGCCCGGCCGGCCCATTGCATTGTATGTGAGCGGGTACGCGTTGTAGAGCAATGGACCAATCAGTGTGCCCGGCCGGCCCATTGCATTGTATGTGAGCGGGTACGCGTTGTATGCCTGGTACGCGTTGTACAGCAATGGACAGAACAGTGCGCACACATTGGCTGGGGCCTGGCATGGCAACGGACGCGGTTTCGAAGCACCAACGAGTCTGATGCAGTGAATTCAGTTGGCCAGCCACAACAATGTTGCAAAATCATGGGTGTCATGAAGTTGAAGATTTGAAGGATGCTGTGGGCGTGTATTAGTGCTGCTATTCCATGGATTGGTCAAATTCAGAAGATGCAAACGACTTGGACCTATCACTTTGGACACATGGGACAGTATCTGCCTCTGCAGCACACATATAATGCTGGCTGTTCCCCTGAGAGCTCACTTGCCTGCACTACATGCTCCAGGACGACATCTGCCACCAACACTGCTGCTGTTTATGCATCCTCTGGCTCCTGCAATGGCACGTACTGTGGAGAGAGCCCCAGCCTTCAGCCTTGAGGAGAACCAGGCCCTGCTGGACAGCCTCCTTCCACAGTACAGCAAGCTGTATGGGAAACCAGGGGAGCAGGTGAGTGTGCTGTCCACTGCCCCACTAATTGTGCATGTTGTCTGACTAGCAGGGCTTTCAGTGTGCACACCACTGGCTAGCATGCCCACTGAGTAGTTGTCACACCCCAAAGTGTGTAGTTACATGCACTGAACTGGTACAGTGCAGTAACAGTGCATTCCAACTAGGTTTACTTCCCATGCAATGATACCATGTAGTGACTGCTGGCAAACTGTTCATAGCCATTGTTGCACTGCCTGTGTACATCATATGCCCCTGTGATTGAGACATGTATATCCAACTGTGTGATGCACGTATATGTTGCATGTGTAGTAATGGCCTTTTCACTTTGTCATCCTCACAGATTGATGCCCACCAGAAGCAGGAAATTTGGCTGACCATCACCCGGAAAGTAAGATCCGTGGGGGTCTACAGGCGCAGGATCCGCAATTGCCAGAAGAGGTGGCAGGACCTTCGTGGCTGGACCAGGAGGATCGCAAGGGTCCAGCTGAAGCTGTCGCCTCCTCGAAGGAGGGGCGGACACCGGACCCTGACCCCCCACATGCTCCGGATTCTGGCGGTGGTCTTCCCTGACCTGGATGGGCAGCTGAAGGACAGACAGCAGCAAGGAGGGGTGAGTCCATGACGGCACTGTGCACTTTGTCTGACATGCTATGTGCCCTCCTCTGGCCTGGTTAAACTTCCACAGTACATCAGTCATGTGGTCCAGGACCCATGTCCCTCATTTGTGACATGCCCACTTCTCCTCTGATACGCATATGTGTGGCCCTTATAGTCGGGCAATTGTGTCATTTGGGGACTGTGTCATTGCATTTTGCTTTGCTCAAGGTGGGGGACAGCATTTGTTCCCGTGACTATGTTGTGCGATTAATGGGTGGCTCAATTGCTTACACAATGCCTAAGTTCTGACATGTGATCTGGGTGTAACTTTGATATGTGGTCCGCTTGCTGCTCTGACTCACCACATGTCCCTGGGGAATTTGGCACACACCCATGCTGCTGGTGGGAACAATGTTTGGGCCTCAGGAGTATGTGTATCCAGTGTGTCACACATGCTTAGCCACCTGCCTACTGTCCAGGACTCATCCCTCTTACAGGTGGAGCTGGACAGTCATGCCTACTCCAGGGCATGCAATACACTCTGTACTCCCACTCCCGTGTATCATCTGGCATGTTGTGATCAGTGAAATGTACCCTCAGGTGTCTGCCTCTGTCTCATTGTGCTGTGTCTTCGTTGTCAGGACTACTGGTATGTTTATGGGTTAGGGCTCAGCATGCCATCTGAGATGTCACCATGATAGACGATACTTCTGTGACTTATAGGTGTCTGATCACTTGACTGTGCACACAGGTGTTTGCGACGGTGACTTTCAGGCAGCTGTATTGTCATTCACAGCACACTGTGAGGTGCTCATGTTCAGAGAGTTGTGTTTCATGTCCCCCATATGTCCAGTTGGTATGACGTGGACAAATAGTAGTACAGATGATGTGGTATTTGGGGGATGGACATGTGCACTTGTCAGTCACATAACTTGCATTCCCCATGCCCTCGGATTGTGACACAGTGCAGACTGTTGTTAGCTGGCTGCCATGGCCATGTGACTTGAGACAGTAATGTATAACTTTGCACGCATTCCTGTATCATGGCATTAAACGTCCTGAGACTGATCCTGCAGGGGAGTGACATGTGCAACATGCACCCCATTGTGGCATTGACTATCCGGACATGGGTGCATCAAGGTGTCTGGTGCTGGTATGCATCACATGCATTTCTATTTAGACTCTGGCCATCCCTTTATCCGGACACCTGCACTGACTCAGTGGCAAGAGATGTGATATGTGCATGTTCACATACTTCACCGTGTTCCCTGCAATGTCCAACAACTGTGTAGGTGGTGCATGTGTCCGCACTGGGGTCTTACCATCAGACAGGCACCAGACAGATGGGTGCAAGGGCAGGAGGGGTGAGAGTCCCATGGTTGACCATCAGACTGACAATTGGCTTCCCCGAATCTGTGTGGGGACTTTAGGCAATGTTCAACTAAGGATGCCAGGGCTTGCTCTGTAATGTGCTGTACTTACTGTGGTGTGTGCGGTCAGTGCAGGTGACTGATGTTTGTCTGTTTCCCTAATTGTTTGCAGATACATCCATGGCCACAGGAGGGGACAGCTCCACGGACCAGGAGGAGCAGCGGAGCCAGACTGGGTCAGCATCGGACGAGTGGTCAGAGGGACCCAGGCGAGGGGAGCCACACCGAGGAGTCCTCAGCACCATCCACCCCAGCTGAGGACCACAGCAGCTCGGAGGATGACTCCCTTGTGGAGGCGGGTCTCAGCAGCCACCAAAGGCCAGCTAGTCTGTCTGGCCCCGCCACCACCACCACCATCACCACCGCTCTCCCATTGGCTCCCATTCCTGAGGTCCGTGGAGGCTCCCGTACTCGGGAGCGTGTCTCCTTCGTGCCAGGCACCGCACCCCCTGCCCCTGTGTCCCCTGCTGCCCTGAGTGAGGTGTCTGTGTACCTCCTTCGGCAGCTCCATGTAGGGCAGACAGCAATGCTGTTGACACAGCTGGTGTCGTTCATGGAGGGCATCTCAACGGGTATGTCTGCCCTACAGAGGAGCAATAAGTCCATGGACTCCTCCCTGACGGCAGCAGTGTCCCTCCTCCAACAGTCCCTCACCCCTCCCACCTCTGCCCCATCCACACTTCCTGCCCACCTACATGTCCAAAGCACATGCACACCTGCACAGTCACCCAAACACACAGACACGAGCAGCACAGACACACCCAAGAGAAAGGCAAGTCGTGCACACAAGCTTCCTCAGGGGACTGATACCACAGACACAGGGGATGGGGAACACACACACACACACATGCAACCACAGTCACTCCGCAATCCTCAAGATCCTCTCCCTCCAAGACCCCTTCCCTTGCCTCATCTGCAACCCCACCTGATCAGCAGCTCTTCCTCAGTGACCTCAGCCTCTTCCCCTCCAATCCCGCTGATACAGCATACCGGGGGAAGAGGAAGTCCACCCTCACAGAGGGGAGTGCCCCTCGCCCCCGGACACCATCCCCCAGGCGCAGGCAGAATGAGCCCCCCACCCGCAAGTCCCCCCGGTCCCGGAAGAGCAAGACCCCGCCACCACCCTGCAAGTCAACCACCCAGTCTCTCACCTCCATCCCCCAGGCCACCACTCCACAGGTTCCACCGCCACACCCTGCCCCAGGTTCCCCCACACACCGATACCGCATCCCCAAACTGCTTAGGCCCTCCCCCCTGCCACTTGCTCTTCCACCCCCAAACCAGATGCTCTGCCTGTTTGTGCCACTGGTGTGGAGACCGTGTCCCCCCCCTCTGTCCTGCCCAGCTCTTCTGCCCCCCTTCCACTACCTTGGAGTCATGCACTGCGGTGGAGTCCACAACCACCCCGTCTGACTCAGGCACTACATTGGGGACCCAGTCCACTCCATCTGACCAGCCCACTGCAGTGGTTGCAGCACAAACACCATCTGACTTGAGCCCTGCGGTGGTGCCAGCCCCCCCTGAGTCAGACACCTCCACTGCAGTTGCCGGTGACACTCCTGCACCCACCTCCCCTTCACTGCCTCCTTCTGGCATCCCCTGATCCTGTCCCTGCGGTGCCTGGCCTGCCCTCGTATGCCCCTCCAAGGGGGATGTCCCCTGTCCGTACCTGTGCAGGCAAGCAATTGTTGACAAGTTGTCACACATCACCCTGTTGGGACTGTATATTTGGACTGGCCATTGGCCTTAGTTTATTTTGGACTTTTGATTTGAGTTGCACACTTGCTGAATAAAGCCTCTTATTGTTTACTTGTGGTTAATCTTTGGAGGTACATGATGTAGATGTGTGGAATCATGCATTTGCTGTTGTAATTGTGTTCAGATCAGGTAAATGAAGTTTTGCTGTGATGGGCTCCATGTGGTCCATGGGATATGTGTCCTACTCTAGTCTGGATCTATAGCATCCTTTGCTGCAGTCTGAGGGTGTAATGTTCAGCATTTGACACAGGGATGTACGTTTAGCATTTGTAGATTACCATCTTTGTCCTACACTGATGCACATCTGGTGGGCTTACCACTGTCCAATGTTCCTAGTACCCTGACTGTGTGCCCGTCTCCAATGGACATGCAGTTTAGCACATCAAATTTGGAGGACTCATCTGTGTACACAGTGCAAGTTGCTTGACACGTGTCTTGGGTGTATGCAGATGACTGACGTGACACTCCCGTGCCCAGGCTGATATGAGCAGAGCCTTCAGTGTGTTGTAGTTGTTGACTCACTGACAAAGTGTTCTGCTGACATGTTTGAGTCGTGCACAGACAAGGTTTGGCACAGCTGACCTTCCACAGGAGTATAGTGCCCTCATGGCAGTGCGTGATTCCGTGATATAGGCTGTGCCTGTGTTGTGTGTTGTGTAGGCATGTCTGTGCGTGTACCCTTCTCCTTTTCCTACACAGGCTGTGTCCCTACGGATGTTCCTGTTTGTGATGCTTGCTGAGTTGTTCTGTGTTCATCCAGCATCTTGGACCTGGTTTCTCCGGGATGTGGGTGCATGGCAAACTAATGTTAATGAGGTTGTCATCCCTAGTTGTCTTTGTTGTCAGGGCTGGGGATGTGGGCAAACGCAGATGGGACACAGTCAAGATTCCTCTTGGCACTTGTTGGTTACACGAGTAATGTGATTTTCTGTTTGTGTATGCTTTCAGTGATTGTGACACGTTGTGTGTGTGACTGCTGCCACTCCTCAGGGTCAGAGCTGCAATGTTGGAAGTTGTCTATGTGTGTCCTTTGTGGGTCAGCTTGGCTTCTTCATTGGTGTGCGACTATGACCAGGATCCCATTGTTTGGGCTGGATTTCACGTCATGCACATGTACGGCATACTGTGCAGTGTGTCAGACATTCACAAGTATTGTTGACTGGCCATGTGTGATGGGTTTCTGCACCTTATTTCCCCCCACCACCCCAGGGATTTTCATGGGTGCATGTGCAATGTCAGCAGTCCATGTGAGCTTCACTGCTGCACATTGGTGGAGTTCAAGGTGTGTGGCGTTGAGTGTGTGCAAATGTGAGTTGTTGCACGGCTGGGGCACAACCTCCATGTTGTCCTTGGCTGGCAGGCCATGCTGAGTGCTTTGTGCTTGTATAGGTGTGATGGTAGTTTGTTGCTCAGGACACATGGCTGTGGTTCACAGTGTGGATGACATCTACCTTTGCCATCACAGTGTGATTGTCATGCAGGCTAGTGTCACCACAATGTGGGGTCCCTGGGGGGTGTGCTGTGGTGGTTCTGTCTCTTGCTGTGTTTGTTGCTGTTCCTACAAGCTTGTGTGACATGTGTAATTTGGGCTCCCTCTCATCTCACAATGCCTGTTTGCCCACATAGGGGAATCCAATCCCTGAGTTAGTTTTGTATGTGACTGTGTTGACATCTGTGTATTAGTGAATCTGGCCTCCTCACCTGTTGTGTATGATATGCAGTGTGAGTCTGCCTGTTTGTGTTTGTGCATTTGCACCACTGCATTGGCATATCTTTAGTTTGCCATTGGCTGTATGTTGTTTGTTGGCTTTCCCCTGCTGGCCCTGGGACTGCTAAGTCATCAGTCAGCACATTGATCATGGTTAGTATGTCCCATTGCTGCCATGGTATGGTATTTGTTCACATGACATCTACAGTCTCCACAGGATATCTACATTTGTGTGTCCATTGCTGCAGATATGTGGGTCTGCATTATGATGCTCACTTCTGTCATTGTGTTATTTGTGAATGTAGACAATGTGGGCCCCCATGGCTGATGTTTGTGTGCACATGGCTAGAACGATGTGTCATTGGCACTGCACTGCTTGCCTCACACAATCTATGTTGCTATGGGACACAAGCACTACAATGCCACTGTAGTGTTTGGTGTTGTGTGGCCAGGAGTAATCCCTGCATTTTTGGTTTAGCAGCTTTTACCAGGACTACACTTACCTTTTGGGCACTGTGGTGATGGGGCTTAGGGCCCCATTGCCACACTGTTCAAAATGTGCTTCAGCTATGGAGCACACACTTGCCTTTTGGGCACTGTGGTGATGGGGCTTAGGGCCCCATTGCCACACTGTTCAAAATGTGCTTCAGCTATGGAGCACACACTTGCCTTTTGGGCACTGTGGTGATGGGGCTTTGGGCCCCATTGCCACACTGTTCAAAATGTGCTTCAGCTATGGAGCACACACTTACCTTTTGGGCACTGTGGTGATGGGGCTTTGGGCCACATTGCCACAGTGGTCATGGTCAGCTTGCATTGTGTAGGCCACACACACAATTATGTGTGACACATGTGTTAGGGGGTCACATTGTATGTTCAATGTCATGTTCAGTGTTGTATGCATTTGACACAGACCACACACGCTTGCCATGGTGTTGGGGGTGGGATGTAATTTACAGACAGTCCTTATGTGGGAGTATGCTAGTTGTGTCATGCATTACCCGTCCTATGAGTAGGGGTGGTTGTAGTGACAGGCATCCAGCCCCCCATGAGTGGGGATGGTAGTAGTGGTAGGCATCCAGCCCCTATGGGTGGGGATGGCAGTAGTGGCAGGCATCCAGCCCCCATGAGTGGGGGGGTGGTGGCAGGCATCTAGCCACCCATGAGTGGGGATGGTAGTAGTGGTAGGCATCCAGCCCCCTATGGGTGGGGATGGCAGTAGTGGTAGGCATCCAGCCCCCATGAGTGGGGATGGTAGTAGTGGCAGCCATCCATCCCCCATGAGTGGGGATGGCAGTAGTGACAGGCATCCAGCCCCCATGAGTGGGGGGTGGTGGCAGGCATCTAGCCACCCATGAGTAGGGATGGTAGTAGTGGTAGGCATCCAGCCCCCTATGGGTGGGGATGGCAGTAGTGGTAGGCATCCAGCCCCCATGAGTGGGGATGGTAGTAGTGGCAGCCATCCATCCCCCATGAGTGGGGATGGCAGTAGTGACAGGCATCCAGCCCCCCATGAGTGGGGGGGGGGGTGGTGGCAGGCATCTAGCCACCCATGAGTGGGGATGGTAGTAGTGGTAGGCATCCAGCCCCCCATGAGTGGGGATGGTAGTAGTGGTAGGCATCCAGCCCCCTATGGGTGGGGATGGCAGTAGTGGTAGAGCATCCAGCCCCCATGAGTGGGGATGGCAGTAGTGGCAGCCATCCATCCCCCCATGAGTGGGGATGGCAGTTGTGACAGGCATCCAGCCCCCATGAGTGGGGGGGTGGTGGCAGGCATCTAGCCCCCCATGAGTGGGGGTGGTGGCAGGCATCTTGCCACCCATGAGTGGGGATGGTAGTAGTGGTAGGCATCCAGCCCCCTATGGGTGGGGATGGCAGTAGTGGTAGGCATCCAGCCCCCATGAGTGGGGATGGTAGTAGTGGCAGCCATCCATCCCCCATGAGTGGGGATGGCAGTAGTGACAGGCATCCAGCCCCCATGAGTGGAGGGGGGTGGTGGCAGGCATCTAGCCACCCATGAGTGGGGATGGTAGTAGTGGTAGGCATCCAGCCCCCTATGGGTGGGGATGGCAGTAGTGGTAGGCATCCAGCCCCCCATGAGTGGGGATGGTAGTAGTGGCAGCCATCCATTCCCCCATGAGTGGGGATGGCAGTAGTGACAGGCATCCAGCCCCCATGAGTGGGGGTGGTAGTAGTGGTAGGCATCCAGCCCCCATGAGTGGGGATGGTAGTAGTGGTAGGCATCCAGCCCCCTATGGGTGGAGATGGCAGTAGTGGTAGGCATCCAGCCCCCATGAGTGGGGATGGTAGTAGTGGCAGCCATCCAGCCCCCATGACTGGGGATGGTAGTAGTGGTAGGCATCCAGCCCCCCATGAGTGGGTATGGTAGTTGTGGTAGGCATCCAGCCCCCATGAGTGGGGATGGTAGTAGTGGTAGGCATCCAGCCCCCTATGGGTGGGGATGGCAGTAGTGGTAGGCATCCAGCCCCCCATGAGTGGGGATGGTAGTAGTGGCAGCCATCCATCCCCCATGAGTGGGGATGGCAGTAGTGACAGGCATCCAGCCCCCCATGAGTGGGGGGTGGCAGGGATCTAGCCACCCATGAGTGGGGATGGTAGTAGTGGTAGGCATCCAGCCCCCTATGGGTGGGGATGGCAGTAGTGGTAGGCATCCAGCCCCCATGAGTGGGGATGGTAGTAGTGGCAGCCATCCATCCCCCATGAGTGGGGATGGCAGTAGTGACAGGCATCCAGCCCTCCATGAGTGGGGGGGTGGTGGCAGGCATCTAGCCACCCATGAGTGGGGATGGTAGTAGTGGTAGGCATGCAGCCCCCTATGGGTGGGGATGGCAGTAGTGGTAGGCATCCAGCCCCCCATGAGTGGGGATGGTAGTAGTGGTAGGCATCCAGCCCCCTATGGGTGGGGATGGCAGTAGTGGTAGGCATCCTGCCCCCCATGAGTGGGGGGGGGTGGTGGCAGGCATCTAGCCACCCATGAGTAGGGGTAGTTGTAGGGTGGTGTTGGTGGTAGGCATCCATCCCCCTATGGGTGTGTATGGCATTGGTGTTGGCCATCCCACCCCTATGGTTCTGCTGTTGCTTGTGTACGTCATTTGTGCATCCCTATGTGTGTGTGACATATTTCGGGTATGTGTCGTTTGTTTGTGTTGTGGGTGTTTGACTTACCGTCTGCGCCGGTCCCGGTAATAGATGTAGAGTATTGGTAGGACCTGCGCGATGGGATTCATGGTTGGTTCGTCTCGTTCGGGTTTCTCGTGTCTTCGACTCGTACTCGTCGCTGGCTTGTTCGTCTCGTCGCCGTGGATCGTCTTGTGGCGCGAATCGGAGCTTATGTGCAGCTCTCCCGGATGCTCAAACGTGCCGTACGTAGCGATGAGTTCGGCGGATACCGGAGACGCATCGTACTAGTCCGGCCGGAAGGTGCTGTGTATTTGGTTCCGTGCGACTAGATTCGGCGTTTACGGATCCGGCTCGGGCGGGGAACAGGAGCTGGAATGGGTAAGTACGGCTCGCTCGGAATCTGGGCTGTTATACGCATCGTACTTGTTCGTTCGGTAGAGTGTTCGAGTCGGTCGGAAAACCCGCGTTCGGCTCGTATTTTTTCCGGACGAATACTGTTAGGTGCGCTTCCGGCCGACATCGGAATCGACCGCTTAGCCTTCTGTCTCTCCACCTCTCCTTCAAAATGGTTGCCACGTTGTGTCAGAGAGAGGGGTCCTCATGCTGAGATTCAAGTCAACAGTCTTCCCTGGTGTATGTGATGGCAAATGTTCACCAGTTAGTGACTCAGCAAAGCAATGGTTATTCCCATTCATGACCGGGTGAAAAATTATATCAAGGGCTGTCGCTTCAATGTCCATCAACATACGGTCATCTGTAAAAGTTAATCCTATATTTAATGTTTGGCCCAGCTCTAACCACAACATTGGTGGATATTCAGTCTTGGCCTTTAGAAAGGCCTATCTGGCTATGGTTATGGGCACTCATATTTGTGGGCCAGAGATTTGCATTCCATGATGTAGATTAAATTTGGACACTTGTGAAGCACCAGTTTGTTAGAGAGATGTTGTTCTATATTATTCTGGGAGCTTTGATTCTTTGAGAGTTCATACATTCCTCAGGTTGGTCTGGAGCAGTGTCCTATGTTGCTTCCTTGATTGTTAATACTGGGCCTCACAGGCAGCTCCTGATACCTTATTGGATATGATTAGACTGGAGAAGTTGAAAAACGTTTTCCAGATTGGAGATGGAAAAATTAGAGGAGCTTGAATTTACCAAATCTCAGTATAATGCTCTTGTATGGTCTTGCATTGAGACATTTGCAATGCATGCAACTATGTAGTCTGGTAAAAGGGCGACCGTGATACAAAAGTAAAAAACCGCGACATTCTACAACCACAAAGCTAGGATTACAGTTTTGCATTGACTGAGGGGGACTGAGGGGCAGGGCCATAGCCACATGGGTGAGGGGCCTGAAGGGGCCGGGAAACCCCATAAAAATGCCTGCCCTCCCCTAAATGCAACTGCCAGCATGTCATTGATTGCTTTCAGATGAAAGCTTGCTCTGCAATGATTATAGGACTGGTGAGGTCCTCCCAGGGGCATGAAACTGGGCCTCACTTTTTACACAGCTGTCTTTCGCTTTTGGTGAGGACTTAGGAGAGAGAATCTGCCTGCAGGGAAAGGTGCTGCTAGAGGCAGGATCAGAGGCTTTGGGACAGGGAAAGCAGCACCATAGGAATGACTTTGCACAGGACGGCAGGAGGAAGCAGACTTCTCCCAGGTCCTATCCGCCACGCCCCCAAGCCAAAACAGGAACAACATTTCTCTTTAAACTGGTTAGGAGCTTTGTATAGTGACAGGGTGATATTATCTTTTGGGAAATCTGCAGTATTGCATAGTTATATGAGGAAAGGAAGAGGATCAATTGAAAATGTTCATTCATGGGATCATTTATTAGATTCCCTTAAAGATTTAGAAAAGAGTGATGATTCTGGGGAAGAAAATGGATAAAAATGTAATTTGAACTGGACTTAAGGGAGGGTGGTGGTAGTGGGGTAAATTGTTTAATATAGTTATGCATGTCTTATTATAAATGCTAATAAAATGTGTTTACAAAAAAAACATTTATCTTCAAATTGCAGCACTTCTTGAGAATACAGCAGCGAAGACACACCATGAATCAAGTTGAAGGTCAGGTTTTGACTCTATATATAGTTTGACATAGCAAATTAAATCACAGGCATTCTGTGTGTTCGAAGTAGCATTAGTTTAGTGAATAAACAGTCACGCTCAGCCCAGAGCGCCTATTGCCGGTATATGGGGGCTGAGCAGGGTAGGTCTGGCCTGTGGGGCAATCTACCAGTAGCAGAAGGACTGGTCTGAGAGGTGAGTGGGTTGGTTATTTTTGGCTGTTTGTGGCCTGTTGTATGCTCTGGAGGGATGATGTCTTACAGTTGATTTCTGTGAATTACCACAACCATTGCCTTCAGCAAGCACAGATGCAAACATTCTCCTATGCAGCATGTCTCTAGAAGCTCAAAACCGCTCTGATTTGCAAATGTGAAGTTTTCTAGCTATCTGATTCGCTAATGAGGTGACGTTTATTTTGGTGCTTGACCCTTTTTTCTGTCACTGTCAAACCCTGGGTCTGAGAAGGGAGACAGAGGTCCTGCCTTCTGTGATCCCATGACCGTGAACTGAAAACTGTTAAGGTCTAGGGAAGCATGTGGATGAGAGAGGAAGATAAATAATTTTGCACTCTTATGAGAAAATCTGTGGGAGAGAATGGTTTCTTGTAGTGCTGCAGTGAATACGTTTTAACACTCTAGCTATTCGAGTCCCTCTTTGTTTGTTCCTGAAGAGATGAAACTACCTGACATGACTTTTTCGTGTTGAAGAAGGCATCCTCCACCCTCAGTCTTAAATTAAAAAAATCAAAATGCTTGTTGCAACAGCCTATCATAGAAGAGATATACATGCTTGTATGTCTCTACAGGTGTGCAGAACTACAGGGTTTATAAGACTGGGGCATTGTGTTAGTGAAATCAATAAAAAAATCTTTCAATATTCTTCTGAGGGCACCATCAAGAGTTTGTGTATCGAGACATGCAAGGCCTGGGCTTTCATTGGACGGTGGGGGGGCAGGGAGGGAGACATCAATGTCAGCTTCAGGAAATACAGATTATGGCCTGGTACTAGCACTAGGTAGAACTAACAGCAGTGTCAAAATGTGTATATTGTATTGTAGGGATATAGCGCTTCATACCCTTAACTAGGTGCTAAACAACATGCATTTTTGTGCCTGCACATGTTTCCACTGATTGGTATGATGGTGGGTGGGTGTTTTTCTCTGTGTGTTGGGTGCAGGGAGGATAGGCTGTCTTTCCATTCCCAACCTAAGACAGGCATGCGCTACCAGTTTGGTTGAGTCTATCGTTTTTAAGGCAAAGGTGCCTTTATTTTAGTTTTTCTCCACTTTGAAAAAATCCTCCAGTTCAATGTGAATTAACAGAGAAAATAAATTTCCATGACTTCTATGGTACATCTCCCTTTCATCTCCTCCAACACATTGGTGTGTATGGTAATTTTTCAACATTCAAAGCTATCACTGCCCAGTTCACTGGCATGTCTGTGTATTGGATGAAGGAGTAATTAATTCACAAAAAAACTTCTGTCTGTTGATGATGGCCAGAATCCCTGCCCAGCCTGACACTAAAGCCTTGCAAGGTGAAGGGGATGCTTTAAATTGCCACTGTACCCAGGAACATCCTAAATTGATTGTCTTCCTCAGCCGCCTCATTCCCTTTCCTGGAAGCAAGAAGAAATCTGCCTTGCATCGTGATTCTTATGCAGGAGAGTAAAAGACGATCTGATGCAAAAGCATATGAGAATTTTTTTTAGCAGCTCTAAAGTTGAGCAGTTTGCCTGGAATTCATTTTAGAGCACCAGGACGAAACTGGGGTGCTTGAACCATGATTTCAGTGACTGTGCTAAGGCTCAATAGTTGTATATTTCTAACAAACTGAACCACCGCAACATCACAGCTAATTGTGAGTGACATGTATGCATTTTATTACATGAATGGAGAAGTGGCAGTGGTACCAGTACCACCCAGGCACCCCTCACCCCCCTTTAGGCATGACACTTCTTGAAACAGGAAGGGTGGTCCAGAATAATCAATAATATGTTAGCAGTTTCCTGATCTTGATGTGCTTTTTTCAAGATTGTATTTACATTTAGATTTGAAACCTCTGTTAAAAACAATTAAGAGTTCTCAAGTCAACCAGTGAAATACAAGTAATCTATCAATTTGCTTTTTTCATTGACTCGTGTTTCTAGTAGATTGGCATTTTTTTTATATTCAGGCCTACAAATACCAGAATGCAATGGAAAACAGGAATAGAGATGCTACTGCACCAAACAAAGAACAACTCTAGGTTAATCCAACATTGCATGAATGTGGAATTCTGCAGATTCTGAAACAAGTGCAGACTGTAATTTATTGGTACTTATGTTCTAACCTAGTTGGACATCAGTAAGGCTCTGTACATTGTACAATTGTGCATTGTATATTGCACAACACCGGAAGTAGGCAAAGTTGAGAGTGACTTACTATGAAAGTACTTGGGAGCTGGCATTTATTGTAAAACAGTAACCACTGCAAGCTTTACATCTAGCTTATCAACCTCAAGAGAGACAGAACTCATAAGAAGCATACTATTCTGCCTGCTGGATAAACAGCTACTCTTGAAGGGTTTACAACTAATCCTGTCAGCCAGCTTTTACATACCCAATCATACATGAGTACACACAGACTTCAACATACAGCACAACACAAAGCACACCAAATATGAAGCACAGAGACAGAGTACAGACACACAAATAAGTCATCACGATTACTGCACATAGAAGTCATGCACACTAAGCATATAGCACACAGGTCACAACACAACAAACAATACACACACACATCAAGCACAGCTATATTTCCAGCTGCACTTTGTCTCTCGCCCATACTGATGCAGGTTCAGAAAGTGCTACTATGTAGAATAAGTTATTAATGCTTCATCGAAAAGCCTCAATTTTCAGTGAACCTCTATTGTCAGAAAAGTAATCTATTAGTAACTAGGGGCCAAATGTACAACCCTTCCAATTTGCGACTCGCAAAATGGAATTTACAACAGTGTCTCAGACACTGTTTGTGATTCCTAATGGGGTCGCAAATTGCCTGCCTCGTTAATATTCATGAGGCAGGTGCAATTTGTGACCCCATTGGGAATGGCTAGCACTCCCAGAGATGGTGGCCTGCTGGGGTCAGCAGACCACCATGTCAGTGACTGCTTTTTAAATAAAGCAGTTTTTTTCTTTAAATGCAGCCTGTTTTCCTTAAAGGAAAATGGGATGCATTTAAAAAAGAAAAATGAAACGTTTCTCTGGGACCACTGCCTGCTCTTGAAAAACATTTTAACTGCCAGTCAGAAAGGGGAAGGGGTCCCCGGGAGACCCCTTCCCATTTGCGAGTGGCTTGCCACCTTTTTGAAATGGGTGGTAAACTGCAAGTGTTTTGCGACTGCAATTGCAGTCGCAAATCATTTGTACATTGAAGTACGACTCAATATTAGGAAGGGACACCCTTGGCACGCCCCTTCCTAATAGCCAGTCGCAAACCCTGTTTTGCTAGTCGGTAATAGGTTACCGATTCACAAAATAGGGTTTGTACATAGGGCAGACCTATTTTGCAGTCGCAAACGGGCCGATTTCCCGTTTGCGACCGCAAAAAACGGTTGTACATCTGGCCCTAGGTGTGTACCAATCTTGACCTCTAGCTCCAGCAGGTCATCGAGAATATCGCTTTCACGCATGTCTTGCACCACACAGTGGCTAAGGCTTTAAGTCTAGTCATCGCTCATTCATAATACACGCAATGGTTGAATCAGCAGTGGTGTAAAAAAAAGTGCTCTTCCCGCCCCACAAAAACTGACCATTAAAGCATAAGTCTTCTTTTATGAGTGCTATTTCAGATGTATTGGCTTTCTATCAAATTTAATTAAACATTGGTCTAGGGCTGTAAAATGCACTATTTGACCCACTTGAAGAAGGCAGGTGCACGTGCTACAATCTTATTTTGAGCATTTGCCATGCTGTAGTGGAAATGGGCAGCAACATTGGTAGAAGTGGGATGCGCTTGAGAAGGAAGTGAGTGGCTTCCTACGAAAGATTTTGGGAACATATACTAATTCATTTACTTATATTTTACAAAATAAGCACTGCTCCACTGCATTGTGAAACAAAGCTCAAACTGTTTCTTTAATTTTTAAATGATAAGTGAAACTGCTCCTGCATGTTAATCTAGAAAAATTAGCCTGATGTGATCATTATGCTGTATGCTTCACTTTAAGGTATGTATTAATGAAATGCTTGTTTTATTTTTCAATTCTCCCTTTTTAAAAATGGTCTTCTTCCTAAAATGCTGTTTCACATTTTGTTTTTTCAATGGATTCTTCCGAGTATATCACCAAATCACTCGTACATCTGTACCCAAGGCCTTGTGACTCTTCTATCCACTTGGTACTAGTGGACCTAGGATGGGATAAATAATTTAAAAGCAAACCATGCCATCATCTGAGACACTAAGGCTAGTACTTTGACACAGTGGGGCCTACACTGAAACTAGGAAACTGACACAGGGGCACCAAGAATGACTCAGGGGCACTTACAAAGGGTCTCCAACACTGTTACATGACACTGCTACAGGAGAAGCAACAGTGACCTGGGAGCATTGATGTGGCAACAGTGACAAATAGGCACTTACACTCGAAAACTAACAGAGGGAACTGGCACAGGGCACTAGCAAATGGGCACTGTCAGTAGGATAATGAGACAGGCACATCAACACTGACACTAGGGCACTGGCACAGGGAGTACCGAAACATGCCCGTCAATACTAACATGGGAACAGTGACATTGGGGTGCGTACATGGGACACAATCCTTTACGCTGGGACACCGACTCAGGGCAGTTATGCTAGGACACTGACACAGGGATGACAGGGCACAAGGATATTGACACTAAACAGTCGGACATAATATTAGACTGTGACATGATATACTAACAAGTGTACTGACTGGGGGACACATCACTAGTGTACCTGTGGATGCTGACAGATATTCCTGATGCAAGGACACTGATCCTGGGACACTGACACTGACACAGTAATAGGAACAATAGCATGGGGATGTTGACAATGTGGCAGTGGAAGTCGTTTGTTGCATGAGTCACAAACACTGACACTGGGTTACATTAGGACATTAACACACAGTGTTGCTGACACAAGGGTATTTCTACTGGACACAGATAATGGAACACCAACATGGGGATATTGACACTGGCACAAATATCGATGCTGGCCCAATGCCAAGGGCAGTGACATTGGGAGATTGTCACAGGGACTTTAGGATACTAACACTTAGATACTTATGCTTGAACACAACACCAGGTGATACAAAGACAGGATTCTTGTTTCCGGTCCAGAAAGGACCTGGTTTGGCATTTTAGGGTGGACTGTTCTCATGACGAGCAGGGTCAAGACTGATTTGCATATGGCTGGATCGAACCCGGGGTGGCATATTGAGCAAAAGAACGATGGATTAAACTCAGATCTCTTGACTGGGGTGAGTGGTTAAAAAGATTCACCACTCCGTCCATCATCATGTTGTGTTTGTAACACAAGGACAGTAACACAAGGGCACTGTTAGACCTGACACCATTGGTGTGAGTCTCTCTTCCATTTTTTGCCTTTACCTCCTGTGTTTTGCTGTGTGGTGGACTCCATTTTTGCTGGTCTAGATGCTTTGGGCACTTTGCCACTGCTGTTCAGTGCCAAAGTGCAAGTGCTCCCTTTGTAAATTATTGTTATGGATTAGTGATTCCATTATTGGCTTATTTGATTTACTTGTCAGACCCTAGTACAGAGCTTGTGCCACCCACAGAAGCAGCTAATAAAATGTGACTCAGGCCTGCCATTGCAGAGCCTGTGTGCAGTCTGGGACTGCCATATTGACTTGGCAAGTGTACACACTTGCCAGATCCTAAACCTTCCCTTTTCTACATATTAATCACCCCTAAGGTAGGCCCAAGGTACCCCTATGGGCAGGATGCATTGTATGTGAAAGGAAGGACATGCCCTGATGTGTGTGGCATGTCCTGATAGTGAAATAATGCCAATTTCGTTTTTCACTATTGCAAGGCTATGTGTTCCCATAGGACAGAATGGGGAGTTTGTTTGTAACATCTTATAAACATAACTGACCCTAGGAACAAGATAGAAAAGTAAAGTGTAGTATTCTCACGTTATGCTGTAATGTTCCCTTTCGCCTTGTTCCTAGCTGCTCAGCCAGTGTGAGTGTTCCGTGTAGATGGCGTGATTGGCATGAGTGGAATGCTTGGGTGCCTGGTGTGAGTGTGGACAGTTGGAAGATGGGCTGAGCAGCTAGCAGGCTGCTCCTGGTGGGGCTCGCTGTAAATACTTCTTAAAGACTTAATAAACTACATGAAATACCTCTCGGCTATGTCTACTATATCTCTTGAACACGTGGGGCCAGCCCACTACATAAAGTTTAGTATGCCTGAACTCAGAATGTTAAAGTGCATCTTTTAGTGAGGGTGATTTTTACATTCTGTGTTTGAAAATACCACTTTTAGAAAGTAGGTATTTTCTTGCCTAATCATCCAGTGTGCCTCTGCTAGGTTTGTGTATTGCATGTCTGGCTTTTGGATGACAGGGGCTGGAGAGGGGCAGCGGCTCCAGAAGTCTGATGAGTCAGGGCTGGGCTGAATAGGCTTGGTCTGCATTTGGAGTGGTGGGAGGAGTAGCACCTTCAACTGAATAGGGCTGTGCCTGCCTTCCACAATGACGGCTCTGCCTCCCTGTGGTGTGTCTGGAGCCAGGACTCACACTGACAGTGGAGGTTGTTGTGCACTTGCAAAGTGCCCCACAGAACTGGTTTTGGCTGGGTACAGGCACTCTCTGCCTTCAGAGAACAAATAATTTTTGTGTATAAAAAGAGGGGCCCAGACCCCAGTCTTTTAGATCACTTCTGGGACATCAAGAGGAACCTTTGCCAAGGAGAAGAGCCGGATAAGCTGAGGAGGAATACTGACCCTGTGCTGTTTGCTGTCTGGAGTTGGCCTGCAGTGGCTGCTTGCTGCCAAGGAAAGGAGAAAAAGGACTTTGCTGTTTGCTTTGTCACCTGCTTGAAGAAAAGATCTCCCAGGGCTTGAAACTGAGCTTACCTCCTGTTCTGAAGACTCAGGGACACAAAGACTTCACCACCAGCTCCCCTGAATTCCCTTGCTGGGAATTCCAACCTGCAAAGAGGTGCCTGCTGCTGTTTAGGACCTCTAGAGACTGTTTGTCACTGGGAGCTGGAAAATCGACGCAACATCGAAGAAGCGTGACACATCCGCACCTGTTTCCGACACATCGGTGAAGAAACCGTCGCAGCGCCTGCCGAGGCTCGAGAAATCGCTGCACGACGCATTGGGTGCAATGATCTCAGTAGCCCGAGATCACCGCACCGATCCCGACGTAAGCCTGCTGCACGAAGACATACATCTTACCGGATCGACACATCGCATCGAGGCGCCAAGACTGTCGCATCGTTGGGGGCCGCAGTAAGAAACAGATGCATCAACTCCCAATGTAGTAAGAAAATGACGCATCACCTCCTCTCTGGTAAGGAATCGACGCATCAACTCCCCTGCGCTGCAGTAAGGAACCGACGCATCATCTCCCCCAGAGCAAGGAATCGACGCATCACCTTCCCTGAGTGTAAGGAACCAACGCATCACCTTCCCTGCGGCCATTTTGTTTGTTTTGCATGACGCATCTAAGGTACTTTTGAGAAAAGTGTTGCATTTACAACTTGCATTGAACTGAACTATTTCTACCATCTGAAAGTCATATTTTTATTACTGTATTGTGGATTTTTTGTTGTTTGATCTTGTTTTGGTTTAGATAAAGATTACTTATTTTCCCAAACTGGGGTGGTGTCCATTTTTAGTGTTTTCACTGTATTACTGTATGTGTTCACAAATGCTTTACACACTGCCTCTGAGATAAGCCTGTCTGCTCATGCCAAGCTACCAAGGGGGTGAGCAGGGGTTATTTTAGAAGTGTATCCCCCTTACCCTGACTAGAAGCAAGGGTCCCTATTTGGACAAAGGTACCTACCTCTGCCAACTGGAGACCCCCATTTCTAACAGGCACTTACTAGTGTGATGCAACATTCAGGTACTGACCTGTGGCTGGTGAGATGGGTCACTGACACAGGGATACGGATACAAGGGCACTGACATGGGGGCACATACTTAGGGAAATAGTAAATGTGCATGCTTTCTACTATTACAGTACAGTGGGGCTTTCATGAGGCCAGACCTGCTGCATGTGGAGGTTGCTGAACACTAAGGCTGTCTAGTCTTGATTCCACCACATGCCTCTTTCTTCCACCACCTTCCACTTTCTGCCTCTTTTTTTTTACTCTTGCAAGATCTTTTTCGTCCCTGCGTTCTGTCTTTGTCATCATTTTCCAATATTTCTATTCCTCCATCTTTCTTTCTTTTCTTTCCATCTTGCTTTTGGTCTGGGTTAAAATCTGATGATAAAAAATAAATCTGGTTCCCCAAAGATAAGTGCCAGTGCTCTCTATCTGTAAACAACTACACAAATTAAGGACTTGCTGGGTACAAGGCTCTAAAAGGATGACTTGGCAGCTGCCTTGAATGTTACTGCTGCTTTAAGAAATAGAAGGGGGCCTATCACCACACTAACTCCCTCAGCGGTGCCCATGCCCCCCCCACATCATCCTATGCACACCTTGTCTATCCTACTGACTCTTCTATCGAGGTCTCTCTTGCAGAAGATAATTTAGAACTGCCTTAAATACCCATAAAATTATTGTCAATGGTTGTTTAGAAAATGAACCTAAAAACGCTGGATTTGCCTTACTTATGCTGTATTTAGTTTTCTGCAATTTTACTGAATATAAGTGCGTGAAAATACCCTTTAACACATATTTCCTGAATATTTCCCAGTGTTTCTTGCTCACTTTACTTTAAAAGGTTCCATTTCCTATTTATTATCACTAATAGAGTTAAATGTAGAAAAATGGCAACACTTTAGAACAACTGCAAAATATGCTGCTTTTAAAAAAAATATCTCACCATATTAAAAAAATACTCTGGGGGAACCAACCCAATGTCAAACACCAAGAACCAAATCCTTCTGTAGTTATTCCTTGGGGCTATGCCCCCTTAACATCTACCCCTGGCTATGGGCCTGCTGAGGGGCACTAAATTACTTAATTGACAGTGCTCATCAACAAAGAGAACACAGAAAATGAGGCGCTAGGGGGAATTAAAAGCCACTTTTAACTCACAGTATCATCTGTGTTAGTTAAATTACTTTCTGCTAACTAATTCTGCATGAGAACACAAAAAAACGTAACTCTCCCCACGTTCAGCTGGACCTCTCGGATAACCAGGACATGTGCTTAATTTTTAGGTCGAGCATTCGAGACCTCTTGTATATACTTTAGTATATACTTATTATATACTTATGTGTATGTACTTAGTGGGCTCTGGAGATCAGCCCTAGGACTTGTCTGCTTCCGCTTAGGGACTTTTTTTCTGTTCAACTGCCTCTATTTAACTGTCTTTTATAGAAAACAACCAGCAGAAGTCAGTAAAATACCAGAATTGCTTTCTGCTGAGGGACTTTTTTTCTTTTCTTTTTTTCTGGCAACTGCCTCTATTTAACTTTCTTAATAGAAAACGACCAGCTTAGGTCAGTAAAACACCAGAATCACTTTAGCATTCTCTAGATTCCACTCCATTGAAATTGTCTTCCACGAGCACCCGTAGACAATAATATTTTTTTCAAATCTTGTATCTTCAGTGATATGACCACCGAAGGCCCTGATTTTATATTAAAAACAGAGCTTTGGACTATATCATTTCCCGCTGAAAGGCAATATTTCTCTCCATGTGTTCCCATACCTGGCGTGTCACGCAGTTTGGTGCTTACTTTCCCTCTATGTTAAAGAACAGTAGATGTTTCAGCACCCAGGCTAACGTGCTGCATAGCTAAATACATATAAGGTCCCAAAGGCGAGACCGATTGCATTGCAAATGCTTGTTTTTATTTGCTTGGACAAATGATGAAACAAGGACCGTCCCGTCAAAACCAGTTCACAATGTCAGCCCACCTTGCAAGGAAGGCATACATTTATAATGTTCACCTACTGCGTTAATGCTATGCAGGCTCAGCCATATATTAATATTGGGGCTGAGTTATAAGACCGATTTAATATGTTTGTTGTTTTGCCAAATTCGAGAGACCACCAGGGCGTGGATTTCCGTCGGGAGATGGTGGAGGCTGAGCATCACTTTATTATAGAAATTATGAATTTATTAAATCATAGAACTGTGCCCTGAATCGCCCGATTCTGAGTACACGTGGGCTTGCTGTTAGGAATAATTGGCACACAGATTACAAGTTATTGGCCACTGTGAGTTCAAAAGTAGAATTCCAACTAACAACCTGCTATTTAAGGAAAGTTATGCAGAAATGTGAAACTGCCAACCTGGCATGTTGCTACAGGAAATAATGTGCCTTTTTATGAATGTACAAATTATATTCAGTCTGATAGTTTGTGTCACTGAAGTTATTGTATCAGGCATTTTATTGTTATGATTTCATATTTACTTCTATGATACGGTCTCATAAGATTTGTTTGTATGGCTTTATAAACCCCCTTCATTCGTAGAAATAATAGCAAAAAGAAGACGAAGACAATGTACTTTAGTACGTATAGGTTGTGCAATTCCAAAGGAGCTGACATGAAAGTTGGTGTTATGGTGTGCTGCCATCAGGTGTTCATAGTTTAGAATGCAGCTATTTTCTCATCACTACAAATCGCCTAATGAAAACTGATCGCAGTTACAGGCCATTCTTAGGGGCTTATTTACAAGCCCCTTGCGCCGCGGGTACGTCACTTTTTCCCATACTAAAACTAACGCACCGGTGGCGCAAGGGACTTGTCAATAAGCACCAGAATGCGTCAATTTTGACTTTTTTTCTGACATGTTTTGAAATGTATTTAAAGACATAAATTAATGCGTACTATTCAGATATACATTGACATCCATAGAAGTTCCTATGCTTTGGTTAATTGAAGAATTTATCTTTCAACCTTTGTATCTGCTTGCTTTCCTTTTCAAACTTTCAGTTGACTTAAACGCTGAAAAATACACACGGTATTCGATCGCTACTTGCCATCTCTTCATTGGAGGGAAGGGCGTCGGATTCTAAAAGTTGTAAACCAATTACTATTCACATTCTATCAAATAGGTGTGAGTTAAATATAAATTTACTAATCTCTCTAAGTGCGATTTTCAGTTTTTTTATGACAATGAACATTTTGAACATGCATGACCAGATATGGTGGATTAGAAGACAAGCCTATTTAGTTGAGTTTTGTTGCAAAAGAAACTTGTTAGAATTCTAAAGAAGCAACTCAAAATGGCAATCAGCTTGTTTCCACAGCATCTCTTGAGTCAGAATGTGACTTGGCATTTTTCTCCTCTGCACATGTACACATTTACGAATGCTGTGGCTCATTTATGAGCCCTGTGCGCTGCTGGAACATCACTTTCTGTGACGTTCTGGTGGCGCACAGGGTTAGCCATATCTACAAGTCTATGTAAAGCCACCCTGCATGACTTTTCATGGCCTTGTAGATATGGAGGAGGCAACACAGCGAGAGTCGCTGCGCTGTCTTACACTACGATGGGGAGACCTGCCATGGACGCTATGGTGGGTGTTCCCACATAACACACATGGCATTTGACACATTACCATATTTACAACAAGCTGTAAACCTGGGAATGTGTCAAACTTACAGTAGGTGTAGGGGAGGCACAACGAGGATAAATAACATTATTTCTCCTCCTTTTTTTCTCTTTCTATCTGTGCTGCATTCCGTAGCATACATAGAAAGAGGAAATCGCTCCATTGATTGTTTTTGTGCAAGAAAGTGTGCCTTCCTGCACAAAAACAATCATCCCTACAACGCAAACGCCCTTGCACCATGGTAGTCAATTGAGTGCCAGCGCAGGGGAAGAGGACAGGAATGCTCCATATCTGATAGATACAACACATCCCAGCCCTTTTCTTTTGCTGTAGGGCAGTGCAGCTGGAAGGCTTGCTACATAGCCCTACACTAAAATATTGTAAAAGAGACCCATAGTATGCATTATGTTGGTTTGCCCAAATAATGACGTAGGCCCTGAATTGGTAGAAAGAATCCAAGCAGATAAGTAGATGTATGTGTTGTGGACTGTACTGATCTCATGCAAGGAAATAAGTTCCCGTAAACAAAAACAAAGATTTATCCAGCTACTAAAGTGTTTGATAAAAAATAAAAGGGAAAAACATAAGAGTTAGGGGTCTATTTACTAAGGGGCATATTAACAACGGCCAGCGATAATTATCGCTGGCCGTGCTTAGCGATAATTATATTATCGCAGGCTATCTCTGGCATTTATCGCCCTGGTAGCGCGTTATTAACAACGCGTTACTCCAGGGCGATAAAAATTCCAGAGATAGCGAGGTTATCGCCTTTGCAGGGAACATCGCTGGTTTTCCAGCGATGTTCCCTGCAAAGGGCGATAACCTTGCTGATACGACCCTGTGGTCGTATCAGCAGAATCCACCTCCTATGCCTAACATAGTAAGTCAGGATTATAGCAGACGTTAGATTTTGGCGAAAACGTCCGTTTTCGCCAAAATCTAACGTCTGCTATAATCCTGTGGGCTGCCTTGTAAATATCGCGATGTGAACATCGCCGATATTTGCAACGTAGCCCATCCGGGGTACGCCCAGTAACGCCCACTTTGCATCTCATTAGAGATGCAAGGATGGGCGTTGGGGGAAAGGGCGATAGTGCAAGGATTCACGCGATAGCGTGACCTTGCTGATTAGGCGATAGAATTATCGCCGCTTTCCGTCTGAAAACGGACGCTAAAGCGGCGATAATTGCTTATCGCCTCGTTGTTAATATGCCCCAAAGTTTTTATGCCATGTGTGCAACACAAAAGTGATAAAAATCGAAGCAAAATCTTTTTTACCTATTTACTTTCCTAGCACTGGAAAATCACATGAAAGTAATGCAAAGCAGCGCATAGCGCTGCTTTGCTTTACTTAGCGCCAAGGGGGTGCCATGAGTGGTGCAAGGGCGTTCCCATGCAACCACCCAAGCTTTCTGTCGGTAAGACCTATTTACTTAAAAAAGTAGACAGGGTTTAGTGTCAGAAAATAGTGCCCATTTCAAGTAGAGCGTTATGATGGAGAAATGCTTTCATTTCTCCTTCCTTTTCCGAATTTGTGTGCTGCACGGTACAGCACATATACAAAGTGGGAAACTGTTTAAAGTTAGTCTGAGTGTACTATGTTGTACTGGAAGGCTATCCTTCCATTACTAAACCTATGCTAGACTCATGCAGACACCCTTGCACTATGGTGCAAAGGTGTGTGGCTGGAGCACAGCACCTAATTTCCAGTGCCGGTGCTAGGGAGAGGGGAGGAGAGTGTCATATTTATGAAAACATGGCACTCTCCTGCTATCTTCTTCTTGCTCAATGCAGCAAATCTTTTTTGCCTACTGCGTCGTGTTGCATGAGATTTTAGTAAATCTGCCCCTCAGACTCCACCTTTTTTCTGCTTTGAAGAGGCAAGCATAATCTCTTTCGTTGTGATGTTTTGAATGTTCTTAATTTCATCGTGTAGCATATATTTCACTGTCAGCTTTTGATTTTGCCTTCTTTACAATGAGCAGGCGATTCCTATGGACTTTATTTTTGCTTTTTGGCATTTTGGTAGCAGCTCTAGGCATCGAGGAGACAAAACCTAGTTTAATTCAGCTTGGGTATACTAAATGGGACAGAGGTAAAGTTGTTCCCATTGTAGCAAATATGGCTTAAGTTTTTGCCTAAAGTCAGTGCAAGTGTCCCGTTTTTCTTTTGAAGAGTAAAGAATTTAAAATAAGCACGGATATCCGTGGGACACAAAGACGCCTTTATGAGATGCCTGTTGCACCCCATCGAGCTTAAATACCTATCTACATATTATAAAGTGTGAAAGTAAATTTGACTGAAGGCCTTAATATGAGTTTAGCGGTCTTCGGCTGGGACCGCCATAGCTGCGATCCCAGAAAGACCACCCAAGCCCGTGGTGTACTCGCCCGTCGGATTACGAGTTTAACCTAAGGTGGGGGAGTGCTGCAACGGTCTCATGTCGGCGGTATGTTAGGCTCATAGCAGAGCCTAACAAGCATACCACCGCTGTGAGAGAGCCTGCAGCACGCTCCTGCACAGTGTGGCATGCACCATGCCATGCATGCTACACCGTGCAGGAACGAAGGTGCAATTCCAGAGGGGCACAACATGTGCCTCCCCGCACGCACCCCCATGGCCATGTTCGTCCAGGGGAGTCCCTGCCATGAAATGGGTGGTGAAAATGCAGGATGTAATATGCTTGGTGGTGCTGGCATTAGCACCAGCAGCATATTCAGGCCCTTTGAAGACCGCCGTTGCAGCGGGATCCTTGATACCGGTGGAGGCGGCAGCCTTGTGGCAGTCTCACACCACACTCGTAATAGGGTGGAGGGTGATGGTCAGATGGCAGTCCCAGGATCGCTGTACTCGTAATAATGCCCTAAGAGTTACAAAATATTTATATTGTTTTTAAAACAACTGCATAATATCTTAGATTTTGAATATGTTTTATGTTTCAGTATGGATATCGAGTTTTTTATATAGAATGGACAGAATATCGAATTGCCAAAATATAGTGGTGCAGAATATCGAAATTCAGGTAAGAAATATCGATTGTCATAATATCGACAGTCATAATATAGTTGTTAAAAATATCTAATTTTTTTATAGTGTTTTAAGTGTTAGTATATGTGTTAAAAGTATGTATTATTTTTGTAATGTATGTTTTAATTTTTTAAAGTAATGAATTTTATGTTATTTAATTTTTGCGTAATTTAATTCCGTAGCGGGTTGTGGGTTTATAGGGGAATAGGGTGGGAAGTAATTTAATTATAGTAAATTAAATATTAATTTTTAGGAATTATTAATTATTTTTAATTTAATTTTGCGTTTTAGTTCTGTAGCGGGTTGTGGGTTTATAGCGGAATAGGGTGGGAAGTAATTTAATTGTAATTAAGTAATTATTTAATTTTATTTATTGGTATTGATAAATAATTAATTGTTAATTAATTATTAATTGGTAATTAATTTTTATTAATTGGTAATTAATTTTTATTAATTTTTTAATTGAGAATTATATTAATTGTATTAATTTATTATTCAGAGTGGGTTGTGGGTTTATAGGGGAATAGGGTGGGAAGTAATTTAATTGTAATTCAGTAATTATTTATTATTATTTATTGGTATTGATTATTAATTTATTGTTAATAAGTTTTTATTTGGTAATTAATTTTTATTAATTGGTAATTAATTTGTATTAATTGGTAATTAATTTTTATTAATTGATTAATTGATAATTATATTAATTGTATTAATTTATTATTCAGAGCGGGTTGTGGGTTTATAGGGGAATAGGGTGGGAAGTAATTTAATTGTAATTAAATAATTATTGAAAATATTTTTGTGTATTGATAATTAATTTACTGTTAATTAATTATTAATTGGTAAACATTTGGTATTACTTATTAATTTTTGGTATTGAAAATTAATTGGTTGTTAATTAATTATTAATAGGTAATTAATGTTTAATAAATAATATTTATTGGTATTTATAATTAATTAATTATTAAATATGTTGTAATTGGTAATTAATTTTACTTAATTTTTTATTGGTATTGATAATTAATTTTTTTTAATTTAAAGATTAAATCATTACTTTCCCTACTGTTGCACTCACTGGAGTGGGAATAGTAATTTTTCCCCTTTGCTATCCAACGCTTTCCCTACTGTTGCACTCACTGGAGTGGGAATAGTAATTTTTACCCTCCCGCTATCCAACGCTTTCCCTACTGTTGCACTCTCTGGAGTCGGAATAGTAATTTTTACCCCTACGCTATCCAACGCTTTCCCTACTGTTGCACTCTCTGGAGTGGGAATAGTAATTTTTACCCCTACGCTATCCAACGCTTTCCCTACTGTTGCACTCTCTGGAGTGGGAATAGTAATTTTACCCTCCCGCTATCCAACGCTTTCCCTACTGTTGCACTCACTGGAGTGGGAATAGTAATTTTTACCCCTACGCTATCCAACGCTTTCCCTACTGTTGCACTCTCTGGAGTGGGAATAGTAATTTTTACCCTCCCGCTATCCAACGCTTTCCCTACTGTTGCACTCACTGGAGAGGGAATAGTAATTTTTACCCCTATGCTATCCAACACTTTCCCTACTGTTGCACTCTCTGGAGTGGGAATAGTAATTTTTATCCCTACGCTATCCAACGCTTTCCCTACTGTTGCACTGACTGGAGTGGGAATAGTAATTTTTACCCTCCCGCTATCCAACGCTTTCCCTACTGTTGCACTCACTGGAGTGGGAATAGTAAATTTTACCCTCCCGCTATCCTACGCTAAAAATATTGAATATTTGTTATTAATATTACGTTAATATATATATGTATTAAAAAATAAAAATGCATGTTTATTTTTTTTAACTTACATTAAATATTTATTACTATTAAGGTTATTTAAGTATTTTTAAGTATGTTTTAGTTAATTATATGTATTATTTTATTAATTTTCCATTACTTTTAAGACATTTAAAAAATTCGATATTTTGACTAACTATATTTCTTACAGCGATATTTTGGATTCGATATTTTTGTACTTACCTGTTTGTAGATAGGAATTCGATATTCTGGCATTCTATATTTTTTCCTCGATATTTTGCCAGGTCGATATTTTGCTCCTCGATATTCTGTCAGTGATCCGATTGCTTTATATGGATGACATAGTTTAAAAATAAAATATACACATAAATAAAATATCAAGGATTTTAAACACAATTCTCTGTTCAGGAGGTAACCAATGATAAAGCATAGAGGCTCTTGGGATTAAAACAGAGCAACAAGTGAGCTGCTAGGTTTGCAATATGTGTAGATGACTCTATTGACATTCTGGGAAGTCAAGTAGATTTTGTTAGAAACGTCAGATCAGGAAAGAACTAGGATGGCAATGGACTTTGCTCTCAGCAGATAGGATAACAAGGAAACTTAAAGAGACAAGAAATGAAAACTGCCAGCCAACACAAGTCATGAAATGTATGATTTTATGGTAAGAAATGTATCAGCAAGCACTGGCAAAGCCAAAAGGCATGGCCTCAACTGTCTTTAAAGTGGCAATATTGAAAGCATTATAAATGTAAAAAATCAAATGAGAAAGTATATGTTTTCTGGTTTTACATGTTATGGTGCATGCTTCAGAATTAGCTGTAGTATGTAATGGTGCTTTCATCAGTATTAGGTTCCATGTGTAATGGTGCTTGCACCATTTTAGCAAACATATTAGGACTCATTCACAAGATTTTGCTCTAGGGCCAGTGCCGGAAGCCTTCTCGCTGCGCTGTCCTTTGACCTGTCCTTTTCCCCCTGCACTGGCGCACAATAGGCTGCCATGCACCAATGCAGACACCCTTGCAACATGATGCAAGGGTGCCTGCATTGCAGGAATGATTGTTTTGGTGAAGGAAGGGACACCTTCCTGCACAAAAGCAATCCCATGAGACTTTTTCCTCTTTCATCGTGTGCTTTAGAATGCAGCACACATAGAAAAAGGAAAAATGCAGAAATATATAGGTATTTCTCCTCATTGCGTTCTCCCTCACATCTCCCCTGGGGAGGCGTAGGCTTTAGATGCATTCACAGGTTTACGAAATCTCCTAAATCTGGGAATGCGTCTAATGCTGTGGGTGTTATGTGGGAACACCTACCGTAACACCAATGGCATGCCTGCATATTGCAGAGTGAGGCAACGCAGTGATTAGCTCTGCATGTCCTCAGTCCATATCTACAAGGACATGTAAAGCCACGCAGAGTGGCTTTACGTGGCCTTGTAGATATGTCCCTGCAGCATGCGCCACCAGACCATCACTAAAAGTGACATTCCGGCGGCGCACAGGACCTTATAAATGAGGCCCATTGTATTTAATACATACTCTATTCTTGTAGAAAGGGGCTTCAGGTCAGCCTTCTTCCACTTTTGGCTTGAGACATTGTTAAACACATCTTGGATAATCCTTTATAGTTGCATTTTATTCTCATGTCTTTCTATCATCTTAGATGTGTCTTTTTGCTTATTGCGGAATGCATGAGGAACTATATTATCTATCTGAAAAGCATACAGTAATTTCACATTTAATTCGTTATCTCATTCACAGACTGTATAGACAAAGCAATGTTTTTGTTTTGCACTTCAGCAGGAATCATTTTTTTGCTATAGTCATACACATACTAGGAGACATGAGCTTCTTCACAATCCAAAGATGTATTGGCCGGTACTCCATTGACCCAGAGCACCATGCGATTGCTACTGGCAACCATGTTAGGACCAGGAAAGCTGCAGTTTTACTATACTGCCAACAGATGCCCTCAAAGGACACTACAGTTGCTTGAAAGCTGACATTGCACTATATAACCAAAAGATGTAATCTAGGCCCGGGAGTAAAACTCTGCTCCGCTCGCGAAGTTTGCGGAATTCGGACACTCCACGGAGGAACGTGGGGTTCCTGAATTCCGCCTTTCTGGGAGCAAAGCAGTGGTATTTTTTCTGGTCGCAACCTTGTGTTTTGGTTTGGCACAACCGCGCCAATCTAGTGCCGATCGCAAATGGAGTGCTCGAGCAGCTTTTGTGCTCGAGATGCAGCTCAGAGGCTTTTTGACTGGATATTCTTCTCCAACTGGCCATTGGAGTTGTTTTTTTTCTGCAAGAAGCCTTTTTTTAAACTTTTTTTCCAACAGGAAGGAAGTGCCCCAGATTTTACAAGTAAGTTGTAAAACTGGTGTATAAGGGTGTTGTTTGTTTGATAGGGGCAAGCACCAGGATTTATTTGCACTTTTATTCGATTTTTTAAATTTATTGTGGTGGATGACCCACAGTTTTAGTAGGGGCCCAGTTATTTTTTTGCATGTCATTTTTATTCTTTTGTAAAGGAAAAATGTTGCACAGTTCAGTACATTTTCTCCATGTTTTTAATAAGTTTGCAATATTCATTTAATTCACTATGTGGCCTAGTCTGCCAATGGGCCTTCCTGCCAGTAGGCCCAGTATTAGTCATGAGTACAGGAAACAACTGTTTCTGTGGTGTCTGTTGAATTGAAACATAATTTAGGCAATGGATGGCATTGATTAACTTGATTTTTTGGGGAATTTCACGTTTTATTTTTAGCAAACAGTGTGTAGGTGGGGTAATTATATTTGATGCCTTTGGAGGATGTGTGCTGTTGTATAATTTCTGAGCCCATTTCATTTCTATTTTTGGCATTGCTGAGTTAATGCTCTTTTTTCTGTGTTACCAATCCATGCCTCCTTTGTATGGCCAGTGTGTGAGTGTGTTTGCCATAGGCCACCATTTGTCTTTCTTCCCCATGCCATGTGGCCTGAGGCCATTTGGTATAGTCAGTGCCCGTAGGCCTGCATTTGGTCTTTGGTTGTGGCCATGCCTCCTTGCTTGCTATTTGACCATGTGGTCGGTCAGTGGTCATTTTATGTAGACAGCCAGTCTGCTTTGCCACAGGCCTGCACGTGTTCTTTGTTCCCCATGCCTTCTTGCTTTTTGTTGTGACCATGTGGCTGGTGACCATTTTGTGTAGCCAGTCAGTGTACTTTTGCCATAGGCCGTATGTCTTCTTTGTTCCCCATGCCTTCTTGCTTGCTTGTTTTTGTGACCACGTGGCTGGCAGCCATTTTGTGTAGCCAGCCAGTGTGCTCTTACCATAGGCCTGCATGTCTCCTTTGTTCCCCATGTCTTCTTCCTTGCTTGTTGCTGTGACCATGTTGCTGACAGCCATTTTGTGTAGCCAGCCAGTGTTCGCCTGGCATATGCCTGCATGTTTTCTTAGTTCCCCATGCCTTCTTGCTTGCTTTCTGTTGTGGCCATATGGCTGGCAGCCATTTTGTGTAGCCAGCTAATGTGCTTTGCCAGAGGCCTGCGTGTGATTTTTTTTGTGGCCATGCCTCCTAGCTTGCTGTTTGACCATGTGGTCAGTGGCCGTTATGTGTAGTCAGCCAGTGTGCTTTTGCCATAGGCCTGCATGTCTTCTTTTTTCTCCATGCCTTCTTGCTTCTTGTTGCGACCATGTGGCTGGCTGCCATTTTGTGTAGCCAGCCATTGTGCTTTTGCCATAGGCCTCCATGTCTTCTCTTTGTTTTTCATGCCTTCTTGCTTGCTTGTTGTTGTGACCATGTGACTGGTGGCCATTTTGTGTAGGCAGCCAGTGTGCTTTTACCATAGGTCTGCATGTCTTCTCTTTGTTCCCCATGCCTTCTTGCTCAGTGTTTTTGTTGCTGACCGAGTCGCACTGGCTGGCAGCCATTTTTTGCATCCAGCCAGTGTGCCCCTTTGCCATAGGCTTGCATGGATGAATGAGATAGCAGTTTAATAAATTATATTATTGAGGATAATTTTACTAATTTATAAAAAATATGTATTTTAATTTTTACATTTTCAGTTTTTTAATTTCTTTTTATTTTCATTGTAATTTTTAATTATTCTTTTTTTCTCCCATTTTCCTAACATGCGGCATCAACCCCATGTCTGCTACAAGCACACAACAGCATTCATTGTCTAAGGATTATTCCATTGTCACCTGCACCATTCTGAGTGCCATATCCCAACTTGATGCAAATAAAGCAAACACTTGCATCTGTATGTTGTTGTTCTTCTTTCTTATCCTTCCTGAGTGTACACCATGAAAGTTTATGTTGGTGTGGTTTTAAGAATGGATACACAGTGTTGTTAATTATTTAAAATAACTTAAGTTGACACACTAAATGATATTGTATGTTTGTACTACTAATTGAACTGCAACAATGCCATGTTTCCCTGATGTTCTTCATGCTTGTTTGCTTTTAGGTGCAAAAGAGAAGAGACATCACCCACAGTACTTCCAGACAGAAGGCCTCTGCATGATGTGACGCATGACTGACTATGCAACTCACACATCTCTTCAGCTTGTGAAGCTAAGTGCCACTGCCAGCTAACAGCTTCAAGATGACCCTAAAGAAAGGTGCTGCCAAGAAAGTGGCCAGTGCAGAGAAAAAGAAGCAGATTTCCACCACTGGGGTGCCGACTAGAACCTTTTTCAGCAAACTTGTGCCTGCCGCAAGGACCTCCGGCAAGCAAGCTGAGAGTGGCACACCTGCATCAACAGCATTACCCCACCAACCTAAGCCCAGGATCATGTTTGTCAGTGAGGCAGCCACTGCAATCATGTCGACACCGACGAGAAGTGATGTTGAATTGGATTTGTCCCTTTTGCAAAGTACTACACAATCATTTCAGGAAACAGAACAAAGTAGACAGCAGCCACATCCAGCAATAGTACATTTGACTGATGTTGGAGCAGAACAGGAGGTTGAGATTCCTTCCGAGCAAGAACCTCCTCTTTTAGAATCATTGGCTCCCAGATCTCCAGCAAGGAAAAGGAAGAGTACTACTCCACCACTTTCTCCTAGCACTACTTCTGATGATGATGACATGGACATGGAGTGGAACCCAGCAGAGTCTAGGAGACAACAGGAGAGACAAGGGAAAAGAAAAGTTCCTGAAAGTCTTAGACTTATGGAAGGGGATGATGAGAAGGATGACGACGACGAGGCAGTCATGGTGGAAGGTGACACAGAGGAGTCTGACATTGCTATTCAACCTGCTCCGAGGGATGTGGCACAGGTAGCAATGCCACCAGCTTCCATATTTGCAAAGCCGCAGCTGAGACCTGCACCAACCCCTTCATCAGGAGAAGCAGAGAGGCAATCGACGACATGCCCTCCTACCTCCAGTTCTTCTCCAGGCATTGGCAGTGGAACAGTAAAAATGTACTCCTCTCCAGTTTGGAACTTTTATACAGTTAGCAAAGAGGGGGAGCACATTGCAGTATGCACCATCTGCCACACAAATGTTCGTCGAGGTAAGCCTGGTACACATTATGGTATTGGAGGCCAAACATGCCATATAAGAAAAACACACAATCAAGTGGGAGGAGCACCTTAAAAAAATTGCTGAACATGGTCGTGGTGGAGAGGAGAGCAAGGGAACATCAGCTACAAGTCTAATCATGGTGGAAGGTGATGATGAAGAAGAAGAGGGTGACATATTCATGCAAAGCAGCCCTGTCCCCAGCAGTGCATCAGCAGATTCACCCACCTCTGCGACTTCACAAAGGCACAAGATTCAGAGTGAGTTGGAGACACCACAGCATACATTGACTGCCACACCACGATGCACATTGAGTCTACCACCACCATCTACTTCTCAATAGACGCCAGTATCAGTGGCCCCAGAACAAAGAAAATCCAGGCTACTATTATGGGCATGTTTAGACAGGAGGGGCCTTACGAGCGGAACCACCCAATCGCACATTTGTACAATGGGAAGCTGGCAAAATATTTTGCGCTTGACCTCCTTCCCTTTTCTTTTGTGGAAGGAGTGGGAGTCTTAGAATTTGTGGCAGCCATCTGGCCGAAATGGAAGGTACCAAGTCAGACCTATTTTGCCAGAGTTGCTGTTCCAGCGCTGCATCACGATGTGCTGCAGTTGGTTGGACAAGCTTTGCAGCAAAGTGTTGTTCACACCATCCACCTGATGAGAGGCATGTGGACCAATAGACAGGCGACTGATTACATGCGCATCACTGCACACTGGATCTGTTTTGCGGGGGTAAATATCTGCAGGTCTTGGCCCTGAAGAAAGTTTGACCCCAGCAGGCTTACATGACTGCGACTCTAACCAATTTTAGAAAGTCTCAATTTGGGACCGTCCCCATGCTTATTAATAAGGTAGGTTAAATTGCGACCCACTTTGTATGGGTATTTTGCGAATCAACCTATTAATAAACACATTGTTCACAAAGCCCTAATGCATTCGGTAGAAGTCAGGGTGCCAATTGCGCCTATTTCTACCAAATTCCTTTTAGTAGATTCCTAGAAGAACCTGCTAATTGCAAATCGTCATTTAATGCAATTTACAATTTCTTGATAGGAATCTTAGTACAGAAGACACCAGGTTACTGGTTTTGTTGTTATGAAGGTTGTGACACTCTTTGGAATTAAACTTTTAAAATAAAATAATGTATTCGATTGTGCATAGATATGTACAGCTGTTGAATGTAAACTAAAATAACTGTTAATTTCCACCTGGAGAACAACAACGACAGAAACACCACCGCCCTGCTGGACAACCTCGCCAACCTCGGACTCAAGCAACTGGTGAACACGCCCACCCACTACGCCGGCCACACGCTTGACCCGTCTTCTCGTCCAGCAAGCACATCTCCTTCAGCCACGCCACCGGACTCCACTGGACCGACCACAGCTGCGTCCACTTCAGCTTCAGAAAGACTGCGACCCACCACCACCCGCAACAGGCTCCCCGCCGGAGCTGGAGCAAGATCACCGCCCGAGCAGCTCACCGCCTCCCTCAGCCAGAACACACCCACCGACACAACGGACCCAAACGAAGCAGCCAGCAACCTCGCCAAGTGGCTGACCGCCTGCGCCGACGACCTCGCACCACTAAAAAGCCCTCCCAGCAGACCCGGAAGCAAGAAAACCCCTTGGTTCACCAACGAACTCAAGGAATCCAAGAAGAACTGCCGCACTCTCGAGAAAACCTGGCGACTCGACCAGACCACAGACAACAGGACCGCCCTCAAGCACGCCACCCGCAAACACCACCAGCTGATCCGTGCCACCAAGAAGTCGGCACTCAAAGAACGACTGGACAACAACGCCCATGACAGCAAGGAACTTTTCAGCATCGTCAAAGAGTTCTCCAACCCCAGCGCCGGAAACAACGACATCACCCCCTCGCAAGACCTCTGCAACTCACTCTCCGCGTTCTTCCACCGCAAGATCACCGACATACACAACAGCTTCAACGCACAAACAACGCACCCTACCGCCGAACCAATGCCCGCCACCACCACCCTCTGCAACTGGACCCCGATCAACACCGAAGACACCACCCGCACGATGAACTCCATCCACTCCGGATCACCAACCGACCCCTGCCCACACCACGTCTTCAACAAAGCCGACGCCACCATCGCACCCCATCTCCGGGACATCATCAACTCCTCCTTCCGCACCGCCACCTTCCCGGAGAGCTGGAAGCACGCCGAGCTTACCGCCCTCCTGAAGAAACCAACGGCGGACCCCACCGACCTCAAGAACTACCGCCCCATCTCGCTCCTTCCGTTTCCGGCCAAAGTCATCGAGAAGACCGTCAACAGACAGCTTGCCGCCTTCCTCGGGACGAATGGATCCCTCGACCCCTCGCAGTCCGGGTTTCGGGCCAACCACAGCACCGAGACCGCCCTTATCGCAGCCACCGACGACATCAGAACCCTAACCGACAACGGGAAACAGCTGCCCTCATCCTCCTGGACCTCTCCGCGGCGTTCGACACCGTCTGCCACCGCACCCTAGTGAAGCGCCTCAGCAACATCGGAATCCGAGAGAAAGCACTGGAATGGATCATCTCGTTCCTCGCCGGAAGAACCCAGAGAGTCCGCCTCTCCCCGTTCAGATCCGAAGCCACCGAAGTCATCTGCGGCGTTCCACAAGGATCCTCACTCAGCCCGACCCTCTTCAACGTCTACATGAGCCCCCTCGCAGCCATCGCACGCCGACACAACCTCAACATCATCTCCTACGCCGACGACACCCAGCTGATCCTCTCCCTCACCAACGACCCCACTACCGCCAGAGCCAACCTGCACGACGGGATGAGAGACGTCGCCGACTGGATGAGGAACAGCCGCCTTAAACTGAACTCAGACAAGACGGAAGTCCTCATCCTGGGCTCATCACCCTCCGCCTGGGACGACTCCTGGTGGCCCCCGGCCCTGGGCACCGCACCCAAGCCAACGGACCACGCACGCAACCTGGGCTTCATCCTGGACTCCTCCCTATCAATGACCAAACAAGTCAACGCCGTCTCATCTTCATGCTTCAACACCCTGCGCATGCTCCGCAAGATCTTCAGATGGATCCCCACTGAAACCAGGAAGACCGTCACCCAGGCACTCGTCACCAGCCGACTGGACTATGGGAACACCCTCTACGCCGGAACCACAGCCAAACTTCAAAAGAGACTCCAGCGCATCCAGAACGCCTCCGCACGACTCATCCTGGACATCCCCCGACACAGCCACATCACCGTACACCTGAAAGACCTGCACTGGCTCCCCGTCAGCAAGAGAATCACGTTCAGACTCCTCACCCACGCACACAAGGCCCTCCACGACCTGGGCCCAAAGTACCTCAACGACCGCATGTCCTTCTACACGCCCACACGCCAGCTACGATCAACCAGCCACGCCCTCGCCACCGTACCACGCATCCGCAGAACCACCGCCGGAGGAAGATCCTTCTCCTACCTGGCGGCCAAGACCTGGAACTCCCTCCCCACTCACCTTCGGCGAACCCAGGACCATCTCGCCTTCAGGAAGCAGCTCAAGACCTGGCTGTTCGAGCAGTAACTTACCCCCTCCCCCAGCGCCTTGAGACCCTCCCGGGTGAGTAGCGCGCTCTATAAATGCCGTGATTGATTGATTGATTAATAAACTAAAGAACAAACATCTTAGACAATGCAACTGCTGGTGCACTTTTCCACCTCACTTTAGCCTGTACCATTTACGTGAGAAGCTCCATACATGTTGGAAATGCATTATTAAATGTTTAGGATTACCCTCTAAATGAAGGTGTAAATTAGGAAGTATACATCCTTTTCTTTGAAATTCCCTTATCCTTCCTCTAACTATCCTCTCCGTGTCCCCGCAAATAATGTGTATTTGTGAAAAAAGGTTATTTATTAAATCATTTGAAAGCTTCTTTTCAGGGTACAATTAACTTACCTCTTAAATTGCTGTTTCAACTCAGAAATATTAATTTCATAGACAATCCAAATCACGATCTGGGAAGGTTTTTCTTCCTATTTCTCTAAGGTACTTAAAAATAAACATTTTTTTTCATCTAATGTGATTGCTACAAAAAGGCATTTCTACTTGTAAAAGCAAATGACTGAAAATTACTTGTGCCCTAAATCAGACGAAGAAGAAAACACATCAATTTAAGATGTCCCTTTAAAGATGTGTTAGAAGAATAATTACAAAAAAAGACAGTGTAAATCTAGCATTATTGCACATCAGCAAAGTGCTGTTTTATCCTTGTATAATGTGACACCAAGCATATCCAGCTAACCTCACTGAACATTTCTTCTGATTTCATCTCGTGGAGCGAATGTAATTTGTGTTGCCTGGAGTAATGGCAAATTTCACTTTGTACCTCTTTATTATGCCTTGAGGAGAGGCCACTGATCTCAGACTTCTGAGATGTGACAGTTAGGTTGCACACACACTAATGGCATGCACCCTTACAGCACTGGCTGCTGTGCAGAGAGAGTCTGCAGACCTCAGCATGGCACTGACAGGGAGAAGCCGGCACCGAGAAGATGACACTGTGGGCAGAAACACAGACATGTTTGACAGAGCCCCTTTGCGAAGGGTTCCCAAGGCTTATTTAAATTTAAACCTGCCATACCTTATTTGGAGTGATGGGTGCCTTGGTAGGTGCGCTGTGGGCAGGAGTCACAAATAATAAACCAGCCTAGATTTGGCAGGTGACGGAAAGCTTTTAATTCTCAGATCCCATATTGCACTTCCTGCCATGTCATCCTTATTCTTAAGTGAGTGAAAATAGCCTTATCGTTACACTATTAAAAGAGACAAAAGAAGGAAAAGATAAGCATTTCTGTCTGATAAGTGAAATATCACTTGCAGTCCTGGCTTCCCATGTGAGACTGTGTCTCAGTGATTTGGTGCAGGGTTTGTCATTGCTTTCTCCCACGAGGACCAGTTTTAATAGGAGCCAGGGCAAAGAGTCTCTAAAAATTAATATCAACAATTTGCCACACACTGTCTTGTGTTAAGCAGTGAGGAATCATAAATGCAAGACTTACTTGGGCATGTTTCTACAAAGCAAAGCTAGCTCTTACCATTGCTAATGATTAATACCTTGGCTGGGAGTGCCAGCAGAGATGCATTGAAGTAGATGAGCCAGGAAATAGCTACTGGTTCAGTAAATTACCATAAATTACAATTGATTCCTCTACAAGAAGATACTTGCAAGTGGGTGTGTAACTAACTGTTCTTTCCATCGCTGTAGTAGGTGACGACAACACTAGCAGTTTACACAATCAGACAACTCTGGGTGCAACATAGTATCCTTTGGACTTCCAAGATAAAGGTTTGCCTAAACTTCATTTTAACATTAAGAAAAGGGGTGATACATATGTGTGATTGTATGTGAGAGTGTGCAACAGCATACTAAATTTGATGGATAGCAGCTTGAACATCTGGCACTCTGTTTGGCCTCGCTATAATCTGTACCATTCGTGTGAGACAAAGGTCTGATGGGCCCTGGAGTTAATACCTGTGTGCAGCTGGCAAAAGCTGATCTCTTAAACAACCATGGAGCAGATTTACAAGAAAGTGACGCATCTGTAGAGATGCATCACTTTCCCTGCGCCACCCTGAGAAACCCTTGTGCCACCATGGAAGCGCCGTATTTACAATGCGCCGCACCATGGCGCAAGGATTGACAGATGCGTCAGAACTTCTGACACATCTGTTGGGGCAAAAGTCATGCATTGCTGGAGTCGTGTCGCAAGCACGACGCAGCTCCAGCAATGCATTTTGAGGCCTATTCCCACTACACTGCGTCACTACTCACGCCTGCTTCAAGCAGGTGTAAGGTTTTGACACAGTGGTGTCCTAGAAGTGAGGCAGTGAAATCTTGTAGATTTCGCTGCGTTACTTTTTCGAGGCTTTCCGCGTAGTAACGCCCACCCTGCATACATTATACCTGACGCAAGTATAATGTGATGCAGGGCTTTACAACGTGATGCATCTCCCTAGATGGTCATGATGTAAATTGGCCGCATTTTTTACGCCGCCGCTGCGTCACTCGATGTGTCACAAAAGTGACGCAACGGTGGCTCAATAGTGTTGCAAGGGGATTTTAAATCTGCCCCCATGTTTTTGTGTGACCCGGGATACTTAATGGCATTTGGTAATGAGTATAGGTCATCATTGCAGACATGGTGGATTGGGTTTTTGCTATTTGTATTTTACACCTTCAATCAGTATGCTTCTTAGGGTTTGGTCTGCCCAGTTGTAAATTGCCACATTGCTCTGGACTTTTTGGGTTGCATGTTGTTGCAGGGCTTCTGGAATCATGCAGAGCCTGTTCCAAGGTGTTGAAAATAATTTGTGAACTCAATTGGTATATTTTGATGATGTTGTGAATATTTCTTCAGTGAAGCACATAAGGTGGTACTGGTGCTTAGGCCAATTAGAAATATTTAGCATGCAATGCATGAAGTGTGTAATTCCTCTGTATTGGGTGGAGGTGCAATGTGTTTGTGTGAGCTGGTGGTTACATGGTCTTGTGGTGGGGTGCATCACAGGATAGGTGGGACGATGGAGATCTGTGGAATGGATCCAGGCCAAAGTATTAAATCTTGTACTGCTGATGATAGTGCCACTTTGCCAGTGGGTTGACGTTTTATGCTTGTAGTTTATGCAGTAGTGCAACTCTGATTGCTGCACTACAATGTGTGGGCAAATGGGAATGGTAGAGTCAAGTGTTAAGTTGGTGGTGCTTAGGTGAGAAACCATTGTTTTCATATTATTATTATTATTATATTATTACTATTATTATTAGTTATTGCTTCAAATAGATTTCTCTGAAAATCACCCAGCATTTCAAAACAAAAACATCTGGCGATAGCATGGGCTAGTATTCTCGGTTTTGCTGACTGTTTCATTTTGTCTACACACCTATTATTCATAGCTTGCTTATCTGTCATTAATCTTATTATTAAAGGGAAGCCTGTTCATATGTCCATAACCATTAGTGTCCACTAGCATCAAAGACTGTCTTATTTTCAACATAATGGGCTGCTCCTCCAGTCCATTATGTCAAACTCTTCCAAGATTAAAAGATCTGCAACCCATATTCTTTCCCCACTCTGGCTGTTAGGATCCATTTTCCTCTTACTCTAACAGCCTCTTAGCCAATTTTGAATTAAAAATATTGTAGCAATATATTTTATAAAAATATGGCTACATTAATTTTAATTAATCATATGTATCATGTTTAATAACTATTGCTGCATAATATTTTTTTTCCTTAGTTGGAAGTTTATTTTTAGTTGAACTTGATGTAGCATTTTAAATGTACTTCATTTAAAATAAATCTATAAAACGAATGTACAATAATATGTTATGTTACAATATTTTTCATATTTATTTACAAATTGACTATTTTAAATACAAATTCACTATACTTTACCATGCAGGAATCTCTTTGTCTCCCTATGGTAAACTATAGGGAAAAAACTCTCACAGTCACTGAAGTGACATGCTTTATTATCCGGCCTCTTCTCACCATGTTTACCTTCGGGTGTGCCTCCCTAATGATGAAGTATATGGGAACAAAGGATAGCAAAAAAATGAGTAGTGAAAGGGAATTTCCTTAGAGGATTTATTGGTCCAAGACATTCATCCCGACAAAGGTCCTCTTCTCCCTAACATTGTCCCTTACTTGGTGTAGTCATGTTTTGTTTATCATGTATTAAAGGGAGAAATGAATGATGTACATAGCACTGTTTGCAGTGACCATGTGTGTGCCTCAAAGTAAAGATGTTATGCATGAGAGATTAAATGATTTTCTCCATAAACATGGATACAATGGGCTGATACTCACATAACAATTGATGCTCTGCCTTGTGATTCTTCCTTATCATTGTAGGCCAGCGTCCCAAAACATGGACAAGAAACACATGACTACCCTAACTTATAGACAGTGTTAGGAAGAAGGGGCGCTTTGCCCTGATGAATGTCCCAAATTAGTTGAGGCCAGAAATTGAGGGGCAGAAACATGTTGGCGTTTACAAGATTTTCCTGGTAACCATGGTGCTGAGGGTCCCGTTGATGAAGCATGACACTGCGGTGAGTGAGAGTGTTTGTCATTCTCTGGGAAAACTTCCAGACTGTATTTTGTCCTCCAGGGTATAATTTCTTAGTACTAGAGGTCCTAGCATCCTCTTCATAGTGTGGTGGGTACTTTTGAGTTGCATTTTTAGGTTGGTCAGGAATTCCCAGTCATCTACTTGATGGAGTACCTGTGCACGATTCATATCCCCCACTAGTGTTGGAGTCTAATAGAATTGCTCCCACCATCTTATCAGTATAAGCTATGCCTACCTTCTCAGACATGATGTCAGTTAATCACCAGTGCTGGCTAAGAGCTTGGTTGCTGACTAAGTGCTGACTAAGAGTCTGGTTACCACCTTATTGAATATGTAGGCTACAGATAAGCAGATGTTCTATTCCATGAAGTAGGTGATATATTTAGCCCACCAGAGTGCAAGGGTGCCTGCGTTGAGGGAATGATTGTTTATGTGCAGGAAGGTGTGTCCCTTCCTGCACATAAACAATCATTAATGTTGATTTATAACTCCAATGTGTGCTGCGTTGTGCAGCACACATAGAACACATAGAAGTTCTGAAAAGTGCAGAGGCACACACAGCAATTGAATCTCTTTGGTCAGGGAAGAATAACTGGTGACATAAGAGTATAACTGTATGTACCATAATGGTTTATGGTAAATTAGGCACAACACCCACTACTAAGCTGAAGTTGTGGTTTTGTATGTGTAGAGAGATTTTTAGTAGTTGGGTGTTCTTCTGTATCCCTAAGAATACAAGTTATTGCTTATATCCTTCCCCACCAATTGTTCCAGACATTTTTCACAATTAACAGCCATTTGCAGACATGTACATCTACAAGGCCATGTACATATTAGCCGCTTACACATACGTTATAGACATATGAAGGACTTGAACTCTGGGATCACTGTAGTGGATTCAGACTACTACTTCAAGCCACCTGACTGCTTTCTGAGCATCTATAGCCCTGGCAGTGGCAATATACTAATATCCGGTACTTCCTCCATAATCACAATGATAGTATGTAGCTATTTCAACAACCGCTGTCAGATATAGAGGCACATTTACTATTTTTGCACACAATGTGCAGTAGCAAGGAAACTTGCTATGCTGCGTTACGGGAAATGGAGAGAGCAGAAATGCTCCATATTTGCAAAACTATGGAGTATTTCTGCTCTCTCCCACCACTGGCGCACTGCGTGCTGCCTAGCATCAACGTAGGAGCCCTTGTACTATAGTACAAGGGTGCCTGTTTTACGAGCAGGATTGTTTTTGTGAAGGAAGGGGATCCTTTCTGCACAATAACAATTCTTTGAGGCATATTCCTCTCTCTTTGTGTGCTGCAAAATGTAGATAATGAAGCTATTTCTCTTTGTTATACCTCTGTCGGATGGCATTTTGGTCTTTGTTAAATCTGAGCTTGCATCAAAATGCATGGGTGAATGCAACAAAATGCTCATGCTCCACCCATGTAACGAATACCTGAAGCAAAGAATCACATGGCTTAGTAAATGCACAAAATAATTTTGCACCAGGCCTGATTCACTTTTGTGCAAAATCATAATAAATCTGGCCCTTCCTTTGGGGTGCTGTTACACCCAGCTTTGTATTCCTAGTTGTTAGAAATTGGGTTACCAGTTGATTGGGGTGTGAGACGTGATCAATCAGCAACCACAATCCTAGTCAGGCTAAGGCACAAGCAAACCCCAAATTAACCTGTGCTCAACCCTCTGGTAGCTTGGCACAGAACATTCAGACTTAACTTAGAGGCAATGTGCAAAGCATTTGTGCAACACTTCAAATAGTTAAACAGTAAAAACACCACACAAAAAGATCCCACAGCAAGCTAGAAATATAGAGCTTAATTTAAAAATAAAACAAGACCAAGACAACAAAATCCAATCAGTAGAACATGAGTGAAGACTTTTTAAGAATAAACTGTAACATAGCGCCTAAAAGCAGAAAGCTCCAACCATAGTTATCTGGTTGTGCTGGACCCGGCCAAAGTCAAAAGTCCAGGCAAACCACGATGGAGCGCAGTTCAGATACATTCCTAGATTAGTCCCACTGAAGTTCCCTTCTCACGTGTTGTGGCAAGATTACTGCTCGCGTTGGGAGGGTCGCAGGGAGCAAGTAGAGCATCACAGGCGGTGGTTGGCGTGTCTTGAAGAGCAGGCAAGGTGTCGCGGTCAGGCAGGCTAGAGTTTCCCATTGGCGGTCCCCCGGGGGCTATCGATGCTGCAGTGTGAAGAGACAGGCTCGTGGCAGCTCAGCCTGAATTTCGGTGCGAGTGGAACGGTTCCAGTGTGAATGGGCCTGTTCGAGGTCACAAAGTGCCCAAAAGCTTGATTTCAAGAGATCATTAGCCACAACAAGGGTCCAGGACCTGTGAGGCTGCACTTGGGGGTCGGGAACTTGCTGCGCCTGGGTCCAGGAGCTGGTTTGGGAGCCTTTTATGTCTGTGAGGCTCAGATCAAGAGACCAGTAGTCTAGCCCTTTGAGTCACTCTGGGATCCTGGGTTCAAGGTGAATTTGCAGGTCCAGTTCTTCTTCCCCAGGCAAGAGGACAGCAGGTCAGCACAGCAGGGCAGCAGTTCCTTTAGTGCACCAGTCCAGCAGAGTTGCAGTTCTTCTTCCTGGCAAAGGTCCAGAAGTGTATTGAAGAGTTGCTGTCTGAGCTCCAGGCTCACTACCGGGGGTATGCAGCCCTTTGTGTGGAGGCAGGACACAGCCTATTCAAGTGTAAGTGGGGCTGTGCCCAGCTTTTCCCTCCCATCTTGCCAGTGATGGCCCATCCAGTCAAACCTTAGATCCTATTGTGTTTGGCTGTCTAGGAGGAACACACAAAGCCCAACTGTCCCCCACACCCAGTCATGTTATCCAGGGACAGACTGCAGGCACCAAATGGCTAAAGCACAAAATGTCAACCTTCTAAAAGTGGCATTTTCAGAATTGTAATTTAAAATCCACCATAAGTTAGGATTTTAAATTAGAATTCCAGAGACACCAAACATGAACTGTTTATCTCTTCCTGTTTGGAAATTACACGTAAAATAATGTTATATGGCAACTCCAATGTTATTCTATGTGAGAAATAGGCCTTGATAAGCGAAAAACAGATTTAACAGTTTTTTACTACCAGGACATGCAAAACTTACATGTACATGTCCAATATTTTAAATACACTGTACCTTGCCCTTGGGGCTGCCCAGGGCCTACCTTAAAGGTGACTTATGTATTCAAAAGGAAGGTTTGGTCCTGAAAACGTTTTATTTTGCCAGGTCAAAACATCAGTTTAACTGTACACATAGGATGTGAAATGGCAGGCCTGAGGCATGTTTAAAGCCTGCTTAAGTGGGTGGCCCAACCAAACATTACAATTGAGTATAAGCCAATGTGACCATGTTTTAGAGAAGAGAACTATCACATTAGCATTGGTTAGCAGTGGTAAAGTGTGCAGAGTCCTAAGGCCAGCAAAAACGAAGTTAGCAAAAATGGTACGCAGACATAATATCGAGTTGTAAATATCGATATGCTATAATATCGATGTTTAAATTTCGATATGACAGAATATCGACCTGCAAGAATATCGACTACAAGAATATCGACATGCAGGTAAGAAATATCGTTTTACTTAATATCGAAGTTAGTAATATCGTAAGTCAAAATATCGTTGTTAATAATATCGAGAAAAAAAATTAGTGTTTTTTATGTTAGTATATGTGATACAAGTATAGGTTATTTTTTTAATGTATGTTTGGATTTTTTATAAGTAATTAATTTTATGTTAAACATTTTTTGCGTATTTTCGTTCCGTAGCGGGTTGTGGGTTTATAGGAGAATAGGGTAGGAAGTAATTTAATTATAATATATTAATTAATAATTTTTTTTAAGTTATTAATTTTTTTTATAAATAAATATTGTGTTTTAGTTCCGTAGCGGGTTGTGGGTTTATAGGCAAATAGGGTGGGAAGTAATTTAATTGAAATTAATTAATTAATTTATTTATTAATTAATATTAATGTATTTAATAATTTATAATGTTAATTGTGTTAATTAATTGGTTATGAATTACATTTTAATTGATTATTAATTAATCATAATTAATAGGTAAATATGGTAAATGTGTAATTTTTTTAGGTGTGGGTTGTGGTTTTATAGGGGAATAGAGTGGGAAATAATTTAATTATAATTAATTAATTAATAATTTTATTAATTAATATTTATGTATTTACTATTTTAGGGGCCCATTAGGATGGCGGGCGGAAGCACCACCGCCGTGCTGGCGGATGCAAAAAGCACCAGTTACCGTCCGCCCGCCACAGCACACACGCCCGCCCAATTAGGATGCGAAAAGACAGCCAAACACCGCCCGTAAGCCAGCTACGCCCTCCGCCATCAAAGTGCGCCCGTCCACGGAGCGGCGCGGCCTAATGGAGACACAATGCCCGACGAAATCATGTACCGCCCGGCGTACAAATTACGATGCCAGAACCAAACAGTTCCCCGGCTAAGAGACACTGCACGTGAAAGCAAGGCGGAAAACCGAACGCACAGTACGGATAGCAAAGAGGCGGACCCCCAAGCATGAATCCAGCACTGCAGGCCCTCCCCATGCTCTACCTGATGCAGCACCCAGGAGTCAACGCACCGCGGCGACGCAGGTAGGCAGACACACAACAGGGGCACGCAAACAGCGCACACAGTGCAAGGGTGGGAAAACTGTATATGGCCCCCCCCCCGACATCCCTGCGTGGACACGACACATCCACCACTACACCCACACATGAGCACAACGCAGAGGCCAACGGCAGCGCAATGCATGCGCCGCACACAAACAACACAGGGTCACAACAAAACACCACACACACCAGCACCACCCAGAACGCACATGTCACGTGACAGCCCTGCCACAGTCATGTCCCCAACCGGCAATTCACTGTTGCCAACCTGACGTCACACAAGTGACCCGAACATGTCAGTGATGTCACGCCACATTAGGACACACCCCTGTGTGCAAAACACGACGAAGCACACAACGGAGGCAACATCACCCAGCAGAATATGGACCCCGTCGGGAAAAGGTACGCCAGTACCACACAGAAACACTGATGCCACCCTGCACCCAATAACAAGACATGCAATACGTAACATCAAAGATACCGGGGACAGACAACAGGAGGGACCAATTATAACACAAGGCCCAACGTATAGCGGAAACGCAGCCTGCTGCCCACACACGGGAGAGGAGACAGCACCGAATGACCTTCCATTCCCACTGTGAAACCACATCCCGACTAAACAAGCCGGAGACAACAGTCATTGCACAAACAAAGCCCAACAAAGGCATGCAGAGGAAGCGGCCACAGGGCAGATAGCGCATAACACCAAAGAACATTCACAACGGAAAGAAGAAATGATAACACTCCCCCATGTGGTTCACATGCAAGTTATCTGGAAGGAGTCAGACACCACTGACCTTGACCATTCAGAGAAGCATGTGGGATGAGGGCCCGTGTCCTCCGCACAAGCCAACATAACACAAGTCCTGCCTCCCTACGACCATTACAGAATTCCCAGCAACGTCGGAGGTTGCACACTGCAGACTGCACAGACAGCCGGAGCACGCCACCACAGCGCCCTGCAGCAAAATGGCACTTGCACCACACCTACCCAACTACGCCGGACAGATCGGGCTGTACAAACATAACCTGATACAGATATTGGGATGTGACAATCTGGCCTTGCTGAACGTAAGTTACCGACTAACTTACCGCATCGCATTGTTCAGCTGCGTCATCCCACGTCTTCTACTGTCGGAGGTGTCCCTTCTACTATCCTGTGGAGTTATGTCTCTCCAACCCGGCATGTCCAAGGGCGGACCTGCTACAACTATTCAACCCCCTGGACGCCACGACAGGGTCTGTTCAGCCTATGGGGGCATGGCGTATGTGGCGACTATCGGACCCACACTGCAATGGGACCACTGTGCCTCCACACGACAGATAATGGATTACAGTTACATCGAATGCCATCCAACATGTCCCATCATGCTCCTACAAGGGACAACTCACGACCAACAACTTGACAGCCACCATCCGCTACATTGGATGGCAACCATATCCACCACCAATGCCATGGAAGCCCTGCTGGAAGGTATTGCATTCCTGACAACCTGTCAATTCGTCGGGCCCCGCCGCCATACCCCCAATTGAGCAATGATGTCCCACACCGTGCCCATGCTTGGCTTCCGCATGGACTAGGCAGTTACCAGTACAACAACTATACCATGCAACCTGCAACTGACACCACATCAACAACTACACTGCCATGACATCTGATACTTTTCGGGACATGCACCCTGTTCCTCATCACATCCAGTAACTCTGCATGAACAGGGGGAGGCAGAGGCATGGGATTTGTGTATGGCAAGCACATGGACAGAACTGCACGTACAACCATGCCATGATATGGATCCTGCGCCCATGAACATATGCACCGGTCAGTGGACAGTAATCGTCCTGCTGTAGTATGTGAGAGCTGTCACCTCACCTCCCTCTGAACGTCCGTGCCAGGAGCTTTGCATGGACACCAGAGTGCATCCAACAACAACATGAGCCCAGTGACTGTGACATGGCCAGTACCCACCACATCGCAACAACAAGTGGGATGCCGTTGCATGCACGTAAGCCCATGCCCTGATGTCACCTCCACGCACGTGTGTATGAGTAACTATAGCAGCAAACCTGTAACATGGAACTGAGATGCACTGTGCCCATGATGACAAGCGGACTGGTAGGCTAAATGTATACTGTCTGTGTCAAAGTCAGCAGCACCACAGTAATTAGCAAATGTACATTAGCACACCAACGGCTAAGCAGTTGTAACTCTGAAGCCCACATCCCACAGTCAACAACTAATCACATGTACCCCTACACCCTATGCTATGTGTACACATGCTGAGTATATCCTCCACATGCATTTCGCTGCCAGTAGTGTTCACTATACTGCATCACAGAGGACATAAGTCCCAATACATGGCTTGAAGCAAAAATGTGTCTCTGCTGATTCATTTCACAAGTACGAATGAGAGAGGATGAGAGTGTGTGAAGTACACGGCAGTCGTGAGATGACCATGTAGTCCACTGTCATTGGATGTCAACGCAAATGAGTAGCACAACTGTGGGAGACACACATGTGTCATGTGAAGCGGGAGTTACGCATGGCTCAGGTGGGTGGGTGTGACTGGTAGGTGCGCACATGCAATGTTGAAACACGCTGTGTTGGGAGGACTCAGGAACAGTACATTGGCGCAATCCTGGGAATCTGTAAAGACCACCTGTCTGGTGATGAATGTGAACTCGTGTGTGCACAACAGGCGGGCACACGATCAATGCCGCATCAAGTGTAGACGTCAGCCCACCCTCCGTGGACATGCCGGATACTGCTGCGCGTCTGCCAGGCCCTTTCCAAGGCACTCACATCCCCTGTCGACCTGGTGTATCCCCAACATTGTCCACTTGCACAGGCAATCCAGGGCACGGGATGGCAGTAGAGCATGGTGGGTGAGAGGTCATGGCTCGCTCATCTTGGTCACATCACGCAGGCAACACATCCACAATGTGTAGTATGGCACAAGTCAAATGGAAGTAGTGGGGGGACGCACACATCACAAGCAGGAGTGACGTCACGGAAGGTGGCTCGCACCATCCCACCCATTGACAATACACCCACACACGTTACATGCCATTGCAACAGAGAAGCCAGCGCGTGCACAAGCAGCTCCAAGCTCGCCCCAGAGAGGCCAAAGAGTGAATGTGTGGGGCCATGAGCTCCAGTTGGACGCGGCCTGGCCCGCTAGGGCAGCTACAGCCTCTGTGTGTTGCAGGTGGTGTATCCGGACTGCGGAGCCTGTCATGCATTGTCAATGTTGCCCGGGTCTCGAGTCGTGGCACCACGCATGTGGACGGCGTCCCGCCACTTATTATACCGTGAGACAGACCACTTGTTCAACTGGACCCACACATACACTCCTTGGCCTCTCTGGGGCGAGCTTGGAGCTGCCTGTGCATGCGCTAGCTGCTCAGGTGCAAACGCATATTGGGGCGAGCGAGGGGAGGCCAGGAGGACAGTGCAAAAGTTGACTGTTTGATTTTCAGCCAGTTTAACGAAGGACCCTGATGTGGTCGGAAAAAGACGTGTCTCATGTGTATTGCAACTAGTAGATCAGCCGATGAACTACCCATGTCTTGCATGTAGCCCCGCACCCAGCCCCGCCCACTCGATACATTAAAATGAGTACCAGCACCACATACTACCCATTCGAAGCACTGACTGGGGGTGACAACCATTGGACAGTCTTGTGTAGTCCACCCACGCGTACATGTGGGCCCTCCATGATCCATGTCACCTGCGGCAAAGTGATGTCATGGGCAATGACGGAAGTGAGCAGAGCTGTCTGCCCCACGCACAGATGGTGCATCAGCTCAACAGACCCAGCACTGAGTGCAGCAGGGGTCACATGTGCAGGGGCAGTTGTGCCTGGTGTGAAGGCACATGCATATAGACAGCACATCGAGCAATGTGTAGCCTGCCCACATCTACTGTCCATTGTCAGGCGGACCCAGAAAAAGATCACAAGGCAACACACCTGTGTGGGTGTACCCACTGTGACCAACACTGCGCAACCATCAGCGTACTCGCCCTGTGCATGGCCACCCCGCAACGAAGGTCACATTCAGTGCCACTATCTCTCACACACATCCCTATCACGAGTCAGGGTGTGTCCAATCGACAGTGCAGAGTAAGCGCTCATCCGGGGGGTCCTGAACAGGAGACACATGTAACCCACTAGGCAGTCTGTGTCGGCACCTACTGGCATTGTGCAGTCAATGTGCAGGCCAGGCCTGCTGGGACTGAGAAGGGCAGCATGGCCCCAGCCTGACTTCCACACGACCAACAAGTGCACTGAGACCTGCATTGCCAATTGTCTGTGTCACTGGATGTCTGACATGAAGTTGCCATGTACCACCACTCGGGAGGGACAGACAGGTCAAAGCGCCCGAGAGCTCACATACCCATGCCACCTGCAGTCAGCATGGTGAGCAGTGCATGTTTGTACACCACAGGCTCTGACTCATAGTGCTGCGGAGCAACGACATGTGTGTCCCCCACATGCACACCCACACACACTGCAGTTGTGTCTCACACACAACTTTCGCAAGGAATAGCCATGTGCAGTGTGCGTGGAGCACGGAATCCAGGTTCTCCAGCTCCTCGCTGGTGAGTGGACCTGGACATGTCCTCAGCGTCATCCACGTGTAGGTGGAGTGGTGGCAGCAGCAGGTGTTGTCGAGGGTGCCAGGCTGCAGTGCCAGGTAGCTGTGGTTATGCCTGTCCCACTCACACACACATATTACCCCCTGGGGCAGTTTCAGTGGGTACAAGCTGCTGCAATTCGTGTACCATGTCTGGCAGCTTCAATTGCAGACGTTGGCCTGCTCCCAGCTGGCCATGGACGCCTACCTCCACAGTGGAACACGCAGGGTGCAACCGCGAGGTTCATTGGAGTTGGCCGTAAGGGCCTGGCCCATGGCGGGTACAGTCCGCTGATGCCATGTGCACCACACAGTATAATGTGCGCAATGCATCTGCAGGTGTGGCCATGATTTGCGTGTGGGTGCAGGTCCACAATGGACAGGGCCACAACATGCTGTGTGCATAGGCAGGGACGGCCAGTGCTCAGCCTCCACATGTCTGTATGTATCCGAAAACAACGGTTCTAGCGGGAATACAATAAATCTATACTGGTAATTAAAAATGCCAATCGCGATCAATTAGGGTTAAGGATGTCAGAAAAAGAGAGCCTCGCAGACTTGGTGTTCATAATAATTCTTTTTTTATCCAAATTTTTATAATTCAAAAACAATACATACACCGACCGAGAAGAACCACAATAGTGATTATATGTCCCAAGCAAATGAAACCATCTAATACATTGTGAACAGACATGTGATATATACAGAACTTGATTTCCACAATTATTGAAAAAGACAACGACCACAACATGAATTGATAATAATTATAGCCTCTGTGTACAATAGTCAGAGCTATTTAAAATGGTTCGCTATCAATCGAGTCGATGACGTTTCGACCCTCTTGCAATGTGGGGTCTCCTCAGGACCAAGGGGTAAGGGACAATCTGAATAGTTAGGAAGAGAAGAAAGAAGAAAGAATGTGCTTAGAAATGGTTGTTGGGATCTGGAATCAATGAAGGATTGGGAAGAATAGTAAATACCTGATGGTAGTATTACAGCCGCGTGAGAGGCACATAAAGTGTGAGACACCCGTGAAATGAGAAAGAAGAAATTAATACTCACACGGGGACTCGGTCGAGCACTGCACATAATGATACAAAGGGGCACCAGTCAGAGGCAAACTAATAAATAGCAGGCGGGTAACTGTACGTATTACAGTCCAAAATAGAATCTTACCCCCGTGTGAGAGACGAAGGGCTGTGAACTGGTATTAATCAATTGTGGCTCAGTCACAATAGTGGGCAGGATCAACACCTGTAATAGTAAGCATGAGGCTTGTAAGTTTAGTACGTGGACTGGCAGACTGTACAATCGTAGAAATAATGAAAAGGAACAAGGGGAGAAGGCTTACCACTCAATGTAGTGGTACCTGAGCAGGATCCTCCGCTGGATAGATAAAGTCGCGGGACCGGTAGTGCCACGGCAGGAGAATAAGGCTGTGAAATGACGAGCACATCAGTAATGTATTCTAATGGGACATGTTAAAAAACCGCTGTGATAGACATGCATGGCCAGAAGAGTGTGGTGGGTGACAGCGAATGGAACAGGCAACATGGTGGAAGGGGAAGATGCGCTACTAAGCGGGGTGCTGATGTATCATCTAAAACCCTCCTGCACAATATAAACAGGCCAAGGCACTGGGTGTTAGAATATGTGGTGCGTGTTAGGAAGGGCTAAAGAACGCCTATGTAAATGAACTAATATTACCTCAGGAGACATGTGCGGATCTCCGCACCTTGCTTCACACATTAATTAATCACAGACCATTAATGTAAGCTAGTTGCCTTTTTTGCAATCATGGCTTCTTGTACTTTATCAACACGACCGCAAGCTGTGGCAGGCCTTTATTACTCAGGTGCCCCTTCTCCAGCTATACGCATGGGGAATTTTCACTTAAGAGATATGCGCGCACCTTGCTTTATACATAAATCAATAACTGACCAACATTACAGCTAGTTTGCTACATGCACGTGCCTCCTTAGCCTTTCATTTACATAGGCGTTCTTTAGCCCTTCCTAACACGCACCACATATTCTAACACCCAGTGCCTTGGCCTGTTTATATTATTAGTTTGCCTCTGACTGGTGCCCCTTTGTATCATTATGTGCAGTGCTCGACCGAGTCCCCGTGTGAGTATTAATTTCTTCTTTCTCATTTCACGGGTGTCTCACACTTTATGTGCCTCTCACGCGGCTGTAATACTACCATCAGGTATTTACTATTCTTCCCAATCCTTCATTGATTCCAGATCCCAACAACCATTTCTAAGCACATTCTTTCTTCTTTCTTCTCTTCCCTAACTATTCAGATTGTCCCTTACCCCTTGGTCCTGAGGAGACCCCACATTGCAAGAGGGTCGAAACGTCGTCGACTCGATTGATAGCGAACCATTTTAAATAGCTCTGACTATTGTACACAGAGGCTATAATTATTATCAATTCATGTTGTGGTCGTTGTCTTTTTCAATAATTGTGGAAACCAAGTTCTGTATATATCACATGTCTGTTCACAATGTATTAGATGGTTTCATCTGCTTGGGACATATAATCACTATTGTGGTTCTTCTCGGTCGGTGTATGTATTGTTTTTGAATTATAAAAATTTGGATAAAAAAGAATTATTATGAACACCAAGTCTGCGAGGCTCTCTTTTCTGACATCCTTAACCCTAATTGATCGCGATTGGCATTTTTAATTACCAGTATAGATTTATTGTATTCCCGCTAGAACCGTTGTTTTCGGATACATATGACTTACCCTGGTTCCTAGTGAGTAGGGTCCCCCTTGTCCTCTTTTTCGTCCACATGTCTGTAGGCACATCATCATGTACACATTGGCATGGGAGCATGGGATATGCATATGCACACACATGCCATCTTTCACTATGTACATCTGCCACTTGGCACGTGCAATGTTACGTGTCACTTGTGATGTGTAGTTGCAAGCACACAGCCGTGTTGGCATGGGGCTGTCAATGTGTACACCTGTCAATGTTTCTGGAGGTGTGATCCGTACAGTGCTGTACATAGGGTGCAGTAGGGACATCAATGACTGTCTCATATCCCCTCGTGCCACAGGTCCCACTTGTTTTGGCCGCTCAGCCTGTGTCCATAGCGTTGTTGGTGTGTGCCCTACACACCCAGCCTCGGAAGCAGTGTGATGCACAGCAGCTAGTCATGTTGCCGTGGTGTTGCCGCTTGCCGAATATGCAGTCTGTTAACATCAGCATGCCTTACAAGTTATTGAGGCCTAGATCCCCATGTGCATGCTCATGGCAATGGGGTGTGTCACTGCCCATTGCTATTGGCAGGGGACCTGTGTAAGTGTATTGTGGCTGTGCTGTCCCTACTTGTCAGCCGTTCTGTCATTCAATTGCCTGCTCAGTCATTTATGTTTTGTGTATGTGAATATGCCATGTGGCGTATTGCTTTGACATGTGTCCACTTCCATCTTTCCTAGGCGGAGACCAAACATTCATCGCCCCTACCATTTGCTGTCAGACATGGTGGATGTGGAGGTCATCCGCAAATATCGTCTGGACCGACCCACCCTGCATCGTCAATGTGCCTTGTTGGAACCCCACCTCCGTCCTCGCAGGGTGTATCCAACAGCATTCACCCCCACGGCTAAGGTGATGGCTGCACTGCATTTCTTCGCCACTGGGTCATTCCAGCACACAGTGGGCAGTGGAGGTGGGATGTCCCAACCCATGTTCAGCATGGTGCTCAGGGATGTACTGTCAGCCATGATGCTGTACAGGAACAGATACATCCGCTTCCCCAGGGTTCGTGAATTGGCGGCAGTGAAGGGTGCATTCTATGCTCTTGGACGAATCCCCCACGTCGTTGGTGCAATAGACTGCACCCATGTTGGCCTTGTTGCACCACAGGCCACTGAGCACCTCTACCGCAACCGGAAGCACACGCACTCCCTGAATGTGCAAGTGGTGTGCCTTGCGGACATGGTGATTTCACACGTGTGTGCGAAATTCCCAGGATCGGCCCATGACGCGCACATCATGCGCAACAGCATCCTACCACGACTGATGACCAATCTGCAACATGACCGTGGCTGGATTGTTGGTGAGTATGTGGAGTAGTGTAGCGTGCTGGCTGTGCGATGCTGTCTTGTGTACAGTTGGAATTGCAACGGTTCTCTGTGTCCCTCACACCCAGGTGACTCTGCTTACCCGAATGGGCCCTGGCTGTTCAGCCCATTGTGACGTCCTGGGAGCCCAGCTGATGTCTGCTACAATGAGGCACATGGGAGGACCAGGCGTGTGGTTGAGCGGACCTTTGGCCTCCTCAAGTCCAGGTTCAGATGCCTGGACCGCACCGGGGGCGCACTGGCGTACTCCCCACAGAAGGTGTGCCAGATAATTGTGGCTTGCTGCATGCTGCACAATCTGGCGATCCGCAAGCAGATCCCCCTAATTGTGGATGACGGAGATCAACCAGGGCCCCAGCCTGCAGACCAGGACAGCTCTAGTGAAGAGGACAGTGGAGAGGATGAAGCTGTGAATGTGCGTCAGCAGCTCATCGCCCGCTACTTCACTTGACGGTGAGTGACCATGTACGACGGCTGATGTAGCTGTAGTTGTGCAGGTGTATGTGTGCTCTGTCACAGGGGCCTTTTGTTCACTGAGTGCTGTGTGTCAATTGTCCATGTCCAGGTTGGTATGCCACTGACAGTGGCTGTAGCATTGTGCCCTGTTGCTCTGTGAGATGTGTGTGCATTGCTTGTAGTTGGTGACAAGTACTGTGTGATGAGTGTGTGACACACTCATTGAATGTACTCTTGTTCTGTTTTTCACCCCTAGGTCCCTGCAGCCTCTCCTGTCCCATCGACCTGCCACACAGCAGATGCATTTCTCCTCATGGTGGCGATTGCACATCGTGGAATAAACCCAGGACACATTAAGCCGATTGTGATCAAGGTGTATTTATTAACAGCGGTGACATGTGATTGTGTGCAAGGTGATGACAAATGTGGTGCATGCTGTGACAATGAGTTGACGGTCATGGCTGCGTGATGGTCAAGGTGTACCCATGGAGTTCTATGTCCACAGTCCAACAGACACATGCCATTCACATGGCAGTGTGGGGTAGGATCGTATTACAAGTCAATGCAGTAGGTGGTCAAGGTGGCTGGCTGACTCACTGGCGTTTGGTGCATGCAAAGTCCTCTCTGGACACCTGTTTCCTCTTCGGACGGCCCCTTCCACGTTTGGTAGGGGGTGTTGATGTTCCGCTGGTGGTGGTTGAGGAGTGCTCACTCGCTGTGGACGCAGGGGAACGCGATGCTGCACGAGCCTGCGCCACAGCAGGTGGTGGCGGAGGTGGTGTTGCTGGCCTTGCTTGTGCCCTCCCCCACCACCAGCTGGCCCATGAGGGCCGCGATTTGGGCCATATGGGCGTCCATGGACCTCAACACCGCAAGGACCTCCCGCGTGTCGCTAGCCGACCTGGCCCATTCGCCTTGGGCCTCTTCATAGGCCCCAAGGACTCTGTCGATTGGCGGCAGGGCTTGGCTCCCAGGCACAGTTGGCGTTGGCCTGGCCCTGCTCCTCCTACCAGTACTGCTGCCACCGACCTGCCCACTAGCCACATTGCTCACCACGGTCCTCGCTCTGGCTCCCAGGGTGGAGCCCGACGGCCGTGCCGACCCTTGCGCAGGGGCTGTGGCGAGGGATGGCGTGGTGGTGGTGGTGGTGGTGGTTGCGGTGGTGGTGGCCGCAACGGCTGTGGCAGCAGGGGTCTGTGACTGGTCAGCAGCCCTGGGTGATGGGTTGGTGGGCAGGAGGGGCCCTGGGGAGCGGTTGTGCCCTGCCACTCCAGATGGGCCTGCTGGGTGGTCCGTGTCCGGAGAGGTGTCCAGCTCCTCTACATCCGTGAGTCCGGGTCGGGGGCTTGCGGACTGGCTGTGCTGGCTGCTGTCACCCTCTCCAGCATCCAGCAGTTCGGCACCTGTGGGGAGGATGAGATGGGTCATTGTGTTGCACCTAGCAAAGTATGTATTGGTTGTCTGACATTCACAGTTCGTGCACTGTCGTGCACAGGTTTCCCAGTGGCGTGTGTGTGGATGTACGATGTGTGTATGCGTGGGCTAGGCAATGGGTCTGTGTGATGTGGACATGTGGCATGGGACAGATTAGCAATGCCGATGGGTGTGTGTTGCTATGCTCCTACATTTTGTGGCTCAGGTGTATGCGTGCTCCAGGACCATAGATGATGTTGGGTTGAACGATGGTTTAGGGGGAAGGATGGAACGCTTAGGTACGCTGATGCCAAAAGGGGTACAGCCCCTAAACGCTCTTGGGTTGAAATATGCTTTTGGGGTACATACTGTGGGTAATGGGTGCAGAACGTGACATGTGTTCTGGCAACATGACAGTGCATAGACAAAGGTGTGTGTCTGTCTCACATGGCCGGAATATCTGCTGACTGTTATCATTCATGGACATCACATTGGTAGCAATGTTGTGAGTTCGTGCTTGTTGTGTGCCACACGACGTATTGCAGATGGGCCAATTCCTTTGTGTGCGTGCTGCCCTGGTACATGTGCATCAGTGCTGTGCTCTTGGGGTGTTGACTATATTATGTGTGTTGTTACTCGCAGTGTGACGTGCGCTTCAGTCACTGCAGGCACTTGATTTGTCATGGGCAGGTATCTTTGCATGACTACTGTATGAGGGCCAGCTGTTCGGATGACATACCTTTCATGACACTGTGGCTGAGAGATGAGATGGATGATATGTTGAATGTGCATTGTGTGCCTGTGTGTTTCATGGGTCCAGTTGTCTTTGTGTGCAATATTGTGGTTCCAAGTTGTTACTTCTAGTACGGTCTGTCTTACGTGGGCGTTGTTGTACGATGTGTGGGTGACAGGCAGTGAGGACTACATGGACAGGACTTCGATGGTGTTGCTGATGTGTTGTGATGGGTGGCACAGTGCCTGCCGTGTGGGTCTGTGCTCCAGTGGGACTTGTACATGCAGACGTGGCTCCTTAGGTGTTGCTGTATCTGTAATGGGTCATGTGGGGTTTGACTCTGTTGAACATGTCCGTGTGCACATTGGTCTCATGATTGTGACTGGGAGCAGTGCTGCGTGTTCCTCTGCTACGTGACATGTCCCATGTGTCAGTCGTAGTACAGTCCTCATGCCTACAGACGCCCCGCCCTGTACATTTTCCCACCTACAGGTTGTTTCTGAGTGCGCAATGCAATGGATGCCACATGGTACTGGGAGGGAGGGTGCTCCACCTTGCTGGTCTGTGGTAGTGGGGGCCTGGTGGGTGTTTTACTTCAGCTGTCCCCCTCCGACCCACTGTCTTTGTGTTCCGGCTACTTACCTGTTACTTGTCGGTCAGTGCAGCTATGGCGGACACATGGATGTGGGGTGTGCTCCACCTTGCTGGTCTGTGGTAGTGGGGGCCTGGTGGGTGTTTTACTTCAGCTGTCCCCCCTCCGACCCACTGTCTTTGTGTTCCGGCTACTTACCTGTTACTTGTCGGTCAGTGCAGCTATGGCGGACACATGGATGTGGGGTGTGCTCCACCTTGCTGGTCTGTGGTAGTGGGGGCCTGGTGGGTGTTTTACTTCAGCTGTCCCCCTCCGACCCACTGTCTTTGTGTTCCGGCTACTTACCTGTTACTTGTCGGTCAGTGCAGCTATGGCGGACACATGGATGTGGGTGTGGGGAGTGCTCATTCTGGCGCATCTGGAGTACAAGGGGACCTGGTGGGAGTTGCGGTGCTGGCTGACTGTACACATGCCCCCATGGTTTTGTTAGTTGGTAGCTTTGGGCTGAGTGTGTGTGAGTGTCTGTTGCATGTGTGGGTGATGTCTTGTGTATTGTGTACTGGACATGGGGGGTTTGTCCCTAGGAGCTATGGCATGGTGGTAGTGCATGTGATTACATAGCGGTGTGCTGGTATACGTTTGTTTGTACTTACCAGCCTCCACTCCCCCTGGTAATCCGGTGAGGATCTCCGGATGTATGATGACTCGCACCTTCTCCTCCCACGCCTTGAAGGTCTTGAATAGCGCGGGATTCCCTCCGCCAGTCCTGGCAGCCAGCTCTCGATTTTTGGTCTCCTTCTTCTTGACCACGCTTTTGAGGTCGTTCCACCTTTTGTTAATTTCTCCTCTGTTGCGTGGAACGTTCCCGACTGCATTGACCTGGTCTACGATCCTGCTCCACAACCGGTTTCTGGTGGATAGTGGTGTCTGTTGGACCTGGTTGCCATAGATTTGTGGGTGCACCTTGACGATCTCGTCGACCATGACCGTCAGCTCGGTGGAAGTGAACTTGGGCATTCTGTGTGGTGCCATGGTGTGTGTTTTGGTGTTTGTGGTGCTGGTGCGGTGTGTGGTGTGTGATGTGCAGGGGTTTGTGTTGCCGGTGTTTGGTGGTGGTGGTGGTGGTGATGGGTGTGATAGGTGCGTGTCTGTGGTGTGCTGCTGTCCTTTCTGTCTCGCTGTGTTGTGTGCTTTCGTCCTCAGTTTGTAATGTTGCAGGGGGTTGTGGTCTGTGAAGTGGCTGGTTTTGTACTTACCTATGTGGGTGTGTCATGATGGTCTGTTGTTTTCAGGTGTGTTGTGGCTGGTGTTCTGGGATTTGTAGTTGATTTGTTTGTCCATGGGGGGGTGTTTCAGGGATGTGTACTGTGTTTGGGTTTTTGTGCGTGGGTTGCTGTGTGGACTTGTTAGCCATGTTGTGTGTGTTTGTTTTCATCAGCGGATGGTTTCTGTGCATGGACGTGGCCGCCAGGGCTTCCGCCGTGTCCATTTTCGTCACTGTTGTTTGCGCTGGCGGGCGGTGTATTTGTGGATTTCCCGCGCTCATGTCGGTACGATCCTAATTTAACGGGCGGTGTCTCGGTCGTCAGGGCGGGCGGTTTTGGCTTGTCGTGCGTCTTTCCGTCCGTGGCGGGCGGATGGACTTAGACTCGGACATGGGCGGGCGGTTTTTTCTGTTTATTTTCCGCCTCCGGCGGTTTTCGGTTCGCGGCATCGTAATTGCTCGGTCGGTATTCAGACGGTGTAGGCGGGTGGATTTTCGCCACTGTGGTTGATGGCGGATTTTTATCCGCCCGACATCGTAATGGACACCTTATTTTGTTAATTTAGTTTCCATTTTTTTATTAATTAGTTATTAATTAGATATTAATTATTAATAATTACTTGGTAAATATGTTAATTGTGTAATTTTTTTAGGTGTGGGTTGGGAGTTGATAGGGGAGTAGGGTGGGAAGTAATTTAATTGTAATACATTTTTTAATATTTTTATATATAATATTTATTTAAAGTTATTTTAAAGTGTTAATTGTGTGATCTAATTTATTTTTGATGGTTTTTAATTTGCTTGTTAATTGTTATTAATTAATTAATTAATTGATATTTAATTATGTTAATTGTGTAATATTTTATAATGTTGGTGTTGTTGTTTATAGGGGAACATGGTGGGAGGTTAATTATTTTTCAGAAATTAATTATTTGTTAATTAATGGCAATTATTTTGCAGGAGTGGCAATACTAAATTATTCCCCTCCGCTATCCAACACTTTCCCTACTGTTGCATTTGCTGGAGTGGGAATAGTAAATTATTCCCCTACGCTATCCAACATTTACCCTACTGTTACACTTGGTGGAGTGGGAATAGTAAATTATTCCCACTCGCTATCCAACACTTTCACTACTGTTGCACTCGCTGGAGTGGGAATAATAATTTTTACCCCCCCGCTATCCAACACTTTCCCTACTGTTGCATTCGCTGGAGTGGGAATAGTAATTTGTACACACCCGCTATCCAACACTTTCCCTACTGTTGCACTCACTGGAGTGGTAATAGCAATTTTTACCAACCCGCTACCCAACACTTTCCCTACTGTTGCATTTGCTCGAGTGGGAATAGTAAATTATTCCCCTATGCTATCCAACATTTTGTCTACTGTTACACTTGGTGGAGTGGGAATAGAAAATTATTCCCACCCGCTATCCAACACTTTCCCTACTGTTGCACTGACTGGAGTGGGAATAGTAATTTTTACCCCCCGCTATCCAACACTTTCCCTACTGTTGCACTCGCTGGAGTGGGAATAGGAATTTTTACATACCCGCTATCCAACACTTTCCCTAGTGTTGCACTCATTGGAGTGGAAATAGTAATTTTTACCCACCCGCTATCCAACACTTTCCCTACTGTTGCACTCACTGGAGTAGGAATAGTAATTTTTAGTACTCTGGTATTCAACACTTTCCCTACTGTTACACTCGTTGCAGTGGGAATAGTAGTTTTTATCCACCCGCTATCCAACACTTTCCCTACTGTTACACTTGTTGGAGTGGGAATAGTAATTTTTACCTTCCCACTATCCAACACTTTCCCTACTGTTGCACTAAGTGGAGTGGGAACAGTAATTTTTATCCACTTGCTATCCAACACTTTCCCTACTGTTGCACTCGCTGGAGTAGGAATAGTCAATTTTACCACTTCGCTATCCAACACTTTCCCTACTGTTGCACTCAGTGGAGTGGGAATAGTCATTTTTACCCACCCGCTATCCAACACTTACCCTACTGTTGCATTTGCTGGAGTGGGAATAGTAATTTTTACCCTACGGTATCCAACACTTTCCCTACTGTTGCAATAACTGGAGTGAGAATAGTAGTTTTAACCCCTCCGCAATCCAACACGTTCCCTACTGTTACACTTTGTGGAGTGGGAGTAGTAAATTATTCCCTTCCGCTATCCAACACTTTCCCTACTGTTGCACTTGCTGGAGTGGGAATAGTAAATTATTCCCCTCCGCTATCCAAAACTTTCCCTACTGTTGCAGTTTTTGGAGTGGGAATAGTAATTTTATTCCCTATGCCATCCAACATTTTCCTATTGTTATAGTTAATGTAGTGTAAAATATTTTTTTAGAAATAAATATTAATTTTAATATTTTAATTTATTATATATATAATTTATTTTTATATTTATATTACAGCTTTATGTATATATATATTTATTTATACTTTTTATTATGTTTCTGACATTTTATAATTAAATACAATAATTATTTATTAATATTTTTAAGTTAATATATATATAATTTTTTTTAAATATGTATTTTTTTTCATATATTACATTTATTGTTTATCATTTTTACCTATTTTAAATAATTGTAACTATGTTTTTATTAATTATATTTATTTTTTAATTAATTTTACATTATTTTTAAGACATTTAAAAAAAACGATATTTTATACGATATTTTAAACAACGATATTTTAGTTTCGATATTTTTGTACTTACCTTTGTAGAGATAGGATGTCGATATTCTGTCCATCGATATTCTGGACTCGATATTGTTGTAGGTCGATATTCGGTCCGTCGATATTATGTCAGTGCTCCAGCAAAAACAGAGGGTTTGAAGGCAAAACGTTAGGGGAAAACCATGCCAAGGATAGTAGGTCTGACACTAGTGATAAAACATTGGGATATAATTCCAACATGATTTTGTCTTTCATGTTTTTGTTGTTGGATGAAAGAGTCTTGAGCAAGAGAGCCATACTGACTTTCCCACTGAAATATAATTGGCAAGTTGTTTCACTGTTCTTTAGTTGCATTGAAAATAAATTGTTGTCTCTACACTTCTTTGTCATAGCCCATCCATTCCAGAATGGATTTCATAACATCACGATTTGTAGTAGTTTAGTAAGGTTTCACCATGTGCCTTTCTGCATTTCACCCGTTTACAGTTGAGATACATAATTAGCCCCACTTTCTTAGAGCTGTGAAGCATTTGGTGCAACCATCTCAAAAATACTTGGGATTTTTGCCTTTGGAGAATTTCTGAAGTATAGTAGAAGGAACATTAGAATGAAGTTTCGTAGCAGCAATGATATAGGCAAAGCTTTCTGGTGCACTTTAAAACCAGACATCTGCTGAGCTCCTTGTATTTTTATTTCTTGTCGAAATGTCTGGATGGCCTATTGTTGTTGGAATTGTAGGGCCTGTTGCTGCTGTTGATCTTGCTCTGTCAGTTTTTACAGTAAATTCTCTATGGAATGATGAGAGCTGTAGATCAAAACTGTGGCAAAACATTAATGTCTCAAGTGCCACAAAGAAAACCACTACTACTTTTTGTGTTTTATTAGTACACTTTCACAAAACAGCAAGGCCATTCCCTCATGGATGGTTATAGCAACAATGCTTCAAGTACAGGGTTTTTTTTTTTTCCATTGTATTAGGCTTTGTATCAAGGTTTATATAGTCTTTATAGAATAACACTTTGACCACTCTTTTTCTTCTGATAACTTTATCCAGTAAAGGAGGGGGTATGGTCAGTCTATAGCAGCATGCACGTTCTTTTCAGCCATCGCTTCCCATTTACTCAGCAAGGTAGAAGGGGCCAGTCAGCACTTCATTCTATCAGTCAAGCATCTCTTCTCTGATTGATGGAATGATGATGCTTGTATATCCATTTGGTCCTGATTTTTTCCCCAAGCACTCCTCCTCTGAATCCTGACTGGATAGGAAATGTGGTGCTCTCTTCTGGGGCCTACTATTGGTAACAACCTAGGGTGTGTGTTAGGAAGCTCCACCCCCTATAAAAAGAGTCTGTTACCCCACTTCAGCCATGTATGTGGTCGACAACAGAAACAATGGAACTTGCCTGTCTACAGGTGAATCCAGCCAAGGTAAAAGTATTGGGAGGTGCGAAAAGTTGCTGCTGTGATGATAATGCTCACAGATCAATTGGATTCAAGTAATGGCCCATATTCTCATGGTTCTGGCTGTGCCAAAGTACCTCAATTGGCTTTAACACCCCGGAGTTTCTTTGAACTGTATGAAGCAGTTGCCAATTCCCTGGCCTACAATTAGACACTACCATCCCACTGGTGAGAGTCAGCCAAAGGCTGACACTCAATCCAGATACAGGATGGAGTTCACTCAGGATAGAATAGTAGTTTGGCTGTTACGTGACCTGCCAAATACACCTTGGGCCGTATTACACTAAGTGCCCCGGGGGCACAACTGACCTTTGCACCCGCTTTGCGTGCCTGAGGCACTTTGGAATTACAAAGGGTGTCACAGACGCTTGTGCGTCCCCTTCTGTACGACTGTAAGTGCTGGCGCACATACAGAGGCAGCGTTCCCTCTTTTGCATAGGGGCGTGCCCCATGCAAATGAGAGAATCCTTTTGCCACTAACCCGGGCCGTATTATAGATGTGGGCGCAGAGGCAAAGAAGCTCTCAGGAGGCACACTGATAGTGCGCCACCTAAAATATGGGGCACTGCAAGTGTGCCCCATGATAGCAGCACTCTGGAAGGGTAAAGGGGGTCCTATGGACCCCCAGACATCCCCTTGCAGGTGGGTGCAGTCACTCACTGCACCCGCCTGCAAGGGTATCTCTAATCGCCTTTAAAAGTGCAGGCCGGTTGCTGGCTGCACAGTGAAACATGGAGCGGCTGCTTCAAAGCTGCTCCGCATTTCACTTGAATGTGATGCCCCCAGGGCAGCACGAGTTTGCGGTTGCCCTAGGGGGCAGCACATTCTATGTAATAGGGTGCTCTTTCTCGGTTTGTGCCCGGCGCACCTGTTCTAACGTGCGCCAGGGAGCAAACAGGGAAAGTGCACGCTATACATAATAGGGCCCCTGGTGAGGCACATACAGTGTCACAGGATCTCTCATAAATAAAAGCCCTTGCATGTTCTACTGACACTTAAGAACTAGCTTGTAACACTGACAAGAAGGAACCTATAGTTTGGAATGTACCTCCACTTCCTCCAAAGTGAACATGAAAGGCTGGGTTGCTGTTCCATAAACTGGACCTGAATTCCCAGGATTGTCCAGAACGGCAAAAACTGGCGAAGTCAGTTGACTGAATAGGCCCACAGGCTTATTTGGGCCTGGCTCTGCAGGGGGAAAGTTCCTGCTGTAAACAGCTGTGTTACGGGATGTTACAAATGAGGGGAAGTTGTTGTAAACATAGAACTCTGAACCAAGGCACTGCCTTCTGAAAATCGAGAAGACTGGGTCACAGAACGCACCCTGAAATTTGTTTGGAGATTGCTGCATTTATTTAAATTCTGGTAAACTTTTCTACTTCTATCTTCAGATGATTAGTGGCTCCGCTCAAGAATACTCAATTTTTCCTACACCTTCTCCCCTTCCTTTGTGTGACACTTCATTAAATCATACCAAAGTATGGGTCCGCCCTCGTGAATATGTGAAAGAAAATACATAATTGTATCAAGCCATATTTTTTATTTATTTTCCTTGTCTTCCTTGTTACCAAATGTCTGTTGCCTTAAACATTGAACCCTTGATTCATTTCTACCATATCTAAAGTATTTAGTTATGTAATGCTTTGTTTTAACTAAGTTGAACTGGACTTTGACATTTTCTAATTCTTTTCTACATTTTCATTTTGTTATGCTGTCATAGACAACACCTCTCACAATTCCACCAAGAATTTGCCTTGTTATTTTATTTGACAAATGTAAGACCAAGAAACCTTAAGAAAAACACGTTCCCCTCGAATGATGAACAATGGCTCATTAAGCAAAATACTCTTTCCTAATACTGGTGCTCAGCAGAGCCAATTAGACTGCTTGTGTTCTCAATCACTGGTCAAAGGCTTAGTAGTTCATGCTGGGAGATACCTTTGGAAAATGGGCCAAGGCTGATTTTCATATGGTTTTTCCTTGCCTAACTGTTATCAGACATTTTCAAAGTGGAATTACCAGTGGAAAATATTAATTCAAGTGCAACATTCATCACATTCTGTTTATTAGCAGGTATATAATCATCAGCCCACACAATCTGCCCACTTTTCTGCTTTCTCATGACTTACACATCTGCCAATTTCCAGGTTTATCTTAACTTTCCAATGCGTTTTGTTTCTTTTTGCTTGTATGAATTGAGTTTTCTGAGAAACAAAAATTGCTTAATGTTAATCTAGAAACTCTATAGTCCATACAATTAGGCACAAGACTATTTGAAAGACATTTCATTCTTCTCTACCTTTACAAAAACAGTATGGATGACAGTGCCTGGTAGCACCACACTTTGATGTTTATTCCCTGTTCTTCTACAGCTTAATAATCAGAAGCATCCTGACTCATAGCTGTTACCTACAATGCCATTCGCCACATTCTGTAATAGCTGGGCAACCAACAAACTCCTAACATTGAGCACAACATAATGTAATGGGCAGGTATTGTTTCACATCTGGTTATAAATCCCTAAATAATTTGACCCTATCTGATCTTTATAAACTATTTAAATACCATAAAATGCTGCACTTGATGAACATCCTTTAATGCCATCAAACCCATAGTGAAGCAGAGTTTAAGCTGTTGTTAATGACCGAGAAAGACAGAGGGGCCGATTCCGATTCGGGCCGGAAAACGTACCGACCGACTCGGTACGGGAATTTAGTCCGACCGACTCGGACCGGCGCCGCACGACCCGGGTAGTACGATCAAATGAATGTGAAATCCGACAGACTCGGACGGAATACAAAACGACCGACCGAGCCGGACGGAAACAAGCCATCCGGCCGGGAAATCACGCGAAATGAACCGACCGACACGCACTCGGATTGAACCCGAACGAAACGTACCCGCGAACTCCGACCCGCGTAGTACGATGCTGTGCGTGCAAAACACGACCGACTCGCCCGGAGCACAAGCCGTACGACCGACACGCATACAAAACCCAGCCGAAGCAACCCAATACTACGCGACCGACTCGTACGCCGCATATGAAACCTAGCTGACACACAGCGGGAACGAGTCGGACAAGATCGCACCAGACAACTGCAGCGTCCTACTCGGACACAAGAACGACTCGTACATGCACCAAAAACACCAAGGAAAAATTAGAAAAAAAGGGCCAAACAAGCAACCACTAAGCCAATAAATACAGGGAGGGAAAAAAAATGGAACAAGGACACACCTCCAACTCCACCTACATAAAGGCCACAAATCCCTACCATGATCCTTTGCAAATTCCACTGACCTGCCAGCACACAACACCATCACACAGCAACCACAGACACACTCACAGCTCATACATCACACAAACCACACACCATTACCACACCTACAAATAGCACCCTCACACACACCCAGCTAAACCTACACTCACACCCCCCCACCTGCACACACACACACATCAATCACCACCACCACCCATCACCATGCCCCCAAAGAAGAACCATAAGTTCCTAGATTGTGAATTGGAAGTCCTGGTAGACGAGATACTCAGGGTAGAGCCACAGTTGTTTGGTACATTGGTACAACAGACCCCCATGTCGCAGAAAACCAAGATGTGGGCGAGGATTGTCGACAGGGTGAACGCACAATCACCATGTTTGCGCACAAAGGAAGACATCCAGAACAGGTGGTATGATGTGCGCAGGAGGGTCCGGGAACTACTCAAAAAGGACTACCTCCTCAGCCAGCACACCGGCAGTGGCCCTCCTGCAAAACCAGTATACCTCAGGCCCTGGGAGGAGAAGGTGCGGGCCATCCTACCACCAGTGAGCGTATACGGACTAACAGACATCCCAGAGCCTGGTGAGTACACAACTAATATATACAATATGGTGTGACAACACACACACATCACAGTCAAGGGGATAGGCAAACCATGCACACTTAGCAAATACACAGCAACCAAAAGATATTCATCCCAAGATGTGAATGCTAGTCAGACAAACACAATACCTGCCATCTCATAGTGATATGTAACTGTGTCATGAGATCTACAAACCTAACAACAAATACAGCAAGGCAGTGGCACAAATAGAACCAACAAACACTCACAGATATTTACCCACCACTAGAACACCACCTCACAGGGAAGCTCACTCAAAGGAAGGAATTCTGTGTATGCTGGTCAAGTCAGTGTAGCCAATAGCATGATGGGAGTGGTAGTCACAGATATTGGTCACACCCACAATTGGCCCATCAACACCACTCTCAACCATGCTCACATCACAGGGAGTGGATAAGGACTCACAAGATGGCTGACACTGGGTACTGCTGTGGGGAGCACAAGGCCCTGCTGGGAACTGTGCACCAACAAACAGCACAACACCACTGCCTGACATCCTGAAAGCCAACTTGCACTCCCTGCAATGCAAGCACGTTGCATGGTGGGATATCTGGCTGGGTGGGAAGGAGGACTCACAGCACTGACCATAGTTACAAGCAGCTCTCCTCACACACCCCCTCAACACTAACTCCACATAACCCACCTGGGAGAATGCAATGCCTCACAGCCTAACTGAAGATCCCACAAAGAACCACCACCCTGGGTTATGCTGTGTGAAGCACAGGGACACTCTTGGGACTTGTAGCCAAACAACTGCCAGGACAACACTCCCAGCCATCCTGTCAGCACAGGCACCCCACCCCACAGGGAAGCAGAGTCAAAAGGAAGGAAGGATGGGCATGCTGGGAAGGGGGTGGAGGCAATAGCATGATGGGAGTTGTAGGCACAGATATTGCTCACCCTCACAATTGGCCCATCAACACCACTCTCAACCATGCTCACATCACAGGGAGTGGATAAGGACTCACAAGATGGCTGACACTGGGTACTGCTGTGGGGAGCACAAGGCCCTGCTGGGAACTGTGCACCAACAAACAGCACAACACCACTGCCTGACATCCTGAAAGCCAACTTGCACTCCCTGCAATGCAAGCACGTTGCATGGTGGGATATCTGGCTGGGTGGGAAGGAGGACTCACAGCACTGACCATAGTTACAAGCAGCTCTCCTCACACACCCCCTCAACACTAACTCCACATAACCCACCTGGGAGAATGCAATGCCTCACAGCCTAACTGAAGATCCCACAAAGAACCACCACCCTGGGTTATGCTGTGTGAAGCACAGGGACACTCTTGGGACTTGTAGCCAAACAACTGCCAGGACAACACTCCCAGCCATCCTGTCAGCACAGGCACCCCACCCCACAGGGAAGCAGAGTCAAAAGGAAGGAAGGATGGCCATGCTGGGAAGGGGGGTGGAGGCAATAGCATGATGGGAGTTGTAGGCACAGATATTGCTCACCCTCACAATTGGCCCATCAACACCACTCTGAACCATGCTCACATCACAGGGAGTGGATAAGGACTCACAAGATGGCTGACACTGGGTACTGCTGTGGGGAGCACAAGGCCCTGCTGGGAACTGTGCACCAACAAACAGCACAACACCACTGCCTGACATCCTGAAAGCCAACTTGCACTCCCTGCAATGCAAGCACGTTGCATGGTGGGATATCTGGCTGGGTGGGAAGGAGGACTCACAGCACTGACCATAGTTACAAGCAGCTCTCCTCACACACCCCCTCAACACTAACTCCACATAACCCACCTGGGAGAATGCAATGCCTCACAGCCTAACTGAAGATCCCACAAAGAACCACCACCCTGGGTTATGCTGTGTGAAGCACAGGGACACTCTTGGGACTTGTAGCCAAACAACTGCCAGGACAACACTCCCAGCCATCCTGTCAGCACAGGCACCCCACCCCACAGGGAAGCAGAGTCAAAAGGAAGGAAGGATGGGCATGCTGGGAAGGGGGTGGAGGCAATAGCATGATGGGAGTTGTAGGCACAGATATTGCTCACCCTCACAATTGGCCCATCAACACCACTCTCAACCATGCTCACATCACAGGGAGTGGATAAGGACTCACAAGATGGCTGACACTGGGTACTGCTGTGGGGAGCACAAGGCCCTGCTGGGAACTGTGCACCAACAAACAGCACAACACCACTGCCTGACATCCTGAAAGCCAACTTGCACTCCCTGCAATGCAAGCACGTTGCATGGTGGGATATCTGGCTGGGTGGGAAGGAGGACTCACAGCACTGACCATAGTTACAAGCAGCTCTCCTCACACACCCCCTCAACACTAACTCCACATAACCCACCTGGGAGAATGCAATGCCTCACAGCCTAACTGAAGATCCCACAAAGAACCACCACCCTGGGTTATGCTGTGTGAAGCACAGGGACACTCTTGGGACTTGTAGCCAAACAACTGCCAGGACAACACTCCCAGCCATCCTGTCAGCACAGGCACCCCACCCCACAGGGAAGCAGAGTCAAAAGGAAGGAAGGATGGCCATGCTGGGAAGGGGGTGGAGGCAATAGCATGATGGGAGTTGTAGGCACAGATATTGCTCACCCTCACAATTGGCCCATCAACACCACTCTCAACCATGCTCACATCACAGGGAGTGGATAAGGACTCACAAGATGGCTGACACTGGGTACTGCTGTGGGGAGCACAAGGCCCTGCTGGGAACTGTGCAACAACAAACAGCAGGACACCACTGCCTGACATCCTGAAAGCCAACTTGCACTCCCTGCAATGCAAGCACGTTGCATGGTGGGATAACTGGGCTGGGGGAGAAGGAGGCCTGGATGGTAACCAAATACCACCAATGCTGGTCATGCACACACCTCAACATTCACATTGACATGCCACAGGTTGGCAGGACAATGTGCTACACCAATATCACTCACTGACTGTCACTATTTAGGAGAATGCAATGTCCTGGCCCACATCCAGAGGTACAGTCACAACTGTCAGGTGTTTGAACAATTGATGCCAGTAGAAACATAACATACAATCTGTGTCTCTCCCCAAAACAGGAGATGATGGGGACACAGCAGCAGACCAGGAGGACTCCCTGTCCCAGGCTCCGGGGAACACTGAGCTCACTGGTGTGGATCAGCCTCTGCACTCCTCGGATGGCGAAGAACCAGCTGGACCCTCCGGTGTGAGTCATCATGCAGCACCAGCAGGACCAACATCTGCACCCCCTGCACCCACCCCTCCAACAACTGCCAACACACAGGCCACCCCTGCCAACACGGACACACCAAGGACCACAGATGACAACAGCGCACGGACCCAGGCCCAAACTGGAGCTGCTGACAACGAGCCCAGGAACAACACCCAAGTGGGCCCACGGTCACCTGTGCGTGCCACTGCAGGTCCTGCACGTGTCGCCAGGGGTGGTGTGAGGGGTGGGAGACATAGGTCTCTCCTTGCAGAGGGGTCTGGACTGTATGATGACCCACAACTGGCACGCATCGCGGATGCGTACCAGACTAGCACCGGAGAGGTCAGCCAGGTAGTGGGGATCCTCAAGGACATACAACAGCAGCAGGCTGCCCATCATGCCCGCTTGGACTCCCACATGTCCCGTGTCGAGACACACATGTCACGTGTCGAGACACACATGTGTGGCATGGAGTCCAAGTGGGACACATTGGAACAACTGACAGCGGTGCATAGGGACATACTGACATGCCTCCGCCAGATCAGCACCAACATGGCCTCACCTCCCTGTGTGCCCACAACATCTGCTGCTGAAACAACTGCAAATGCCACAGGGAGGGAGGAGGACTCTGGCAGAGAGTCCCCTGCACCGCCGCAGCCTGCACCTGAGGGTCCCCCCCCAAGAAGAGGGGCCGTCCGAGGAGGCCAAACTGAGAGGCCGATGGCCATCTACATCCCCCAGGAAGCCAACACCTGTTCTGGAACTTTTCCTCTGTGTGCATACTGCACGCCCTGTTGAAGCCAAGCCAACTCTCCCACATGACATGGGGAGCTCTAGTTGACCAAATGTATCAGATGACTGTGGACTTTACTCTGGACTTTTCAGCTACCAAGACTTCCAATTCACATGGGAACTTTGGATCCAAATTTCTATGTACAGCACCCACCATCCTGTGCACCATCCTCACACCTGTATGTAAATAAACTCACCAATACACCATATCTGCCTCTGTTGTGATTCCAACGTGGTTTTTGTCATGTAGATGTTGATCTTCTAAATTACACTGTGCATGCTAACTGCTACAGCAAGTCCAACACTGTCATGTCAGTCATGGCGACGTGACACATATGAGGGAGACACACCACTAGGGCCACAAAACACATACACACCAGGGCCATCAGACTCATCACCTATACTGATGTTGCAACGAAGTACAGTGGAATGTACAGACACGCCACCTATTCACAGTCACTGTCAACTAGACAACAGGTGCAGTAAGCAAATGTCAGTCAGATGTGTGACTACAGACAACGCACATCCCAAAGTCAAGCACAGGTTTATTACACATTTCCAACATGTAGTTTCCACTACAAATGCAAGCTAATCCAACCTGGCTGTGGCCACAAAGTCAAAAAGTGCAGAAGATAGAAAGTCCAGGGGTGTGTGGCACATCACCTGTAGGGAAACGACTGCTTCCACCTTGGAAGTTGAATCATGGATTCGGGGGATCCAAGTTGATCAGACAACTCCAGCAGCACCCTGTGAAGGACAGACATGACACACAGTCAAAACCACTGAAGAACAGCACAGAACGGCAATACTCATGTCTAATACATGTCACGAGATAACTACACAAAACCAAGTTAGCATGTCAACACTGTTGGGCAGTACAGACCACCTGCAAGGACACATCGCTGCACGCATCCAGTCAAGTAGCACATGGCCACACTCAAACAGCACCAGAGCACCACACACACATATCATGCAAACTCAAATCATTGACATTACAACCCTCTGGAGACTCACATTCAGCTGAAGAAGTTGGTGATGAGCTGTGTGCGGACATCACCATCATCATCATCATCATCTTCACTGGCATCGTGACCCAGGCCAGGATCTTCCACAGGTGGCGGACGTTGGTCATCGTCATCCAGGATGAGAGGCAACTCCTTCCGCACTGCCAGGTTGTGTAGCATGCAGCAGACGATGACAATCTTGCACACCTTTGCTGGGGCATATGGGAGGGCCCCTCCTGTCTTGTCCAGGCAGCGGAAGCGGCTCTTCAGGAGACCAAAGGTCCGCTCAATCACCCTCCTCGTCCGACCATGTGCCTCATTGTAGCGCATCTGGGCTGGTGTCACAGGGTTCCTGAGGGGTGTCAGCAACCACGGCATGTTGGGGTATCCCGAGTCACCTACAGACAGACAATTGCACATTAGCCGATTTGAAAATGTGTGCGGAAAACAACATAGCAGAACACACACAATGGTACAAAGTCAGTACACACCAACAAGCCAGGCACGCTGGTTCGGCATCTGTGACATCATCCTCGGGATGCGACTACTCCTCATCACGTAGGCATCGTGTGCAGAACCGGGGAAACGGGCACACACATGTGAGATGGTCATATCTGCAAGACATACCACCAGAGCATTGATCGAATGGTAATGTTTACGGTTGCGGTATGCCTGCTCATGTGCCTGTGGTGGTATCAAAGACACATGTGTCCCATCAATGGAGCCAATTACATGTGGCATCCTCCCCAGGGCATAGAAGTCACTCTTGACGTCAGTGAGTCGTTGACGTGTTGGGAAATAGATGTACTGGTTGAGGTATCTCAACATTGCCCCCAAAACATCGCGTAGCACACGGCTGAACATAGTCTGTGACATCCCACCAGTAGTTGCCACAGTGTGTTGAAAGGTACCGGTGGCAAAGAAGTGTAGGGCTGCCATCACCTTCACCTTGGGGGTCAGCGCTGTAGGATACGGCCGGCCAGGCTGCAAATGTGGGGCCAACCGCACTGCCAAATCCTCAATCAGCTGCCTGGTGAAGCGGTACCGTCGGATGCTGTCACGTTCCACCATCGTTGCCAGGTCTGGGAATGGTCGATGGACAGCAGGAGCCCTGCAGTGCATAGGTGAAGAAAGCAAGATTGTCAGTCACCCCACCAATGTGCCGTTCACCATACTCAATTTCACATGACACATCATCAACATACACAAGTACTTGATGTGTGTGTCGTCCCGTTTGGACATATATGGCACCTACATGGACATCATCTAACATCTCTCTGTTCAACAAGTGTTGACAACTGGTTCCAGGGTGTGCTATGGGACACCATTAGGCTGTGTCACAGTACACATTAACTGCTCTCACGTTCCACACACATACCACAGTGACATGTCTGGACAGATGCTCCACAGGCATCACAGCTCATTGACAGGTAGATTCCCAGGGAGCCTGTCTTGCCACATGGACACTGGCATGACATGGCGTATCATGTACACGTCAGAAAAACAAACATGACACCCACAGGTGGTGGCCCCTGTAGCCTCTGCAGGACAGACATGGACGTCTGTGACACACACACACACACCATCAAAGTTCATGCACAAACCACGTGGATGTGGAGACTGTCTCCCATTGTGCACATGGAGTCAGAGACATGTGATACACAACATGCACACAGACTGTGGAGGGACATCACTATTGTTGGAATGGGCCACCCTGTGACGTACATGCCTTCCCACATGTGAGCCTGGGGGTATGTGACATGTCATACACATACACAACCTGGAAATGTGACCATGACACATGCTCAGAAATGAAAAGTTGCACACCACAGTGGTCATGTGCACAACACACAAAGGACCCTGTCCCCATTAACACGTGCACAGCCTGGGTGTGTCTGCCCCCAAGTGCCACCCCAAAATCCACATGTTCACCCCCATACACAGATAAGGTTATGCTGCCACACATGCCTCATAGACAGTGTGGACTGGGTGTGGTGTTGTAGGTGTGCCCCTGAGTCCCTGGAAAGTAAATGTGGCTGGCATAGGTTCACCAGTGACCAGCATGGTGACATATGCGTGTGACCTGTCCTGGTACGCGTTGTAGAGCAATGGACCGATCGGTGTGCCCGCACGGACCATTGCATTGAATGTGAGCGGGTACGCGTTGTATGCCTGGTACGCATTGCACAGCAATGGTCCAATCGGTGTGCCCTGCCGGCCCATTGCATTAAATGTGAGCGGGTACGCGTTGTATGCCTGGTATGCGTTGCACAGCAATGGACCGATCGGTGTGCCCGGCCGGCCCATTGCATTGAATGTGAGCGAGTACGCGTTGTACAGCAATGGTCAGATCGGGGTGCCAGCACGGACCATTGCATTGAATGTGAGCGGGTACGCGTTGTATGCCTGGTACGCGTTGCACAGCAATGGACCGATCGGTGTGCCCGGCCGGCCCATTGCATTGAATGTGAGCGGGTACGCGTTGTATGCCTGGTACGCGTTGCACAGCAATGGACCGATCGGTGTGCCCGGCCGGCCCATTGCATTGAATGTGAGCGGGTACAGCGTTGTACAGCAATGGTCCGATCGGTGTGCCCGCACAGACCATTGCATTGAATGTGAGCGGGTACGCGTTGTATGCCTGGTACGCGTTGCACAGCAATGGTCCGATCGGTGTGCCCGGCCGGCCCATTGCATTGAATGTGAGCGGGTACGCGTTGTACAGCAATGGTCCGATCGGTGTGCCCGCACGGACCATTGCATTGAATGTGAGCGGGTACGCGTTGTACAGCAATGGACCGATCGGTGTGCCCGGCCGGCCCATTGCATTGAATGTGAGCGGGTACGCGTTGTATGCCTGGTACGCGTTGCACAGCAATGGTCCGATCGGTGTGCCCGGCCGGCCCATTGCATTGAATGTGAGCGGGTACGCGTTGTACAGCAATGGTCCGATCGGTGTGCCCGCACGGACCATTGCATTGAATGTGAGCGGGTACGCGTTGTACAGCAATGGACCGATCGGTGTGCCCGGCCGGACCATTGCATTGAATGTGTGTGGGTACGCGTTGTATCGTGGGTACGCGTTGTACAGCAATGGTCCGATCGGTGCGCACGCATTGGCTGGGGCCTGGCATTGCACCGGCGCGTTTTTGAAGCTTCAACGAGTCTGATGCAGTGAATTCAGTTGGCCAGCCACAACAATGTTGCAAATTCATGGGTGTCATGAAGTTGAAATTTTTGAAGGATGCTGTGGGCGTGTCTTGGTGCTGCAATTCCATGGATTGGTCAGATTCATAAGATGCATACGACTTGGACCTATCACTTTGGACACATGGCACAGTATCTGCCTCTGCAGCACACATATAATGCTGGCTGTTCCCCTGAGGGCTCACTTGCCTGCACTACATGCTCCAGGACGACATCTGCCACTACACTGCTGCTGTCTCTGCATCCTCTGGCTACTGCAATGGCACGTACTGTGGAGAGAGCCCCAGCCTTCACCCATGAGGAGAACCAGGCCCTGCTGGACAACCTCCTTCCACAGTACAGCAAGCTGTATGGGACACCAGGGGAGCAGGTGAGTGTGCTGTCCACTGCCTTACTAATTGTGCATGTTGTCTGACTAGCAGGATTTACAGTGTGCACACCACTGGCTAGCATGCTCACTGAGTAGTACTCACCCCCCAAAGTGTGTAGTCACATGCACTGAACAGGTACAGTGGAGTAACAGTGCATTCAAACAAGGTTCACTTCCCATGCAATGATACCATGTAGTAACTGCTGGCAAACTGTCCATAGCCCTCGTTGCACTGCCTGTGTACATCATATGCCCCTGTGATTGAGACATGTATTTCCAACTGTGTGATGCACGGATATGTTGCATGTGTAGTAATGGCCTTTTCACTTTGTCATCCTCACAGGTTGATGCCCATCAGAAGCAGGATATCTGGCTGGCCATCGTCCGGGCAGTCAGATCCGTGGGGGTCTACAAGCGCCGGATCCGCAACTGCCAGAAGAGGTGGCAGGACCTTCGGGGCTGGACCCGGAGGATTGCAAGGGTCCAGCTGAAGCTGTCGCCTCCTCGCAGGAGGGGCGGACACCGGACCCTGACCCCCCACATGCTCCAGATCCTGCCGGTGGTCTTCCCGGAGCTGGATGGGCAGCTGAAGGGCAGACAGCAGCAAGGAGGGGGTGAGTCAAAGACTGCACTGTGAACTCTGTCTGACATTCTATGTGCCCTCCTGTGGCGTGGTTAAACTTCCCCAGTACATCAGTCTTGTTGTCCAGTACCCATGTCCCTCTATTGTGACATGGCCACTACCCATCTGATAGGCCGGTGTGCTCCTTACGCTCAGGATAATTGTGTCACTCGGGTACAGGGTCCTTGCATTTTGCTTTGCTCAAGGTGGGTGACAGCTTTTGTTCCCGTGATATTGTGTTAGCCTTCATGGGTGGGTCAATTGCTCACACAATGCCTGAGTCGTGCAATGTAGTCTGGGTGTAACTTTGATATGTGATCCACTTGCAGATCAGAATCACCACATGTCCCTGGGGTATTTGCCACACCCCCATGCTGCGGGTGGGTAAAATGTTTGGGCCTCAGGAGTATGTATGTCAAGTGTGTCACACATGCCTAGCCACCTGCCTACTGACCAGGGCTCATCCATCTTGCAGGTGGAGCCGGACAGTCATGCCTACTCCAGGGCATACAATACACTCTGTACTCCCACTCCCGTGTATCAGCTGACATGCTGTGCTCAGTGAAATGTTCCCTCAGGTGTCTGCCTCTGTGTCGTTGTGCTGTGACTACGTTGTCGGGACTCCTGTGATGTTTATCGGTTAGGGGTCAGCATGCCATCTGCTATTGGACCATGTGAGACAAGACTTCTGTGACTTATAGGTGTTTGATCACATGACTGTGCAGACAGGTGTATGCCACTGTGACTTTCAGGCAGCTGTTTTTCATTCTCAGCACACTGTGAGGTGCTCATGTTCAGAGAGTTGTGTTTCATGTCCCCCATATGTCCAATTGGTATGACGTGGACAAATAGTAGTTCAGATGATGTGGTTTTTGGGGGATGGACATGTGCACTTGTCAGTTACATTACTTGCCTTCCCCATGTCCTAGGATTGTGACACAGTGCAGACTGTTGTTGGCTGGCTGCCATGGCCATGTGACTGGAGACAGTGATGTATGACTTTGCAGGCATGCCTGTGTCATGGCATTAAACTTCCTAAGAGTGATCCTGCAGGGGAGTGACATGTGCAACATGCACCCCATTGTGGCATTGACTATCCGGACATGGGTGCTTCATGGGGTCTGGTGCTGGTATGCATCACATGCATTTCTATTTAGACTCTGGCCGTCCATTTATACAGACACCTGCACTGACTCAGTGGCAAGAGATGTGACGTGGGCATGTTCACATACTTCACCGTGTTCTCAGCAATGTCCAACTACTGTGTAGGTGGTGCATGTGTCCACACTGGGGTCTTACCATCAGACAGGCACCAGACAGATGGGTGCAAGGGCAGGAGGGGTGTCTGTTCCATGGTTGACCATCAGACTGACAATTGGCTTCTCCTAATCTGTGTGATGACTTTTGGCAATGTTCTACTAGAGATGCCAGGGCTTGCTCTGTGATGTGCTGTACTTACTGTGGTGTGTGCGGTCAGTGCAGGTGACTGATGTTTGTCTGTTTCCCTAATTGTTTGCAGATACATCCACACCCCCAGGAGGGGACAGCTCCACGGACCAGGAGGAGCAGCGGAGCCAGACTGGGACAAGGTCCGACGAGTGGTCAGAGGGACGCAGTGGCACGGAGGGCGAGGGGAGCCACACTGAGGAGTCCTCAGCACCATCCACCTCAGCTGGGGACCACAGCAGCTTGGAGGATGACTCCCTTGTGGATGCGGGTGTCAGCAGCCACAACACCCCAGCTAGTCTGTCTGACCCCGCCACCACCACCACCACCACCGCCCTCCCATTGGCTCCTATTCCTGAGGTCCGTGGAGGCTCCCGTGCTCGGGAGCGTGTCTCCTTCAAGCCAGGCACCGCACCCCCTGCCCCTGTGTCCCCTGCTGCCCTGAGTGAGGAGTCTGTGTACCTCCTTCGGCAGCTCCATGTAGGGCAGACAGCAATGCTGACTGTCCTCCATGCACACACCACTCTGTTGACACAGCTGGTGTCGTTCATGGAGGGCATCTCAACGGGTATGTCTGCCCTACAGAGGAGCAATAGGTCCATGGACTCCTCCCTGACGGCAGCAGTGTCCCTCCTCCAACAGTCCCTCACCCCTCCCACCTCTGCCCCATCCACACTTCCTACCACCCTACCTGTCCAAAGCACATGCACACCTGCACAATCACCCAAACACACAGACACGAGCAGCACACACACACCCAAAACCAAGGCAGGCAAGACGTGCACACAAGCATCCTCAGGGGACTGATTCCACACACACAGGGGATGGGGAACTGACACACACACAGGCAACCACAGTCACTCCGCAATCCTCAAGATCCTCTCCCTCCAAGACCCCTTCCCTTGCCTCACCTGCAACCCCACCTACACAGCAGCTCTTCCTCTCTGACCTCGGCCTCTTCCCCTCCAATCCCGCTGATCCAGCATACCGGGGGAAGAGGAAGTCCACACACAGAGAGGGAGTGCCCCTCGCCCCCGGACACCCTCCCCCAGGCGCAGGCAGAGTGAGCCCCCCACCCGCAAGTCCCCCGGACCCAGAAGAGCAAGACCCCACCACCGCCCTGCAAGTCACCCACCCAGTCTCTCACCTCCATCCCCCAGGCCACCACTCCACAGGTTCCACCGCCACACCCTGCCCCAGGTTCCCCCACACACCGATACCGCATCCCCAAACTGCTCAGGCCCTCCCCCTGCCACTTGCTCTTCCACCCCCAAACCAGACGCTCTGCCTGTATGTGCCACTGGTGTGGAGACCGTGTCCCCCCCCTCTGTCCTGCCCAGCTCTTCTGCCCCCCCTTCCACTCCCTTGGAGTCATGCACTGCGGTGGAGTCCACAACAACCCCGTCTGACTCGGGCACTGCATTGGGGACCCAGTCCACTCCATTTGACCAGCCCACTGCAGTGGTTGCAGCACCAACACCATCGGACTTGAGCCCTGCGGTGGTGCCGGCCCCCCCATGAGTCAGACACCTCCACTGCAGTTGCCGGTGACACTCCTGCACCCACCTCACCTTCCCTGCCTCCTTCTGGCATCCCCTGATCCTGTCCCTGTGGTGCCTGGCCTGCCCCTCGTATGCCCCTCCAAGGGGGATGTCCCCTGTCGGTACCTGTGCAGGCAAGCAATTGGTGACAAGTTGTCACACATCACCCTGTTGGGACTGTGTATTTGGACTGGACATTGGCCGTAGTTAATTTTGGACTTTTGATTTCAGTTGCACACTTGCTGAATAAAGCCTCTTTTTGTTTACTTGTGGTTAATCTTTGGTGGTACATGATGTAGATGTGTAGAATCATGCATTTGCTGTTGTAATTGTGTTCAGATCAGGTAAATGAAGTTTTGCTGTGATGGGCTCCATGTGATCCATGGGATATGTGTCCTAATCTAGTCTGGATCTATAGCATCCCTTGCTGCAGTCTGAGGGTGTAATGTTCAGCATTTGACACAGGGATGTACGTTTAGCATTTGTAGATTACCATCTTTGTCCTACACTGTTGCACATCTGTTGGGCTTACCACTGTCCAATGTTCCTAGTACCCTGACTGTGTGCCCGTCTCCACTGGACATGCAGTTTTGCACATCAATTTTGGAGGACTCATCTGTGTATACAGTACAACTGGATTGCCACGTGTTTTGGGTGTATGCAGATGACTGACGTGACACTCCCGTACCCAGGCTGATGTGAGCAGAGGCTTCTGTGTGTTGTAGTTGTTGACTCACTGACGGAGTGTCCTGCTGATATGTTTGAGTCGTGCACAGACAAGGTTTGGCACAGTGGACCTTCCACAGGAGTGGAGTGCCCTCATGGCTGTGTGTAATCTGGTGACATTGCGTGTGCCCGTGTTGTGTGTTGTGTGAGCATGTCTGTGCATGTTCCCTTCCCTTTTCATACACAGGCTGTGTCCCTAGGGATGTTCCTGTTTGTGATGCTTGCAGAGTTGGTATGTGTTCATCCAGCATCTTGGACCTGGTTTCTCCGTGATGTGGGTGCATGGCAAACTGATGTTCATGAGGTTGTCATCCCAGGTTGTCTTTGTTGTCAGGGCTGGGGATGTGGGCAAACGCTGATGGGACACATTCAGGATTCCCCTTGGCACTTGTTGTTTACACAAGTAATGTGATTTTGAGTTTGTGGTAGCTTTCAGTGATTGTGACGCGTTGTGTGTGTGACTGCTGCCACTCCTCAGGGTCAGAGCTGCAATGTTGGAAGTTGTGTACGTGTGTTCTTTGTGTCTCACCTTGGCTTCTTCGTTGGTGTGTGACTATGGCCAGGATCCCATTGTTTGTGGTGGATTTGACATCATGCGCATGTACGGCGTACTGTGCTGTGTGTCATACATAGACGAGTCATGTTGAGTGGGCATGTGTGATGGGTTTCTGCACCTTAGTTCCCCCCACCACCCCTGGGATTGTCATGGGTGCATGTGCAATGTCACCAGTCCATGTGAGCTTCACTGCTGCACATTGGTGGAGATCAGGGTGTGTGGTGTTGAGTGTGCAAATGTGAGTTGTTGCACGGCTAGACCACTACCTCCATATTGGCCTTGGCTGGCAGGCCCTGCTGATTGATTGGAGCTTGTGTAGGTGTGATGGTAGTTTGTAGCTGAGGACACATGGCTGTGGTTCACAGTGTGATCAACATCTACCTTTGTCATCACAGTGGAATTATCATGCAGGCTAGTGTCTGCACAATGTGGGGTCCCTGGGGGTAGTGCTGTGGTGGGTGTGTCTCTTGCTGTGTTAGTTGCTGTTCCTACAAGCTTGTGTGACATGTGTAATTTGGGCTCCCTCTCATCTAACAATGCCAGATTGCCCACATTGGGGAATCCAATCCATGAGTTACTTGTGTGTGGCACTGTATACACATCTGTGTAATTGGGATTCAGGCCTCCTCATGTGTTGTGTGGTTGCCTGGGGACACTGGCACACACCCCCATCACCTGTTGTGTTTGATATGCAGTGTGAGTCTGCCTGTTTGTGTTAGTGCATTTGCATCACTGCATTGGCATTTCTGTAGTGTGCCATTGGCTGTATGTTGTTTGGTGATTTTCCCCTGCTCTCCCTGGGACTCCTGGGTCATCAGTCAGCACAATGATCATGGTTTGTATGTCCCATTGCTGCCATGGTATGGTATTTGTTCACCTGACATCGACAGTCTCCACAGGTTATATACATTTGTGTGTCCATAGGTGCAGATATGTGGGTCAGCATCATGATGGTCACTTCTGTCATTGTGTAATTGGCTGATTGTTGGCAATGTGGTCCCCCATGTGTGATGTTTGTATGCACATGGCCAAAACGATGTTTCTGTGTCACTGCACTGTTAGCCTCGCCCAATCTATGTTGCAATGGGACACAAGCACTACTATGCCACAGATGTTTTAGTTGTTGTGTGACCAGGATTCATCTGTACAGTTTGTCTTTGGCAGCTTTTACCATGCCTACACTTACCTTATGATCACCGTGGTGATGGTGCTTTGGGCCCCATTGCCACACTGATCAAAAGGTGCATCAGCCTTGGACCCCACACTTCCCTTTTGGTGACTGTGGTGATGGGGCTTTGGGCCCCATTGCCACACTGATCAAAAGGTGCATCAGCCTTGGACCCCACACTTACCTTTTGGTGACTGTGGTGATGGTGCTTTAGGCCCCATTGCCACACTGATCAAAAGGTGCATCAGCCTATGGACCCCACACTTACATTTTGGTGACTGTGGTAATGGGGCTTTGGGCCCCATTGCCACACTGATCAAAAGGTGCATCAGCCATGGACCCCACACTTACCTTTTGGTGACTGTGGTGATGGTGCTTTAGGCCCCATTGCCACACTGATCAAAAGGTGCATCAGCCTTGGACCCCACACTTCCCTTTTGGTGACTGTGGTGATGGGGCTTTGGGCCCCATTGCCACACTGATCAAAAGGTGCATCAGCCTTGGACCCCACACTTACCTTTTGGTGACTGTGGTGCTGGTGCTTTAGGTCCCATTGCCACACTGATCAAAAGGTGCATCAGCCTTGGACCCCACACTTACATTTTGGTGACTGTGGTGATGGGGCTTTGGACCCCATTGCCACACTGATCAAAAGGTGCATCAGCCATGGACCCCACACTTCCCTTTTGGTGACTGTGGTGATGGTGCTTTAGGCCCCATTGCCACACTGATCAAAAGGTGCATCAGCCTTGGACCCCACACTTCCCTTTTGGTGACTGTGGTGATGGGGCTTTGGGCCCCATTGCCACACTGATCAAAAGGTGCATCAGCCTTGGACCCCACACTTCCCTTTTGGTGACTATGGTGATGGTGCTTTAGGCCCCATTGCCCCACTGATCAAAAGGTGCATCAGCCTTGGACCCCACACTTCCCTTTTGGTGACTGTGGTGATGGGGCTTTGGGCCCCATTGCCACACTGATCAAAAGGTGCATCAGCCATGGACCCCACACTTACCTTTTGGTGACTGTGGTGATGGGGCTTTGGGCCCCATTGCCACAGTGGCCATGGTCGGCTTGTATTGTGGAGGCCACACACTTTTATGTGTCACACATGTGATAGTGGTTCACATTGTATGTTCATTGTCATGTTTTGTGTTGTTGGCATTTGACATGGACTACACACGCTTGTCATGTTGTTTGGGTGGATGTAATTTTCTGTGATTCCTTATGTGGGAGTATGCGGGTTGTGTCATGCATTACCCGTCCTATGAGTAGGGGTGGTGGTAGTGGCAGGCATCCAGCCCCCCATGAGTGGGGATGGTAGTAGTGATAGGCATCCAGCACCCCATGAGTGGGGATGGTAGTAGTGGCAGGCATCCAGCCCCCATGGGTGGGGATGGTAGTAGTGATAGGCATCCAGCCCCCCATGAGTGGGGATGGTAGTAGTGATAGGCATCCTGCCCCCATGAGTGGGGATGGTAGTAGTGATAGGCATCCTGCCCCCATGAGTGGGGATGATAGTAGTGATAGGCATCCAGCCCCCCATGAGTGGGGATGGTAGTAGTGATAGGCATCCAGCCCCCCATGAGTGGGGATGGTAGTAGTGATAGGCATCCAGCCCCCATGGGTGAGGATGGTAGTAGTGATAGGGATCCAGGCCCCCATGAGTGGGGATGGTAGTAGTGATAGGCATCCAGCCCCCAATGAGTGGGGATGGTAGTAGTGATAGGCATCCAGCACCCTATGAGTGGGGATGGTAGTAGTGATAGGCATCCTGCCCCCCATGAGTGGGGATGGTAGTAGTGATAGGCATCCTGCCCCCCATGAGTGGGGATGGTAGTAGTGATAGGCATCCAGGCCCCCCTGAGTAGGGGTGGTGGTGGTGGCAGGCATCCAGGCCCCTATGGGTGTGTATGGCATTGGTGATGCCCATCCCACCCCTATGATTGTGCTGTTGCTAGTGTACGTCATTTGTGCATCCCTATGTGTGTGTGACATATTTCGGGTACGTGTCGTTTGTTTGTGTTGTGGGTGTTTGACTTACCGTCTGTGCCGTACGCGTCCGAACCGGTCCCGGTAATAGATGTAGAGTATAGGTAGGACCTGCGCGATGGGATTCATGGTTGGGTCGTCTCGTTCGGGTTTCGCGTGTCTTCGACTCGTACTCGTCGCTGGCTTGTTCGTCTCGTAGCCGTGGATCTTCTTGTGGCGCGAATCGGAGCTTATGTGCGGCTCTCCCGGATGCTGAAACGTGCCGGACGTAGCGATGGGTTCGGTGCGTACGGAGCGCGCATCGTACTAGTCCGGCCGGAAGGTGCTGTGTATTTGCTTTCGTGCGGCTCGAATCGGCGTTTGCGGATCCGGCTCGGGCGGGGAACAGGAGCTGGATTGGGTAAGTACGGCTCGCTCGGAATCTGGGCTGTTGTGCGCATCGTACTTGTTCGTTTGGTGGGGTATTCGAATCGGTCAGAAAACACGCGTTCGGCTTGGTTTTTTTCCGGACGAATAGTGTTAGGTGTGCTTCCGGACGACATCGGAATCGGCCCCAGAGTAGAATATTGCAGAGCAGTAGGAACCCACAATTCAATATAAGAGAAGGAAAAAAAATGTGTAGGTCTTTCATTCATTAATAGCAAAACAATAATACAATATATGGGCTGTTCTGTTGGATAACATTTTAAGAATACCTTTAACTAGGAGGTGGGTATAAGAAGCAGTGTTGATATGTTCAAATGCATGTTGGGAAAGGAAAAGGGAAAGCAAAGTCTTTTTTTGAGGAATTGGCAGGTAGAAGTGTCTTTGTTTCTGAGACTAGCTCCATCAATTGCAAGTATATTATTATTCAATCTCCTTTTTAGATTAACATATATTCATCTTGGTTGGACAGGTGTTGGGCTTGGCCGTTTCTGCAGGGTCATTCCCAAACATTTTGTCTTCACCCTCCTGTTTTCTGAACCTGTTTTTGTTGGCTTTTAGAATTTGGCACACTTTACCACTGCTAACCAGTGCTAAACTGTGTTGATTTCTCCTTTAAACACACTAAAATTAGCTTACACCCAATTGGCGTATTTAATTTACTTGTAAGTCCCTAGTAAAGTGGTGCCACATGTAACCAGGGCCTACAAATTAAATGCTACTAGTGGCCCTGCAGCACTGATTGTGCCACCTAGTTAAGTAACCCTTTAAACATGTCTCAGGCACGCCATTGCAGTCTGTGTATACAGTTTAAACTGCCATTTCAACCTGGCAAAATAAACTTTTTCTAGTCCTAAACTGCAAGCGTCGGCCCCCAGGGAGATGTGGTACCCCGGACACAAGAATGATCCTGAGGAGGGGGTCCCACACACGCGTCCTTCATGGGTAAGAATAAAGGAATGATCCTTGTACTGGGTCCTGGTCCACCCTGGGGGTTTAGCAGCTGGGCAGTGGAGCTCCACACTCTCCATGATTGCTTAGGGGGTCAAAGGTAAAAATCCTCCTCAGGCTACACTGGGCAATTTTACTACATCTTGGGCTCATTCTGCTCCTGGTGGTGAGCCTGATCCACCTGGTGCACGTTTCTCAGGCCTCCTTGCCTCTAAGGTGGCAAACTTTGCAGGGGGCTGGTCCCATTGGCTCCCTGCACAAGCCTTTGCCCTTTGCTTCCTCTGGAGTTTCTCTCCTCCTTGGTGCAGAAGCTCAGTCTTTCCCACAACTAGCCTTAGGGGGTGTAAGGGATTAGCTTCTCTAGTTCTGGGGAGAGCCCCACTGGTCCTGGGGTCAACTGAAGCTATAGTCTTTAGTCCAGATGGCATCAGGAGGTTCTTCCTTCAAATTATCCATGGTTGCTGCCACCAGTCCCAGCGTCTAGCAGAAAAGCACAACCAAAAGAGAACTCTTCCGCTTGCTCAAGAACTTTTAAGTGGGGGTGGGTGGTTCCAGCAGTGAGGCACCTCTGGTCTATCATGGGTTTCCACATCACCTCTACCTCCTTTACCAACCCACCTGCACAGCCTCCTGAGACATTTAAAAATGACCGATGAGTCACTTGCCTCATCTGCTCCATGGGCCTCAGCTCCACCACTCACTGACATCACTGCCTGGGCCTTTTCCACCAAATCTTCAGAGGGAGGCCCCTTCTGTGTTGACTTCAGAGATCTCGGCTCCCTTCTGTGTTCAGTGGGCTTGGGCAAGCCCATCCCTGGCAGAGTGTAACAGCTGTTTGATTGATGCAGATCCTTCATCCCCATCCCTTTCCACCTCAAGAGTCAAGTACTGTTAATTACTCCCTTTGTGTGGAGAAGCCTTTGCTCCTGCCGCTGGAGAGAAATGTAATTATCTTAGCACAGAAGGGTGACAAAAGTCCTGGGCACTGATCCTGAGCAGAGACAGAGAAATATGACATTCCTGGATGACCCATAAGCTGATCTTTCTGCAGCACACACAGAAGGAGCAAAATACCATTAATGACTGTTTGGATGTAGGAAGCTGTCCTTTCCTGCACAAACACAATCATCCTTGCAACGCAGACAACCTTGCACCATGGTGCAAAGGTGCCTGCATTGGCGCACGACTGCTGTTTGTGCGCCGACAGAGGGGAGAGCACAGGGGTGCGTTGTATTCTTGTAAATACGCCACAACCCTGCATTTTTTAAATGACGCAGCTCGGAGCAGCAAAATAGCTTGGGGCGCTGCACTGCTCCATTTCAGTATAAATATGCCTCACATTCTTCTCAGTCTTTAGCGATTTGATGTTGTTGGTTTAATGCGCTTTAGGAATGCTACAATTACAATTACACAGGTTACGCTCTAATTCGATATATCTCTGGTCTTTGTAGGCCAAAGGGAAGTGAAGCTGCACTTTAAGGCTGCCCTCCCCAAATGCGTGTAATGGAGTGTTACTGCAGATAAGACAGTACATCGCACTACATTTCCTTATGAGTGTACACTAACATTATGAGGCTTACCTCAGTGTCAATATCCAATTCGGCAGATTCCCCTCTGTGCCAGGCTACCTGTGTGCAGTTACCAGGCTGCGCACAGCAGGAGTCTCTCACGTGCAGCCCTTACACTTGTGCACACAAGTTCACGTGTAACCAGCCAAATGCCCCTTTCCCTTGCTGCTTCGCAGCAGCCTTATCTCAAAAGGCAGACACTGGTGGTAAAACACACGCAGTCAATTTACCTTGAGTTTACTGTGGATGAGTGTCTGGTTGTGAGGCTCACCCACAATAAAAAGGTCTCATACCAGGTGGTCAAAAAGCAAAAAATCTGGTGGATTTGATGGGCAGAACCCATTTCCTTCCCCCACTTGACATATCATTATTGACTATGGATAATTGTTAGACCTGACCCTTTTGACAGATTTATCTCCAAACTTTTTGCCTTTTGCCTCCTATTTTTCTGACCCTGTTTTAGTGGGCTATAGGATTCTGGGCTCTTTACCACTGCTGACCAGTGCTAAAGTGCATATGTTCTCTGTGTGAATTGTAAATGTGATTGGTTATCCATGATTGGCATATTTGATCTACTGGTAAGTCCCGAGTACAGTGCACTGAGTGGCCAGGGCCTGTAAAACTAATGCTACTAGTGGGCTTGCAGCACTGGTTGTGCCACCTACATAACTAGCCCTGTAAATGTATATCAGGCCTGCCATTGTAGTTCTACATGCACAGTTTTAAACTGCCATGTTGACCTGGTAAGTGCCCCCTACTTTCCAGGCCCAAACCTTCCCTTTCCTTACAGGTAAGGTACCCCTAAGGCAGGCCCAAGGTACCCCCATGGGCAGGGTGCAGAGTATGTGAAAGGCAGGACATGTACTGGTGTGTGTGACATGTCCTGACAGTGAAATACTGTGTTTTTTGTTTTTCACTATTGAAATGCTGTCTGTCCCATAGGATATCACCGGGGCTCCACTGTAACCTTTCTACAGGTGTAACTTTTAATTAGGACAAGATGGAAAAATTGAGTTTAGGCTCTCTGAACTCAGAATTTATTAACGCACCGTTTAGTAAAGGTGGTTTTTAAATTATGTGTTTGAAAATTACACTTTTAGAAAGTGGGTATTTTCTTGCTTTACCATTCTGTGCGCCTTTGGCTGTTTGTGTATTCAGCGTCTGGTGTTTGAGTGGCACAAGGCCAATGTGCCGCGCACCAGTACAGGAGCGGTGCCTCGCACCTCCCGCCTCTGTTTAAATCCGTTGGGGGCACTTTTCTTGTTTAGCCGCACTTACTGTGGTGTACGGGCAGGCAGCCCGATTACCTGCCACAACAACCTTATACCAGAGTGGTGTGCTCTAGGATCGTTGGCACCGAAAGCTGACAACAACGCGATAATCCTGGTATTGTTCCCTCGTGACCCGTGTTCATTGTAGAAAGTGATTACTGCTATTTCTTTTTCCCTTCTGTGACCAGAGAATAAGCGTCTTGTTGGCAGGTCCTTCCTATAACGTGCAGTAGAAGTGATGTTATGAAATAATTGACCTAAAAATGTTTACTACAATGCCCTAACTGTTAGGATTATGACCACTGCCTAGTTGGCAAACAGAAAGTGATTGTGGTCTAATGTGTTTTATCTATAATAACCAAGTGATTGTGGTCTAATGTGTTTTGCCTATAACACAGAGGATATGTTTGTATAACCTTGTGTGGAGTCTCTTTTGTGGTGTGCCTAGGGTGTCACTGGTGGGTGGGTGTGTTGTGCAAACGCTTTACACATTGCCTCTGTGATAAGCCTGACTGCTCTGTCAATCTACCAAGAGGGTAAGCAGGGGTTATCTTGGATGTTTAACTCCCTTACCCTGACTAGAGTGGTGGGTTCTGCCTGGCTTAGGTGCATACCCTAGCCAACCAGAAACCCCATTTCTAACAATAATAAAACTAGTACAGATATACTAGTCCTTTCCTTAACAGCATTGTGCTGTTAAGGAAAGGATGATAGACAGCCATCAGAAATGGTCTCTTTCAGAGAGGTTGAACGTGAATTTCGTTTTTCTTAATTTCAGTTTACTCATGGGAATGTCTATGGATGGGATTAAGTTTACAAGGTCCTAATGATTCTCATAGGGGAGTGCACATTTCGTTTTGGTTTGATGTTTCCTTTTAATACCATATTTGCTTTCTAAAAGAACACACCTGTTTATGTTAACCAGAAAGAAGCAGCTTCACAGAATTGTTTGTTTCTTTACATTTTCCTGATTTCAAGTTGAGAAAGTTTATAGTTGAAAGCATTTTGCAATAGAGGCACATGTTGACACCAAGTTATATACTAATTTAGTGTACTAAAAATAAGAACTATTTATCCACACATAATATGTTTTCCTTCAAAACTTAAATGAAGAGAACTTTCACAAAACGCTTACCCACATTGTGTTGCAATTAAATTTGGTTACTTTCTGTACTTCTGTTACTGCTCGCGGCAATGCAATGCTTCATACCCGCTTCAGTGACAAGGAAAAGACATATCCATTAAATCCAATTTAAATGGCCGTTCTTTGTTACACACAAACGATGTTATAGTTTATTGAGAGAGACAATACAGCCTTATTCACTGTTTCTCATCTTTTGTCCGAGAGATCAAAGAATAAACAGGCAAAACCTATTCTTCTTGTGTAATATAATATTCTACAAAAACAAATATTAAATACAGTAGTGTAAGTGTTATTAGTGCGACTAGCACATCATGTCACCCATCACCATTTTTGATCTCTTGATGTTTTTCAACTGTGGTGATACAGAATCTAGGTAACATCTGCAGACGTAGGCATGCACACAGGGAAGAAACCTTGATGAATACCCTGGGTACAAACATGCATGATTTGAAATAGTAGGGTTCATCATATTTTATATTGTATGAATCTAGCAAACAGGCTGCAAAACTTTATAAAGGGTCAAAGGGAGAGATATAGTTAGATAGCGATTCTTCCTTAGGGTTACTGTTTTCTGGGAAGGAGGATGTACTATTTACTGCATCACAATATTCTGTTCTTTAAAGATCTGTGTCTTCATGTTTTTCCTAAAATAAAGAACTTTGGAAGTTCTGAAGCACTTGAGGATGTCATTCTTAACCCTGGGTGGATATATGGAGAAGGCCTGTGTATTCCATTGGAAGGTGAAAAACATGCATAATTGGACCTAGTAAGTATTATCGGGTCCGCATGTTATTCCAAATTCTGAAGGAAATATTTCATAATCCCTTTTTAATTTATGGGACTATACCCACCAAAATAGTTAATTCCATCCCCAGTATCGCCCACGGATTTAAAGGGAACTCTAATGAACGCCTTAGATGAATTTCATTGGGAATTATACCTCCTGATTGGCTTTACTTATGCTTGCTTACACAGTTATTAGACAACCCCATACAAGCGTAGACCCTAAAGATAAAGCAAAGCTGTGTGCTATGAATGACTGAATAAAAAAAGCGTTATTTCGATTGTGCTAAAGCTAAAATAGATTTTCTTGTTTGTCTATTCTTAGATAAAATGTCATCCAATCTAAGCTTTGAAAAGTGTATTTATATTAAGTCCAACATATGGGGAGTTAAGTGTCGAAGAATTAACTGGATCCGAATACCAGTCTTAAAATTTGAATTATAAATGATAAAAAAACTTCTACGAATTTCTCCTTTTGGATGAGTGATTATTATGCATGAAATTACATTAGTCCACAACTAAAAAAAAAGAATGAATATTTAGTTCTTTAATTTATAGAGTGAGATTCTCTATTTGCTAGCATCTATCCAAAAAAAAAAAAAAAAAATCAGTTAGACACAATATGTAAAACCTAGCGGGTATTGCCTCTCACTCCTCTGTCGTTAATGGGCTAGTGATGCTACACATCTTCATCACTGAAGTGGTGAATATAAGATTTATGTTCAGATCACATGCTTTAAACCTTGCTGCTAAGTGCTAGTTTGCTCTTTGGTGTTTCGTCTGAAATTTAAAGCACCAAGTATTAAAAGGATTACAACATAATCCTAAATAATCCTAAGTGTCATTTACACAGAGATGGCTGTAATAACTAAATAAAACCAGGTTATGGGATGGTAATGTTGTCAGTCAGCCGCCGAACAGCGACAGTGTGCACAATATGCCACTCTGGCATAATTTTTTAAGGGTTTTTTTTTCGTTGAATGTGACAGACGTGAAGAAGAAACGATTTGGATCCTGAGCGAAAATTCCCATTTAAGTGTTAATAACTTGATTTATTGCTAAAAGGATGAGTATTTTCTACTTCTTGGAAACTTGCGAGGTGGATTTTATGGCGAAGTGACTTTTTCTGTTTTTGTCTCAGCTGTTAGCCGAGCGGCCTTTTGTGTACGCGCTGTTTTGACAGGGCACTCGCGAAGAATTGTGCATTGTCTGACCTTATTGCGCCCAAGGCCTGCAGATACAGAAGGCTGAAGTTCCTTTAGCAGATGATCTTAGCGTAATGAATGAACTGCTCCGGGGGACTTTTTTTCATGTCTTTAAATCTATAGTTTATACTGAACATAAACGCATTTTGAACATTTGCTATTTTAACTTGAACATGTTCTAAACTGTACATTGCACCATATCTGGTTATCCATAGTCCATGTTGTTTGTACAGTCAGTCATTTAGCAACAACTTAATAATGTGAATGATATAAGTGTGGAACGTGAACATTTTCACTGGATACATGTAATTTTCTTTTTACATTCGTGGGAAGACCCCACACGTTCTAAAGCAAAAAGACGTTGTTGAGCGTAGTGATTACGAAACCTATAAATCCGGACTTAAAGGACAGCTGGGAACGTGAACTAATTTCACTCGCATTTATTACACGGGTATTAAATGTATATATTCCAGATGTATGGAACTCTTTTTGTATGGGAAATATCTTTGCAGATTATAGAGATTCGTTGAAATTTTGTAACACAGTTTATAGGATAAACTTTTAATAGATTTCACCACCCTCGGCATGCTTTGCTCACGTTTCCTCTTATTGTATACTCGATGAGGTAGGTTTTGCTAAAAGTCAATCTGTCGATCAAATATTGCTTTTCCATTTTAAAAGCATTACATTTGTCGTGTCCGTACAGCCAGACTGACAAAGGAATTTAGCAGGAACATTGGAGAAGGGCCAATTATGGAAGGAGAGATTTACATTTTACATTGTACTTGTTCTCATTTTAAATTTCTTAAAAACCCAAGGATCTTCACTCTCAGTGGTACAGTGCATACATCTACATACAACTTCTGAGCACATGCATCTGCTCAACTGTAGTATATCACCTCCTAAAGTTTGTTTACAAAATGGCTGCAGGGCTTTGTTCCTAGGTGGAAGAGAATGACCCATTAAGGGTTTCTCTTTGATATGTGTGAACAGAGGTATATGGTTTGCTGAATTCCAACATTGTTATAACTTTACAGGAAAAGGTCGAGGGACTGAAACCAGTTTACTCCCCTCATCAGTACCTCTCCCCTGCTTCTAGCCAGGTCGTGCTCGGCTAATCATACTTTAATTTTGTGGAGGCTTGATTAGTACCATATAGCACAGGTATGCGACTGCAAAGCACCAGGCCCATTGACAAGTTGGAGGGTAGTGTCTACGTAGTGTATATGAGGCTACAGCCCTCTGGTCGATAGGAGCAAATATAAGTCTGCCTGGTCTAATCAGGCCTTTAAATTCGACCATACCTCTCGATTATGAAATCAGTTAAAGATCAAAGGCAAAGATGGTGATAGAGACAACACTGCAAAATCTAAAAGGGGGGTGAAAAGGTAGGTGGGACTATTCTCTCTCTCTCTCTCTCTCTCCCTCCCTCTCTCTCTCTCTTTCTTTCTCTCCCCTTCACCCCTCACCAAAATACCAGTATTTTTCTCTGAGAAAGTTGGCAACACTGATTAATGCTAATCATCAGAAAAACATTGTCTTAGCAACTGACTAAAAGTTGAGCACTATAATGATAGAAAGCATATTGAAGCAACAAAATGCAATTACTCATAAATATCTAACATTTTTCAGTAGCACTTTAATATTAGCGATCTAAGATCTGTCTTGAATCTTCTGCAACTCTACAGTCCTGTGCCACAAAAATCACATAATGAGGAAGACCATAAATCCATGGGGTCAAATTGAAATTTACTTATTCGGAATCATTAGAACTATAAAAGTACATACAGAATAAAAACAATAAAATAGTCCATTACAGAATCCCTAAAAACCATAAAAACAATATAGTAAACATCATTCACTTTTTCTGCAGGTTCCTCAAGCACATAACGGATCTTAAAAAACATGAAAACTCACAAATTAATTGCTCAGCATCAGGAAAAAAACAAGGGCAGGACGAACTTGAGAAAAATCCTTACTTTTTAGAAGAGGAATAATAAAATATCTTCTTGGGGCAGTAAAATATTAACATAACATAACGAAGTGAAGGATGTCCTGAGGAGACACATTGTTGCAAACACAAGCACCCAAAGACCCCGTATCATAACAATCTCTGGGGGAGGCTAACAATAAGTGCAACAGGTTGAACCTAAAGCTAGTGAGCAAGTAGAGGTTGCTGTTGTTTTTAACATAAACCAGGTAAGGCTCCATCGCCTGTGTTGTGTTGTTGTCAGCATCACTTACCACCGAACCAAAGACTTCAGGAGATCTGACTCCTCTCTTGCCACAGCTCTTCTTTCTAGAAAACGTATTTTCATCCAGGACGTATTCTTCGTGCAGATAACCTCGGGGTTAGAGAAAAGCTCCCCCCCAAATGCAGAAATGATTCCTTGATATATTTAAACTAAAGGACTTTCAAAGCCCCATCAAGCAAAAGGCATTCCTTCACTATCAGCCGATTCAGGAAAAGGGCATCATTTGTCCATAGCCTGATCCAACCTAACAGGGGGCGCAGGGCTAGAACGTCACTGAGATAACCCACCCCCAGTTCTTCATGCACACACAAAGATGGAATACTCTGCGGCACAAAGAGTATTAGCTGCAGTAATTTGTTTTCAGTCACCTGAAAGCAGTCGAAGGCTGTATACCCCCAAATCTCTCGGCTGTAAGCGACCTTAGAAGTGCATTTGGCCTGATATACCTTCATCAGAGTCTTAAGAGTTTTACTGCCTAGCCTTGATGTGAACTGGAGGCCTACATCAATAAATCTGGAGAGGTCCTCATTCTTAGTGCTCAACAGCGGTTTTAATTAAATATTTGAGTCAAACATAGCTCCCAAGTACGGATGGACTGGACCCTACAGAAAAGATCGGTGAGGTCAACTATCAAGTGGACCTTGGCACCCCAGACACCCACACAGGGTGGTCCAAGAGTGATCCTTAAATAGACCTCCTGCCCCACAATGCCAAGGATGGTTCAGTGGAGGAAGTAGTGCAGTCCCCTGCCCTGATGGAGCAGCTGCAGGGATATTGTCACTAATTGCTGAGGCAGTTTGCTGGACTGTTCTCCCTGACAACTGAATCGACCCAGTGATGTGTTCAGGACATTGATAGTGGTCACACCATACCAGTCAGAAACAACACATATAGGTTATCAGACACATTAAGGCACAACATAAAGGAAGTAGTTTCCAAAATGTTTGTCCTTCGGAGACATTGAGCCATCTAGTAGTCCCTGGGCCAGCCCAGAAGTCCTGATGCCGAGGTCAATAGGAAAGGGGGGACCCCAGAACTCAGATTCTGCATAGACTACAGAGGAGTGAATGCTGTCACTAAGACTGATGCATACCCCGTCCCCAGAGGTAATGAGCACATCTGCAGATAAGGGGGCTGACAGGTATCTCAGCAGATTTAACTTCTGGATACTTAGGGCAGATTGACCTAACTGAAGAAGCAAAGGAGAGATCAGCATTCTAAACACCTGAGGGACACTTCCAGTTTCTAGCAATACCCTATTTGTTGAAGAATGCCCCTTTCACCTTCCAACGGCTGGTGAACAGGGTACTGACTGCGCTGGAGACCTTTAGTGTAGCATATATAGATTATATTTTTGTCTTTAGCTCCACATGAAAGGAACACTTGACCCCCAGAGAAGAGCTTCAGGCCCTCCGAGAGGGAGGACTGACTACCAAGGCCAGCAAGTGTCAGATAAGGCTGGGGTCTGTTGTCTACCTGGGCCACCAAGTTGGTGGGGCACATGTGTAGCCTTTCCATTCCAAACTCCAGTCAATTATGGCTTGGGAACCTCCCAAAAACCACACTCAGGTCAGAGCTTTCCTAGGTCTGACAGGTTGTTACAGGATATTTGTCAAGGTGTATGGCACCATTGTATCCCCCTGACAGGTCCGATTTCAAAGAAGCAACCCAAGGAAGCCATATGGATTGAGGAATGTCAGAAAGCCTTTGCCACAATGAAGGAGGAGCTGTGTAGAGCATCTGTACTCAAAGCACCTGATTTCAGCAAGGATTTTATGGTCCAAACAGATACTTCAGAATATGGAACTGGGGCAGTGTTATAACAGCTGAATGATGAGAGTCAGGATTGACTAGTTTCCGTAGCAGGTGACTACTTCCCAAAGAGCAGTGTTTGGCAGGAGGTGGAGACACCATTGTTCAAGGCAGACCAGGCCCATTCAGGTGCAAGGAAATCTCCTCCTACTACTCTAAATGCAGACCAGGCCTATTCAGGTGCTAGTGAAAACTCCTCCCACTACTCTGAATGCACCCTAGGTCTGTTCAGCCATGGAGAGGGAAACCTTTGCTGTGGTTTTGTCACTGAAACTCACAACCTACTTGCCTGTGGATCTCTTTAGGGTTCATGCAGATGGGAGGGGAAAGCTGAAAACTGTTTGTTAGAAATGGAGGTCTCTAGTTGGGAGAGGTAGGTACCTTTGTCCAAGTAGGGACCCTTCTTCCTAGTCAGGGTAAGGGGGATATACTTCTAAAATAACCCCTGCTCACCCCCTTGGTAGCTTGGGACGAGCTGTCAGGCTTATCTCAGAGGCAGTATGTAAAGCATTTGCACATAACTAACAGTAATACAGTGAAAACACTACAAAAGGACACCACACCAGTTTAGAAAAATATCCAATATCTTTATATATCCAAAACAAGACCAAACCAACATACAGTACTTAAAAATATAAACTTTGCAAGATATCCTTAATATTGCAGAAATATCTCAAAAACACAGTTATTACGAGTCTGTAGCTCTGTCTGGGGCTATCGCGATGCTGAAAACAACAGAGTCTAACAGTCCCAGCCGACCGCATCAGTACGGGCCAGCGAAAGCGTGTGCAGACTCGTGAACAGTACCTTTCTCGTTGCGGCTGGTGCATTGGTGCAAGACGGTTATGGCAACCGTTGCGGTGACATTGCAAAATTGAAGCAGTGCAGGGTGCAGTGCACTCATGATGCGGTGCAGGCAGCGGCTCGGTGACGATCCTCCTGACGGCGTCGGTGAGACCAAGGCTTACTGTGCAGGGCGAGGAGGGGCTCGATGCGGTGCTGGCAGGTTGCGGTGCAAGCGACAGAGCCAGCTAGCGAGAGCTGGCATCGGTCAGCCCAGGCAGCTGTGTGGGACGAGGCGGTGCGTCGTGAAACTTATGAGCGGTGGCCCCCACCACGATGCGGTCACGGATGTCGAAGTCTGCAGCAGCGACGGCGTCAGTGAGACCAGGATGGCGAAGTGAAGCGAGGCAGTGCGGATTACGGTGCCCACAGGTCACGGTGCAAGCAGCGGCTCGGTGGCGGCGGTCATCGTCGTCGGTGAAACCAGGGTTGCGGTGCGAGATGCGGACGGTGCCCTCTGCGGTGCAGTCAGGACACAGAGCCAGCGACGGAGTCAGTTGCGTTTCCCTTCTCTGTGGCAACTGAAACAGCAGTTCCAGAAGCGGCACCGAGATGTAGGTGAAGTCTTTGCAGTCCCTGAGACTTAAGAACAGGAGGCAAGCTCTACTTCAAGCCCTTAGAGATACTCAGCACAAGTAAAGAAAGTTCAGTCCAGTCCTTTCACTGCCCAGAAGCAGCAACCACAGGCCAACCTAACAAAACAACAACACAGAAAAGGGGCAGTACTCCTCCTGGCAGCTCTTCCGGCTCTTCTTCTTAGCATGTTCCTTGATTCCAGTGAGTTCTAATGTTCTGGGGTCTGGGCCCCAATATTTATACTCAAAATTCCTTTGCTCTCTCAGGCAGAGAGTGTCTGTGCTTAGTCCAAACCAGTTCTGTCCTCTCTGGCCCAGCTTCCTGGCAGGAGGTGGAGACACCATTGTTCAAGGCAGACCAGGCCCATTCAGGTGCAAGGAAATCTCCTCCTACTACTATAAATGCAGACCAGGCCTATTCAGGTGCTAGTGGAAACTCCTCCCACTACTCTGAATGCAACCTAGGTCTGTTTAGCCCAGCCCTGACTCATTCAGGAAAGGCAGGACACATATCAACCCGCCCCCCGCGGTGGCTGTCTGAGAGAATTCACGTCCCCAGCCACTGTCACTCCAAAGCCAGAAAGTCAATCCACAAACCCAGCAGAGGCACACAGCAAGAAAATACCTACTTTCTAAAAGTGGTATTTTCAAACACAGAACAAAAAAATCATCTTTATTAAAAAATGCACTTTTATATTCTGAGTTCAGGCATACTAAACTCCACCTTTCTATCTTGTCCCAATGCGCAGATATACTTATAAGATGTTACAAGTAAAACTCCCATTCTATCCTATGGAACAGAAAGCCTTTCCATAGTGAAAAAAGAAATGCACTGTAATTCACTACCAGGACATGCCACACACACCAGTACATGTCCTACCTTTAACATACACAGCACCCTGCCCACAGGGGTACCTTGGGCCTACCTTAGGGGTGACTTATATGTACGAAAAGAGAAGATTTCCTTGCAAGAAATGCGCATGCGCGGGCGTGCGCGCCTGCGCAGATCACCGTGAAACGCTGAGGAAGAGGAGGACGGCAGCCCGGGGATGCCGCAGTCAAGGTAAGTGTTTATTATTTGACCTTTAATGTATATTTATTCCATTCTTACTTGGGGGGGCGGAGGCGGGCGGCAGAGTGGAGCGGAGTGAAGTTCCACGGAGTTGGTCCCCAACTCCGTGGACCTCCGCGTAGTGCCGCTCCGCCAGCTCTGCCCAGGGTTACCTAAATGATGAGAACTGCAAGGGAAATGGCTGAGTTGCTCCTCACCTTTCATCTGGGGGGGTGGGTGGGGCGTTGCAAGAAAAAACCTCTTTTTGGCATAATGACTCCAATGTTTGGACTGCTGCTGTTTTCTAACTGTGCACTGGGGCTCTGCTAACCAAACCCCAGTGAATGTGATCTGACACGTAAAACATGTAGGAATTGGCAGTACCCCTAATTGGTATCTTTAACTTACCTATAAGTCCCTAGTATATGGTACAGAGTATACCCAGGATCTGCAAGTTGAATGTCACGTGTGGACTGCAGCACATATTGTGCCACCATTAAAGTGACAAGTCAAAACACGACTGCAGGACTGCCACCAGTAACTTGGTTCAGTAGATTTAAACTGGAAATTCGACATGTCAAAATAATCCCTTTTGACAGACCTAATCCCTCCTTACAAATAGTAAGCCATAAATGCCCAGACCGCAGGGTGCATAATATTTAAAGGTAGGATATGTAGGGGCAGATTTACCAACATTTTGCGCTGTTTTTGCGTCAGAAAAGTGGGGCAATCCAGCACAAAATGTTTTTTTATCCTTTACTTTTGCTGGAAATTGCCTAAAACTGACGCAAACTAGCGCGAAGCACTGTTTTGCATTACTTAGCATCAAGGGTTTGTTACAATGGCATTCCCATCCAAGAAGTGCTTTTTGATGCAAAACCCTATCTGCCAAAAAACTGAAACAGGGTTTTGAATAAAAACTTAACGCCTTTTGAAAGGAGGAATTAAAAGGAGAAATATTTTCATTTCTCTTTTCTCTTCCAACTTTGCATGTGTGCTGCACTGTACAGCCCACATACAAGGTGGGACAAGTTAAAAATAACTTTTCTAGACGTACAAAACCTATGCTAGACTTAGCCACGGACCCTTGCACTATGGCGCAAAGCTATGTGCATGGCACACTGCAGCAAAATTCTGCACCAGTGCTAGAGAGAGGGGAGGAGAGTGCCATATCTCTGTAAAGATACCCAGATAAAAAATTAATTCTTGGACTTTTACAAATATTTATTACAAATCCAATTTATTCGTAAGGTGGGATGTGTAAGAAATATTTAACAAAAGGTACTCTTAAAATGTTACCTTTAGTCTTCCCTAAGCATCTAGAAGCCCTTTGCCTCAGAATCAAATCGTCACCCAGGAGCTGAATAGCTCCTTGATCAGATGTAAATTGGCTACCAGAGCTGAAACAAAGGCCTTGGGTGTAGGGAGAAGCTAACCTTCCTCTGTGCCCATCCCCTTGCATATCTTCAAAGGATACTTACATTTTGAGTGGCAGATCTAGCACCCACCTGGGCCTGCCTCACTTTTTTCTAACTAGCCAGCCAAGCACCAATCACAGTGGGAGAGGAGATAGCTCCCAAACTGATTTTGAGTGACCACAGGGCAGGGTTTACAGCCTTACAGGAAACAAGCTTGTTTAAAAAAAAAACGTTTTTGAAATGTTTCACTGAGATCTGGCATTAGTACCCTAATTTGTAAAGGGGTGTTGTTAGACCTAGCACCATTGGCGTGGGTCTCCCCTGCATTTTTTGCTTTTGCCTCCTGTGTTTTTGATGTGTGTTAGACTCCGTTTTGCTGGTCTAGATGCTTTGGACACTTTGCCACTGCTGTTCAGTGCCAAAGTACAAGTGCTCACTGTGTAAATTGTTGTTAAGGATTAGTGATTCAATGATTGGCATATTTGATTTACTAGTCAGAATCTAGTACGGTGCACTGTGTGTGCCCAGGGCCTGTAAATCAAATGCTGCGAGTGGGCTGCAGCACTGATTGTGCCACCCACAGAAGCAGCCTGTAAAATGTAACTCTGGCCTGCCATTGCAGAGCCTGTGTGCAGTCTGGTACTGCCATGTCGACCTGGCCGGGGCACCCACTTGCCAGGCCCCTAAGCTTCCCTTTCCTTACATGCTAGTCACCCCTAAGGTAGGCCCAAGGTACCCCTGTGGGCAGGGTGCAGTGTATGTGAAAGGTAGGACATGCCCTGATGTGTGTGGCGAATCACTGACAGAATATCGACTACAAGAATATCGAGGTCAAAAATATCGGAGGTGAAATATCGAGATCCAGAATATCGACATCTTATCTACATTATGGTAAGTACAAAAATATCGGAAAAAAAATATTGATGTCAAAAATATCGTTGTTAAAAATATCGTTTATTATTTAAGTTTAAAAAATAATGTAAAATAAAGTAAATAATACATATAATTAAAATAAACATAGTTAAAAAAATTAAAATGTTTAAAAGTTATAAATGATATATTGATATAATGTAAAAATAAATTAAACATATAAATATAATATATAATGTATATACTTACTAATAATTAAAAAAAAAATAATAACATAATTTTTTTAAAAATATCATATATATTATAAAAATATCTCTACACAATAAACAATAATATAAATAAAAATTAAATAAATATATATAACAAATTGAAAAAAACAACAAAAATTACTCTTTTTAATATTAATTATATACTACATTACCAAAAATAATATAAAAACTATTAGATAGCAGAGGTAATAAAATTACTATTCCAACTAAAATCAATGCAACACTAAGGAAAATGTTGGATAGCGTATAGATAAAAATTTCTATTCTCACCCCAGTGAGTGCAACATTAGGGAAAGTGTTGGATAGCGTAGGGGTTAAAATTACTATTCCCACTCCACAGAGTGCAACAGTAGGGAAAGTGTTGGATAGCGTAGGGGTAAAATGTACTATTCCCACTCCAGAGAGTGCAACAGTAGGGAAAGTGTTGGATAACGTAGGGGTAAAAATTACTATTCCCACTCCAGTGAGTGCAACAGTAGGGAAAGTGTTGGATAGTGTAGGGGTTAAAATTACTATTCCCACTCCAAAGAGTGCAACAGTAGGGAAAGTGTTGGATAGCGTAGGGGTAAAATGTACTATTCCCACTCCAGAGAGTGCAACAGTAGGAAAAGTGTTGGATAGCGGGTGGGTAAAAATTACTATTCACACTCCAGGGAGTGCAACAGTAGGGAAAGTGTTGGATAGCGTAGGGGTTAAAATTACTATTCCCACTCCAGAGAGTGCAACAGTAGGAAAAGTGTTGGATAGCGGGTGGGTAAAAATTACTATTCCCACTCCAGAGAGTACAACAGTAGGGAAAGTGTTGGATAGCGTAGGGGTTAAAATTACTATTCCCACTCCAGAGAGTGCAACAGTAGGGAAAGTGTTGGATAGCGGAGGGTTAAAAATTACTATTCCCACTCCAGTGAGTGCAACAGTCGGGAAAGTATTGGATAGCAAGTGGGTAAAAATTACTATTTCCACTCCAGAGAGTGCAACAGTAGGGAAAGTGTTGGATAGCGTAGGGGTAAAAATTACTATTCCCACACCAGGGAGTGCAACAGTAGGGAAAGTGTTGGATAGCGTAGGGGTTAAATTAACATACTTATTAATTAAATACTTTTTGTAGAATATATCACACATTAAAATTAATTAACTAATAAATTAATAATAAATACCAATAAAATTAAATTAATAATTACTTAAATAAAATTAAAATACTTCCCACCCTATTCCCCCTAAGCACACAATCCACTACACATAAAAAAACACAATTAATTTATTTTGCCATTAATCTATTAATAAGAATTAATGAACAATTAATAATAAATTAATTAACAATTTAAAAAAAGAAAAATAAATATAAATTAATTATAAATACTATAATTATAAATTATTCAATTAATAAAAATTAACTAACAATTAATAATTAGTTAACAATACATTATTTATCAATAACAATAAATTAAAAAAATATTAATTAATTTTTAATTATTAAATTACTTCCCCCCTATTCCCCTATAAACACACAACCGACTACACATAAAAATTAACATAATTAATTTAATTATCAATTAATAAAAATTAATGACCAATTAATAATTAATTAACAATACATTAATAATCAATAACAATAAATAAAAAATAATTGATTAATAAATTATAATTACATTACTTCCCACCCTATTCCCCTATAAACCCACATCCCGCTCTGATACTAAAACGCAAAAAATATTAATTAATTAATTATAATTAAATTACTTCCCACCCTATTCCCCTATAAACCCACATCCCGCTCTGATACTAAAACGCAAAAAATATTAATTAATTAATTATAATTAAGTTACTTCCCACCCTATTCCCCTATAAACCCACAACCCGCTCTGATACTAAAACGCAAAATGTACTTTAAAAAAATTACTAATTTCTAAACATTTACTACATATATTTAGAAATAATTAAAATACATTACAAAAAGTTAAACATACATATAAAATACATACTAAAATACATAACACTGATATAAATATCGATATTATTAACAACAAAATTTTTGCTTACAATATTACTTACTTCGATATTACTAACTTCGATATAAAAAAAAACGATATTACTTACCTTAAGGTCGATATTCTGGTCAACGATATTCTTAACATCGATATTCTGTCCCTACGATATTGTTAACTCAATATAATTGTAGGTCGATATTACAACTTCGATATTTTGACTGCTTACCGTGTATCCTGATAGTGAATTAATGTCAATTTCGTTTTTCACTATTGCAAGGCTACCCATAGGACAGAATGGGGAGTTTGTTTATAACATCTTATAAACCTAACTACCCCTGGGAACAAGGTAGGAAAATAAAGTTTAGTACGCCTGAACTCAGAATCTTAAAATGCATCTTTTAGCGAGGGTGATTTTTACATTCTGTGTTTAAAAATACCACTTTTAGAAAGTAGGTATTTTCTTGCCTAACCATCCAGTGTGCCTCTGCTAGGCTTGTGTATTGCATGTCTGGCTCTTGGATGACAGGGGCTGGAGAGGGGCAGTGGCTAGAGAGAGCCTGATGAGTCAGGGCTGGGCTGAATAGACCTGGGCTGCATTTAGAGTAGGGAGAAGAGATTTCCTTTCACCTGCATGGGCCTGGTCTGCCTTCAACAATGCTGTCTCCACCTCCTGCCAGGAAGCTGCACCAGTGAAGACAGAACTGGTTTTGGCTGGGTACAGACACTCTCTGCCTTCAGAGAACAAAGGATTGTTGTGTATAAAAAGAAGGGCCCAGACCCCAGGCTTTTAGATCACTTATGGGAATCAAGAGGAACCTTTGCCAAGGAGAAGAGCCGGAGGAGCTGAGGAGGAATACTGCCCCTGTGCTGTTTGCTGTCTGGGGTTGGCCTGCAGTGGCTACTTGCTACCAAGGAAAGAAGAAAAGGACTTTGCTGTTTGCTTTGTCACCTGCTTGAGGAAAGGATCACCAATGGCTTGAAAAAGAGATTGCCTCCTTTTCTGAAGTCTCAGGGACACAAAGACTTCATTTCTTCTGTCTCTCTGCATCTGGAACTGCTGTTTGATCTGCCACAGAAGGAAATTGCAACACCGACGCTAGCGAGCGACGCCATAACCTGCACCGAAGACATGGGCACCGCTCGTGAAGAGCACAACGCACTGACCCCCACTTGCATCGCAAGCCCGACGCCTGCTGGCGCCGTGCCGCATCGACTCCGAAGCTGTCATCGAGGTCGCTGCCTGCACCTGAGCCGAGGACACCGCTCGTGACGTCCACGACGCAACGTCCCGACTCGCACCGCAGCCCCGACTTCACCGACGCCGGTGCTTCATCAACGCGGAGCCGATACTCGACGTTGGTGACTCCTGAATCCATCAAAATCGCATCATCGTAAGGAACAGACGCCTCGCCGCCACCGTGATGTCACCTCCCCGACACAGTAAGGAACCAACGTCTCACCTCCCCTGCACAGCAGTAAGGAACGAGGCTTCACCTCCCCTGGGGTCGTAAGGAACCGATGCCGCTTGGCGCCAACGAAGCATCACCTCCCCAATGCTGTGCACTGTCTTTGCTTTCATCAATTCCAAGTTACTGTTCTTTGGGGGTCTGCTTGACTCCACGCCCGACGCTGCGCACTTTGCGGATGGCGCTGTTCTTTGGGATTTTCATCTGTCACGACGTTGTAATAACTCCAGGTGGACTTATTTGTTGCTACAAACTTTATTTGAGTGAAGAACTTATTTTTGAGGATATCTTGATAACTGTATTGTGGATTTTTGTCGTTTGGTCTTGTTTTGGTTTAGATAAAGATTACTTATTTTTCTAACCTGGTGTGGTGTCCATTTGTAATGTTTTCACTGTATTACTGTATGTGTTCACAAATGCTTTACACACTGCCTCTGAGATTAGCCTCTCTGCTCATTCCAAGCCACCAAGGGCGTGAGCAGGGGTTATTTTAGAAGTGTATTCCCCTTACCCTGACTAGAAGCAAGGCTCCATATTTGGACAAAGGTGCAAACCATTGCCAACCAGAGACCCCCAATTCTAACATTGGTGGTCAGCAGTGAGGATCTGTACTTGCATTTGTGATTTACATACAGTAATTGGCGTACACTACTAGTATAGTGCAGACAATTACACAACCACATACATTTAGTAGAGTTTTTTTTCTGGGAATTTTTTGCATCATGAGTTACTGCCAATTTTCACCATGAGCAAACCAGCATCACTTGCATCTGTGGATATTGACTTTGAAGAGAATAGGGTTGATACCTACACTGTGCCACAACTTAAAGCTGTCTGCAAAAAATTTAAAATCTCTGTGAGAGGCCTCACCAGAAAGGAGCAATACCAAAAGGCGCTGAGGGCCTGGTTGGAAACAAGGAATGCCAGTGAGCATACCGAGGAGAGAATTTAGATGGGCAGCAGGAGGGGCTATTGGGCCTGGCTGGGAGGAAGTTGCCTTCCAGGTAGGCTGCAGTGTATCTTTAAAGGGTCTGTCTCCATAGGAGTTGGAGGAAAGGGAGAGAAGCAGAGTGCGATGGAGCTTCCAAAGCTCAGGCTGGTGAAGGAGTGTGACATGGAGAGTAAGAAATTGGAGTTGGAGAGCAAGAAATTGGCCATGGAGGAGAAAAAGATGCTTTTAGAGCATGAGAGAGGGTTGAGGGAGCTGGATCTGAAAGGAAAATGTTTAGAGATCAATCGTTCTGGTGGCAGCGCACCATCAGTGCCTGGAGAAGGAAAGTTATACATTTCCATAGATGTTATTAAGAATTTCATGAAGCATGAAGACATTGGTCAGTGGTTCAAGGCCTATGAGGTAGCAATGACGTCCCACTGCGTCCCTGAGAAAGATTGAGGAGTGGGGTTGTGGGGCCGCTTTGTCAGTGAAGGAAGGGAGACATTGCTAGCTTTGCCCACTAAGGATCAGATGTCCTATGCCCCAATGAAGGAGGCCTTGATAACCAGGTATGGGTTGACCCCAGAGCTGTATAGGCAGAAATGTAGAAACTGCAAGAAGCTGGAGTCAAGTATTTGGGTGGAGTATGTGTCTTACTTTTGCAGAGCACTGGATGGTTGGGTAAAGGGTAGCATGGTGAATGATTTGCAGGTGCTCTATGATTTGGTTTCAGGGGAGCACTTGTCAGATAATTGTTTTCCAGAGCTATGCCAGCACTTGATTGACAGTAAGCTGACTGAACCCAGAACAGCCGCAGCCGCTGCAGGTAAGAGCGGTGGGGTGGTGGGGCCTGGTGAGGGGGAATTTTGAGACGACCACGAGGGAAAATTAAATAAATAATTAATTTTCCCAAGTGGTCGTCTCTCAAAATCCCCCCTCACCTGGCCCCACCGCTCTTGGCTGCTGCGGCCGCTGCTGCCCCAGAAAGCTTGCTGTGGAGGCGGACCGCTTGGTCAGTACCAGGGTCCCCAAGGGTTGTGTGGGAGACTCCGCCAAAGGTGGACAGGGTCCCCAGCAGAAGAGTGGGGGGGACAAAGGTAAACAGAAGGAGTTCTAAAAAGGGCCCCAAAGTAATCCCCAAGGGGACCAAGGTAAGGGTGCCCAGTCTCCCACTGAAAGAAGCCATGGATCCCGACAGGTAAGCCTGTTCATAGGGGTTCCAAGGCATGTTTTGGTTGTGGTCAGGTGGGCCACTTCCAAGGGGATCCTAGGTGTCCCAAAAAGGTTACCACCGCACCCACTGGTGCACCCCCCCGGGAAATGGCTAGTGTAGCCTTGGAGGAGGAGTCGGGTGCCCCAGAGGGGTGGGGTCCCACAGAGATGTCCCTGGTCTCTTTAGGAAACAGTGAAATGGTCCCAAGAGCTCATCTGCCTGATAACAATAAGAAATACAGGCAGTGGGTGACCATCAATGGCCATAGTGTGGAGGCTCTGAGAGACACTGGAGCCAGTATGACAGCTGTCAGTTGTCGGCTGATGTCTGAAGAGCAGGTGGTCCCTAATGCATTCTACCCAGTAGTTGCTGCTGACAATTCAGAGTGTCTCTGCAAAGTGCACAGGTTCCTTTTGAGTGGGGGGGTCTCAGGTACCTTGAAAGTAGCTGTGAGGCCAGCCATGTCTGTTGACTGTCTGCTAAGCAATGATTTGGAGAGCTCCCCTTGGGCGAAGGTGGAGCGGAGGTCTCATTTAGAGATGTTGGGTCTGCCTAAGTGGGCGTGTGTGACCACTCGGTCAATGGCAGCCGTTAAGGGCATTCAAGAGGACCTGGGGCCTGAAAGAGTGGCCCAGGTGCCTGCTAGAAAGAGAAGAGGCAGGGGGTGCGGGAAACCAGCCCCCGAAGTTCCCACGGTCCAGGAGGAGGCAACCCTTGAGGGGGATGCCCTGGAGCCTACAGGGGAACAAATGGCTGAACTGGGGGACCTGCCTGTGCTGACCCATTGGCAGCAGGAAGGAGGCCCCACCAGGGAGGAATTCTGTCAGGAGCAGCAGAAGTGCCCTTCTCTTGTTGGTTTACGGCAACAGGCTGCAAACCAGGCAGCAGGTGATCAGTCTGGATCACATTGGATATACTGGGAGAATGGTCTCCTTTTTAGCCAGCCTAAGGTTGCTGAGCCTGGGTCAGCCCATGTGCTGGTGGTACCCCAGCACTTCAGACCCTTCCTACTGGGTCTGGCTCATGATGTGCCTTTGGCAGGACATTTGGGGCAAGACAAGAGCTTTGAAAGGCTTGTCACCCACTTTTACTGGCCCCAAATGTGTAAGAGTTCTGATGCTCATTGTAGGTCTTGCTAGACTTGCCAGGCAAGTGGTAAGAGTGGGAGGAAGTGTAAGGTTCCTCTCCAACCTTTCCCTGTGGTCAGCACCCCCTTTGAGAGGGTGGGTATTGACATTGTGGGGCCTCTGGATCCCAAGACAGCCATGGGAAACAGGTTCATCCTGGTCTTGGTGGACCATGCCACCTGGTACCCGGAAGCCATCCCTCTCCGGACTGTGATGGCCCCCGTGGTGGGTCGTGCGTTGATGGGGATTTTCTCCCGTGTGGGGTTCCCCAGAGAGGTGGTGTCCGACTATGGTACCAACTTCATATCGAAGTATATGAAGTCTAGGTGGCAGGAGTGCAGTGTTACATACAAGTTCACCACTCCTTACCACCCCCAAGGTAATGGGCTGGTTGAGAGATTCAACCGGACCCTGAAGGGCATGATTATCGGTCTTGGTGAACCCATGTGGTGTAAGTGGGATTTCCTCTTACCATGCCTCTTGTTTGCTTACAGAGAGGTACCGCAGAAGTCCTTAGGGTTCAGTCCCTTTCAGCTCCTGTATGGGCATCCTGTAAGAGGACCTCTAAGTCTGGTGAAATAAGGCTGGGAGAAAGCTCCCAGTAAACCTCCCCAGGATGTACATAACTACATGCTGGTCTTCAGAAACCAGACTAAGCACTTCAGACAACTCGCTCAGGCGAATCTGGAAGGCAGCCAGGAGGAGATAAAAAATTGGTATGATCACAATGCCACTCTGATCGAGTTTCAGCCTGGACAGAGAGTTTAGGTCATGGCCCAAGTGGAGCCTTGTGCGCTCCAGGATAAGTGGACTTGACTATTTGAGGTGGTGGAGCGCAAGAGTAAAGTCACCTACTTGGTGGACTTTCAGTCTCCTAGGAACCCTTTGTGGGTCCTGCATGTGAACCGCTTGAAGCCCCACTTGGAGAGGTCCGAAGTGGGCCTGCACCTAGCCAGTGGCGGCTCGCATAGGGCATGCTGTGGGGTGGTGTGGTGGGGTGGGGAGGGGCAGGGTGGGGGGGTAGTAAACTCAGACATACGTCGGAATGGAGGAAAGTAATTATTACGTTCCTCCGTTCCGTTGTATGTCTGAGTTTACTACCCCCCCACCCTGCCCCTCCCCCGCCCGCAGCAGGCCCTTTGTGAGCCGCCACTGCTCCTAGCAACAGATGCTGGAATGGAGGAGGAGACTGAGCCTCTTCCTGACCTCCTGTCTGCAAAGGAGCATGATGGATCAGTGGACGATGTATCCCTCTCCCCCGCCCTGACTCCTGAACAGCAGAGTGACTGTCGCCAACTGTTGGGACAGTTTGCTGCTCTGTTCTCCCTGACCCCTGGTGTCACTCAGTGGTGTGTCCATGATGTTGACACTGGGGACATTCCTCCTGTAAAGCACAAAATTTACAGAGTGACAGACAGGGTCAAGGCTTGCATCAAGCAGAAGGTCTCCAAGATGTTAGCGCTAGGGGTGATTGAGCCCTCAAACAGCCCTTGGGCCAGCCCAGTGGTCTTCGTCCCAAAGGCTGCCGCACCTGGTGCCATGCCAGAACTCCGGTTCTGTGTGAACTACCGAGGGCTCAATTCGGTCACCAGGACTGATGCGCACCCCATCCCCAGAGCTGATGAGCTCATAGATCGGTTGGGAGCTGTCCGGTACCTCAGTACGTTTGACTTAATGTCTGGGTACTGACATATTGCCTTAACTGATGGGCAAAGGAGAGGTCAGCATTCTCAATGCCAGAGCGGCACTTCCAATTCCAGGTGATGCCCTTTGGGTTGAAGAATGCCCCTGACACCTTTGAAATGAAATGAAATGAAATTTGTACTTGTAAACCGCACTTATACCCCCAAAGGGGTGTCCTGGCGCTGTACGCATACCGCTGTGGAACCCTTCCTGGCTTTTCCCTGTGAAATGTCCACTCCTGGGCACCCCCAGGGTGAAGCCAGGCATCCCAGCGCTGTTGGGGCCGTTGTGGAGATTAAGCAAGCTATTGCCCAGAGTTGCAGAGTGGGACCCATGATTAGAATAGGCACCGAGGCAAGAATTATCAGGTCCGAGGAAATTGAGCCCAAGACCCGCCGAGGCGGGAATTGAACCCTGGTCCCGGGCCAGATCTCTGCATCAGGGTCTGCCGCTCTAACCATTGAGCCACACTTCTCCACATTATAAGCCACACTTCTTTCAGAGGTTGGTCAACCAGGTGTTGGCTGGGCTGAAGGTTTTCAGTGCCGCCTACCTGGATGACATTGCAGTGTTCAGTGCCACTTGGGAGGAACATCTGCACCACCTCTGTGAAGTGTTGAAGGCTCTGCAGAGAGCAGGCATCACGATCAAGGCAAGTAAGTGCCAGATCGGGCAGGGTTCTGTGGTGTACTTGGGACACCAGGTTGGGAGCAGTCAGGTGGCGCCCCTACAGCCCAAGATTGTTACCATTCTGGCTTGGGAACCCCCCAAGACCCAGACAGAGGTGAGAGCCTTTTTAAGACTCACAAGGTATTTATTACAGGAGATTTGTCAAGGGTATGGCACCATTGTTGCCCCCCTTGACAGAGCTGACTTCCAGGAATCAGCCCAGGAAGGTATATTGGACTGATGCCTGCCAGAAGGATTTTGATGCCCTGAAATCTGCCATGTGCACAGCACCCGTGCTTCAGGCGCCCAACTTCTCAAGGAAATTGATTGTGTAGACAGACGCTTCAGAGCATGGTGTGGGGGCTGTGCTCTCACAGCTGAATGAAGAGGGCCTAGACCAACCTGTAGCCTTCATTAGTAGGAGGTTACTTCCACGGGAACGGAGGTGGAGTGCGATTGAGCGTGAGGCATTTGCTGTGGTCTGGGCGCTAAAGAAGCTGAGGCCCTACTTGTTTGGGACTCACTTCCGGGTTCAGACAGACCACAGGCCCCTCTGATGGTTGATGCAGATGAGGGGTGAGAACCCAAAGCTGTTGAGGTGGTCCATTTCCCTACAGGGGATGGACTTCACAGTGGAACACCACCCTGGTACAGAACATGACAATGCTGATGGTCTGTCCAGATTTTTCAACCTTAGTGAACAGAACTCCCAAGAGGGTGGATAGTTCTCCCCACATTTCAGCTGGAGGGGACACGTGTTAGGCCTGGCACCATTGGCTTGGGTCTCCACTGCATTTTTTGCTTTTGCCTCCTGTGTTTTTTATGTGTGTTGGACTCCGTTTTGCTGGTCTAGAGGCTTTGGGCACTTCGCCACTGCTGTTCAGTGCCAAAGTGCAAGTGCTCCCTGTGTAAATTGTTGTTATGGATTAGTGATTCCATGATTGGCATATTTGATATACTAGTCAGACCCTAGTACAGTGCACTGTGTGTGCCCAGGGCCTGTAAATCAAATGCTGCTAGTGGGCTGCAGCACTGATTGTGCCACCCACATAAGCAGCCTGTAAATGTAACTTAGGCCTGCCATTGCAGAACCAGAGTGCAGTCTGGTACTGCAATGTCGACCTGAACAGGGCACCTACTTGCCAGGCTCCTAATCTTCCCTTTCCTTACATGTTAGTCACCCCTAAGGTAGGACCAAGGTACCCATGTGGGCAGGGTGCAGTGTATGTGAAAGGGAGGACATGCCCTGATGTGTGTGGCATGTCCTGATAGTGAATTACTGTCGATTTTGTTTTTCACTATTGCAAGGCTACCTGTTCCCATAGGACAGATTGGGGAGATTGTTTATAACATCTTATAAACCTAACTACCCCTGGGAACAAGGTAGGAAAATAAAGTTTAGTACGCCTGAACTCAGAATGTTAAAATGCATCTTTTAGTGAGGGTGATTTTTACATTCTGTGTTTGAAAATACCACTTTTAGAAAGTAGGTATGTTCTTGCCTAAACATCCAGTGTGCCTCTGCTAGGTTTGTGTATTGCATATCTGGCTTTTGGATGACAGGGGCTGGAGATGGGCAGTGGCTAGAGAGAGCCTGATGAGTCAGGGCTGGGCTGAATAGACCTGGGCTGCATTTAGAGTAGGGGGAGGAGATTTCCTTTCACCTGCATGGGCCTGGTCTGCCTTCAACAATGCAGTCTCTACCTCCTGCCAGGAAGCTGCACCAGTGAAGACAGAACTGGTTTTCGCTGGGTACAGACACTCTGCCTTCAGAGAACAAGGGATTTTTGTGTATACAAAGAGGGGCCCAGACCCCAGACTTTTAGATCACTTATGGGAATCAAGAGGATCCTTTGCCAAGGAGAAGAGCCGGAGGAGCTGAGGAGGAATTCTGCCCCTGTGCTGTTTGCTGTCTGGGGTTGGCCTGCAGTGGCTACTGCTTGAGGAAGGGATCTACAATGGCTTGACATTGAGCTTGCCTACTGTTCTGAAGTATCAGGGACACAAAGACTTAATTTCTTCTGTCTCTCTGCATCTGGAACTACTGTTTCAGCTGCCACAGAAGGAAATTGCAACACTGACGCCGGCAAGCGACGCCGTAACCTGCACTGAAGCCGTGGGCACCGCTTGTGAAGAGCACGACGCACCTCCCAGACTGGCATGGCAGGCCCGACGCCTGCTGACGCCGTGCCGCATCGACCCCGAAGCCGTCACCGAGGTCACTGCCTGCACCGGAGCCGAGGACACCGCTCATGACGTCCACGACGCAACGTCCTGACTCGCACCGCAGCCCCGACTTCACCGACCCCGGTGCTTCATCAATGAGGAGCCGATACTCAATGTGGGTGACTCCTGAATCCATCGACATCGCACCATCATAAGGAACTGACACCTCGCCACCACCGTGACGTCACCTCCCCGACACAGTAAGGAACTGACGTCTCACCTCCCCTGCACCACAGTAAGAAACTGAGGCTTCACCTCCCCTGGGGTAGTAAGGAACCGATGCCGCTCAGCACCAACAAAACATCACCTCCCCGACGCCGTGCACCGTCTTTGCTTTCATCAATTCCAAGGTACTGTTCTTTGGGGGTCTGCTTGACTCCACTCCCAACGCCGCGCACTTCGCAGTTGGCACCGTTCTTTGGGTTTTTCATCTGTCACGACGTCGTAATAACTCCAGGTGGAGTTGTTTGTTGCTGCAAACTTTATTTGAGTGAATAACCTATTTTTGAGGATATCTTGATATCTGTATTGTGGATTTTTGTCATTTGGTCTTGTTTTTCTGTAGATAAAGATTACTTATTTTTCTAACCTGGTGTGGTGTCCATTTGTAACGTTTTCACTGTATTACTGTATGTGTTCACAAATGCTTTGCACACTGCCTCTGAGATAAGCCTCTCTGCTCGTGCCAAGCTACCAAGGGGGTGAGATGGGGTTATTTTAGAAGTGTATCCCCCTTACCCTGACTAGAAGCACGGGTCCCTATTTGGACAAAGGTGCAAACCATTGTCAACTAGAGACCCCCATTTCTGACTGGTGTGAATAGGTTACCACCTCTGTTTGGGATTTTGTAACCTTTAAATAGTTTGTGACCAAATCATTGATAAATCAGGGTACACTTCACAACTTGGACGGAACTCCCAGAACATGCCTCTTCCAAAGTGTGATTCATAATCCATTTTTAGAATGGGTAAATATGTTTATTGAATCCAAAAGTACTTTTTGAGCAGTCCCAACCCCTCTGATTTATCAAGTAAAGGGTTTGTTACCATTCACAATGTAGCAAAACAAGCCCTAAATGTAAACATTTTACTAGCATATTCAATGAATTAATAACCTTAATCTTTTTAATTCGCTACATTTTTCAGGCTTTTTCCTCACCTGGTAGTATCTATATATGTGTCTAAAGATGCCCTCAAGATGCAATATGCAATTGTTGGATCCATTGTCCACCTGTATACTGTTGTATGCATACCCTGGCTGTCTTACACTTTTCTGACTGTATTTCTGTGGATTGAAAACTTTGTAAAAATCACCCACCAACACCACTACTTTGAGTTTGCATGGGCAATAGTAACATAGCATAATTTATTATGGTGATCCATTTTATTTTTCCTGCATATACTGGAAAAAACTAATTTATAGCAATAGGGCTCAGTCAAAAGTTAATTTCCAACCATTTGATGGAGATACAAGCAACCAGATCTCTAAATCAAAGGAGATATGGTCTGTAAAGATAACTGGGGTGATACTTGACCTAGGGTTGGCCTCAATTGAGGAAGATGTGGTAAATAATATGCTTGAATAGATGTATATTGCTCCACCTGGTTTGGAATTTTAACCAATCATTCAATGGGTGCAACACCCATGTGTTGTCCCATTTGGTGTGTTTGTCAAGAACTGATTGAATTAAATGTAGTTATGTATTTGGAATAAGTCAACTGATAAAGTGGATGATCCAGCTTGGTATCAGACCAGAAATTAGAATGTTGATACATGGTGATGTTTCATAAAACCTTTGTCTAAAACTGAAATTGATCCTAATTCTGTTTAGGCACATATATTGAGCAGTAATTTTTTAATTCACTCCTATCCTGCAATGCTGTTCAGTGCCAAAGTGCAAGTGCCCCCTTTTTAAATTGTTATTATGGATTGGTGTTTCCGTGATTGGCTGATTTGATTTAATAGTCAGTCCCTAGTACAGTGCACTGTCTGTGCCCAGGGCCTGTAAATCAAATGCTGCTAGTGGGCTGCAGCACTGATTGTGCCACCCACATAAGCGGCCTGTAAATGTAACCCAGGCTTGCCATTGCAGAGCCTGAGTGCAGTCTGGTACTGCCATGTCGACTTGGCAAGTGCACCCACTTGCCAGGCACTACCCTTCCCTAACATGTTAGTCACCCCTAAGGTAGGCCCAAGGTACCCCTGTGGGCAGGGTCCAGTGTATGTGAAAGGTAGGACATGCCCTGGTGTGTGTGTCATGTCCTGATAGTGAATTACTTGCAATTTCGTTTTTCACTATTGCAAGGCTACCTGTTCCCATAGGATAGAATAGGGAGTTTGCTTATAACATCTTATATAAGTTTCAGCGCTCCGTCCATCGTCTCCTTGTGTTTGCTATGTTCGCCCTAAGTTGGCAGTGTATGCCCAGACGTGGGTCCCTTGGTCACTTTGCCACTGGATTCAAGCTAGCCTGGCTGATGAAGGGTGTTATATATTTGCAAAGATAGGGATACCCCTGACTAAATTTCCTAAATCAGGCTCTAAATTCCAAGTGTGAAAAAATCGTTTAGGAAATGCAATAACACGTGGACCTTCAGGTATACAAGAACAATATGTAAACAACCAAATGATATTGAGTATCAAAAATACATATTTTTTATATATATTATTTTATCTTTTTGTTCAAACATGAAAAAAATATATTATAAAAACAATGTCACTCTATGTGCAGTGTAAATTTTCAATATTCAGGATATTGTTAGTCCATGATCCCTACTGTAGGTATGCAGGCATACTCACGCACTCATACATTACCTATTTCCACATAGATTTGTCTGTAAGAATATCATAAACCATTTGCATGTAATTTACAACCAAACATGGGCTAGACAATGAGGTGACTACAATTCAGTTTTTAACACGTGGTTTCAGAAGAGCATTCATATTTGCCATGGCTGAAGAAAAAGGTTTGTATCCTACGCGTATTTTAAATGCCACCAGAGACAGAGAAACCCATATACCTAAACCGCTGTTTGCACACAGAAAAAATAAAAACCTAAAAGATCTTATAGTACATTCGCAGATGACAAGCACCCCAAAGGGCACCATTCAAACATCTCTAGTGGACAACAATTTCCCTACTGGGAACTATAAATGTATGTCCTGCGTTGCATGTCAATTCGCCATTGAAACCAACACATATACCATTAATGGAGCTTGTTTTGAACTTAAAACTCTCACCAATTGCAAAACTTCCAATATCATATATCTTATTCTGTGCCCCTGTAATCAGGGATATGTGGGGGAAACCTCACGATCAATGGCAACTCGGCTTACAGAACATAGGCCAGCCATCCGAACCAAAAAAATCAATGCCCCATTAGTTAAACACTATATGGAGACTCAGCACAGCACTCAAGAAATAAGATGGCTGATTGTGGAAAAAATACGTATCAACACAGGAAGCCTCAGCACTGAAATACGCAAACGTAGAGAGGTATATTGGATTTTTACTTTGGATACATATAAAAATGGGATGAATAATGAGATCCCATGGGATCAAGCCATTAGGTATAATACGTGAGGCAGTTGCCAACACACTGAAATTTGATCTTTCCTGATTCCCCCTTCACCGAGGATGCATACACATTTTAAGATGGCCGCTACTCTAATTAATTTTGTTCTTAATTGTTTTATTCTTTTTCCCTCTTTTTTCATCTTCTGATGATTGTCCTCGTTAAATATAGTTTTTCATCTGACCATCATGCCAGTTCATAACGCCCATACCTCTGTAGTGCATTACTATTCGCTCCAATACATCCACTGTTCATCATGAATTGAGTAGTGCTTTTAGTTTAATAATAACGGCTGCATACTTCTTCACAGTCAGGTCCAGTTTGAATAATTTGTTCGTCATTGTCCATTACATTTTGGATATCAGTCAGTTTCAGTTTGCCTTGTATTCCATCATGAGCAGAAACCACCCAAACATGGCCGCCCCAGTTCCATTATATTCCACCATCCAGGTCAACATTGCTGGCCGGGTCACGTGACTAAATATCAACCAATCTTGGGAGCCGAGACACCCTCACGTGACAGCCTTCAACTTTGGCGCGCTATCTTTATGGCTTTAAATCCCACAGCGTTACGGCAACATATTGTTGGGCGCAAAGGACACTCCGGAAACGCGTGCACCGCACGTTATCCTGTGCCTCTCACCTCTGAGCATAACGGTTGCATACTGCAGGGAGACAGACATTTTCTGTGCGCATGCTCGGCGTGCAGCGCACTTCACGTTTTTGATAGACTCGTCCTATGGCTCAGGACTGCAGCACTCCGACCCTTACGTTATCCAGTAGAATAGTCTGATCTCAGCGACTTATCAATGCTCAGGTAGGAGCAATATATAGGGGGGCACTGTAACTGCACTCATTCCCTATATGCACAAAGTATTCTTTGCCAGCAACTTGAATGTAGACAATTCAGTCCACCTATCTAGGACCGTTTGTCAGTAACCATGATTCCCTAATCTCCTTTTCAGTGTGGGACATTCAATCCTTCATCATCTGTTTTTATGAAAGTGGCAGATGCGTGGATATATGCACACACCTCCTAGAGGGGTAAGTTGCCAGCACTGAAGTAACTATGTGCACCAGGGCGTCTCCATGGTACACACATTAATATCCATAAAGCATTAATATCTTTCTGTGTACATATACAATAATTACAGTTCCGCACTCTTCCTTTACAGTGAATTGTTTTTAATGCCCTCCATTTGATGAATTCATCCATACATTGTACCTTTCTGTCAGAATACTCATCATATCTGACAAGGTAACATTCCCCATTAGAACATGGCATGCATAATAGGTGTTTGAGTAACACTAGTTGTCACATTAGGTCTTAACATCACAAGCATGGTTTACGTGGCCGTAGCTTACTGGTGACCTATGTTATACATATAAAGGGGCTCTCTGTGTATATACACTATTCTCTTCCTATTTCAGTGCTTTTATCATCCACGGGCTTCACATTCTTTTTCCTTTTTTCAACAACTCACGGCATTTCAGTGATTTCAAGAACTTCTATTAGCATTAAGATTTAGTCCATTTTTTTTAAGAAGAAGAAGACCTTTCCCTTCAATTCCTTCATTCTCCGGTTTTTCCTGTGACAAGTTTTATTCTTTGGATATTAGACCTGACTCTCAATTGAGCAGACAGTCTGAGTAGGACCCTTAATATGTAACTTACAAAGTTTTCTTCTTTAAATATATCCTTTTAGGTTCATTATATACATGGCTACCTGATGAAGGCGTAACGCCGAAACGCGCGTAGGATACCAAGATTTTTCTTCAGCCATGGCAAATATGAATGCTCTTCTGAAACCATGTGTTAAAAACTGAATTGTAGTCACCTCATTGTCTAGCCCATGTTTGGTTGTAAACTACATATAAATGGTTTATGATATTCTTACAGACAAATCTATGTGGAAATAGGTAATGTATGAGTGCGTGAGTATGCCTGCATACCTACAGTAGGGATCATGGACTAACAATGTGCTGAATATTGAAAATTTACATTGCACATAGTGTGAAATTGTTTTTATAATATATTTTTTTCATGTTTGAACAAAAAGATAAAATAATAAATATAAAAAATATCTTTGGTATAAATAAATATGTATTTTTGATACTCAATATCATTTGGTTGTTTACATATTGTTCTTGTATACGTGAAGGTCCACGTGTTATTGCATTTCCTAAATGATTTTTTCACACCTGATGAAGGGTGTTACCCAGAAACCGGTCCCAGGATGCTTGTTTCCGGTTCAGGGAAGACCTGGCTTGGCAGTTCGGGCTGGACTGTTCCCATGAGGCACAGGGTCAAGACTGATTTGCATATAGCTGGGTCTGAACTGAGGTGGCGAAGTGAGCGAAAGAATGATGATGGATTCAACCCAGATCTGTGACTGGGGGTGAGTGTCTGAAAAGTTTCAGCGCTCCGTCCATTGTCTCCTTGTGTTTGTTTTGTTTGCCCTAAGTTGGCAGGGTATGCCCAGACGTGGGTCCCTTGGTCACTTTGCCACTGGATTCAAGCTAGTCTGGCTGATGAAGGGTGTTACCCAGAAACCGGTCCCAGGATGCTTGTTTCCGGTTCAGTGAAGACCTGGCTTGGCAGTTCGGGCTGGACTGTTCCCATGAGGCACAGGGTCAAGACAGATTTGCATATAGCTGGGTCTGAACTGAGGTGGCGAAGTGAGCTAAAGAATGATGATGGATTCAACCCAGATCTGTGACTGGGGGTGAGTGTCTGAAAAGTTTCATGCATAAACTAGAAATGAATTAGATATGGTGAAACAGTGACAAAAGAACCTCATTGTAGGGCACACTTTGGGATATTGCTAAATGCCTGGGTAAGGTCACCAGATTTAGGGAGAGATAGGAGGTGATGCTCAAACCAGGCAAGGTGGAATTAGAAATATGCCTCAACTTTCCATTAATAAGTGATGTTTCTTCATTGTTGGGCAACCCATGTGCAAAAACGAAGTCACCTTGATGGCAGTGGGTAAAATAGTGTCTCTTAAATCGCCATTAACATCAGGACAGCTTTTACGACCAAAAGACAATAAAATGTGTTATTCTACTCCTTGGTAGTACAAATCAGGAGCAAAACAATCATAATGCTCGCATAGTCCAGATTTTCAACATTGTGCATCCTCAGTGGGTAAACTCGAAGATGACAAGAGCGACGAATCTGATAATCAAATAAAAGTGCTCTGTCTCCTGCACATGTGCGAACTCCTACACTTACTGCATGCACTGGAGAGAGTGCAGCAGAGAAAAACAGAACACTGGTTCAAACAGCTACTCCCTATTACTCTGCAGGAAGCTCTCTGACCTTCATTGTCCCTTATGAGGGCTAATAGAGCCATTTATAGTTGCTGGGGTGGAGGACATACATGCAGATCACCAGCATGGATGCACTGATGGTCTGTCAGTCACATCTAGACTGTGGCTGGTAAAATTAAGGACTCCACCAGAGGCTGCGTGCTATGATTGTTATACCCTCTGGGGTATATACACAAGGAGTTATCACCGCGTTAGAGGCACTTTTCTGCAGCTAATGCGGCGATAATTTTATCGCCCTATTACCAAGCTGTCACTAACAGCTGTTAGCAACAGTTTTTAGGCGAAAACGTCCGTTGCAAAGATCACTACTTCTGTTAGCGATAATTATATGCAGGAGAGGCGTTCCCGTGCAAAAACGACCGCAAACCCCACTACTCCTTTTTCACAAGTGGATCCTTGAAGTTCTGAAGACCAAAAAAACTGTCTCTAACTGCAGTTAGAGCCAGTTACTTAAGACCAGAAAATAGCTGGTCTTAAAAATGGGGATAACACTTGGGGCCTCATCTCAGCAGGTTCTGGTGCTGGACAGCGCTGCAAGCAATGTTGCAGCACTGCCCTGCGACAAAACTACAGTGCAGGAATGCGCACCATCAATAAGATAGTGCGCATTCCTGGGCCCCAGTCATGAAAAGTGTTGCAGCGCTGCGACAAGACAGCGTTGCAACACTACTCACTACGCCCTTCTTGCGACAGCATGGATGGGGTGTATTCACTGGACAGCGCTCCATTACGCAAGTCATGACAGATACGTCAGGAATCCTGACGTATCTGTCTGCGCTAAAGTCACGCATTGCTGCAGTCGTGTCACAACCATGACGCAACTCCATCAATGCATGGGGCCAGCCTATCCCTGTGGCACTGTGTCACCCTCACGCCTGCCATTAGGCAGGAAGAAGGTACTGACGCAGTGCCGTTCATGAGGGGTGCCCGAATGTCGGCGCTGTTGGAGATCCATCGGTGGTGGTTGCGCGCAGCGGTGTCATCGTTTGGAAGCATTGGTTGAGTGTTGGTGTGGAGGGAGTTGACGAGACGTTCTTCGGTGGCCTTGATCCAGCTGCGAGGGGGTGCGATGATGGCGGTGGCGTCCGGTGGGCAAGGTGAAGACGTGATGTTACCAATGATGGTCGGTCCAGGAGAGTCCGGTGTTGTGGCTGTAGTTGAAGTTCCCGCTGGCGGAGGTGACATGCTCGACCGTGTGTCTTGCTATGTGGCTTGCTGAGGTGACTTGTTGCTTGTGTCTGATGTAGGGGACCTTCCCCAGGAGGGGGTGGTGTCCTGGTCACTGGGGTTGTCCAGGTGGAACTTGAGTTCACTGAGTAGGATGTCGTCGGTGGATGGGAGACCCTGGGGTGCAATGAGGTCTACAATAGTATTGGATAATGGGGGGCCATGGCCCGGGGAGCCTGTACTTGAGGGTGCTGCAGAGGATGTGCTTGGGCTTGGCTTGGATCTGGGAGTTGAGGTGGTCCATGGTCACCCTTTGGTCATTAGTCTGCGTGGTCAGTCGGAGTGTGCTTCTGTAGGTGATGGCAATGCCTCCTCCTTGATGGACGGGTGCTCCTTGCGGGTGATACTGCAGCCATCAGTGATGATGATGGCGATGTTCGGTCCGGAGCAGAGGTTGATCCTGGCAGGCGAGGTGGCGTCCAGGGTTGATGGCGAGGAGGGTGCTGGCGTCGTAGCGGTGGAGTGTCCAAGAGGAAGGCTCCTTGGTGCTGAGCGTGGTCCAGGGGCAGACGGACGTAAACGGCGTAGCCTATGGGTTGCCTTTGGCATGGGAGACGACCATTACAATGCAGGCAGTACATCGTTAACAACGCAACTCCGACAACGCAGGTGCCTTTACATCGCATTTGATTACAACGCATTGTGAGGTCAGTAATGGGGTGATTTAAAGTTTTTCGGGTGGGTGTGGGATTCGGATGTAAAATATGAAAATTGGGGTGTGTTTTGGGGTAATATATGGAAATTGGGGTGTTTTTTGGGGTAAAATATGGAAATTGGGGTGTGCATTTGGGTCAAATTTGATTTTTGGGTGTGTTATGGGGGCTCAATAAGGAATTCCAGGGTTCACGGTTGGATTTGGGGTGCACAGGTTAGTTTTGGGTTGCACCCACTGAAGTGGGAATAGCGATATTAATGACTCCGCTATGCAACACCTACTCTACTGTTGCAATGTGCCTAGTATTAGTATGCATTGGAATGGAATGCAATGTTATGGCATGCGTCGCAACCACGTATGTGCCTTTGGCACACGAGTGGTACGCCCGCTGTGCATGGGCGCACAGCGGCCGCCATTGAGAAGTGCTGGGGGGGCTGGACAGCTGTGAGGTGGTAAACACTGGAAAGAACACTGGATGGGGCATGGACGCGGGGATGTGTGTGTGAGCGGGTGTTGTAAATATTTTAATAAGGGAAGTCTTACCTCAAAGCCGGGTCCCGTGTCTTCGTTTCTCCTGCTCTCCTGCGTCTGCTTCCAGGAACAGGAAGTAGGCAGCTAGGCTCCCTCCCCTGAGCCAATCACAACGCTGCAATGTGGCGGTGGGATTGGTAATTGGCAATGGGACAAGGCATGCAGCCAGGGGCTGGAGGGGTGGGCATGTTCTCCATGCAGGCTGTAATGCAGCCTGCATTACAATCAGGGAAGTGCGCATGACTGCTTTGGGCGGCCTGAGTGGGCCGACCAGTCATTGCGCACTTGAGTGGGCATGCCAATCCGCCCATGCCTTGCCCCGTGCTTGGAGCAGTCCTACCCACCCTCCCACCCGCAAATGAAACATAGCACGGTTACATCAGTAAGTTATCATCATGTGATGATTGTTCCTCTTCTGCACTGCTTGAAAGCAGTGGGCCGACGCTCTTCCGCCATAGCAGATGAGCCGCCACTGGGGGTGCATCATCTACGTGTGCTAGGCCTGGGCGACTCGACCCCCAGGTGTCCTGCACTATGCGTCCCTCCTTCTCCTTACCTGGACATTGACACCATGGTGCAATCCGCTGCACTCTCTCCAAATCTGTGACTCAGCCAGCAGGAGCCTCAGCCAGGTAGGATTTCAAAAGCCTGGGTACAGCAGTCGCCACCAAGTCTGCTGGTGAACCTCCCGATTCAGTTGATGCAGCAGGGCCCCCTTAGGCGTGAAGTTGCAGCGCTCCTGCCACACAAGTTCGGCGCAGCTCAGGGGCCTCACCCTCCACAGCGTCCGGCCAGCCCAACATCATCCGGCCTGTGATGCAGAGAGGCGGCACCCACTGTTGGTAATCCCCTCCGTGCACCCCGGGGTAGTGGTGGATCGTAGTATGTGATGCAGACCTCCCTACGTTGGGGCGCAGGAGCGCCTCTACTATTAACAGCTCCAAGGTGCGCAAGGCGATCTTCTCACACAGGTCAGCAACGTGTCTCCATGCGACCTGCCAGACTTCACCACCAGGTACGGGCGATCGTCACGCCTCAATGTCTACCGCCACGGCTCATCGACTCCACAGCTCCTCCGCATCCCACTCCAGGCTCCAGACGCAGGTCCAGCGAGTCATCCAGGCTCCAGACGCAGGTCCAGCGAGGCATCCAGGCTCCAGACGCAGGTCCAGCGAGGCATCCAGGCTCCAGACGCAGGTCCAGCGAGGCATCCTGGCTCTCATCCTGGTCATCCTGGATGTTGGGTGGCTTGCAGGGGTTGTTGATGTGTGCTGCACTTGGCCCAGGCTGCTCCATTCTGCATTCTTTTGGTTTTTATGCCTATTTTCTATTGGATGTTGACTGAAGGAGACTTCTAAATCATCCTCGCTACAGACAGGGCTAAAAGAGATCGCTGACTGGATGCACTCAAATAAACTAAAACTCAACGGTGGGAAAACCGAACTCATCATCTTCGGTGGTAATAAAACGCTCAGGGGCCCCCAACATCGGCCACCGCAAATGGGCGATCTCCCCCTTCCATCTCAATCGGCCCGTAACCTTGGCGTCATTATTGACGACCAACTGTCTATGAGTCAGCAAGTGATCAAAGTCGCCTCCACTTGCTTTGCTATCCTAAAGTGGCTTAGGTAAATTCTCTGGATGCTTCCCTCCGTTACACAAAAAACTGTCATCCAGGCCTTGATAGTGTCCAGGTTGGATTACGGTAACGTGCTCTACCTGGGCGCTAGTAAGGAAGTACTCCGTAAGCTACAAGTAGTCCAAAACTCCGCGGCAAGACTACTTTGCCAACTACCCAGAATGGCCTCCACCTCAGCTGCTCTTCGAAAACTACACTGGCTGAGAATTGACAATCGCGCCAAATTCAAAGCCCTTTGCTATATGCACAAAATAAACATAGGCTCAGCTCCCCACTACCTAAGTACCCTGGTGCACCATTACCGTCCCTCACGCTTACTACGCTCCTCTAGTCAATTAAAATTTCAGGTACCTAGGATCAAACGAGCCAGAATGGGAGGACGCTCCTTTGCCTATCTAGCTCCTTCCCTCTGGAATTCCCTTCCAATGCACCTCCGTTTTGAAAAACACTATCTCAAATTCCGCAAAGAACTGAAAACGTGGCTGTTTAATCAGTAGAACTTTTACTAATAGCCTTTCTCTCGTCCTGTATGTCCGTAGGCGCCGGGAAACCTTCGGGTAGCTGTGTGCCATATAAATCCAATAAATAATAATAATAGGCTATTTTTTGCATTAGAGGCAAAAAAACCTCACGTTGGGCTGACTAACGTGAGTTTTTTTGCCGCTAATGGGCCTATCGGTAGATTTCGCCCGCTAACGCCGGATTTCCTATCGCCTTCGCGCTGATGTTAGAGGCAGTTTTCACCGCCGTTCTCTGATACTATAGCCATGTAGCGACGGCTTGTTAATACGCCAGTAACATGGCGATAGTTTTCAGGGTTAGGCGGCGATAAAAAAACTGCTGCTAACTGGCGTTTGCGATAGGTATTGCCAGTCCTTGTGACTATCCCCCCCTGTGCTGTGTCTCCTTACATCCTGGAGCCTTGTGGTCCCCCTCCAAAATGGCATCCTTTAAGATGGAATGGATGCACGAAACTTACAACACATTGTGAATTGCACATAGCTTGCATGTTCCTTGAGAATGCATTTGCCCAAGTTCATGCATCTAAAATATTCAATAGGTCAAAGATGCTCCTCCTTTTCACTTAGGGCCATAACCTCAGGCTGGCACGTTTTTTTTTGTGTTTGTTATAATGTTACATACAACACAGACCTCGCAGTAAGTTAACGTCGTCATTTATGGTTTACTGAATATATAGAAGTCTATGGTGAAAGAATGAAATCTAGAAAACAAGCCTGCTAATTTTCTAACAAGAGCCGCTGACCTCATGGTGCAACTAATAGAATCTGTGGGTAGGATTATTGATTTTTGAAGCTCATGATAACTGGGCAGAGAAGGTAACATTTCCATTCCCTGAAGATCTTTAATAAATGTGGCAGTTGCAATAGTAATTTACAAGGAGAAGGGTATATATTATATAGGGTTTGGGCCGCGGTTAGACTCACAGGCTGGTTCCAGGAGGGAGGCTTAAATAGGGCGTTCCGTCTACAGGCCTGATGGCTGAATATGGTAACTGGGGAAAGGCTTCATGACTTGCATATACCAATAAACTAATAATGCGCTGTTATTCTACAAGATGTAATTATGGAGCAATTAAAGTAATTGATTAGGGATGTGTGATAAAATATGATAGGGTGTATATAACATTTGCCCTGATGTGTCTAATACTTGCTGAACAGTTCATAATACCTACAATCATATTTATGTACATTATATCTAGATGAATTGCATGTAATACATAGTCATACAGTGTTCAATGCCGATACTTGCATGTGTGTTTCATGATTTTGAGGGCAGGGCTCTATCCTATCAGCTGAAGATAAGACATTCTCAGTCAAGATCTGTCTAACTCCTAACACTTCTCCCTCTGTCAGCATAACACAGCGGCAAAGTGAGAGAGACACCCGCCGATTTACCTTTTCACCAAAAAAGTTTCCTATTGGGGCTTACAGAATCTAGCAGGTGTCACCTAAATAATCTGGGGCAGCACGATAAGGCAAATTAGGGAAAACACCACATTACATTATGCGGGCACCACAGTTCTCAGCAGTAGTGACTAGTGAATATTACAGAAGGGGCATACAAGAATCTGAAACCCATTTGTTACAAGGAAACTGCTGAATTTCAGGAGGTTTGTGTAGTATGTCCACATGCGCCACTAGTCATCAGTCTCCTGAAATTCTCTGCATGCAAAGCGCCCTTTGTGTCTGATAACAAAGCATCCATGTGTGTGCAATGGAGCAACTCAACCATTGAGCAAGTAATGTTCCCTGAAATCGTAACTGTTACCTGGATCAATATGAGGATGTTATAGTACCTAAAGCTCTGCTGTGTCTGCAGTGGCGGCTCGCATAGGGCGTGCTGCGGGGTGGTGGGGCGGTGCGGGGTAGGGGCAGGGTGGGGGGGTAGTAAACTCGGACATACGATGGAACGGAGGAAAGTAATACTTTCCTCCGTTCCGTCGTATGTCCGAGTTTACTAGCCCCCCCCTGCCCCTCCCTCGCCCCGCCTCACCGCCCGCAGCACGCCCTATGCGAGCCGCCACTGTGTGTCTGTGCTTCATCCATTTCAAACTTGACAGCTACCAAGGAGGACAAGCAGACAGTTGTATTGTGTTTAGAAATTGCTCACAGAATGTGTAGAAATGTTAAAAGAAAAAGCGTTTTGGTGCTCTATCTAAATACTGACAAAAAATAGTGTCTGACCATTATATTGTGACTACAAAAATATCATGGACAAAAATATAAAAGGTATGTATATATCATTTTTTAATTGTTTAACTAGGATATCGAAACTGAAACCATAATTTCCTTAAATATCATTTTTATTATGGTGTTTTATGGTTTAACTTTATTTAATATTTGTTATGTATGTTATTGTGAAATTATAATATGGGGAGTTGAATTTATTAGGAGATTGATGGTGGGTAGTGTTTTTTAAATTTTTTGGGGTGTTGGATTTATTGAGGATTGGGTGGGTAGTTTTTTTTATGATGTATTAATTTATGTTAATTCTTTCACTATTTTAATTAACTCCAACCTTTTATTTGGACTAAGTCATTTTCCACCAGGTGGAACAGCATCACTTTTGCCAACGCAGGCCAAACTAATTTACCTTTTCCTTATCAAAGTCAATCTCAGTTGTTGGCCAAAACACTGTCTGCCTGCTGCCCTATAGCCCATTTAACAATAGTGTGGCCGCAAAGCCACACTTTTTAAACCTGCCTTTCCATGCTAATGGATCTGCTGGATAGAAGTCACCATCAGCACCTGTCCCCTACCTATCCATTCTTGGGTGCAAATAAGCCCAAATACTTTATCATCTTCCAATTTTCTTCAATTTGCCTTCATTCAAAACTAGCTGATATCTTTTAGTAGCCAGTCATATCGTAAAAAAAATGAGTACAATTCTGGCAGCCTCACAACAACCGTTTCTTAAGCACTTCGATTCTCGCACTCCCATGCAAAAACATGCACTTTTGCGCCGCCGGAACATCACTTTTTTTACATTCCGGTGGCGCAATGTGCCACTGGCATATTTATAAGGCCACGTAAAGCCATGTAACATGGCTTTTCATAGTCTTATAAATATGTGCCCATTTCACGCAGAAACCTGTGTGAAAGGAGCGTTCCATTGGTGTTGCTGGGGATGTTCCCAGCAACATCCATGGCTTTTTGACCATGCCCCAGATTTGCGAGAAATCTTAAGTCTGAGGCAGCGGCAAAAATGTCTGCCTCCCCAGGGGAGGCGTAAGGGAGGCACAATGAGGAGAAATATCTTTATTTCTCCACGTTTTTCCTCTGTCTATGTGTGCTGCAGAAGCACACATAGAAAGAGGAAAAAGCCTCATGTGATTGTTTTTGAGCAAACTTTCATTTTTCCTGCACAAAAATAATCATCCCTGCAACGCAGGCACCCTTGCACCATGGTGCAAAGTTGCCTCCATTGGCGCACGGCAGCCCATTGTGCTGGCACAGGGGAAACGGACAGAATGCACCGTATCTAATAGATACGGTGTATTCCTGCCCTTTTCTTTTGCCATAGGGCAGTGCAGCAGCAAGGCCTGCTGCGCTGCCCTATGGCAAAAAAACACATAAATGAGGCCCAGAGTCTCTGTCTTCATCACTCATACTTATAAAGCTCTTCCTCAACTTCAATGGGCATATTGCAGCCACTCACACTGAATGATCCCACCTGGAATTACCCATTTCTCTCTGATCGATCTAACACTTTCACACCTATGCTCTCACCGTGTCACCTCACACTACCACATCTTTCCTCAACAAATCAGCACATTCCTTTGCCTTAACCACTTCCGGCACACAGAAAGCACCCTAAAACGTCTTTTTCTAAATTGCCATTAAAAAACCTAAATTCCCAGACAGAAGTGCTTCAATATCTCCTGCCCAAATGATCTTCCCTTGATTATTACACCATAACCATTTCCAATACAAGGTAATCCCAAATAATTTCCCCAAAATTGTGACCGGTGCTAAACCTTTCTCCATCTGGCCCATTACATTTAATTCTGCATTCTCTTTCCTATTGTCCAAGCTTTGCCCTGCCTGCCTTTTCTCCTCGAACCAGAATTCTGGAACTCCTCCCACGCCTGTCTAAATGTATGTCTTATTGTTGTGGCTACGCGGCCAGCTGCCACACCTCAATGTTTGACCTACATATTGCACGGTACTGCAGTCACTACCAAACTCACCTTTGGTGCCAAACCACAGAACTTCACCCACTGTAAACAAGATAATGTTTCAGCTGTCTCATTATCTAGGCACAGAATGTGCTTTGTTTGAAACAATATGCTCCAGCACAAACACAGTAAAGCATGCTCTTTTCACAAACAAACACCATTCTGGTTGTTTGTTATTTGATCTACTACCTGATAGACCACCAAAACTCCAGTTTCTAATTCTGAAGGTCCTCACCCCGCAACCTCACCACAGGGACTACCTGGAAACCTTCCAGAAAGACGATACTGTGTCCCCTTTCCTTTCAATCATTCAGCCATCAATCAGTGTACCAATGACCTTTTCAATACAGTCCAAAGTGCCCCAGCACCTGAGGCATTAGGAAAGACCTTCATGGTCCAAGTCACTGGTTTGTCTTGCAAACAAAAACTCACTCTATTGTGATGGTCTATTAATCTCAGGCAAATCAACACGTCCATCCACACTGTGCCCATACTCCTGATTCCCTGGTGGGCTGTTTACATCCTTTTCATTGTGAATGGCATTTGTCTTTGAAACTTTCTACCGATCTCCACATCTTTACATGTAAACCTCAGATAGATCTATTTTAGTTGTATAAATCTCAACTCACACTTTTTCTTTCTTTATGTCTCTGGTTGCAAATCCCTCAGGCTAATCAATTTGTAGTAAGCCTGGGACCTAAACCACTGAATCCAGCTCAATACATTTGAATGACAAGCATGGACAGAGGTCCTTTGTCTTTTCGGATGACAATGGTCTTCCAAATATCAGCCCCAGTCTTTTGCACTGTCCTAATTATTCTGCCCCGCTGACCATCAAGAAATCATAAGGGTAGTGCAGCACCTGCCTAAACACAACACCCTCCTCACCACCCATTTTAGAAAGGTGCTACATCTTTCAAACACAAAGCACGCTATGGAACAGCCCATGGACACTGCTTTGTCAGCCAAGAAATGCCATTAAAATTGAATAACTAACAGTGTAAAATTCCTATGTTGCACTGCCAAAAACGGAACCCATTCCTGCTCCTGACATTACTCTCCGAATTGTTTTGTCAATATTGGAATAGGAGCATTCACTTTGATAGAAAAAAACATTCACAGACCTATTCTGCTTCTGATGAACGCAAACGCTGAAGTAGTCAAAACCTACCCTTTTAGTACCAAGAAATTGTGACATTTTCCATAGGAAGCAGCACATAGTCCTGCCATGAACCCGCATTTCATCTATTTGATCAATTTGTCATCGGTTCTGTTCATATATGACCTCAAAATCTCAGCCACCTGCTGACAGAGGGACCTGAATAGAGATTCCTGAAACCTTCTGTAAAACCTTTCCTCTAAAAGATTGCTGCTGTCTGTCTCTGTGCTTACAACCAAGCCTTAATCTTGTCCTCCTTAACTGGTGTAATCGTTCTTCTCCAGAACGTCCCTACCTTCTACCATGGCACTGCTTCTCCTCCGTTATCCTTGACTTTCATAGCATTGAAAGACAGGGTACAACATAGGCATGGCACATATGTTAGTTATAAACTACAAGGACAGATCATTGTCCAGATCACCCCATGACTTCATGAGGCTAACACTCCTGCATAACATATATTCCCCATTATACTGTAACCATTTTAATCTATTAAAGCTAAAAATGGCCACATTGATATACCTAAAGAGTGCTATGCAGTACTGCGCTGTCTTCTTACAAACAATCCTGGTACAACCTGTGAACACTGCTGTTCACATGTTAATGTTTGTGGGGGCTAAAGAGATTTTAGCCAGCTCCTGCTCTTTAGTTTTAGATCTCTCGTTGCACTTTGTCTCTCTCAGTCTGAAAACATAAATATATGAATTTGTCCATATTGTTTCTTTGGTATGCAAAAGAAGATGGCCCCTTAAGGAATCAGCCAACCCAATGTTTGGTGACTTCACTATTCTGTCAACATCACTCCCATTCTCTCTTCCTGTCTCTTTCCTGACATTTCTCTCTCTGTACCAGCCCCAACTCTTACTTGGTACCTCACTGAAATTGGCCACCTCCTGACCCATCCCTCTTCTCGCAATCGGATCACACTTACCACTCTTCCCTTCTGCCCCAGTTTGCTGTTTCTATCTGAGCTGTTGACCTAGGCGTGACTTGCCCCATCTTCTATAAGAATGTGTCACAAGAATCCCACCAGGCTCTAAGAAACCTCTCAAACACTGCACCGTCACTGCCGACTAAGTCTTCCACCTGCCCTTCCACTCTGCCCTCTTACTTGAGCTCCTGGGGCTTACTGTCTATGCTCCATTCTTCCCACCAATTGCCCATATACTCACGCATGGTCTCCTTCCTGTTCCATCTCTGTCTTTTGGCCTACCTATGCCACTTATCCTTGCCTTCCCTTCCCTCACCCAGCAGACTATCCCACAGATAGCCACATCTGTCTCTTGTCTCATGGCACCTCAGTGTTGCTTCATGGTGGACTGCCCTCAGATGCCCTTCCAACTCTTCTTCTGAACCATCTGTACTCCAGCAACCATTGGTGACACATCCAGCTCATTGCTGGAGTTGACACTGTTATTCCATCCTGGGCCTTCTTACCAGCACACCGTCGTCTGACTCCTGGCTGCCGATGGACTCCTCGTCAATATCTACCTCATTTTGTTCACCCATCGCCACATACCCACTCAGATGTCAAATGGTCATCCTTCCTTCAGTGGGACTATCTGCCCCTGCCCCCCCTGGCCTGTTCTGCACACCACTACAACTGTCAAAGTCAAAACAGCTCTGTGCCTCTGTCCGCCCATTACAACCTTCCCCCTTCCTACCAAGACCCCACTACGTTCTCTGGTGTTAGTGGCCTGAAAGGAAGCCATTCTTGAGGCCTAGATACACATTTCTCCTCTGCCTTCCCTGCCACACACAAGCCAGCTGCACACTGACTAGCACCTGTATGCATTCTGTTGGGGCCACAAAGTTCAATCTACCCTTTCGAACTGGGGACTGGACTTCAATCAGTGACCTCACTCTTCTGTACTGTTCGCCACTTCAACTCCCTCATCTTCCTCTGATGTGATGCCTTAAGTACTCATCATTGGTCGCTGATCCTACTGGGCTCTCTTCAGCTAGTCTTGCCACGCCCCCTATCTGGCAGCAGTAGTCAGGGTTCCAATTTACATCTGGGTGCCCCTGGATGAGGACATAAATCCTGACAGGCCCCCACCCTTGCCTCAATGTCGACTCTTATAGGCTGACAACTACTCAAGGCCACTGAGGTTGCTTTTTCATTGGGGTGTTTAGGGTGTTTACCACCCCTCTGAAACAGCATCTCAGGGTCTCCTACATCCTCCCACTCGCAATATATTCTTCGGCCCTTGGTATGCAGCTTCCTTGTTTGGTGTACCCCCTTTTCGAATGAGGTGCACTCCCTGCCCTCCCAGTGCCGCTGAGTGGGGCTGCCCTACAGCTTTGAGGGGTCCCTTTTATTCCAGGTGCCTGGGCACCCTGTCTGTCCTAGGGCCCCCTTGCAATAGGGGATTGGATCACTCAGTCATTCGTCGGGGCTCTCCCTGATCCAAGTGGAGCAGTAGCCCTACTCCTCCCCCGGGCCACCCCTGATCCGAGGGGTGCAAGCCCCTCTGATCATCTCCCAGCTCTCCCCCCCCCCCTCGAGAGGGTAACTGCTAGTCGAAATTGCTGCTGGGACATCCACTGAAGTTGCCCTTTTGAGCCTACCTGTTGATCCATTCACTATGGGGGTTCCTCTATGCTTAATGGCATCTTTCTTATTGCCCGCAGGACAGTTGGAGTCACCTCAATTTTTTAGGTCTCGCCTGGCGTTGCAGCGCGCATGCGCTGCTCGCTCTGCGAGGGCTTTTGGAATCGATACGGTTTCAGAAGGGGACTTTAAGCCACGCCCTTCTTTTCAATTGGCTTGCGTCAGCGTTTATGTTAAACGCTGGCGCGTGATTGGCTATTGGGCTTTTTGGTTACCGCCTTGTCCTATTGTAGTCTGGCCCATTTCGACAGGCCAACGCCATCTTTGTTCCTGTGACGTATGAGGGCTTCTAATTGGGAATCTCTTTGCTTCCCGTTCAGCCTTTAGTGGCTTCTATTTGGGCTGTCAGAAACATTAGCATCGTAACGTACTGAACAGCACAAAAAATAGGCTTTTCTGCAGTGTGCGTACAGTATTGGGTAACGATCACAAATACTGTTCGTTTTACAACTAATGTTTTGAAACGTACTATCCTATACGTTTGTGGCTTCTTGAGTTACGTTTTACAACTAATGCTTAACGAACGTTTTACAAATAATGTTTTGCAACGTACTATCCTATACGTTTGTGGCTTCTTGAGTCACGCTTTACAAATAATGTTTTACGAATTATTCCTATACATTTGTGGCTTCTAGAGTCTCGCTTTACAAATAATGTTTTACGAATTATTCCTATACGTTTGGGGCTTCTGCTGATATGGGGCTTGAGCGATCCTGAGCATTCGCCAAAATCTTAGCATTGCAACAGAAGTAAAGTTTGGCGCTTCTGCTTATTTGGGGCTTCAGCGATCCCGACTAGTTGTTAGAATATTAGCATTGCAACAGAAGTATAGTTTGGGGTTTCTGCTTATTTGGTGCTTCAGCGATCCTGAACAGTCGTTAGAATCTTAGCATCGCGACAGAAGTACAGTTTGGTTTTTCTGCTGTTTTTTTGGGGGCTTCTGTTGATTCTGGTGCACGAAAGTTAAGGACACACGCGCGGCGGCACGAAAGGTAGGCTTTGTGCATTGTGCGTACAGTATTGTGTTCAGTTTTACAAATCATGTCTCGCAAGGTGTTGATTATTCCTATACGTTTGGGGCTTCAGCTCATTTGCTGCTTTTGCAGATTCGGATGCACACAAGTTAAGGACACACACGCAGCGGCACAGAAGGTAGGCTTTTGTGCAGTGTGCGTACAGTATTAGACTAGGTTTTACAAATAATGTTTATAAACGCATGGATTATTCATTCATGCTTGGGGCTTTTACAATTTGGGGCTTCTGCTTATTTGGGGCTTCAGCGATCCCAAACAGTCGTTATAATTTTACCATCGCCACTAAAGTACAGTTTGGGGTTTCTGCTTATTTGGGGCTATTAGACTAAGTTTTACAAATAATGTTTATAAACGCATGGATTATTCATTCACGCTTGGGGCTTTTACAGTTTGGGGCTTCTGCTTATTTGGGTCTACAGCGATCCCAAACAGTCGTTATAATTTTACCATCGCCACTAAAGTACAGTTTGGGGTTTCTGCTTATTTGGGGCTTCAGCGATACCCTAACAGTCGTTAAAATATTAGCATCGCAACACAAGTACAGTTTGGGGTTTCTGCTGATTTGGGGCTTCTGTTGATTCGGCTGCACGAAAGTCAAGGACACACGCGCGACGGCACAAAAGATAGGCTTTGTGCATTGTGCGTACAGTATTGTGTTCAGTTTTACAAATCATGTTTGTGTTCAGTTTTACAAATCATGTTCCGCAAGGTGTTGATTATTCCCATACTTTGGGGCTTCTGCTCATTTGCTAATTTTGCAGATTCAGATGCACACAAGTTAAGGACACACACGCAGCGGCACAGAAGGTAGGCTTTTGTGCAGTGTGCGTACAGTATTAGACTAGGTTTTACAAATAATATTTATAAACGCATGGATTATTCATTAACGCTTGGGGCTTTTACAGTTTGGGGCTTCTGCTTATTTGGGGCTTCAGCGATCCCAAACAGTCGTTATAATTTTACCATCGCCACTAAAGTACAGTTTGGGGTTTCTGCTTATTTGGGGCTTCAGCGATACCCTAACAGTCGTTAAAATATTAGCATCGCAACACAAGTACAGGTTGGGGTTTCTGCTGGTTTGGGGCTTCTGTTGATTCGGCTGCACAAAGGTTAAGGACACACGCACAATAGGCGGACCAAAAGGTAGGCTTTATGTAGTGTGCGTACAGTATTGTGTTACGTCATACAAATTATGTTTCGCAAGGTGTTGATTATTCCTATATGTTTGGGGCTTTTGCTCATTTGCTGCTTTTGCAAATTCAGATGCACACAAGTTAAGGACACACACGCAGCGGCACAAAAGTTAGGCTTTTGTGCAGTGTGCGTACAGTATTAGACTAGGTTTTACAAATAATGTTTATAAACGTATGGATTATTCATTCACGCTTGGGGCTTTTACAGTTTGGGGCTTCGGCTTATTTGGGGCTTCAGCGATCCCGAACAGTCGTTAGAATCTTAGCATCGCAACTAAAGTACAGTTTGGGGTTTCTGCTTATTTGGGGCTTCAGCGATACCCTAACAGTTGTTAGAATCTTAGCATCGCAACACAAGTACAGTTTGGGGTTTCTGCTGATTTGGGGCTTCTGTTGATTCGGCTGCACAAAAGTTAAGGACACACGCGCGGCGGAACGATAGGTAGGCTTTGGGCAGTGTGCGTACAGAATTGTGTTACGTTTTACACATGTTTTTTTTGCGAATGTGCGCTTGTGGTTGTTGCCTATTTTTGTGCGACCCAGAACATTCTCCAGAATCTTAGCATCGCAACAGAAGTATACGCACCAAAGGTAGGTTTTTGTGTGTACTGCGTTTACTTTTCCGTTACGTTTATCTTCTTATGATTTTTTAGTTTTGTTGTATAAATCTCATGTGGTTTTGCCTAATCATTGGGTTTCATTTAAGTAATAGTAATTGGTACTATATACTTTAGCTTTTTTTATATGTGCACGCTAATGTAAGAACACGCACGCCGCTTGTGGTTATAATAGGACTATATATGGGTGAGGAGGTACATATTGTGTTCAACAAACATGTGTTTTACATTACCTTTTCAGTTTTCTTTTGCTATACCTTTAATACTTATAATAACTCCTATACCTTAGTTGTCGCTTAAGTCAATAACTCCACAGTTTAGTTAAAAACAAATTCCAAGAAGCATTTATTTATTGCGGGTCTCGTTAATGTGCTTATCAGTACTGTGCACATGGGTTACAATTTGGAAAGTCCTTTGCCGTGATGTTTATTACCTATAATAAGTTATGTACGTTTATTATGTATTGGGGCAATAACTATACTGTAATCGAAACAACAATTATTTTTTATTAAAAAACATGTGAATGTGCTTTTAAATGGTGTTACTTATTTTACTACGGATCACTTTGTATCTGGCAATGGTGCATGTATAGGTCAGGTTTTTATACTGCAAATTAGTGTTGGTAACATAATGGCGCAGTTACGGCCAAGTACAGGTTGTGCTTCGGCTTGGCGAATGTACGTTTACTGGTGTTTACTTTTTGACACTGTATGAAACTATACAATACAATGGACATATACGGACTAAAGGTAGGCTTTTTTATTTATGGGGGATTAGGGTTATTGAGTGTGTTTTTCTACTGCAAACTGTACCAATAGCATCGCGGCGCTCTAACGGACTCATAGAGGTTACATGTTTTTATTTGCGAATGTGCGCTTGTGGTTGTTGTCTATTTTTCAGCGATCCAGAACTTTCGCCAGAATCTTAGCGTCGCGACAGAAGTATACGCACTAAAGGTAGGCTTTTTTGTGTAGTGCGTTTACTTTTGAGTTACGTTTATTTACTAATGATTTTTTTAGTGTTTACGTTTCACAAATAATGTATGGCAACGTATGAATTATTCATATACGTTTGAGGCTTTTTAGGTTTCATTTTACAAAAAATGTTTGGCGTATGAATTATTTCTATACGCTTGTGGCTTCTGCTTATTTGGGGCTTCTGTTAATTCGGCTGCACAGAAGTTAAGGACACATGCGCGGCGGCACGAAAGGTAGGCTTTTTGTGGTGTGTGCGTACAGTATTGTGTTACGTTTTACAAATACTGTTTAGCAACGTATCAATTGTTCCTATTCGTTTGGAGCTTCTGTTCATTTGGGGCTTCTGCTGATTTAAGGCTTCTGCTGATTTTGCTGCACAGAAGTTAAGGACACGCGCGGCGGTACAAAAGGTAGGCTTTTTTGCAGTGTGCGTACAGTATTGGGTTAGGTTTTACAAATAATGTTTTTCAACGTATTAATTGTTCTTATACGCTTGGGGCTTCTGCTGATTTACGGCTTCTGCTGATTTGGCTGCACACAAGTTAAGGACACACACGTGCATTTGAGTTTGTGCTAATAGCTATGCACTTTTACAGCCACCTTTACGTATGCTTTTTTTTGGGGTTGGTTATTGCGTGGATGTTCTTTGTTTCAACATTATCTGTTGCTGCCTTTTACATTTTGCATTTGATTTATTTCTGTGGGGCATTAAGGCTGTGCTATTATGGAGTTATGTAATGCTGAAAACTTTGTCGCAATTATAGCCATATAGAGGTTAAGATTTTGTGTGCGCATTTGCACTTAATGAAGTGTGCTTAATGTAGCTTTTTTAAGAATTATTATATTTGAATTGGCTTTATTTAGGGTGCGTTAAGATTGTGTCTGCGAAAGTGCTCGTAGTGTTTACAGCTTATTTTCCAGCTGTCCGGAACTTTAGCATCGCAACGTAGTAATCGGCACAAAAGGTAGGCTTCTGTGCAGTGTGCGTTTAGTATTGGGTTACGTTTCAGTAAAAAAAAACAATTTGGGGTATACCCGCAAACCTGTGATACGGGTTTTGCGTAATTCTTGTCTGGCGTTTTATAATTTATATTTGTTACTATCCGTTTGGGTTTGTGCGTAACATTTTGTGTAGCATAAATATTTAGAAATGTTACTATACTCTTGGAGCGTAATTATTGTATTGTAATTGGCTTTTGTTTGCGGTTCGTAGACGGTGTGCTTTTTAGCCGCCAAAGGGTGCAGTCTGTTGAGAGATTTTATTATACAGTACACAACGTTAGCATAGCAAGGGAGCTTTATGCACAAATGGTGTTAGTTATTTGTGATTTGTTTACTTTTTAATAAACAATGCTGCAATCAAAGGTAAATTTTTAGTTGGTAATGCTGCAGGTAATGGTTATGGTTTTATTCATATAGACTGTGTTTTTTAATTGCAAACAGTGTTAACAATAGCATCACGGCGCACTAAGGGACGCATAGAGATTACGTGTTTTTATTTGCGAATGTGCGCTTGTAATTGTTGATTTTTTTAGCGATCCAGAACATTCGCCAGAATCTTACCATCGGGACAGAACTATACGCACCAAAGGTAAGATTTTTTGTGTAGTGCGTTTACTTTTGGGTTACGTTTATCTACTAATGATTTTTTCCGATTCTCAGCATAATTCTCATGGGGTTTTGCATAACCATTGTGTTTAGTTTAAGTAATAGTAATTGGTACTATATACTTGGGCCTTGTTTTATGTGCACGCTGAATGTAAGGGCACGCACGCGGCGTGTGGCTTATATGATAATTAGACACTTTTAAGGGCACTTATAGGTAGACATATTCTTTGTGATTGCGTACTTGTGCTTTTTATCTTGTGTGTTTACATACTAAAAAAACATATACATGTGAGCTTTTTGCGTATATATATACATTTATATATAGATGCATTATTTACTAAATATATGCATATATACACATTTTTATACATTTGCCCATATATATCAATGCATACATATGTACATACATTTTTATAAATGTATATATATATATATATATATATATATATATATGCAAACATCTAAATATATGCCTAAATTATCTACTGGCGGTCGCCAGTAGATAGTTATAGTTAGGACCTATTATCCATAGGAAATCCGCAACATTCTATTCCCAATAAGTTTGGCGTCGTTTGACGAATCATCGCAAAATTTTCAAAACTAGTGGGGAGCTCCGGTCCGCTCCTGTCTTGAAAGGTTCGGGGTGATTCATCAAGCGGGGGCCGAGAAAAAAGGGGGGTCCCAAAACGTGTTTTCTCCATGTTAATTTCCATAGGAAATTTTAGACACGGCTACAGCCCGAACTGCTGAACGGAATTACACCAAATTTTGCAAAAAGGTAGCGCTTGGTTCAGAAAGCGACCTTTTTTTAAATGGTGTAAATCTGTTCAGTAGTTGCGGAGAAATTCCAAAAATAAGAGTGAAAAAATCAATTTCCCATAGGAAACTTTATGCAAGGCTACAGCAAAAACTGCTGAACGGAATTACACCAAATTTGGCAAAAAGGTAGTGCTTGGTTCAGAAAGCACCCTTTTTAAAAATGGTGTAAATCTGTTCAGTAGTTGCTGAGAAAATCCAAAATAAAAGTTTCGATATTTATGGCCGCGGTGGATCCGCGCACCCTCCCGACCACGAGCTGCATGCTAATTGGCTGTCAACACTCCAAACCAGGAAGTGTTGGCAGCCATCTTGTCCCTCGGTAGAACCGAGGGACAAGAAAAGACAAAAACAAGGGCGCAAAACACAAAAAGGGGGCAGGGTAGAAACACCCTGACCCCCTAGGCCTGCTCAGAGGGTCCTACAAGGACCCCCAGGGCCCAAACATTTTTTTTTTTTTAAATCGGCAAAAAACACGCTGGGTGTGCGGATCCTGCGGATAAAAAAAAAAACGAAGCGCGGACTCCCGCGCTTCATGGTTAATTAGCCCCCGGGTGGGCCAAGTCCCGGGGGCATGCGGGGGTTAATGTAAATTTATGTGGGGGGGCCTCTAAGGCCCCCCCAAGCCCCAGGGACCGCCACCACCCGGGGCTTTGAATTAAAATGGTGCGGGAGGGCTCTCCGCCCTCCCGCAGCCCCGGGACCGCCACCCCCGGGGCTTCTTTTTATTTTTAAAAATAACCTGTGGGGGGGCTCAAGCCCCCCACACGCCCGAGGACCGCCACCTCCCGGGGCACTAAATAATAAAATGTGGGGTCCGTTTAGGACCCTCAAGCCCGGGGACCACCACCTCCCCGGGGCTGTGCACTGAGATGGGAGGGGGCCGTGCGGCCCCCCTCCTGGAGCCCTTGATGGCCCTGGGGACCGCCACCCCCAGGGCCGGCTCCGGCAGTGTCCCGGGGTGCCCACCCCGGGACACTGTAGTTTGCAATGACAGGGCGGGAGCCTCGCGGCTCCCGCCCTGTCATTGCAAACTTGCTGCTTCATTGAAGCGAGAGCAGGAAACCTGCTCTCGCTTCAATGAAGCAAAGCAGAATTGCTTTTCCATAAGGGGAGCTGCATGTCAGCAGCTCCCCTTATGGAAAAGTAATGCCGGCTCCCGCAGGACGCGGGGAGCCGGCGGGACCGTGCGTGGATTGGGGACCCCCCCACGGTCCCCAACGAGTGGCCAGGCCCCGGGGGATCAATCAATCAATCAATCATGTCACTTATAAAGCGCACTACATACCCGCGAGGGTCTCAAGGCGCTGGGGGAAGTGGGGGGTGGTGCTGCTACTGATCGAAGAGCCAGGTCTTGAGGAGTCTTCTGAAGGCCAGTAGGTCTTGGGTCTGTCGGAGGTTGGTGGGGAGGGTGTTCCAGGTCTTGGCGGCGAGGTGGGAGAAGGATCTGCCGCCGGCGGTCGTTTTCCGGATGCGGGGGACTGTGGCGAGGGCGAGGCTGGTCGAGCGGAGCTGGCGGGTGGGGGTGTAGAAGCTGAGTCGTCTGTTGAGGTAGGCTGGTCCGGAGTTGTGGAGTGCTTTGTGTGCGTGGGTGAGGAGCTTGAAGGTTATCCTCTTGTTGACAGGGAGCCAGTGCAGGTCTCTCAGGTGGGGTGTGATGTGGCTGCGTCGGGGGATGTCGAGGATAAGACGTGCAGAGGCGTTCTGGATGCGTTGCAGCCGTCTCAGGAGCTTAGCCGTCGTTCCTGCGTAGAGGGCGTTTCCGTAGTCCAGCCTGCTGGTGACGAGGGCCTGGGTGACTGTTTTTCTTGTTTCGTTGGGGATCCACTTGAAGATCCTGCGGAGCATTCGGAGGATGTTGAAGCAGGATGAGGAAACGGCGTTGACCTGCTTAGTCATGGAGAGGATGGGGTCGAGGATGACCCCTAGGTTGCGTACGTGGTCGGTGGGTGGCGGGGCTGTTCCCAGTGATGTTGGCCACCAGGAGTCGTCCCAGGCTGAAGGGTTGGAACCAAGGATGAGGACCTCCGTCTTGTCCGAGTTCAGCTTCAGGCGGCTGGTCCTCATCCATTCGGCGACGGCCTTCATTCCTTCGTGGAGGTGGGCTTTGGCGGTGTGAGGGTCTTTGGTGAGGGAGAGGATCAGCTGGGTGTCGTCGGCGTAGGAGATGATGTTGAGGTTGTGCTGTCGGGCGACGTGGGCGAGGGGTGCCATGTAGATGTTGAACAGCGTTGGGCTGAGGGAGGAGCCTTGGGGTACGCCGCAGATGATCTTGGTGGCCTTGGATCGGAAGGGGGCGAGGCGGACGCTTTGTGTTCTGCCGGAAAGGAAGGATGTGGTCCAGTCCAGGGCCTTCTCTTGGATCCCGGCGTCGTGAAGGCGTGTTCGTAGTGTGTTGTGGCAGACCGTGTCGAAGGCGGCTGATAGGTCCAGGAGGATGAGGGCTGCTGTTTCTCCGTTGTATAGCAGGGTCCTGATGTCATCAGTGGCGGCGATGAGGGCGGTTTCGGTGCTGTGGTTGCTGCGGAAGCCGGACTGGGAAGGGTCCAGGATGTTGTTCTCCTCGAGGTAGCGGGTCAGTTGTTTGTTGACGATTTTCTCGGTGACCTTCGCGGGGAACGGGAGCAGAGAGATGGGTCGGAAGTTCTTGAGGTCCTTGGGGTCTGCCTTGGGTTTCTTGAGTAAGGCGGTGATCTCGGCGTGCTTCCAGCTTTCCGGGAAGGTTGCTGTCTCGAAGGAGATGTTGATTATTTTCCGGAGATGGGGCGCGATGGCTGTACTGGCTTTGTTGAAGATGTGGTGAGGGCACGGGTCTAGCGGTGAACCGGAGTGGATGGTGTTCATGATCTCGCTGGTGTCCTCGTCGTTGATGTTGGTCCAGGAGAGCAGGCGGTTGGTGGTTGTGGGGGCAGTGGTCTCGGTGGTTGCCGGGGCGGTCGTGGTGTTGAAGCTGTCGTGGGATGGGGTCCCCGGGGCCATTAGTGGCCCGGGAGGGGGGCCACGCGGCCCCCCTCCCCTACAAATAAAAATTTTAATTTTTTTTTTTTAAACGTAAGTGCCGGCCCCAGGGGCTGGGGTCCCCGGGACCATAAGTGGCCCAGGGAAGGGGGGCCCCCTTCCCATTTTTTTTTATTTAAAAAAAAAAAAATCCTCAGGCCCCGGGGGATGGGGTCCCCGGGCCAAAAGTGGCCGAGGGAAGGGGGGCCACACAGCCCCCCTCCCATACAAATACAAAAAAAAAAGACCGGCATCGCGCCGGAGGCCCCGCTCCCTCCCTGCAGCAGTCTGCAAACGCGCCCCCTGGCGCGTTTTAAGAAGGGGAAGTAATTCCCCTTGAATACTGGGGGTACCTGGGGGCCAAGTAGCCCACCAGGAACCTCCAGTATGCGCCAGGGGGCTGCGTTGCAGAGAGGTGTACAGAGGCCACGCCCCTTTTTACACCTCTCTGGAACGCAGCTCTGTGGCACTTTTTGGAGGTACCTGGTGGGCTAGTTGGACTACAGGGACCCTCAGGATTCAAGGGGACTTAATCCCCGCACGGGGCGCGTTTGCACAGTGGTGAAGGGAGTGGGCGGGGTTTCAGGTGACATGTGTGCAAACAGGCCCCGTGGCGTGTTTTAAGTTCAGGAATTAATTCCTCTTCAATCCTGAGGGTCCCTGGGGGCCAACTAGCCCACCAGGTAACTCCAGTAAGCGCCACGGAGCTGCGTTGCAGAGTGTTGTAAAAAGGGGCGTGGCCTCTGAACACCTCTCTGCAACGCAGCTCTCTGGCGCATACTGGAGGTACCTGGTGGGCTAGTTGGCCCCTAGGGATCCTCGGGAATGAGGAGGAATTAATTCTCCAACTTAAAACGCGCCACAGGGCGTGTTTGCAGACATGTCACCTCAGGCCCCACCCCCTTCCTTCACCATTGTGCAAATATTCCTCTAAAATCAGCCGAACTACGAATTCCGATTTACTCACCTGTTATCAGGAGAGACCTCAGTGCTGCATCTCTGAGCCCTGTACTGATCCTGAAAAGTAATTTTAACCGTACTTACCAGTAACTTGAATTTCCTTCCATAGGCTAACATTGACTGGTTTCACTTGGAAATTCTTCTAAGTGTGGAGGTTTGGAACTTTATAATATTCCTCTAAAATCAGCCGAACTACGAATTCCGATTTACTCACCTGTTATCAGGAGAGACCTCAGTGCTGCATCTTTGAGCCCAGTACTGATCCTGAAAAGTAATTTTAACCGTACTTACCAGTAACTTGAATTTCCTTCCATAGGATATCCTTGCCTGCTTTTTGCTGAAAAAGTTTCGAAGTGTCGATTTTTGAAACATACAAATATTCCTCTAAAATCAGCAGAACTACGAATTCCGATTTACTCACCTGTTATCAGGAGAGACCTCAGTGCTGCATCTTTGAGCCCAGTACTGATCCTGAAAAGTAATTTTAACCGTACTTACCAGTAACTTGAATTTCCTTCCATAGGCTAACATTGACTGGTTTCACTTGGAAATTCTTCTAAGTGTGGAGTTTTGGAACATTATAATATTCCTCTAAAATCAGCCGAACTACGAATTCCGATTTACTCACCTGTTATCAGGAGAGAACCCAGTGCTGCATCTTTTAGCCCAGCACTGACCCTGAAAAAGTAATTCTAACCGTACTTAGCAGTAACTTGTATTTCCTTCCATAGGAATCCATTGTCTGGTTTTCAGCAGAAAAGTTTCAAAGTGTCGATTTTCTCAAACTACAAATATTCCTTAAAAATCGCCTGTATGACTTAAACGCATTCTTTCAACTGTTTACAGGAGATGCACCAGTGCTGGATCCAGGATCCACCACTGAGTAAGAAAAAGTAACAATAACACTACTTACCTGCTAAGTGAATTTCTTCCCATAGGATAACATTGGTGATTCTATGTGAAAAAGTTTCTAAGTGTCAACTTTTAAAATACAATAATATTCCTTAAAAATCACTACTGTAACCAAAACGCTTTTACTCAACTGTTTACAGGAGATGTCCCAGGACTGACTCTAGGATCCAGTCCTGTGGTTAGAAAAAGTAATCCATAAAGTAACTAATTGCATTTAACTAGAAATTCACATTGAGCTCAATGTTGCATTGTGTTTGAAATTGTGATGCCCATTGCAACAACTGTAACTACTGTGCTTAAAAGTCTATTGCCTATTTGCAAAGTATTTAAACTAAAGTAATTCATTCTGAGAAAGTATATTTTGTAATGTAATGTATAATGTAATTACAATGTAATTTAAAAAATAAAATATCTAAAAATAAATAGTTTTAAAAAATGTAGTAAATCAGTATCAAAAAAATAAATATAACAATTAATACATTTAAAAATTGTCATTTACAAAACCTTTGAAATTCACTGAAAAAACCATAGGTTTTAGGGGCGTTATAGTTAGAAATTAGCATTTAAAAAACCTTTGAAATTCACTGAAAAAACCATAGGTTTCAGGCACGTTATAGTTAGAAATTAGCATTTAAAAAACCTTTGAAATTCACTGAAAAAACCATAGGTTTCAGACCCGTTATAGTTAGAAATTAGCATTTAAAAACCTTTGAAATTCACTGAAAAAACCATAGGTTTTAGGGACAGTTATAGTTAGTTGGACATTTCACTCAGTACAAAACCCGTGAAATTCCCCGTTATAGTTAGTTCAGCTAACTATAACTCGCGCCCCATAATGCACTGCTGATGACATCACATATTACATCACTCATGACATGGTCAGTGACATCACTGATGACATCACTGATGACATCTCAAATGACATCACTGATGACATCACTGATGACATCATCCACGTGATAATCTGATGCACCTCCTCACACCCTAATATAACCTTTGATACACCCACTCTAAATTTCAGACTGCCATTCGCAAAACCATAGACACTCCAACACCAATAACTACATACCCACTCACTGATTCTTAGGTCTACACACACATCCACTCACTCACCCGTACAGTCACTCATACTTACGGTCACTCAGTACAGGACTATCATATGCACTCTTACTCCTATATAGACACTCAAACACCGCCACTCATCCATAGAGGTACTCACACACCTAGTCAGTCATGCAAATAATTAAACACACTGCCATTTACTCACCTATACAGTTATACACACACCAGCTCACTTACTCATACAAATACTAGCACATTGTTACGCTCTTATACAATCACTGATACAAGCACACACTCATCCATACAGCCACTATCACAATCACTCACTCTCGCTTATAGCTATTTATATACTCCAACACACATATATACTGCCTTTCACATATGTGGTTACTCACACATGTACCACAGGGACATACATTCACTCACTAACACACTCTTACACACACTTACCCACCCATCCAGTCTATCACAGATGCACTCTTGAAACCATCCACCCAGTGAATCACCCACTCACACATCTATGCACAGAGTCGCACACACCCCACCCACACAAACACTCAGGCACCCATACAGATACTCAGACAACCAATCAATAACTCATATAGACACTCATGTAGCTATTCACAAACCCATGCAGCCACTTACACAGCAACAGACAGACGGATACAGACATTCACCCAGTTTAGTCACTAACCCATGCAATCAGTAAGATACGTTTAATCACTCACTTATAGAGTCAGTCGCGCACCAACTAAATCATCCATCCAGACACTTATACACCCACTCATTCTTCAATACGCCTTTCCCTATATATATTAAAAATATTTAAACTTTACAGAAACACACAGTCACTGAATGATGTCATCAGTGATGTCATTTGAGATGTCATCAGTGATGTCATCAGTGATGTCACTGACCATGTCATGAGTGATGTAATATGTGACGTCATCAGCAGTGCATTGCGGGGGAGCGAGTTATAGTTAGCTGAACTAACTATAACGGGGGAATTTCACGGGTTTTGTACGAGTGAAATGTCCAACTAACTATAACTGTCCCTAAAACCTATGGTTTTTTCAGTGAATATATATATGCATATATATACGCAGATATATTTTTAACAAAAATTATTTTGCTGCATACATATATATATATCTATGCAAATACATATGCATATAATTATACATGCAGCCATAGAAATGCGATTATATAAACATGTTTGTCGAAAATGTATGCTTAGGTAATATGGTATATATACCTACACTATACTAATAACAGCTCATATTACACTACCAACACCAACACAACAACAAACACACTACTCTAAACATCATCATTAACAGTCCTTCTGCATAACACTACTCTTCTCCTACACCAACTCCTACAATATCACTCACAGTGCTCTTCTGCACTTCTATACTTCCTTATCCCTAATCATAATAAAATAATCTTACCTTGCTTCAACCACACGCTATTCTTCTACATCTCACACTCCTTTCATATAACACCTACTTCTCTTCTACTACTCAATCCTTCATTATGCATTATACTGCTGTCCACACTTATCAACATTCCAAACAACACTTAACTCCTCCACACTTTCTTCCTTCTCCCTATTAACCATACCCCCACACCTTTCTTCTGCAACACACTATTCTACTCCGCACTATACTACATTCACCCTAATAATATTCTTCTCATCATTCTCCTTCCAAAATCTTAAAACTGCTCCTCTCCTACTAAAGTATGCTTTCAACTACTACACAGCTAACAAATACATTTCTAACAACTTAAAATCTCAACATATCACAAGCAGACACTAATAAATACAAACCTAAAAACAATACCATTCACAAAAAAAATTGCTTAAACTTAAACAAAGGCGAGACCTATTGCATTTCCAATGCTTGTTTTTCTGATGGAGCACATCTGACTCCCGTCCTCCTCACACTGCGCTTTGAGGGAATACAGGGTTTCATCTCAGTGATTCTGCAAGCCTGGTGGCCATGTGATTACTGCCTCACTGCACCCAGCCATGTTACCCCACCCCCCACCACTGTCACTACATGTGGCATCTGAGGCTCGCCTTGAGACCAGAAACAGGATTGTCAATTCACACCAACAGAGCAAACAAAGATGACTGAGCACTGAGGTCGAAGATAACCATTGGGTCTATGAGAGGCGATGAATATGGGTAAGATCATCAGGGGAAAGGAGTGGGTCTTACCTTTTGAGGTCAAAACACACACATATTTGTAAAATGAAAAAATCAAGGATCATCGAAAATAGGATAGTGAACAAATTGAACTTGTGCAGCAATAAAAACTATGGATGTGAAAGCACTGTGCAACACAGACTTGCATCAGTGGACTTCCTTCTGCTCAAGCATGAACTTTGGGCAGTGCTGTCACGTGCTGCAGAGTCACACACAGATAAGACCATCACCAACCTAGAAAATGCTTTCCACCGGAACAAGCAATTACTAGCAACACCAGCAGGTCACCGTGCAAGGACAACACAGAAATTCCGAATTGCAAACAGCTGTGCTGCACTGTCAGGCGAAAGAAAATGGCGCACAAATGTGCAGTTAAAGGTTACCGTGCTCTCTAGTATGGCTCAAGTTATATACCCCCTCCCCTTCTCCCCACACCCTGCCTCAAGCGTCCTGGTTTCAATAGGAACCCATCAAATCAATAAGGTTTTATCAGGCTTAATTTGTAAAATATTAAGTGCCAGGGCTCTGACCAGGAGGCCACTGCAGCTTGCACCACCTATCGCCCTTGTCATCACTGCCAAAACAACTACTAACCATCTCTCTTGCATGTACATGCGACAGTTCAGATTATTCTAGGTCCCCAAAGCTAAAGGAATGGCTGGTGAGGCAGGTATTAGCAATTTTAATGTATATTGTATTCCTAAACTACCGTTGTTCTGCTTATCATTAAATTAGATGAGCAGCGCCACCATGTGGTGGACTATTCTAAGGATGGTGTTGACAAGTAGGTGCCGGTGCCGAGCACCGGAAACCAATTAAGTGCCGGTGCTTAGCACCGGAAAGCCTCGGCTCAAATTAAGCACTTTATGGAAAGGAGCATCTCGTGTTGAATGAATAAATGTATTTGTTTCAATTAATAAAATTTGTTACAAAACCATTGCGTCATCTTGCTAAAATTATCACATTATTAGGCATCTTGTGTTTGGGATTCTCCTCCTGAAATAAAAATATTCTTTTTAAAGCACATCATTGTTTATTGGAAGAAGGTCCGACTTTTAACAAATACTTATGTGCTGAATGTTTTTTTTTTATCTAACTGCAACAGTAATTATAGGTGACTGTATTGCCAGTGTGAGAATGTTGCACGCCGTCACACCATCGTGCACTATAGGTAATATTTGTGCATGGAAAAAAGTACAGGAAAGAGTGGTACCGTAAAACTGTATTCGACTTCACTATTTTTATTTCAAAACTTTTTAAAATGCTTTCCTCTTTACCATGTTTTGTTACATGTATTTTCTCGATACATGTGTTAAACTGTAGGTGAAAATGTATACATTGCATGACCTTTACACGTGCAGCTACCGTCTTTTAGGACATACGATGAATCATTCAATTTAGATGACGCTGTAACACCCAGAAAGACTACAGATGTTGTTTGTCCGGCTGAAAGGAACATTTCCCTATTGAGCCAAGGGCACAGTTTATCTAACTAGAATAATGCAACCCTGCATGTAATGCTTAATGTGCATGTGAAACATTTTTTCTTCAAGGGCACATCCGACCATAGCATCATAGGCAAATTATACTGTAATAAGCAGGAGATGAATCGGTGATGATTTTAGTCAAAACATCCGTTTGCCTAAACATCTCATTCGTGCACTCCATCAGGGTGCCTTCGGGTAGCCTTACTTAACGGGGTGAACTCTACGCAACAGAGCCTAAAAAACTGCATGAGTTTCACAGCATGGGTGATCCGGTGATAAACGCATTGCTGCCATCTGCTGGTCAGAGTAACACTTGTTCTACAGACTTACTTTAATATTATTGATTTTAACTGTGCAAAGCTTTTATGAGACAGATTCCTTGTATTTTAATCTAGGTTTTATGATAATGTTTTACTGCAGTGTCATAATTTTTTCAAAGGAAATGCTTTTTAATGTGCTGCAACTTTTGTGATTAGCAACCAAACCATTAAAGCCTTTTTAGCTGTCTTGTCTAGGAAGACATTTGTACCTGCCCCATCTGTTCAGTTAACGTTAATAGCGTGCTCACAACCGCCTCATAAAATCAGATGCGATTTATGATTTCGAAGGCAATTTTACTGTACATTTCAAATCTAAGATCTGTCTTGCTTTAGAGCAACTAAAATGTATTTTCTAATTCTATATTTCTTATCTTATATTTATTGTAGTTTGAATTGCAAGCTAGATATATATTTGTTGATCTATGGAAACATTTTAAATTGCTCCTTATCTACACTATGGTTTTTAATGAGTTGAAATTCAATGAAACAGATTATGTAAAATTAAGCATAATTGTATAATTATGTAAAAAAAAAAAGTCTCAGGAACTGTAACATAGAAAACAGCAGACAAAATCCATACTAGCGAAATAATAGCGAAAAAACATTGCCACAGTGCTAAAGCTGATATGTAAATTATGGGCGAGGCTTGTTTAAGCAGTGAAACTCTACACGACTCTCAGGATCGGACGGGCCTATAGGGCAATCAGGCAGTGCCCGATATGCTGGTCTGACAGATCACTGTTGTCTGGTTTTTTCGCAGTTTGTCGGCCTGTTGTATAGCAAGGTGGGTCGGTTTTTTACTGTTGTTTTCCCTAATATTACCACAAACATTGTCTGCAGCAAGGTCAAAATAGGTTGATAGCGTGGTCAAAGCAAGTTCAAAATTGGCCTGATTTACAAACGTAACTCTTTTAGTTTTCTGGCTCGCCAATGGGGTCCTTTTTTATTTAGGTGCCGGGCTAATTTATTGTTCCAGCCCGATGAGGACCTCTCTCACAGGCAAAACAAAACCCTGACTGTGTTACTGCACCACTAAACAAAACTCCCCAAAGTCACACATAGTGCCAGTTGTAGTGTCCGGCTGGACACGTTCTAGTGTTTCACCCTGTATAACACTCACACTAACACCCACCCATCACAGGCGTCACCGGTCAGGTGACCCTGCTAATAAAAGGGGCCAGGCGCATGTGCTCTGGGCCAGTTCCAGCATCGTACTACCGTGTCTGTGTGGTTCGTTAAACCCAGCATGTGGGCCTAGGGCCCAAGACACCACAATGGCGACGAGTGGGTCTTATCCCGCGCGTGAGGCAGCCGCTGCTTCCCACCCCCTTGTGGGGGACGTGTAGTTTGAACAGAGGCCGCCTCCGGCACCTGCTGCTGAGCGACCGCAGCACCGGAGCTGTGGCACGCCTGGACACGTGCCCTCCAGTTCGTCCTGCATCCGACTGCATGCTAACCCGGCTGCAGCTCGCCGCACTGACCGGCCCAGCACCGGGCTCGGGGTGACCACATGCGATGCGATCGGCACCACAGGAGGTGAGACTCCATCCCGCACCAGCATCGCCCGCGTGAGGCGAGAGAACTGCGACCGTCTCATAACGGACCGAGTGCCCAGGTGAGAGGAGCTGAGAGTGGCCCTGCCTTGCCCCCCCCACACACGTCACTGCCCCAACGGAGTGAGCAGGCTGCCTGTACTGTGCCTGTAGTCGATACCGCCTGCGGTTGTGCGTCTCCCCAGGAAGCGAAAGACCGAGTCCGCTGGCAAGAGGGACAACGCTTGTGGGAGGGATCACACCACATGCCCCCAAAAGTGCCCTAAGGAAGGGTAAGTGCAATCTTGCTCGGCGTAGGTCCTGAGCAATGCCGCCAACGTGTGGAGGCCTGAGGACCAGATAAAGGTGCAGCAGCGGAGTGCAAAGGTCCATGCCCTCCTACCTGCTCGGGCGCTAGAAAACTCCGTTGCCCGCCGCCAGCTGCTTCAGTGGAAAAGCGCCATGAGTGAAGCACCACCGTCGGGGGGAAGCCCAGCATCGGCTCTAACATCCTCTTCGACCCACAGCTGCAAGAAAGCCTGCCGCGGCTGGTGAAGAGTCAGCGCTGCAGGTCTGCAGCGTCACCTCGTAGTTTCATACCCTGAGACCGTCGTCCCTGGCACTGAATGCCTATGAAGGTGGACGCGAAGGATCCCCGTAATCAGCAAAAGGCACCCCGCTGTGGGTCCCTGCTGTCTGCTCGGAAGTGCAGGTCCGAAGTTCTACCTGCCTTTTGCATGCCCCTGCACCTCCGTTTTCAGCCCTGTGGCACTGGGTGATCCTCACTCCCGCGGCCGACAGGAGCAAACAGCCATGTTGGAGAAGTACGCAGCGCCACCTAGCTGCTTGCTTCACCGCACCGGCCAACTGCTGCAACTAAGGACAGATCAAACATTATAGAAAATAAGATGCCAGGACAGTTACGGCCAACCTTACGTAGCAGTGTCCCCCTGCCTCTCCAGCACCTCCCTGCACCATGCCTGCTTGAGCCACAAGGCCTCCAGTGCCAGAAGAAAGCCTAGCAATCCGCAGCACGAGCAGAGTGCCGGGCCTCCGAAAAACTGCCTGCAGTGCCACCTAGTGGCCATTACAGTTACCGCACTGAAAGAAAAAAAAAAGGAAAGTGACATGTTTAAAGATAAAGCAGCCCGACTCGGCCAACAAAAGGAAACACGTTGCCCGGCAGCCCGATAATGATTGACCAACATGAAGGAGCCCCCACGCGGCTTAAGGTTTTCGAAAGGGACATGCCATTCTGCATGTGGGCATAGCCGGCATACCACATAAAGCCAGTCATGCCTAACAGTTTCACCCCAAGCATTGTTAGCACTTCTGCAGTCACTGCCTGCATCACCTCTGCGAGCCCGCACCAGAGTGAACGGTGAACAGGGCTAGTCTTGCAACCCAGAAACCACGAGGCCCTCAGCCTCTGGGAGGACTGTTGAAACCCAGTGAAGTGCCTGCTGCGCCACACAGCAGTCAACTGTGCAAAACCACACCCAGCGATAGTGGCCTGCTGAAACAACCCCAAGTGGGCTAGGACCTTCAAAAGAAGTTTGCTGCAGCCCTGCTGGGGAGCGTTGGTGCAACACCTGCCTAATAAGCATTATATAGGTCTCCACATGTGTGCTGGGAGTCTGAAGAGCATGACAGGACTGCAGAACCAGCCCATCAATATCCAGGCTGGCTGCGACGTCAAGCGGCAGCAAAGAGCCCCGAGAAGCCCGCAGCACCATTAGAAAGGCTACCTCAGCCCAGACACGCATCAAGTAGCCTTGACAGCAAGCCCCACTTTGCAGTATGTGAAGAACATGCACAGAGCGTGCAACCCCCAGTGGCTGTCTGATGCCACCCCAAGCAAGGATATTGCGACACCCACCCTCAGTGGTGAACTGACATCACCGCAAGCTACCAAACGGGCACACCAAGTGTCGGAAGAGGGCGCCCACGAAGTGGACAGAGCATGCAAAGTCAGAGGTGCGCAGAAGGCCACACCAGTGAGCTCGACAGCACGGGCAGGAGCCCAAGAGAGAGAGACCTCTCTGAAGAGAAGAAGCAATGCCGGAGACAGCAGGGAGTGCCTCTACACCTCCACTACCCCACCCCAGCCCCGCAGTGGGCCAAAGACAGCACAGAGTGTCCTCCCCCACACTGCCTCAAGACGGAGTCGCCAGTGACCCAAGACAGGCAAGAGGAGAGTCGCACACCCCACGTGGCAAGCCGCCACCACAACGTACGTTCCGACGTCAGGCGACACGTGGCCGGACGCCACAGTCACACCGCCAGCATGGAACACGTCACTCGCAGTGACCAACTCTGCAAAGCATGCTCGAAGGTAGGCAGGATCATGTGCCACGATGGCACAGCCTCGAGGCGCAAGCACGACGCCCTCGGGTGAAAAGAAGAGGAGCACCGCGAAATCCCTGAGGAGGGGATGGTGCCCGTGAAAGGTCCTCAAGAGGAAGAAGCAAGTCCTACTGACAGGAAAGACCTGCGACAGGTCCGCAGAAAAGCGAAGACCGTCCCAGGACCTGGACGCGACCAGTGAGATGTCCATGTGGCGCAAACATGAGACATGTGGCAGGACGCCACATCCAAGTGAGGGCCTGGTTGGAAGGAGGAAAAAAGGGTGGCAGGACGCCACTCGGCGAAGGAAAAAAGAGCAGTGGCACTACGCCACAGGGCAGACAACCATCACAGGTGCGCAAGGAGGAACGGAGAAGAGCGACAGGACAGAGGACTCGTGCCAGCACTGGAGAAGGTGTTCATCAGCACAAGTCAGCCACCGGGGTGCAGAGATGTCACTGGAGACAGCTTCGCGGGAGGACCAACCGTAAGCCGCTAGCAAGCGCGATCTGCATCCAGGCCCCACGCTTCGCAGTTCGACCATCCTCTCACCTGTCACCGGCTGCTTGGTATCGATAGCACCACACCTAGCAAGTGCACCTGGTGGAAGACAACTGCAAGTGGCCACGAAGTCCCTCCAGTCCTCCTCACTCCACAAGGTCACCCAAGGCAAGAGATCGCCGCCTGTTGCCCAACTGAAGGAAAATCACTGTGTTCATCATCGTTATCCAGGTGCATCATAACCAAGGACGTCAAAGGACCATCGCACCACCAGAGTGGATCCTAACACTCCAGACAACCTGAGTTCAACGAGGCTAACCACCCAGGAACTTTCTGTGTGTCCCCGTCAACCTGAAGCCTGCCGAAGTAGAGCATACCTGACCATTGGAATATCCACCCTTGGGGTTACACGTGGCTTGGCCATGGCCCTGTTGGGAGTTCTGCAGTGACCCCTCAGCGTGGCCTACGAAAGGCCCGCACAGCCCACCCGGTCACGTGGCAATCCAGGGGCAAGAGCCTCGAAAAGTTCCTGTGAGAGGGGAATTCGAATAGGAGAGATGCGTCGGCAGCAGCTCCACGACAGGCACCAGGAAGCATGGAGGTCACAGATAAAGACTGGTCACCCAAAGACCATCGGAGGAAGGTGTAGAACCTGAGTCCTGACGGCGAGAACACCTAGACTGAGACACCACCCTCTGCGGCTACATGAGCGACTTGGTTGCAGTCCTGTTGGCAGTTCCTCAGCGATGCCTTTGCGCGGCCTACACGAAGCCCAAACCGTCAACACGGTCCCATGTCAACCCGGCGGGAAGGCCCTCCAGGAAACTCCAGTGAGAGAGGAGTCCAGGCAAGAGAGGCAAGTCTGAAGTTGCTCGGCTGTCAGGAGCTGGAAAGATCATCAAGGACGTCGCCTCCAAGGAAAGGCCTCATCCACCAAGATCATCCTGAATAGCTGTTGGTTTGTCGTCCACTGGAACCAGAGAACCTGCAGGATCTCCAAAGTGGACTCCATCACTGCTCCAGATGCACTACTATTTTGAACTTTGTAAATAGACTCCAACACCGCGAGATCAGGCCGGTCTTAACCACGTCACCAAGGCGGACTAAAGCATCCCGGCCATGCGGTCCCAAGCTCCAGCGCTGCCTGGCAGATGGCCTGAAGAGACTCACTTGGTGCTGTGCATTGTTTATTTGTTTTCTTACAGGTTGGACTTTTGTTTGTTTCTTTTCATTAAAGTTTGGGAGTGATGTAGTGTCCGGCTGGACAAGTTCTAGTGTTTCACCCTGTATAACACTCACACTAACACCCACCCATCACAGGCGTCACCGGTCAGGTGACCCTGCTAATAAAAGGGGCCGGGCGCACGTGCCCTGGGCCAGTTCCAGCATCGTACTACAGTGTCTGTGTGGTTCGTTAAACCCAGCATGTGGGCCTAGGGCCCAAGACATCACACCAGTGACATACAAGCTCAAGCAAGACGGGACAAGCAAAGAAATACCCGCCCATCTTAGCCTCGTTTAGTCGTAAGTTACAGCCATCATGGAATTTATTGGGCTCCTACAGCCCGAGCCCAGGCGTCACAAGCAGGGTTGTAGGAGACAAGAGCGCAAATGGCGTGGGGGATATAAAGAGGAAGAGAGAGCAAAATATAAACTCTGCTTAGTAGAATACAGACATCTTTTATTCACGGCTAAATCAGAACATTACGTAGAGCAACTAAACCTAGCAAGTGATTTTAACAAAACTCTCTTTGCAAACAATAAAAAAGTTGACACTCCCCACAGCAAGCAATGCAGTAGTAAATAACCAAGGGCCAGATGTACGACCCTTTTTTGCAGTCAAAAACGGGAGATCGGCCCGTTTGCGAACGCAAAAAAGGGTCCAGGCATGTACAAACGCTATTTTGCGAGTCACTGACTCGCAAAATAGCGTTTGCGACTCTCGCTATTAGGAAGGGGCGTCCCTTCCTAATAGCTAGTCTCAATGCCATGTACTATTGTTTTGCGACCGCATTTGCGGTCGCAAAACACTTGCAGTTTACCACCTACTTCAGGTAGGTGGTAAACCACTCGCAAACGGGAAGGGGTCCCCAGGGCTCCCCTTCCCCTTTGTGAGTGTGGGCAAAAATATTTTTTAAGAGCAGGCAGTGGTCCCAAGGACCACTGCCTGCCCTTAAGAATTAAACTGAAAATTTTCATTTTTCTTTTTTAAATGCATCCCGTTTTCCTTTAAGGATTATGGGCTGCATTTTTTTAAAAAACTGCTTTATTTAAAAAGTAGTCACAGATATGGTGGTCTGCTGACCCCAGCTGGCCACCATCCCGGTGAGTGCTAGCCATTCCCAATGGGGTCGCAAATTGCGCTTGCCTCATGAATATTGATGAGGCATGCAATTTGCGGCCCCATTGGGAATCACAAACAGTGTCTGAGACACTGTTGTACATTCACTTTAGAGAGTCGCAAATTGTGAGTCGCAATTCGGCACAATTTGCGACTCCCTAAAGTGAATGGTCGTACATCTGGCCCTAAGACTCCTGGAACTCTCTAGCTAGTTTTTTTCAGGAGAAAGTTACTAACTTCTTTAACAAATTCACCTCTAGCACACATGATAATAACCAATTGGCAGAGGTGGGTTCCAAAACTGTCGGCTCCAGGCAATTTGAGTCCACTCAGTAGAGCAACTCGTAAAGATCTTTCCCAGCATTAAATCTGGACCTCCTCAGGATCCATGTCCCCCAAAGATAGTGCACTTAACACCTGAGGCAGTAACATTATATCTGACTAAAAGTTTTACCGCCATGTTTGAGACAGGAGTCTTTCCCACCCCTTGGAAGTTAGCATCAGTTCTCCCATTACTAAAACAATCTAATACGTTATGGACTTGAATAATTACCATCCCATAGCATGGCTTCCCTATCCAGTCAAACTGGTAGAGAAGGTAATGAACTTGCAAATGGCCTCCTCCATAGATACAAATCATCTCCTAGATGATACTCAGTTTGGCTTTAGGCTAGGCCAGAGTACAGAATTGGCAATTATAGTGGCCACAGAGGAAATTAGAGCAACCCTGGATGGAGGCGGAAGCACAGCCCTTATTTTCCTGGATTTGTCAGCGGCCTTCCATATGGTCAGCCATGAGCTTTTGGTTGACCGTATGAGAGAACTCAGATTAGAGGGTCCGGCGCTGGCCCTTTTACAATCATTCCTCTCTGGATGGTGACAAGCAGTGTCTCTGGGGGAATTCACCTCAGAACCTTATTCTCTGCCCTGTGGTGTCCCTCAGGAATCGTCACTGTGCCCCACAATGTTTAATCTGTATGTAACACCTCTGGCTGCACTCATAAAATGAATTGGCTTGTCATTAGCATCATATACTGATGACACCAAAATAATAGTTTCCCTTTCCAAAAATGATGTGCATTCCAGCGGCATATTCAGGAACTGTATGAGTGCAGTAAGCAAATGGAAGGACTGTAACTGCCTAAAGTTAACGTAAACAAAAACAGAGGTCATTCTGTTCGGGAACTGCCTGACTTTTTGGTACCCAGCTAGGTTGCCATCTGAGTTAGGATCACTCCCCACACCCGCCTCAAAAGTAAAAAATCTGGGGGTGTTACTGGACAGGGAACTGAAATATAAAGATCAAGTAAATAAAGTCACCGCCTCCTCTTTCCATGCTCTCAGAGAGATTCAGAAGATTTCCTAAAAACAGTAGTCATTGCACTTGCACTTGCAAGACTTGATTGCTGTAATGGCCTTTATATAGACTTGCCCAAGGGTTCGTTTAGGAAATTACAAACTCTCCAGAATTCCGCAATTCCAGTTGGCAAAAACAGCCATCAGCCAGCTTTGTTGGAGTGCAGGGAGTGCACTATCTTCAAGGACTTGTGTCTGGCCTATGAGACTCTTCATGGATAGGGCCCATCCCACTTCAAGAAGAACCTTAGATGGTACACCCCCGGTAGGACCTTGCGCTCCAGGTCTGCGAGGCACTTAGTAGTGCCAGCTTTCAAACGCTCCTTCTGGGGTGGCAGAAGCTTTTTCCGGTCCACAGGACTACATTGGAACAGTCTTCCATATGAACTGAAATCAGCATCATCACTCTCTGCTTTTAGGAAATCCCTAAAAACATGGCTTTTCATTCAAGCTAAATTAGGAAATATCATAACTGAATTTCACTGTCTTTATGTTTCACATAGTGTCAATACGCCTCCGGGCAATCGCTGTGCTTAGCAAGACTAATCATTCATTCATTCACTGCACCTGCTGTGCACTATTGGTAGCTTATCATCTGCATAGTACTTCCTCACAAAGTAGCTGAATCGGGAAGTTCCATATTGGTGGCACGGGTAAAGCCAACTACACCACTTCCATGACTAGGCACAAAACAAACATAGAAATATAGCCTAAAGCAAAAGAGCTGGAATTTGAACCAAGTGCCTCTCTTAAACGCGTGCTGATACCTGCGTAGCATTACCCCAAGTGCACTTAGGGAGTCCCAATTTATTTTCCCGGCGGTCTGGAGAATCTCCACCTCAATAACATGTTGGAAAAGGTAGAGCCAAGCATGGGCATCGAAAGTGGAGGAGCTAAAGAGCGGGTACGACCGTCAGACTGATGACCCAGAGGTAGTTAGCTGATTAAATATAACATGGCTGGAAGGGGTGGGAAGGCTCAATTAATTAATCAATAGGTTAAGAAGGATCACCTCTCCCCTCCCAATGAGAGCAAAACAAGTTGTGAATCTAGCTCACTGAAGGCAACAGGGGTACTGTTGTTATTGGACGACAGCACTGAGGAGAGGGTGACCAGACATCCACCTCCTCCTCTATGATGAGCCCGACCATGGCACGTTTGGGGGGTGGGAAGAGGGGGCAGAGGGGGGGGGAGTTTATTGTTGAATGCAGCTGTTGTCACTGATCTTGTCATGAATAGGGCATAGTTCTAGGTCTACTAGAGTTATTAGATGTAATATCAGCACCGATTGTCTTGTTTCTCATTATTCTCAGTATAACCCAGACCCTGGGTCCTACTTGCACCAATAGAAGACTCTCAAGCTAAATACAGTAATTGGACACTGCTAACACTGATGAGACTGAGAACAGAGCAATATTCAATGCTCTACTGTATGGTTGTTTGTCAAACCAGTAAAATTGTGTTTAAAAAAAAAAAGGAAAAGGTAGAGCCAAAAGTATGATTTTCCAGCACTCATTTCCAAGTAGTCTGGATAAACGGGTAATTTTTCACAGGACAGGCCTAGATTGTCTAAAAATTCCAGGTAAGCCTGAAGGGGGAGAAATAAAATGTTCTAATGATTTTGGTTGTATCACAAAAGCGTGGAGGAACATTTTTCCAAAGAAGTAATCAAGCAAGTGACTAAAGAAACTGTGTACCTTATATAAAATAATGATTGCACAGCATGCAGATATGTTGGTCAGGAGCAGTATTTCTCTGATCGGTGTGCTTCTATGGAAATTGCCTACTCGAAAGCCTATGCATGATGCAAGGACAAAGGTCCTTTATCATTGTTCAACTACTCCATCCCTGTCATTTATTGATATGACTGAGAGATTCCTGTATATTTTTATCTTTTTGTCACTGTTGGAGAAAGTCAATATATCAAGGAATCCCATTGAACTGCATTTCTGTTTCTCTTCAGGGATACCCTTGCTGCCACATAAGATAATATTCTAAATTGATTTCCCATCCTGTGATATCAAGAATATAGTCTCTCTCTGCCTCTTTCCTCAGTCTTAGTTTATTACAACATTTATTATCATCATTATGTTTTTGGATGCAGAAGTGATCCTGACTAGGCTATCCAGGTAGAGTAAGTCCTGTGACTTGGACAGGTAGGGCCCTTCATGTTATTATTATTTTTTTAATGAGTATTATTATCCGCTAACAAATTTGCATTTCTTTTCTTTTCGTGAATAATTATGGACAATGCAAAGAATATCAATGGAAGATTCAACTTGATCACCTTCCTTGCACCTGTCATTAGGATTACTCTCAAATATGTCGACCTGGCAATTGCACCCACTTGCCAGGCCCAAATCTTCCATTTTATTACATGTAAGGCAGCCCTAAGTTAAGCCCAAGGTAGCCCCATGGGCAGGGAGCAGTGTATGTGAATGGCAGGACATGGACTGGTATGTTTACATGTCCTGATAGTGAAATACTGCCAATTTCGTTTTTCACTTTTGCAAGGACTACCTTTCCCATGAGTTATCAATGAAGATGCCTTGTAACGTTCTAAAAGTGTAACTTTCAATTGGGAAGAGATAGAGATTTGGAGCTGTGGCTCCCTGAACTCAGAATTTAAAAATACATCTTTTAGTTAAGTGGACTTTTTATTTGCATGCTTGAAAATGCCACTTTCAGAAAATGAAGAAAAAAGAGGGGTAAGGCCCTAACAGGACAGAAACCAGGAAGGGCCGTATTCAATAAGTACAAAGGGGGGAACCTGGTATACTGATTAATTCATGTAATTTCCTTACTGCAGCAATCACACTATATTCTTTTGGGTCATTAGGTCATTTATTTAACCTTTCTTTTTGAAAAAAACTTTTTATCTTTTTTGAATAGGACTTTACATCCTTCCAGTCGAACACATATCAAAAGACAATTCCAATATTTACAAACATTTACATATTTTTACAACATTTACCACAATATACATTACAAACATTTATCACAAACAGGAATATATTACATAAACCAATGTATCATTTATAATCTGATCAATACAAATCAATTCTTTGCGACTAATAGATACAGATTGATTCTCAAAGTATGAGAACACGATTTCATTCAGTGTTCATCAGTATCTCTTCTGTATTGGTCTTAATGCCTGTTACTGTAATTGCCGACGCGTTTCAAGCCCCAGGGGACCTCCGGGGGCTCTCATCAGGGCTTCTTAATTATAACACATTGGTGCAATCTACAAAACAAAAAATGAATATATCACTCTCCTACTCCTTCAGCCTTGCTCTATTTACTCCCGTCTCCTGATTGTATAACATCACTGTACCTGCTCATGTTGAGTTTTGATCAACCTGGCTGCTGTTTGAATTATGGGGGAACCGACTGTGTTGAACCTATTCAAACAAAAGTCCCATTAGACCTTCCATTTCTACCATTCCTATTTTGTATTCGTAAAGTACTCCGGTGCAACCTACCTCAATTTTATAAGAATGGCTTTTCAAACGGTCAATAACTTGCACACCACCTGTCGCATGCGTGGGCCAATCTAAAAGCAAAAACGGGAGCATTTCATGAGACGTTTACTCATTGAATCAGTTGGAAAAAAGCAAAGGTTATCTGAGAAGGAATATCTCTTTGAACCAACAAAAAGCCATCAGTGATTTGAAAAAAGACACTTCAGTAGTTATTAAACAAGCAGATAAAGGGGGAGCCCTAGTAATTTGGCCTCGTGAAATGTACCTGAAAGAGGGAAAGAGCCAAGTTGAGAATCAAGAGTGCTATCGTGTAGTGAAGGAAGATCCCACTAAAGGCATACAAGAACTGATTACTGAAATACTTAAAAGTGGCTTTGAGCAAGGATTACTGGGTCCTAAGGAATTTGAATTTCTATCTAAAAAGTATCCAAGGATTCCAGTAATCTACTTCTTGCCTAAGATCCATAAAAGACTTATTGATCCGCCAGGACGTTCAATCGTCTCTGGTTGTGACTCCTTGCTTGAGCCCATATCGAAGTATGTGGACGTTTTTTTAAAACCATTTCTAACTGAAGTCCAGTCATACTTAAGAGACACTACTGATTTTATCACAAAGGTTGAGGGTGTTGGATTCGATGATCAGGAACAGTGGATGGTGACACTTGATGTCACCTCCCTGTATACCCAGATACCACAAGATGAAGCGCTTGAGGTCATTGAATTGTACTTAGAAAAAAGACCACGACCCCATAGGGTGCCGACTGAATTTATACTGCGATTGGCTGAGGTAGCCCTCAAAAAGAATTATTTTAAATTTGAGGATGCTTTTTACATCCAGACGAAGGGGACCGCCATGGGATGTCCTTTTGCTCCTGAAAAGGCGGTCCTCTTCATGGCACAATATGAGGCCAAATTCATTTTTCATGACAACCCTTTTTCAAGCAATATTATTCAATGGCTTCGTTATATCGACGATGTCTGGTGCTTGTGGTCTGGCTCTGCTGAGGTTTTAGAAAACTTCCATGGGTGGATAAATTCCAGACATCCGGACATAAAGTTTAGTCTAACTAAAAGTAAAACTAATCTGACATTTTTGGACGTAGAGGTTTCTCCTCGAGAAAATGAACTCACAGTTTCATTACATCAGAAAGAGACGGACAAGAACACAATTTTGCACCACAGTAGTTCACACCCAAAAGGTTTGAAAGACAATCTCCCGTACGGCCAGCTACTACGAATCCGCAGGAACTGTTCTGCTAAAAGTGATTTTGAGTATTATGCTGGTGACTTCTGTGAGCAGATGAAAAAAAGAGGGTACCCCAAAAAAATGCTAAAACACGCAATGAAGCGTGCTTGGTATACGCCCCGTGAAATTTTGTTACAGAAGAAAGAAAAACCACAATTAGAACGATTGGTGTGTGTCTCCACCTTTGGGCCAGATACAAACAAATTCAGACAAATTGTGTTGCGTAATTGGCATTTATTACAAAATTTGGAATGCACATTTCCATGACCGTTGTTTGCAATGAAGAAAAATAGAAGCATCGGCCAAGAAATTGTTAGAGCAGACATTTTCCAAACAGAACCGAAAAATACCTTGCGAACCCAGTGGCATATGAAACCTGTGGAGGGTCACCACAAATGTGGAAATTGCGCCGCATGTGACTCCACTATTGAGGGGACGGAGTTTGTGCACCAGGATGTCAAATGGAAACACCCCATGTTCACAAATTGTAAATCAAAAAACGTAGTTTATGCTGTAATTTGTCCCTGTGGAAAAATCTATATAGGGAAAACAAACCAACAAATCAATCAAAGAATTACACAGCACAGATCAAGAATCAAAAAGAAAGTGGTCACTGCCCCTATGTTAGACCACTTTATGAAAGCTGCACATACAGAAAGAGATTTCAAGTGGACAGTTTTGGTGTCGCTTAATTTATCCAAAAGAATGCTAGATGTTGACTCAGTGCTTCTGGCAAAGGAAGCTTATTTAATATTGAAGTTTAATAGTGTTCTCAAAGGGCTGAATGAAATGTCTGAGCTGTCAAGGGTATGAGAACACGTTGATGTAAGGAGATAAATTGGTAAAACTACATCTCCCAGAAGCCCCAGTTATTTCAAGTATACAGGAAGCTCGACCAGGAAGTGCCCCTGCTGCTTACAAACGAGGTTGCGCTGTTGGGAGAGAACCGTTGCCGATTGAAAGTAAGTGGAGATGGGGTTGAAGACAGATTTCTAGATAAGGGGCTAGCTATGAAAAGCATTAAGGTGACCCCGCGTCTTCCGCTTGTTGTTGTTTCATTAAATAGATAAACTTGGCCCCAGCAATTTGTTGCAGATTGGGTTCGGAGCAGCAGAATTACGGAGTACCGGAATCTCGTATGCGTGAAAACATAACCACCGGTCTAAAGACCAGCATTATCTTTTGTCTTAGAGGGACGGAGACAGTGCGATAAATATTATCGTCTCAAAGAGGGGCCGAAAATATGGATGTACAGAACGAGACAGGTACGCTGATTCGCCAGGGTCACTGAGATGGCATACAGGGTAACAATTGAGTTAGTAGAGTAAACGTCTCATGAAATGCTCCCGTTTTTGCTTTTAGATTGGCCCACGCATGCGACAGGTGGTGTGCAAGTTATTAACCGTTTGAAAAGCCGTTCTTATAAAATTGAGGTAGGTTGCACCGGAGTACTTTACGAATACAAAATAGGAATGGTAGAAATGGAAGGTCTAATGGGACTTTTGTTTGAATAGGTTCAACACAGTCGGTTCCCCCATAATTCAAACAGCAGCCAGGTTGATGAAAACTCAACATGAGCAGGTACAGTGATGTTATACAATCAGGAGACGGGAGTAAATAGAGCAAGGCTGAAGGAGTAGGAGAGTGATATATTCGTTTTTTGTTTTGTAGATTGCACCAATGTGTTATAATTAAGAAGCCCTGATGAGAGCCCCCGGAGGTCCCCTGGGGCTTGAAACGTGTCGGCAATTACAGTAACAGGCATTAAGACCAATACTGAAGAGATACTGATGAACACAGAATGAAATCGTGTTCTCATACTTTGAGAATCAATCTGTATCTATTAGTCGTAAAGAATTGATTTGTATTGATCAGATTATAAATGATACATTGGTTTATGTAATATATTCCTGTTTGTGATAAATGTTTGTAATGTATATTGTGGTAAATATTGTAAAAATATGTAAATGTTTGTAAATATTGGATTTGTCTTTTGATATGTGTTCGACTGGAAGGATGTAAAGTCCTATTCAAAAAAGATAAAAAGTTTTTTTCAAAAAGAAAGGTTAAATAAATGTTCTAATCACCCAAAAGAATATAGTGTGATTGCTGCAGTAAGAAAATTGCATGAATTAATCAGTATACCAGGTTCCCCCACCTTTTGTACTTTCAGAAAGTGGGCATTTTCTTACTTTACCATCCTGTGCCTCTGCCTACCTGTGGAATCCACGTCTGGTTTAGACTGACAGTTATGCTGTTTGTGCATTCACTCACCAGCTTGCCTTGCGATGAGCTCCCGGTCAAATGGATGGAAGTGAGACCTCTGGAGCTTTCCAACGGGACGAACCAAGGATAAAGGCCGGCTCACGGTTGAAGGTGGGCTGCTTGGCTCTCACGGTTGGTCCCGGTCACCTCTTCTACCTTCGGATTTAGAAACTTTTAGAGGGCTTTTTCTTGTGGGGTGCATCGATGCTCTTCACCAGGCCAGATTCGGTGAGGGTTCACAGGCTTGAGTTTCCACCAGCTCCTGGTCAAACTCTGAAAGTTGAACCTCCATAGAGTTTTAGCGGGATAAATCTGGACGCAGGCTGGGGCGCGCTTGAGGGTCGCTGGCTTGGCTGCCCAGGTCGAGTCCAAAGTTGCTCTAAACCTCTTCAATCTTCTGAAACTTCTTCCTGAAGGTCTTCTGCGGGTCCCAAAGTGTCCAAAACGTACTCCAAGGGTCTGGAAGTTCCCAGAACACCCTTGAAAGTTTGGGACTTCAGTTCCCACAATCCTCTTCGACAAAACCCTTACAAATCTACTGGAGTCACTCCAGGCTGTGAGTTCTTGGTGGTGATGGTACAGGTGAGATCTGTTAACCTGTAGCTTGCAGGGAGTCCACTCTTTAGTCCTTTTGAAGCAAGTTTGGTCCACAGGACTGTAGTTTTAGATTGTGCAGCAGGTGCAGTCAGTCAGAGTGCAGGGTCTGGTTAATGCAAATCAAGCTTCCAGCATGAAGTCTCAGCAGAGAGGCAAGAGCTGGAAAAACTAACCTCCAGGATGGCTCCTCACCATAGTCTCCTTCCCCCTGGCATCTGCACATTCCTTCCTTAAGCCTGCCATCTGGCTGGGTTCAGAGGGGGTGGGCATAAATGGACCTGGCTTTCTCTGCCTGCCCCCCTGGGCCTTTGAAGCTCATGGTTTATGACCCATCCCCCTTGCTCTGGCATTCTTATGCAGCAGAACCCTCTCCTCCTAGAATGGCTCTTCACCCCAGGTGCCACTTATCAGTTCATCAAAGCAGCCTGGCTAATCCACTTAACTCTGACCAATCAGGACAGATCACTGGATTGCTGCATTTAGGCTGATAGACGAGAAAGTCTTATAACTTCCTTTCTGTACATTTTATGATAGATTCAACAACAGCATACTGTTGGATTTATCAATACTATTCTTCTAAGTGCTTGAATTATATTTTTCTATAAAGTCTAGCGTTAGTTATTAAATAATAACTGATTGCCATGCTATCCTATGTGGCTGGGGATCTGCAATGGGGAAAAAGAACTGGCCAATTTCTCCAACACAAGGGCTTAAAAAACATCTTTTATAAGGACCATGCCTATATCTAAGGGACCCCCCACTCCTGGAACACCTAGGGGAGACATTATGCATCCTGAATAAGTAAAAATATTGTAGATCCTCCCTCCACAGTGCTTCTAGCACAAAGTCAATTTTGGGAAGCACTTTACTACAATGAGGGAAGTGAAATGTTCAATTTCACTATCCCCAAGGCACATAAAACCTATTTCAAAAGAGTCCTCCTTATAAGTACCTGACCCTCCACCCCGGGATGCCTAGGGGATACCCTGAGGGTACCTAATATGCCAGAATATTGTAGTTTGTCATTTTTCAAGTACCCCAAACACCAAAGTCGAGTTTGGGCACAATTTACATTTTAGAAGTAGTCCTGCAACACAGGGCTGCTTTTAAACTGAACTCATGCCTCCGCAGTGCACACATGCTAGTGCAGAAAGGGCTGCTAGTCACTAAACTGCCATACCCTATTATATACCAGCGACTTAAAGGTAGTTTTAATCCCCCTGCCCTCTTATGCACTAAGGTCATATAGGGGAGGCCATGCTAATCATAAGGGTACCCTAACCCATAGTGTACCCTAGTGTATGTAGGTTTTTTCACTGTATTCCAAGTGTGTTTTCAGCATAGCACTGGCCCTGGGACAGGTTAGGCAGAGCCCTGGGCATTCTCAGAGTAAGAAAACGAGCATCCAGGGGTTTCAAATGGTGCAATCAGTGGGAGGACACTGCAAACAGGCCCTGATTTCCAACACACTGGTTTCCTCAAATACTATACCCAATGTTAGAAACTGTGTTTCTAGTTGTCTAGGATATGTACCTAAGCCAGGCAGAACCCGCCATTCTAGTCAGTGTAAGGGAGTTACACACCCAAGATAACCCCTGCTCACCCCCTTGGTAGCTTGGCAGAGCAGTCAGGCTTATCCCAGAGGCAATGTGCAATGAGTTTGCGCAACACACACACACACCCGTGACATACTATACACACCACAAAAGACACTCCACACCGTAGTATATAAAAATATCTCATATATTGTATATAAAACACATAGACCACAATCACATTAACCATAAATCACTTTGCCAACTAGGCAATTGTCATAACATCATAGGTAGTGCAATAACGTAAACTGATAGGTTGTACATGTCACAAAAACATTATGAAAGGTATACGTCCTGTGCATATCATACAATCCCAATATACATCATTACACCAGGGCATAAAAATGCAGTAGTTAGATGCAGAGCGTAAATGAGTCATACATAAATTACCAAATATCACTATGAACAAATAGGGTGCAGCTTCCCTGCACTCCTACAACAATTTATATGGTAATTCCCAAGAAACACATAAATCATAACTGCTGGGCCTGCCATGCCAGCTCTTAGAATGTGAGGAAACACAACATCTACCTGAAAATCAGGGCATAAATCCAGCAGGATCCTCTGTCCGTGCCCCTGTGCTTCTATTACGGGTGATGCAGTAATTACAACCCCCAGCGTAGGGCAACAGAGCACCTACTAGAAGTTGCATGGGAATTCTAGGAAGATTTCTGTACATGTGGCCAGTTTCCACCCGGGAAGGTCTCCGTTGAGGACTCTCCACATATTGCCGCCAGGCACTGAGGTAGGTTACTATGGGGTGGGGGCACACACCCACCACCACAGTCAGCGGGGAGACCTCACCGGGTCCCCCATTTCACATGGTGACAGGCAGCTGCCCGCTTTTGTGTGGTGCAGCTGCCGAACAAGACCTCGCTGCACGTGATGGAAGGCAGCTGCCGCGGATGTGCAGGCAACTGCAAAACAAGCCCACGCATCACTAGGGGGACAATCCATGTGGCACTGATGGCTTGCTCTGCCTCCGCAGTAGCCTCCGCGTGATCGCACTAACCTTCGGCCTTCCAGGGCCGCAGTCTTTTCTTTTGGTCTTCCCCAGTGGCTGGGCCCCACTCTCTGGAGGTTTCGGCGTTTCTCACCAATGCTGGGGCTCTGGCCCGGGGCTTCCTTCGGTGTCTCTGGGGCAGCAGGCACACGCACCAGCTAAAAAGGAGGGGGAGAGCACTTCTACACCCAAGATCTCCCCTCTTGCAGCCCCCAAACACCAGGGACAGTGGTACGCTTTACACGCTCTGGCAAACAAGCACTAGGACTTGTAAACAGTGCTCAGCACACACATCTTTCTTTCAAAAGGTGAAGAACACAGCGCTCACCAAACACTGTTTTTGCAAATCTGTGAAAGAACAGTTCAGTCCTTTCCCTGCTCCAGACAGGAGCAGCAACTGCAGGCCAGCCCACCCCACACAAAGCAGTGGCAGCACTCCTCACGCAGATCTTCAGCTCTCCTTCCAGGCAGGTTACTTTGGATCCAGCAAGAATCTTTTCCTGAAGTCTTTGATTTCCCTGAGACTTCCAACATGAGGCAAGCACGCATAAGCTTTTGGAGATTCTTCACAAGCAGGATGCTGCAGCAGGGCAAAAAGAGTCAGACTTTTTCCTCTGCCAACCCACCCTTCACACAGAAAAAGTAGCGCTCCTCACACAGTTCACCCGCTCTTCTTCTTGACAGAGCCCTCTTGTTTTTGGAAGTAATCTAAAATCCTGGGGTTTAAGGTCCAATACTTATACCCCATTTTATCATTGTTCTCTTTGCTTCAGAGTCTCTGAGCTCGGTCCAGACCAGTTCTGTCCTCCCTGGTCCAGCTTGACCACAGGGGGTGGAGACAGCATTGTGCAAAGGGGACACAGCCTATACCGGTGTTATTGAGACTCCTCCCACCACTCTAAATGGAGACCAGGTCTATTCAGCCTACCAATTAGTCATGCAGGCAAGGCAGGGCACACCTCAACCCCCCCTTGTGACTGTCTTGAGTGAATGCACATCCCCAGCTCCTGTCACTCCAAAACCAGATGGTGAATACACAAACAGGCAGAGACACACAGATGGCTAAGCAAGAAAATGTCCACTTTCTCAAACTGGCATTTTCAAACACGCAATTTAAAAACCACCTTTACTAAAAGGTGTGTTATTAAATTCTGAGTTCAGAGAGCTTAAACCCCATTTCTCTATCTTGTCCCAATTGAAAGTTACACATGTAAAATGCTACAGTGCAGCCCAGTGATAGCCTATAGGATATACAGAATTTCAACAGTGAAAGTTTTAATACACAGTATTTCACTCTCAGGACATGTAAAACACACCAGCACATGTCCTACCTTTCACATACACTGCACCATGCCATTGGAGGTACCTTGGGTTGACCTCAGGGGTGCCTCGCATGTAAGAAAAAGGAAGGTTTGGGCCTTGCAAGTGGAGGCACTTGCCACACTTGCCAGGTCGACATGGTAGTAGAAAACTGCACGTGCAGACACTGAAGTGGCAGGTCTGAGTTGCATTTACAGACTATTCATGTGGGTGGCACAACCAATGCTGCAAGTCTACTAGTAGCATTTGATTTACAGGCCCTGGTGCACTCAGCACACTTTACTAAGAACTTATCAATAAATCAAATATGACAATCATGGATAACTAATGACAATCATAATTTACACAGAAAGCATATGACCTTTAGCACTGTTCAGCAGTGGTAAAGTGCCCAGAATCCTATAGCCAACAAAAACAGGGTCAGAAAAATAGGAGGCAAAAGGTTTGTAGATAAACCTGCAAAAGGGCCAGGTCTAACACCTTATTATTTAATAACAGCGTATTGCTAAGATGTAGAAGGGTCTTCTGCATAACCCCCTCTTCCTCAAAATATGCGATCTCTAGAGCTTACCAGCGTACCTTCTTAAAATGAAGATCTTTGATATTCTGGCCTTTTCTTCCCCATAGATAAATCAGAAGCCTGGTGTCTTGCCCGGTTCCTCAGAAGCAATGCTCTCAAGATGCCCTCCTTCTGGCAGCACCGACTCTGAGTTTTATATTTCACCAGAGAATCAATGTGGCCAAACGGGGAGAAGGGAAGCTAGTGGGTACTGCAGGGAAGAAGACCTTAAAGGAAAAAGGTTACCCAACATTTCTTAGTTTTACTTTCATGAAGAATCATTTTTACATTTCACACAAGAAACCCCTGGTTGTTTCCACTAAGAGGGCAAAGTCCAGAACGACAGTTCCTTATGTTAAATAACATAAAGTTCTTGATATTTCTCAATCAAAAGCCATAGTTGTTCTTTTAAAGGTTCATTGTGAGTTCCCAAAACAAGCCTATATCTCAAAAGCTACAGCTCTACTAAGGGAGAACTAGCAGTTAGTTCCCAGTTTGTCTCTTGTGCTGTGGTTGGTTGATCTCCTTTCACCAACCACTAGTGCAGACCAAAATGTGCCTCACAACTCTCCACCTTACTGGAATGCTGTTTTTTCCCAAATTGCCAGAAGAGTTTCTGCTCAAGTGCCAGGAGGCTGTACCTCATCTGAACATCTGAAGAAGGAGAGCGCGGACTGAAAGCATGCAGTTAGTATGTGCGGTGTCAGAAAACACATGCAACCTTGATCTGTAGGAAGACTGGAACAGCTCTCTGAAATCAAGATAACCTCTTGGTTGTTTGGATCTTCAATGTTGCTGCTCCTTTCAAAACCAAACATGAATAGGAAGCGCAGCTGAAAGGACATAACCTCTTTAAACAGAGATGCTGTCTCAGAATGCAGTGCCGTCTAGCATGTTCCAGAACTTGCATCTGCTGCCAAAGGGAAACAACAAATGAGTCTTCAGAGTCAGCACAGACAAATGAGTCACATAGTGAAGCCCCTTACTGGCATGAGTGTTAAAGCACACAAAACAATAACGATAAAGACATTACAGTAATACAACATATGTTGTTGTTTGTGCACTGAAACATTAATGGGACAACCATGCTGAAGAGTTGCATTTTTAATACATGTTTTAATACTTGCGGCAAGGAATTCATGACACCTGGAGACGTATTGATTGCACTTACATGTGAGACCTGTATAGCAAGTCAGATTTCTTGTAACTAGCTTGGCTTCAAACAGAACGGAATATCCCAACATCCCAGTTCTTTAACTATGTATATTTCAGGTTTGTGATGAGACATTACAGTTGCACTCCTACCACCACCACGTGCCCCCAGCTATGTTAATACTGATTTTAAGGATGGGCCAGTAAAAATAGCAGTACTGTCTCATATGCTCTGGGTGGGAACTCTGTGACAACCTCCCTTCTTGCTAGGTAAACAGTGAGTGCTGTGGGCTCTAAGTTAGACATCACTTAATGGAGTAAGTGTCTTGACTCAATGAAACTGACATCTATTTATAGTAGACAACTGATACAGTACACTTTAATGCGCAGGGCATAGTTCAGTCTGGTAAAACCTCATTGCACTGGCCAATCTGTACAGAGAGAATGCTTATAATGTCAGTCCACACCGTGGACCTTTCTTTGTATGGTCTCAGAGTACCACTCATAACAAACCCTGGGGAGCCATGTTTTCATGCACATTATTTTCCTTCAGGCTGCATCCATTCCTGTTGACTATACCCATCTGCAACCTGCAAATCTCCAAATCACTTATCACTTCAGTTTGTGTTATGAACTCATGTCACTTGAAATGTATTGCAGATGCTAATACTGGACATCTTGTCTATATTTGTGAAATCTTCCTGGAGCACATCAAAATAATAGAATGCCACAGCTCACTTACCTCCATAGGTACGGTTATCTGTTGGACATAGCCCCAGATTTCCTCCATAGCCTCAATCCATTCTCTTCCTCAATGTGTATCCCTTATTTAGTCCAGAATATTACAATTTCTCATCTGTGCCTTGCTCTGTTTGTATATCCCTTTTCTTGTGACCACTGTTTGGAGCATTTTATTTGTCTTGTATATACCAAAGTAGGTGCTGTTTAATTTTTTTCAATTTAAAAACAAACAATAAGAAAAATAGGTAGTCCCAGGAAAAAACCTAACTGAATCAGCTGGGCATTTACAGTGATATGTGCTTGTGAATTTCAAGTTCGATAAGCTTCCTGTACTACATGAATGCAATTTCAGTTTGTGAAGCCAGTCAGATTAGGCCCTTAAACTGACAGAACAAAGCAAGGTTGCTGCTGTAGATTACTCACCATGGGGTTAGACTCATTGATACTTGATGTATGCCGGTCTTCGAACATTTAACATGGCAAAGGTTTATTTGGATGTGATGAGGTGGAGTGCTTTGACGATCCCTTACCTTGGCCCCTCCAAGGTGACTCGAACTCAGGAGATGCACTTTATGATTGTCTACAGAATACTCCGGAGTCCGGACCCCTGTCACTTAAAACCATCCACCTCAGAGCAAGAGGAGGCGGGCCTTGACCCTTTGCCCTGGAGGGCAGTTCGTTGTTTGAACCGACAGCCAGAGTTTGGGCGGGAACACATGTCGCAGGAAGAAAGCCGAGGATCTTCAGAACTCGAGGGAGTTGCAGAGACCGCCACAACCCAACTTCCATTGAAGGAATCACCTGAGGTTCTGGGAGTGAGCTGGGAGGCGGTGGGAGAAGCAGCGGTGGAGAAGCCACGCAGACAGAGCCTCGCAGGTCCGCCATTGGTCCCAGCCACGTACCTGTAGGTGCGTGGCTAACGCAGGTGTGTGACTGTCTTCAGGGCTGGGGACAGTGGGAGGTTGATACATTGGGTACTAAGAGCCCCATAGAAGGGGGAGCCCAACTTGAGCCACTTAACACTTAGGGACAGTTAAACATAACCTTATCAGAGGCTTATTTGTATTGACGGTGATGTTTTCTTGAGCACGATTCCTTGCCCCCCTTTTTGCACTATCAAATGCATGTACACTGGGAGACGTGGTGACGGTTCAGTTATAATATTGAGGACAGTCGACTTTCCTGCATTATCTCTTGTTCCGAGGGGGCCAGCTGGAAGTTGTCTGTTGTCTGGACACTGGGAGTAAAACAGGAGAGAGAAGACGCCGATTAATCATACAGAGAGTATACTGAGAAACAACGATAATAAAAAGAATGTTTCCTTGCAAACCTAACCTGCGTGAACTGGTTATCATTCATACGCAATCAGACCTTGAAAGATACATCCTAAAATTAAATTTGAAACAGCTACACAAGGAAAGTATTATATTGAATCCTAATATGCCATATGCCTCTCCTATATATACATACAGCCGGTAATTTGAGCAAGCAGGGGGAAGGCGGGCCGAACACACACACAGTTACATACACACCCATCTACATGCATACTTACTCATATCCAAACATTCACAAGCACGCACAAATACACGTACCATTCAAAAGCACATACACATGCACACACACAGACACAGGATGCACGCACTAATACACATACATTCATAAATGCACACATATGTACATGCATGCACCAAACTTTTTAGGAAAAAAAAGAAAAACGTACCGGGCAGCATTTTTTATCACAGGTGGCGGGAGGGAAGCCTCTAAGGCCATGGATGGTTAGGACTACTGCCTTCTCTGCCTCTGCCACTGGGTCAGCCAATGAGAGAAAAAAGCAATCCCTCTCTCGTCACAGAGTGGGATGGGGTAAGTGCAACTGCCGGTCCTGGGCATTTTAGGGTTTAATACTAGGGATGGGTGACGAATTGCAATCCACCAGCGGAGTTTGCTGAGTTTTGACAACTGGGCACTCCACGCACAGTTCCGAAAAACTCCACAAAGCGGCGCACAGTTTTCCCTCTCGCACAGCTTGCCAGCATTGAATTGGTGAGCGCAAGTGACAAAAATCATTCACTAGACTCCTCCAGGTGAGATTACTCAATGGGGGCCGACACTGTTGGTTGCTACCGCTCGCATTGAGAAACCTGTTGCTCGCGTTGAGGAAGCTACTGCTCAAGTAGAACATCTACTCGAGTGGCAGAAGGAAGCAGTGCCCTCTTGTGCTGTGTGTGGTGCCATTTGCACTGATTTTACAGCAAGGGACAAACTCCCGGCACTAAAAATCAGCGTGAGCAGCGCTACTTACCACACTCCAGCTCGAGGAAATCCATGGAGTTTTTACAGCACTTTGCGGAGTTCTGCATAGCAGAATTCTGCGATCTCCACCCAGGCCTACTTAATACTGAAGCTCACAGGTCTTGGTCTATCAGTGGCACATCCCTCAACATGAGGAAGAGGTCCTCAAAGTACTTTGCCGGGCTGAGTCAGTCATGCCCACAGGCCTGTGAAATCCTCAACCCAGCAAAGTTCAGATCAAACAGCCAGGCGCCTGCACATTTAGCACATGTATAGCGCCTCGCTGCCTGACCAGCACATGAAGAGTGTCTGTCAGGTTGACCTTTGCTCAGCCTGACAGACACTATTCATGTTTCCAGAAAGGTGGGGGGTGGGACCCCGCCGCCCTTAAGGACGGGCTGCACCTGTATAAAAGGAGTTAAAACTGTAAGTCCGTTTTTATATAGCGCAGCTACTCACCCTTATGGGTCTCAAGGCGCTGGGGGCTGTCGTGGAAATTAAGTGAGCTATTGCCCAGAGTCACATGGTGCTGAACTGCCGCCAGAGCTGGGGATCGAACCGTGAGCTCCGAAGTCAGCTGCCCTGGCCGCTGCACCACACCTCTCCAACTCATGTCCTCGTTACAATTAAGAAGAGAATACCATTTTCATCCACAAATTCTTCTTCTCTTTACAAATAAAATGGGATTACAAATTTGGCTTAAATGGCACCTGACACACTTGTGTGGCCTCTGGGAGAATTCTGGCAAAGATGGGTCGGTGGACAAATTTCACAAAATACTCATCTGTGTACCCCGGAATGAGTGAATTTAAGGGTAATTTGTGCATTATTACCCAAACTTGGAATTGATGAACATTATGCACCCTCTAATTACCACAAACTGTAGCAACCACGTTTAGCATGTGCGTAATTTGCATTTGTGATTGCAGGTCATTTAATACTGGGCTAACTGCGCTTAGTTCTAAATGGATTCATGTAACATTTGTCTCAGATTGTAAAAAAAATGCTTTTTTATCTTTGCAAAGCCACATTAATGGGGCATGTGTTTTAAAATAAAATAAGCAAATATTTGCATTTAATAGATTTCCAGTAAGTATTCAAATTAGAGCTGGAGAAAGAGCAGCCAATACGGGAAAAATAGCACTGTGCATTTTATGCAAATGCAAAGTTTTTTAGTAATAATGTCGATCTAGATATTGGAAAAGTGTACACATGAAATTATAATTTTTGAGACATTTTAAGGGGTTTGTAGGTTTGTTTGACGATACTCACTTGAAAATCCAGGGTGCTATAGTTCAAACCGAGCAATTAATGCACCTTTAATGTGTAGTTAAAGTCAACCGGCTACAAATTCACTTACAGTGAGTGGTTGTTTTGTTTGCGAATGCCCAGATTTAATTTCTGTTTTCACGTTTGAAGAAAAGAAAAATGATCTAGTACAAGATGTCTCAGTAATCCAAGCTGCAATTAGCTACGACTCATGGGAAATATTTTGTGGAATGTTATTGGCATTTTAGAAATGTGTACCTTCTGTGAAAAGACAAAAAAAATGCTGTCAAACAATTAATGTGACGAGAATTCCCAAGAATGAAAAAATACCGTAAAGCTGGAGGCGAAGGGCAGGATGATGTGAGTTAGAATGGATACATTCGCTTAGTTCATATAAAATGAGGTTCCTGTTTTACTTTTGATAAATGTACCAAGCTTAAACTTTCAAAATTTATGATAACGAAAATAAATAGAAGATAGGAAGATAGTAGGTGAGCATACCTTTGAAAGAACATCTTTCATTGTTGTGACACATTCAGACGATCTACATATTCAGATTAAACAGGGTTTTTAACTATTTACAAAGGAAACGAATGAAACACATCCTATGGAAATTATACAGCAAATTGGGCTTTAATATACTGTAATTTCCCCATTTGTAACTCTCATTTTATTTACTAAAATCTACTTACATACAGTATTAAAAGCTTAATAATGTATGCCCAGTTCTGTTGTATACAGTCGAGAAGAGAAAAACATTGCTGCTATAAGAATTGTAGGCACGATCTTTTCATGTAAAAAGAGCAATCGAGAAATTGCGAAAATTACCAAATCGCAATTTCTGATTCACTAAATCATAAGTACGAAGCTTCATCTGTGACACATAGCGATTCCTTATGAGTCACGTTTCTGCGATTCTCTGAAAAAGTGTCCTCCATATTTTTGACACAATATTTTGTCCCACGATATTTGTTTTTCTGATATTGTCTAAATACCAAATGCCCTGCACTGTAACCAATGGATCCAGTAACTGTACTGTAGAAATGTATTATGGGGTATATAGTAGGCTGCCCCACATGCTTAGGAAAAAGGTACAATGTGCACGTTGAACCCTGACCCAAGAATGTCGATGAGACACAATATGGAGGACAACATTTTGGAAAAACTTATCGACAGGTAAGTAAGTCTAGATTTTCTAAACCTAACTCCACTACCTATGCTATATATGTTCAAGGTAAGTAGATGTGGAGTTAGGAATAGTAAATCTATACTTCTATTACGTTTCAATATTTTGTCTTTTGTCCTCGATGTTCTTGTATCACAATTTTCTGGAGGTCGATTTTCAGTAGTACAATGAAAAGGTACATGGGCAGTGTTGAACATGGGATCATATATATTGTCTCTAAGATGAAAAAAATTCTTTCAATTGCACTGTAGGATCTCCATGTATGACACAAAACATGCAAAAATGACCAGCCTTAAAGAGTTTACCATAAACACAGTCTTTTCCTCCAGAGGGCACTACATAACATGAGGAGCGGAACCCGGCATGGAGGTCTAATGTGGAAGAGTGGATATGGGCGACCACCCCACTTGAGATGCCTACTGTGCTTCTTCTCGTGAGTGTGCGGTGCAACACAGAGCAACAGCGCCACCACAGCAATCACCACCTATATCATCACAAACAGTAGTGAGGTGAAATTTCCCTCACCATAGATGAATGAGGAAGCATAGAGCTGACATCACTCAAGTGTGTGGAGCTGTCATCAAGTCACGTACTGCAACTGGTGTTGAGAGTTAGGGTGATATCCCATTCCTGAAGAAGTCTGGGTTTTAGATGGAACACTGCTGATGTTTCAGCGTCAGCTGTTGAAGGCAACAGGGGTCCTCGAGAAGAGAATCAGCTGCTAGATAGGACGATGAAAGAGAGATTTAGGGCAATCAGTGAAGAAAATAAGTCACTGGACACAGAAATGGTGGGAGTGGCAGGGGAAATGAATTCACCATGCAGGTCACTTCATGAAGAATTCCTCATCTCAAGATGCAATGTTATCCTGTAGGCAGGTGTTAGACTCATCAGCCTTACGGGGGGTCTTCCCCCATACTTTTTGCCTAGGCCCCTCCTGTGTGCTGACATCGTTTTTGTTGGCATTATTACTCTGTACAGTTCACCACTACCATCCCCTGCTAACCCTTTGAAAGGGTGGGCATCAGCATTGTTGGACCCTTGGAATCGAAAGCTTCCTCAGGCAATACATTTATCCTGGTTTCGGTGGACAATGCTGCTAGATACCCTGGCCCATACTTCTGAGGACTGCGACTGCACCTGCAGTGGCTATGGCTTTATTGTTTTTTTTTCACCCGAGCAGGATACTCCAAAGAAGTAGTGCCTGACATGGGAGCAAACTTCATGTCTGCTTATATGAAGTCAATGTGGGATGAGTGAGCAGTGATTTATAATTTCTCCACACCCTATCACTCTCAGATAAATGAGACTGTGGAAAGGTTCAACAAGACCCTAAAAGGCATGACTATGGGCCTGCCTGAGCCCATGAGGCAGAAGTGGGACATCATCTTACCATGTTTGATTTTTTCCTACAGGGAGGTACCACAAAGGGGAGTTGTGTTTAGCCCATTTCAGCTCCTCTAGGGTCAACTTGTTAGGGGACCTCTCTATCAGGTGAAGGAAGGGTGGGAACAAGCTCCTAGGAAGACCCTCAGGATGTAGTTAGCTACATGCTAGCTCTTAGAAGCCAGACACAAATGTTTGAGAAGAAGGCTTCTGAGAACTTAGAAGACAGCCAGGAGGTAATAAAACTCTGGCACTACCAGAAGGCCACTCTGGCTAAGCTAGAACCTGGACAGAGAGTGTGGGTGATGGAGCCAGGGGATCCCAGGGCCCTACAAGTTAGGGTGGGTGGTGAACTCCGCTCCGCCAGTGGATTTTACAGAGCTTTGCCAACTCCGCGTTCCACTGGGAGCGCGAAGTTCAGTAAAAAAACTCGAACTTCGCCGCATAGTGGAGTTTGCCCCATCTGCCCACCACTAAAAATATGCGAGGCCAGACAGCCAATGAGAAACAATCAAGACCACCTCAGCCAATCACATTATGAGGTCCTCTAGTGAATGCAAGTACACCACATTTGCCTACCACAGAATAAAAATGTGTAACCACATATCTAATTGGCTGATAATACTTGGATGCTGTGAAGCATATCCGTAGCAGAGGAGCAGGAGGATCTGAAGGCAAGGAGGAGCAGGGCAGCCAGGGGCTGGCAGAGTAGACGTTGGCTGAAGTCTCGATCTACGGGCACTAATGAGTACATCGCAGGTGAGCGGAGGAGTCTGGGGTTGAGGATCACAGGGCACCGGGAGCTTCAGCTTATGAGGAGCCAGGGCGAAGGAGGAAGTGACTCACGCCTGGGTTCCAGGAGGAAGAGTGGCAGCCTCCATGGGGAGAGTGGTTCGGTGTGAAGAGCAGTCACAAGGGCAGCAGGGCTCCGGGAGCTTACGAGGAGCCAGGGTGAAGAAGGAAGTGACCCATGTCTGGGTTCCAGGAGGAAGAGTGGCAACCTCCATGGGGTGAGTGGCTCGGTGTGGTGTGCAGCCGCAAGAGCAGCAGGACTCAGGGAAAAAGGTAACTGACACCTCACTCTGTCTCTCCTGCATGCCCCTCTTTGTCTCGAGGCTCTGCCACATCTACCACTCAGTGTGTGACGTTTTTAATGAGTCTACCTCCTTGCCCTCACTCCTATGTGTATGCCCTTTAATCTATCACTCTTTCCACATACCCTTCCCACCACTACCTATGATGTGTAAACCCGGGCCCTCTTGCCTGTAGCTCTGCTGCCCTCGCAACTGCCTGTATGCCCCTTTCTATGGGCCTGTCCTCTCCCATCTCGCTTGCCTGCATTCCCTCTTTTTGTGGATGCCTGACCCCTCACCGCAACCTCTGTACCCTATAGTTGTGGAAGCGGACCTCTCACTACTGTCTTTTGCATGTCCCCTATCTGTGGATGTCTGACACAGGTTTCTTGGTTCGACGGAATGGAACTAGAGGGCGAAGCGGAACTCAGTGGAATTCCACTGAGTTTTTCTGCAATCCTGTGGAATTCAGTGTAGTGCAACTCCACAAACTCCGCCCACCCCTACCTACAAGACCGCTGGTCAGGGCCTTATGAGGTGAAGGAGAGATAGGGGGAGGTCACCTAACTGAAGGATCTCAAGACCCCTAGAAATGCCTTAAGGGTATTCCTTGTCAATCACCTCAAACCCCATTTTGTGAAGTCTGAAGTCCCAATGGTCCTGGTGACAGATGAAGGAGTGCAAGAGGACAGTGAACCTCTCCCTAAACTCCTATCTTACCAGGAGTGAGATAGGTCAATGGAAGGTGTCAACCTCTCACATTCTCTGACCCCAGAGCAGCAAAAGAACTGATGTCAGTTGTGGAAGCAATTTGCCTCTCTGTTCTTCCTCACCCCTGGCCTTACACATTTGTTTACCCATGATATTGACAAATATTGACAAAGAAAACAGTATGCCTGTGAAAAACAAAACATACATCTGATAAGGTGAGGGCTAGCATTATGGAGGAGGTCTCCAAGATGCTGGAAATGGGAGTGTTTGGTCCAGCCTAGTGGTGCTGGTACCCAAACCAGCTCCTCTGGGCACCGCCCCAGAACTCAGGTTCTGCATGGAATATAGGTGTCTCAACTCAGTCAGCAAGACTGATGTTCACCCCATCGTGAGCTGAGGAACTTATAGATGGGTTAGGGGCTGCCAAGTTCCTCATCAAGTTTGCCCTGACGTCTGCATAATGGCAATATTCCTGGACTGAGGAGGCTAAAGAGAGGTCTGCATTCTCTACCCCAGCCAGAGGGCCAATTCCAATTCAAAGTGATGCTATTGGATTGAAGAATGCCTCTGCTACCTTGCAGAGGTTGGTAAACAGATTCCTGGATAGGATGGAGTCCTGCAGTGCTGCCTACGTTGATGATTTAGCTGTCTACAGTTCCAGCTGGGAGTATCACTTGTTCCACCTACAGGAGATACGTCTGGCTCTTTAAAAGGCAGTCCTGGCTATCAAGTCAGACAAGTGCCAGATAAGGCAATGATCTGTAGTGTGTCTGAGACACCTGGTGGGCAGGGGCAAGGTGCAGTACCTCCAGGCCAAGATTAAAGTATACTTGCCTGGGATTCTTTCCAAAACTCAGACTGAGGTGAGGGCCTTCCTGGCCTCACTGCATACTATAGCTTTGTTAAGGGATATGGCATCATTGTTGCTTTCTTAACTGAGCTGACTAAAGTGTTTGTGTTCTTTGCTTAAACATGGTAACATTGGCTTATTCACAATGCCATATTTAATTTACTTATAAGTCACTAGTAAAGTGCACTACATGTGCCCAGTTACTATAAATTAAATGCTACTAGTGGGTCTGCAGCACACTTCAGTAGCCCTTTAAACATGTTTCTGACCTCCCATTACAAAGCCTGTCTGTGTAGTTTTAAACAGCTACGTCGACCTGGGATGTTAAACCTCTCACAAGGCACAAACCGTCCTTTTTAATACATATGTCACACATAAGGTAGGCCCTCGACAGCCCAAGGCAGGGAGCAGTAAAAAGCATATACTTTTAAGTTTTACAGGTCGTAGTAGTGAATTATTCTTACATTCTTTTTTCACTACTATCTCTCCCATAGGTTAACATTGGGATTACCTTATTACATCTTATAAGTGTAATTTCCAATTGGAAAGGGACAGGACCCTCAAGTTTGGTGTCTCTACAATCACAATTTAAAATCCACACTCATGGTGAAGTTAAATTTTACATTGTAATTCTGAAAATGCCACTTTTTAGAAAGTTGGCAGTTTCTTACTTTAGCCATATGGTGCCTTCTGCCTGTCTCTGAATACACATCTGGGGTGGGTGACAGCTGGGATTTTTTGAATTACCTCTAGTCAATCAAACACAAAGAGAGCTTAGGTGTGACTGATGGGCCATCCACTTCCTGATGGGCCATTCTGGGCAGGATGGGATGCAGGACCTGAAACTTACACCTAAATAGGCTATGTCCTGTCCCCACACAAAGGGCTGCATACCCCTCTATAGTGAGTCTGGAGCCAGGGCATGAAGGGAAGGGTCTCTGTGCACTTCAAAGGCATCTCTTTGAAGTCTCCACCACTTCAAAGGCACAATTGTGTATAAGTACTGGACCTCAGACACCACCAACTCAATACACTTCTAGATACTCTGCCTTTAAGATGAATTGCTGTGCTGAAGGTTCTACCACTCTGCTGGAATGCTACTCTGCTTGACTCCTGCTCTGCTGACATGCTGCCCTCCTTGCCTGGGAGTGAGAAGAACTGGACCTGCAACTCTCCAACCCAGAACCAAAGTGACTCCAAGGTCTTGCTTGCTTGCCTCCTGTTTGAAGTCTTGGGGACAGCAAAGACTTCCAACCCATATGCCTACAGCACCTGGACTCTGCCGTCTGAGAGTCTTGCCCTGCAAAATGATGCCAATCCAGTCCTATGCCATTGGAAGTGGGTATAAAGTGCTGCAACTGGCAAAATCCATGCATCACCGTTGTTGTATCGCTCAGAACAAGCGCATCTCCATCGACGCCAATGCATCGCCACTGCTGCGAGGATTGAGGACATCGCATCTTTTTCGACACAGACACACCACCGTAGCAGCGAGGATTCAGGACATCTCATTGCTGATGGCGTGGCGCATCACCTCCTTCCACAACTCATCTCCGACCTTGCATGGCTCAGAGCCAACGCATTGCCTACATCCTAAGGCTCAACAATGGTGCATAGCTTCCTCTGGGTATCGCATCTCCTTCTTGATGTTTACACAACCGTGGACATTCAGGCCAGGCAGGCTGCATCTAGCAGTGATGTTGGCAGTGTTTCTTCAGTGCCCTCTGACAGGAGAGTCCATATTCCCAAAGGCCTTGTGCCTGACTTTGTGGTGGGTGATGGCATTGATAGATGGTTTGAGGCTTATAAGACTGCCCTGCAGATGCACAAGACCCTGAGGGGGGTTGGGGGGCCAGTCTGTGGAGGCATATCCCTATTGAGGGGAGGGACACCATACTGACCCTAGGGGGGGAGGACAGTATGAGGTATCCCCCATGAAAGACGCTATGACCAGAAACTATGATTTGACCCCAGAGAAGTATAGGCAGAAGATCAGGGACAGTCAGAAGCTATCCGTACAGATCTGCGTGCATTGTGGTGATTCTTTTTGCAAGGCACTGGATGGTTGGCTGAAAGACAGTGAAATTAAGGATTATCAGGGGCTGTATAACTTGATTGCAAAAGAGTGCATGTTCAGTCTTTGTTTTACAGATCTTTGCCAACACATTGTTGACAGTAAGCTCTCTGACCCCATTGAGTTTGCTAAGGAGGGAGACTACTGGGTCAGCACCAGGGTCAACAAGAAGGTAACTGTGGGGGGATCATCACAAGGGTGGGCAGGGTCCTCACCTGAAGAAGGAGGGGGCAAAAACAAAAGCAAAGAGTTATCCTAAGGGCCCCAAAATGTTTTTTTGGGGTCAGGACTCCCCTTCTCCCACTGAGAAGAAAACTATATGGTTCCCTTACAGTAGGTCTGCAGAGAAGGCACCCCCTAAAGTGCTTTGAGTGCCAACAGGAAGGGCACATCAAGGAGATGTCAAGTGTCCCAAGCGAGCACATCCCCCCACCGGTGGGCAGTTACTGGGGTTAGCTAGTGTAGTGCTTCGGGAGGCGATTGTCCCAGAAAGTGGGTGGGACAGAGTAGAGGTCACCATTTTGTCCCTGGGAAAAGTAGAGATGACACAGAGAACTCAGATGCCTAGTAATGCTAGGAAGTATGGGCAGTGGGTTGCCATTAATGGGCGTTGGGACCCTGAGAGTCACTGGAGCAAGCATGACAACCATCTGGTGTCCTCTGGAGTCCTCAGAGCAGGTAGTCCCTAATTTGTCCCACCAACTTGTTGCAGCTGACAACCGTGAGAGTCCCTATCCAGTGGCTCTGGTTCCCTTAGAATGGGGGAGATTCTCAGGTTCCTTGAGGGTAGCCCTAGGTCCATCCATGCTTGTGGATTGTCTACTTGGCAATGACCTGGAGCATACCGACCGGAAAGAGGTGGTGCTCAGGTCCCACTTGGAGATGTTAGGGTTGCCTAGATGGGTGTGCCTGGCCACATGGCCCAGGGTACCTGGAGAGGGTAGTCAAAAGAACCTGGAGCCTGTAAGAATGGCACAGATGCCTGCCAAAAAGAGGAAGGGCTGTGGGCACGGGAAATCCACTCCTGCGAATTCCACAGTCCAAGAGGAGGTTGACCCTGAGGGGGACACCCTGGAACATACAGGGCAGGATTTGGCTGAACTGTGGAAGCTGCCTGAGCTGGCCAACTGGCAGAAGGAACGGGGTCCCACCAGGGAGGAGTTCTGCAAGGCACAGAGGGATTGTGTACTCTTCTGGGTCTTCAGCAGCAAGCTGAGGTCCAGGCCGCTGATGATGCCTTTGGCAAATCACTAATCTACTGAGAGACTGGTCTGCTGTATTGTGAGACTAAGGCTCCTGAGCCAAGTACAACCCTAGTGTTCGTGGTCACCCAGTGCTACAGGGCCTTCCTACTAGAGCTGGCTCATGATGTATGTCAAGGAGCTATTTTCAAGTTCCCAGTCCTCACGGGAGCAGAATGATGCTGGATCCCAATGCCCCTCCTGAATTTCCCTAAAACCTCTCACCTTGACTTTCCGAAAGAGTCTAAGGGTTTCCAGGGGGAAAGGGGAATTGGATAAAATAAAAAACAACAAGAAGAGACTGCCTTGTCCTTTTTCTTGGATACTACAAACTTCTTTTGGAAACCATTTTCTTGAAAAGGTTCGTACTCTGTAATGCAGCAAGAAAATTAACACTTCCTCTGTCCTAACCTCCAATACATATCTTAATATTCTCTACTTATACCTTAGAACATACCCCTAGTTTTGACAGGCTTTAGCTTCTCTTCTATTTTTAGGAATGATGTTCTATCATTTTAATGTTGATTCTTTATTCCTCAAAAGAACATAAGAATATGAGAAAGATATTCCTAATAACGAATTATGTTTTAAATATTCCTACATACATTAGAATGGATAATTCCTCTGAAGTCTCTTAGCATATTACTATATACACTGAATAGTTCCGACACTCTGGCACAATTCTTTTACATTCAATTTAAAAACTGTGGGGCATATTAGCAAGAACCACGTTAAAATTATCGCCGTTTTAGCGGCAGGAAACTGCCGCTAAAACGGCGATAATGGGCTTGCTAATATGCGTTATGGAATTCAATAGAAGCCCAGGTTAGAAGTCCTGCACATCTAACCTGGGCTTCTATTGAATTCTATAACGCATATTAGCAAGCCCATTATCGCCGTTTTAGCGGCAGTTTCCTGCCGCTAAAACGGCGATAATTTTAACGTGGGTCTTGCTAATATGCCCCTGTGTTATCTTTTTCTTTCTCTAGAGTACTTGCGTGACTGGAACAATTGAGGTTGAAGGAGAACTCATCCACTTCACAATTCTATAGGTGAGTATACTTCTGACTTGGTATGGTGGAGTTTTGACAAGACTTCTGACTGGAAAATCTCCAACTCTTGACTGGAGCAGCGAAAAAGGAACACAGTGCGCTGTCACCAAAGGGAAAAACTCTCGACAGTTGATATACGAAGAATACCTATTCTATCCGTCGAGCATGCGCGATGAAAAGCTATCCCTAACACTAATCTACTGACGAACTGAGGTGAATCTAGGAAAAGCCACTACTCTGACGGAGATCTTCAGTGAAGTGCGCCGCTAAAACTGTTGCACACGCGCTTCACACTGTTCACTGATCTCAAGCGCCTGATTGGGAACAACTAGAGCGCTAACCTTGGAATTCGAAAGTGCAGCCATCTTAAGAAATCGTCTACTCAGCAGGAATTTCCAAGACGATTTCTTGGGCTTATTTTTGATTTGTTTTGCCTGTAAACCTCCATGTATACATTTCTTTACAAACACACTGGCTAGTTGGTGTACCTTGTTTGAACAAATACGGTGGTTCCTGACAGTCTCCCTCCGCAAGGACGGTTCCACAGGTCGAGCCTTATGGGGATATTGACTATGGAAAATCTTAATCAATCTTGGAGCATGGATATCAGTATGTAACTCCCAAGATCTTCCTTCAGGTCCATAACCTTTCCAGTCAATCAAATAGAACACCCCCCCATGATTTCTCTTAGAGTCTAAAATTCTCTTTACCTCAATTTCTTCGACTTTTTCAATCTGAATTGACCTAGGAGTAGTCTTTTCCCTGAGGCCAGATGAGGTTCTTTTTAAGCAGGGAGACATGAAACACTGGATACACCTTAAGTTGTGGAGGGAGCTTTAGTCTATAAGCCACTCGACTTATCTTCCTTTCAATGATGTAGGGGACAATAAAATGAGGTTGAAAGTTTATGCACCCTTTTAATCTTAGATTTTTAGTACTTAACCAAACCTTGTCCACTATTTGATAAGTGTCTTCTGGTCTTCTTTTCTTATCTGCATATCTCTTATATTGACTCTTAGATTGTGCCAAATTTTGTCTTGCTAGATCATGAACCTTATTGAAATGTTGTACTAAGTCTCTTACTGCTGGTACTGTGATTTCTCTCGTGCTAACTATCACATTGGGGTGTCTGCCATAATTCAGGAAAAAAGGTGAATAACCAGTAGAAATATTTTTTGCATTGTTATGTGCGAATTCTGCCGCCAAAGAAGATTTGGCCAATCACCTTCCTGATCCAACAAATAATGCCTCAGATATTGCTATAATTCCTGGTTTGCCCTTTCTGATTGCCCATCAGTCTCAGGATGATAGCTAATGGAGTACCTATTTTCAATGTTTAGACTTTTTGTGAACGCCTTCCAAAAATGAGATAAGAACTGTGACCCCCCTGTCAGAAATGATGATCTTGGGAATTCCATGAGCCTTTACTAAATGTAAACTAAACTGTTCATCAAGTTCTTTAGCATTTGGTGTGTTCTTTAATGCGACAAAATGTGCCATTTTTGTGAAGGGATCTACCATCACTAAGATAGTATTGAAACCCTGACTAGAGGATAGATCTACAATCAGATCCATTGTAACCATGTGCCAAGGATGAGGTGGAATGGGCAATGGTCGCAATAACCCTTGAGGGGCCTGCCGCTTTGATTTTCCCCGTGCACAAACCCCACAGTCAGTCACGTATTGTTTGATGTCTTTGATCATATTGGGCCACCAGAATTGTCTGCAAATCAACTCTTCAGTTTTACTGATTCCTTTGTGACTAGCCAAAGGGTTATCATGGCAGTCATGTAAGACTCTCTCCCATAGTTCTGGTCGTGGTAAATACAAAGCCCCATTGTGAAATGGTAGATGATTCGGAATTTCTCTAGAAGAATCCTCTTCTGCCCAACCTTTCATTTCTTTTGGCGTTAAGACCTCTTTTAATTTCTCATCCAAAGTTTCACTCACAATAGTTCCCACTATCTTGGATTCTGGAATGATCTTCTGATCTTCGATGGTTACTCTTCGTCCTTCTGTGTTGATTCTAGACAATGCATCTGCTTTTCCGTTTTTGTTCCCAGGTCTGTAGGTTATTACAAAATCATAATCTGCAAAATAGAGTGACCACCGTAGCTGTCTAGGAGTGAGGGTCCGTGCCGACTTGAGGAACTGCAAGTTCTTATGATCAGTAAATACTGTCACTGTATGCCTCGCACCCAGCAGATAGTGTCTCCATTCCTTCAAGGCATCTTTTATGGCTAGTAATTCTTTTTCCTTGATGGTGTAATTCACTTCCACAGCGAGTCGTTTCCGTGACCTATAAGCCACTGATGTAATTGCCCAGTTTCCTTATGTCTTTGAGACAAAACTCCTCCAATCGCTTGATCTCTGACGTCTGACCTCCTGGTCAGGGACCTGCTCTCTCCCCCTGCAGCTCTGCTGCTGTGCCGCCGCCGCTGCCCTGTGTAGTGCCCTGTGCAGGTAGGTGTTGGAGGCCCTCCTTCACCCACAGGCTCCTGCCTGCACCTCATTCCTGGTGGTCCAATGGGAGAGCCTTGCTCTTCTGCTGGTTTCACTGCTGCCTGTCTTGTGTTGTGCCCATTTTTCTGCTTGTTGTTATTGTGCCCATTTTTTCTGTCCTCCTGTTACTGTGCCTCTGTATTTTATTATTGTTCTGTTGCCTTGTCATTTCCTGTTTTGTTTTTTGTCTTTTTCTGCCTGTCCCCCTTTCCTGCCGCTGCTGCCCCCGCGGCCCCTCCCTCCTGCCGGTTTCCTGCTCCCACCTCCCAGCTGCGCTTCCCTCCCCTTCCCTATTTAATGGCGGCCACTGCGAGGGAGTACGAGCAAGACCTCTGACCTCCTGGTCAGGGACCTGCTCTCTCTCCCTGCAGCTCCGCTGCTGTGCCACTGCTGCTGCCCCGTGCAGTGCCCTGTGCAGGTAGGTGTTCGAGGCCCTCCTCCACCCGCAGGCTTGCCTGCGCCTCATCCCTGGTGGTCCAGTGGGAGAGCCTTGCTCTTCTGCTGGTTCCACTGCTGTCAGTCTTGTGTTGTGCCCGTTTTTCTGCTTGTTGTTATTATGCCCGTTTTTTCTGTCCTCCTGTTACTGTGCCTCTGTATTTTATTATTGTTCTGTCATCTGTTGCCTTGTCATTCCTTGTTTTGTTTTTTGTCTTTTTCTGCCCGTCTCCCTTTCCCGCCGCTGCTGCCCTTGCAGCCCCTCCCCCCTGCCGGTTTCCCGCTCCCACCTCCCAGCTGTGCTTCCCTCCCCCTTCCCTATTTAATGGCGGCCACTATGCGGCTGCGCCAAAGGCAAGGCCATCTGGGCCCATCCGTGACCCGACCACGACCAGCGCCAAAGACCCTGGTTCTCCGACCACCCACCGCTACGACTCATCTGCCCTCCTTGCACAACCCCGGAAGGAACAACAACTGACAGCTGTCTTCGCCGGCCACCATCCATGGCCAGTTTTCCTGCAGACACTGCTGACGAACCTTCATCACCCTCCACACCATCACGGCCGCTGCCCCCACACCAGACGCCAACACCACCAAAGCCCTGAAGTGCATCCTCCTCAATGTGCGCTCCCTGCACAGACATGCCGTAGAGATCTGGGACCTCCTTGACACCCTCTTGCCAGATGTCGCCTTCTTCATGGAAACCTGGACCAACCCCTCCTCCACCCTCAACATCGCCACCGCCCTTCCCGACAGCTACAAGATCCAGATGAAGGACCTCCCCAACCGCCCAGGAGGAGGACTCACCATCGCACACAAGAGCTTCCTCCAACTCTCCACCTCCAGCATGAGCGACTCCCCTTCCACCACCAAACACCTTCACTTCCAGATCCAGACCAGCCCCAGAACGCTTTGCGGCACCCTTGCCTACAGACCCCAGGGCCCCACACTTCATTCACCACTACCATCACTGACCTCATCGCAGCCCACGCCATCGCCTCTATGGACTACACACTCATCAGAGTCCTGAACTTCCACCTCGACAACCTCAGTGACCCCAACTCCACCGCCCTCCTGGACAACCTTGCCAACATCGGACTGAAACAGCTCATTACCACCCCTACCCACAAGGCAGGACACACCCTTGACCCCATCTTCGCAGGTGGGAACAACATCCATTTCAGCCACACCACGCAGCTCCTCTGGACAGCCCACCACTGCGTCCACTTCTCTTTCAGCACCACCACTGCTCCAAAACCCACTCCTCACCCTCCGCGAAGGAACTGGAGCAAGGTCACTGAGGAGCACCTCAACTCCACCCTCAGCTGCAAACCCCTGCCTCGACCGATGCCATCACTGCAGCCAAGGAACTACACAACTGGATCACCAACTGCGCAGACAAGCTTGCACCCCTCCGCACCAAAGAAAGACAAAGCCCCCTGAAGGCCACCTGGTTCAACCTCCAAGAAGCCAGATGCTCCTGCAGACGTCTCAAAAAACGATGGGGAGAAACAGCAAAACCATGGAAGACCTGACCATCTACAAGAACGCCATGACAGACTACCACCAATGCATAAGATCCACAAAGAAGACCTTCATCCGAAACAAAATCCTCACCAACTCTAACAACTCATAGAACTCTTCAACATCATCTAGCAATTCACCAAGCCCCACAGCAAAGCCACAGACATCACTCCCTCCCAAGACCTCTGCAACAAGCTCAGCTCCTACTTCCACCTGAAAATTAAGGCCCTCTACTGCAACTTCAGCGAGCAGACTCCAGAAACCACCCTTCCCCCCAGCAACGACAGCTGGCCCACCATCACTGCCTGGACCCCGGTCACCACCAAAGAGACCACCACTACCATGAAGAGCCCCCACTCAGGAGCCCCCACGGACCCCTGCCCTCCGCACATCTTCCACAGAGCCGCCGCCGCTATTGTGCCCCAGCTACGACGCACCATCAACGCCACCTTCAAATCCGGCACCTTCCCAGATGACTGGAAATGCGCAGAAGTCAAGCCCCTCCTCAAGAAACCCTCTGCAGACCCGACGGACCTGAAGAACTACCGACCCATCTCTCTCCTTCACTTCACAGCCAAAGTCACCGAGAAGATCGTCAACACGCAGCTGACAAACTTCATCGAAGAGAACTCCATCCTCGACCCCTCCCAATCTGGATTCCGCAGCAACCACAGCACCGAGACTGCCCTCCTTGCCGCCACAGACGACATCCGCATGCTCCTCCTCCAAAGCCACACCGCAGCCCTCATCCTGCTTGACCTCTCCGCAGCCTTTGACACCGTCACCCACCGCACCCTCGCAGCCAGACTCCACGACGCCGGAATACAGGGAACCACCCTCGACTGGCTCCGCTCCTTCCTCGCCGGCAGAACCCAAAGGATCAGACTCCCGCCTTTCCTCTCCGAACCCACAGAGATCAACTGCGGAGTACCACAAGGATAATCACTCAGTCCCACGCTCCTCAACATCTACATGGCCTCCCTCGCCGCCATCGTCAGACAGCATGGACTCAGCATTGTATCCTATGTCACGACACCCAGCTCGACCTCTCCCTCACTAAGGACCCCGAAACCACCAGACTCATCTTTCAAGAAGGAATGAAAGACGTTGCAGCTTGGATGAGCAGCAGCTGTCTGAAACTCAACTCAGAGAAGACAGAAGTCCTAGTCCTTGGATGCTCCCCCTCTGCGTGGGACAACTCCTGGTGGCACTCTGCCCTCGGCACACCCACACCCCCACGGACCACGCCCGAAACCTCAGCATCATACTCGACTACTCCCTCACCATGACCCGACAGATCAATGCCGTCGCCTCCACCTGCTTCAGGACCCTCCGCATCCTCCACAAGACCTTCAAGTGGATCCCCCCGAAGCCAGAAAGACCGTCACCCACACACTCATAACAAGCAGACTGGACTACGGAAATGCCCTCTATACTGGAATCAACAAATCCCAGACCATCCATAACACCGCGGCCAGACTCTTCCTCAGTGTTGGAAAGTAGGATCTGCTTCTTATGGTTAACACCACTTTTTGCTTGATGTCTCACTGTTTTTGACTAGTCTGACTGGGATCCTGCTAATCAGGACCCCAGTCTATCTGCTTTCTCCCTTAAATTGACATACATGTACTTTGGTACACTCCAGATTGGATACTGGGGTACCCTTATAAGTCCCTAGTATATGGTACCCATGTTCCCAGGGCATAGGTACCCCAGAGGCCTCCCCTGGGCTGAAGCATGTATTATGCCACCCATGAGAGGCCATGCAAAATGAAACTCTAGGTCTGCTACAGCAGCCTGTGTAAGATGGTGCTTGCAACACTTACTTTAGATATAGGTTCACTATATCTATAGGTCACTACACTTAAAACTTATAAGTCACCCCTATAGCAGGCCTTATCAATCCTGAAGGCAGGGTGCTGGGTTTTTAGTGAGAGGGTGCCCCGGCATGAGCAGAGCCCCTTTGCAGCCTTCGGAGACCATTCTCCTGGGTTGTCTGTGACTCAGCCGGACATATAGGTAGAGGTGCATTATAACCTCGCGGTAAATGCTATCTTGAAAACGGCTACATAGAAACATATTGTGTTTGGTATCAAACACCTTGGAATCATACCTCCACACCAGTAACTGGTGTGGGAGGTATGATTCCACCCTTCAGAAGTGAGCTTCGTTAGGTCACCGGTCTACCCGGTACCAGCCTTCTCGACACTGACAGCACAAAATGGATGCTGCCAGCCAGAGACACATTTCTGCCCTCTTGCTGCTGAGCCAAGCTCGAGCAGAGGAAGGCAGCACCATAGGCATCCTGACACAGGGAGGTGTGACCACCTCCCAGACAGGGTTTAGTGTATTGGGGATGGGTGGGTGCACTCTGAGAGTGCCAGAAAGTCTGCACTGGGGGCACATTTGGTGTCCCTGTGCATAGTCCAGCTCAAACCAGTTCTGGGAGCCATTGGCTCCTGCTCTGGCACGAAACTGGACAAAGAACATGGGTGTAGCCACCCCTCTGTCCTGCCCCTCCCCTAGGAGGGTCCCCTGAATCTGTCCAACCCTCTCCCATGGGTATAAAATGAGTTACCTGGCTACAGGACATTGGATTTTACGTGGACAAGATTCTACAAAGAGGAAACAACTAACCTTCGACCGTCTGGACACCTGGACTTTGCTGGACCTCGACTGGGCTTGACTTCGTCCCCCTTTCCGTCCGAAGCTTAGTTTGTGCCGTGACTCCATACAGGCTCTGTGCAGGACCTGTGGAGCACTTAAGACAACAGAAGAATCTCCCTTGGAGTGAAGGAGTCACTCGCCTGCTTTGCAGGCACCTAAAGTGCAACTGACCGGTAGCTGATCCTGAGCTCCTGCGGACTCCGAAGATTTCAGCAACACAGGACATTGGTTATTGAAGGTCTTTGAGGTAGATCTGCCCTCTCACCGAGGTTGAGGCCCGTATCCCTCGTGGGGGCTGCGTAACCCGCACCCCTGTGCACCGCGTCCATTTGCAAGTGCATATGCTTGTTGACAAATCCTGACCTTGTGCATTAGACTCCGTGTAGTCCTGACCCTGTGCAGTATTTGCACCAAAGATCTCTGGCCTCCTCACACCGAGTGCTCCGTGGGCTGGTACTTTGCAATCTTACTCGAGGTCCCCTCGCGACTCCTGGTCATCCGGCCTGTGGGTCATCTTGATTGTTCTTGGGCTTTCCTGGTTGCTCCAGATGTGCTGTGACTCTCCACTGCTTGGAGAGTCCCCTGGACCTTGCTGGTTTACACCATAACCTGTTTGACCTTCCTGCGTGGGTTGCTGTTGCCAAGGCTTGTTGGTGCTCTCGCCGGACACGACCCCTCAGCACTCGACATCCTGCCTGGGACAGCTCACCTCCGGCTCCTGGTTGTCCTCAACATCGCCTGGTCCTCGTGGCTGCAGAGTCAAGCATCCCTTCTTCGCACCTGAGGCACCCGACATCGGTGGGCATTCGTCTACTGAGCCCTTGGTCACTCTGACGTGACCCAGACTCTGTCCCCTCTGCTTTCAGGTTCCTTCCATCCAGAATCCAGGCTTGGATTCCACTGGACCCTTTTCACCTTCACGGCAGCAGCACTTCTTCCTTTCCTTCCATAGAGAACGACAAGAGTTTCCGATGCCACTTCAGACCTATGCACCCGGCTCCCCTGGGATAGGTAATTCTAATACTATGGTATACACAGGTGGGGTGGCTCTTTAAACTCTTAAGTTCCGAAGGCTCGGCTCGAAGTCCTCCTAGAAGGGTCCTTAAACTTTAACTTTGCAACCGCGACTTTCCCACAGAGTTGTACGGAGCACGCAGTCATGTTTCCTCACTGCACCCGTCCTCCGTGGGCCTCCTGTGTCATCACCTTGGGTGGTTCCTTGGGGTCCCAGTGATTCTACGTGCACTAGGCACTGTGTCTAATCAAGTCGTGATTGTTATACCACTATTTTAGTATATGGTTTGGTCTCCACTGGAGCCCACTGTGTATTGTGCTACTTACAACTGTTCTATTGATCCAGTATTGTGTGCTTTGTGTTCTATCCTCGTGTAGAGGATAGTAGAGAGTGTTATATTAATAAATACATATTTTTATATAACTACTGTGTGGTTCTCCTTCATTTAGTCATTCAGGAGGTGATATGCTGGTAAAACAAGCTGCTTTACATTCCTTCAAGATTAAGCCTGAAGGCTGCTCTCCATAGCTACCACTAGGATAGCTTTCATAAAGGTTATCTTTGACCTCATACATCATAAGGGACATGTGGATCGGTACAGGGTGCCCACTTTAACCAGTGGTCAGCATATACCAAGCCACCTTCTCACATTGGTGTGCAGCGGTTGGGATTCAAGCTTGCTATTGTTTTACCAGATAAATCTCATTGAGTGATTAACTGAAAACCACTAAAAGTATTAGGCACACATAATACAAGATTTGAATAAGTAAGTTCTACTGAACTTGGAGTTGGGCAAGTCAAGGGTCTAGCACACCCTTTGTCCAACTCAAGAGAGTTTAGTCTCCACTAGGTTAGGTAGGTGCCTACACCACATAACACTAGTATGTCTTCTAGAGGAGAAACCAGTGGCTCTCTGCCAACTAGGTACAATGGCCTCTCATTCCAGGAATTGAAAGCCATGTGTGTTTCTAGGAAGTTGAGGACAGGGAGAAATGCAAACACCCAACGTCTCATTGAGGTGTTACTCTTAGATGATCTTAGAAAGACCCCAGGGTCTGATGAGGTAGAAAGAGTGGGTGGTGCAGGGAATGAGGAAAGGCCAGGAAGTGAAACCTTCTTTGACCTGGAATCAAACCCTGACCAGAGGGATCAAGATGATTTCAACCTGGACAACATAGATCTTCCATTAGGTGGGGGAGAAGGCCCCAGTGGCCCTCTCTTTTCTCCACCAGGAAGAGTACAGAGATTACCTAGGAGATCCAGATCTCCCTCTGTAGAATCTCGTTACTCAGGAACTTCTGTAGGGACTTCCATATCCAATAAGAGGGAACCCTCTTATGATAGACAGTGCCAATTTCTAGAGCATGGGAAAGTCAAGCTCAGGCTCAAGAAAGAGCAATTGGCCCTAGACAGGGAATCCCTAGAGCTCCAGAGGGCTACAAAGAGATTGGGACTAGAGTCCCATGGTGGCAGCAACAGTGTCCCTAGGGTTAAGGAGTATACTTATGACCAATGGAACCTGAGCAAGATAGTCCCACCCTACCATGGTGCGGATGACATCCACAAATGGATAACTGCTTTGGAGAGGGCCTGTAAAGTACAGAGGGTCCCTCAAGAGCAGTGGGCAGCTATCTTGTGGTTCTCCTTTGCTGACAAAGGTAGAGATAAGCTCCTCACTGTTAGAGAAGAGGATGCTGATAACTATTCTGTTCTGAAGAGTGCTCTCATTGATGGGTTTGGCTTAACCACTGAGCAATACAGGATTAAGTTCAGAGACACCCAGAAAGCACAGACTCAGGACTGGGTCGACTTTGTAGATTGTGCTACTAAGGCTCTGGAAGGCTGGTTACTTGGCAGTAAAGTGAATGATTTATAGGGATTGTACAATTTAATTATGAGGGAGCAGATCCTGAATAATTACCAACATCAGTTGTTGCATCAATACCTGGATGACTCTGATCTGACTTCTTCCCAAGAATTGGGAAAGAAGGCATATAGATGGGTCTGAACCAGGGTGAAGCAGAAAACTCAGAACCAAGGTGGTGACCAAAAGAAGTCTGATTTTAAACCAGCAGATAAGGGTGGGGAGAAGGGTAAAGACCAGAAGTCTTCTTCATGGCCCCAAAAACCTGCATCTGAGGGTGGTTCACAATCCAACAAGGGAAAAGTCAGAAAGAAGCCTTGGTGTTGCCTGTGTAAGGAAAATACACATTCGCCTAGGGATGACAATTGTGCCAGAGCCAAGGATCCTCCTACCAACACCACTGCCCCTAAGGCAACTGTTCCCCTTAGTGCAGCTACATGTGGTGGTACTGCAAACAAGGGTGTAGTTGGGTTGACCCTGGGAACTGAGATGGGTTCTGGCCTAGTCAGAACTACAGCTCAGGCTGTTCTAGTCTGTGATGGCGGCATGGATATTGACCCCTTATTTGTCAGTCCCAGTAACCTGGGCAAATACAGGCAGCAGCCTTTAATAAATGGACAGGAGGCCATGGCCTACAGGGACACAGGAGCCAGTGTCACAATGGTGACTAAGGATCTTGTGAGACCTGATCAGATCATACTTGGTGAGATGTACCAAGTGACCAATGCAAGCAATGTCAGGACAGACCATTCCTTGGCAGTTGTGAATTTCAGCTGGGGAGGGGTAACTGGCCCTAAGAAGGTTGTGGTTAGCTCAGACCTCCCTGTGAAATGCTTATTGGGCAATGATTTGGAAACTTCAGCCTGGGCTGAGGTGGAACTCAGGACACATGCAGCAATGTTGGGCATCTCTGCAGATGTGTTTGCTGTGACCAGGTCACAGGCAAAAATGTCTTCCACTGAACAAGCCCTGGATCCTGGAAAATGGACTAGGTGCCTTCCAAGAGGAGGAGCAGTAGGGGTAAGGCAGTGTCTTCCCCCCAGACTCAGAAGGAGGATCAGTCTCCTGAGGAAGATGATCCCAGTCCCTGTGAAGGAACTGTCTCAGAGGAACTTGAACCTGATCAGGTTGAGTTCTTGGGGACAGGGGACCCTTCCAGGGAAGATCTGAGCCTGGAGCAGCACAGCTGCCCCTCTCTTGAACCCCTCAGACAGCAAGCTGCTGCTGAGGGTGCTGGGAGTGCCATTGGGTCCCACAGGATCTATTGGGATGATGGACTCCTTTACTCAGAGGGTAGAGACCCCAAGCCTGGTGCCACCAGGAGGTTGGTCATACCTCTGAAGTTTAGGGGTTTCCTATTATCACTGGCACATGATATCCCTTTAGCAGGACACTTAGGCCAAAGTAAGACCTGGGACAGGATTGTCCCACACTTTCACTGGCCTCACATGTCAGAGAACACAAAGGAGTTTTGTCGCTCCTGTATCACCTGTCAAGCCAGTGGTAAGGCAGGTGGTACTACAAAGGCCCCCCTGATACCACTACCTGTGGTGGGGGCTCCCTTTGAGATGGTTGGGATTGACATTGTTGGTCCCATGGATCCTCCAACTGCATCTGGGCACAGATTTATACTAGTGGTGGTGGACCATGCCACTAGGTATCCAGAGACAATACCCCTTAGAACCACCACAGCTCCTGTGGGGGCCAGGGCCATCCTGGGAATCTTTTCCAGAGTGGGCTTCCCTAAGGAGGTCTCTACTGACAGAGGTGCAAACTTCATGTCAAGTTATATAACTGCTATGTGGAAGGAGTGTGGAGTGAATTACACATTCACCACACCCTATCACCCACAATGCAATGGGTTAGTTGAGAGATTCAACAAAACCCTGAAGGGCATGATCATGGGCCTCCCAGAAAAGCTTAGGCGAAGATGGGATGTCCTGTTGCCCTGCCATCTGTTTGCCTACAGAGAGGTTCCTCAGAAGTGGGTTGGTTACAGCCCTTTTGAACTTCTGTTTGGACATCCAGTTAGGGGTCCATTGTGTCTAGTGAAGGAGGGATGGGAGTTACCTCTCAAACCACCTAAACAGGACATAGTGGGCTATGTACTTGGTCTCCGCTCCAGGATGGCTGAATACATGAAGAAGGCATCCAAAAACCTTGAGGCTAGCCAAGAATTACAGAAAGCTTGGCATGACCAAAAGGCTGTTTTGACTGTGTACCAGCCAGGACAGACGGTATGGGTGCTGGAGCCTGTGGCCCCAGCAGCTCTCCAAGATAAGTGGAGTGGGCCCCATACCATACTTGAGCAAAAGGGAGAGGTTACCTTCCTGGTGGACCTTGGAACTCACAGGGTGCTCCATGTGAACAGGCTCAAGTCATATGTTGACAGGGCAGACATGGGCTTGCTCATGGCTACTGATGAGGGACAGGAGGAAGAGAGTGACCCACTCCTTGACCTCCTCTCACAGAACCCTGATGATGGTTCAGTAGATGGTGTAGCCTTGGCAGGCAGCCTCACTGAGCAACAACAGACTGATTGCAGGAAAGTCCTCAATCAGTACAGACACATGTTCTCACTGACTCCCAGTCAGACCACCTGGTGTACCCATGAAGTGGACACAGGGGAGAGCTTACCTGTTAAGAACAAAATTTACAGACAACCTGACCATGTCAGGGACTGCATCAGGACTGAGGTCCAAAAGATGTTGGAATTGGGAGTAATTGAACCCTCAGATAGCCCTTGGGCTAGTCCAGTGGTCCTGGTACCCAAACCTCACACCCAGGGTGATAAAAGAGAGATGAGGATTTGTGTAGACTACAGGGGACTCAATGCAGTCACTAGGACTGCTGCTCATCCTATTCCCAGGGCAGATGAACTTATAGATACTTTGGCCTCAGCCAAGTTTCTGAGTACATTTGACCTCACAGCTGGCTACTGCAAATCAGACTAGCTGAGGATGCTAAGCCCAAAACAGCATTTTCAACCCCTAGTGGGCACTATCAATTTGTAGTAATGCCCTTTGGCTTGAAAAATGCGCCTGCCACTTTTCAAAGGTTGGTGAATAAAGTTCTCACAGGCCTGGAAGCCTATAGTGCAGCTTATCTTGATGATATTGCTCTCTTTAGCTCCACATGGGAGGATCACCTGGTCCACCTGAGAAATGTTTTGGAGGCCCTGCAAAAAGCAGGCCTCACTATCAAGGCCACTAAGTGCCAGATAGGGCAGAGTAAGGTTGTGTACCTGGAGCACCTTGTGGGTGAAGGTCAGGTTCAACCATTGCAGAGCAAAATCCAGACCATCATGGAATGGGTTGCTCCAACTACCCAGACTCAGGACAGAGCTTTCTTGGGCCTGACTGGGTACTACAGGAGGTTTGTCAAAAGATATGGATCCATAGTGACCCCTTTGAATGATTTCACTTCCAAAAAGCCTAAGAAAGTTTGGTGGACAGTTAGCTGTCAAAAGGCATTTGATGACCTGAAGCAGGCCATGTGCACTGCTCCCATTCTGCAAAGTCCTGACTATTCCAAACAATTCATTGTTCAAACTGATGCATCTGAGTTGGGGGTAGGGGCTGTGTTATCCCAACTGAATGAAGAGGGTCAGGATGAGCCAGTAGCTTTTATAAGCAGACGGCTGACCCCCAGAGAGAAACGTTGGTCAGCTATTGAGAGGGAAGCCTTTTCTGTGGTATGGGCTTTGAAGAAGCTGAGGCCATACTTGTTTGGCACTCACGTCATTGTTCAAATAGACCATAAGCCCCTCTTATGGCTTAAACAGATGAAGGGTGAAAACCCCAAACGTTTGAGGTGGTCCATTTCCCTACAGGGGATGGACTATACAGTGGAACATAGACCTGGGAGTAACCATGCCAATGCAGATGCACTCTCCAGATATTTCCACTTAGAACATGAAGACTCAACTGGTTAAGGTTAGTTTAATGTCCTTTTGCTTGGGGGGGTTGTGTGGGAAAGTAGGATCTGCTTCTTATGGTTACCCCCACTTTTTGCTTGATGTCTCACTGTTTTTGACTAGTCTGACTGGAATCCTGCTAATCAGGACCCCAGTCTATCAGCTTTCTCACTTAAATTGACATACATGTACTTTGGTATACTCCAGATTGGATACTGGGGTACCCTTATAAGTCCCTAGTATATAGTACCCATGTACCCAGGGCATAGGTACCCCAGAGGCCTCCCCTGGGCTGAAGCATGTATTATGCCACCCATGAGAGGCCATGCAAAATGGAACTCTAGGTCTGCTACAGCAGCCTGTGTAAGATGGTGCTTGTACCACTTACTTTAGATATAGGTTCACTATATCTATAGGTCACTACACTTACAACTTATAAGTCACCTCTATAGCAGGCCTTATCAATCCTGAAGGCAGGGTGCTGGGTTTTTAGTGAGAGGGTGCCCCTGCATGAGCAGAGCCCCTTTGCAGCCTTCGGAGACCATTCTCCCGGGTTGTCTGTGACTCAGCCGGACATATAGGTAGAGGTGCATTATAACCTCGCGGTAAATGCTATCTCGAAAACAGCTACATAGAAACATATCGTGTTTGGTATCAAACACCTTGGAATCATGACTTCACACCAGTAACTTGTGTGGGAGGTATGATTCAACCCTTCAGAAGCGAGCTTCGTGGGGTCACCGATCTACCCGGTACCAGCCTTCTCGACCCGGACAGCACAAAATGGATGCTGCCAGCCAGAAACACATTTCTGCCCTCCTGCTGCTGAGCCAAGCTCGAGCAGAGGAAGAAAGCACCATAGGCATCCTGTCACATGGAGGTGTGACCACCTCCCAGACATGGTTTAGTGTATTGGGGCTGGGTGGGTGCACTTTGAGAGTGCCAGAAAGTCTGCACTGGGGGCACATTTGGTGTCCCTGTGCATAGTCCAGCTCAAACCAGTTCTGGGAGCCATTGGCTCTTGCTCTGGCGCAAAACTGGACAAAGGACATGGGTGTAGCCACCCCTCTGTCCTGCCCCTCCCGTAGGAGGGTCCCCTGAATCTGTCTAACCCTCTCCTGTGGGTATAAAATGGGTTACCTGGCTACAGGACATTGGATTTTATGTGGGCAAGATTCTACAAAGAAGAAACCACTAACCTTCAACTGTCTGGACACCTGGACTTTGCTAGACCTCGACTGGGATTGACTTCGTCCCCCTTTCTGTCCGAAGCTTAGTTTGTGCAGTGACTCCATACAGGCTCCATGCAGGACCTGTAGAGCACTTAAGACAACAGAAGAATCTCCCTTGGAGTGAAGGAGTCACTCCCCTGCTTCGCAGGCACCTAAAGCGCAACTGACCAGTAGCTGCTCCTGAGCTCCTGTGGACTGCAAACATTTCAGCAACACAGGAGGTGGGTTCTTGAAGGTCTCTGAGGTTGATCTGCTCTCTCACTGAGTTTGAGGCCAGTATCCCTCATGGGGGCTGCGAAACCTGAACCCCTGTGCACCGCGTCCATTTGCAAGTGCATATGCTTGTTGGTAATTCCCGAGCTTGTGCATTGGACTGCGTATAGTGCTGACTCTGAGCAGTATTTTCCCCAAAGATCTCCGGCCTCTTCACACTGAGTGCTCCGTGGGCTGGTACTTTGCAATCTTGCTCGAGGTCCCCTCGCGACTCCTGGTCATCCAGCCTGTGGGTCCTCCTGGGGGTCATCTTGATTGTTCTTGGGCTTTCCTGGTTGCTCCAGACATACCCTGACTCTCCACTGCTTGGAGAGTCCCCTGGACCTTGCTGGTCCACATCATAACCTGTTTGACCTTCCTGCGTGGGTTGCTGTTGCCAAGGTTTGTTGGTGCTCTCACCGGACACCGACCCCTCAGCACTCAACATCCTTTGTGGGACAGCTCACCTCCGGCTCCTGGTCATCCTCGACATCTCCTGGTCCTCTTGGCTGCAGAGTCAAGCATCCCTTCTTCGCACCTGAAGCACCCGACATCGGTGGGCATTCGTCTACTGAGCCCGTGGTCACTCTGACGTGACCCAGACTCTGTCCCCTCTGCTTTCAGGTTCCTTCCATCCAGAATCCAGGCTTGGATTCCACCGGACCCTTTTCACCTTCATGGCAGCAGCACTTCTTCCTTTCTTACCATAGAGAACTACAAGAGTTTCCGACTCCACTTCAGACCTATGCACCCGGCTCCCCTGAGATAGGTAACTCTGATACTATGGTATCCACGGGTGGGGTGGCTCTTTGAACTCTTAAGTTCCAAGGGTCGGCTCGAAGTCCTCCTAGAAGGGTCCTTAAACTTTAACTTTGCAACCGCAACTTTGCAACCGCAACCTAGAGTTGTACCGAGCACGCGGTCGTGTTTCCTCACTGCACCCGTCCTCCGTGGATCTCCTGCGTCATCACCTTGGGTGGTTCCTTGGGGTCCCAGCGATTCTACGTGCACTAGGCACTGTGTCTAGTCAAGTCGTGATTGTTATACCACTATTTTAGTATATGGTGCGGTCTCCCCCCGGAGCCCCCTGTGTATTGTGCTGCTTACAGCTGTTCTATTGATCCAGTATTGTGTGCTTTGTGTTCTATCCTGGTGTAGAGGATAGTAGAGAGTGTTATATTAATAAATACATATTTTTATATAACTACTGTGTGGTTCTCCTTCATTTAGTCATTCAGGAGGTGATATTCTGGTAAAACAAGCTGCTTTACATTCCTTCAAGAGTAAGCCTGAAGGCTGCTCTCCATAGCTACCACTAGGATAGCTTTCATAAAGGTTATCTTTGACCTCATACATCATAAGGGTCGTGTGGATCGGTACAGGGTGCCCATTTTAACCAGTGGACAGCATATATGAGAATGACTGTGCCTAAGGTGCGGAGGGCCAGGGAGGGTGGAAGATCTTTTGGTTTCCTGGCAGCTAAGGCCTGGAATAAGCTTCCTGTGGACTTGAGGATATCTGAGTCAGAACCTTGGTTCCGTAAGAAGTTGAAAACCTGGCTCTTCCGTGATTCAGGGGGCGGTTGTCAATAACTCTGCTGCCTTCCTTGCTTAGAGGTTATGTAGGTAGTCGATTAGTGTGGCATGCGTTTGGGGCTCTCAGTTGTCCTAGCGCGGGGACACTCCGTTGGGAGTAACCATTGCGCTTTACAAACTTCTTAATAATAATAATAATAATAATACCAAGCCACCTTCTCACACTCAGCATCCCACGGCATGAGCACATCACCCAACACCTGTGAGACCTCCACTGGCTCCCCGTCGAGAAGAGAGTAACCTTCAAGCTACTCACCACACCTACAAATCCCTCCACAACAGCAGACCCAAACACCTCAACGAAAGAGTCTCCTTCCACGTACCCCAAAAGGAACCTCCGCTACGCCAACCTCGCCCTGGCAGAAACCCCGTGCATCTGCAGAATCAGAGCGAGTGGAAGAGCCTTCTCGTACATAGCAGTCAAAGCCTGGAACGAGCTCCCAGTCGGCATCAGACGCTCCCCTACTCTGCACACCTTCAGGAAGAGCCTCAAGACCTGGCTTTTCGGCTGATCCGGAGCTGCACCCCCCCAGCACCTTGAGACCCTCACGGGTGAGTAGCTTGCTTTAAACCCCCTGATTGATTGATTGATTGATTGAATAATCTGATGCATCAGTTTCAACAAAAAATGACTCGGATGGATCTGCTTGAAGCAAGATTGGAGCTGAAGTAAAATCCTCCTTTAAAGATTGAAAAAGGCTTCCTCAGTTTCGTCGGACCAAACAAACGGAACACCTTTCTTCAACAATCGAGTCAAGGGGATCACCTTTTGAGAGAATTCTTTGTTAAATCTTCTATAAAAGTTTGCGAATCAAATAAAACTCTGGATTTCTTTAATAGTAGTTGGTGAGGGCCATTCCACTACCGCTTTTATCTTCTGCTTATCTATAGTTATTCCTTCGGGTGAAATTATGAAACCTAGAGAATCCAAGGTTCTGACATTGAAAACACATTTCTCTAACTTTGCAAATAGCCAATTCTCTTGCAAACTTTGTAACACTCCACTCACATGTTCTCGGTGTTCCTCAACTGATGCTGAGTAAATTAAAATATTGTTTACATAAACGATTGCACATCTGTCAATGAACTTACTCAGGACATCATTTATGAAGTGTTGAAAAGCAGCCTGAGAGTTGCACAAACCAAATGCCATGACTTGATACTCATAGAGTCCAAACTTAGTTCTAAAAGTTGTCTTCCACTCATCTCCTTTCCTTATTTGAACAAGATTTTACGCTCCTCTTCTTAGATCCAACTTCATGTAAGTCTGGACCACTTTGACTTGGTCTAATAGAACGGAAATCAAAGGTAATGGATACCTATTTTTGATCGTTATCTGATTCAAGGCTCTGTAATCAATAAAGATCTTCGGACCACCTTCCTTTTTCTTTGGTATAGAAAATAATGGCGATGAAACTGGAGACTGTGACGGTTTTTAGATATCTTTGAATGTACTCCTTTAGATGTTGGTCTTCTTTTTTGGTCAGGGCATAAATTCTACTGCATGGAAGAATAGCATCGGGTTCCAACTCGATTTTGCAATCATAAGACCGATGAGGTGGTAATTTCTCAGCCTCCACTTCGCTAAATACGTCTTGAAAATCTTGGTAAATGTCTGAAATTTCTTCTGTATGTATCACACATACGACTGCTCCGATCTCACAAAGGCCGGTGGCTAGACTGGATTCCTTAGGTTGGTCATTCTCATGAAAACAGTTTTCCCTACAATATTCTGAATTCATCTTCATGGATCTCTTTTCCCAATCAATAGACGGGTTGTGTTCTATCAATCATGGTAAACAAAGGATAAGTTGAAATTGCGGTGCATCAATGAAATTAAATTGTAAAACTTCTTTGTGACTATCAAACGGGATTAATTCAACTTTTTCAGTATGACTCACAATTGGACCTGAAGAGAGATTTGATCCATCCACTGCTCTCCCAGCCTAACTCTTCTTCGTTTGTATTGCCTTTTGTCCTATTTTAGAAGCGAATTTCAAGTCCCAAAAGTTACCAGTCGCTCCTGAGTCAATCATTACAAATATATCAGATAAAATTGAATCTCCAAATTTGAGCATCACAGATAGAGTAAGATGTGGTGCTGCTGATTGCAAAGTCTTAGCCAATTGATGGAGATGGAGATTTTGAGTTGTTTCATCTTTAGCACTCACCAATTCAACTCCTCCTACTGGTGGTGCCGCACGTTTTCCTTCGGTGAATTCTTTGGCATCCTAGGACAATTCCTTACAAAATGACCACTATTTCCACAATATAAACAAAGGTTATTTTGCATTCTTTTCTCCTTTTCTTCTTTTGAAAGAAGACCTTGCACTGCTCCAATTTGCATTGGTTCGACTGATTGACTATTTTCCGACATCTTAAAACCTTCAGATCTCATCCGATCAAACCGGGGAACACTGGAGCGACAATCCCTCTTTTTCTCTCCCTTCCTCTCTGTCTGCCGATAATCTAACTCCAGAACCAGATCGACCAAAGCGGAGACTTCTGTAATGCGTCTTTTAATTAATCTTTTAAGCCTCTATAAAAAAGGGCGGCTCTCTTATTCTTGGGCCAATCAGTCTCGACAATTAACTTGTTACATTGTACAAGGTAGGCAATTAGTTCTTTACTTCCCTGTTTTAACTCAAGGAACTCATTATCGGTGGCCTGTGAAACTCTTCTTCTATCGAACATTCGCAAGAACTCTCTCTTAAATTCTTCAAAGTCATACACGATTGAAGAGTCTTTAGACACCAATGGCAGAGACCATGCAGCTGCACCACTGCTCAAATAAGACAACACGAAAGTGACTCAGGACTGTGCATCAGGGAAAATCGATGAACGGCACATAAAATGAAGAGTGCTCTGGGTCAAAAATATTTCAGCCTTCTGTGGATCACCACTAAAACGCTCAGGACGGGCTAACAGAAATACTGGCAACAAGAGTGCATGACTTGGGCTGTATTCTTAGGATTGTGTGTCGGGGAAGTACCTGAAACCTGAGTCTCTGTAGACAAGGCTCTAAAACTTGACCCAGAAAAATATCCATCCATTTTATTTGCTAATTCTGTAGTCTCCCTTCTAGAGGCCACTAAATCTAACCTCAGAGTCCTATTTTCCTCCCTGACAGCCATTATCTCCTTTTGAATTACTTCCAAGATTCCTGCCAGATTTTTAAAATCGAACCCTTCTGCCATTCTGCTCAGGTGAGTTTTTTAGACATGGGCACTTCAATCTGTCAAGGAGCTATTTTCAGGTTCCCAGTCCTCACGGGAGCAGAATGATGCTGGATCCCAATGCCCCTCTTGAATTTCCCCAAACCTCTCACCTAGACTTTCGAGAGAGTCTAAGGGTTTCCAGGGGGGAAAGGGGAATTGGATAAAATAAAAAACAAGAAGAGACTTCTTTTGGAAACCATTTTCTTGAAAAGGTTCATACTCTGTGAAGCAACAAGAAACATTAACACTTCCTCTGTCCTAACCTCCAATACATATCTCAATATTCTCTATTTATACCTTAGAACATACCCCTAGTTTTGACGGGCTTTAGCTTCTCTTCTACTTATTAGGAATGATGTTCTATCATTTTAATGTTAATTCTTTATTCCTCAAAGAACATAAGAATATGAGAATTATGTTTTAAATATTCCTACATACATTAGAATGGATAATTCCTCTGAAGTCTCTTAGAATATTACTATATACACTGAATGAATATTCCTCCTTTTCACGCATGCCGTCACCCCGCATGCAATTTCAATGCGGTCGTTACAACGACCGCATTGTAACAACGCATACCATTACCCCACAAGTCGGTACAATGACTTGCGGAGGGGGGTGCTGGATGTTGGAATAGTATAATTTACAATTCCAACTCCAGTCTGTGTGGACAGTAGGGAAAGTGTTGGATTTTGAATCCAACACCTTCCCCCCCCCCCTCCGCAAGTCATTGTTTCGACTTGCGGGGTAATGGTATGCGTTGTTACAACGTGGTCATTGTAACGACCGCGTTGTAATTGCATGCAGGGTGACGGCTTCGTTGTGAGGGCTGTTTACCACACTGAATAGTTCTGACACTCTGGCACAACTCTTTTACTTTCAATTCAAAAACTGTCTTATTTTTTTCTTTCTCTAGACTACTTGCGTGGCTGGAACAATTGTGGTTGAAGGAGAACTTGTCCTCTTTACGATCGTATAGGTGAGTATACTTCTGACTTGGTATGGTGGAGTTTTGACAAGACTGCTGACTGGAAAATCTCTAACTCTTGACTGGAGCACCAAAAAAGGAACACAGTGCGCTGTCACCAAAGGGAAAATCTCTCAACAGCTGATATACAAAGAATACCAATTCCATCCGTCGAGCATGCGCGATGAAAAGCTATTCCTAACACTAATCTACCGACGAACTGAGGCGAACCTAGGAAAAGCCACTACTCTGATGGAGAACTTCAGTGAAGTGCGCTGCGAAAACAGTTGTGCGCGCGCTTCACACTGTTCACTGATCTCGAGCGCCTGATTGGGAACAACTAGAGCGCTAACCTTGGAATTCAAAAGTGCAGCTTTCTTAAGAAATCGTCTACTCAGCAGGGATTTCCAAGACGATTTCTTGGGCTTATTTTTGATTTGTTTTGCCTGTGAACCTCCATGTTTGCCTTTCTTTACAAACACACTAGCTAGATGGTGTACCTTGTTTGAACAAATACAGTGGTTCCTGACAATGTACTCATAATGTACTCCTGGCAGGTCATTTGGGGAAAGATGACCTTTGACAGGCTTGTGACCAACTGTTATCAGCCTCAAATAAGGAAGGACTCAGAAGCATTCTGCAGGTCCTGTCTTACCTGCCATGTGAGTGGCAAGTCAGGGGGAAGTGCAAGGCAGGAAAAAGTATCCTACTAGCAGTTCTACACGTCCTCCTCAAGGCTACAGGTGCCTCCCAAAAAGTATTTTTCTGTATTGTAACTTAGAAACTTTTCTGCAAGAAATGCCTAGAATTCCAGAGATCCAGTGGTATCAACCTGCTTCAAGAATTCGGCCTTCAGTTTCACCGTATGACTGAAATATCAGCAGTGGCCCATTCAGGGAGGATTTTTCTTCTAAAAAGTATCAAAGTCCCTTTTTGAGTTGTGAGTTAGAAGAAATGTCAATGCTTTTTGAAAAAAGGGACCGCCTCTTTCTCAAATTGCACCTAGGTCCCAATCTACTACGACCAGTACCTATTATTTGCACCGAAAGAGCCAGGCCCATAAGTTCTGGATCTGTTCTAGAGACACAATCCTATTGTTCTTTTTAGCAGCATGAAAGTGTAGAGGGAAATAAATTGTTTTTTAAGCCAATCAATTAACCAAGCATCTTTTCAGACACATAGTAACCACAAACAACTACGTAAAGTTAGTTTGATTTATTACAAAGCCAAAAATATCCGGACATAAATGCACCTCAAGATGAGAGTGTGGAAATACATCGGAATTAGCATAAAGCCAAATCTGCATATCCAATTAAGATGATGTAGCATAAATAATACTGTTAATTCAAGAAGCAGGATGCAGAGGATCAGAAAGCATGAGTCCAAAAGTCCCTAAATCGAGGGTTGGTTAGTAAAAAGCCTTAATCTATCCCTACACTAACAATAAAGTGACATCCCTACTTAAGCATCTTCAGGAAGAAGGGTAAAATGGTGTCAGCCTGTGGAGTCTACCTAAGAAGTCTTCCCACAGTCAATGGATCATATTTCTTAAAGCTATAGAGACAGAGCTTACTCACAGATGCTCTCTCCCTAAAGACAGAATAAGAAGTGGGTATACCGTCACATTATTCGTAGATAACTTTCCCAAGATTCATTGCGGATCATGCCATCTGCTCTGGGTACAATCCTAAAGGTAGTTTTCAATGGGACAACGGTGATCTTTTCTTGCAACATTTTGTCCTTCTTTCCCAGGCCTTCTCCTGTGTGAAATACAATGACCTTCCTTTATCGACTCAAGCTGCATGATGTAACTTCTTCTCTCCTTGCTGGACCAGTAAAACAAAGACATTATTCTAGCTAACAAGAGCGCTTCTTTCACCTGCAACACAAACGTGAGAAAGAACAAATTTCACATTGCACATGAAATTCGGCTTCTAATCCTAAAGTGAGAGTTTCCAGGGAACCGCATTTCAGGCCTAAGAATTCAGCTAACATAAGCAAGCATCACATAAGCTTTATGACTTTGCATGAAAAATAGCACCTTCAGTTAATGCATTTAGCTACATATAAACAACTAATAAACACAGTTAATACACAAATAATTGTCAGTTTCACAACATTAGTCCTTCACAATAATGTTCCTGCTAGTTACATTTACTTTCCACGTTAATTCTCCATGTTTCTTTTTAATGGCCTAATATACACGTTTCAAATTAATACATTTCACAATTCTAACACTTTACATTAATATGACAAAAGATTATATGCAGGTGTGATCTACACGTATGATTATAATGCATCCCTACAAATAAAATGTGATTTCCGCTACATCAGCACTTTGTTCTTCCTGGTGCTATTTCTTCCTAAAACTTAAAAAAAATTATATATCGGGTTCCGCTTATTGATGTTTTTGTCAGTTTGGTCTTATTTTGCTCATACAATTGGTAGTGGAGTTGTATTGTGTTTTGTGTGACTTTTTCTACTGTGTATGTACTGCCTAAATACTTTACACATTGCTTTTAATAAAGCCTAACTGCAAGGTGTAACTCTACTTGGGATTGAGCACACGTTTATTTAATTTAATTTGTGTGACGTCGAGCAGGAAGGGGCCATATCCTTTGAGGGGGACACTTGTCCACTACAAATAATAATCCACTTTCCCATAAATATAATGTTTAACATGCTGCTCAAATCAGTTAATCATGATTCTCCACTTCTACACATAGATGGCAAATGTTGATCCTGCAATAAATGTTTTAGGTATGCTATATATTGTTTGTAGGCCACTACAGTTCCAAGGCTTCATGAAGATGTAGAAAGAAATGTTACAACAGAATTAATTCACAAAAACAGTACTTTTAAACTGCAATGCAAACAGCCAAGTCTAAAAAGACTTCTGCAATTCTGAAAGACATACTAGAGTTGAGGGAAAAGAAATGGAAATTCTTAAAGTAGCAGCAGAAAAAAGAAAACATTTTTTGCTATTTCTGAACTATTTAATTTTGAAAATTGTCTGTTGAGCCACTCAGCTTTTCTAGTCGTACACCAACTGCACTCAGTGGCCAATAGTCTGAAAAGATTAGGTATACAGCCTTAATTATAAATGTCATGGATTTGAATACTATTCTTTTCTGAACAGCTAACCAATAGAGAGCTAGTAGAGTGGAAACAATGTGAACCCGTTTTGATAAACCAGTGATAAAGAAAGAGGCTTCATTCTGAATCAACTGTATGACACCCTTTGACAACACAAATGCACGTTAATAAAGAAAATTCATCTGGGCATGAGTTGAAATTTGATGCTCCGTTGGTTAACTAACTGCCGTGCCCAGAAAGCGATACAAGGACCTGCACCATGGACTATATCAGGATCAAATCAACTCAATTTAGGCATGGGACCTGCTGCAGATACCACAGATGCTTTAAACAGAGAGCACCTCTCTTACACCACAATAAAGATTCACTTCCTGTGCAGATGCAGCAAATAAATTGATATCAGTTGATCAAGAAACGTCCACTACAGAATCACTGGCACATGCATAGGTACTTACTAAAACATATCCCTTTGTGTAATCGGAGTGCATAGAGTATTGGAAACCATTTTGGGAGCCCTAGCCACAACCACTAGGTGCATGATCATACTTTCATGCCCACAGTTTTTAGAATCTGACACATTTAGACCAGGCAGACAGACAGACACACACACACACATGTACACATACATGTACACACACACACATGCACACACACACACATACACACACACACACACGTACACACACACACACACACACACATTGGGATCTATATTGAGATGAATGGAAGGCCAAGGATACACAACATTTAAACACCAATTCTTAGTCAACCAGTAACATGCACTGTGCTAGATTCAATGGAAGCATTTGGTTGCTGGTGTTGGATATAGTTAGCACAGAGTGTTCAGTTACAACATTATAATGCTCACTTCAATAGTCTGAGAAGATGGGACAAAACAGCGACCCATATTCACCTAGACTCCCTATAGCCTGGTCCCAACATGCAGTGGATTCATGGTTTCAAACATGTTTTGAATCAATGTCTGACATTCATGTTCCTCTAACAACCACCACCTGTGTAGTGCCCTGCATGTCTGTGTGCTTCCCTTTGCTGCTTGCATGCAGTTCTTATTTCTCTCTATGGTGCATGAAACTCACATAATTCTGTCTTCTCACTGCTGAAGTATGTCAATCAAGTAAGATACTTGGATTGTGTGTAACAGCAATTAGGGACCTTTCTATCTGGGATACAGCATTCAAATTATAACTGGCCCAACAGACTCTTCTCCTCCAGCAAAGTTCCAACTGAAAGATATTGCATCCTCTGAGTGCTCTCTCTCCTCCATTTCTCAGAAGTCTTTTCAGAAGGTGCGACTTTTAGTTTAGCTCTTAGTCCACGTACATGGAGATTCTACATGGAGAGAAATAAGGACATGGCTGAGACTAGGTTTTATGCTTTTGGAAAAGAGGTATGACATGGCCAATGACAGGAATTCAATTATCAGAAGTTCCAAGAAAACCTCTCAATCTAGCTCCGAGGCTGGACCAAAATAAACTTTCTTTGTGGGACAAAATTCCTGACACTGTGCTGAGTAGCCTGATTAGTGAGCTGGACTACAATTTTGTGGCACTGTACCTAATTAAGAAAGGAGCTGCCAAGTATAGGTTTGCTGAAATATGATAACGACACCATTCAAGTCTGTCATGGCAGGCTCTGCTCTTTGTTGCTGGCATGGCTGGAAGCATATCTGGGGAGGTAGTTTCCTATTTTGCAGTTCCATTGTTTCCTGATGTGGGTTATTCACTTTGTGGAAGATATGTTCATAAGCAGAGCTTGTCATTATTTTGTAGGCATTTTCATTGACCACAAGATTCCATCGTCCTGTTCAAGTGAACCAGGTTAACCATGTAAGCCCCTCTAGATGCACAAGTGAGTTCCAAATATACATAATTACGATAGCAGGCCATACATACATATTACATGGTCACTGTTCCCTTTATATGGCCTCAAACTAGAGAATTACAATGTCGCACAAGTTGCTGGGTCTTGTCCCACTCCCACAAGCACCAACACACAACATGTTGCTTAGTTAAAATACTTTAATGAGACATTACATTACCCCTCTACATCAGATCTGCATGTCTGCCAGGGACCAACCTGTGAACTATACAAGGCTGAAATAAGGCTCCTATGAGAAATCACATTCAGGAGGTCCCAAAGCAATCAGAATTTACTGGGCCCCTTTCCCTCTGGTGTCTTGAGGCCTCTGTACCACGGATCTTCAGACTGGGGACCAAATACCCCTTTTAGTATTTCATTCTCAGCATATCAAGGCTGAGTAGTCCACGACTGACTGAGGAAGGTGCTGTGGAATAGAAATACAGAACACAGAACAATAACATTAAATAAACCAATGTCTTACTGAGCTTTTGCTTTAAAAAGGAAAATTACTTTAATGAACACATAACTTGTTATATTATCTTTATTAGTTTTTTTAAAAAGATTTACAATCAACTTGCAACATCATAGGTCGCCACGATTATAGTAGCAACGTTTAGTACAAGCCCCAGCATATTCCGGTGAAATCCCGGTATGGGCTTCTATGCATTGTTTATGACATATCTACTCTATCATGATCATTCAAAAGCAATTTGGTATCTTGTCTTCCTGCAGTGTTTTATTGGCCTGGGGTTCTGCGCATGTAACAGTAGTAAATCACTCTAATCATATAACCACTCCCCCTGTATCTTTGGATGTTTGTGGGGCATCCTCTACTCATATATATCTGTTTTTAGTGCTGCAACACCAATTCACGCTAGCCAGTGCTTGTGTTTTGGGATTGTCTTGTCTCCCCATAATCTGGCTATAATTCATCTAGCCACTGCAAAACAAACATTTTTCACAACAGCTTTTTATACGTAGGTGGTAATTGGCTCCCCAGATGTCAAGCACTTTCCCCCAATATCTGTCCATCTTTGTACAATCCCATCATATGAGGAGAAACTAATCTGAGCATATTCCATATTTTGAGGCTCATCGCTTGCATAGTTAATGCAGTGCAATATTTCAAATTGCGCCAGGCAAAATCAAGCTCTTATAGTTACTTAGTGAACATGCCATCAGACTTCTTCCTATTCCTTGTCTTTTAGCTGGCCAATGCCATCTATCTACTTTTTGTTCACATTTGTTCACATTTGTTTGATTCTATGGCAAATTATTAGTTCATTATAAATCATCAAAATTGTATTTTTCTGTGGGGGTTTCATAAGCGGGGAGACCTATGGCATGTTGTAGTAGAATGCATTTAAATTGTGTGATTTGTAGTAGAACCTCTTAGTAGAGTTGTTCAAAAGATTTTATCTTATCCCCTTCCTAGATATTCCTGACTTTAGAAATCCCTACCTTGTGATTTACTAAAGCAAATAATAAGATTACATGAAGAGAATTATGCAAAAGTAAGATGGGGTCCGAGGGGCGAATTATCTGAGGCAATCCCAATAAAAAGAGGTGTACGTCAGGGATGTGTGCTGGCACCAACCCTATTCTCACTGTATGTAAATGACATCCCCAATTATTTGAATGGTTGCCAGAACGATGCACCTAAATTGGGAGGGGATTTGGTGCCAGCACTTCTATTTGCTGACGACACCATTCTAATATTGCAAACACCAAAAGGATTGCAACGCCTAATAGACTCCTTCTATACTTATTGCACAAAGAAAGGCCTTGAAATAAACATTGGTAAAACGAAATATATGGCCATAAATCCCCACAACACTTTTAAAAAAAATATTGTACTAAATAGTCAAAAGTTGGAGTATGTGCAGAGTTTTATTTATTTGGGCATATCTCTGGATACAAAGCTATCGTGGAAGACACAAATGGAAAAGAACAGGATAGCTTTACTCCAAAACTCTCTGCCCATAATGAAAAAGCACAGGAGTAGTTTCTCCAAAGCAGTTTCCCCAGCCCTGGAGGTGTTCAAATATAAAGCCCAAGCAGCCGCGCTCTAAGAGGCCGAAATATGGGGTCCTTACTGCAAAAAGAATTTTGAAATGGAGGAAAACAAATTTTATAGAATGCTTTTAAGTCTCCCTGCGTGAGCTCCTTTAATTCCGATTACCCTAGACCTGAATGTTAAACATACTGACCATCACGCATTATTAAGACCTCTATTATTTTGGGTCAGAATTTGGTCTACTATAGAATTACTATACTACAAGGTAGGTCTAGAGGAGATATTGAAGTTGGACCAGCATAGGAGTATTTTGTGGCTTAGACACGTTTTTTTGTGGTTCAGAAAATTGGGCCTATCCCATTACTGGGATGACCCAACCGCGTTGTCCGTAGCCTCAAAGAAACTGCTAAAAACAACCTTCTGGGCCCATATTCAAGACAGCGTGTTACATGGTCTACCTAATGGATCGCTAACGACTAGGTTCCTTTTGTTTGAGGACGTAGCAAATTTTGAGCCCTTTCTTGATGAGGTGTGCCCACAATTAGCAAAAAGTTTATATATGAAGTTTAGATACGGTGTATTACATATAAATGCAATCACGTCACGATGGGCTATCAATAACGCTGGAACAGGGAATGATTTGTGTTCTTTATGCCCAAATAAGGTTAAAGAAACTGATTTGCATGTATTATTCTTCTGTCCTCTATATGTCAAGCCTAGAAAGAAATGGATTAAACCAATTTGTATAAACATGGGTACTAGGTCTTGCAGAGAGGCTGAAAGAATTTTAAAAACTGATACATCGCAACCAATTGTATTCAGTGTCAGTAAAGTTTTACTCGCCGTAAGCTTCTTAAGGGCCAAATCAGGACTGAAGTTGTAATAAATGTGATTAAGTATTTTCAGGGCAATAACAAATGAATTTTGATAGAGTATGCAGATACAATAGGTATAAGGGAGCCTTGTTCGTGGGAAATGTTAGTAAGAAATTATTATTATTAATTGTTTTTAATGTTTTAGTGATGGAAGCACAAACAAAGAACAAAAATCAGGAGTCCTTTACTAGTGTTATTATTGTTTTTATATTGATGCCTATTTTAAACATAATTATGTTCCTAAAGAAATGGCGATAGGTCATATACAATACTTTTCCTTGTATTCCCTTTCCATCTATTAATATTGTAATAGTATTACTGCAGTATTGCATATGGAAATCGTATGTGTTTTAATGCATCTTTTATGGTTTAAAAGAACCGAAATAAAGATTTTGAAATGAAATGAAATGAAATCCCTACTATATACCATACTATATACCATCCTTGGAAGCCTGCCAGTCCCTCCAGCACTTTCAAGCAATGGGGTTTCTCCAGTAGCTCTTCCATTCAAGTTGGTCATGTGAGTGCCTGCTTTCCAAACTACTTGTGCAATTTTCACATGGTTCTCGTAAGGTTGTTATTGTATTTTTCCCATATAATGGTGCAGGATAGTTTCTTTCCCCCAGTGTCATACAGGCTAACCTGTAATTCCAGTTCATCCATTTGTGTGAATATGCATTCATTGAGTATGGCCGGCTTTGTGTCCCAGTAGTAATTTTGACTGTCTGAGAGTCCTATTACACCATCGTACACACCCTTGTACAGCTTGGCCAGAGAGACTCTTGAGACCCTCCCATCCCAGAAGAGTATTCTAAGAAGCCCCTCCTCTCAGTTGAAGAACTCCCTGGGCACTCAGAAAGGAATATTCTGGAGAATTTAGAGAAATCTCTGTAGTGTCATCATCTTATGCATCACTATCTTGCCTAGTAGGGACATAGGGATTCCACTCCAGTGTGTCATGTCTGTTTTAAAATGGCCCGTAGCTTTCTGTAAATTTTGCTTGTAGCTTTCCTTTTTGTCCTTGATGATGTAGAGACCAAAATATATAAACCGTACCCCATTATCCTGTATCAAACATGGCCACATGGGCCTGGACGTCCACTGAGTCAGGGAATAGAACATGGATTTGCTCCAATTTATTTTGTATCCTAAATATCTACCATAAACATGGACGTATTGAGCATTTTTGTAATGAATCTTCTGGTTCTGCTAAATATAGCACTTGAGGCCTCTCACCATGGCATCCTTTCTAATTCAACAGTCCAGTGGCTTTAATGTTAAGTCAAGGAATAACAGACAGCAGCAAATTCAATATACATTTTTAAATATTTTATAATTAAATATTAAATAATAATAACTAGTAGGTATACTAATCTATTTTGAATTTGAAATAAAGTTAAAATAGTTTTACTAATATTTCACAATTAAAATAATAAATATGCTCTATTTTTATATATTTGTTCATGTTATATTATATTTATTTATATTTTTCACTATGTTAAATAATTTAAGTTATTTAACTTTATTTCCTATGGGGTTTTATTTTAAGTCCCTACCACCATTTTATTCTGTGGGATGGGCTTGCAGTACCAGAGGTTAGCCGTGTGTAGTGCTGGACTTACTACAAACGTATAAGTTACTACAAAAGTGCAGTTTGTGAATACCAAAAGTAGGAAACTTACTCAAAAGAATAAGCTGATACAAAAGTGTAAGTTAGCTTTGTGAATCAGGCCCATTGAGTCTACGTTTGATTTTTCTGATCCTTGAACGATGTGCCATTCCAAAGTTACAGTTTTAACACAAATTAAGCATACATTGCACAATTAAAAAAAATACCATGCATTATATACTTTAACAAAAAGAAATTGTATAGTTCCTTTGAGTCCCCAATGAAATTGAGACAATTTAGATGGGGCCCGACCATCCACTGTGCTATGCATGTGCACATTAAACACAAAAAAGGAGATGTGAGGATGCTTGCAATAAGTCTACCCACTGTCAGTCACTCAGGTAGCATTCCAATCCATTGTTCTTTTGCCCAACACACCATCTCAGATTAGACCCAGCTATATGCAAATCAGTCTTTACCCCTCTCCAATAGATACAGTCCAGCCCAAACTGCTAAGAAGGGACATACTTTTAGACTGTAGTGTGTGTAAGTGTTTTCTTTTCATAATACATATGTATTACATACATGTATACTCTTTAGCGTGTGTTTGTGTGATAGGCTAATGGACTAAAAAACAAATATTCTGGATGGTGCTAACAGTGTATTAAATCATCATATTATTTATAGACATTATTTTAAGAGTAGTAAGATGATATTAAAAACAGAGTACTGAAAACATTCCACTCTCTGAAATCTGCAAGTCTTCATGCAATTATTAGTGCTACAAAGTAATCCTGCCTTTTACAAATCAGACTGGGACGAAATTGCTGCAATTACCTGCTTTACGCTTGCCTCTGTAACAGAGGGATTGCTAACGTTTCAGAGCAATGATAAGAGAAACTGTGCAGTCACCCCTTTTGAAAAGTAATTGGAGGAGATAATATAAAGGGAAGTGAGCATTTGGGAGGGGTAGACACGGGGACTGATAAATAAACAACTGTAAACCTGATGGCTTTTTAAGGTGTGCAGGACTAGTTACAGGGCTTGACGTAGAAATAAACAGTGATATACTCATATATGTCCATGAATAATGTATGATATTACAAACTGGGTCTGCAATATAGCCTAAAATTCAATTCATTTGTCAATTTGAGCATGTCTGGTTCTTTTTCCTATCCTAATTCTCATTCAATTGACAGTGGCATTTACTGTGGTCATTGGGACATTTCCTCATATTAGAAACTTACTACTGATAGCTATTAGTGTTAATTGTATATCAGGTATGACATGCAAGCCAGGTTTCAATATTACCTTCTCAATATGGTAGTTGCATCCTTTGTATTGTGATCATCTTTCAAGGATCAAGTATTTGAATATGTGTTCACACAGTTCAATATATTCTGAGACAGGAATGTATGGAAAAGACTCGAGCAATCTACCTAACCAGTATGCGAGTCAGTGACCCACAACTGGACAGCATAATGTCTTTTCTTACATCTAGTTCACAAATTTGAGTGGCTTCATAAACTACATACATTGCATTCACAAGCATAGTTAAATGAGTTATGTTCAGTTTTTATTTTTTTTGCAACAGCACTCTGAGTATTAATTTCTATATTTTGGGCAATGGTGGATGTGTTTTATTAGTATTCTATTAGAAAACACTTTTTTCCACATGTTGCCTCCCTGATTGTTAATAAATGAGTATTTACAGTTCTTTCTGAAAACAAACATAGCCTTAGCTGACCTCAGTTACCAATAACCCACATTTTTACTTTAATCCATAACTCTCTGGATTTATCAATTACATTATAAAATCAGACCTTTGGAAGAGTAGTACAGGAGAACAGAGCAGAAGCAAAGGAAAAACTATGTCACTAAATAGCCAGAAGGCGTTTGCAAAATATGTGAAAGTGCTTCTACATCTATATAGCAGTACATACATTTGTTCTCCCTTTTAAAAGCTTATCAATCCACAAATTACATCCAAAACCAATATTTCTTTCAATTAGAACCTCATAAATTAGTTTAAACTGTTTGCCCATATGATACTTCGTAAACATGGTGTTAAGCTTTGACACCTCTGCCTTCCCTAAGCCTTAGATACTCCAAACCGTGACACCTTGATGTGGGCATTTCTTTACTGCCATTTCTGGTGAGGGACACTAAGAATGGGATCAAACAAGGATTTGTAGGTAGGAACGACCACTAGTCATAGGACAGGAATGAGCTGAATGGGCTAAGATGCACAAGGTATAAATAGTGCGTCATAGTGAGGACTAAAGACTTGGTAGGCTGATTACCCTCACGGAACAGAACATGCAAGAAAGCCAATAATATAAAATCCAAATACCAACTGTTGATGGTGATGTCATGCCTAGCATCTTTCAAATACAGTAGAAACATCGGAGTTACACTGATGACGTTTCTGATTATTCATTTGCCAATATCTTGAACTTGATCAACCTAAGATTTACCATTTTGCTACTTCAGGCATTTTCACATCTCTGATGTGTGGGATGCCCCAAGGCAGGAATACTGTTGTTGGATACTTTGATCCTGGATCACTTGTGTTCAGATTTGCTCCTCTCTCATACTCCATCTCAAAAGTCTAAGGAGGTGGCCATATACACTTGTGCCCCTCTCTTCAGTACCTGCAGCCATGTTTTGGCACATTCTTGCCATTCCTTGTGTTCTGCCCATTTCAACCGATGTTCAGCCACTCCTCTCCCCAATGTATGATAATTGTCCCAGAAAAGTTGAATGCTGTACAGGGTGTGATGGTGTCAATGCAATTGTTAGTTCTTGTGTTGGTAGAGGGTGAGTCATTTTAGAGAGTGCAACAAAGACAGGGACACCTGGGTACGGTGGGAAGCAGTGTGAAAGAGGAAGCCAGAATTAGGTGCAGCATGCAGCCATGTTCGCCATTTTGCATTTGCAACATCAAAAGAGCACCAATGATTCAGGCAAGCGGGTGAGCTTCATACAAGTACCTTGGAACTGAAGCTGTGCTCCTGGTGCGCCGGTTCGAACTCCAAGGCCTTCTGAGGTGGTGTACAGTGTATTACAGTTGTTCTCTCAGTTAAGTTGGATTGAGCTGATTTCACCAGTTTAACATAAACATACTTTTCATAGCCCTTATAGATTAGATTGCCAGAAGTCCTTGTGACGTTTTGAATTTAAAGATTTTTGTATATCCTGAAATTTCTCATACCATTGTATGTTACATTTTGCCAATCCTTGCACTTTGGTACATTTGTACCTGGTATCTTTTCACTTCAGTATGCGTGTATTTTACCATTTTAACAACACAACACATTAGATCTGTTGCTATTAACCCCATGAGTTCTGAACCCCCCCCACACTGCTGAGACCTTTCTTTGACAATTGGAGTCATTTTTGCTTAGCCATTCAAAACTTTATTCTAAGAAAAACTACCCAAGCCAAATTTGCATCCTATTTATTAGTCTAAAAGTAACCAGATTTGCAGGCAACAAAGAAAATAGCCAAAATGAAGCAAATTATTTATTTTAAAAATGGGGCAAAAGTGCTTTACAGAAACATATACGCTTTTTTTTTTAAAAATGACATCAACAAAAGGTTTGCTGTGCTACAATAGCCCTCTTCTTAGCTTTCAGGAACATGCAGAATTGTAAAAGTTTTCTCCCACAATTTTTCCAATTTGCCAACGGTACAGTTGAAATTTCCTACCTTCGAAGGTTTATAAATGCTTGCACGTTGCGCTAGAAATGGGTCTGAAACCCCTTGGCGAAACAGGAAAGCCATATGTTTCTGAAAAGTAGACAACATTCACAAATCAGCAAGGAGTTGTTTGTGTAGGTTGCTCATGGTATTTCTAGATAAACTAATCATTGAAATAAAAAATAAAATAAGCAGGGGAAAATAGAAATAGTTGACAACATTTTCAGGTGTAAGTTTTGTGCCTATCAACAAAAGTAATACATCATTATGTCTGTAAGAATTTTCTAGTTGAAGGCTAATGTAGCAGTTGTCGAAAAACGTGATTCCCAGAGCCGTCTTATTTAGCGACTATGAATCAATTCATATTACAACAGTCTAAAAGTAGCAGAGCCAACTCTGCGTTGAGTCAGTGGAATGTAGTACAATAAATATTCCAAAGTTTTCTCCTAGGATAAGTGGAACGGCCACCCAACGTTTCAAGGTTTGGAGATGGAATCCCCAAATAATAATACAGACAAAATCTTATCCTGAGCAAATGTCCATTCAAAAGTAAATCCAGCAGTCCATAGTTATGGTAATTTCTTTGTTTAATTCCAAATGCCAGAATTCCAAATAGGTAATATCACAGCCAGTCTGAACAGAATGCAGTCAACACGAGTTTCTTCTCGTGGATAATTTCCACCGACTTCATCAGGGCTACAAAAAATATGTAATATATAAAATATATAAGCAACAATGACCACTATTTCATTTGCCTACTCCCACTAAAGTTAGTGAATTTGTGAAAAAGTGAAGAAAAGTCACAAAGGCTCGTGATTTGTGGTTAATTACATGTGAAGAGAGTGTAGGGTTCCTTTTGTAAAGAAGAACAAGTATGAATACTCTATAAAAAAGGGTCTAAAATTATCTTCGGGTTTTAAGCCCCTAATATACCTTAAGGTTGTTGTTCCAAGTCCAATTCACCAAAAGAGAGTGTGCAGGTGGGAACTGAACACGTTTCAATTAACGACCACAACCACCAAATTCATCCAGCTATTACTTACCTAATAGGTCATAATCAAGTTCAGTCCTCAGTAGTAAAACATACATTTTCGCAAGCACCTAAATAATAATAATCATTAATGATACAACCATTTACAACCATAGTGTACAAAACACACATAGGTATTATTATAAAGTAATCCATACCTATATCTCAGTACTTAATCCCTTAATTCCTCATTATCTTTCAATCCAACAGTCAGCAATTCATGTATATGTAAAACATAATCCACACCGTATATTTCAGGAGGACAAGAGGAGGGTCCACTGGTTAGGAAAATCAAGCTATCGAGTATGATATGCGTTTAACATTTGCTAAAATTAAATGGCGTAAGTATCATATCCAACAATCTATAGCCTTTCATGAGAGAGCCTCCGACTTTCTATCACCAGAACCACGTTCCAAGTTTCACAATTGAATATCAATAACTGCCATAAGCACATGCAGCAGTCAACTACGCTGTCCATAGACCAATATCAAGTAGGCAATGTAATTACACTAAACAATGCAGTGTTGCATCTTCTAAATCCACTTGGAGGGTATTCCACATGACTTCCAACTTTTCACCCTCGGAACCCCTGAGTACCGAATACTCCATTAACATCTTACAAATAAGAAAGCTCACACATGATGCATCAATTCATATTGTAAAATCTAATGAATGAAAAATAGGTAAAGGAAATCTATGTATTTTTGACATGTGTGCAAAATAAAAGGCCTAATTTTCAACAATTAAACTTACACTGTTGTGTAAGTTTACGATTGTTTGATATTCACAAGGTATTATAGAAGTACTATATTTACAATTGCGGCGTCTCCAAACATAAAAAGATAGGACTGCTCTATGGTTATTGTACAACTCTGAATTTGGGTTTAACCACAATAATTTGAAATATGTATTCTTTCTTGCACACTGACTTACATTTGGAAGTCAAAAGGGGAAACAATTCAATAGATAATAACAGATATTTTACTATTCTTCTACACTACTCAACACATCTTGATAAAATAATTTCTAGATTGTGTGGCCTATCACACACAACAGAATAGCCCCCAAAACATATCAGGGAAACATCAAAAATTTGCCTTTAAAATTCCCCCACTTTGCCAATGTGAGCAGCTGGGGTATATGAGCCTAGACACAGCCGGCACCAGCAATCATTACAATTACTTGCACATACTAACATGTAAGTACACATGGTAACATTTTGTTGCACCAGTGTAAGAAACCAGGCCTTTTTGCAGATGCCCCCCACTTTTTGCCTCTGTTTGGACTACTAGATGCTAGTTTTCGACTCTGACAGTGCATTGAGTCTGCTAACAAGGCCCCAATGCCAGTGCTCTCTCCCTAAATCTGATATGCGTTGATTGGTAACCCCAATAGGCAAAGGACTTTAACCCCCTTATAGGTCCCTAATGTATGGTACCCAGAGCATGGGTGTTAAAGGGGTCACCAGGGCCTGGGGGGCATGGCTAACCAGCCATCATGGCGGACGTGAGTTAGTAAAGCTCCGACTGCATCCCCTAGTTATCCGGCATATTTCCCCTTTAGCAGCACCATCATTGCCGGCAATGAGCGAGCCCGAAGCGGTGAGGGGTCGCTGCCACTGATGAGACTAACGGAAGGCAGAGGCAGGAGCTGTGGGCACCATCGATGTTGAGCGCGGCGCTGCGACCTACCTGTGTGACGGCGGAGATCAGGCCTGACTGCCCCTGAAAGGAGAAGTGCACCCGGTGAGGCCCACGAGGCGAGTCTACGGAGGCGACGGTGGTTCTCCGGCCTGGCTGGCCCCTTGCTGCGAGGGCCCGCGATCGCCCTCCGCCGTGAGGAGCGCTGCGGCCTGCCTGGGAGACCGCTGCGCGAAGACGGAGGTAAGGACCGGCTGCGCCTAAGAGAGGGAGCGCGCCCGGTGGGGCCTGCGGGGTGAGCCCGCTGCGGACGGAGTGGTTCCCCGGCTGAGCCGGCCCCCCTGCTGCTGGAACCAGTGAGCGCCGAGTGCAGGGAAGCCGCGACGAGACGATCGCCCGAGGTGGAGGAGGGGCGGGCGACTGCGGCTGCCGCCTGACGGTCCCGGGGCCCAGCGTGCCAGGAGTAGTGTCGAGGGAGCAAAGCGGGCATTGATCCTCCGGTGGCCTCGAGAGCCGAACTGTCTGAGGGGCTGCAGACAGCAGGAGCATCAGCGGTGTGCGCGAGGCCGCCTGGATGGGAGCTGCGGCGCCCTGTGACTCGGCGAGATGGCGCAAATGTGCGGGGCCCTGGGCGGGAAGCTGCAGTGCCTCCATGTAACTCACGTCCTGCAAAGGCACACCACACCGCGGACCAGCGGTGATAGGAGGCGGTGAACGACAGCGTGTGATGCCCGGCGTGACTCCCTGAGGCCCTGACCCCCTGGAGCGAGTCCCCCGGTCGGACACCCTAGACCGGATTGATAAACCTCAGCCCCGGAGCACAGGCGGTGAGGGGGAGACCTTGGGCGCTCGGGGCGAGGGGAGGCAGACGGACTGGAGCCCCGGGCCGTGGCGGTGAAACACAGAGTGGCCTGTAACCGGTGCGGAACGAGCACGCAGTGGACTAGCGCTGCTGTGGCGACCCACTGAAGTGGTGGCATCACCGTGGGGGCAGTGAGTGAAGACGTTGGGGCAGTGAATTACTAAGGAGGACCCCCAGCCTAATAACTCGCCGTGAGTTGGCACTGTGGGATGGCTACAGACCTGGCCCGAGCCGTTGAGAGAATGCTTTGAAAGAGGCAGTGCTGAAACAAAACAGCTACACGGTGGAGGTGGCCCGTGGAGGTGAGGAGGCGGACACCAAGCAACCAAGAAGTAACGGTCACACGTGGAGAGATACTGCACCGCCTGGTGAAGCTGTAGGTCACTGTCCACGAGAAGCAAAAAGGAGGCGCATTGCTGGGGGCCTGTGAAGTGGTGGCGCTAGCGCGGAGGAGATCTCACCCCGCTGCCTCGTAGGTGAATGCTGACTGCGCAGCAGCTTGTGATGGGCCGAATGCGGGCGAAAATACAACAGGGACCACTGCGTGCGGGGGGGTCGGACCCTGTCCGCATACGAGAGGAGGGAGAGATGGAGCTGGCATCCGCGGCGGTGGCCGCCAAGCTCGATTCGGTGCTAGCCGCGGTGGAGAAACTTGGGACTGCACTAGATAACACCAGGACCTCTCTGGAAGCCCGAATCGATAAGGTAACGTCGGACTTCACACTTTTACATGCTGACCATCAAAAACTGGCCGAGAAGGTGACTGCTCACGATCAGACACTCAAAGAACTCCAGCCCGTCACCCAAAGTCATGCGGCGGCGCTGCAAGACATGTTCGACCGTATGCATGCCTTGGAGGATAGAGTCGAAGACGCGGAGGGGCGCTCCCGCCGCAACAATGTACGCATAGTGGGACTACCGGAGGGAGAAGAAGGGAGAAACCCGGAACAGTATACCGAGCACTGGCTAAAGGAACTGATGCCCCCGGGAACACTGTCGCCCCAGTTCGTGGTGGAGAGGGCACACCGCGTACCGGCACAGAAACCACAGCCGGGTGCCAGGCCCGCCCGTTCCTCTTAAGACTTCTCAACTACCGGGACAGGGATGCGGTGCTATGCGAAACCCGGAAACTGGGCGACCTCAAAGTGAGTGGCAGCCAAGTGATGATGTTCCCTGACTACACTGCCCTTGTGCAGCGCCGCAGAAGCAACTACATGGCGGTAAAGCGCCAACTCCGGGAACTGGAGTTGCCCTACGCCCTCCTGTTCCCAGCTCGACTGCGAGTGGTTGCAAAAGGAGAGACCCGCTTCTTTGACTCCCCGGCAGAGACGTGGGACTGGCTAGAGGAGACGGGCCTCTGGACAGGAAAGCGACCCTCTGGACAAGATGAGGGCAGACCCGCAGGCAGAAGACCGAGACGACGGAGCAAGCGCGGGACAACGCGCTATGCCAGGACAGGGACGGCAGCCCCGAGTCTGGGGAAAAGCAGAATGGAACGGCGTGGAGTCCTGGATGCGGTTGCGACCCTTGGAACCCCACACAGCAAGGAGCGCCAAGGAACAAGGAGACGCGACTCTTCGGCGGCCAGTGGTGCATCGTCTCCATCCACGGTGATGTCGGAAGATCTCTGCATGCCGGCAGTGACCCCACAGACTGCTGATGGTATCATCTGATGAGGGGCTGAGGCACTGGACTTTGTCATAGGGTGCCCACACAAGTACACTGTTGTTTATGGGTCATAATGTCTTTATGGGGCGCTAACGATGGAGAGGGGCATGGGCGGGACAGTGGACACCGTACACGCACTGGGGGCTAACCAGACGGCCATACACTACATACTTGGCTGTGATACGTACTCGCCCACAATGATACCGTGGTGGTGGTCGCTCCCCACCTAAGACGGGCTCGATTTGCTGCCCTGGACAATTATTCAGATGGCGCTCTCTTTGCATGCGACAAGGGGGTAGCTAATGAGGAGCGATGCTTAGGTACACGACCCCACCAGGCAGTATACTGAACTAGTTCATACTTGCAGGCTATTGCAAAGTTTGGACGGACATCCTCGCGGAGTCCGCCCTACCTGTTATGATGTTTAAAGTTGACCTACGGGTTTTGTTGCAGCAGACCGTCACACCCTTGCACACCCCTGGCCGGGACACACTGACAGCTATAATACGCCTGTTGCTGCAGCGATACACTCACCCCAACGATGACGACAGTTAATGTAATCACATGGAACATACGAGGAATGCACACACCCTCACGGCGCTATTCCATATTTGCATACCTTCAGCAACACTCGACCAGCATCGCCCTCTTGCAAGAAACACACATGACACAGACGGAGCTCGAAAAGCTGCGTAGGCGCTGGAGAGGGCAGATATATGGCACCACGTACTCTGCGCATGCGAGGGGCATGTTAGTCTGGGTGAGGGCGGGGGTCCCGTTCATCTGTGAAGAGGTGGTAATAGACCAGGAGGGCAGGTACACTTTGGTTCGTGGGAAGCTTAATGGTCAACCAATACTGATGGGATCAATATATGCCCCAAACGTAGATCAGATACCCTTCCTGACAAGACTGTCAATGGCCCTGACTCCCTATGTAGGGCTCCCTTGGTTCCTAGGTGGGGGTTTCAATTCGGTACTCAACGTACAATTAGATAGATCCTTCCCTCCCCTCCACAAGACGCCTGCTACATCAAACGCGCGAGCGTTAGAGGACTGGCTTTCACACTGGGCACTGTCGGACATCTGGCCCGTCTTAAATCCTAGTGCGCGTATTTACTCTCATTACTCAGCAGTACACGGCCTGCATGTAAGGTTGGATAGGGTGGTAGCATCCCAATCCCTACTACCACTAGTCATGAAGTCTGAGTACATGGGGCGGACACATTCGGATCACAATTCATTGTGGATACAACTGGGCTGGGCGGCAGGCCGCCCGCCCATACCCACATGGCGGCTCCAGGTGGCCGCACTGGAAGACCCGGAGTTTTGCACATCGCTGGGGACGGCTATTCTCACATATTTTGAACTCAACGAAGATACGGCCAGTAACGCCCTTGTGGAATGGGACGCCCTTAAGGTAGCGGTTCGGGGACACTGTCTGGGGGCCACATGGAATATACGCAGGCAACTATCACTTTCCCTCGCCCGCCTAGAATCCCAACTGTTACAGCACGAGGGTGGGAGGGAGGAGGCAGGTGGGTGCTCGACCCAACTGGCCGAATTCCGCGCCCAACACGCGGAACTCCTAGAGCGGCTACGGTGTCATAACTACGCGGCACACACAGCACGCACCCACGCCTCAGCTGACCGGGCAGGCCGCTTACTGGCCTAGCTGCTAGCACAAGAAGATAAGCGGGCCCCGATTGGCGCCATACGAATGCCGGATCGCACACTAGTGCACACACAAAGCAAAATACACAGGGCAATGACAGATCATTATACACAACTGTACCGCTCCAGAGGACGCTGCTCTGACAGTGACCTAGAGAGATTCCTAGACCCGGTCCAATTACCCACAGCCTCAGCCACCCAACAGGCCACACTCAATGGCCCTCTTACATTGGAAGAGATTGGGGATGCAATCGGTGCTATGGCATCAGGGAAAACGCCGGGCCCGGATGGGCTGCTGGCCGAATATTATAAGGCCTACAGAGAGTCCTTAGTGCAGCCCCTCCACAAGCTATACACAACAGCACTGGCGGAACACACACTGCCCCCCTCGATGAGAGAAGCCTACCTGGTGTCCTTGCTGAAACCGGGCAAGGATCCCACGTCCCTTGGTTCCTACAGACCCTTGGCGTTATTGAACGTGGACTGCAAACTACTTGCAAAGATTCTGGCGGACCGATTGGCGCTAGTGGTCCCTGGGTTAATACACACAGACCAGAACGGATTTGTCCCCAAACAGTGCACGTCATTGAACCTGCGACGATTTTTCAGGGTGGCAGCGGAGAGCGTACACGCCTGGCCTAAGGCGGGGTGCCTCATGTTAGACTTAGAGAAGGCATTTGACTGCCTGGAATGGGGCTTCCTGGCGGGAGTGCTATTGAAATACGAGCTAGGCCCTGACTTTCTTCAGATGGTTGACCTACTCTACAGAGCCCCCACAGTCCGCGTGCGACTGGGACCGTATATCTCTGACGCCATACCGGTGTGCAGGGGCACCAGACAGGGGTGCCCCTTGTCACCCTTGTTATTTGAGCTGGCCATAGAGCCGCTGGCGGCCAGACCGTGAGATGTGGCAGGAGGGGGCATACCGCTGGGAGACACGGTGCACCATGTGTCCCTGTACGCGGACGACCTGCTGGTTTACGTGCGAGACGTAACTAACATACCACCTCAGCTGGCAACCATCCTTCAGGATTTCGCTGTCCTCTCGGGGCTCCGGGTCAACGTGGGTAAATTCTGTCTCTATGCGTTTTGGGAGGGACTTCAGGACCCAGGGTATACGCTCAATGACACACGGGTACAGTGGCAAGAATGTACATTTCGTTACCTGGGGATTCAGATATATCGCCAACCCAAAGATCTGATGGATGTCAATCTGGGGAGGGCGGTGATGGCAATTCGGTCGCAAATGGGCTTCTGGGGCGCGCTCCCATTGACGGTCACGGGTAGAGTGGCGCTGACCAAGATGGTGATTCTCCCTAGGCTCCTGTATTACTTTGTGAATTTACCTCTCTATGTTCCGGCCGCCTTCTTCACCACGTTTACTAAACTGCTCAGGGATTTTCTATGGGGGGCTGCACGGCACAGGGTGGCGCTGACGAAACTGTACCTGCCAACTGACCAGGGGGGGCTAGCTGTACCTTGCTTTGAGCATTATTATCTGGCAGCCCAGATACAATGGATAGCCAGATGGCTCGCAGACAGAGACAGGGATGATACCGCGACCACACTGCCACCGTATTCGTTAGAACAAATAACCAGCCTCTTCCACCCAGCTGCTAGGACTGCGCGGCCGGCACCGCTGCTGCTGGCAGTGGCGTACCGGTGCTACCGTAGATGTCTATACCTCACAAGAGACGTAATCCCTTATGCACCCGCGATACCATTGGAGGGCTCCCCTAGTGGACCGGGGGTACTATCAGCAGTGTCCCTTACGGACTGGCGGGCAGCGGAGGTACAAACCCTGGGAGATTTATACAGGGACAGTGCGCTTATGTCATATGAATCCTTGGTGGCTGAAGAGGGATTACCGCCAGGGCAGTTTTTAATGTATTGTTCACTGTTGGCAACGCTAACGGACAGATGGGGGGACATGCACACGGAGCCGACCCAACACCTCACTATTCAGTATCTCCATGTTATGGGAAGGGGCAGACACCTGGTTCGCTGGTTCGCGTCGTCACTCCGAACACATATAGCGGTCAAACTGGATCCACTCTGCCAAAAATGGGAACTGGACTTGGGGCGACAACTAGCGGATAAGGAGTGGGAAAAGATTCTTAGAAGCCCGGTGTGCATACCCAGGAACATGCGATTTCGACAAATACAACTGTTTATTCTACACAGAGCGTATCTCACACCTGAACTAATAAATAGGTACTTTCACCGTACTGACGCAGTGTGCCCCAGATGTGATGAACCTGGAGCCGGGTTGATACATATGCTCTGGAGCTGTCCCAGCATACTCACCTATTGGCGCGAAGTCCGTGAGCTCCTGCAGCAGTGCACGGGCCGCGACCTGCCCTTTGAATGGAAGGTAGGCCTACTCCATCATTTCAGGCAAACCCCAGCCACAAAGGTTACCTCTCGGTTCCTGGACTTGGGATTAGTGGTAGCTAAGCGGCTCCTGACCAAGCGCTGGAAAGCGAGAGACCCCCCACACACACAGGCATCGCAGTACTCACTATTAGCGTGGGCTAAGGCAGAAGGAATCGCCCTCCGGCGGGAGGAAACACAGGGGCTACGACAGGAGCCCATAGCAGCCAGCTGGGAGGGACTATATCGTAGTCTGCAAAATGGGGAGGAAGACCTTACAGGGAGCCCATCCACGTAGGAAGGGAGTGAATGATGACCAGCACCCTGGCAGTAACCTGCCGTATTGTTCCTTACACAACTGTGATATGCGGATTGGCTGGGGTGAGTGCTGGCGAGGAGAGGCGCAGACAGTGTGATAGTTGCTGTTGTGATGTCCCGGGAGGGAGGCATTAGGGAGGAACATTGCAAATGTGTCGGTCAATGCTGCTGTTGTTGTTGTTATCGTTATTATTCTTACGTTGTCTCAACTTTGCTATCTGTTTAACCGGCCGCATTGTATGAACTGAAAGGACTTTAAACAACGACATGTCAACAAAATGCCTGAACTGATCCAATAACCTCTGCCTGGACACGTTGGGCCGCACATGTTGGTCCGACTCATTACTAGCTAATAGGCCCTGCAGATATCATTAACATGTAATGTACAACTCCACGCCTATAACAGAGATCTGTATATTGAGGTATAGCAGAGGGATAGATATGTACAATTGTATACCGACTGTATGTTGCCTTTCATGCCTATGTTCATTTTCACAAATACAATAAAAACAGATTCAAACAAAAAAAAAGGGGTCACCAGGGCCTGAAGCACTGTTTGTGCCACCCTGAGTGGCCAAAGTAAACTACTGACAGCATGCCTGCCATTGCAGACTGCAGGAGCCTGATACAGCGCTTTGGATAATAGGTTTTTGCTATTTCAATCACTATCAGTCAGTGGGGGGTCATTGTATGATGCAAAGTAAATAAAAATCTGCATAGATAAACATGGTAGACAAGTGTCAATTAAGGAATTTCCCTCCCTTTCCCTTCAGGGATACTCTAAAGATGAGAGCCCCAAATGGAATTGGTTTCCTGGTGCATTATCAAGAGTTTCCAACAGTAACCACACACATGGTCCATCCTACTAGCAATGAACTAAAAATGTGGCAGGAATAAAGAATAGTAGGGAGAAGTTGCATTATTTGAGTTCTTTAGATGCTGATGTGGTGTGGCTCCAGGAGACCTGGTGCATCAATTATTTGAGTTGTAAGGATTTCCTCACCTTAAATTGCAAAGCAACATCTTCAAGGAGGGGACATGCAAATGGGGGGTGGCCGTCTACTGTCTAATAAAATCCAATGGAGATATGATTGCTATAAAGATCCTACTAATTTATTTTTGGCAGTAACTTGATCTAACTCTGATGTAAATGTGAGAAGACCTCCACTAATGTTGATAAATGCCGATATTCCGCCAGATGCTTCTTATGATGCCCTCTTAAGTGAGGTTTTCTCCTATATAAAAAAAAGCCTATGATATAGAATCTCCCCACACATAATATTGGTAGGGGACTTGAATTGTAAGATTTCTAATTTTACATTAGATAGGTTTCAGGATAAAGAAAAAGAAGAAGCCATGCGGATTCCACAAGCTCAAAAAATAAGAACTAAAAAGAAAGGTAAAATGTTAGCAGCTGAATTGAAAAAGGTTGATGGTGTTATACTAAATGGGAGACTACCTTCTGATTCTCCAGCAGCTTTTACATGTAAAACCTCTGGGGGAGATTCAATCTTGAACTACATAGTGGTGGGAAGTGCTTCTTTCTTCCTGCTGGGAGACTTAAAAGTGTCTGATTTCTTTTTTAGTGATCACAAGTTATTAACTCTCCTTGTAAATTTTAACACGTCTCCCACTGGCCCTTGGGTATTAGATGGTGAGTCCGCTAGCTTTGATAAGAAAGCAGGGAGATGCCGTTGGGATAATAGGGCTATTCTAGGCCTCAATGGCATCTTAGCAGCTACTCTAGAGAAGCTGCCTGGTTGGGCAGGAAAAGAAATAGAAAGTTTCAATACACTCATGCAAAAATTAGCTGGAAATGCAAGATATGTGAACCAAAGGAAAAGTTTAAAGTGGTCCCCTGAACCTTTCTTCCTTTAAACCATGAAAAAAAACTCTAGTCAGGAAACAGTATCTGATTTATACCTCAAAAAGATACTATAGAATATTTTTATTAAAAAGGAGGAGGAACCAATTAAAGGCCTGGCTAAGAAAGGAGAAGCAAGATTGTATCTGGATAAAACTTAGAGAAGTAGTCTCAAAAGGACCTTTTGGACTCTTGTTTTGGAGGGTTGTGGAGCCAGAGCTCGATCTCTTCCTGTTGCTACTGAAGAATACAAATAGGTTAGTTGTATTCAGGGACTCTACGCAGCAAATGAGGGGGCAACTAAGTACCTCATGTCAAATGAAGACTATGGGGCATATTATCAAGGCGGCGCTATGAAATTATCGCCGCTTTTGCGTCCGTTTTCGGGCGAAAAGCGGCGATAATTTCATCGCCTTCAGCAAAGACACGCTTTGCGTGTTTTGCTGACTTAGCGCCCGTTTCCAGCACGCCTAACTTTGCATCGCTAATGAGATGCAAAGTAGGCGTGGCTGTGAAACCAACCAGGGAAAATATCGCGAAGGCAGCTTCGCGATATTAACAAGGAAGGGTAGCGATTTTTTAAATCGCGTTAAGTATGCTCTTAACGCAGGAATTTAACGTCTGTTAAATTCCTAACTAAGGCATACTTAACATGGGGGTGGATTCTGTGGCTAAGACCACAGGCCCTATCATCTAGGATATCGCCGTTTTCCACCATGGAAAACGGCGATATCCACACTATCTCTGGAATTTTTATCGCCTCGGCGATGCGCGTTGTTGATAACGCGCTAACCGGGCGATAAATTACAGAGATAGCCGGCGATAAATATGCAAGCGCTAAGCGCGCTTTGCGATATTTATCACCGGCCCTTGTTAATATGCCCCTATGCCTTGCATGGACCGCCTCCTGAAAAAGAAATCAAAATGGTGATCAGGTGAATGCGTATTTCGGCGGCAAAGGGCCCCAATGAAATACCAATTACTGTCATAAAACAAAATAGTACATTGTGGAGTAAAATTCTTTGCCCTGATTTTATGCACTGTTATGAAAGAAAACTGGTTCCCACCTCCTGGAAGGGAAGTATCATAGTTGCATTATTTAAGAAAGGAGACCGTGACCTTCCACAAAACTATCATCAGGTTGCGCTTCTTGACGCGGTGGGTAAAGTCTTCTCTAAATGCCTCCTGACCCAAATTAGTGTTTGGGCAGAGGCCAATAAAATCATACCTATGGAGAAAACTGAGTTTAGGGTGAAACACGGAATGATTGATAATTTGACTGCCCTCCAGGTAATAAATGAAAAATAGGTTAAAATTAGAGGGGGAACAGTATATACAGCTTTTATGACTTCTCCACAGCCTTTGACAAAGTAGATCATCCTTTGCTGTGGAGTAAGCCTTTAAACTTGGCATGCCGGGCAGCCTTTTGGAGTTAGTTTTTGCCCTCCATACTGATACCTGGTGTAGAGCTTTAGTGGGAGGGGATAGAGGTCTATCGCAAGCCATCCCCAATACAAATGGACTAAAAATAGAATGCTTACTTGCCCTCCTGCTCTTCTAATTATATATTTCAGATCTCCCTGATTATCTGGCCCAAAGTGAGGGTATCACCCCAGCAATTGGGGGAAAATCGATTGTGTATCTACTCTATGCAGAGGACATAATAATCTATGATTTAACCCCTAAGGGTCGTCTGCAGGCGCTCCAAAAATTCTCTCAGGCTCACCACCTAAACATCAGTGTTTCTAAAAGTAAAATTATGTTTATGCATGGGAGAAAGTAGTTGAAATATGGAAACTTTGTATAGTCTCTAGGCGGCCAAAAATTGGAACATGTAAAGTCATATACCTTTTTGGGAAAAATAGTGTGTGGCAACCTAAGCGACAAAGCCCATATAGAAAACAGTATTTCTAAAGCCGCCACTCAGGGGAAAAGCTTGGGCTCCCTTTAAAGGTCTACTGGTGAAGACACTTTACACCGTTATTGGAGGTCTTTCAGGCAAAAATCCCTGCCTACATGCTGTCTGGTACAGAACTGATCGATGTAGGGGAAATAGGGTTTTTTAAATGCAACGGAAAGCCGTATTCTAAGAAGCTTAGCCTCAGTTAATTCAGCATGTTCTGCGGCTGCCCTCAGGCTAGAATTTGGATTGAGAAGTACCTGGGCACAGTACCTCGCGGGGGTACTAAGTTGGGCTATGGGTTTGGGAAAGAGTGATTATGGTACCCTTAGATTCTGGCTCCGAAAAGACATTTTAGAAGGTTTAAAAGAACAGTCATTATTCTTTAGAAACTTTATGATTGCGATTGATTTGCTGTAGTTAGACCAGTCAGTGATTTTTACTTTATCGGCGTACCAACTAAAAGCTATCCTGAAACAGGCCACTTGGTCTATAAGCTTCTCTAGGGATAGAGAAGCTTGCACATTAAAGAAGGGTAACCATCCGGCTATTGACTCCTGCTTCATAAATAAAGTACAGGCTTATATTTCATGGAACTTGCCGCATTGAGTGACTTGTTTTTGGTTACTATTGAGGCAGGGTATGCTCCCTCTAAATCCTTTACTGGCGAAATGGTATGGTTTATCTACCACTCTGTACTGTGCAATACCGGTCTCCAAGATGTTAATCGTGTATTATTTATCTGTCCAGCCTTGTTATTATGCTGACGGAAATGGATGAGACCAATATGTTTACAGCTATCTATTCACTCTGCCTGAGCAGTAGTAGAATCTCTTTATGACCCCCCTAGCGAAATGTTCTGTCATAAAAAATGTCTATTTTAAGTCTTTTTAAAATCTATATTAAGGTGCATCATAGTAGGATGTAGAAACTGATACTTGTTTTATGTGGTCGATTTTATCCTTTATTTCCTGATGGTATTTCAGGGTATATAAACGATCTTATTTTATTTATTTCCTAACCTCTTGCACTAATGTCATGAAGGACACTTTAATATCTTGTACTGTATGTTATGCTACTGTGTTGTTAACTGAAAACCCTTTGATCATTGGATTCAGTTTAAGAGTCTCTGATCTCTTGTTGGGGAGGAATATTTTTGTGCCTGTTTTATTGCAAAACAAAATCTTTTTATATGTTAGTGGTTTTGTGATTTATGTGGACCTCTTCGGACTTCCGTAATCATAAATAAATATACTTGAACTTGACTGCAGGAGCAGTGTAAACTGCTCAAACTAGAATTTGCCCTCACCATGTGTGGCAAAGTTAATGCACTATTTTTAGTATAAGCCAGTCACCCCTAAAGAAGGCCTCCTAAGCCCAGGAGGCAGGTTGCATTATATTCAAGGTGTGGACATGTAAGTGCAAGCTTAAATGTCCCTATAGTGGCCTTTACCATTAAGGGACACTATAAGCAATAGATGGTCCATAGGATAACATGGAATGGCACCCGGGCAAACCCGAGGTTTGTAGCTCCATCATGGTACCACCTAAATATGTCATGTTTGGTATAAAACAATGTGCTTCATCACTCCTGACATGAATCTTGTGTTGAGGACGATGTGGCATGCACCCAGGTGGCCACCTTAAAGGTTGCCTCAGCCTTTTCTGTGCTCTGGCTGCTAGCCTGCACTTACTGCCGCCAAGACAAGAATCTGACCCCCTTCCAAGAGGTGTGAACTCTGATACGAGTCAGAAACAATGGTGTGGACAGGAGGACATCACATACCCCTCCCTGGCAGGCTGGTTAGTGAAGTGGCACATCAAGGTGGTGAGCTTCAAGGGCTTCACTGCCTGTGATTTGCAACCAGGCTACCTTCCAAAGGCACATTTTCACCCGGGGAGGCTGGAAAATTAGGTATTGAGGAGGTGTACACCGTCAGAAAGCTTGACACACACCTCTAGTGTGGGCTATCTGGTCTGTACAGCTAAGGAATACTTCTGTCAGTTTTAGAAGTGGTAGAATAGTGAGTTCTGGGAAAAAAAGTTGATCTTCATCTCTGTATGTTGTCACCTCAGCAGTGGATTAGCCACGGCGGCTATTCGCCCATTGGCCACATTGCACCCACACCCCTAACACCTCTAAATCTAGGGTTTAAGGACTACCCAAACATCAGAACCTCAGTTGTTATCTGACTTGCAACAAGGACAAAAGAAGAGACCTGTGTCTGCAACAACAGGAGCTGCACAAAGCAAAGACATGATACTTTGCACCTGAGACAACCTACCTGCAACTGAATGAGCGTGGCTCAGTCTGGACCAAAGTTCAGTTCTCCCAGACAAAGGGACCTCTCTCAGAGCCAAAGGTATCACAAGACTCCCTTAGACTAATGGCACTAGTCCTCTGCAACCACAGGTAAAAACAGCATACTGGATCCAAAGAATTGCTGGCCATCGGGCCCTCCGAGGGATCGCGCAGAAGAAGATGGCCCAGTGCATTGTAGGAAATGTATTCCAGACCTCTACGAAGTTTTGGTGGCTAATGTGTTCCCCAGAACCTCTGGACTTTGAAATAACGTTCTACTGTGCTTACCACTGCCAAAGCTTTTTGGTTGCTAGTCCAGCAACCACCCATTTACTTGACGCTACACTTTGAGGGAACTCCACAAAACCTTCACCCGACATCAGCAGTGGATTCATTGTTGACTTTTTGCACCCTGTTCCCCACCAGCACAATGTAAGCAGTAACACCAGCTCTCCTGCGGCTCCCTCTTCAGCACCATGGACAGCCAGGACAACTGTACACCCGGGCTTCTTGAGCCAGGTAAAATAGAACTGACTGTTGTGGCTTTGTCCTGAAACCTGCATTACCTTTACCCTCCTTGGGTTTCATGCAAATCGACCTGCAAGTGACCGATTGTCACTACCACTTTTTCTCATTAACCGCAAAGCAAATGTTCTGCCTTAGTGATATGTTGTGATTTATGTTATCTTCTAAATTCCATAACTCCAGTTATAAGTATCAGAGCTTGTTCATTTTGGTGTCTAAACTAAGATACAAATCTGCTTTATTTTTATAGATTGGTGTCGGATTTCTTTCGAGTCGTGTCAATTAATTATGCCCATGTTGGTACTCTGCAATGCCTAACATATGTTCCTCTAGTAAAGCCTGACTGCTCTTTGCCACTCTACCAGACTGATAAAAGCATTTGTTATTGTGAATCCAATGACAATCTTTGGGGAATTGTGAGAGTATTGCATGGTGAAGCCTAACCAGCATCACCACATAATACTCCACCTTCCAACAACCAGTAACACTTTTTTATTCCAGAATACACTGTAGAGACCATGCTGGAGAACTGTGATGGCTACTTGTTTAGTAACTAGTTATGCAAACCTGTAATTGACATGCTGGGAGGAGAAAGTTCCATGGTTACCTGAGTTAGCAGTGCATATTGTAGTACGTCTGCACTATGTAAAGGAATTATTTGTCATTTGAAATGGTAGCAAGGAATCAGCAACAGGTATTAAAAATATGAACCAAAATAACATGAATTTGCAGCTAAACTATAAGATTAGAAGGTGGAAGTGAAATTCTTGGATGAATTGGTGAAGGTGGACTGAGGTCAAATGCAGAGTTATACTGTAAATCTTCATGAGGTAATGGCATGTTACATACATCAAGCCGTCATCTCACACATCTTAAGTGGAGCATACCTTACATAAAATTACTACATTCAAATAGAAACTGCAGCACTGATTCTTCTCATATTGAAACAGAGAATTAGTTGCTCATGAGATTCAGAGAATGGGGTTAACTGAGGATGTGTACTCCAATAGTCAGTGAAGGAGATTAAATACAAACATAGACAGGCTCTACTCATCCCAAAGATTTGTGAGAAACAGAATGAAAAAACATTGAGCTCATAGACTTCAACAAAATGGCAACTTCCATTACATTGATAGTTCAAATTAATTGGAATTTCCTGCAAACAGTGAATACACTTTGTAGGAAAATAAGCTCTAGTCCCTCTATTACCTATAAAACATTGAGGGGCATGAGAGACATATCAATAGGAGGCTATTTATCAAATAATAAAGTACACTGAAACAGAAATAGCACTATGGGATTCTAGGAATTTAATTCCTGCAAATCATGCAAGAATAGCACAAATATGTTGATGTAGCAGCCTGCAGGCCCTAAACAAAATAAGAGGATTAGTAAATATATCACTTGTATTGCCTTTTTTTCTGTAATGTTCTGGAATTCCCCTTTCACTTATGGTATGTAGGGAGTACTATCTTCACAATGAAAAAAAGAATCTTAGCTCATCATAAAACTATTCAGAACAACAATCACAGCTATCCAGTTGCTAGACATTTCCAAGAAAAACATAGTAGTATTTGTGAATTGTTAAACTTTTTTGGTATAGAACAGATGTTCATCCATGTGGGAGAGATAGAGAACTTAAATTACACAACCCGATACATCATTGAGTTGGATACAAAAGTCCTAAAATACAGAATGCAGATGTGGAAATGGTTGCACATTTGCCTGACTAATTTATATTGAATGTATTAATTATGCTGTGAACTGTCTCCAATTTACAAGTATTCATTGTTCTTTGCTTTTCTTTATGCTCCTATTGCTGTCCTTAATGGTTTTAAGTGTATAACATTTTAAATTGTACGAGGTTTTCTACATTTTCAATTTCAGGTTAGGAGAATTATGATAATGCCCTCTTATTTTGCAGATATTATTTTTTATGTTTTTGAAAATCATTTTTGAAGATACATTAGAAGCATAAAACATTTTTGAAACACTTTGGAAGAGTAATAATTTGTGGCACAATTGTAAAGAAGAGTCCATAATACAAAGATCAATGTTGCCAGCTCACTTAGGCAGTACTGTGTTACTGGAAAAGAGTGACCTAATAACAATGTTGTCTGAGAATTTGCCTTAATTAATAATTTGGATGATGGTCATTGTTAAGGGCTGAGTATCACCCACTTGGTCTAGATTTAAGTTTTCTCTCATGTACATGGGAAATTGCCCATATGAGAAATATTTGTGTGGATTCATACTTTATAGAGGAGTTTGACAAGGAATTAAATGAAAGCCGTATTTGGTTGAGCAAATTGCACAAACTTGTAGGCTTTGGGCTATAGTACAGAACCTCATTGGTTTGATTCTCCTATCTATGTAAATTAAAATAGTAACATTAGTTAGTGTGAAGATGACCTTGAATTTGACTTTGCGTTTACAAATATTTCTTCTCTGGTTAGTAGAGTATTTAAAGCCAACTTTTGCATTTTGATTGTTTCATAAATAATCAAAAAAGACCAGGGGTTAGGTCAAAACACATCAGTTTGGTCTGAAACATTTTGCATATCAAGCACAGAGTGGAGTGCCATCTCTTTGTTCTGCCTGGGAAAAGAAAAACCTTTGTTACTTGTTGAATAGTACTTAACCATCAGCAAGCACCGAATCAAATAGGTGGTGTCCTGTTTTATCGGGTGTTTAAAAATATATATCTATATGTTACTGAAAAAAACAAAGCTAAGGTGATGTTACAGTTAGGTGTTGAAATGAGATAAAAACCAATGGTCATCATCATCATCATCATCATCATCATCATCTTTATTCGGCTGAATAGCAGCCATTAAAGAGCACATAAAAAGCATTATTTCACAAAAAGTAGCATAATAAAATTTAACCGACATAATCAATGCACCAATAATCATTTTCTAACAATATTACGGAGCCGAACTGCAGAGGAAATATACCTATAAATCATTAAACAAGTGAATTCATCATTTAAAAGGAGTAGATGGCATAATGCAGGTTGACACTTTCTTAAAGGGCAAAAATCTAAAGACCAATGAAATTCACAAGTTTAATTGACTGAGCTAACTATAACTTGCACCCCACCATGCAACACTTATGGCCTTACATATTACATCACTGATGTGATGCTAAATTACATCATTGATGCCATTGATGCAGGCATCTCATTTAAAACACTTATTACATCACTTTAATCTTTGCTTTCTTAAATTCAGTTCTTGTTTTTTTAGATCCTATTCAAACTTGACAATAAAACCAACCCCCCTAAGGCGACCTGCGGCCAATGCCCCAGCCTCCAACCAGGCCCTGCCCCTGTCACCAAACAGGGGCCCAACCTGCATTTTCCAGGGTACCATTATATCCCAGCACAATACTCAAAAAACAAGCTTCAACCCATGGTTCTGAGGGACCATGCAAGCTTTCTGTGATACTATGGGGTTGAAGACTGCAGAGCAACTCCCAAAAGAGTACTGCAGTATTTCATGTGAGGGCCGCACTAGTTCCTGCCATAGTATTGCAGTACCCATGACCAAATAGTTATTTTTGTTTCATACTCTGGGGGGTCAATCTGGGTTCTCCACAAAGCCCTGGGGCTGGCTCCCCATTTATGTCCTTTTTCTCAATCGTTTTCAGAACACAGGACCAAGTCCCCAAGTCCTGTATTGGCAGCAGCAACATTTTCTTTAGAGTTATCGCCAACCAACCAGATTGCTAGATCCTACAGGATGGGTCCCGTGGTACCAAAATGGCTGAGAGGAGAAAAAAACTCAATGGCCAATCTTAAAGTCCTCCAATTTTTGAAAATCTCTGGTACAGAGGGACTCGTGCGAGGCCAAACATTCAATTATACCTAACTTTGTAACCCCTTTGTGCTTAACCATTCTACCTTTTTAACAAATATTGTGTCATTCCATTCAGTATTGTTTTCTGTATCAGGGAGCCAAGTTTCTTAAAGCAATTAACATGGGAATCAATGTATCAATGTTGGTGATCCCCTTTTTTCTTGGCCCTCACTTGATGGTTGCACTTGAAACTTTCTATGGAAGTACTTTTTTTGGGACGTTTTGTGCAGATTAGTGAAATGGCGTCATACGTAATAGCAATACAAAAATGTTTTTCTCTATGAAAATTCTGAGGACATTTCTGCACACATTGCGGAGAGTTGTGAACAGTAAAGATAGAAGTAGTGGAGGCAGATATCTCATGTTGGTTTGTGAATAGCACTTTGTAGTACGTAAATAATACTATTGTAGTACTACTTCTTGTACTACAAAAAGCAGTTTGGGAATCTGCCCCACATTTACGAGATGCACGGTTTCCACCAATGATTACACAGCTCCTGTGATGAGTCCCTCAGTACTTTAATGGGCTTGCATCCATCTATTTAGTTAGTATGATGCCACTTTTCTTTCAGTTTGCTACAAGAACTCTCTTCCCCAGGGCAATTGTACATTTATTCTTTATAAATGTAAGGGCCTGAATATGTGTCTGGCGGTCTGTGGACCGGCAGACTCATGGGGGCACAGTGGTGGTGGTCCACCCACTGCCACACCGGCGGTCCGACCACCCTATTAAGAGACTTTGGCGGTTGGACCGCCATTGCACCGCCGCAGCCACCAGGAAACTGTGGCTGGAGGGCATGCGGGGGGCACATGTTGTGCCCCCCCTGTTGTTTTGCGCCCACAGTTCCTGTACGGGAAGGACTGCACGACATGGTGAATTCCTTCCCATGCAAGAACATGCACTGGCGGTCTTGCGGTGGTGCTGTTTAAGGATAGCAATGAGCCTTTAAACAGCAACACCGTGGGACCATCAAGCCACCCGCCTGCCAGACCACAAAATTACTTGTAATCTGGCGGATGAGCTGTGGCGACTCTTGGCAGTATGGGAGCGTGGCGGTGGTGTGCCACACGCTCCCGCACCGCCAAAAGTCATAATCAGGCCCTAAGTCTTTGGTAAAAAAAGATTCTTAGTTTAGGACACTGCTTCATTTTGAATTTCTGTTCTGATCTCGCCATCTTGTTGTTTATGTATTGCTACCCATCCCTATGGATTTAGAGGTAGGTGAGATCTGTTTTACCAGACCTTAACATTTTTGTTGCTCTGTACCAAGACCCAATCAAAATATGCATGTGAGTTTGGAATTTACATATCATATATGTTTAAGATCTTCTTAGGACTGGGCTAGTGGGCTTATCTTTGCCGAAAGGTGTTTATCAATTAAGAAAAATATCTCCAGTCCCAGGTTTTCCTTTGACCAACCTATTGCATTGTGGGGGTTGTAGTCCTGGTTCATTTAAATTGAAAAATGATTTGTAAAAGGAAAGCAGTGTACTGGAACATGATGTCCAAGATTACATGGTATCATTTGGTAACCTTATATTTGAGGGACTGTCATGAAACTATCAAACAGCCTGATACAATATCTAGGATCAGTAAAAAATCAAATAGTGAATATGATCCCACAAGATTTGCTTTACATTTATACTTTAAAAAATAATATTGTTTTGAAATGAAAATTAATTGCCATAATTTACAAAAGGAATACCTGAGTTTCGGGTCACACTTTCTCGCCTTTAGTTTTTTTTTCAGTTCAGTTAATAAGTGTCTTTGTACTTCCCTATGATAACGTGTTAATTAATGTAAACAAAGTGTGCAGTATATCTAATCCCTCTGAAACCTGTTAAAATTGAGATGTGTCAAATGATTTAAAGGCAGGCTGAACAGACTGCGAATGACTTCTTTCTGTCAAGGTTTTCTGGAAACTTTTGATATATTACGTTTTTTTCTTCTTGTGTAACTGCTAACATACCTATTGCAAGCAGTAATAAATTCCATTATTGTGCAATTACATTCGCTGATTAACCAGGGGATATTTTGTAATTGAGGTTCATTGGTCAGAAATTTTAGAAGGGTCAGATAAAACTTTTGTGCATTTTAACCTTGTTATTAGCTTTCATTTATACAATGAATTTTCGTTTTGTTATTATATGTGTTACATTAGCGGAGCACATATCTTGTCAGTTTAAGTATAAACAAGCTATTTAGTATATATATTATACATAAAATACATAAGCCCCATCAATGAGGGAACACATTGGGCCTGATTCACAGAACTAACTTACGTCAAAATCCTAAACTTACAACAATTTTGGTATTCACAGAATGAACTTACACATTTGGGTATTCACAGAATGAACTTACACATTTGGGTATTCACAGAATGAACTTACACATTTGGGTATTCACAGAATGAACTTACAACAATTTTGGTATTCACAGAATGAACTTACACATTTGGGTATTCACAGAATGAACTTACAACAATTTTGGTATTCACAGAATTAACTTACTCATTTGGTATTCACAGAAGGCACTTACTCATCAATGAGTAAGTTCCTTCTGTGAATACCAAAATGTGTAAGTTACACAAAATGAGTAAGTTACACAAACAGTGTCTTCTGTGAATACCAAAATGAGTAAGTTTATTCTGTGAATACCAAAATTAGTAAGTTCATTCTGTGAATACCAAAATGGTAGTAAGTTTAGGATTTTGTAGTAAGTTAGTTCTGTGAATCGGGCCCATTGTTTCCTGCACCCGCACCATAATAATGAAGCGGGTGCAAGGGCAAACACGGTGTCCGGAGGCGCACTAATGGTGTGCAGCACAGTAAGTGGTGCATAGTATAGGAGCCTATCCTAATAGACCGCATTAAGGGGGTCATTACGATGTTGTAACGTTCGCCACCGCCGAGCTGGCGGTGGCGACCGTTACGCCATCGTAACGAGTAATACCCCCCGCCATATTACAATGGCGGGGGGTATCGGGGTGGACGCAAAGTGCGTCCGCCGCTTTTCCGCCGGTCGGCAATCGTTCCGATTGCCGGTTGGGCGGACTTGGCCCCTAATATGGTGGCGGTGCCTAGCAGGCACCGCCATCCATATTAGGATGCGTGCGGTTACAGGCCTTTCCATGGCGGTGCCGCCGCCATTGAAAGGCTGGCGGGGAATTGCTTTGGGGGCCTGTTGTGGGCCCCCGGGGGGTGGGGGGTGCACTTGGGGGGTACCCATGGTACCCCCCTCCATTTCCATGCACAAGGTGGCAGGCACCGCGCGGTGCCTGCCACGTTGTGCATGGAAATGCACAACATGTCAATTTGACATTGCAGCGGGTGCTCTGTAAGCAGCACCCTCCGCAATGTTAAACAGCGGAATGCGACCGCCAGGGTGGCGGTCGCATCCTAATCAGGGGTGCGGGACCGCCGCATGGCAGGCGGCCAGTCCCGTTACCACTGGGATGGCGGGCGGACTAAAGTCCGTCCGCCATCCTAATGACCCCCTTAGTTGGTTAACGTGCTCCCAGATAACTCCTCAGGCATCTACCCACAAGTAGTGCGATTTCACACTGCACCTGCCTATGGGGGATCCGTGCCTCCTCTTTTAACTGAGGCCTCTTCTCCAGATTGGTGGCTTGAAACCACTGGTCTTGTCTTTCACTAATGTTCCATCCCAATATCAGGTGCAAGTTTTCACATGCACTGAGGACAGAGCACATTCATAATTAATCAGACACAGCCCCAGTCTCCCTGGGCGCAAAGACTGTGAACCGGTCAAGCTAACAGATCCAGTAGGTTCACAAAAAAGAAACAGATGTGCCAGTTACCGGTGTAGGTATACCTACCTATGTTTAACGCTCTCTTCCTTTAAGAGAACGTGTGTATTTTAAGGGTATGAGGAACAAGTTGTTATAATTGAAATTGTATTCAAATAAGGTTTATATGGCTTATAAACCTTTGTGGGTTTTTTAACTATTTTCTATAAAGGAGAAACATTACCAGCTTTGACAAAAATTCGTAACTAGGACATCTATATTAATTTTCACGTCTTTTTTCGAAAAAGTAAAATTGGCTTTTCCTTTGCAAAAGTAGATTTCGTAAATGCTGAAAGTGTTGGTCTTTTAGGCAAAAGTGATTAAATATTGCAAATCAGTTTCCCTGCCAATGTTTAAATTATCTGCTTGGCACTTGCACAGAGGCCTGTGACCAAAATGCTTGTATTTTTGAAAATTGCTTTAATCTGGATCAGTGTTTTACACCAAAAGCATTATTACTGAAGAAGGGACTTAAACGGCAAAGTAAATGGGGCATGAACCAGCTTAACAAATAAAATTCCATTGCACATACCACTTCAATGATTTAGCTTGTACACAGGACCCAGAGAAGCACAGAAACATGCAGCACTGGTTCACCATCTGTCACTTACCAACAGGATATTAAGGTCCCACTATGGTGTGTGTAGTCCTGGATAAAGGGAACTCAAAAGACAAGCTTTTAAAGTGTGCTAACTTTTGAGTGGCACACACTTAGGGCCCAATTATGAGTTTGGCAGTGCAAGAGCAGACTGCCATGCCGGCGGCCCACTCCCGTACCACCAAACCTGTGGTTAGGCCACCCACCAGATTACAGGTTTCCTCATGTCTTGCAGTCTTTTTTTGGCAGTCCCATGGTGGTGGCTCTGGAAATGGGCACCACAATGGGAACGCCAAAAACTGTTCTTGCATAGCATGGACTGTAAAGTTCATGCTGTGCAGGAACTATGGTTCATGCACACATGGGGGCACATGATGTGCCCCCTGCATGCACCCCAGGGCCCAGAGGCATAAGGGGGACCTGTAGGGCCCCCTTTGTTTGCTCTCTGCCACAGTTTTCATGGAGGAGGAACCGCTGCAGTCCAGCCAAGCGTAGTGTGGCCTCAAGACCGCCACAACACCACCAGGGAACGGTGGTTCCCTGGCAGCTACGGTGGTTCAATGGTGGCCTGACTGCCCTACTCGTAATGGGGCAGTCGGACTGCCAGTGCGGCGGTGGCTGGACCGCCAGAGCTGCGCCCCTGCGAAAACTGGCAGACTCGTAATTTGACCCTAAGTGTGCACTTGAGGGTCTTTTTACTCATGAACGTGCTTAAATAATGTTGAGAAGACACAGAGTGAAATAATAATGAATTGGACGTCTGCAAATAGAATGGCATAGTATACAACAATGTTTGAATGGGGTAGTAGTTTTTACAAAAGGTCAAGCAACTTACATGTTTTGGATAGGGTTAATCAATAGTCTTCTCATATTAACCAACATATTGTGTTAATAAACACTGAGAAATTCGGTTATTGGTTGACTGGGGTCAAGCATCCGGCACAATTCCTTGCAGGGTAACCCACAAAAGTCACAAAATTAACCTGTGCTTAACCCTGGGTAGCGTGGCACAAAAAGTAGACAGCCTTAACTTAGATGCAATTTGCAAAGTATTTAAGCAGGAGTCAAACAGTGATTAAATGAAAACACAATAGAAAAAAATCCCAAACCAACTCAGAAAAATAGAGTAACTTTTCATTACTTATTTGACACCAAAATGACAAAAATTCAATCAGTAGAACTGGAGATATGAAGTTTTTAAGTTTAAGGTTCAAAATATCGCTTAAAATATCAAAGTGCCAACCACGAACATCTAGTTGTGCGAGAGCAGATCAAAGTTGAAAGTTAAAGCCGACTACAATGGAGCGTGGTTCGGCAACGGGAAGTGGATTGGGCCCGTACAGAGCTTACCTTTAAACTTACAAACATTTCAGAAGAAAAATGTCTTGAGAAGGTAAAGTTCAGCGGGGCAAGACTGCAGGAGGTGTTCAAGGAGGGAGCGTCGTCGTCGGATGGCCTAGGGTCGAAGCCACAGTGAAGATCTTATGTCCCACACCAATTACTATAACACTGACTTAGTCACTGGAATAGAAGTCAAAAACTCCAGCAGGTTGAAGCAGAGGGCTGCAGCCGAAGAAAGTTCCATGAGGTCGAATACCCATTTGGCAAAGGACCACTGAAACGGATTTGCTGTTGAGGAGAAGAACATAGTGGGAGAAGCCGCAAGTCAATCCGACTTGTGATGCATATCGGGCGGCTAGGCGATCAGGTTGGTCCCGGTCTCCTTCTGGTTCTCAGAGCACTTTTTGGCCAAATTTTGTCTTATCGAAGTCCTCCGTTTTAGAAATTGGCCATCTCTGCACCTTTAGCACCACAACCAAGGGTCCAGGAGTAGTAGGACACCTCTTGGGGGTTCAGGACTCATTCAGGCTGGGTCCACGTGTGGGTTCAAGATGATGGAAGCCTGTTACGTCCCTGTAGCTCTGAATAGGAGGCCAGCAAACTAGTCCTTGACGTCACTTCTCGTAGTACTTGCTGCAGGTGAAGATGCAGGGCTCAACAGCAGGGCTAGACTCTGAGGGCTCAAGGCAGTCTCTGGGCAGCATATCTGTCCTTCTAGGTACAGCAGCAGTCTGGCAGAGAGCACAGCAGGTCGCAGCAGTAGGCAGTCCTCTGAGAGTCCTTCCCCAGGTCCAGTAGTGAACTGAAGATTGGGTCTGAAGATCCTATTTTTATAACCTGGTGCCCTTCTTCTGGAAAGTGGGAAATGTTTCTGGAAAGGTTGTTTGAAGTGCATGGAATTTCTTGACTCCCCTGTCTTTAAGCTGGCTGCAGGGACAATGCAGGGCCATTAAGCCCTTCGTGTGGGGGCAGAGCACAAGCTATTTAGATGTAAGTGTGGCTGCCCCATCCTGTCTGCAGATGGCCCATTCAGGCACACCTAATCCCTCTTTTGTGTGACTGTCTGAGAGGAATTCACAAAGTATAACTCAATTACACCCAGTCATGTAATGCAGGCCAGGCAGCAGGCACAAAACGGCTAAGAACAGAAAAATGCCAACTTTCTAAAAGTGGTATTTTCAAAATTGTAATGATAATCCAACTTTACCATTAAAGAGTGTTTATCATTATAAGTTCAGTAAGTACCAAACATGACATATCTACCTTCCCCCAATTTGGAAATGAAGCTTATTAAATGTAATAAGGAATCCCCACTGTTACCTTATGGGATGGATTGGCCTTACAGTAGGGAAAACAAATTTAGGGGTGTTTCACTACCTGGACATGTAAAATTTGAAAGTACATGTCCAAACTTTTAATTACACAGCACCTCGCACTACGGGCTACCTTGGGCCTTCCTTTTGGGGTGACTTCTATGTAATAAAAGGTGGTTTTAAGGCTTTCCAAGGGGGTTTAAATGCAAAGTTTACATGGCAGTGGAACACTGCATTTAGGCCGCAATGGCAGTCCTGGGGCATTTATTAGAGGACTGCTTAAGTGGGTGGCACAATAAGTAGGCAAAACGTTCAGGGGAAGACCACCCTAAGGCTGACAGGTTTAACAAGCACTGAAACAATGCTGTGGAACACCGTGTTTCATAATAATAATTATTTGAAAATGGATGAGAATATTCAGTTGCAAGTTTAGCAGCAGTGAAGTGTAGAACAAGAAAGTGAAGAAAGTGCTCAATGCAGTTGGTGATCACACAGTAAATAAAATAACATCAAAACAAAAGTCTATCAAATATGTATTCTAGGAAATAACAAGCCTGAGACCAATTAGAATAACACATATTTGCTGACAATAAATCAAAAGTGAAAATTATGGTCTGCTTTGAATTCGTTGTCTCTGTAGTGGGGATAGTCAATGACATTTCAACCAATACACTATTACATGGTCATAATCTGGATAAAATGGGGTTTTAAGCTGACAGACAATAAATATGGGCCTTATCTGGTGGCTTTGTAAGGGGTGTCGCAGAGACGATATGAACCCACCTCCATAATTCCTAACCTTTCCTCTGCTTGTAATGAATGTTCTAACAGAAGAGTGGTATAGCTCAGGGAGGAGGGTCTGGTCCACTGGGTGTCTGGTTGGCGTGGTTTGTCTACTGTCACTGCAATCTGTTGTTGACCTCATGAAAGTGAGGGGCACTATTAGTACTTAAGTTCAGCCTTAAGTAGTCATTCCCCCGAGTTAGACCCTGAAATTGTGGTGTGTGTGATAAAAACACATTCGTACCTGGGAGGCAACAGGAGTTCAGTGTCTGTATGAAATCAGATGATGACTCTGATAATCTCCAGTAGCGCCCCTGAAATATAGAATGCAGAACCCTTCAGGTTTATAGGAAATGAGAAACACTCTATGAGACAAGAAATGGTTCAGTGCACAGCCGCACGTACAATGCACTTTCCTGGACATGGCAATCAACAATACGATTACACAGTATTACTTTTGCAATGCTTCACACACATCAAATTCTCATTAGTAGTTTAGTACTATCTTCGCACTCACTTAAGAGTTCTTATGGTTTTCCTTCATGCCTTTCTCTGTAGCTTTCAGTTCTTGACAAGAGTTCACATAGATTACCAATATATTATCTGTGCTATAGGTCACAAACGACAAATGTTATTGGTTAGAGTTCTTATTAGTAAATAACTGTGATTAAAGAGGTTAAATCCAAAGGTTGAATCCAAACGAGGTTTCGAGATATAAATATGCTCTTTCTACCTGTTGTGTAGTCTTTGCTCTGGTAAGCGCTTACTGTTGTTTTGTATATCCTTTTCTTTAGGTGTGGTGCGTGGCAGAGTTCAGCTGGGCAGTGTTGTAGGATCATCGTGACTTTCGACGTGAAGATCTTACATGTAGTGCTGTGAAGAGATGCGTCTGCCAAACAGAGCAGGTAAGTTCAATAAGGAAGAAAGTGAGCCATCCGTTATCTTCAAAAGTCCCGAGCCAACACGCTCGCGTAAGAATCGGGCGTGGTTTAAATACCAAGCCACGCCCAGCCACACCCTATATGGCCGCCGAGATTTATTATACTACTGTGAGAGTCTAGCAATGTCACCGTGTATCTGGGATCAATGTTCTGAGACCTAGAACTGCATTAAGGTAAGTTTGAAATGCGCATACAACAATAAAATCTACCACAATATTCAACGATGATATTGATACAGCGGAAGCGGTGGGGGGTTTTATCATCTTATGTCCCACACCAATTACTATAACACTAACGGAAACGTAACTCTAATGACAGGCCCATAAGTCATTTTATTCAGTTATCAGTATCAAAGGTCCTCCGATGGATCTTTGGTAGAGCTAAAAGGGACTAAAGAGTAAGCTATACATCAATAAACAACAGTATATTGTCAAATAACTCTTGAATAAAGACAAACACCATTCTTTTCTAAATATTTTCTCTTTTGTTATTCAAAATATGAATGGTCAATCACAAGTACAGAGTAAATTATCATCGCTTAGTTCTCAATATTACAGGTTAATACCACAACAAGCATAACAGTTTGAATGTTCAAAATCATCAAAACATCAGGTATAGAGGAGAGAGAGAGAGAGAAAACGTCTGCATAGACAGTTCTCTTACAAACCTTTTGAAATAAAAATACTAATGCACAGCGTGCTATTAGTCGGAAAGGCTAACCCCGCGGCCGATAGAGTATAGCACGAGGAGCATCACCAGCCGATGATGTGCCAAGTCTTTAGGAAAAGTCTCTTAGGATTTCGCATGATACGCCAGCCAGAGTAATAAGGAATCAGCACGGCATACAGCATACCACAAATGCAGGGTAAAGTCACCAATCTTGTGAACGAGCCGGTAAACACTTTCCTACAGTCAGTTTTATAGTACAGTTCTTCTTTTATTTCTGATAAAATATTTCTAATACAACTCTCTACAAGCCTGCGTTGTCTAAGAATTGTATAACTTCCTAGAGAGGAAGAGGAAGAACTACAGCTACATTTGTACATAAATGTTGAAACAGTTTCATCTAAGTATACTACATCCTTCGCCTAAACAGGAAAGAACCTATTATGTTCTATTCAGAAATAAACTAATATCTACATTCTTAACGAAGCGTTTGAAACAATACAAGGACAGGAGCACGGAAGCACATCCCCTAGCATTTCTACGGCCTACAATATTTTAGCTAAAGAGAAAAATCATTTCTAAAGCCTACATGAACTTTCATGAAGAATAAAACATTTTTCTCGTGTTTTAAAGCCGATACCTATAGTTCAGGAAACATAAAAACATTCGATTAGACAGACAGGATAATTTCTCATTTAATCATCCATTTTCGGTTATATTTTCTATTTTAACACAATCATGTTATCATTCTTCAGTTAAATAAGTCATTCTACCAAGTTTAACAATACATTTTGTATTGTACACTCTAATAGTGCACATACTAAGGAAAATCACAAAACCTATTTGCACATTTTATGTCATACCTTTTAAAATAATGCGTATTTAGTGTTTTGTTTTCAAGCATTAGTATTTGATTAAACATACACACGGGTGGATTTCATTGAGCAGATTTTATTTGCAAAAATCATACTCCATCAATCCCCCATCTGATGGTATCTCAAACCATCACATTAACCCATATCAGATTACTGATCTGATAACAATTAAAAGGGTGCAGTGTTCATTGTTCTCATCTGTTTTAATCTAACATACTACAGACTCCGCCTTTTTTTGCCAATAATACATCTAAGGCAAGTCTATTTTGCAAAACCATGGTTCTCATAGCAACCATTTCAGTATCAACCATCAAAAACCCACCAGCAGTATCTGTTGATAAACGATCAACCACTGTAGATAATTTTCGAATTTTCTGTGAATTTAGTATCACTCCTACTGAAGGTATCAATGCTCCGAATATATCTCCCACAATTTCTGCAGCACTCAAACCCTTTTATTTCGTGTTAGTTTTCTTTCATTGTTTCCATGTTTATCACCAACGTGATAAATCTTTGCAAAAACTATACCCATATAACAACACCCATACCAATGTGGTGGCAACCTATAATAGGCATTCTTACCACACACAAAACAAAACCCCGGGAAAAACAGGATCAGTACCACCCCTTAATCCTCAACCCCCTGTAATTTGGAAGGTATGCTCACGTTCACAAGAACGAATGAAATTATTATTATATTCTGTCTTTTGCCTTAGTAAGCAAAGCTTTCCTCTATGAGGCCAATCCAGAGTCATTGCAGCATAAGTCTCACCCTTTTTATAATTACCTTCTTTATGTGCCCATGATGGTTCTTTACTTTTCTGCTCTGCAGCCCTTCTCTTAAAATCTCTACGTCTATCTTCTACTGTATTGATAAATTCTATTTCTACACTATGCAATTTACAAGTCAAATTATTTCGATGTGCATATACTATATCTATTGTTTTAGTAGTATGGAAAAAATCTCCCAAATATTCTGCATTTCTTGCACTATAAACTATATTCATATTCTTTCTAATAGGAACTTCTGAAAACACTTAATCAAAATTGGAGTAATAATATTGAAAAACCTCTTTACCATAGAACAAACTTGTTAGTACACTACATGAGATACCATATGTTAAAGGTAAGTGGTGATAGGTCACCCCTCCCGAGACAGACGTGGGTAATTGCATGCACACATAACAATCTCTTCCATCCATAGTGGCCACATACTCATAAAGAAGTGTAGTGAAAACTGTTAGTGAGAAATCGTTAATCGATTGATCCAGGTGTAAAACATTCCCTGTTAACTCCTTAATATTAGTCTCTGGATCTTCTTTCAGATCTCTTTTAACATCTAAAGTTACATGCTCATTATTATTAGTGGTATTAACTATATTAATAAACATAAAATGGGGTACTACAAATGTTAATACCAACCATACAAACATAGTTAATAAAACACATATAAGACAAATATTAAGACACCTTCGCCTAAACATACCTTGATTCTATTTAGCAGTCTCAGGTTTTTTTCTATCCATTCTAGAAAATCTGAAAAAATAACTCAGAAATCAAAAATTCTAATCAAAAATTCTAAGCTAAATTTTGTTAGACTAGTTTTAGGTTGTGCATCCCACACCTTTTGGAACCTTCAACCACCAGTGGCGACTCCCTGTTTAACTCTAGGCCCACCGAGGGCGATCCTTTTACGCAAAAGGAAGTAAAAGAGGCCATAGGCAAGATGGTTCCTGCTAAGGCCCCGGGACCAGACGGCCTTCCTAGCGATTTGTTTTTAGCTGATCAGGATAAATGGGCCGAGTATGTCCTGCTTTTAATTAACTCGATCACCAGAGGATGCCCAGTTCCAGAATCATGGAAGGGTGCAGAGGTAGTGCCCATTTATAAAAAGGGAGAAAGGGAAGACCCTTCGAACTACAGACCAATTAGTCTTATTGACTCAATGCAAAAGGTAGTTGGGAGGGTAATTTTACAGCGAATCCAGATATGGTCTGAGGAGGAGAACATCCTCTCCGAGTACCAGGCAGGCTTTCGGTCCAACACGAGCACGATGGACCAGGTCTTTAGACTCCTCATGATCCACGGGAAAGTGGTAACGATCGGCAAGGACAGTTTGTACCTTGCTTTTATTGATCTGAGGACTGCTTTTGACCTGGTCCCCCACAACAGATTATGGGAAATATTGCGAGAGTTGGGCATCCCTCCTACACTTCTCAATCTCCTAGAGAGGCTTCACGAGGGTAACTACGCCCAAGTAAGATGGGGGTCCCAAGGACAGGTCACTAGGAAGATCCCAGTAAACAGGGGAGTTCGCCAGGGCTGCGTGATGGCACCCACCCTGTTTTCTTTATATGTAAACGGGGTGGTTAACTTCTTACAAGAAGTACCGGCAGATGCTCCTGCCCTGGCAGGGAAAAAAGTGCCAGCTCTCCTGTTTGCTGACGACACGTTGCTCATTTCTAAGACCCCAGCAGGCTTACAAACCCTCCTGAACAGGTTCCAAAACTTCTGCCACTCCCGGGGGTTAATCATAAACACCACGAAGACAAAACTAATGACCTTTAACCCACACAAATTGTTTAGGAACAACTTCACCTTAGATGGGATTAGACTAGAGAGGGTTCCTACTTTTGATTACCTGGGGATCCGTCTATCTGAAAAAGTACACTGGCGACCCCACCTTGATAAAATGCTTCTAAATCATAAAAGGGTTACGGGGGCACTGAGCCGAGAACATCGCTCATCTTATAGCAGACCTGTTGCTCCGGCCCTTACTGTATACGGAGCCAAGGCCGTTAGCTCAGCTCTTTATGGTGCCGAGCTATGGGGCTTCGAAAACCTCGACGAGATTAGTAGATCGGAAAACAAATTCTTCAGAGACTTGCTCATGCTCCCACAAGGAGTTCCTCTAACCCCTTTGTTCTGTGACCTGGGTAGGCGCCACTTTAGAGACCTGGCCAAACTCCGACCTCTGCTCTACTGGGCCCGTCTCAGGAGGACCCCAGAATTGGCGAACTATGCGGAGGCACTTACAGAATTAACGCATATTGACAGCAAAAAAGAGATCAAATGGATCTCCAATGTCAAATCACTATTAATTGCACTTGACCTTAAGGACTCTTGGGACACCCAAACCCCACCAAGCAAAGAGGACCTCAAACGGTCCTACTGGGCCTGGCTTGATGCCAAGGAACTTAACAACCCTGACAAGGGAAGTCTCACGGAGGAGTTCTTCCAACACAAATACCATAGAAGCCTAGAATCATATATGGATACCATTCAGGTCCCGAGAGACAGGTCACTGTACATCCAATTCAGGTTTGGCACCCTCCCAGTTCGTGAATTCACCACAAAATGGCTTCCACCCTACCGCACCACCGCTGAATGCCCCTTGTGCGGCTCGGAAAAGGAGAGTGTTGCCCATCTCCTGTTCGCATGTCCCGCACACGCTAGCGCTAGATCCAGGTGGCTCGTGCCCATATGCAAACAACTAGGCACCCTAGATCACAGAGTTGCTTTACGCATACTGAATTCAGACATAAGCACCCTGTATGCCTGTGGAGTCGCCAAATTCTTGGGATGCGCATGGTTAAGCAGGTGCAGGGCTTTACAGAGGGCAGCTACCTCCGCCGAAGAGTAGTTGACGATTCCGACGGGTAGGGCCAAGGAGCCTTAGCATAGAACATCTGAGTTTGGTTCTGTTTAGTACTCGTATAATTGTATTTATTTTAAACTGTATTTTACGGAATTTAGAATCACGAGAAAATAGCTTTATGTTTTAACGGTATTAGAATTTTATCTATGTTTTTTTATTGACTGTATGTATTTAAATCCTTCTTTCATCTTTTATCTCTATTTTGATACACCTGATGAATTGGTCGATGCTTTTATGATATTTATATCGAAATAAAGCTATTTTGATTGATTGATATACTATATCTATTGTTTTAGTAGTATGGAAAAAATCTCCCAAATATTCTGCATTTCTTGCACTATAAACTATATTCATATTCTTTCTAATAGGAACTTCTGAAAACACTTAATCAAAATTGGAGTAATAATATTGAAAAACCTCTTTAGCATAGAACAAACTTGTTAGTACACTACATGAGATACCATATGTTAAAGGTAAGTGGTGATAGGTCACCCCTCCCGAGACAGACGTGGGTAATTGCATGCACACATAACAATCTCTTGCATCCATAGTGGCCACATACTCGTAAAGAAGTGTAGTGAAAACTGTTAGTGAGAAATCGTTAATCGATTGATCCAGGTGTAAAACATTCCCTGTTAACTCCTTAATATTAGTCTCTGGATCTTCTTTCAGATCTCTTTTAACATCTAAAGTTACATGCTCATTATTATTAGTGGTATTAACTACATTATTGAATATAAAATGGGGTACTACAAATGTTAATACCAACCATACAAACATAGTTAATAAAACACATATAAGACAAATATTAAGACACCTTCGCCTAAACATACCTTGATTCTATTTAGCAGTCTCAGGTTTTTTTCTATCCATTCTAGAAAATCTGAAAAAATAACCCAGAAATCAAAAATTCTAATCAAAAATTCTAAGCTAAATTTTGTTAGACTAGTTTTAGGTTGTGCACCCCACACCTTTTAGAACCTTCAACTCTCCAACACATCTTGTACACTACACACCTTTTAGAGCCTTCAACTCTCCAACACTTCTTTTTCTTCTTCTTCAAAGCTTTTTTTTGTTTTTCAGAACTTCATTTATTTTCATAAATCTCCTCCCTCTTTTTGTAACACTCTCTTCAAACAGATCAGTTCATTTAGGGTTGCTCATGTGTTTCATTTCCTTTTGAACAGAACTCGAGAAATTCTTTTCCCCAATTATTCGTTGAAGCAGCAACCAAATATGTCCATTGCGGTGCTGTGTACTTCTTGCTTGGTACTTTTATTCCCGTTGTTCTTCGCACTGGATTTTCTTCTTCTTCCTCTTCACTTTGTTCAGATTGGCTAGATATTTCAATTACTGTCTCTGGAATTCTTTCATTCACTGGGTATTTTAGTCTTTTTATTCCTTTTGGCCATTTATCACCTTTCTTTGTCCTTTTTCCATTTGGTTTTCAACTTCACTTGAAATTTTCTCAGTGCTTTCTTCTGATGAATGCCTTTCTCTTTTGTCTTTGCTGCTTACAGGGATCACAGCATCACTTTCATTAGTCCCAGTAATTTGTGCCCACTTTACTTGATTTTTAACTCTCTCAGGAACATTTCTTTGTTCTCGTCTTTCTTCACTTTCAAGCGGACTTGGGACTCATCGGGTGTGGCTAGCATGAATCCAATTTGGCAAACCACCACACTTAACAGCTGTCTCATCACCTGTATTACTTGATAGGGACCATGCCATTGAGGTTCTAGGCAAGACTTCCTCACGTGCTTTTTGACTAACACCTACTTGCCAGGACACAGATCATGGCCCTGTTCTTGTTGTGTTGTTGTTGCAACTTCTCCAACTTGGTGAGACACAGAACGCACCATGTTAGCCAATCCTTTGCAATAATCCTGTACCAAATTATCAGTAATGTTCATTAGTTGATTTGCTGGGTCTGTCGGCTGTCTCATAGCCCTGCCCATCACAATTTCATGTGGGGACAGTCCTGTTCTTTTGTCTGGAATACTTCTCAAGCTCATTAACACCAATGGCAGTGCATCAGGCCATTTCAGTGTTGTGGATGCACAAACCTTAGCAATCTAGATTTTATTGTGCTGTTCATTTGTTCCCCTACACCTGAAGCCTCAGGTTGATAGGCACAGTGCAACTTCTGCTCAATCTGCAATGCTGTACAAATCATCCAAATTATTTTATTATTAAAATGAGTTCCTCTATCAGATTCCAATGAGAATGGAAAACCGAATCTCGGAATATACTCTCTAAGAAGCAATTTAGCAACTGTTTGACTGTCATTACGTCTTGTTGGATATGCCTCAACCCAACGAGAAAACAGACAAACAACCACAAGGACATATTTTAATCCTTGACAAGGAGGCATTTCGATAAAATCAAATTGCATCCTAGTAAATGGTCATGCAGCTTTGCCAATCCATCCCATACTCATTATTGTTTTTCTTCCTGCATTTTGTTGCTGACAAATAATACATCTTTGACAGAGAATTTCTGCAATAACCCTGAACTTAAGGTTAAACCACACTTGACGAAATAATCTGATCATGGCATCCCTACCTATGTGTGTCGGTCCGTGGTAGACCCTTGCCATCTGGGACAACAGACTGTCTGGCATTACTGGCCTTCCATCAGTATAGACCCATACTTCATCATCTAATCTGCGTGTACATCCTGATTTAATCCACCCTTCTTTCCCTGAATCACTTGCTTCTTCTTGTAATTCCTTTACTTCATCCCAAGTTTCAACAGATGAAAACATCAATCTGCATCCTGTTTGATCATTTTGCTCATTTACTTATTGCTCCTCATTGATCGAATATGAATTTAGAGCACAAAATCTTGCAATTTCATCCGCATAGCGGTTACCCAGTGTGATATATTCACAACCGGATCTATGTGTTGAGCATTTCACCACCCCAATTTGTGCCGGCAATTGTAGTGCCATCATTAGATCCTTTACACACTCTCCACTTCAGATTGGTGAACCCGAAGATGTCAAGTATCCACGTTGAGACCACAACTGCCCGAAATAGTGAACAACCCCAAAGCCATATTGGCTATCAGTGTATATTGTCACTCTCATTTGTTTTGCTAGGCAACAGGCCCTAGTCAAAGCTATCAACTCTACCACTTGTGCTGAACTCACTCCTTTCAACCATGATGCCTCAATCACATTTGCTACTATGCAAATTGCATATGCAGCTCGCAAACATCCTTCTGAATCTCTCAGGCATGATCCATCCACAAACAAAACCACATCGGACTCAGGCAATGCTGTATCTTTGATATCAGGCCTTGGCTTTCTACACAACTCAGTCCCATCCAGACAGTCATGATCTGCTTGATCCCGAACCACTTCACAGTCTGGAGTAGGTAACAAAGTAGCTGGATTCAAACTCGTACATCTTGTTACTGTCACATTCTCCGCACCCAATATCACTTGCTCATATTTTGTTAACCGACTGCTTGTAAGATGCTGTGTGCGAGTTCGCGTTAACAAAATCTCAACTGAATGTGGCACATTTAACTTCAAAGGGTGTCCCATTACAATCGACTCACTCTGTTCAAGACTCACACATGTTGCAGCAACCGCTTTTAAACATCCGGGTAATACTGCAGCAACTGGATCCAGTGTAGCAGAAAAGTATGCTACTAGTTTCCGTGCTGTTCCATGTGTTTGCGTTAGAACTGACAGTGCGCAACCATCACGTTCATTGCAAATTAACGCAAATTCCTTTTCAACATCTGACATTCCCAATACTGGTGCTCGACATAAGCTGTCTCGCAACTCTAGGAATGTTTTCATGCATTCCTCATCAAGATGTATTGGGTCTTTCACATCTTTGTGTGTCAATCTCTGTAATGGCTTGGCAATCAGTGAAAAATTCATAATCCACTGCCTGCAGTATCCAACCATTCCCAAAAACATTCAAATTTCTTTTTGCGTTTTTGGCGAATTTATTCGCATAATAGCATTGATCCGATCTTGAGAGACTTTTCGAATTCTTTTTCAATGATATGTCCCAAATACAGAACTTCTTTTTTACAAAACTGCAATTTTACCGGTGACACTTTATAACCACCTACTGCCAAATGGTTCAGTTGAGCAATTGTATCTGTCACACAATCTTCTTTTGTTTTGGATGCAACCAATAAATCATCAATATACTGAACTAGAACTGAATCTTTAGGCATTATTAATGGCTCCAAAAATGTCTTTAATATCTGATTAAAGATTGAGGGACTCTCTGTATACCCTTGAGGAACCAGAACGCAAATAAATATTGGCTATCCAGATGCAAAGGTATCGAGAAAAATGCTTGACATAGATCGATCTCTGAAAACCATTCTGCATCACATGGGATTTGATAAAGCATCACAGCTGGATTTGGTACAATCGAGACGACAAGGTATAACAATTTGGTTTTCCTTTTTCAGGTCCTGTACAATCCTATATTTCTCATTCGGTTTGCGAATTCCCATTATAGGCAAATTGCATGGGTTCCCTAGAATCTCTTTCAGTATTCCATATTCAATCAGCATGTCTATTACAGGCGTTACTAATGCAATTGTCTCAGGACCCATTTCATACTGTGGTATTCTTGGAAATTCTGCATTGGGTTTTACTGTAATTTGAATTGGAGCAACCAATGTCTTTCCCTGAAAAATCCCATACATCCGACAACACCGTATCTTTCAATTCAAGTGGCAAATCATTCGCTGTAAACAACGGATACAATTCATTCACCTCTGTTCCCTGACTCGACAATTTAAAAATGGCATCCTCATCTTTTGTATGGAAAGCTATTCCATCTGGAGTACAATAAATGGAACAATTCATTTTACATAACAAGTCCCTTCCTAACAAATTAACTGGACTTGTATCACACACAACAAACTTGTGTAGTTCTTGGAAATTGCCAATTTGTACTTTCATTGGTTTATTTATTGGTGTTTTAATCAACTGGTTTGAAACTTCTACAACTTGGATATTTTCTCCCGTGAGGGGTAGGTTTGGGATTTCCACAGTTCTCACAGTGGAACGGGTAGCACCAGTATCTACGAGGAAAGTAATAGCATTACCATCATCCTCGCCATCCGCATATAGAGCTGACTGATCTACCTCTAGAGATGCGCCAAGAACGCACTCTTCCTCCCCCCTCAGGCACCGTCATTGTGACGAATCTGAATCATTTTCTCCTGTTTGCATCAAATATTGTGAAGTCACCTGCACATTTGAATTTACTTGACCATTAGTATTAAAACAAGCAATTGTATTGTACCTTTGCACTTGACCATTCACATTCTGATTTGGCAATGGAGCTTGTGGTACTTGCAAACATTGTCCTCTGTTATTTGATACCTGTACTTGTGGATTTTGATTTTGCATCTGAATTTGCATCTGACTCATCTGTGTCTGATAACCCTGATTTTGCATCTGTATCTGATTCGGATCATATGTTCCAGACTCTCCTGTATTATTCAACAGACTCCTACACTCGAATCGCCAATGTCCAAATTTACCGCAAACATGTCAAGGGAATTTCTTCTTCAACTCTTCTTTGTCTCTGAAATTACCCCTACCTCTTCCTTGACCCATTGGAATAATTTGTGTCACGATATTACCATTTGAAACCACACCTTTCATACCAGTTGTAGTCTGTCCATTACCTTGATATACATCTGTTGAATCAACATTCAAGTATCCTCCTTTCTTCACTGCTTTCATTTGTGCTACCATTAATTTCTCCTTCAACTTTTTATGCCTCATTTCTTTGTCATCTCCACAATACTTTGCATAACGAAGTATCTCATGAATCGACTTACTCTGCCAACAAATCAAATGTTGCTGAATCATAGCACTTATATAACTCTTTTAGGCGTTTCATTCCTCTCTGAATCATCAACCACTATTTTCATTTGTTCTTTCATTAATTCCAGCTGTCCTTTTAAAACTCGAATGAGAATGTTCATTGGGAACAGTTAAAGCATGCACTCTAGTAAGTACCTGTCCTTGTCCATCATTATATAATGGAACTATTGGACCAATCATCACTGGTACTGACAAAACATCTGGATTCTTCATTATTTTCATTATACCTGATTCTTCTCTAATCACATTTTAAATTTGTCTTACACCTTCAGGTGATCTATTTATGGGCTCTTCAATCTGAATTAAAGGTGCAATTGCACTTGGTGAAGCACTTGAAACACTTGTATTAATTTGTTCTTCCTGATATGGTGAAGGCCTATTCATTAATAGGAAAATTCATTCAGGAAATCTTCATCAATTTCTTCTATCTTATCCATTAGATCTGTATTTTTTTCTTGTGGCTCAACATTTTTCTTTTTCTCTTTAGATTTTCCTCCTTCACTCATTTCAACCTCTCTAACTGGAAACATTCTAGTCCCTTCAACAACATCTCTTCTCCACATCTTTTACGGGCATCCCATTTTGCTTCAGAGTGTCTGCTCACTGTATTCTTATATCTATTCCACTGTCTATCTCTTTCTTTTTATATGCCTCGTAATCCCACTCTATAAGAGCTTCGTACTGCATAGGTCTTGGATTTGGACTCAAATTATTCATTCGTCTTCTCAAATTTTCTAAAATCCTAGTATTAAAGGTACCATTCTCTGGGAAAGCTAAACTACCATCCTGTTCTGTATATTTCATCCAATTTTCTAACCAGGTGCAAGTATGATAACCCCTTTCTAACGCCATGAATGATGCAGGAGTTCCTTCAGGAGCCATAGAAATTCCCTCTCTAATTGGTATCGGCTCATCTTTGCTAAACAGAGTTTTCAACAATTTTATTATTTTCATGTTTCTTCACTAAACGTAAGTTTGTATTAGTACGTAAATTTTCAAAATTCTCTTCCGTGTTATGATCTCCTCTTCCAATCAAAATTATTTACACTTATCCAATCACAGCGCGACTCACACTAATTAGCCTATAGCAGCGCGGCACCTTGGTGACGTTTTTTTCGCCAACTGACCAATACTAGCGCGGCACTTTGTTATGTCAGTTTTACTCCTTCCACTGACCCTCCCTTTACAAAATCAGCGTCAATGTCTTTCCAAGTCTTTGACTAACAAAACAACTACATAAACACAGCTTGTTTGCTCCACTAAAAGAAATACGAAAGTATTTTCATGCACTCTAAGAAATTCCACACTCCAGCACAACCTCGACCAGCGCGATTATGCTCTCTTACAAGTGGATAATTCTCGGGACTTCCCCAGATGTGCTCTCCGAAGTGACCCAAATAGACCTCCACTACTTCATTCAACAAAGTTCCCTGTGCAGTAACTTTCAATTCGACAACCGCCTAGTACCGTATCAACAGCAGACAACGCACATAAAGCTTAGTGTATGCAACACTAAGACAGCCCTTAGGCTTATCCCGGGATCTTGGGCCTACGATGGACCCACTAACTTCTTTCCATTGAGATTCAACAAACCTCAACATGACATAAAGGTACGAACTCAACATATATCATAAAACTGTTTGAATCTGTCCTGTCCTAAACTCCTCTTTTCACTACCTAGTATTTTAGTCTAAACAAACCATCTGATACAACTACCAAAAACCGATGCAGCGGAAGCAGTGGGGGGTTTATTATCTTATTTCCCACATAAATTACTATAACACTAATGGAAACGTAACTCTAATGACGGACCCATAAGTCAATGTATTCACTTAGCAATATCAAAGGTCCTTCGATGGATCTTTGGTAGAGCTAAAAGGGACTCAGTAATGAAAGTCGGAGAGCTACTCTCTCACGAGGACCTGTAATGAAAGAGTAAGCTATACATCAATAAACAACAGTACATTGTCAAATAACTCATAACTCTTGAATAAAGACAAACACCATTCTTTTCTAAATGTTTTCTCTTTGTTATTCAAAATATGAATGGTCAATCACAAGTACAGAGAAAATTATCATCGCTTAGTTCTCAATGTTACAGGTTAATTCCACAACAAGCATAACATGTTGAATGTTCAAAATCATCAAAACATCAGGTATAGAGGAGAGAGAGAGAGAGAAAACATCTGCATAAACAGTTCTCTTGCAAACCTTTCGAAATGAAAATACTAATGCACAGCGTGCAATTAGTCGGAAAGGCTAACCCCACGGCCGATAGGGTATAGCACGAGCAGCATCACCAGCCGATGATGTGCGAAGTCTTTAGGAAAAGTTTCTTAGGATTTCGCAGGATATGGCAGCCAGAGTAATCAGGAATCAGCACGGCATAAGGCATACCACAAACGCAGGGTAAAGTCACCAATCTTGTGAACGAGCCGACGAGCACTTTCCAACAGTCAGTTTTATAGTACAGTTCTTCTTTTAAAATGTTTCTATTACAACTCTCTACAAGCCTCTCCATTGGACAATGACTATAGGAACACGATCTCCTGACAATTACTTTACAGATATTTTCTAAGCATGCTTTGTCTAAGAATTATTTAACTTCCTAGAGAGGAAGAGGAAGAACTACAGCTACATTTGTACATAAATGTTGAAACAGTTTCATCTAAGTATACTAAATCCTTCGCCTAGACAGGAAAGAACCTATTATGTTCTATTCAGAAATAAACTAATATCTACATTCTTAAGGAAGCGTTTGAAACAATACAAGGACAGGAGAACGGAAGCACATCCCCTAGCGTTTCTACGGCCTACAATATTTTAGCTAAAGAGAAAAATCATTTCTAAAGCCTACATGAACTTTCACGAAGAATAAAACATTTTTCCCGTGTTTTAAAGCCGATTTCTGTAGTTCAGGAAACATAAAAACATTTGATTAGACAGACAGGATTATTTCTCATTTAATCATCCATTTTCGGTTATATTTTCTAATTTAACACAATCATGTTATTATTCTTCAGCTAAATAAGTCATTCTACCAAGTTTAACTATACATTTTGTGTTGTACACTCTAACAGTGCACATACTAAGGAAAATCAGGAAACCTATTTACACATTTTATGTCATACCTTTTAAAATAATGCATATTTAGGGGCCGATTCCGATCTCGCTCAGAAGGGCTCCGAACGCGATCCGGGCGGGAAAAGTACGAGCCGTAAGCGTGTTTTCCGACCGACGCGTACAGCTGTAGGAGCGAGCAAGCACGATGCGAGAAACGCGAAATCGCCGACCGAGTCATTTCCGGGTCCGAACCGCTCCGTACGTCTCGTCAGTAAGCAAACCGTGCCGTGCAATGGAGGCGATTTCCGACTGAGCCAGTATGATGCACGATTCGGACAGCCGGATCGAGTCGGAGCCTCCGACAAGTCAACGCTCCGGGAAGCGGACTTCGGGTGTCCGCGCCGTACCCCCCTTCACCCGTAGCCTTACGAGTCGATCACAGGGGGGGACCCACATGCATGTACGGTGCGGGTGGAACAGATGCGTCCCCACTACAGGGGGCGCCCTTGTGCGCAACGTACCTTTTCCTTCAATGGGAGCCTATGTACGCGTCGTACAACAGGCTCCCATTGACTTCAATGGGGCTCTGAGCGACCCGTGTCCGTCAGCGCTTGTTCGCATCGTACTCGGGCGGTCGGAGCCCCGGAGCACGAGTCGGTCGGGAAGCTCTACGGGCGCCAGTCGGCCGTAGGGCTTTCCCAGTGAGATCGGAATCGGCCCCTTAGTGTTTTGTTTTCAAGCATTAGTATTTGATTAAACATACACAGGTGGATTTCATTGAGCAGATTTTATTTGCAAAAATCATGCTCCGTCAATATCACAGTAAACACATTCCAACTGGCGGTGCCTGAGGGCTGCGATTCCACTTCAGGAATTATGGCAGGGGCATAGTTCGGGGAATATTGCAGGGCACATTCATATACAAATACAAAAGCAATATGGCAATAAAGGACCCACGGAGAGGCTCCACAGGTGACAACAGGTGACGTACCTTAAACTAAACAGATGTGCAGACAGGTGACTCCTGACATAAGCAATAGCACTTGGTTCACAAAAAAAAGCAGGGGAAATATACATTAAAAAGCGGAAATTAATTTAACGGATGAATTATTAGGTTGTTGATTGCTCCTGAATATTCATGGGATGAGCTGAATCGCAACCTATTTATTTATATTATAATGTCAACATTTTGAAATCAATATTTTGATAGTCGGCATTCTGTTTTAAATTGTATGTATGTAAAATCTATGTTTTGTGGTTCATGTTGACCACAATATTTTTGTGGTCAATATTTTTCCATATAACAAATTTTTTGCAGGAAAGCAAGAACTTACAACCCGAATTATGTTAATTTGGCACCACTTACCTTTCCCAGGAAAATGTATGTGAATTTGCAAAAACAGCTAATTTACACACAGAAGGAGTAAACTACAGTTGTAGGAAGTTATTCTAATATTCCTTAAACCTTGTTAAGCTGAATGAAAGATCACTGCCTCAGCCACCTTCATTAATTTGCATAATATATGTCCTCATTCAGCGATTCATGGCCCTCATCTGGTTGGCAACACATTTAGGGGCAGATTTACAAGCCCCTTGCGCCACTTTTGCGCCGCTGTTGCGTCACTTTTGTGACGCAGCGGCGACGTAAACCATGCGCCACGTTGCGCATTATTTACAACGTGACGCATCTAGGGAGATGCGTCACGTTGTAAAGCCCTGCGCCACATGAAACCTGCGTCAGGTTTCATGTGGGCGTTCCTCCGCAGGGTGGGCGTTCCGTCGAAGGAAAGCCTCGTAAAAGTGACGCAGTGAAATCTACAAGATTTCACTGAGTCACTTTTCCGACTGCGCTGCGACGAATCCTTACGCCTGCTTCAAGCAGGCGTAAGGAGTGGCGCACCACGTTAGGTATGGGCAGCCCACGAGCATTGCTGGAGTTGCGTCGCGCTTGCGACACGACTCCAGCAATGCGCCGCCCTTGCGCCACAGGATGCGACACGCATCGGCCTTTCCTTGCGCCACGGTGCGCCGCATTGTAAATGCGGCGCATCCGTGGTGGCGCAAGGAGAGAATTGCGTGTCGCAACTATTCTGGCGCATCCCTGCTGATTTGCAGGGATGCGCCAGAAGTTGTAAATCTGCCCCTTAATGTGCTGGGTGCCATGTACCAAAATGGGCACGAAAGATCATGAGAATGCAACCTTTTAATTCAGAGGCTTTTGTAAAAAAGTGAGTTGCGCCGTTTCTTTGTTGCTCATCCTGCTTCGTGTTTAACAATATCTGCAATGACTGAGAATATGGAAACATGTAGCTTCTACAAACGGTTGATCCTTAAATTGTTTTTTTCCGATGGGTGACTGCCCATGCAAATCATAACATGAATATTCCTGAGGATTTATATTGTGCTTCAAGCCGAGTAGCAGTGTCGAGTCTCCAACCTCATTTTCGTGCCTAATCTGCTGCTGTTTTCAACACGATGCCTTTCATAAACCACTGCAAATTTGTTATGGTATTATTCTGCCAACTGTGTCTGTGGTTTTTCGGCAGTGTATAAAATAATGTCGAACGAGGACGTTCTCAGTGTATTTCATTTTACAAAATTATGCACTTGTAGGGATTGACTTAGCACATTTGCTGTGCTTCCTGTGCAGTAATAAAATGCTTTTGGTACACTTATCAAGCATTTGAATTTAAAATTCATATTGCAACATATTTTTCTCTCCTTTGCCTCCACACACTTAACACTCATTCTAAAGGATGACTTTGGACCCTCTCCATAATTTGGCATCGTACTTCTTCTTAAACCATAGTCCATTATCCATACCACAATAGCTTTAAGAAAACTATTACTCTCTTTGCATGATGGCATCAGAGATTTCATGGAGGATGTAATTTGAGATGCCACCATTGATATCATCAATGATTTAATTGAACACATCATGAGTGTTGTAATATGTGAGGTCATAAGTAGTGCATGATGGAGGTGCAATTTATAGGTAGCTCAGTAAACTATAATTGTGACTTTCAGTGTTTTTTTTTAGTTTAAAATAATATTTGTTAGATGACATTTTCACCTAACTGTAAAGTCACTTTCAGTCTGTTTCCAAAGGAAATGCCTTCTTTGGTTCGCTAATAACTTTGATGCCATTTGACAAATCTTCCCAAAACTTTTTTTTAACAAATAGGGGGTGATCTGTCAAGCGGGGGACGTGAAAAAGGGGGGGGTCCCAAAATGCAAAATCCCCATGCATTTTCTATAGACTTGTTTGGAATGCGATACCGCAAAACCTGCTGAATGAATTACACCAAATTTGGTAGGAAGCTAGAACTTGCTCCCAAAAGCTTGGTTTTTATTTTTTGGTGTAAATCCATTCAGTAGTTTTTGAGATATTAAGATACAACATTTGTATATCTTAATGGTTGGGTTTGAGGGACTCTTGCAAGAATCCAGCGAGCTCAACTTAAAACAAATAGAGCATTCTGATTGGCCTTGTGGTCTTCTTTCTCCCTTGGGTCACCTTGCTCCCGCAGGAGTGCAGGAGCTTTCACTCTGATTGGCTGGGGGTGAATATTCTGACTGTTTCTGCCCCCATTGGGGGCAGACAGGCCTTGTATTTTTAAGCCCATGTACTCCCAAGGGGGCCAGAAGCCACTAGACCACCAGGGAAAGTTTGTGTGTTAAATGTAGTTCGGCTGATGGTCTGCGTGTTTTGCCATTATTTGTGATCGTAACGTTTTCTTTCTCCTTTTCATTTTAGTGCAAAGCTTTTGTTTTACTTTGGTGTAACTTGTGCTTGCGGTTTTGGCACTGGTAGAGCTGCAGTTTGAGTAGTTCCAAGTGTTTGGCAAGGAAACGTTTTTTTATATTGTTTACTACAAATGAGTATCAATGACCTGTATGAATGTGTTTTTTGGACATGTTGTAATAATAGCAGCCTATTTAGCTTATGTTTGAATGTGTGTGACATTTTCCTTGTATTTCCATGCACAATGCGTATTGTGTTGCCTTGTTTGTAATTTTCTTTTTTTAGCGGGATATCGGTGCTGGCTGTGTCTGTGCAGAGTAGGTGCTGGTGAGTCTAGCGGCCTCCGGCAAGTAAGTGGTATTGATTTACAGTATAAAGGTCTTTGTGTGCTTTGTATTGATTGACTTTACCTTGCAACTGCTATATGCCAGTAGTTTTTCTTTTTGTTTTATAAATCTACACTTTGTTTATTACTTTTTTTACACAGTGTTGGGTACTGTTGACTCATTTGTCGTTACTTGTATAGCTAAGGATTATGGCTAGCCGCAGAATTACCGCTCAGCAGGTTTTTGGGATGCTTTTCGAGTCTTCTTCTGACCATGATTATGAGACTGACTCTGCATCTGAGGCAGAGGAGGAAGGCCAGGATTCTGGCAGTGAATTTTGTGTCCAAGAGGAATCATCTGATAATGAAGCTACTCTGAGGGGTATATTCACAAGAACGTGTGATAACTACCGCAAGAGTAGCGTAACGCAACTTTCAATAACGCAGCCAATCACGGGAAAATAACCCCGTGTCAACGTGGAATTCTCAACAAGGCGGTACCATGTGATAGTCACCAGATAACGCGTCAAATGCCAGCGTGTAAATCAACACCACGCCCAAAAAATGCGAAACGCGAACGCGAGAAATCATGCGATGAGGCCAATCGCGGCACAAAAAGCTGCGAAAAGCAGCCTCAGGCCTGCAACTCCCACGCGTCTGGCAGGCAATTGCACCATAAAAACCACAGGCACAACACACCAGAAACAAGCCAAAGCACGTAGCAACATCCATGCACCCTGACCCAGCGCAGAGGGCAACGCGAACCCCACAACCCCCACAGACCACCAGCAAGGAACAAGTGGGTCGGGGAAGGCCAAGGAGAAAATGGAGAGGAAGACGGGGTGCAGACCGCCGGAAAACAAGACCAAGGCCACGGAGGCGACAGAACACTACCAGCAAATGACCCACAAGCAGACCGCCTGGAATGCAGTCGCAGAGCCCAGGAGGCCAATCCAGGAGGCCAAGAGGCTCCGCCAGGACGTGACAACCTAAACCAGGCACAAACCCGCTGCCAACAGGAAGGCAGCAACGGCGACAGGAGGTGGCAGTCCAGCGACACAGGAGGAGCAGGAGGAAAGCCAGGCCACAGTCATCAGTGTGGAGAGGGTGCAAGGAGTAGGGAGTATGGACACAGCTCGAGAGGACCTGACACAACAACAACAAGGTGAGGATCCAACAGGGACTGGGAGGACGGGGGGTGATGGGCACAATGCCACACATGCACAATGAGGTGTAACACACTGCACACCCACAGTTACCCAGGGACATGTCCCCCATCCCCGTGGCACACTGCAGCACACACACATAGCAATCACAGCACATACCATGACAATGTGGCACAAAGTGCAACACCCACACTGCAGAACAGGGGACACAACTGGGTCCAACCAGGTACAGTAACAGAACAATCACATCTGACAGAGCAGGGAACTGTGAGATGCACATCTACCCCTACAACCCCACATCAGCCATGTAGGCCAAATGGACACTGTCCCAACTCAAATAGCCACCACCGCCCAAACACTCACAATGTACATAGTCACACAGTCTGCATGTCGACAAGAACAAGGCGCCAACACAATGCCAACATGCAGCACCCCTTCACAATGTAGAGGGACAAACAACACCTCCAGCAGGTCTGAACAGACAACCCATCAGTGATGCCCGAGACGAACACCACATCCCCGACCCCGACGCCCTACAACAGCCCATGGACATCCCACACAACCCACCACCAGGACCAGGGCGGACAAGCTACTCAGAGGAGAACCCAGACTCTGCAACAGACCACACAGCATGAAGCACCCGCAATCATGGCTGCCTCACTACACGTCACCCACCCACACATGGCACCACAATGTCAGGTGGCCGAACGCCAAAAGGAGGTGGCCCAACAGGTGAGGGTGTTGCCTAACCCATGAAATGCGAAGTAGAACACATACGTGGGGGTCCAATACCCTTCAGGGACCACCTACACCCCACAAAGGAGACCCACACCTCCACAGAGACACATGCACATATCATGTTGAACTGGCTACGGGCAGGTGCGCCCAGCCCCTTTATTGGCAGGGCCACATGTACAGTGACGCCTGTGCTGGTTGTGTGTGGGGTGAGTATAAGCCAGCCCACACGGAGTGCTTGGTGCTGGCAACAACCTGAAAAGTGGACACCAGTGTCATGGAAACAGAAAACACCAGCATAACAGAGTCAAATGCAGAGCAACATGGAGGGATCCGGAGTAAGGACAGAGGTCACCCAATATTCAGTCTGGACGTTCCGTGAGTTGCAGTGCACTGAGGTAGGTGCACTAGAGAAGAGCGCGCTCATGTGAAGGAATTGCTAGGATTGTGTCCCTTCAGGTTAGTCCTGATGCAGATGCAGTGGGGTGTGGTACACCTGCATCAACTTCCTCATCAACGTCCCAGGTCTCCCAAACTGCCTGAGGTGACAGTTGCGTCCGCAGTCCACAGCGCAATACCCAGTATCAGATCTGGGTGTGTAGCTTGACTACCGCCACCAGTCTGCATTCCTGCCTTGGGGCTGCTGCCACCTGACCTCCCATTGTCTGTGCCTTCTCCCGTCCGCACACTTGACACATCCTCCTCCTCATGGTCTCAGGTCTTCCCCACTGCATGAGGTGACATTGCTGCGCTACCTCACAACAGCACATAAGTCAATCAGTAACGGACAATGGCTTGCGGTGCACTGAGTCACTGGCACCTGGAGTGCTGAGCAGGGCAGCAGGCCGATGATGGCATCCACGACAGGTCTGGGCAACTCCGTAGGTCTGTCAGGACCACCCTTTCGACTCTGGCAGATGGCGGTTGAAGGTGGTCCTTGCGGTGGTGGCGTGTGCCACCTGCGGTGATGCGACGTCCAGGCCGGTCAAGACTCGATGCCATGTGTGGGCCCTTGTGGCCCGCAGTTGGGGCCGGAGGAGGCGGACAGTGCAGGGCCACAGACACATGGCGTTGATCACCCCAAGACCATCGCTACAGAGGCCATTCAATGTCTCAGAAGAAGGGGTCCCAGACCTGACCAGTACAGAGTTAGTGGCCCCATATGCACTGTGGCCGGCACAGGCACCCAGCCACGGGACGGTGACATGGGGTGCAGTCAGATGGGCCATGCGATCTGAGTGGGTCCCCATCAATATCTGAGGTGTATGTTGCGGTGGGTTCCGGGGGACAGTGGAAGGTGTCCTCCAGGGCATGATGCGGAAGGTCTGATGTCATCTGGAAGCAGCAAATGGAGGAGTGGAAAGCGCTAGCCTCGTTTGCACAAACAATTCGTGATCAGCTACATGAGGATGAAAACTAGCCCCTAGTCCATGGACTCAAACGCCACCAATGTACAACCAGTGAGTGTCCATGTATGTCGGGGAACAAACTTAGTGGCACAGGTGCTGAGAGGGGATGCAGTCTGCGATGATGCCGGTACACAGATGTGAACTACAACATTGCTAAATCAAGACTCTGTGAGCTACTGGACCGCAGTGTAGGCCGGAGGCAGAGGTCAGCATGGGCCCACAGACACGTGTTGTGTGCTTGTGATGCATTTGTTTGCTTCACTGATAGCAGGAAGTCTAGTGATATCACCCCTGCAGTAGACATCTGGTCACTGCCATGGTGTAATCAAGACTCAGTTCCAAATGTGTGTCCTACCTGACCGTGGTGTAGGCCTGAGGCAGCGGTCAGCACGGCCCATTCACCGAGTGTCGCCGGCATAGATTGGATGGCCCCACCGGCCTGCGTAGTTCAGGTTCAGTGGCACCACGTGTTGCCTGCTGGTGTTGAACAGGGTTAGTGGCACCACGTGTTGCTGGCTGGCGTTGAACAGGGTTAGTGGCACCACGTGTCGCAAGATGCCCATATGGAATTATGCCTCACTGATCGGGGGGGTCTGGTGCTGTGGCCGCTGGCCCGGATTTGGCGTCACTGCCATTTATGACTCAAGACACAGTTCCACATGTGGGACCTACTGGTCCGAAGAGTAGGCCGGGGGAGGCAGTAGAGTACGTCAACAGAAAAGGAATGAAGCAGGCCGGTGTCGTGGCAGCCGTGATGGTCTGAGGTGGCTGCCAAGGTCTTGGGCCTCGGGCTTGTGGCTTGCGCCGGCATGTGGTGGGCCCTCCTTGACACACGCCGGTGTCGGAAGGTGATCAGTGTGGTCTGGCTGCGCAGGGGCTGACCTGACGGGTTCGTAGACCAGCATGCCGGGGTCCGGCAGGCGCACAGCATCGCAGGCAACTCCGCTCACGGGGATGGCGTCGGCCTCGTGGCGAGGTGGGAGGCGCCGCCCTGGCAGAGACGTGGGTCTTTCCAGAAGTGGAACATGCCCAGGCCTATGTGGTTTTTATTCACACACCTATGCTGGCGTGGCGTACGCCGGGCCATTCCACTCTGCTGATGCTTAGGGGGGGCGTAACAGGCAACATTTCCGTGAGGTCCCCCACTGGCTATGGTGACATGGTGGTGTCCACTGTCCACTACACTCCATACGCAAGTGGTGTATGTCCCCATGGATATGGGTGTGTTCTGCATACTGCGAGGTGTCCAGCACATCTCCGGCACTCTTGGCATTGTGTACTTTCCCAATCATGGTTCTCCTGCATCCTTCACACGTGCCTGGTTGCCATCTCTCCCCACATTCGGCTAGTATGTGGCTGAGGTGCCATGCCGTTGCTGGCTCATTTTCAGGGCTTGCCCATGTGGACATTGTAAGTTGTTCTGTCGTGTCTGGTGGGTGGGCATTTTATTGTGCCTGTTGTATGTGATTTTGTGACGTGTGCATTGCCCGAGTTGTGAGTTGCATGGTTGTGGTGTTGAGGTGTGTGGGGTGTTCATTTGTATATATTGCCAAGGGGCTGTACATTACTGTACACTGGCTGTGTATTTGAAGGCGACATTGTTGGGTGTTCCATGGTGTTCTGTGGTTGCCTACACATTGGTGTGAGATGTGTGCTTCCTGTTGCGGTGATTGTGTGCTGTGTCACCAGGGGGCACAGGTAGTACATGTGTTCTGTGTGTTGCCCCCAACACGTGCATGCATCCTGCTATGGCGTCTGGTCCTTGCTTGGTCTCCAGCGGATCCTGCGCATTGTGTTGTACTTATGGGGACTGGGGTACCAGGGTGATGGTGACGTCCAGGACAGGTGTGGGGGACTTGGATGTGGCTGGCTGTGGGACTCCTCCGACTCTGGCCAGTGTTGGATGGGGGGTCTCAGGGGCCAACAGGTGCAGCCACGCCATCAGCTTTGTGTGGGGTGGGATGTTGGTTGTCCACTGTGTTGTTGCCGTAGGCCTGTTTGGCGATGATGTTCAGGATGCGTAGGTTGGTTGTCCCTTTCAGCCTGTAGTGGAAGGTGACATTGTCAGATGTTGGGTCTGTGCGGCTGGTATGTTTCCTGGGGTTCCGCTGTCTTTGTCTGCGCTGCGTCTGTGGTGGTCCGGGGGGGGGGGTGTTCCGGGTGTGGGTTGGGGTCCTGGGGTGGTGGCAGTGGATGTTGTGGCCCTCTTGGGTATCCGGGCCGCATGATGGGTGACTCCATGGCATCTGTTGTCCTTCGGATGTGGCCCTGGGCTGTGCTCCCTTTTGTGGTGCTGGCTGCCGTCGGACTTTACACCAGGTCAGAGCAGGTGTAGATTTCCTGGTGCTAACGCGCCTTATCGCCTGTTTTGTGTTTTTATCGCGGATGTGGCTGGTTGTTGTGAATGTTGAGGTGTGCTGTTGTCTCGACTTTTGTCACGGGAACGCCTACTCTGCATCTCATTAGCGATATTTGCGAGGGTCCTCTGTGGCGATGTTTTTTGCGGCTGCTATCGTGGGTAAACTGGTGCTGTGGGCTGTTAACACGGGCTTGTGAATGGGGGGGTAAATTTATCACGACTTTGGCTGCGATAAAGTGCCGTTAATTCGGCGGTAGCTCCTTGTGAATATGCCCCTTAGTGCGGATGAAGCTAATCTCAGTGTGGATCAAGTGCCTGTTTTAGAGGAGGACACTGATGTGCCAAGAGTGCAACAAGAGGCATCTGGATTGCAGACCATGGCTGTAAGGCTTCCCTTTGGAAGTGCTGGGCTCTGGGTTGACCCAAACATGGTGCAGCTGGTGTTGCCTGCTTTTAGTGGTATTGCAGGGTGTAGTGTGAATTGTGAAAATGTTTTGCCAATAATTTTCATTCAGTTGTTTATGAACGATGTAATTTTGGCTGAGATTGTTGAGCAGACTAATTTGTATGCTGAACAGTATTTGAGGGACAATAGTGCCAGACTTAAGCCCCACTCTAGAGCAACCCAGTGGAATCCCACAAGTCTAGGTGAAGACGTTCTTGGGTTTAACTTTTTCTATGGGACCAATAAGGAAGCCGTCGCTGTCTTCATATTGGTCTACTGATCCCTTGATGGCAACGGCTATACTGCAACCATGAGTCGTAATCGGTATTTGCTTCTTCTTCAGATGTTGCATGTTGATTGTGACTGTCTTTTTAAGATTCGGCCTGTCCTTGATCACTTTGTAGATTTATTTTCAGAGATCTATGTGCCTGGGAAAGAAATAGCTGTGGATGAGTCCTTGGTCTTGTTTAAGGGCCAATTGGTTTTTAGGCAGTACATTCCTAGCAAGAGGGCAGGTTATGGAATTAAGATGTATATGCTGTCTGAGAGTAGAACTGGATAAGTCTATAATTTCTGGGTCTACACTGGTAGGGATTCCAGTATTGACCCCCCCTGGTTGTCCGTCCACTTTTGGAGTTACAGAGAAAATTGTGTGGGATCTTGGTAGAGGACCTTTTAACAAAGGTCACCATTTACATGTAGATAACTTTTACACTGGTGTGCCATTGTTCAGGGAATTGTTCAAAGTGGACTCTGTTACTTGTGGCACAAATCACTCTAACCGTAAGGGTTACCAAAAAAGAGCTGGTTTGTATAAAACTTGTGAAGGGACAGTGCAGTGCTTAGTGATAAACTTCTAGCTCTGAAAATTTCTGACAGGAGAGATATCTATATGCTGACGACCATCCATGATGAAAGTGCTTCATCTGTGAAGGTTTGGGGTCAAGTTGCTGAAGTGTGCAAACCTGTGTGCATTTTAGACTGCAATAAGCACATGGGTGGTGTAGATTGAGTAGATCAAAGGTTGGAACCTTACACTGCTGTTTGTGAGGCGTACGTTCGGTATAAGAAGTTGGCTATCCATTTATTCCCTTTAGCAAGCTACAATGCCTTTGTTGTATTTGAGGATTGCTCTCCAGAGTCAAAGATGACATTTGTTCAGTTTCAGCTGTCTCTGATAGGCAGCCTTGTTTTAGTGGAGCAGGCAGGAGTCCCTAGAGAAGCAGTGGTGGAGGATGTGGCTAGATTGGAAGATCACCACTTTCCTGATAACCTTCCTCCCACGGCCCAAAAATACTTTCCTGCTAAGAAATCTGGGGCCAGATGTACGACCCATTTTTGCATGCGCAAACGGATTTGCTACCCGTTTGCGCATGCAAAAACCTACAGGGCCATATACAAATCCTATTTAGAGAGTCGCAATTTATTTGCGACTCGCTAAATAGGATTTGTGACTCGCTATTAGGAAGGGGTGTTCCCTTCCTAATAGCGACCCCAGATGCACTTTATGACTGTTTTGCAACCGCAATTGTGATCGCAAAACAGTCGCAGTTTACCACCCTTCACGGAAGGGTGGTAAACCACTCGCAAACGGGAAGGGTTCCCCAAGGGACCCCTTCACCTTTGTGACTGGCTTTAAAAATATTTTTTAAGGGCAGGCACTGGTCCCAGGGACCACTACCTGCCCTTAAAAAATTAAACGAAAATGTTTAATTTTTCTTTTTTTAAATGCATCTTATTTTCCTTTAAGGAAAAAGGCTGCATTAAAAAAAAACTGCTTTATTTAAAAGCAGTCCCAGACATGGAGGTCTGCTGAGCCCAGCAGGCCACCATACCTGGGAGGGCCAGCCATTCCCAATGGGGTCGCAAATTTCGAGTGCCTCATTAATATGCATGAGGCATGCAATTTGCGACCCCATTGGGAATCGCAATCAGTGTCGCAGACACTGTTGTACATACAAATTTGCGACTCGCAAACTGCGAGTCGCAAATTCCTTGGTCGTACATCTGGCCCGTAGAGCCTTTGCCCAAAAAGGTGTGCGGAATGAGAATTGTATGCACTGCCCCTATTTTTCTTCTAATCCTGTGCTGTGTGTGCCCACATGTTTTAAATTGTACCACACGCAATGAAGATTTTGGTTGCAACCGTGAGCATAAAAATAAACTGACTGGTCTGTATCGTTTTATATTTTTTGTTCAGATTTCATGGTTGCCATTAGTGTGATGTATTTAGTTAGAGCTGCTGTGTTTGTAGTTATAGTTTTATATTTATTGCTAAATGGGTTGTGTTTTCTTTTTTGCATAAAAAATGTGATGTCTGTGTGTGTGGACTGGTGCTTGGCTGGTGGTGTGCGTGGACTGGCGCTTGGCTGGAGGTGTGTGTGGACTGGCACTTGTCTATAGGTGTGCGCGGACTGGTGCTTGGCTGGCGGTGTGTGTGGACTGGTGCTTGGCTCGAGGTGTGTGAGTAGTGACTTGCTGCTGGTCCCTACACACACTGGTAGCCAAACACCAGTCCACACACTCCATCAGCCGGTGTGGTTGTTGTGTCAGGCATGTGGGTGTATGAAAGTGATGGGCCCTTGAATGGCGCTGCCTGTTGATGTGAGTGTCGTAATGTGCTGGGCCCGTGGCTGGAAATGTGATTTGTGTTGGATGTGTCATGAATGAAAGGTGTGTGAATGGCCTGTAAAGAGGTTGGTGCCTTGTCATGGCTTGGTTCAGGTGTTTAACCTTTTAATTATCAACAGTGTATTTCCTTTTTGTGATATCTCTTGTTAATAAAACCTTACACTCTGAACCTTCACTCACCCTCATGCCAAATCCAACCAGAATGTGTGTGCACTTGAGGAATAGGTGGTTATGAAGTAATGTTTGTATTTTCTGGCTTTCTCTGCCACGGTGTACATTGTCTCTACATTGTCTGATGATGTGAGTGTTGTAATGTGCTGGGCCCATGGCTGGCAGTGTGAATGGTCTGGTATGTATTACATATGAAAGGTGTGTGAATGGGCTGAAAAAAAGGGTGGTACCTTGCCATGGCTTTACAGCTCACGAGCTGTGAGTCAATTGTTCAGGTTTTTAACCTTTTAATTATTAACAGTGCATTTCCTTTTTGTGAAATCTCGTGTTGATAAAATGTGAAGCTCTGAACCTTCGCTCACCCTCGTGCCAAATCCAACCAGTATGTGTGTGCACTTGAGGAATAGTTGGTTGTGTGGTAATATTTGTCTTTTCTGTCTTTCTCTACCAAGGTGTACATTATCTCTAGGGAAAGTCGACCAATTACCGATATTTTCATAAGTAGAAACCCAGTGGAGTACAGGGTGGTGTCCCTCTCTTGGATCCCAACAAGTTTTCTTTCCCAAAATGCCACGCAAAACTCAAAATGTGACTACAGTCACACATTTTCCTTGCACAACGGTGCAATATTCTTCCAGAATCAGAAAGAAACCACAAATGTCCTACCACCCAGTGTTACCCCAGGTCTCCTGATAAAAATGGTACCTCCCTTGTGTAGGTGGGCCAAGTGCCCGCTAAAGCGAAGGTCCCAAAACGTATTGTGGAGGCATCAAAAATTATCAATCACAAAACAACCTGGCTTTACAAGGGAGTCACCTGCATTTTTGGTCCCGGGCCATGTAGGGAAACTAAACAAACCCAGACATTTCTAAAAAAAACTAGACAACCGGGGGAGTCCAAGGAAGTGTGGCTGGCATGGATCCCTCAAAGTTTTCTTACCCAGAATCCCCTGCAAACCTCATATTTAGCTAAAAACTCAAAAATGATACCTCACTTGCGTGGGTAGGCCTAGTGTCCACGACAGGAAATGGCCCAATACGTACTATGGAGACTTGAAAATTAGCGATCATAAAAAGACTTGGTTTTGCGAGGGAGTCACCTGCGTGTTTGGTCCTGGGATTGGCGGCCATGTAGGGGAACCTACCAAACCTAGAATTTTCTGAAAACTAGATTCCTGGGGGATTCCAAGAATGTGTGGTTTGTGTGGATCCCCCAACGTTTTCCTATCCTGAATCCCCTGCAAACCTCAGGTTTTGCTAAAAAAATCACATTTTCCTCACATTCTCGTGTGGTAAAGTTGTGGGAACACCAGACCGAGACAAATGTCCTACCACCTAGCGTTCCCCCAGGTCTTGTGATAAAAATGGTACCTCATTTATGAGGGTGGGCCAAGTGCCCGGCACAAGGAAGGGCCCAAAACGTATTGTGGATGTACCAAAAATTATCAATCACAAAACGACCTGGTTTTGCAAAGTGGTCACATGGGTTTTTGGTCCCAGGCTTGGCGGCCATGTATGTAAACCTACCAAACCCAGACATTTCTGAAAACTAGTCACCTGGGAGAGTCCATAGATTGTGTGGCTTGCATGGATCCTCCAACGTTTTCCTACCAAGAATCCCCTGCAAACCTCAGGTTTTGCTAATAAATCACATTGTTCTCACATTTCTGTGGGGGAATTGCTGCTGCCGGCACAAATTTCCTACCACCCAAGGTTCCCCTTGGTCTCCGAATAAAATTATACCTCACTTGTGTGGGTGGGCCAAGGCCTTGCGCCTGGGAAATGTCAAAAACATAGAGATTGAGGGGATAGCACAGTGAGTACTAAGCGCTATATATTTGATTATATATGTTTTGAGGTTGACTCTGCATTGGACACCCACACAAGTGAGGCATCATTTTTATTGGGGAGACAAAGGGGAAAGTTGGGTGGAAGGAAATTTGTGCTGGCGCGGTAATCGCAAACAGAACTGTAAGGAAAATGTAATTGCTTTAGCTAAATTTGAGGTTTGCACGGGTTTCTGGTTAGGAAAACATTGGTAGATCCACGCAAGCTACACATCATTGGACTCTCCCAGGTGTCTAGTTTTCATAAATGTCTGGGTTTGGTAGGTTTCCCTACATGGTCACCAATTCCAGTACCAAAAACTCAGGTGACTCCCTTGCAAGACCAGGTCTTTCAAGTGATCGATAATTTTCAAGTCTCCACAGTAAGTTTTGGGCCATTTCCTGTTGCGGACACCAGGCCTACCCACACAAGTGAGGCACCATTTTTATCGGGAGACTTGGGGGAATGCTGGTTGTGGGGAAGTTTGTGGATCCTCAAAAATTCCAGAACTTTCCATCACAGAAATGTGAGAAAAATGTTCTTTATTTTACAAATTTTTAGGTTTGCAAGGGATTCTGGGTAACAGAACCTGGTGAGAGCCACACAAGTCACCCCATCCTGGATTCTCCTGGGTGTCTAGTCTTCAAAAATGTACAGGTTTGCTAGGTTTCTCTTGGCGCCGGCTGAGCTAGGGCTCAAATCTACAGCTAGGCACATTGCAAAAAAAGGGTCAGTTTTCAGTGGAAAAATGTGATGTGTCCACATTGAGTTTCCCGTCACCGACACAAGGCTTACCAACATATGTGAGGTACCATTTTTATTGGGAGACTTAGATGAAAACAGGATAGTAGAACAAGTGTTATTACCAGTTGGCTTTCTATGCATTTCTCCCTTCCAAATTTAAGACAGTGTGTAAAAAGAAAACATTTTGAAAAATGCCCCCTAATTTACATGCTAGTATGGCTACCCACATACACAGAGATGTGCAGATAACCACTGTTTGTAAACTCTAAGGGGCATATTCACAAGGACTTATCGCCAAGTTATCGCCACCTTAATGCATCAAAAGTGGAGATAGATTTAACGCCCCATTCACAAGCGTGTGCAAACTGCAGACATCGCCAGTATTCCCGCGATAACTGCCGCAAATTTTACCCCCACGGGTGACACCACCAACTAACCCTAATGATATGCAGAGTAGGCGTTCCCATGCAAAAACACATGAAAACACCACTACACCACTTTCACAACGAACTGCCAGATCTGCAATGCGAACCAAAAACAGGCGATAAGCCGCGGTAGCAGCAGGGATTTAACACCTGCCTTCTGCTGGTGTTAAGCAGGACGACTACCTACAGCACGAAAGGGAGCCCAGCCCAGAGCCACATCGGAAGACCCACAGATGCCATGGAGCCAATGATCATGCAGCTCAGAGACCCAAGAGGGCCACAACACCCACTGCCACCACTCCCAGGCCCCCCCCGGACCCCCCCTGGACAAACACATACCGTGCACGACACAAGAGCCACAAAAAGCGCATGATGTCGCACAATGACAAAAAGAAACACACATGTGTGGTCAGAAGAACGAGAAACAGTCACTCATCATTGAAGTAACAACCAAAAACCTTATTGAAATACAACACAAAACACCAATGCGGAAGACTCCTGTCGGGTCCGTCCGGGACAATCTTGATGTCACAGCCTGGAAAATAAAGCACAAAATCAGAACGTGTGTCATGCGCACATCAAAGGAGCGAGAAACAGAGAATGAAAGAAAGGCAGAGAGAGAAAGAGAGAGAAGGAAAGGAAGGGAGAGAGAGAGAGAGAAGGAAAGGAAGGGAGAGAGAGAGAGAAGGAAAGGAAGGGAGAGAGAGAGAGAGAAGGAATGGAAGGGAGAGAGAGAGAGAGAGAGAGAAGGAAAGGAAGGAGAGAGAGAGAGAGAGAGAAGGAAAGGAAGGGAGAGAGAGAGAGAGAGAGAGAGAAGGACAGGAAGGGAGAGAGAGAGAAAGGAAAGGAAAGGAGAGAGAGAGAGAGAGAGAGAAGGAAAGGAAGGGAGAGAGAGAGAGAGAGAGAGGGAGGGACACTGCCACCCCCGCGCACCCAGGCACCACTGCTCACCTGCTGCCACTGGTGTGTCTCCAACCACGTGCCGGGATACACTGCAAGCCACCAGGTCTGCAATCTGTAATCGAGGCCAGAGTCAATCATGGCAGAGTCCATCTCACTGCACACAGCAACAATGCCTGTCCGTCCCTGCGCACACATGCAGCTGCACCCTACCCCTCCCGCCGGCCAGCGCTGGCTGTCCGCACTTGCGCACCCAGGCCCCACTGCTCACCTGCCGCCAACGGTGTGTCCACCAGTGGGCACACCACGTGCCCGTGCAAGCTCCAGGCCCCGGTCCCGCCACCATGGCATGCTCCACATCATGCGGACCCGCACCGTGGCCCAGAGGGTCCCACACATGATGCTGAGTCCTGAGGCATCAGTGGCAGAGACCACATCAGTGCACACGTCATCATCGCAGGCAGCAAACCCGCTCAACAATTTCGGTGCCACTAACCCTGTGCAACCCCAGTCAGCGCCACGTGGTGGTAGGCCCCTGACGGCCGCAAGGCTTCGGGTGCCACTAACCCTGTGCAACCCCAGTCAGCGCCACGTGGTGGTAGGCCTGTGATGGCCACATGGCTTCGGGTGCAACTAACCCTGTGCGCAACAACTCATGGGCCCTTTATGATTGAGAATCATGGAACGTCCGTCATCCAGTCACCACCGGCAGTGGGGAATGTGACGTTGTCGGCCCCTTATATTGGCGGGGTCACATGGCCTGTGACACCTGTGCAGGATGGGTGTGGTGTGTGTGCAAACCTGCCCTCAGGGAGTGGCTGTGACATGCTGACAACTAGACCAGTGACCTGCAGACCACTAGCGTGTAAACCTGCAACATGTAGCTATGGCCCCCCCTCGGAGCGTAAGCGGAGTGGTCTGGCCTGTCGTACGCCGGACCAGCGCAGGGCTTGCAACAATGACTCAGGGGCTCTGGGCGTGGTTCAGTCCATGTCCGGACAAGGAAGTGACTAATGCGTGTGTCCCTGTTGTAGTGTCTACGGCACCCGAAACGCAATCAGCAATGTAGCACAGTGTGACTGGAATCCCACTAGATGAGCATCATTGACGTTAGGGGGAATCACTGTCCCTACATTCATCCACACATTCATACATGAATGATGAAAGACATAACACAGCAGTGCGTTTCTGAATGTTTAATGCACATCCAGTGGAGTTTTGCAGCTGGAGCAGTACAGGGCCATGCCAACCCCACTTCACAATATGGGCCCGTGGAGGACCAGCCAGAGTCCATCGTGGAATGACAAGTACAGCGGAAGAGGAAGGGTACAGTCCGCAGTCTGGTCGCCGTGTCATTGGTCACCAAACAGGATATGGCAGTCCACGTCGCGGTCCAAGGTGAGTGCAGCAGAGTGTATCGGGGGTCAGTGGAAGGTCATTGGGACATGTGCGGCACCAAGCAGCAACAGGCCAGGTGGCGGAAATGAATGCTAGTGCCTCCTTCTGATCTCAATCCCATCCACGTCCTCGGATGTGTGCTCTGCCCCACCTGTGGGTGGTGCAGTTCCGGAGATGGATTGTCGGCCGCACTGTGTGGCAGTGACACATCAGGTGCAGGAGTGGAAATGCCTGCAGCACTGTGAGGCACTGACACATCAGGGGGCGGAGATGTGGATGGTGTAGGAGCAGCAGCATTCATCTGCGCCACGCCTTGTGGCAGCAATGCCATGATGAGGATATGCAGGGCATGGTAGATCCCAGCTACATTTTGCTGATGTGCAGCGGTGGCTGCCATCCTTTCCGCCTCCATCCGCACCATGTCCTCCATGAGCCTCTGCATGTGTGCCAGCTCACGGCTGAGATCGCTGGAGCCACTCTGAGCGGACAGGTGTTCTTGTCTCCGAGTCATGACTCCAGCGATGTCAGCCAGGTTTCATTGGAGACCATGGAGCCGCCTTTGGGTGTCCGTTAGGGACTGGAGGTGGTCCCTGATGGGACTTAGACACCCATGGATGGCGTCAAGATTGGTAGCCATGAGGTCGAACCCCACCCGCACCTGCTCAGCCATCTCCCTCTGGCCCTCCAACACACGGCGTTGGAAGGCCATGTGTTGTTCGTGGGGGTCTTGGGAGACAGCCGGGGTTGTGGGTGCCTCCTGCTGGGTGGTTTGTGGAGTGGGTGGGGTCTCCTCGATGCAGCTGGGCTGCCCTGGTCCTGGAGGTGAGTTGCGGATGATGTCAATGATGTCTTGGAGGGCTTGGGTGTCGATGCTGGGGGTGTCCTCCTCGTCATCAGTGAAGAGTGGCTGGAACTGCTCTGCAGGAGGTGTTGACGGTGCCTCTGCAATGTGAAGGGGAGATGCTGTATTACAATGTGTCCACATGTATGTAGCCACATGGTACATGTTCACATTCAGACAGCATGTCAATGTACATTGTGACAGTCTGTAGATCAGGGCCATGATCCAGAGTCATTGTGGGTGTGCACTGTGCTCTGCTTGATTGTGCATGTGTGCCATTGTGGCCATCTCCCCCCGTCCCCCCAGTACCTGGTGGTTACTCACCCTGTTGCTGTTGTGTTGTGTCATGTCGAGCAGTGTCCTCTCCCCCGACTCCTGCCACAGTCTCCACACTGATGCCTGTCGACACCAGCTCCTCCATGTCATCCAGCTCCAGCTGTGGCGCTGGGCTCCCACCTCCAGTCTGCATTGCTGCCTTCTGGTTGCCTGCGAGTTTCTCCTTGGTTTTGTGCTTGATGTTAATCCATCGCCTCTTGACCTCGTCCATTGACCTCTTGTGCTCTCCGACGGCATTCACCTTGTTCACGATGGACCGCCATATTCCATTTTTGGTGCCCAATGACACGTTGGAGGTGACAAACAGTTCTTGATGGTGTTCCATCACCTCCGTGACCAGGATCCTATTCTCCTGCGGACCGAACCGCCTCTTCCTCTTCTTCTTGTCCTTGCCCTTCCCTGTCCCCGAGGTCCCAGGCTGGTCGTCAGGAGTGCTTGTAGGGTTCCGCTCGTCCTCTGCGCCTGCTCCGGATGCCTCCATGGTGCTTCGGTGTTGGTTATTTTGTGTTTGTGTGTTTTTTCTACTTTTGTAGTGATTTTCCCGACTGCCGTGTGTGTATTGTAGGCCTGGCGCTGCTTATCGCTGATTTCCTCATCGTGGTTTGGCCCATTGCATGTTTTTTTGCGTTGGGGTTTGGGTTTTTATCACCGTCGCGGTTGTTGTATCGCGGACATTGTCCGCGTTTTCGGGAGACTATCGCATGGTACCGCCGTGTTGTGAATTTCACGTTAACACTGGGTTATTTTCCCGCGATAGAATGCGATGTGTGAAGTTGCGTTAACATTTTTTGGAGATGTTTAGCGCACGTTCTTCTGAATATACCCCTAAATCTTGTTCCCATTTTGGAAATGCATAGGTTTCCTTGATACCTATTTTTTACTCTTTATATTTTACCAAATGAATTGCTGTATGAAAAACATTGCAAGGTGCAGCTCACTTAATGGCTCTGGGTACCTCGGGTTCTTTGAGATATATGCCCGCAACCAGAAGGGTCCCTATCCGGTAATGGTATACTGCTTTCACAAAACTAGCATAGCTAGAAGAAGTCACAGGTGAAAATGTGGGCACAAATGGCTATTATTTTTAAACTCAATTTCAAGTTTTTTTTATTTCAACTGTTACTTTTTGTAGGAAAGCCTTGAAGGATATCCATAATGACCCCTTGCTGAATTCAGAATGTTGTCTTCTTTTCAGAAATGTATAGCTTTCCGGGATCCATTATTGGTTTCACACCAATCTCTAAGGAGGTTAAAAGCACAAAAAATAGGAAAAATAGGCTACCTATGTCCCAGTAAAATGCCAAACCTGTGTGGAATATTTTGGTTTTCTGACAAGAGGCTGCCTGTTCCTGAAAGGTGAGAAGATGGTGACTTAGCACCACAAACCCTTTGTTGATACCATTTGCAAGGAAAAAAAACAGACGCTGTCTTCTGCAGCACTTTTTTCCATTTTTCCCAAAAAACCCACAATGTAGCTGTATTTTGCCTAAATTCTCGGTCCCCTCCAGGGGAATCCACAAACCCTGTGTACCTTTAGAATCTTCAGGTTGCTGTAAGAAAAGGATGTAAATTTGGCATGGATACCTTATGTGAACAAAAAGGTATGGGGGCCTAAGCGCAAACTACCCCAAATAGCCCAAAAAATGGTGTGGCACGGGGGAGGACTGGCAGCGAAGGGGTTAAACCTCTTTCAGCCTCTCATGTGATCCCAACATTTGCCATACCTAAATTATGCTCAATTCCTCTTTTTTTTAGCATACTCTCTAGCCCAAAATATAGAACTGTGTCCTATTAGCCACACACAAACCATCTTTTTTCAATACAACCATATTCCTTCACAAAGCAGTCATTGAATGTCGAAAAGTAAACATGTATGCACTGGGCTACAACACTGGCCAATGAGCTTGTATGTAGCATACTATAGTTATGTAAGAAACAGGCTGATTGGTTCAATGTAATATTGGTCTGCTGACATTGCCCAAAGTGGTTGAAAGAAGCACATTCATTCCTACAATTACTAGACTGTAAACTTTAAACATTGTACAGAGTAGCGACAGTGATTTCAAAATATTAAAGGGCATATGACTCTGTAAACCAATAAACTATAGCATTGCAATTGTAGCACACTTATTATTTACTATGGTGTTGGTGATTTGGTGAAAAAAGTATGTGAAACTCTAACTAACTTTATTCACATGAGAAAAATACCCAATAATATGATTAATTAGAAATAACATTTGGATGTAACACAAACATCTATTGGATTATATTTACCAGTAGGCAACAAAAGATAGCCCAATACTACTAGACTTGTGCAAACACTATTAACATTATTTGTATTGCTGTACTACAACTGTAGTTGAAGTGAAGCTTGGAGATACACTTATTTGTTTCAAACCATTCCATTGTTAGGAGTAGGGGTTTTTACTAGCATCAAAGGCAAATATAAATAAACTGGCATAGTATTTATTATAAAAAGAATGTGAATTCTACAGTTAATGATTTATTTGTACTTCACTGTAATTCTGAGTAATAATACTGTTCTTTTTTAAAATATTTTTTATATAAAGGTACATCCAAAGCTACCATGATGCCTTCAAAATATTACCTGAAACAAAAAAATGTACTCCAAATGTATTCGAGAATAAATACCCACACCTTCAAAAGGACAACGTGGACAGTACAAAGGGGAAAATGGTAAGAATAGTACTGGATGTTTGCAAAGTAAGAGATGATTTTGCTCTGATAAAATGCTTTTGCATGCAAAAAACACACTCAAAAATTCAAGTATGTGTAAAGAACATGCAAGTATGTGCAAAGAACATACCTACAAAACAACTATATTAAATAAAATACAGAAGCAGACAAAAAGCAGTCCACTATAATAGTATATAATACAATATAATAATCTTCTTGTTTCAAACTCAAAGTGTATATACTATGGGGTCAATTCCGATTCGGGCCGGAAAAAGCACCGACCGACTCGGATCCGGAAATTATACCGACCGACACGTACCTGTGGCGCCCGACACGCCAAGTACGATGCAATGCGTGCAAAATCCGACCGACACGTACCGAACCCAAGTCGAACGACCGAGCTGCACGGAAAACAGCAATCCGGTCGGAAAAACAGGCGAATCCAACCGACCGACACGCACCCGGAACAAATCCGACCGAAACGTACACGCGAACTCCAAACCGCAAAGTACGATGCAAGGCGCGAAAAAAACGAGCGAGTCGGACGAAGGCCAAGCCGTACGACCAACACGCATACAAAACCGAGCCGAAGCAACACAAAACACCGCGACCGACGCGTACGCAGCATAGAAAACTGCACAAACACAGCGTGAACGAAACGGAGAATACCGTACGAGACAAATGCAGGGTCCGACTCGGTCACAAGAACGTTTCCAACATACACAGACAGTACAAAGGAAAAATCACACAAAAAAAGGCCAAACAAGCAATTACTAAGCCAATAAATACTGGGGGGTGGGGACAGAGAACAAATACACACCCACAACTCCACCCATATAAAGGACACAAATCACAACCATGATCCTTTGCAAATGCCATTCCACTGCCAGCACCCAAGAGAAAGCAACCACACACCCACAGCTCATTCCTCACACAAGCCACACACCATCAGCAACAAATACCTACCTCACATACACCCAGCAAAACACACACTCACACACCCTCACCTGCACACCAACACACACATCACTCACCATCACCACCCATCACCATGCCCCCCAAGAAGAATCACAAGTTCCTAGATTGTGAATTGGAAGTCATGGTAGACGAGATCCTCAGGGTAGAGCCACAGCTGTTTGGCACACTGGTCCAACAGACCCCCATCTCCCAGAAAACCAAGATGTGGGAGAGGATCATCAACAGGGTGAACGCACTATCACCATGTCGGCGCACAAAGAGCGACATCCAGAACAGGTGGTATGACGTGCGCAGGAGGGTACGGGACCTGCTCAAGAAAGACTACATCAACAGCCAACACACCGGCAGTGGCCCTCCTGCCAAGCCAATATACCTCAGGCCCTGGGAGGAGAAGGTGCGGGCCATCCTTCCGCCAGTGAGCGTATATGGACTAGAGAACATCCCAGAGCCTGGTGAGTACACAACAAATGTACACAATATACTGCCACAAAACACACACACATCACTGTCAAGGGGAGAGTCAAACCATGCACTCATAGCAATTACACAGCAACCAGAACAGAATCATCCCAAAATGTGTATGTCAGTCAGATAAACACAACACATGCCATCAAAAAAGTCACATCCAACTGTGCCATCACATGTACAAACACAACTACAACTACAGCTAGGCAGTGGCACAAATAGAACTAACAAACACATCCAGACATTTAGCCACCACAACAACACCAACACACAGTGAAGACCACTCAACGGAAGGAATTCTGTGTATGCTGGCCAAGTCAGTGTAGCCAATCGCATCATGGGAGTCGCAGTCACACATATTGCCCCCCACAACTGTCCCATCAACACCACCATGAACCATGCGCACATCACAGGGAGTGGAGAAGGACTCACAAGATGGCTGACACTGGCAACTGCTGTGGGGAGCACAAGGCCCTGCTGGCAACTGTGCACCAACAAACAGCAGGACACCACTGACTGACATCCTGAGAGACAACTTCCACTCCCTGCAATGCAAGCACGTTCCATGGTGGGATATCTGGCTGGCTGGGTGGGAAGGAGGACTTGCAGCACTGACCATAGTCACAAGCACCTCCCCTCACACACCCCCAACACAAACTCCACAGAACCCACCTGGTAGAATGCAATGCCCCCCATCCTAACACAAGATCCCACAAAGAACCACCACCCTGGGTTATGTTGTGTGAAGCACAGGGACACTCTTGGGACTTTTAGCCAAACAACTGCCAGGACAACACTCCCAGCCATCCTGTCAGCACAGCCAGCCCACCCCACAGGGAAGCAGAATCAAAAGGAAGGAAGCATGGGCATGCTGGGAAGGGGGTGGAGGCAATAGCATGATGGGAGTCGTAGTCACTGATATTGGTCACCCCCACAACTGTCCCATCAACACCACCCTGAACCATGCTCACATCACAGGGAGTGGAGAAGGACTCACAAGCTGGCTGACACTGGCTACTGCTGTGGGGAGCACAAGGCCCTGCTGGCAACTGTGCACCAACAAACAGCAGGACACCACTGACTGACATCCTGAGAGACAACTTCCACTCCCTGCAATGCAAGCACGTTCCATGGTGGGATATCTGGCTGGCTGGGTGGGAAGGAGGACTTGCAGCACTGACCATAGTCACAAGCACCTCCCCTCACACACCCCCAACACAAACTCCACAGAACCCACCTGGTAGAATGCAATGCCCCCATCCTAACACAAGATCCCACAAAGAACCACCACCCTGGGTTATGTTGTGTGAAGCACAGGGACACTCTTGGGACTTTTAGCCAAACAACTGCCAGGACAACACTCCCAGCCATCCTGTTAGCACAACCAGCCCACCCCACAGGGAAGCAGAGTCAAAAGTAAGGAAGCATGGGTATTCTGGGAAGGGGGTGGAGGCAATAGCATGATGGGAGTCGTAGTCACTGATATTGGTCACCCCCACAACTGTCCCATCAACACCACCCTGAACCATGCTCACATCACAGGGAGTGGAGAAGGACTCACAAGATGGCTGACACTGGCTACTGCTGTGGGGAGCACAAGGCCCTGCTGGCAACTGTGCACCAACAAACAGCAGGACACCACTGACTGACATCCTGAGAGACAACTTCCACTCCCTGCAATGCAAGCACGTTCCATGGTGGGATATCTGGCTGGCTGGGTGGGAAGGAGGACTTGCAGCACTGACCATAGTCACAAGCACCTCCCCTCACACACCCCCCAACACAAACTCCACAGAACCCACCTGGTAGAATGCAATGCCCCCATCCTAACACAAGATCCCACAAAGAACCACCACCCTGGGTTATATTGTGTGAAGCACAGGGACACTCTTGGGACTCTTAGCCAAACAACTGCCAGGACAACACTCCCAGCCATCCTGTCAGCACAGCCAGCCCACCCCACAGGGAAGCAGAATCAAAAGGAAGGAAGCATGGGCATGCTGGGAAGGGGGTGGAGGCAATAGCATGATGGGAGTCATAGTCACTGATATTGGTCACCCCCACAACTGTCCCATCAACACCACCATGAACCATGCGCACATCACAGGGAGTGGAGAAGGACTCACAAGATGGCTGACACTGGCTACTGCTGTGGGGAGCACAAGGCCCTGCTGGCAACTGTGCACCAACAAACAGCAGGACACCACTGACTGACATCCTGAGAGACAACTTCCACTCCCTGCAATGCAAGCACGTTCCATGGTGGGATAACTGGCTGGCTGGGTGGGTGGGAAGGAGGACTTGCAGCACTGACCATAGTCACAAGCACCTCCCCTCACACACCCCCCAACACAAACTCCACAGAACCCACCTGGTAGAATGCAATGCCCCCATCCTAACACAAGATCCCACAAAGAACCACCACCCTGGGTTATGTTGTGTGAAGCACAGGGACACTCTTGGGACTTTTAGCCAAACAACTGCCAGGACAACACTCCCAGCCATCCTGTCAGCACAGCCAGCCCACCCCACAGGGAAGCAGAGTCAAAAGGAAGGAAGCATGGGCATGCTGGGAAGGGGGGTGGAGGCAATAGCATGATGGGAGTCGTAGTCACTGATATTGGTCACCCCCACAACTGTCCCATCAAAACCACCCTGAACCATGCTCACATCACAGGAAGTGGAGAAGGACTTACAAGATGGCTGACACTGGCTACTGCTGTGGGGAGCACAAGGCCCTGCTGGGAACTGTGCACCAACAAACAGCACAACACCACTGACTGACATCCTGAGAGACAACATCCACTCCCTGCAATGCAAGCACAGTCCATGGTGGGATAACTGACTGGCTGGGTGGGAAGGAGGGCCGGCTGTCAACCAAATACAACCAATGCAGACCATGTTCACACCCCAACAAATACATAGAAATGCCCAAATAATGCAGGACAATGTGCCACACCAATATCAACCCCTGAATGTGACGACTTAGGACAATGCAATGTACAGGCCCGCACCCAGAGGCACAGTCACAACTGTCAGGTGTGTCAACCATTGATGCCTGCAGAAACATAACATACATTGTGTGTGTCTCCCAAAAACAGGTGATGATGGGGACACAGCAGCAGACGCTGAGGAGTCCCAGTCCCAGGCTCAAGAGGATGCGGAGCTCACTGGCGTCGTACAGCCTCTGCCCTCCTCGGACGAAGAAGACCAACCTGGCACATCCGGTGCAAGTCTACATGCAGCACCAGCAGGACCACCAGCTGCAGCACCAGCAAGACCACCAGCTGCACCCCCTGCACCCACCCCTCCAACGACTGTCACCACAAATACCATCCCTGCCGACATGGACAGAACAAGGAGCAACACCAGCACAGGGACCCTGGACCAACCTGGGGCCATGGACACCACCACCACCACCAACCCCCAAGGTGGACCAGGGTCATCTGTGCGTGCCACTGCACGCACTGCACATGTCAGCAGGGGTGGTGGGAGGGGTGGGAGACAGAGGTCGCTGCTTGCAGAGGTTGCTGGTGTGCATGATGACCCACAACTGGTACGCATAGCTGATGCGTACCAGTCCAGCACCGGAGACCTCAGCCAGGTAGTGGGGCTCCTCAGAGACATGAAACAGCAGCAGGCTGCCCATCATGCCCGCTTGGACTCTCACATGTCCCACGTGGAGTCACACATGTCCCGCGTGGACTCACACATGTCCCGCGTGGTGTCCAAGTGGGATGCACTGCATGAGATGACGGCGGTGCACAGGGACATTTTACAATGCCTCCGCCAGATGAACAGCAACCAGTCCACACCTCCCTGTGTGCCAACAACATCTGGTGCCAAACAAACTGCAACTGCCACAGGGAGGGAGGATGACTCTGGCGGAGAGTCCCCTGCACCGCAGCAGCCTGTACTTGAGGGGCCCCCCAAGAAGAGGGGTCGTCCGAGGAGGGGCAAGTGAGAGGCCGATGGCCAAGCGCAACTCCCAGGAAGCCTGAACCTGTTCTGGATATTCACCTTTGTGCACAGACTGTTCACCCTGTTGACGGCAACACTACTCCCACACATTGCATGGGGAGTACAAGTTGGACCAATGTTTCAGACAACTGTGGCCCCGATACTGGGGATTCTGTCTACCAAGACTTTCAATTCACCTAGGAACTTCTGATTGCAAGATTTATGTACAGCACTACCCATCCTATGCACTATTCACACAAATGTATCACAATAAACACACTAATACACCATACTTGCCTCTGTTGTGATTCCAACGTGGGTGCTGTTATGGGGATGATGAACTGCAAAATTACACTGTGTATGCGAACTGCAACAGCAAGGACAACACAGGCATGTGAGTAAAGGCAGCGTGACACATATGAGGGAGACACACCACCAGGGCTACACAACACATACACACCTAGGCCATCTGACTCATTGCCTACACTGATGTTGCCAGGGAAGACGGTGCAATGCACAGACACCACACCCATTCCCAGTTGTAGTCAAGTAGCCCACAGGTGCAGTAAGCAAATGGCAGTCAAATGTGTGACCACAGACAACGCACATCACAAAGTGAAGCACAGGTTTATTACACAGTTGCAACATGTCGTAACCACTACAGATGCAAGGTAATCCCACCTGGCAGCGGGCACACAGTCAACAACTGTAGACGGAAGGAAGTCCATGGGTGTGGCGCACATCACCTGTAGGGACACAACAGCTACCAGCCTGGAAGTGCAATAACGTCGTCGGTGGACACAGTTGACCAAACGAATCTGAAAGTACCCTGTGAAGGACAGAAATGACACACAGTCAAAAGCAATGGAGTACAGTACAGAACAGCAAAACGCATGCACAATACATGTTACAAGATACCCACCCAGAACCAAGTTAGCATGTCAACACTGTTGGGGAGTACAGCCCACCTGTAAGCACACATCGCAACACACATCCAGTCAAGTAGCCCATGGACACACTCCAACAGCACCAGAGCACCACCTACACATCATGCCAACTCACATCATTGACATGACACCTCAGGATACTCACATTCAGCTAAAGAAGTTGGTGATGAGCTGTGTGCGGACATCACCCTCATCATCATCATCATCATCGTCACTGGCATCGTGGTCCAGGCCAGGATCCTCCACAGGTGGCGGATGTTGGCCATTGTCATCCTGGAAGAGAGGCAACTCCTTCCGCACTGCCAGGTTGTGGAGCATGCAGCAGACGATGATAATCTTGCACACTTTCGCAGGGGCATATGGGAGGGACCCTCCGGTCTTGTCCAGGCAGCGGAAGCGGCTCTTCAGGAGACCAAATGTCCGCTCAATCACTCTCCTGGTCCGACCATGTGCCTCATTGTAGCGCATCTGGGCTGGTGTCACAGGGTTCCTGAGGGGTGTCAGCAACCACGGCATGTTGGGGTATCCCGAGTCACCTACGGACAGACAAGTGCACATTAGCTGACTTGGAAAAGTGGGCGGAATACTACAGATCAGATCACACACAATGGCACAAAGTCAGTACACACCGACAAGCCAGGCACGCTGGTTCTGCATCTGTGCCATCATCCTGGGGATGCGACTACTCCTCATCACAAAGGCATCGTGTGCTGAACCAGGGAAACGGGCACACACGTGTGTGATGGTCATGTCTGCAAGACACACCACCAGTGCATTGACCGAGTGGTAGTGCTTGCGGTTCCTGTAGGCCTGCTCCTGGGCCTGTGGTGGTACCAAAGCCACATGTGTCCCATCAATGGAGCCAATGACATGCGGCATCCTCCCCAGGGCATAAAAGTCACTCTTCACGTCAGTGAGTCGTCGCAGTCTAGGGAAATAGATGTACCGGTTCAGGAATAGCAACATTGCCGCCAAAACATCGCGGAGCACACGGCTCAACATGGTCTGTGACATCCCACCAGCAGTCGCCACAGTATGTTGGAAGGTACCGGTGGCAAAGAAGTGTAGGGCTGCCATCACCTTCACCTTGGGGGTCAGCGCTGTAGGATACGGCCGGCCAGGCTGCAAATGTGGGGACAACTGCACTGCCAAATCCTCAATCAGCTGCCTGGTGAAGCGGTACCGTCGGATGCTGTCCCGTTCCACCATCGTTGCCAGGTCTGAGAATGGTCGATGGACAGTAGGAGCCCTGCAGTGCAGAGGAGAAGTAAGCAAGATTGTCAGTCACCCCACATATGCGGCATTGAACACACTCAATATCCCAACATACATCATTATGAGGCACAACTACATAAAGTGTGCAGTTCCGTAAGGACATGTATGGTACATACATGGCCAACATCTGTCAACACGGTCCAACAGGTGGCATCAATTAGTCCCAGGTTGGCCCATTGGATATCATGAGGCCGTGTCACAGTTCCCATCTCCTGCTGCCGTGTCACAATCACCCCCACAGTGACATGTGAGGACAGATGTGCCCCAGGCACCACAGCTCAACGACAGGTACATTCCCAAGGACCCTGTATTGCCACATGGACACTGGCATTACATGGAGTATCATGTATACACCACAGTAAAACAACCATGACCCCCACAGGTAGTGGTCCCACTTGCCACGGCAGGACAGACATGGACGTCTGTGATACACACATGCACAACATCAAAGTCCATGCACACACAACGTGGATGTGGAGACTGTCTCCCATTGTGCACATGAAATCAGAGACATTGTAAACACTACATGCACAAAGACTGTGGAGGACCATCACTATTGTGCCACTGGGACACCCTGGCTCAAACATACCGTCCCACATGGGACTCACGGGGTATGTGACATGACATACACATACACCACCGTGAAATGTGACCATGGAACATGCACAGATATGAACAGTTGCACATCACAGTGGTCATGTACACGTAACACCCAGGATCCTGTCCCCATTAACACGTGCACAGCCTGGGGGTGGCTGCCCACAGGTGACACCCACAGGACAACATGTACACCAACATACACACAATAGGAAATGCAGCCTTACATGCCTTATGATAAAGTTTGGACAGGCTGTCGTGATGTAGGTGTGCCCCTCACTCCCTGGGAGCTATTTGTGGCTGGCATATGTCCATCTGAGACAGGCATGCTGACATATGCCAGTCACATGTACAGTGATGCGTTGAACAGCAATGGACCGATCGGTGCCCCGGCCGGCCCATTGCATTCAATGTGTGCGGGTACGCGTTGTACCCCTGTACGCATTGAACTGCAATGGACCGATCGGTGCCCCCGGCCAGCCCATTGCATTCAATGTGTGCGGGTACGCGTTGTACCCCTGTACGCGTTGTACCGCAATGGACCGATCGGTGCCCCTGGCCGGCCCATTGCATTCAATGTGTGCGGGTACGCGTTGTACCCTGTACGCGTTGAACTGCAATGGACCGATCGGTGCCCCCGGCCGGCCCATTGCATTCAATGTGTGCGGGTACGCGTTGTACCCCTGTATGCGTTGTACCGCAATGGACCGATCGGTGCCCTGGCCGGCCCATTGCATTCAATGTGTGCGGGTACGCGTTGTACCCCTGTACGCGTTGAACTGCAATGGACCGATCGGTGCCCCGGCCGGCCCATTGTATTCAATGTGTGCGGGTACGCGTTGTACCTCTGTACGCGTTGTACCGCAATGGACCGATCGGTGCCCCCGGCCGGCCCATTGCATTCAATGTGTGCGGGTACGCGTTGTACCCCTGTACGCGTTGAACTGCAATGGACCGATCGGTGCCCCCGGCCGGCCCATTGCATTCAATGTGTGCGGGTACGCGTTGTACCCCTGTACGCGTTGTACCGCAATGGACCGATCGGTGCCCCCGGCCGGCCCATTGCATTCAATGTGTGCGGGTACGCGTTGTACCCCTGTACGCGTTGAACTGCAATGGACCGATCGGTGCCCCGGCCGGCCCATTGCATTCAATGTGTGCGGGTACGCGTTGTACCCCTGTACGCGTTGTACCGCAATGGACCGATCGGTGCCCCCGGCCGGCCCATTGCATTCAATGTGTGCGGGTACGCGTTGTACCCCTGTACGCGTTGTACCGCAATGGACCGATCGGTGCGCACCCATTGACAATGGCCTTGCCTGGCAACAGACGCGTTTTCGAATTTCGAACGAGTCGGTTGCTGGAAAATCAGTTGGTCACCCACAACAATGTTGCAAAATCATGTATGTCATGAAGTTGAAGATTTGAAGGATGCTGTGGGTGTGTTTTGGTGCTGCTATTCCATGGATTGGCCAGATTCAGAAGATGCAAACGACTTGGACCTATCACTTTGGACACAAGGGACAGTATCTGCCTCTCCAGCACATATATATTGCTGGCTGTTCCCCTGAGAGCTCACTTGCCTGCACTACATGCTCCAGGACGACATCTGCCACTGCACTGCTGCTGTCTCTGCCCCTCTGGACCCTGCAATGGCACGTACTGTGGAGAGAGCCCCAGCCTTCAGCCTTGAGGAGAACCAGGCCCTGCTGGACAGCCTACTTCCACAGTACAGCAAGCTGTATGGGACACCAGGGGAGCAGGTGAGTGTTCTGTGCACTGCCTTTCTGAATGTGCATATTGTCTGACTAGCAAGGCTGAAAGTCTGCACGCCACTGGCTAGCAGGCTCACTGAGTAGTTGTCACCCCCCATAGTGTGTAGTGACATGCACTGGACAGGTATGGTGCAGTGACAGTGCATTTGAACAAGGTTTTACTTCCCATGCAATGATACCATGTAGTGACGTCTGGCAAACTGTCCATGGGCAGCTTTGCACTGCCTGTGTACATCATGTGCCCCTGTGATTGAGACATGTATATACAACTGTGTCATGCACGGATATGTTGCATGTGTAGTAATGGCCTTTTCACTTTGTCATCCTGACAGGTTAATGCCCATCGGAAGCAGGAGATCTGGAAGGACATCGTCCGGGCTGTCCGGTCCGTGGGGGTCTACAAGCGCCGGATCCGCAACTGCCAGAAGAGGTGGCAGGACCTTCGGGGCTGGACCCGGAGGATTGCACGGGTCCAGCTGAAGCTGTCGCCTCCTCGCAGGAGGGGCGGAACACGGACCCTGACCCCCACATGCTCCAGATCCTGGCGGTGGTGTTTCCAGACCTGGATGGGCAGCTGAAGGCCAGACAGCAGCAAGGAGGGGGTGAGTCGAAGACTGCACTGTGAACTCTGTATTACATGCTGTGTGCCCTCCTCTGGCCTGGTTCAACTGCCACAGTGCAGCAGTCATGTTGTCCAGGAGCCATGTCCCTCTATTGTGCACTGCCCACTGCTCATCTGATACCCAGGTGTGGCCCTTACATTCAGGGAATTGTGTCACTCGGGACTGTGTCCTTGCAGTTTGCTTCACTAAAGGTGGGGGACAGCATCTGTTTCCCTAACTCTGTTGTGGGCATCATGGGTGGGTCCATTGTTCACACTACGCCTGTGTTCGGACATGTAATCTGCGTGTTGCTTTGATATGCGGTCCACTTGCTGTGCTGAGCCACCACATGTGCCTGGGGTATGTGGCACACGCCCATGCAGCGGGTGGGAACAATGTTTGGGCCCCAGGAGTGTGCAGATTACGTGTGTCACACATACATAGCCAGCTATCCACTGTCCAGGGCTCATCCCTCATTCATGTGGAGCAGGACAGTCATGCCTACTCCAGGCCATGCAATGCACTCTGTACTCCCACTCCCGTGTATCAGCTGACACATTGTGCGCAGTGATTTGACCCCTCAGGTGTCTGCCTCTGTGTCAGTGTGCTGTGGATTAGTTGCCAGGACTGCTGGGGTGTTTCTTGGTAGGGGCTCAGCATGCCCCTGGAGATGTGACCATAGGAGACGATACTTGTGTGTCACATAGGTGTTTGATCAGCTGCCCGTGCAGACTGGGGTATGCGAATGTGAAGTTCAGGCAGCTGTTCCCCATTCACAGCAGATTGTGAGGGGCTCAGGTTCAGAGGGTAGTGTCACAGGTCTCCCATATGTCCAATAGGTATGACCTGGACAGATGAGGGTTAAGATGATGTGTTGTGTGGGGGATGTACATGTGCACTTGTGCAGCTCCAGGACTTGCATTCCCCATGACCTACTATTGTGACACAGTGCATAGTGTTGTTGTCTGGCTGCCAAGTCATACATCACTGAGACAGTGATGTATGACTTAGCAGTCATGCCTCTGCCATGGCATGTGTCAACTTATTGGTGGTCCTGCAGGGGAGTGACATGTGCTACATGCACACCATTGTGGCGATGGCTATCAGGACATGGGTGCATCATGGTGTCTGTCGCTGGTATGCATCACATGCATTTCCTATTTGACTCTGGGCATCCCTTTCATCCGGAAACCTGTACTGACTCAGTGGCAAGAGCTGTGATGTGTGCATGTCCACATGCCACACCGTGTCCTCTGCACTGTCCAACTACTGTGTACTTGGTGCATGTGTCCACACTGGGGTGTTGCAATCCAACAGACACCAGACAGATGGGTGCAAGGCCATGTGGGATGTGAGTGCCATGCTTGGCATCAGACTGACAATTGGCTTCTCCTGTTCAGTTAGGGCACTTTTAGCAATGTACAACTAATGATGCCAGGGCTTGCTCTGTAATGTGCTGTGCTCACAGTGGTGTGTGCGTTTGGTGCAGGTGACTGATGTCTGTCTGTTTCCACATTGTTTGCAGATACATCCACGGCCACGGAAGGGGACAGCTCCACGGACCAGGAGGAGCCAGAGAGCCAGACTGGGTCAGAAGCCGAGGAGTGGTCAGAGGGACCCAGTGGCACGGAGGGCGAGGGGAGCCACACCGAGGAGTCCTCAGCACCATCCACCTCAGCTGAGGACCAGAGCAACTCGGAGGATGACTCCCTTATGGAGGCGGGTGTCAGCAGCCACCACACCACAGCTAGTGTTGCTGTCCCCGCCACCACCAGCACCACCACCGCCCTCCCATCGGCTCCCATTCCCCAGGTCCGTGGAGGCTCCCATGTTCGGGAGCGTGTCTCCTTTGGGCCAGGCACCGCACCCCCTGCCCCTGTGTCCCCTGCTGCCCTGAGTGAGGAGTCTGTGTACCTCCTTCGCCAGCTCCATGTAGGGCAGACAGCCATGCTGAGTGTCCTCCATGCGCACACCGCTCTGTTGACTCAGCTGGTGTCGTTCATGGAGGGCATCTCATCGGGCATGTCTGACCTACAGAGGGGCAATAGGTCCATGGACTCCTCCCTGATGGCAGCAGTGTCCCTCCTCAGACAGTCCCTCACCCCTCCTGCCTCTGCTCCATCCACACTCCCCAGCACCTTACCCGTCCCAAGCACACACACACCGGCACAGGCACACACCAGCACACATACGTCCAGCACACAGACACACACGCCACAAACAAAACGCACACGAAGGCACAGTCAGGGGACTGAAACCAGACTCACAGGGGATGGGGCCCTGGTACACACATATGCATCCACGGGCACTGCGCAGTTCTCAGTTGCCTCTCCCTCCAAAACACCCTCCCTTGCCTCACCTGCAACCCCAAAGACCCAGCGCCTCTTCCTCAGTGACCTCAGCCTCTTCCCCTCCGATCCAGCTGCTCCAGCATACAGGGGGAAGAGGAAGCCCCCACACGGAGAAGAGTGCCCCTCGCCCCCAGACACCCTCCCCCAGGCGCAGACAGACTGAGGCCCCCACCCGCAAGTCCCCCCGGAGTGGTAAGAGCAAGACCCCGCCGCCGCCCTGCAGCTCAAGCACCAGGTCTCCTTCCTCCATCCCTCAGGCCCCCACTCCACAGGTGCCCCCACCACACCCTGCCCCAGGTTCCCCCACCCACAGATATACCATCACCAAGAGGATCCGGCCTTCTCCCCCTGCCACTTGCTCTCCCGGCACCACACCCCCGCTGCGCTTGTCTGTGCCACTGATGTGGTGAGGGTGTCCTCCCCCTCTGTCCAGCCCACCTTGCCTGTTCCCCATTCTCCTCCCCTGGTGGTAGGCACTGCAGTGGAGTCCACTACCACCCTGTCTGACTTGGGCACTGCAGTGGCGGACCTGTCCACTCCATCTGCAGGGTCCACTGCAGTGGTGCCGGCACCCACAACATCTGAGTCATGCCCCCCAGTTGTGCCGGCACACACCATGTCAGACACCTCCACTGCAGTTGTCAGTGGCTCTCCAGCACCCACCACCCCTTCCCTGCTTCCTCCTGGTGAGCCCTGATCCTGTCCCTGCGGTGCCTGGCCTACCCCACCGGTTGCCCCTCCTAGTGGATTGTCCCTGGTTTTGTGCAGGCATGTGTAGGGTGGCATCTGCCACTGTCACCCACTTGTGACTTTGTTGATGGACTGGCCATTGGCCTTTGTTTATTTTCTACCGGACTTCTACTTTTAATGCCACATATGCTGAATAAAGCAACTTTCTGTTCTCTAGTGCTTTTGCTTCTGATGTACATGATGTTGATGATGCTAACCATGCCCTTGCTGCAGTGATGGTGATATTTGGTCTCATGATAATGAAGTGTTACTGTGCAGGAACCCATGTGGTCCAGGGGGAATGTGTCCTATCCTGTGGTGTATCCATGTCATCCATAGCAGCATCTGAGGGTGTCATGTGTTCAGTATTTGGCAATGGGATTTCCTACTTAGATTGCCTATTTCACATCTGTGGCTTCCACCCCTGCACATCTGTTGTGCCTGCCATTGTTCAATTCGTCTACTTCCCTGACCGTGTGGCCATCTCCAGTGGACATGCAGGTTTGGGCATCAATGGGGAAGGACTCATCTGTGTTGTCAGTGCAACATTGCTATACAAGTGTGTTGGATCTGTGCTGATGATTCCGTTGGCACTTCCATGACCAGGCTGATGTTACGGGAGCCCTCATTTGGTGCTAATTGTTGATTGTGTGACCAAGTGCTCAGCTGACATGATGGGGCCCTACTGAGGCAACATATGGCACAGCTTTCCTCACACAGGAGTGGAGTCCCCTCATGGCAGTGTGTACTCCTGTGACATTGCCTGCGCCCAAGGTGTGTGTTGTATGTGCATGTCTGTGTGTTCACTTCCGTTTAGCTGTGCATGCTGTGATCCCTAGTGTTGTACCTGTTTGTGATGCTAGCTGAGTTGACCTATGTTCCCCCAAAGTCTTCTCCCTGGGTTCTCTGTGATGTGGGTGCATGGCACATTACTGGTCATCAGGGTGTCACCCATAGGTGTGTTTGCTGTCAGGGCTGAGTTTGTGTGCAGACGCAGATGGGTCACAGTCAGGTTTCCCCTTGGCACTTGTTGTTTGCCCCTGTCATGTGATTTCCAGTTTGTGTTATCTTTCAGTGATTGTGACACGTTGTGTGTGTGACTGCTGGCACTCCTCAGGGTCCGGGCTGCAATGTTGGTTGTTGTCTATGTGTGTTCTTTGTGGGTGACCTTGGCTTCTTCATTGGTGTGTGACTGTGGATGGGATCCCATTGGTTGGTGTGGTATTGCCATCATGTCCATGTACAGCGTAGTGTGCAGTGTGTCAGACATTCAGGAGTCTTGTTGAGTGGCCATGTGTGATGTGTTTCTGCACCTTGGTTCCCATCCACCACCCTGGAATAGTCATGGGTGCATGTGCAATGTCACCAGTGCATGTGTACTTCACTGCTGCACATTGTTGGAGGTCGAGGGGTGTGGTGTTGAGTGTGTGCAGATGAGAGTTGTTGCCCGGCTAGGCCCCTGCCTCCATGTTGGCCTTGGCTTACTGGCCATGCTGTTTGATTTGTGCTTGTGTAGGTGTGATGGTAGTTAGTTGCTCAGGACACATGACTGTGGTTCACAGTGTGAACCACATTTAGCTTTGTCATCACAGTGGGATTGTAATGCAGCCCAGGGTCACCACATTGTGGGGGCCCTGGGGGTGGTGCTGTGGTGTGTCTGTGTCTTGCTGTGTCAGTTGCTGTCCCTACGTGCCTGTGTGACATGTGTGATTTGTGCTCCCTCTCATCTGACAATGCCTGCTTGCCCACATAGGGGATTTGGATCCATGAGTTACCTTTGTGTGGCACTGTATGCACATCTGCAGGTCTCCTCATGTGTTGTGTGGTTGCCTGGGGACACTGGCACCCCCCCTCACCTGTTGTGTATGATGTGCAGTGTGGGTCTGCCTGTTTGTGTTTGTGCATCTGCACCACTGCATTGGCATATCTTGGGTGTGCCATTGGCTGTATGTAGTTTGGTGGGTTTCCCCTGCTGTCCCTGGGACTCCTAGGTCATCGGTCAGCACAATGATCATGGTTTGTGTGTCCCATTGCTGCCATGGTATGGTATCTGTTCACCTCACATCTGCAGTCTCCACAGGGTATCTGCATTTGTGTGCCCATTGGTGCAAATATGTGGGTCTGCATTCTGATGGTCACTTCTGTCATTGTGTCATTGATGATTGTTGACAGTGTCAGCCCCCATGGGTGTTGTTTGTCTGCACATGGCCAAAGGTATGTCTTATTTGCACTGCAGTATTTGGCTCCCCCAATTTATGTTGCAATGGGACACATACACTACTTTGCCACTGATGTGTTTGTTGTTCTGTGACCAGGAATCATCCATGCAGTTTGGCAGTTGCACCTCTTTCTTTGTCAACACTTACCTTTTGGTCACTGTGGTGATGGGGGTTTAGACCCCATTGCCACAATGTTCAAAATGTGCTTCAGCTATGGACCCCACACTTACATTTTGGTCACTGTGATGATGGGGGTTTGGACCCCATTGCCACAATGTTCAAAATGTGCTTCAGCTATGGACCCCACACTTACCTTTTGGTCACTGTGGTGATGGGGGTTTAGACCCCATTGCCACAATGTTCAAAATGTGCTTCAGCTATGGACCCCACACTTACATTTTGGTCACTGTGATGATGGGGGTTTGGACCCCATTGCCACAATGGTCATGGCCTGCTTGCATTGTGGGTGCCACACACATATATGTGTGGCACATGTGCTAGGGGGTCACATTGTATGTTCAAAGTCATGTTCGGTGTTGTAGGCATTTGACACAGTCTACACACGCTTGTCATGGTGTTGGGGGGATGTCTTCTTCTTGCATTCCCTAGGTTGTGGTGTGCTGGTTGTGTCATGCATTGTCCATCCTATGAGTGGGGGTGGTAGTAGTGGTTGGCATCCAGCCCCCTGGCTGAGGGTGGTAGTAGTGGTAGGCATCCAGCCCCCCTGGGTGTGGGTGGTAGTAGTGGTAGGCATCCAGCCCCCCTGGCTGAGGGTGGTAGTAGTGGTAGGCATCCAGCCCCCCTGGCTAAGGGTGGTGGTAGGCATCCAGCCCCCCTGGCTGAGGGTGGTAGTAGTGGTAGGCATCCAGCCCCCTGGCTAAGGGTGGTGGTAGGCATCCAGCCCCCCTGGCTGAGGGTGGTTGTAGTGGTAGGCATCCAGCCCCCTGGCTAAGGGTGGTGGTAGGCATCCAGCCCCCCTGGCTGAGGGTGGTAGTAGTGGTAGGCATCCAGCCCCCCTGGCTAAGGGTGGTGGTAGGCATCCAGCCCCCTGGGTGAGGGTGGTAGTGGTGGTAGG